>CM051836.1:70586517-71836517 GCA_028451465.1 Erethizon dorsatum | reverse complement strand
TCAACACAAAACCAGATGATCAATTAAATCTTATATTTATTTCTGCTCCTCCCCAATCTTCACTAAAAGCCATCAAAGGATTAGAAAGCAAGTAAAACTAAATAAATACCTTCAAACCAATATTGACCAGAAAAGAGATGACAATAACAATATTTACAAATCAGGAAAGCAGAGGGAGGGATGGGAACTTTGAAGACTTCAAAAAGTTAACTGGTAAGCCAGGATTAGATCACATTAAAAGGAAAACCAAACTAATTTACCTCAACAGACCCTCAAGAAATAAAGGCACCAAGTACTATAGTCCCCACTTAACTTTGTTTAGCTTTCTGTGGTTTTAGTTACCCACAAACAACTATGGTTCAAAAATGTCAAACGGAAAATTGCAGAAATAATTCATAGGTTTTAAATAACTTTTATAATATTATCATAATTGTTCTACTTTATTATTAGTTAACTGTTGTTAATCTCTTCCTGTGCCTAGTTTTAATTATGCTTTATAACAGGTATGTATATATGGGAAAAAATTATTCATTAATTTATTTGTTTCACCATGTGAATATCCTGTGTGGTTTCAGACATCCACTGGGGGTGTTGCAATGTATCCCTGGTGGAAACTACAGAAGTGACTATGAAGGCGCAGGCAGAGTGCTGTGAAGAGGAAACACTGAAAGGCGGTTTAAGATGTACCACCCCTCCGCCCCAGAATCCTCCACTGCTTCTCACTGACGAAGAAATGCTCCCCTCCACAACAGAGGAGTAGAATTTTATTCACCGGAGATCAGGGGAACTCGGGCTGGGAGATTCAGGCATGGCTAAAAGTAGAGGGCACTTTAAAAAACAACAGAATCAAATAAAAGTAAAGTTTATCCCCTAAATACTGACACTCAGTCTACGTTCTTAAGGACCAAGTTCCCAGAAAGCTGGTTACCAGGCTTCCAACCCTCAGGAGTGTTCTCGCTTTAAAGAAAGAAGCATGAAAAGTCTCCAGGGAAACGTGTTAGAAAGATTGGGACCATCTTATAAGATACAGGTAGCAAGACCCAGGAGCACCTCAAGTGCTTCCATTCAGCTCTGTGTATCTCACTTCAAAGTGAACATCCTAAGATTAACAAAACATAGAAGGAAAACACCTCTATAGTAAAAAAAAAAAAAAAAAATGGAGAAATACTCCCTACTTCCCCTCAAAGATTAAATATTACATTCTCTACAGAAAAAGAAAGCTTCAGAAAATATTAAGATCCTCAGGATGGTAAAACAGGTGAGTAAATGAAAGAAAAATTAAATGTAGACAGCTCCAACGTGAGTAGCATTTATAAGAGTATAAAAGTAAATTATATATCTACTCTACATATTCTCTATATCTTTATTAAAAGAGTGATAGGTAAGGACTGTTTCTATGCTAGAAGGGAAAGTGAGAACAACGGAGAAAATGAATAAACATAACCTTCCATGGTGGTATAATAATAATTAATTGCTACTGCTGAAAAGTTAATAGTACTCAGGATAAATTATTATTAAAATATACACTAAAAACATGCCAAAAGAAACTACTGCAAAAGTTGATAGGAAGTGTTTCAGGACACAGATATGTTTAATCTGGTTTAACCACAGGTACACATGTACACATGTACTGAAACATCACTTTGCCCTATTAATATGTACAATTTTTACACTTCAGGGTCTGAATTATAAATATGCTGGGGGTATATGGCTCAATGGTAGAGTACTTGCTTAGCATATATGAAGTCCTACGTTCAGTCCACAGTACCAAAAAATAAATAAAAATTTAAGATACAAATAAATGAAAAAATTAAAAGTGGCCATCTCTTGTGAAGAAGTTAGAGAGAAAGAAAAGCTGCCCCTTTTTTAAACACACCACATAGAACTTCGCAACACTTAGACTACGTGCTTTTATGTCAACCAAAAATACCGTAGTTCAAGGTAAACAGGTGGTTAATTTCTGTTAAAGTAAGAACTGACTAGGGCTTACTTTCAGTCATTATCAAAGGTCCCTCGCGATGAAACAGTGCTCTTCTGAAGAGAAACTGAGGTTACAGAGCACCAACTAGAAGTCAAACCCACAGTGACCTACTTTTCCAAATGATACCACAGAGGTAAGTCCTGCTCTGGGCCTTAAACTTTTACGTGGGAAATGAAGGTACGGAGAGTCACACAAGTTTCAGTCACATAGCAGACGAATGATGCCTTCATAACTCTAATTTCAGTCTATCTAACTCCAATACTCTAATTTATTTTTTCTGCACCCAGACTGAAAGGAATTGCCCATGGAGAGTATTAGTTTTGTTTTGTATTTTTTGTCAGATTGCAGATGAAGTACTGAAGCTTTTTATTTCTTTAGCACAATCTTTTTACAAGGGACAAGTAATTTGAGAAATGGCCAAGAAATGTGCTAGTATAAAAAGATACTTTTAATCGGAGACTTACGATTCAATTTTAAGTTCAATAAGGTGAATGACATGCAACACCACAGTCAGAAAGAGACTTGTCAACTTTCCACACGGAAGTCTCCCCCAGGACAGTATTACCAGGAGATCTGAGGCAGGGCACTGTGCTAGCTGGTAACTTGCTCCACTAAAGCAGTGTCAGAGTTGGGACACTGGCTGGGAAACCAGTCCCTGACACAAGCACAAATCTTATACACTCTAAATTCCTACCCGGGGCTACTAGACTGCAGATGGTCTGACTCCCAGGCATTGTTCAGGTTCTCGCTTTTTTTGCAGTTTGACCACTGCCTTTTTCATTTTCCCTAGTTCCCTATCCAACCTGAGCTTGGCAGTTTCTCTCTTCTGGTCCTAGAAGTTAACTTTTCATCTTTAACTTCAACATCCATTTTGGCCTGAACCCCTGTTCTCAGTTTCACAGTTCAGTACTTCCTGATACCACTACCTCCGGGCCTTTTCATTCCTTCTAGTTAGGAATCATTTCAGCTAAAAATGCCAGTTAAAATTTTATCCGCATTTCAAAGGCCAATCAAGTGGCTAACTCAGCCTCTTGGAAGTCTTTGAAGAAATGCTTTCTCAACCTTCTGTCACCTCAAGACTGTACTCTGTAACCCTTTCAGTACCAATTATTCTACTTTGAATTTGGTTTTGTATACAATATATTATGTATAAATACATGTACCTTTCTTTTCTGCCCTAAATGGAAGCCACAAAAAGGCAAGGAACACATGTTGCTCATCTCTGTATACCTCAGGTTACTGAGCTAAGCTCACGAGTTCAGCTGCTGCAGTCCTAGGCTCAAGTCCCCACATCGGTTTTGTCCACAGCTAGTTTGTGGTATCAATCAATCACTTAAAAAGCTGTAAGGATATCCTTGCTGCAAAAATTCTTGCAGATTTCAATCTGCACATCTCCTAGAAGCAGTGCAGTACATTCTACTATGTTCTCTCTTCTTTACAGCCGATCTCAGGATTCTTTTTCCAAGTTACATATTTGAGAAATGCCAGAATAAATTATAACTGTCTTTAATATTTGCATATACACAGATCTGAAAAGCTTGAGATTATTTAGAGCTTGTGCTTATTAATTAAGGAAAGGGTGGGGGTATTTTTTTACTCTCAAGATCTAGGGAGACATTTTTAAAAACAAGTACCCTTTGTTAAGTTTTCATATGCTTTGGCCTGTTTCACACGCTGGTAACAGACTCAGTCCCAACACTTCATCAAAATTCTCTCATACGATTTTTTTCAGCAAATAATCTTAGGCTATATTAAAACTAAGTTATTTAAATATTTAAATATGTTTTCATATTGTTAAGCTTAACTGGAAATGTTTTAATATTTCTTTTGTTGCATAATGTTACACAATTATTTCTCAACAAAACTGTGGGTAATTTTTAAAAACTAGGCATTAATTCAGAATTGGCATTTCCATTTCAAAAGCAAATAGACACTCAACTGTGGTAAAATAAGTGCAGATTATGCACTTTATTATTTTGTTAACTGTCACAATGGAGAATAGTTTCAAACACTCCTGATTTATACCGACGTGCAGCTTTTTTAAAAAAACTGTATTCTAATAATTCACGTACATGTCTTTAAAGGACAAACATAATTATGAAAAAAATCACCAAGAGTTCACTGCTCTGTTAATATGTACCAGTGCTCTCAATGGTGTCTGCAGATTTTCATCCATTAATACAGTATTGAGCTCAGCAGTTTATATTACAAAGTCCATAGTAAAAAATATTGCTGTTTTAGAAAAATCAAAAGAAAAAATAACATGTAAGGCTAATACTTTAAGTGACTCTTTCAATTAATATACTACACAACTACCTTGTGCTAGGCAATGTTCTGCTAAGGATATAGTAAACAAATCAATGTGGAAAACTGCCCTTGTCTTAGTTACTTTTCTCATTGCTGAGACAAAATACCCGATACCCAAAGTTAAAGGAAGGAAGGTTTATTTACCTCCCAATTTGTGGAGGTTTCAGTCTATAATCGGCTGGCTCCAAAGCAGGATGGCACATGGCAAAGGGGCAACAGTTCATGGTGATGGAAGACAGCAAAAGCAATAAGAGAGAGAGGGCAAGCCTCTTTCTGTCCCTTGTATTCTATCCAGTCTACTGGGATTAGGGTGGTGCCGATCCAATCAGTGGACTGATCCAGCCGTCACCCACCCTTAATCCCAGAATCCTTAGTCCCAGCATTGCACTATGAATCAATCACATGCTCTAGATTCAGCTACCTCCTAAAAAGCCCCATCTAAAAGTGTATGAGGCTTTGGGAGGGCATCTAGACATGAGCAATAACACTCCCTTATGGAGCTTACATAACATGAATACATCTTCCACCATATGAGGCTTCACGAAGAAAATAAAAGAATCAAGGGGCAACAGGGAAGAGGGACAGCTGTAATGTTGAATTATGTTTTTGCTTAAATACAAAGCAAGAACTTGAGAAAGATGGAGTCCAAACCCTACTTTCTGGGAGGATTTCAGGTAAAAAGAAGAGCAAGTGCAGAGGCCCTAAAAAAGGACCCTTGCTTTTTATTATTTTTATATTTAAGGGAATAATAGAAAGTGATTTTCCCTATGTTGTGATCAGATTATATTTTTCTACTGGGGGACCACAGGAGATGGAATACACTGGTTATGAGATTTTATTTATTTATTTATTTATTTATTTTATTTTTTGTGGGTACCGGGGGTCGAACTCAGGACCTCACGCACCAGCAGGTGCCCGTGCCGCTGAGTGACAACACTGGCCCTTTTTTCGTATGTGGGTTCCGGGAGTTGAACTCAGGACCTCGCGCTTGCCAGGCAGGCACTTATGCCGCTGAGCTATCTCACTGGCCCTGGTTATGAGATTTTAGCCAACCATCTAACCTGGCTAATGTCTGTATGGGCTATGGGCCAAATCTGGCCCACCACATAGTTTATAAAGTTTTATTAGAATACAGCCTCATCCGCTGGTTTATATATTATTAATGTGTTTTTGTGCTACAAATACTACACTGAATAGTTGCAAAAGAAAACATAATAAAGGTTAAAATATTTACTATTTGACCCATAAAACATTACAGAAAATGTCTGCTAGCACTTGTTGTATGGAATTCACATTCCATCTCAGTCTGGAATCCCTGCACCAGTCACGTGGCCCCAAGTTAAAGCTTCAGCACAAGGAATGGGCAGGCATCACTTTGTCTAATTAAGGAGCATCTTACACACCCCTGAAATAGCCCACTGCGTCTAACAGGAAAGGACAAATCTCAAAATTAACTTAGAATCTAATAAATACATACTTTATGGCCAGCTACATGTCTTTAAGTCACAGCAGCATAGTTATGTAAAAGTGTTTTTAAAGTTCTTGATGGAAAAAAATCCTTTGTTACTATGCTATCTCCATTCATACTTATATCCAGAAGAAAAGTTTTAAGCCAAAAACCCTCAATCTCTTCCCTTAAAACATAAAAATACAAATTTAAAGACCTTATGTTATCTAACATTAGGCACAGTTAGAAAGAAAGAGTAGATAATCAAATTCTGATAAAAAGAGAAGAAAAATATCTAATTGTTCCAAAGGTGGCCAAAATTGGTCAAGCCATTTCAATGTGTCTCCACGCACCAAGCTGTTAAGTGCAACACACCACCAGACACCACCAAGGAAATGCCAGCTAGTGCACGCTTTACACCCAGACTGCTAATACTTCCCGTGATACTTTGAGAGAGCACTTGTGACTCCTGAAACGCCTAAATTTTACAGAAGTGAAGATTCTCAGAATATTCAAGCTCACTGTTTTATTCTACAAATGTGTATACCTAAGTGTTGACTCATGCTTTTAATATTTAAATATGCATTTACCAATTATACTGATGACTGATAAAAATACAAAATACACAGTTGACTACCTTGTCATCATAACGTAACCAAATGGAGTGACACAAGATAACTGACAATAAGAAGTATACTACTTCAAAATCTAATTTCTTTGGGGGGCCGGTGAGACGGCTCAGCGGCATAAGCACCTGCCTGGCAAGCACGAGGTCCTGAGTTCAACTCCTGGAACCCACATAAAGGAAAAAAGGGCCAGTAATATCGCTCAATGGCACAAGCACCTGCTGGCAAGCGCAAGGTCCTGAGTTCAACTTCCGGTACCCACATAAAAAAAAAATCTAATTTTTTTTAAAGATGCAACGACATAAAGTAATATATTAACCATATAATTATTAACCACAAAATACTCTTTTTCTTGTTTTTGTTTTTGTTTTTTTGGTTTTTTTTTGAGACAGGGTCTCTCTATGCAGTCCAGGCTGGCCTTAAACTTGTTATGTAGCTTAGGCTGGCCTCAAACTCAGGATCCTCATGCCTCAGTTTCCCAAGTGCTAGGATTACAAGCATGTGCCATCATGATTTTGCTTGTTTTTGCTTTTTAAAGAAATATAATTCCAACCAGACATAGTGGTACATAACTGTAATCTCAGCACTCTGGGAGGCTGAGGCAAAGAGATCAGAAGTTTGCGCTCCATCTGGGAAACTCAGAGATTTAGCAAGATCCTATCTCAAAATAAAAAATAAAAATAAAAATAAAGGGCTAGAAATGTAGCTCAGTATAAAGGCCCTTGGTGCAACCCTTGACAACCAAAACCAAAGAAAGGAAAAGAAAGTAATTCTTATTCCTATCAGTCATCACAAACTTCTTTTAATATTTTTTTCCTAGTAAAATTATTTTGAATTGAACCAAGGCTGTGTAGAAATGAGGTACATTTTCAGGAGAACAGCACAAAAAGCCAGCATATTATAGGAACTCACTACATTAGCTACTAAAACATGAGAGGTTTAATCCCCCCCCAAACTTCAGTAATTTATGAGGAACATTTCAAGTAAATATCTCAAAAAAAAAAAAAAAAAAAAATCCTAAAATCCGGATGCCAGAAAACAATTCTCGTTTTTAAAAATATCCCTCTCCAAAGATTGCTCAGTATTGTAAAATGCTTACAAGATTCTTTATAAACATCTGAAATGATATATCTGTTTTACAGTATACTATTCAAGGAATTCTGATTTTCTGAGCAACATATAAGAATCAGAACAATGTATCAATAACAGAGAAGATCTAAGTCTAACAATGGTAAGCTTTTCCCTAAGTACAATAAGCCCTGTATTCTCAAACAGAACACTGTAATGATACAAGCAAAATCCAAACAGTGTGGGCCGAGTAATGCTAACTCAGTCTGTGTTGTTTTTCTTTGCTACAAAGTGGGACACAGGAGAGTGTATTTTGATGTGAAGTTAGAAACTAACATTAAGAATCTAAATGTGCGGGCATGACGTCAGGCTTCAAGTTGTTATTCAGAACCTTGATGCCACATCGCACTACACTTACCCCATATGTCTAAAGAGTACATTTGTAAAAGTATACTGCAAATCCCAAAAAAACTATAAGTGTGGAAGTGTTGAAAGGAGTATGGAAACCAAGCAACTTTAGAACTGAATAAACTTGAATTATCAACACATGCTACTTACGAAATAAAATAAGTGAATACATACATACCCTTGGGGAGAGAGCTTGTCCAACCATCCCGATTTAACCTTCATCGTAGAAGAGCCATAGAAACACGCATAGGGAGAGATGGCATTTGAGGAAACAGCTGAAGACTCCGCATTTCCACTGGATGAGTTTAAAGGATAACTGTGCCTATTAACAGGGTCCAAGTTTAACGCTTTTTGAGTCCTAGACTTAGATGCCTTTGAATTTTTTCTTCTTAAACTGTGAAAGCATTCTTCTACTGTCGAGTATTCTGATTCGGAAGCCGAGTCTTGCAGGAGATTGTTTTTGTCCTCTCGAGGTATCCAAATATCTTCTACTCTGTCTTCACTTATTTTCTCCTTTCTATTATCATATATGCTAAGTGGAAAGGAATATTATTAAAATTTTAAAGTGCTGTATGTGACTTAACCTATCAGTTACTTTTTAACATATAAACAACCAAAGAAATTTAAGACCAGGAAAATTCTCAAATTCAATTACCCCATCTGAGAATTTATAAAGCTTTTTCAGAAAATAGAGTAGAAAATTTTTTATTATCGTAAGAAACATTTAAACACTACTAGAAGTACTTTCTCATGTATAATTTAATCTTGATTCCTTTTGTTTTAGGAGGTTGGGTATAGGTGGCTAGAATGGGGTCTGACCATATTCTTTGCAACCCAATTTGAACCTCAACCACTATAGAACTAAGTGGTCAGCACAACCTCTACCCTCTGGGAAACATCATGAATCACTAACTCCATCTGTTCAGAGATCTTATTTCCAACTTGTTACTCCCTTTCTACTTTGCTTTAGTCCAAGGACATGTTCTACCATAATGTAATAAAACAGAAAGTACATGGGACTGCTCAGGGCTTCAGGATTATGTTGCAACGCTAATGAGAACAAACACTGCACCACACTACTAGCAAAAAAAAAAAAAAAGCCAGTGTGAACTCAGAAGGTAAAAGCTACATAAGGTAAAATAGTGTTTTATTGGAATACTACGATACATTCACAATAGCTAAGCATAGTCCTATACCTTTAAGGAATAATGCAACACATCCCCTTATCTAGGTAAAATAAAATTCCATCGGAAGGAAGTTCTGCTAATCAATGAAATATATATATAGTTAGGAATAAGATTACATATTTGCGGATACAGTGTTCCAAAAACTATTACTTCCTTAAAGCATGATCTAGCCTAGCCCTTCCACATTTTGCATTATAACAGATTCACATTAAATGCCTAGGGAAGATAGGGGATAACTTAAGGAAACTCACAACAGTTTTACTCCTGATAAATGAAAGATGAATAGAAAATAAACAATCATTAAATAATGATCCAGTATGCCAAACTTCAATAAAAGTGAGAGAGTCCAGTGCCTTAGAACTACTGTGTCATTTCTTGTGTGACTCAAGTAACTGGGTAATTCTCAATCCTGTCAGTGATGAAACACTAATAGAAAGGACATACTAACATTTGGAAAATTCTGCAACTCGATGTTATTTTACACTGTCCCCTTCTTTATAATAACCTAACTTCTCATCTTCAAAGTTTAATCACAGCAACTGCATATCTATCTCTTTGGGCAGGGGGCAAATGGTGGTTGTCAGGATAAGACAAAAATAATCTGCTACAGAATATCATGATATACGCAATTACAGACTATAATTCAGTTATTAAAATGGGTACTGTCAGGCCGCTGATATAGCTCAGCGGCATAAGCGCCTGCCTGGCAAGCGTGAGGTCCTGAGTTCGACTCCCGGTACCTGCATATAAAAAAATAAAAATAAAATAATAAAATGGGTACTGTCATGAAGACATTTGCAAAGGAAAGCTTTGAATTACCCATCTAAATTATCCTCTTAGAAACACAATACTATACTATGAGCAAGACATCAACATTTTAAAACATTTTACTCTAAAGAATTCATCATCATCAGTCAGGCCTTCATACCTTGATTTGATTAAAAAAGAGTTCACTGAAGTACTTGCTTCCCCTTTGAGTGTTTCTTCGCGGGTCCAAAATTCATTCTTTATAGACCTCTTCTGTAAATAAATAAATATATACATATACATACACACACTTAGTTTTTTTTGCTTTATGGTTTGGGGATTTTTTTTTTTTGGCGTAGCAACACTTTACAATGTTCCCTAATACATATCTGAATTTAATTAAATAAATGTCTAATTGTGTGGATTGATTTTTAAGTAAAAAACAATTTAGATTAATAACTATTTTTTTTTTGTTTTGTGGGTACCAGGGGGTCGACCTCAGGACCTCGCGCACCAGCAGGCGCCTGTGCCGCTGAGCGATATCAACGGCCCCTTTTTCGTATGTGGGTTCCGGGAGTCGAACTCGGGCCCTCGCGCTTGCCGGGCAGGCGCTTAAGCCGCTGAGCCATCTCACCGGCCCTAGATTAATAACTTTTGATACCTTTTTCATTTTTATTTAAATCACTAGCTAATCATTTCAATTTAGAATAAAAGATGTTAACTAAGAACAAAATTTGTGTACCTCTACTCCTCTGCTGCATTTTTATACTATAACAAGACCAAGAAATAAAATAGCAATGGGTACAAGCATTGCAAAAGAAAGCATAAATGATAAACCAAATAATTAAAATATACAAACAATAAGATGTCTGAAAACTTAGGATGAATGCATTTGGATATAAATCAAAGCAAAATCTGAGAGAATCTATGGGGCTTTTTCCTTTTTTTTAGTAAGGCAGTTCTATCTTTCCGCGAATTTTTAAAACCTGATATCCTCTACTCCTAAACTCAAAATGAAAATGTGTTTTTAAGATATAAATCTAAAGATACAGCTTTACCACAGTTTTAACTGAACAGAAATTTTACTGTCTGGAAATTTTCTTTTTCAATGTAATGCATTCTTCAAACAAGTTGCAGCAAAATGAAAAGGCACATAGAGGCAGTAGTAATAACCGATCACGGAAAAAAATAAACATCTGAGACTAACCTTGGAATTTTCTAGTCTCTGGAAGAGAAAGGTCTCTCCATAAGGAAAGATGGAAGATGAATTCTCCTCGTTTGAATCTTTTGAGGGAATTACAGGATGAGGATGGAAAAAGGAATAATGTGAAATTGTGCAAAAAAAAAAAGGAACGAAAGCATGTTTTTAATTATTTTATAGCAATTCACAACTTAAGATTTACATTATGAGAGTTGAAAATGCTCCTAATTCTTACCCCCTAAAATTCCTCACCCCATGGTATTCTTAACACAATTCACTCTATAAACCACTCATTTCATAATCATGACAGTAATTAATAAATTATAACCTGTCACATGTATGTATCTCTGCTAACCTTTAAGATTCCCATTAATATAACCAAGAATTTTGTCCATACAGAACAGAAATTGTCATGGTGTCATTCGTAGTGATAATTCCTAAATAAGAAAATACTTTAAAAGTTAGGGTCTTAATTCTATTATAGTGTTCAATGAACAATTATAAACAGTTCACTAACATAACAGCCAGATATCACTTAAATTGTCAAGAAGAATGTTCCTGAACTTGTATAAGCAGAATTTTCAGAAAGAAAGAAAAACCTCTCCCACATCTATTTATCAGAGCGACAATGTCAGCTCTTTCCTGTTACCATGGCAAAACCACTTCCCATATTATCTTAGCCTTGTAGCTCAGACTGCCAGAAAGCATTTAATTTAGATAAATGACTTCCACTGTGGCTAATGACAAATGAAGCCTGCATTAAAAAAATTTTTGTACATAAGCAGATGCAAATTTCAAGGAGTTTTTAGTGTATCTTACTGTCCTTTATTCACTTCTCTTTAAAAGTATCTGAGTACTATGAACACCCACAGATCCTTATTCCCATTATTCCCTATACCACTGGTGGGCTGCCTTTTCAATCACAGTTTTAACATACTTTTAAGACTATCAAATGAAGGCTAATTCCCAGGAACTCTAACCACAGACTCACTTGGCAGTGTCACAGATTTTCCAGTTGAGGTAGTAACACTTCTTCTCTCACAGAAGTAGCTTAAAGTAAAGGGGAAAAGTTATGAGTTACTACTTATTATCTGAGTAAAGGATGTATCATAGAGACATATTCTTGTAAGAAGAGACACCAATATTCATAAATCAGTCTGATTTGAAACATACAGAATGGCCAAATTCCACAAATGCATTTTTCTACACAGCCTTCAAGAAAGCAATTTCATAGGAATTTGTAAGTATTTGCTTCTCATATCTGTAATTCACAAAAATAGATGAATGTATTTCTCCCATGTTAGTATGCACATAATTTCAAAACTGTTAGCCACACCTCTAAGAGAAATTTATTAACTAGCTTCCCATATTTCTGTAGTTTTTTGTCATTAGCTTCAAAAATACATCTGGTTCTATCAACGTAATTTGAAAATACACTCACAATCTTCTTACAAAGATGTTACAGTCTTGGGTGAAAGACATTACAGGTAATTATTAAGACTAACTATAATAGCATTAAAAGAGATAAACACTGTAGAGACAGAGAGTAAGGAACACCTATTAATATACAAGTTCTATTTTTCTTTTCAATTTAAGGTAAAAGATCAGAACATCCTTAACTTCTCTTAGGTACAAATCTACCTCCTCAAGTAATAAGATACTGAAAAATAATAAAAGAGCAGAAATCAAGAAAACAGAATATGGACAAAACTCATTATAACCAAAAGCCTGTTGCTTAAAAGATCAATAAAACTGACCAACTTCAGTGAAGAAAAATATAAGATAGAAGATAAAAATCACCAACATCAGCTTTTCAACATGGCTAAACAGAGTTACACTGGAGTAACTCAGAGAAAATCACCTAAAAACATAGGTAATTGGAAGAAAGGGAGGGACATACATCCACATGCCAAAATCAACCTAAAAAATCACCAATATCAGAAACAAAAGAGAGGACATCACCTCAAATCCTAAGATGAATAATAGTGGCCTGGCATTAGAGAGGTGATAATGCATTATTAAGAAAAACTTGGTCAATAAAGTGACAACAATAATTGGATGACATGAACAGAGTAAGTCTCTGAGATTCAAATAACCAAATGAGACAATATTAAACAGAAAATCTTAGTAGCCCTATTTCTATTAGAAAAATCACCTACTCACAAAAAGCTCCAGATACAGATAATTCACTGATAAATTCCAAGCAATTATTCAAAAAGAAGAAACATCTAGCCTATGCAAAGTTTCTTGGGAAGTTAGGATTGAAGAGAAATTCAATAACTCTATAAGGCCAATGTAACTGATAACCAAATCAGGCAAAAACACAGCTGTGGAAAATGTTCTTCATGATAAAGTTATAAAAACCATTAACAACATATTAGTAAATGAAATCACAAAATGATAATATAACAAGGTGAGATTTACCCTAAGAAAGCAACGTTAGCTCAACATTGGAAAAATTAATGTAATTTGTCACATCATCAAAGTAAAGAATAAAAATAACCTGTGTATAGCTGGGCATGGTGGCACATGCCTGCAATCCTTGTACTCTGGGAGGCTGAGGCAAGAGGATGACAAATTTAAAGCCCAGCCCGGGAAATTTAGCAAATTGGATAGACTTTGTGTCAAAACAATAAAAAATAGGGGCTAGGGATGTAGCTCTGTACAAAGGCCATGTAATCTCCAGTACTGCAAAATAACAATAACAACACAACAGGTTTGTGACAATAGATTCAGGAAAAAAATAATACACTTCAACATCCATTCATGACAAAGATTCTCAGCAAACTACAACAAGGACATTTCTTTAACTAATAAAAGGTATTTATGAGAAACCTTCATCACACCTAATACTTAAAGACTAAGTGGCTTCATCTATGAATGAGAGCAAGACAAAGAAATCTGCTTTCACCATTTGTGTTCACTTGATTTCAGAGGTCCCAGCCTAGGCAATAAGTAAAGGATATAAAAGGCATGCAGACTAGAAAAGATGTACCTTGAAAAGACAAGGTAACCTGACAGTAAAAAAAATAAAATTTAAAGATTCTACCTAAAAGCTTCTCCAAGTATTAAGTAAGTCTATCAAGCTCCCAGGCTAAAGGGGAACTATAAATAAACTCAACATTTCTATTATAATAGCAATAAGCAACTGGAGAAGTGATTTCAAATTATAATTTTATTCATAATTGCATATAAAACATTAAATACTAATTGATGAATTCATTAAAATATAATGAAGACCTGCACAATTAAAATGATAAAGGATTACTAAGAAAAAATTAAATCCTAAATAAATAGATAGACATACAATGTTAATGAACTGGAAAGCTCAATGTTGCCAAGATATCAATTCTCCCCATACTGATATATAAATTGTACACAATTCTAAACATTATTCCAGTAGCCTCTTTAAATCGAAATTAACAAAGTAACAACAAAATTTATATTCAAATACAAATAACCTAGAATAGTCTAAACAACTTTGAAGAGAACAAAAAAAATTGGAACATGGACTTAAGTCCAATATTTAGTCTATAACTGCAGTAATCAAATCAGTTTATTATTGATGAAAGGACAGACATAAATCAATGGGATGAAGTGGATAGTCTACACATAGCAAAAACTACCCAGGTTTAAAAAGAAACAAAAAACTACAAAAAAAAAAAATTAATGATATACATAAGGATACAAATGAATTTCAAAATCATCATGTTGAGAAGAAGCCACAGGCAAAGTACATCCTATATCATTCTTTAGGAGTGTGTGAAAAGGAGGGATGTTAAAGCAACACTAGGAAACTCTTGGATGTTATGGAATTGCCGTTTTTTGACTGTGACAAAAAATTTTATGGGCTTATACATCTTTTATATAATTCATGAAGATACATGTTTTAAAGTTTATACTTTATTGAATATATGTTAAACCTCAAAATAAATCACTTAAAAATGAATATAACAAATTTACTACTCATAGGATTGACATATAAAACATCAAGTCCATTTTTAAATATAAGGAAAGAAAATAAAACTTTAGAAGTGATGTTATATAAAAGCATCAAAATATTACCAAAAACAAGGAATAAATCTAATAAAGAGCAAGAGCTCACCTATAAAACTATAAAATATTACTGGAACAGAAAATCTAATTGAACAGAGGACTATGCCAAAGACTCAATATTACAGAAATGATGAAGCTCCCTACATTAATCTCTAAGATGTAATGCAATCCCATGGCAAATAATTGAAGGGTGTGTGTTCATGCATGCATATGTGTGTAAATTAACAAGTTGATTCTAAAATGCATATGAGAAACAAAGGACCAAGGATAACAAAAGACATTTGCAGAAGAGAGTGGGAACATGTACTCTATAAGACATTAGGATTTATTATAAAACTATAGTAATTAAGGTTATCATATTACTGATAAAAGAATAGAAAATAGACTACTGGGCCGGTGAGATAGCTCAGCGGCGTAAGCACCTGCCTGGCAAGCACAAGGTCCTGAGTTCGACTCCCAGTACCCACATATGAACAAAGGGCCAGTAATATTGCTCAGCGGCACGGGCGCCTGCTGGCTCGCAAGGTCCTGAGTTCGACCCCCGGTACCCACAAAAAAAAAAAAAAAAGACTATTAAAGTAAAATAAAGAGCCCATAAAGATATTCAGTTGTCACTTAAGAAAAAAATGTCAGGGGCCAGTGAGATGGCTCAGCGGCATAAGCGCCTGCCTTGCAAGCGCGAGGGCCCGAGTTCGACTCCCGGATCCCACATACGAAAAAGGGGCCGGTGATATCGCTCAGCGGCACGGGCGCCTGCTGGCGCGCGAGGTCCTGAGGTCGACCCCCCAGTACCCACAAAAAAAAAAAAAAAAAAGAGAGAGGAAACAATCCATTGTAAACAAGGAACAATTAATAAACAGAAATATTAAAAAAAAAAAAGAAAGAAAAAAATGTCAGTCTATAGCAATGAGTAAACTATGAGTAGTAAGACAAGAGTAGAATGAGTAGATAACTTGTGAATCTATATGGAAGAAAATGAAATTTTACTTCTACCTTTCCATATACAGAAATCAACACAAGGTGGAATATAAAACCCAGTGTAACTGGCCAACCAAAAAACCTAGAAGATGTAAGTATTTTCATGACTCTAAAGGCAAAAACAGTTTAACCTTATGAAAAATTGGTAAATTTGACTAAATTACTAAAATTAATAACTTTTATTCATTAAAAACTCATCACTAAGGAACACAAGCAATACACAGCCAGGAAGAAGATATGAGTCAAAAGGCTCAGACCCACAGTGTATCAATAACTCTTAAAAATCATTATGAAAGACAGAAAATGCAATTCAAAACTACCACTAAAAAGAAATCAAATGGGTAAAAGATTTGAAAAGGCATTACATTAATGAAGACGAAAATATGGCCACTGGCCAATAAACACACAAAAAAGCAATCACATTAATTATTAAAAAATACAAGTTAAAATGAATACAATGAAATACCATTACATATGTACCTGCAAGGCTACATTTTTTAAATAACCAAATGTTGAGTGTATGAAACAAGAATACACATACACTGCTGATGTTAAATTAGTACAACTACTTTGTAGGAACCAGTTTGCATGACTTATCTACAAAAGCTGAAGATACATTAACTTCTATGACAAGCTAACTTTTTGGCATATACACAACAGATATGCATGTACATACCTTCCAAAAGTAGCTACCTAAATGTATGTCAAAAGTAAATGGATAAACAAGGTATGGGAGCTTCACAAAAAATAACACTATTCAACAATTAAAAGAATAATTTAACATTCAAAAACATGAGTTCCTTTCAAAATCATGCTGGTAAAGATGTCTAGCATAAATGACTAAAAGCTACATGATTCCATTTGTAAGAACTAACAGAATAGGCTAAACTGTAGTGAGTTCAATGACTGCCTGGCAAAAGGTCACAAGAGAATTTGTTTGGAGTGGCGACTGATGGGAATGTTCTCTATGCCATGACTTTGGTAGTGGTCATGTGGGCATACATATTTGTCAAAACCCAACAACTAAATATTTAAATTCAATCTATTTTATTATGTGTAATTTATATCTAAATAAAGTTGATTTATATGTGTACATTCATGTCTATAAACATATATATAAATACATAAACAAATGTACATGTATAATACTGAAAAATATGGGAAATAGGAATTATTGACCAACAGTAAGAACAGATACCAAAGTATATTTATACAATAAAATATAACTGCGAAAATGAACAAACTAAGGCAATGACATGAGTGTCAAAACAAATGAGATGAATTAAAAGAATACTAGTATGATTACATTTTTTAAGTTACCAAAACAGCCAAACTATACCATATGGAATATGTACTTACCAGATAAAACCATTGAAAAGCAAAAAAAAAAAAAAAAAAAAAAAAAAAAAAGGCCATTTAAAGTCAAGATAGAAGTCAGAAGAGAAAGGCACAAAATTTTAACAAAGCGCTAAAAATAATTCACCATTTATTTGTTCATTATCTCCAGAGTCTTGACACTTTTATAAGGCTGCAATTGTTTTCTAATATTTGTATATTACTAACACAAGTACTACGTCAATATTTTGTAATACAGTGATTGGAACCCTTCGGGAGTAGTTGTCAAATTTACTACATTTTTGGTAACTTGCAACTTATAATAGATCTTGTTAATTCTTATTGAGCATTTACAGTATACAAAACACAGGTCTCAGAATTCTACTTATACACACAGTACACATATATACAGTCTTCCCTCCAGTGTCCTTCAGTTGATTAGTTCCAGAACCCAAGTGAACACCAAGTTCCTTATATTACAGTGTGGTATTTGCACATAACCTACACATGTTCTCCCATATACTTTAAGTCATCTCTAGATTACATATAATATCTAATAACATGTAAATGCTATGTAAATATCACTTGTACTATGTTATTTAGGAATTAATGACAAGAAAAAGTTTGTGGTACATAGTGCACCACAACATTTTTGTTGAAAATTTTTGATTTGTAATTTTTTTTTATGGATATGGAACCTGAAGATACAAAGGGGTGACCATATACATACAGTCAAAAATACAACTCATAAGTAACTAGTAACCGGGATTCAAACCCATATAGTGTAGCTCCATAACCCATGTTTCTAAACTACAATGCTTATTGTTTTTTAAAAAAAACAACCTTAACTTACTGATAAAATATATAAATAAAAGTACATTCTGAATAATTTAAATATACCCATTAGTGGTATTTTAAGGATTTTGTTTTACTACTAGTCATGTAAAATGTAAGGAAAAATTTGTCATTTTTCTCATTTTGCTATTCAACATCCACCTACAAGTGATTACCAAATCTATAAATAAGTTCATTTGAACTACAGTAGATAAAATATTAGCTCAAAATAAGAAAAACATTTTTTGAAGCCTCTTAGTAATTTATATTTGCTTCTCTGAATAAATTATGCCCGAAGTATTATATGAAGGACTATCTATACCTATGTCTCATCTCATTTTGACTCCTTGAGACAGCCCTCTGAGATGGGTTAGGTATATTAATCTTATCAACAAAGAAAGGAGGCTCTCCCAGTCCAGATCCCACAGCTAACACCAGCCAAAGCCAGCGTTCAAAGGACCATTTCCTTCAGGTTCCATTTTCCCATCATTCTTCCTGAGAAGCTTCTAAATTTAAAACATAAAGCACAGTTGATTTGCAAAAATTATAAACCCAGCAGTAGGTATCGCCCTCTCTTATCATTATGCCTTTGTGTATGGCCAAGTCACCTAACAGTATTGAGCCTAATTTCCACACTTATTAAAGGGGGTCGGGGCTCTGCCTAGGAACATTAGAATGATTAATAAGATAATGGTTTTAAAGAGCTTAAAACAGTGCCCTAGACAACATAAATGTTAGCTGCTAGATAAGAACTTTTAGGGCCAATCAACTGTAGTTGTGGGGAAAGAGGTTGCTGCCCCATAAATGATTGCTAATACTCATTCAGGTTGTTTTTTTGTTTGTTTCCTTTTTTCAGATAAGGCCCTCCAGAGAAAAACACAAGGAACCATACAAAATCAGTAAGTCTCCCTGACTCGCTCTTTCAGGTGAACTAGATTGCACCTTGTTCATCATAATCTCATTTAATACTAAATTATCTGCCCATGAAGCATTCCTGTCCACCATTTTTGACCACACAGTACATAAAGCACATGATCTTGATCTGAACACGCTCAGGAACATACGTACTCCTACACACATGTGATAAAACATCTTTGCAATATGAATATGCATGAGTTTCCCCAATACAAGCTCCTTGTTCTCTCTATTGAGAGAAACACTGCCTTGAGAGTCATCCCCAGTGCTGTCCTTACTTGTACAAGTAATAAATTTTCCTCACTCTTTTATCTCCTCACTGTGCATATTGGCATTACACTGGAAACATAAATATTATTGTTTCCTTATATGAACAGACAGCTATGATTAGTCAATTGTTATGTTTATTAGAGAAAAGAATGGTTGGTAAACCTGACGTGTGCATTTGTTTCCTATGCTCCTCAAAATGAACACTCTTCATTTTTGTTTTTGTTTGTTTGTTTGTTTTTTATGTGGGTACTGGGAGTTGAACTCAGGACCTCGTGCTTGCCAGCAGGCACTTGTGCTGCTTAGCAATATCACCGGCCCCTTTTTGTTCCTTTATGTGGGTACCAGGAGTCAAACTCAAGACCTTACACTTGCTAGGCATCCACTTACACCGCTGAGCCATCTCACCGGCCCTCTTCATTTGTAAAAATGAAAAGGTTTCAATAATATAGTAGGAGAATAAACTGCAGAACTTTTATTTTAATAAAATACTATGTAGCAGTTATTGCACAGAATACATGCATCCACATGGAGAAATCTCAAAAACAATACTAAGTGAAACGTGAAGTGTAAAAGAATAAACACCATTTTCAGAAATTAAAAATGTCTACAACAATGCTATTTCATCTGGAAAAAAGTACAAAAGTACACAGAGGTAGGATAAACATTAATTTCAGAATTCTGGCTACTTCCAGGGATGGAGGCAAAAATCAAGAAGTTAGCTGAATTTATTCTTTCTCAACCAACTAAATTCTGGCTCTCCTATGGCAAGATATTAATAGTTTAATCTATATAATGTTCTATGATAACTGCCATTATTTTACACACCTTTCTATATATCTGATATTTACCAAATCATATTCTGTCTAAATACTTTTGCTGTGGTTATCAAATCATTTCTTAAAGATGACTCATTCTAGAGTCCCTTACCAGGAAGCCAGTTAGTAAGTTTAACAGCATAAATTGAGAAGGTGCAGCTTACTCCACGACCTCATCTTTGTATCACACCCCTTCACCCCCCCATCAGTACTTCAGACCAACTCAGGGTTCCACAGGCTAATACTGGAAGAAATTTTCCAAACATCATAAAGTTTGCATGTCATTGGTGACAGGCTCAGAAATTGTCCAAAATGCAAATGGGCTGGAAAAATAAAGTATGTACAAATCTTGATTCATTCAAAAATAAAGCTTGCTTTTAATAAATTTAACTGTATGTTCAAATACAAGATTTAAAAACCCAAATAATTATAAAATCTAAAAATGAAACTCAAATAAAAATGTCAATAATTCTGAGTCATATTAATTTGGTAAACATTTTGTTAATATTTTCCTCACTTTAGCTTCATTGTTTTTCAATCCCTAAACCAACTTTTTTTCCTGAAAAATAGAGGGAATCTTCAGATATTGAGATAGGCTGATATCCTATAAAGGTCCTTAGCCTGTGGAATGTCATATAGTTGTAAAAGGCCTTTGAAAATACCTAAGTCCTATTCCTTCAATACACAGTTTCTCTGCAAGAAAATTACCAACAGAATTGTGTGCCCTCAAAATCCATATGCTGAAGCCTTACTCTCAGTATGACCCTATTTGGAAATGCAGTCTTAATTAAGGTTAAAAGAGGTCCTAGTCTAGTAGTACTGGTGGCTCTATGCTGGATGGGGCTCTATTCTAATAGTGTTGGCCTTCTACAAACACAGAGGAGATGGATCTTTTCCATGAGCCCAGCCTCTGAGAAAAGGCATTATGAGCAGCTATCAAAAGAGCAGGCATCAGAAAGCCAGGAAAACCTCAGTCAGAATCCAACCATTCTGGCACCCTGATTTCAGACTTCAGCCTCCAGAACTATCAAAAGATAAATTTCTGGGGGCCAGTGAGATAGCTCAGCAGCATAAGCACCTGCCTGGCAAGTGTGAGGTCCTGAGTTCGACTCCCAGTACCCACATACAAAAAAAAGGGCCGGTGATACCGCTCAGCGGCACAGGCGCCTGCTGGCGCGCGAGGTCCTGAGTTCCACCCCCGGAACCCACAAAAAATAAAAATAAAAAAATAAATAAATTTCTGTTATTTAAGCACCCAGCTATAGTTTTTGTTATAGTAAGCAGGGCAAGCAAAGAAGTCCTCTTCAATATCCAAATTAAAATGGTCTATGTAAAGAACCCAAATAAAAAAGAAGGGAGACATAATGACACAATGACTGTTCTTTTTTTTTTTTTCTCAAAGTGAATGTTCAGCACACCTTCAGATGTTCTAAAATTGCCAAGAAAGGCAGTGGCATAAAGATAAATGTCAAAAAACTTCCTTTAGGAGACATATTTAACCTATTACTAAGCCAAGGCAGTCACCAAAAAATAATCAATTACAACTCAAATAATCATTAATACGTCATATACATAAATCATTCGTCACAGAATGTTCTAACAGATGCACTTACCACAATTGTTAACAGACTACAGGTCACTGTCCAGATTAATTCAGAAGAAAAACAACCACAATCTCCCAGGCAAAAGTTTAAAACTACCCTGAGCTTTTTAGGTTTTTATCATACCCACTTAACACACATATGTGGACTCAAAATGCTGAGAGTGGGTTAACTACAGCACAGACCAACAATGGGAAACTCACAATGCACAGGTAATCTGTGAGACCCCCCAAAAAGTCCTTACGAATAATTGATCATTACAGAAGGAATAAATCTGTAATATTATCATGAAATATTTTATCTATTAGTAAAGTTGCAATTCATATGTTTTTACTTATGAAAAATAAAGTATAAATGAATGACTTTTGAACCTGTAAAGTGTATCAAGCAGCTAGATACACACCCTTAACAGATTTAATTATTTTAATTTTAATTATTTAGGTGCCAATGATAATTTTGCAAATATTGAAATAATTTACCTGTTTTTTCAGAGCTAGTTGAGGAAAGTATTTTAAAAAGGAAAAAAACCCCTGAATTTTAGGGTTGCTAAACATTTTTCTTCAACTGTGAAATTTTCTGCAAGATGAAAAAGATGTAAGAAGTTTCTACTTTTTTGTATTCAGTGCAGCAAATAATTGCATACTACCGTCCTTTATACTTTTTGCTAATAGTTTTGACATTAAAAGTCTACAAAATATGGGCCGGTGAGATGGCTTAGCGGCGTAAGCGCCTGCCTTGCAAGCGCGAAGGCCCGAGTTCGACTCCCGGAACCCACATACAAAAAAGGGGCCGGTGATATCGCTCAGCGGCACGGGTGCCTGTTGGTGCGCGAGGTCCTGAGGTCGACCCCCCGGTACCCACAAAAAAAAAAAAAAAAAAAAAGTCTACAAAATAATGTTCGCATTTCTAATGTCTATGTACCTCAGAGGGGGAAAAAAAATGAAGATTTTTATTTTTAATAAAAAATTCAAGGAAGGCTGGAAATGACATGTTTGTATTTCACCTGTTTTATAAGATAAACTTCCATCAAAGCACAGCTATGCATACCCCCCCAACAACTTCTACATCTTTATTTCCTTCCTCCAAACATTGAGAGGCGCTACACTGAAAAGAAAAGTCTTTGTGACCTGTGTCAAGTATGAAACAGCTGCTTGAAGATGTGTAAAAACCATTAAACTGCGGAGCAGAAGAAAGGTGCCACCATTAGAGGCTTGAAGGTATCTGTTACTTGCTGTATCAGGATTCTCCTGTATCAGGATCAGAGTACACCGCCACAATGATAGCAAAAGATACTCGGAATTGCTTGTCTGCTGAAAAAGCTTCAAAGTAAAGGTGATTAAAAAAAAAAAAGAAGCAGCAGCAGGTGAGGCCTCAAGCCTGGTTCTGATCTGGCTCTCAAGAGACAGAAGTTAACTAAGTATCCTAAGGTTCATTGGCCCCATACCCTGACCAAGCCCAGCCCTCCACAGAAAGAGCAAGCAAAAATTCAGGAGCACCCAACCAAGAACACACAATTGATTTACCTAGAACAGTGGTGGCGAACCTATGGCACTCCTGTTACTGTTTTTCTTTTAAAACAAAAGATGTTAACATATGAGTTGTTTTTTCTAAACTAAAACTTCAGATTTGATTGCAGTGTTGGCACTTTGCAATAAATAAGTGGGTTTTGGGTTGCAGTTTGGCACTAGGTCTCTAAAAGGTTTGCCTTCACTGACCTAGAATGTCATTGTGTCAGATAAATTACGAGGAAGGAGGCTGGCAGGGTAGAAAACATACGAGTTAGGGAGAAGGTGGAAGGAAGGGTCTATGACCAGGGAGAGGCCCCACATCAGGAAAACATTTCCAGCGTCATATTCATTTAAACAGTTCCATAAGCTGTTTCATAAATAATTATGTTAAAATCATTGCCTACAAAGAAATATTATTTGCTATACCAAGAAATGCACTAAATGTCATTTGTAGAAGTCATTATGTGATTAAAGAAAAACTCAGATTTTATAATCTACAGTTCCATTTAAAAAGTTGTAACTTGGGGGCCGGTGAGATGGCTCAGCGGCTTAAGCGCCTGCCTTGCAAGCGCGAAGGCCCGAGTTCGACTCCCGGAACCCACATACGAAAAAGGGGCCGGTGATATCGCTCAGTGGCACGGGTGCCTGTTGGCGCGTGAGGTCCTGAGGTCGTCCCCCCGGTACCCACAAAAAAAAAAAAATAAATAAATAATAAAAAGTTGTAACTTTAAAATCATGCAATTTTTATTGCAATACAAAGCAGGATCACAAGGAAAAATAGTGATATCCAAAAATATTTTAATTCACTCATTCACTATATGCTCTAAGGATCAAAAGAGCACAGTCTCTATTTACTATCACAATCAAAGAAAAAAAATGTTAAATCTAGCCTAAAAATTACATGAAAACAATGCTGCGATAAGCTACTACTAAATTATTTACTACTAATTTTAATGTTATTTCAATTCTAATTTTCAAAAACTGAATCGTAATAATCTTTCATGTGATGCAAAGCTTATATTCATAACTGAAGGATTTAAAAATATACTATTCTGTCCTATTGACTATTTTGAATTAAAGGCATTCTATCCAAGTGTTGAGAAACAGCAGGTACAAATACATTACTCTGACCCTGGTGTTGGTCTTCAAAAGCAGGAAATGAATATCCTGTATGAATGCAGTAACAACCTGTCTGCAAGAACAGAGTGGAAGTGGGAGAGAGCTTAAGAAATCTGTACAGACCTTGTTAAAATAACTTGCGTGTGTGCGCGCGCACGCATGTGTGTGTGTGTGTGTGTGTGTGTGTGTATGGTAATGGAGACTGGACCAAAACCTTCTGCACTGAACTACCCCCAGCCTTTTTTAAAACAGGGTCTCCCCAAATTGCTAAATTGTCCAGGCTGAGCTCAAACTTGTGATCCTTCTGCCTCAGCCTCCCAGAATAATTTACCTGTTAATCCCTGCCTCCCCCAACACACATAATATACTCTTTCATAACTTGCTACTCTTTGTCCAATTCATTATGTGTTAAGACTCTTGTTTCTTTAGGTCATCTCCTTATGGGGTTTCAAATGTCAGGTAAAACTTGTATTTACTTGTGATAATAAATGTGTATACTTTTCTCCTTTTAATCTATTTTACATCAATTTAATTCTCAGACCTTGCCAGGACCCTCAGAGGATGGAGGTGCAGTTTTGCAACCCCATACATACAACAAACTGAGTATCAAAAGATCCTCTCTAAAATTCACGACAAATAGTACATATCGCCTCATAGTATATCCTTCTCACATGTGGAAAGCTAGTAATCCAGGCTGGCCTTGAACTCACTATGTAGCTCAGACTGGCCTTAAACACACCTTCTTCCTGCCTCAGCCTTGTGAGTGAAGCAGATTTTAAAGCTAAAAGGGCTTACAAAATTAGTGACCTATAATCCTACAAAATAATCCATTTCTTTGATATGCAGTCAACTTTTTAACAACACTTACTAAATGAGTGATTAAGAGAACAGATTCCAGAGTCAAATGTAGTAGAATGAAATACCAGTTAGCCTAAGACTATGTGATGAGTAGAACAGTGTAAACATTATCTACTTTATAAGGCTCCTGTGAGGATTAGATAGCCCACCAAAAATTATAAAAAATTACAAGGTTAGTGCCAAAGATTTAATAAGCGGCACTATTACTACTGGTTCCTAGTAAAAACCAGACTTTGCTATTAACATTAGAGATGTCAACATAAAGAGAATTCCATTAGGGTCTCTGTTTATGTTCTAATAAGAGACACTTAAACTTTAACAGAGCCCTGTTAACTGCCATGTTTTCTCTTGCAAACTCAACTTGCACTTCAATCACCAAAGGTACCTAAGGACAAGACAATCAGCAGCCAGAAATGCAGGCTTAGGAGAACGGTGGAGGAAATGTCAACCTGCACCCTGTACAGGAAGTCTGTAAAGTACTGTGGTAACCATCGAACTTGAACAGCCTTATACCTCCTAACAGAAAGACAAGTGTTAGCTTTTAGTGGAAAAACTATACTCTACCCCAACCCTGAAAAAAACCACAGCTATTTTGGGTTTAATTTTGAGAAATGGATGAAGGTGCTCTCTTTCTACTGTAAATCATCATCTCTCACACTGTTCAGTTATGTCAGGATCCCAGTGACCTACCATTACCTGGTAGAGCCCCTCCAGAGTTCTGCTTTCCATCATGTCATACTGTCTTTTTACATCTGTCTTCTACACTAGCCGGCAAGCACTTCCATTCCTCTTTACATCTTTCCCACTTAGCACAATGACTTGCACCAACTTCAGTGATGCGTTTTGAATCAGTAAGCATTGCCAAGCACTGTGCCCGGCTGCAGAGATACAAACACTGAAAACAAGTTTCCTGCCGAAAAACAATGCCCAAGTGGGGAAACAGAGTCAGCAACTCAAATATGACAACTGCAGTCATGACACACTACAATACCAGGTGCAGAGAGAAGACGCAGGAAGGAATATCCAGACAGCGATGTCCCCCCAGTTAAAGGGAAGAAAGCTCAGAAGTCCCAGGTACTTATAAGGTGGAAACACTGTATAAAAGTAAGGTACAATACAAATGACATTAGGAGGAAAACCTGAATAGAGAAGAAAGAAAAGGTTGGTTGAATAGGTAAATACATATATGTCAAATTTAAAAAGAAATACTGAAAAAATAATTAAATGACTCCAAGTTGAGTACTTACATCTTATTGTAAAATGTCTTACCTCCCTGAAATTCCTTTTGTTGCCCCTGGAATGTCTGGAACAGGCCGATGTCTCAGCAGAAAAGATCGAGATGGCCTCGAAACCAGCTTGCTACGACTTCTCATAGGTGACAGGACTGGTGATGACGGGACATACAAATCATTTACAACCATTTCTCCTTGAAACTCAAACAATGGGGATGGTAGTGATCTTTCTAATAAGCCATTAGTTCCACTTCCAGACTGTGCTTCTGTTGCTGAACAATCCAGGGAAAAAAGACATTCAGGGTTTGCATTAGGAAGTATGCTGAAGTTTTCTGATACCAACTCAACTTCTTCTGTTGGTTGGTCTTTAATTGTACAATCCACAGTCTTCTTTATAACCAAAGATTCTATCTTACCGGATAATGAATCATGAGAATCCAAATTCAAATGTAGTTCTTCTGAAATGGGAAAGTCATGTTTAGAAAGAGATAACTTATCATCTGATTGAAAAGACTGGCTCTTTTCCATATGAACATCATTCTGATCTAGATTTTTTGCAACTGTCTCCATGTGTGTTGAGCTAGGTGTCTGAATACCTCCAGAATCAGAAAGTTCTACGCAGGTGTTCCTATCAGAAGATGGAGCATGGTGATCCTTTGAAGTGTCTTCATTCTTTGTTTTACGAACATTTGCATATACTGGGATTTCTTGCATGTTTGACAAGATCATCTGTAGTTTTTTTAGTATCCTCCTACGGTGTCCTGTAGGTGATATTCCAATTTCATGTAGCACACTATCATTTATTCCTCCACAGTCCTTCACAGTATAAAAACCAAACTCTTGAAAATGTAAGAGGTATTGCTCCAAATTAATGCTCATTAAGAAATCTTTGATACCAATATTTACTTCACTGACTGAGGACATAATGGTGGCTTCATTACTAAGCTAAGTTATAAAAAGCAGCACAAGGAGACTCATACATAAAAAGTGCACTTCTCTACTGGTTTTTCCATTATCACTCAAAAAGATATCTTCTCAAAATGTTATTTCCTCCACAAAGAATGTTTCACATGCTTAAACCTGGAAAAAATAAAAATTAAATTAAAAAAAAAATATATATATATATATTTAAAATATATATATATCGGGAGGTGTGTGTTCCAAGGCGCTGAACCCAGAATCTTGAAACGCTAAGCATGCACTCTACCATTAAGCTATAGGTCCAGTACAGGACACTTCAATTAGTAAAACCTTGTTTTATATAAACTTTCCCTGAAAAAAACCCAACAGTAATTAGGACAATAATTTTCACTTGCTGAGTGTGGAACTGGCATGTTGCTTTGCACACCTCAGGAAGTCAATGTCTAGGGATAACCTGAAGGTACACGACAGAAACACTATGGCGGTATCAAACTATAATTTTCAAAATGTTAAAAGATACTTTCTCACGGACACAGAACGAATATGTGTCAAACACTTTACTCATCTCATTAGCTGATGAGGGAGCCAGTAAGGTGCTAAGGCTGGTTCCAAGAACATCTGTATCTGTCACAAAGACTTCGTTTTAAAAAGCATTAGAATAAGTTAGCTACGTAAGCTTCTTCTTAAACTGGTTAATGTTCTTTAGGGCAACAAAATGATACCACTGGGGATATCTTTTCTAGAAGACAAAAATTTACAAGCTAACAGATAACTTCCCATTGTCTGGGCTCTAATCAAATAGTACCCAGGTCAGGCACTGGAATTAGAATTAAAATCAAATATCCATAGGTTGGGCCTGTTAAACAGTAGCCTCAAAAAACACTGGTATCTTTGAGACTCTTAAAGAACAGGCTGAACATATTTCTCAGCCAATAATTTTCATTTCAACAATGCAAGTGGTCATATATTTAAACAATATTAATAAGATTAGTTTAATAGTCAATTCTTAAATACATTAGATAACAAGAAGCTAATATGAAAGTAAAAGGGAAAAGTTCAAAGGTCATATTTTCCTCCAATGTACACAGCAGTTTTGATACCAGACATGGGATTTCTGACTTGGCGTCAACAGAAATGAAAGTCCAGCCAGGAAGTACAAGCTTATGCGGGCAAAGTTTTAATGGAGAAGGAAGAGAGCCAGAAAGAACTTCAGCTTGAGATGAGGCAAAGCTAAAGAGAACAGGGCTGAGAGGAAAAACATCACGCTGGCCAGTTAACCCAGAAAGGGGCAAGCTTTTTATTCCTATAGGAGTGGATTAAGGTCTGGGAGTTCTTTATCTGTTCTTAGCAGTTGCAAAAAGTGTCTTCTTTCTTGTACAAACATCCTGGCCTTGAGGAATGAATAGCCAAGCTATCCCAGGAACTGTTCCGTGCCTCCCTTCTATTGACAGGCACCCCCATGATGCATAAACATCCCGGCCTTGTGATAAGGATGGGACAGTGTGGCTGCTAAGAGAATACATGGGTGGGGGTCGAGAAAACCCACAAGTGCTTCTGTTTGGCAGAGTGAGATATGAGTAGGGGAGAACACACATCACACTTTCAACAGGCCCCGAGTTGAGGCCCAAGGAGTGTATCTACATTTTGTCCCCAAGGAGTCCCCTCACTGTCTCAGATTCAGATAGATTCTCCTCTCCCAAACAACATAACCAGATTTTAAAACAGAGTCCATTTATCTTAGGGCTGGCTATATGGGTGTGTTCAGTTTATGAAAATGCATATATGTAAATTTCTATATATCACTCTTCAATAAAAAGACCGTAGGGCTAAGTTAAATAAATCAGGCACACAAGCTTAAATATCACATGTTTCCTCTTACATGAGAAGCCCCAAATATAAATAAAGAGCAAAATAAAAGACACATAATAGAAAACAGGGAGATAGATCTTTTGCAAAAGGGAAAGGGACCAGGAGAGAGAGGAAGGGGGAAGGGAGAGGAGAGAAAAAGAAAGTAAAAGGATTAAGATGTGTTACGCGCATGTACCAACTCCTCACGGTGAATGTAATCATTATGTATTACAAACATATACTAACAAAAATAATAAAAATTTAAGAAAGAAAAGTACAGAATACGCATAAAACAAGCAATAAAATAAGATGAACAAGGTAAATTTATCTGAGCAAGCTCTGACACATTATTTCTGGAAAACACATTGAAAAAGCTCTCCACAAGGCACTACTAGGACTCAGCAAGTGTTACCTGCCACTTGTTCATAAGCTATTGCCTTAATTATTTAAAAATACCAGCAAACATTGAAAAATTGGCATCGTATCAGAAGGAAAACACATATCTTCTCCAGATCTTGCTGCAGGAGCAGTAAAAATACGAAGGAGAAGAAAGGCGAAAATGCCTGTCAGTAAGGTACTTCTGTATCCCACCATGATACTAAAATAATTATAGAATAAATAAAAATAACTGCATCAAATTCAAACCACCTTATTTGTACTATCTTTTTGGCACATTATAAAATGGAAATCACTATTACAAATAGTAAAATGAGTGGATATATAATTTATCGCCTTTAGAAATGATGAACAGGATCCACTGGTCAATAATTTAAGAGGATTAGAAGTGCTTTCCTTTTGGGTAGAATAAATTATAAAAAGTCATAGTCTTCCTTACCAGCTTTTACAAAAACTTTATTGAACCAAAAACTATTTCCACAAAATGCACCCATCAAGCAACCTCCAGGTACCTTAACCCACCCAGGCCTCCCAATCCCAAAGACCTGAGGGGATTCCTAAGCCCACCCATGCCGCATCGAGGACATTCAGTGAGCCAGACAAGCTACTGCTTTTATTACTTGCTATGGAGGGAACTGTGCCCCACCCCCCTCATATGCTGAAGCCCTAATTTGATATGACTGTATTTGGAGACAGGGTTCCAGGAAGTAATTACGGTTAAATGAGGTTGTAAGGCTGGAACCCTGACACATAGGATTAGCTCCCTCTAAGAGACACCAGAGAGAGCTTCCTCTTTCCCTTCCTACCCCACTGCTGTGAGACGCCACAAGAAGGCAGCTCAGATGGAAGAGGGCCCTCACCAAGAACCCACTCAGCTAGCCAGCCTTGAGAACTGTGAGAAACACATTTCTGTTGTTTAAGCCACACAGTCTGCGGCGCTGTTATGATGGCTATCTTATTCCCTTTCCTCTTCAATGGGACAAAATACCTGACACATGCAATTGGGAGGAGGAGAGGTCTATTTTGACTCACATTTTGGTCCTAGGTCAGCTGGCTCCCAAGAAGAAACAGCATGGAAGAGGGGCACGGGAGAGATGAGCTGCTCGTGTCATGGCAGCCAGGAAGCAGACTGGGGAGGCAAGAACCAGAGAGTGAAATACACCCTAGGAGGTCATGCTCCCAGTGATTTTCCTCTTCCAACCAGGCCCCACCTCCTAACAGCACATTTAGCTACAGTGTCCTCATGGTCTAATTCTCCTCCAAAGGCCTGCCTATGAGCACATGAGGCTCTTGGGGGACATCTGGATATAAATCAAAACAGTAACTGGCCTGACTAATACACTTCCCCATGCTTACTGGCTTTGCTGTGGTTCACAGCCTCAATATATCTCTTCCCTGGATACCTGATACAGTCTCTGAACAACTCTGCCCCCACTCAATGTATCAGTAAACTATCAAAAATCCAAATTTGGCATGTCACTGCACATTCTCCAAAGGATAAAGTTTATGCTCCTTACAGACCCACATGATAGTCTGGTACCTTCTAATAATAATAATAATCAATAATCAAGTGGGTGCCATTGATCCAAATAGCAAGTATGCATGAGATCCCAAGCACCATACATATTTCTTGCAAGATAGGAGTTTACAGGATTTGCTTGGAAAAAAAAACAAAAACAAAAACAAAGGACTCCTAGGACTAACTCCAGGCTCATATTTAACCTATGTCAAACATTCTATCAACATCCTTCACTCACTTCAGTTGATTACTGTTAATTTTCATTCTCCTGAGACAAGCTGTTTAATAGTTCCATACTTTTTGCATATCTGAATCTGCTTTTCTATGGACCAATCGTTTCTATAACATTATTAACATCCATTAACTAGTATCCTGGAACTTTCTGAAGTACTTGGAACATGTTTAAGAGATGGAGACAGGTTGGTAGGGATGGTAGAAGTGTTTGAGGAGCATATATTGCTACTTTTGTGTATGTGTTTGTACTTGCGTTTTAATACACAAAGTCCTTTCCTTTCTTTCATACACCTGTACTTCCTGGGCGACTGAATCAAGGATAAAACTATACTGAGTATTTTACACAAAACCATCTCTACAACCATTTAACATGCTGAATATGGCCAATGTCCTAGTTCTTTCCCATAATGGGAAAAGGCTCCCCTCCCATAGGCCCTAGAAGCTTCTCAGCACTTTTATGCCAGCTCTGTCATCCAATCATCTGATTTAACTGTCTGGCCCCCAAGAGATGAACACCCAAGATCTAGTTTTTTCCTTAGAGGATCTAGAACCCAAGCACATCATTAGCCACAAAGAAATGGGCATGTCTAACTCTATAAAATTATAACATGTGAGGAGGGCACAGTGGTGCCTGCTGTAATCACAGCCACTTGGGAGGCTGAGGCCCAATAATCACAAGTTCAAGGACAGCCTCAGCAACTTAGCCAGAACTTGTCTCAAAAGAAAAAAAGGAAGAAAGAAAAAGGCCTGGGAACACATCCCAGTGCTAGAGTACTTGCCTAGCAGGCATGAGGCATTGGGTTCAATTCTAGTACAGCAAAAAGAAAAGAGAGAGAGAGAGAGAGAGAGAGAAAGAGAGAAAGAGAGAGAGAGAAAATCTATGATGCCAAACTTCTTAATATGAAATTGCGTCCTTCCACACTCTGACCTTCCAGTGGGCTTACTGGCACGTACACCATGTTCTAGGTAAGTGGCCCTCCAGGTGCTGATCTGCGGATCTGCTAAACAACAAATATTGTGGGTAACAAGCCTAGGAATCTGTCATTGGAATACTCTCCAAAGACAATCATGGTATGCAACGAAATGTAGTAATTCCATTCTAAATTCTTTACACTCCTCAAATATTCTTTATTCCCGTCTATCTAAACCTAATCTCATCACTTTCCTCCCTTGAATGGAAAGGCTTTCCTAACACACTGCATATGAGTATGGATTCAAACTAGGTTTAAATCCCATCTCCTCTACTTCCTAGCAGTGTGAACATAGGCATATGCCCACGTTGATTTTCCCCATTTTGTTCTCTACAGAATGGAAACACTTGGGTAGTTCAGCATTGGTGCAGAGTAAATGAGAGAATCCATCATGTTAAAACAGACCTTAGCCCACAGTGATGCTTGGTAAAAGGTTGCTTGTACCATGATATTTATTTTAACCACAGCTTAAATGTTTTCTACTTGTTAAGGTCTAACACACACATACAATTTCCTTCACAAGTTCTCTACAAAATGAGAAATTTATATTCTTTTCTCCATATACTTACAACGTTTACTTCATAGAATGCTGTCTTAATCCCTTCAGGCTACTATTACAAAACACCTTAGACTGGATAATTTATAACCAATAGAAATTTATTGCTTGCAGTTCTGGAGGTTGAGGCACTCAAGATCAAGGCACCAGCAGATTTGGTGTTTGGTAAAAACTCATTGCTCATATATGACACTTTCTATGTGTTTTCACACAGCAGAAGAGCAAAGAGAGGTAACAAGCTACCTTAGCTCATTTTATAAACTCACTAATTTCATCCACCTCCTGAGCTAATCACCTACCAAAGGCCCCGCTTATTACCATGCCTGTGAAGCTTCCATTTCAACATATGAATGTGGGAAGGACACACACATTCAGACCTCAGCAAGTGTTTAATTATATTTTGCTCATTCCATAGAAGAGTACAGTCTAAAAGCCCAGGCTCTGAAGCCAAAGACCGTGAATCAAATCCAGGTTCCCTACTTCCTGGCTTTGTGTCCTTGTACGAGTAATTAACCTCTTTGCTTCCAGTTTTGCATCAGGAAAATGGGAATAATAATAATAGTACCTACACCTCACAGAGCTGCTGTGAGATGTGTTAGTAAAGGCAAAGCACATAAGATACTAAGCAGCACATAACAAGACCAAGTCAGTGTTTGCCATTATTACTTTATTATCATTCCGTAATATACTCTGCCAAAAAGATTTGCCCATTTAAGTTCCTAATAATTGCCAAATTATTTATCAACATAGTGCAGTATATGTTTAAAGAACACATAGAGAACATTACCAACAAGACTGTACATGTGCCCTTCCTAACCTATTTCCCTAAGTAAAAATTTAGAAGCAACCTGTTATGTGTGCTTTGCCACGTCACTTAAAAAATACTGTACTATCTTACTGAGTTCTACCTTGAAACTACATCTTGAATCCTCACCACATCTCAGCACCTCCCCTGCTCATATTCGAATCCAAGCCACCGTCTTTTCTATCTCGGACCACTGCAACAGCCTCCTCGACTGAGATCCCTCATTCTGTCTTGCCTCCCTGCCCCCTCCCCACACACAATAGATTCTTAACAAAGGATCCAGAGTGATTTATTTCAGAACACAAGACACATTATATCATTCTCTTTCCTTCCCCCTCCACTGACAGCCACCATGCTGAACTCAGCCTTGTTTCTACTATGACTTTATCTCTTGCCCTTTCATCTCCTTCAAATCTTCACCCCCAACATATTTCTATGGCTCACTCTATCCGTTTAGTAGGCCCTCTTCGGAGAGGCCTTCCCTAATCCCCCTGTGCACACAAGCATGCATCGTGACTCACTACTCCTTACTCTTGCTCAACTCTCTTCATGGCATTTATTACTGCTGAACATCTGTTAATTGCTCCAGGGGGACAGTGATCTTGTCCACTGTTCAGTGCCCCGGCCCTTGAGTTTAAACACTGTCAGGTATAGCTTCTCAACAAATGTTTGGTAAAGCACTTCTTCCCAGCTTTGAGATATTTTAAAATGAGAAGTGTAAAGTACACATAGTTTTAAATTTTAGTCTATTTAAATCAGCCAGCTTGTAAGGAGCAGAGAAGGAATTTAAACAGACTTCTCTAACCCAACTACCCAAAAAAAAAAAAAAAAAAAAAAAAAAAAAAATCCTCAAACCTGAAGTCAAGTACGGCAGGTGATCAGCTAGAATCAGTCCAAACCATCGGTGAGCCATTTAAGAACTCGTGGTCTGGGACAGTCTTCTCTGTGCTGATGCCTCAAGTGAGGAAGACCACGACAGTAAGTCCCCCCCACTTCTCACTCCCCCTCCCCCATTACCCACAGAATCTGTGTATCCTTTTAGTTGAGCTAGGGAAGAAAACAATCGAAAAATCACTCTTTCAATTAAATCACCTCATTAAATCATAAGATCATTCATTATTTTTTTTTTTTTTTTTTTTTTTTTTTGTGGGTACCGGGGGGTCGACCTCAGGACCTCGCGCGCCAACAGGCACCCGTGCCGCTGAGCGATATCACCGGCCCCTTTTTCGTATGTGGGTTCCGGGAGTCGAACTCGGGACCTTGCGCCTGCCGGGCAGGCGCTTAAGCCGCTGAGCCATCTCACCGGCCAGATCATTCATTATTCAAAGCTGACAACTTCTGGAATTACTTTTCCTTGATTCTAATACCTTATAGGAGAAAAAATAACAATAGCATAATTGAACTTGGTTATACATTTAATCCATTCAAAAAATAAAGCATAGCATTATAAAAGTGGAAGTATAACCTTATCACAGTTAGAAACTTGCAAATGTGATGAAATAATAGGCCTAACAATCATAGGATCACAGGATTGAAAAGAACCTTTAAAAAGAAAAAAAAAAAAAAAAAAAAAAATCTGACAGCTAAATGAATAATCAAACTTTTCAATGTCTTACAATACAAGTCTTACAGATTCTAAGTAACAGTGAAGTTTATTGTATTCCAGAACAGTAGTTCCCAATACAATCAAACTATCTCCCAGGGTTAGATCCAGAATATGTGAGAAAATACTTTTGCTGGTCTCAATGACTGAATGATATCAGTAGATAAGAAAAGTACTAATGACACCCTACAATGGCACCTAAAACCTCAGGTACAATTCTTATTCCTCCAAACCTCTACAACTAAGTAGGTCTTCATATAGTGCCTGGTACTAGAAGGCACTATAGTGCCTACAATTTGTTAACTTACTGTGGAAAAACAGCTAGCTCCTTGGAAAATTAAGATTTCACAGGCATAATGCGCGTCTTATAGAAGTCCATTTGTGCTTCAGTACAGAATATATCACAAGAACCAGGCATATTATTTGTACATCAAGCAAACTCAATGTTTAATAATAAGATATTAACTGTAAGTATTCATAAAGACAACATGTTTAACTTTGTTTCTCCAAAACCAAGTGGGAGAGAAAGTAGAAAGTGAATTGTGCTTTTCATATTACTCCATCCCATAATATAATACAGACTGCAAAAGGCTGAAAGTCAGAACTTCTGATTATTACAGCCTGAGTGCTTAGGCCCTGAAAAGTATAAAATTCGTCATCTGGCATTCCTCAACACTGTTATTCATTCACCTTCCTTATCATGTGCTGAAATTAAGCCCCTTCGGGAAGCCAAGTCCTCTCAACCCGTTCATCTCTCTTAAATGCATGTACTCACAGGCTCGGACTTCTTTTCTCCTAAGTTCTGTACCTAGACCACCACTCCCTCCCCACCCATCAAAACACAGGCATAGTTGTTCATTTTTCCTTAGACTTATATTGCTAATAATAATCAAGAGCTGTGAAGTGTTTGGAGATCATCTGTGTAGGATGATCATTTAATCCTCATGAATACCTTGGAAGGAAAACCCTGTGCTCAAAGCCACACTTCCAGAGTTTGACACCACAACCTAGGCTATTAACTGAGATGCCTCTACTAGTTGTACAATTGATCTAATAGAAGAAATGCATCAAAGACTTCATAGTTTCCCTCACCTTTGTGTGCTATGCATAAGCACTTATACTCCTTAGGGAAATGCTATTTAAATATACCATGCCTTGCAAGTTCAAGTTTTATAAACCTTTCAGTTCAATTGTGGGAGTGTGTGTCCATATAAGTGGTTAAATACAGGAGCCCATATTCATTTACATGCAGTTGCCTGAGATTTATGAGTTAATAAATGGAGAACATCTCCAAAATCATTGCAAAAAGGAACGGTAATATAGACATTAGTTTATTAACACTTATTTTGTATCTTATCATTTCAGGAAGACAACTAATACAAGACTGATACAGTATAATACGAAGTCAAAATCCAATAACTACACAACACCAGAATTAGTATTCATAAACAATATGAGCACCAATGGTGATAGTGAAAAATAACTGGAGTGGGAAAGAAAGCACTGATAAAAAAAAATACCTGACCATATTTCAAAGATTTAGATTTAAATGAGATGCAAAAGGCTCCAACCAATGTGCCTGTGCAGATAAATGAATAACAAAACGTGGTATGTACACAGGATGAAAGCCTGAAATACTAAGGGCCTTAAAAAAAAAGAGATGGAGGGCCGGTGAGATAGCTCAGCGGCATAAGCGCCTGCCTGGCAAGCGCGAGGTCCTGAGTTCGACTCCCGGTACCCACATACGAGAAAAGGGCAGGTGATATCGCTCAGCGGCATGGGTGCCTGCTGGCGCACAAGGTCCTGAGTTCGAGCCCCGGTAACCACAAAAAAAAAAAAAAAAAAAAGAGATGGAGGAAATCCTGTCACCTGTTACAAGATGGCTCAATCTTGAGGCCAGGATGCTTAGTGAAATATGCCAATCATATAAAGGACAAATACTATATAATTCATTTATATCAATGCTCTGAGATAGCAACATTTATAGAAATTGTAAGTAGGAATGGTGGTTACCAGGGAGGAACAGAGAGGTTGGGAGTAATTGAATACAGGATTTCAGTTTTGCAAGATGAAAAAGTTCCAGAACTCTATTTCAAAACAATGTAAATACATTTAACACTATAAAACTGTACATTCCAAAACGATTAAGAGAATAAATTTTATGTTTTTTATGACAACAAAAAGGAGACAGCATGGAATGAAGTCCCTGTATCATATATACCTGAACTTTTTCTCTCCTTTAAGAGGATGTTCTTCTGCCTACTCCATCCTTCTTAATTCCCTAACGCCACCCACGCACTAGTACAGGTAATACAATGCATGAATTCCAAACCTGGCTTTCCCACTTTCTGAATATCTTGATTACATTATGTAACTTCCCCTGAAGTTCAGATTCCTCACTTGTAAAATAAGGATAATATGCCTCACATGTTATAGCATTTCTGACAGATAAAAAAAGTAAAATATGCAAAGTATATTTAACAGTGCATGACATGAAGTGCAAGTTTACAAAAAATGCTGGTTATTATTATTAATTCATTAGTTATATAAAATATAGTACTTGATCATATTCATATCATATTAACATACTTGGCTTGAGTGGTATTCTTCAGACTGCATAGTAATGTTACATTCCTTTAAATAAGTCTGTAAATTATTCTTCTAATAAACCCACAAAGCACTTAACACAGCAGTAAACACAGTTTTATTAATTTCATGAAATATAGATGTGGCTAGCATTTAGAGATTGATGATTTCACCTAAAGACAATAGACGTGGGACACAGGCCACAGTGATTCCAAGAGATCCCGGGGGCTCTGCCCTATGCAACCCGTTTGGCCTTGGGAAATTCTTTTCCTGCACCTCACAACTGTAATCAGTGAGCAGGGATGATAATAATGCCTAACAGAGGTGGTTTTAAGATGAAATGATTGAATATGCATAAGCATCTTAGAATAGTGTCTGGCAAACAAGTACTTAGTAGCTGCTAGATAGAGAATAACTGAGGTTTGATCTTAAAATAGGCTCTAGGCAAAATCATTTCATGCTTGGATCAAGGAGAAAGGTTTATTCTAAGCTACATTTTTATTATCTTAAAACTTAACGTACAATCTGGAAAAACACAACTCTCAAAATCTAGATTTTAACATCTATGTATTTCCATACTCTTGAAGGCCAGGAGTCTTAATTCCTTTATTTAGTATGAGAAGTTAATTAGTAGCACAGCTAACACCAAGGTTTAGGTGTTTTAGATAATATCTTAATGGTTAAATGCTTGATACTATCCTTGGTAAGTTCTTTCATCTTTTAAGCTGCCCAACTAGATTTTTAGTTAATTGGCTGAGGTTTGCAGCTTGTTATAAATTCTAATGGCAAGATCTTTAACGTAGAACCACTATTCTTGGGCAACCAAAGAAAGACTTCATCTTCTACAGTTTCAACAAGGGCAGAAGTGGGAATCGTGGAAAGAAGAGGTAAGTTGAAGCCTGCATCATTGAGGCAGATTCTGGCCTGCATGTCTCTAACACTCAGGCACCTGGGTAGGCCAGGTGCTGGCCTCTCCTACTTCTCCACAGTAGAGACACAGCTGTATACAGACAACTGAAAGGAAGAGAACCAGGCACTTATTTCCTTATTGACCTTATTCTTCACAGGAACTTATTCTTCAGGATTCTGTCCCATCTCACATGTTGGATGTAGCTTTAATGTTCACTCTGGTGAAAGCGGTCATTATACTTCAATACAAAAATTGTGAAATGTACACTTATGGTATATAAGTGTACATTTCTATATGTTTGTTACATTCCAATTTAAAAATTTGTGTACAACTGTATGCTGTACTATCTCTCTGAATTTAAGAGTCACATTTTTAAACCAACAACCAGATGTTTCAAAATAGCCTACTATGAATGTTTCCTCTTTGTATTTATAAATACCACCTTGACCTCTTTCCAACTGAACTTGAGGGCTTCCTATTGGTTCAGTAATTGTTAAGACTCTTTTTCTTATGCAAAGAAAATATCTCAACAAATGTCTCCCACCTTACTGGTCCATTTACTTACATTTGCTCATTTAATAAATATTTAAGGAACACTACTTTCTCCGAGATAACAGCAGGAAATATTTGCAGTTCAAGATAACAATATCTATTATATCATTTGAAAACAGTACTAACAGCTACATAGAAAGTGAAGATACAGTGTCCTCTCCAAGAGTTTAAAATAAAGTGGCAGATTAGACATGACAAGGAGCAAAGGACAATCATGTGCATTTGAACAATCAATCCTTTACTGCTCAGTGCCAATGAAGAAGGAATAGCAAAACAAAACATTTTGGAAAAATCTGTTGCATCCAAAAGAGCACCTAAATCATAATGATATTAAAAAAATTGTGGGGCCAGTGAGATGGCTCAGCGGCGTAAGCGCCTGCCTTGCAAGCGCGAGGGCCCGAGTTCGACTCCCGGATCCCACATACGAAAAAGGGGCTGGTGATATCGCTCAGCGGCACGGGCGCCTGTTGGTGCGCGAGGTCCTGAGGTCGACCCCCCGGTACCCACAAAAAAAAAAAAAAATTGTGAACCTTACTTTTCCTAGGGTTTATTTTTAATCACCTAGAGAAGCGGCATTATGCTTCAGGAGTGCTTTGGAACTCTAACATATCTCAAATCAACTCCGCGAATCCAGAGCAACACTGCAGCGATTCAGAGCTATGCAAATGGAGGGGATCGTTGTAGGACCTAAGGATGAGGGTTTCAAGACTTACAGGAAGAAATGTCACAGGTGGAGAGGTCAGTATTCACTTTTTGTGTTTTTCGTTAGTATAAGTTTGTAATACATAATGATCACATTCCTTGTGGGGAGTTGGTACATGTATATAACACATTTTAGTTCTTTATACAATTTATTTTAGTTTAGTTTATTAGTACATTTGTGTAGTATGTAATGTTTACATTTCTTACAGGAAGTTCATCCCAATTCATTTTTTCATCCCCTATTCCTTTTTTTTTTTTTGTGGGTGCCGGGGGGTCGACCTCAGGACCTCGTGCGCCAGCAGGCGCCCGTGCCGCTGAGCGATATCACCGGCCCCTTTTTCGTATGTGGGATCCGGGAGTCGAACTCGGGCCCTCGCGCTTGCCGGGCAGGCGCTTAAGCCACTGAGCCATCTCACCGGCCCTTATCCCCTATTCCTTTCCTCCATCCTTCTTCCATCTCTTGATCCCTTTTCCCTATAAGAACAATCTATTTCCCTACTTTTTATGACAGTACCTATCTTTTATTTTGCTCTTTATTTTTACTCTGGGTTTCTCATCTAAGAGAAAACATGTGATATTTAAACTTGCGCACCTGATTTATTTCACATAACATTATGGTCTTAAAGTATGTTCATTTTCCTGCAAAGAACTCGAGTTTTTCTTTCTTTATGGCAAAGTAGTACTCCGTTATGTGTAAATGCCACATTTTCTTTATCTATTCATCTGCTGATGGACATATGACCGAGTTCCAAGATTTAGCTATTAGGAACTGTGCTCCAGAATAGCAAAAGCAAACCTGAGTAAAAAGAGCAAAGTGGAAGGCATCACAATCCTAGACCTGAAGTTATATTACCAAGCTACTGTGATAAAAACAGCATGGTACTGTCACAAGAACAGACATAAGGATCAATGGAACAGAAAAGAAAATGCAGAAACAACCCCAAGTACATTCAACTATTTGATCTTTGACAAAGGGGCCAAAAGCACACAGTGCAGGAAAGATAGCCTCTTTAATAAACGATTTTGGGAAAAATGGCTATCCACATGTTGAAGATTGAATCTAGACTCATATTCTCACCATGTACTAAAATCAAAATAGATCAAAGAACTAAATGTTAAGCTAGAAACATTTAACCTGCTGGAATACATCTTAATACTTTTTGCAAAGATCTATCTCCCTTTTTCCTATTATCTATCTTTTATTTTGCTCTTTATATTCTTGGTTTCTCACATAAGAAAAACCATGCAATATCTAAGCTTATGTACCTGATTTGTTTCACTTAACACGATCTAAAGGTGCATCCATTTTCCTACAAATGACTCCAGTGTATCCTTTTTATTTTAAAGTAGAAGGAATGCCCTGAAGGAGGCAGAAAGGATGAATCAACTCCAGGCAACAGCAAGGAGGCACAGTAGCTGGGATGGAGCCATGACGCTTTGACAACTGATGAAAGGTGACACCAGAATTGCAGGCTGGAGTCAACTCTGAAGGGCTCTGAATAGCAGAGTAAGGAGTCTGTATTTCCTTAAGTTACAGGAAAATATCTGGATGGCCCCTCACCATCACCAACCCCAAAAGCCCAAGTCACCTGACAATCAGAAAGGAAACCACAATTCTCTTCTTCTCTTCCACAGATCAAACCATTCCCTCCTCATTCTCAACCATGTACTATGAACACTAGTGTCCTTTTTGATTGTTTTGGTGAAAGCTATCTTACAGTCTCTGAGTATTCCCTCACCTATCCATCTCCACATGCACGTACAGTATAAGACAGAAAAACAATCTGCTTCCCACAGGTACTTTTCATCACCAAGGCTACCCAACAAAAACGACTACTCCAACCTAGATCAGGGCTCTTCTGTTCCCTCCTCAATCATAAATAACTTATGCTGAGTCAAAAGTGTAACAAAATTGCACAAGTCAAGTTTTTAACTAGACAGATTCATGAGAAGAGGGCCGGTGAGATGGCTCAGCAGCTTAAGCGCCTGCCGGGCAAGCGCGAGGGCCCGAGTTCGACTCCCGGAACCCACATATGAAAAAGGGGCCGGTGATATCGCTCAGCGGCACGGGCGCCTGCTGGCGCGCGAGGTCCTGAGGTCGACCCCCCCGGTACCCACAAAAAAAAAAAAAAAAAGAATCATGAGAAGAGAACATTATTAAGCCAAATGGCTTAACTAGTATTGCACTTAATTTGGCCAATACTTAAAATAATAATAATAATAATCAACTATAAAGCAGAAAAGATTAAGATGTCATCTCCTAACCTTTCTTTTCACATTTGTCACATTTGGTCAAAGCTAAGAAATATTGCCAACATTATCTTTAAAATCTCTACCTAATTAATAGTTTACAAAGAATCCCAAAGATTTTCACATTTTATTGAGTGCAAAATTTGAACTCAATAAATCAATAAGAGGGGAACACATGTTAATAGAAGCTATTAAAGCAATGACTGTCATTTATACTTAGCATTTTATAGTCACTTTCACCAAACTTTCTGAGTTGGAAAGAAGTGAATAAAAAAGTAACAAAATAAATAAAATGAGAAATTCCCTCTCGGATATCGTGAAGTCCATAACCCAGAGTCTGAAACAGGATTTAAAAACTTCAGTTTCAAAAATGCTAATCTAACAGTTCCTATGAGAATTGCAATTCATTATAATCTGAGTTCTATATTTAATCACAGTAACTAAGAGTATTCGAAGTATTCACTGAATATCTATGAACCTCACTGGGAGGAACTTATGATATTAGAAAAATGATCAATTGTTTTTAAATGTACCATCAGCCTCTCCCTGCACAGGCAAGCCCTATAAAATCTGACAGGCTTACAGGAGGAGAAAAAAATACAAATATATGCACACCCACATACATAAGTTTTAATAAGCCATCTGATTTACCCTCTAGGTACATTTTAATTTAATAAATCTTTGGGTACTGACAAATCACAAATCGAGTCTATAGAAAACCCTCTTGGTGTTAGAACCCACCTTAGAGGTGTGGGTTAAATATCTGTTTGGAAAGAAGCCAGGGAGATATTTCCATTTTGGGCTCTAGCCTACTTCCATGACCCACTTTTTTCTTTTTTAAAACATTGTTAAACAGTGGACTGCCATGAGCCTGTTCCCTTCATATCTCTCTTGAAGGTGTATGAAAGCCATGAAGAGGAGTTTGGAGATTCTATTTTTTTCCTTAAAAAAGTTAGCATTCTTTTTTAAACACCCATAACTTCGCCTTCCAATTACTTATGGGCAACGTTCCAAAAACTCCTGCTGGTGCGGAGCGCTTAAGTGCGGAGAGATCAATACTGAGCTTGTAAGTACAATACTATTATTAGTAATAACAATGACATCCGATTAAATGTACTTTTAAAAATAGCTTATTTTCAAAACACTTGTTTTTAAACTCAAAGGATATAATCCACTGAACAGTCTACTTCAAGGTCAAGCTTGCAAAAAAAAAGAGAAGAAAGTTGCTATCACCATACAAACTGGCAACGCCTAAGATGTCATTATTCCACACAAACTACCTTATCGTCCTCTTGTACTTTCCTTGCAATTATCAAAGGTTATAGCTCACAATATAATTTCGAGAAGTCTTCCCCGAATCCAAATAATTCCAGATCGCCAGAAGGAGGTGGGAAAAGTGGTTAAGAAAACAAGCCAGAAAGAAATAAAATAAAACTTACTTTAATAAATAGGATGACACCCATTCTCCCGGAGTACCGTCTCCAAAAGTGGAGAAGGATCAATCTGGTAAACGCATTCTCCACAGGTCCCCCGCACGGTGTCGGGTTCAAGTAGGTGGAGGCCAAATGATTGTAATTAAAGTTAATTAACAGACCAGTGGTTTGAAAGTGTCTAACAAGCAGGGTGCGGAGGAGCACAGAGGCAGGAGCAAGATCATTCGCTCTTCCGAGAAGAGAGCCTGGAACTCGCTTCCTGGGGGAGGGGGTGCTAGCTGTCTGTCCCCACTGTCACCCCGCCGGGTCAAACGCCAGAAGCAAGCGCAGTTTCTGTATCACTTACCGCCTCTGGCTTCCTCGTAGACGCCCACACGCGGGAGCGAAATCCAAGGGGCAGAAACCAGAACCCAGCACTTGGCGCTCCGGAAACTCACCAGAAAAAGTGCCGAGCAGCCCCGGCTCGTGCCGAGAGGGTCCCCGCACCCCGGCGCAGCCCACCCGGCCCCGGTACTCGCCTCACGCGCGGCCGCCCAGCTCGGGAGGCGAGGCGGGGCGGGGCTGGGGCGCCTCGAGGCCGGCGTCTCTCCCGCCCTCCGCTCCGGCGCGGGGCCTCCTGCGTGCCCGGCCCCGCCGGCTGAGGTCTGCAGCGGGGCCGCGGCCGCGCGGGCGGCGCTGTTGCTCCGGCCGCCGCACCTGCAGGCGGGGAGCGCGGCGGGCGCGGGCCGAAGGCGGCGCGCAGCTCCGGAAGCGCCGCGCCCGCCGGAGCCCGGCCCAGGTGCGCCCGCGCCGCCGCCTCCTCCGGGCCCGCGCGGGGGCAGCGCGAGCTCGGCGGCGGGGGCGGTCCGGCCGGCCGCCCCGGTTCCGCCGCATAGCTGGGCGGCTGACTCAGTGGGCCGCCCGGCGCCGCGCCTGACACCCTAGCCACCGGGCGCACCTGGGCGGGAGGCGCCGGGCCCGCGGCGCCGAGAAGGGGCGGCCGGGCATCCCGGGCGCCCGCCCTCCGCTCCGGCCGGTGGGCTGTGGCGCTCGCGAATGGGGCGCTCAGTGCCCGCGGGGCGGAACCTCGCCAGCACTGATTATCAGGGTTCCTCGGTTGGCGCGGCGACTCCAAACTTCCCGGCCTCCGCCTCGGGAATCGGTACATTCCACTGGACCTCGGCGACTGGGCAGGGCCCATTACCGAGGGTTCTCCCTCACCTCGTGTCTGTGGGGAAGGGACTGACACCCCGCTTCCAGTTGCGGAATCTGAGGGGCTGAGCGCCTTGCCCAAGTAGCCAGTGTTTTCGGGCGGTGGCGGTGAATTCCAAGAAGATCTCAGTTCTTTCCCTCGAGGAATACACAGCCTCACCACTAATTTTTTGGGAATTCATCTTTCATCTCTTTTCTCCCTAGAAGGAAGGGGTAACCACGCCTCAAACAGCTGAGATTTGTTAGATTCCAGGACTCCGCCCCTTGGGGGTGGGCGTTGATGCCCCGCCCTTGGAAGTAAGGAGGAGGAAGGGAAAGGAAAAAGAAGGTTCTAGAAAATCATTGTGGGCCCCGAATACCTGAGAGTCTGTAAAAGACAATTGTTTGTAAGAGAGCTCATAAGCCAACTACTATATTTAGTTCTTTGTAAGTAAACATTTCTCCACAAACTGCCTGAATTTCTCACGTTAAAAGGCGAAATGTACTTACTTTTCCCCAGAAGAGAAGAAAGTAGGGAAAGAGCGGGTGTTATGAAAACGAGGTAATTGGTGAAGTCCAGAGTCTGAGAGGCTTCCCATGCAAGTCTTCACGTATTACCTGTCTCCAAACTACTGCTCAAAAAGCGCTTTCTTCCCCGGGAGACTTCAGCACCTATAATGTGCCACAGAGGCACCAAATCTCCAGTTTCTTTTGAACTAAATACTTCATAGCAAGCCTCATTTCCACCAGGCAAGTTTTCTTGACATTTTCAAAACCTCAAGAATTATTTTTCTTGATATTCCTATAGCATTTATAATGGAAATTTTATTTATGTAGCTCTTTCCTGACTCAATTTTAGACCTGTACTCTCCGTGATTGGTGGAGGAGGTCTGTTTTTCTCTCTTCCTAGCAGTTTTCACGACTCATTTATTTTTTGTCTTTATTAGCCACCTTAAATTCTTCTCTGAACAAGGTAGGTTGTAAATCAACAAAAATTCTTATGTCAGTTATGATGGATGTGTCTGAAGGGCAAACATTGCCTTGTCATAAAGTTATTTTTCTCGGTATACTTTATTAACAATTGGAACTGTGTGTTTTGTTTTGTTTTGTTTTGTTTTTGGTACCAGGAATCGTACTCACGACCTAGTGCTTGCAAGGCAGGCACTGTGCCCACTGAGCAGTATCCCTGGCCCTCCTGGGTGCTTTTTTTGCAATAATATCTCAGTTCCTTGATTACCCTTTAGTTATTTACTGTTTAAAATATTAATCGATTGCTATTTGATACAATGGTTACCAAGTACCATACAATCTCTGGATTTAGGGTTCTCCTAAGAGAAAATAAAGATAAAAGCTATAAGCCATCAGTGATGTAATAGCAACTCTGGGAAGTGAAAGAAAGACGTTACTCTCCCGTTATAAGTTGGATGCTGGTTTTATGAATCTTAATATATGGAGGAAAGTAAAAGACAGCTGAATAAAAATGGTAAATTCAACTTTTTCTAATTGCTTGTTAATCACCAGTATCTAGGAAAATACCTAATGTATTTGCTACATATATGCAACAACTCCATGAGTTAAGTTTTTCCAGCGTCATATAGTTTTAATTGAAATTTAAATAAGTTAAATAATAAATAGTGAATAAATTGAACATATCTCAGCTCTATTAGTACAGAAGAAATTATTTAACTCCCCTCACAGACATTCAGGGAACAAAGTAGACAGGGAAATTGACTTCATAAGAATTAAGATAAGATCTGTTCACTGCCAAACCTTTGGGGTATATGTACCCAGAAATTTCCATCTAGGCTGGAATTACTCCAAAGTGCCCTGCTCCTATCTTTATTTCCTACATTTTTAGTAAGAGAGCAGATAAAAGTGCTTTGCCTGCTTTTATGCCTTTGGTGCTCCCACCCCTTCTACTCAGAATGCATTCTGATTAGGAAAGCAGCAATTTGAAAGAAGATTCTCCTCCCCTCCTCTTCGCTCTCTTCTCTCTCCCTTCTCTTCCTCTATGCCCTTTTTCCTTATCCCTGGAAGCCAGTACCCATTGAGCACTTATGTGCCAGCTGCTATTCTAAGCACTTTGCTTGTAAGTGCTCATTTAATGATCTCAACTGTTCCCTGAAGAGATAGTATTGTTATCCCTCAATAAGAAAACCTGAGAAAAGAGCATGTGAAGAACTCACACAAGTCTAATGCTACAGGATTACAGTCTAAGGGAGGGAAAATTCCAGCCCAGTCTTCCCCAAGATGCAGGTCTGCACTGGGATGTGTCAGAGAAAGCAAATGGTGCTGAGCTTGGAATAGCCTGAACAAAATGCATCCCTATCATATAACCTGTAGCATTTTCAATAAATTCATTAACTTATGTAGACCTTGGTCTCCCACCTTTAAACTGGGAATAGTAATATCTATGAAAATTTAATATGATTATATATCTAAAGCATCTAGAATATAGTAACCCCTCAATGCATCTGGTCTCTTTTTTTTTTTCCAATTATTCATCAAGGCTAGGTTTATTTATTTTTTTTATTTTATTTATTTTTTTTTTTGTGGGTACCGGGGGGTCGACCTCAGGACCTCGCGCGCCAGCAGGCGCCCGTGCCACTGAGCGATATCACCGGCCCCTTTTTTGTATGTGGGTTCCGGGAGTCGAACTCGGGACCTCGCGCTTGCAAGGCAGGCGCTTAAACCGCTGAGCCATCTCACCGGCCCCAAGGCTAGGTTTAAATACCATCTCTTTCCTAAACCTTTTTATGTCACTAATTCCCAGAATTAGTTACACACAGAATTTAAAGTAATCACTCCATTTTTTCTAAAAGAATATCCAATTTATTTTTGCCAAATATAAAATATTAAAGATGTAGATGTCCTGGATGTGGTGGTGTATGCCTGTAATCCCAGCACTCAGGAGGCTGAGGCAGGAGGATTGCTGTGAGTTTGAGGCCAGCCTGGGCTATATAAGTGAGTTCAAGGCCAACCTGAACTGCAGAGAGACCCTGTCTCAAAAAACAAACAAACAAAAAAAGATATAGATGCAATAGACAAACGTCTACTTAAAAATATTTAACTCATCAACTGAGATAAATAAAATTATACATTAATGTACAGCTACTGCCTTTTCCACTCAAGTTTAAAGAAATAATTTTATCCCAATTTGAATATTTGAACATGCAACTTTGACAGCAATAACTTCATCAATAGGTTATACTTTTAATTATCACATGCTTCCTTTGTTTCTCCCACCCCACTCCATCTCATCACACCTTCCATCTTGCTTTAATTTTGTTGCCTGCTGGCAATCAAGTTTTCATCTCAGGTTATGCAAGCTATGCTTTCTGGGGACTTTGGCTAAGATGAATTTTTTTTCTTTTTTTTTACATTCTCTAGTATTTATTTGCTCATTAACTCATTCCCTATTTTAGAAGAAAGTGTTTTTTCCGTTTGTGTACCAGATAGGAAGATGCAAGCTGGGACTTGTGTGGTTATGATGCAAGAGTGTCAAAAATATTGACCAACCTACAAACTTACCCAATCTATGGCATCAATGGTGTAAAAGTGTGTTTCACTGGTATGATCATTTGGCTTCTATCTTTATCCCTACCCTAAGCTTAAAGGATGTCATATAACAAATTGAGCCCTCGACCAACTATACTCAACAAGCATTAAACAACACCTCAACTGTTCTTTCTCCTAAATGAAGAAAAATTAATGTGGCAAGCTGTCCCCCAGCTGTCATTGGATGGTACTAGAAATTCTAACAGAAGTGCAGGGGGGTATTTGTACAATTGTAAAAGCTAAATGTTGTATATACATTCCTGATCTTTCTGCTAATATCTCAATGGCTGTTCAAGACATTAAATGACAGGTTAATGCCATGTCAGATTCTAAAATTCTCTAGACCTTCTCCTTACCCTCTTTGTGGGAGACTATTATTCACTCTTCCTGGTGGAAACATTTTTTGGTTGTATTCATAATAGTCTTGTTGATCTTATTATTTGGCCCATGCAAACTTAAACCTATACACCTATCCAAGATGAAAACACCTGGCATCTATCAAGGGCCTTTAGATAGACCCTCTGTGGAATATCTCTGACTGCTGATCACAACTATGATCCCCTTCAGCCAGAAGTAGCCAGAACGATTATCACCCTTGCCCCCTCACAGCAGTTAGGGTTACCTCTTCAGAGGGGGCAGTATTATAGACAGCTAAGTTAGGTAGAAATGTAGGCAGTCAGACAGGTCTAGGCCCTCGAGGGAGTCAGTACAGAGGATGAGAATACATTAGAACTGTGGCCGAAGTCACATCCATTAAAGTCCAGGCCTCAAGATAAAGACAGAATGACTGGGCCTACGTGCCTCCCCAAGGGATAAGCAACATACTATAATTGGTATCATCTGGTCCAATAAAGTCTAGATAGACATCATTCACCCACATGGGTGACCAGGACCTCCTGACTCATCTCTTCCAAAAGAGGTACTTGTTCTTTCCATGTACACTTACTATGTGACTTGCTTCCTCATTAGATCAACATTACCTAAGTGGCTGTACTTATAATCTTATTAGTCAATCACAGTTTTGTCCCACATTGTACCCACCTGTGATTTTGCTCTATAAATCTTGCTTTAAAAAGTGGGCTTCTTGGCAACCCACTCGGGCCCCCTCCTGTCTCTCCAGAGCTATCTCTCTCCATAAAGTTTTCCTACTCTTAACCTCCGTTGTACCTTAAAATTCATTCTTCAATTTCAGAGAACACAAACTCAGCATATCTAACATCTAACAGGTTGAGAGTTATAATATTTTCCCTGTATCATTTAAAGGTCCTATATCACTTTCTTAAATTTATATTTTAATTGACCAAAACTATGTATTATGTAAAGCACGTTATTTTAAAATGCATCCTCACTGTAGAATGGCTAAACCAAGCTAATCAACATATATATACATTACCTCGCATTCTTAATTTTATGTGTGTGTGTTTTCAAACATTTCTACTCTTTTAGCAATTTTTTAAATGCAATTTACATTGATATTAACTGTAGTCACTATGTTGTACAACAGATCTTCTGAACTTCTTGATTCTAATTGAAATTGTGTATGCTTTTTCATTCCCCAACCTCCCACACCCCACTACTCTACTTTATACTTCAATGTTATGTTTTTACTGTATGTTTGCAATACATTATGATTGCATTCATTAGGGAAATTTATATCGCCTCTTGATCATTTTATGCCCCCTATCCTACTCTCCTTCCTTAGATTCCCTTCCCATCTCCACAGAGTCTACCTTTCTGTTTCCTACTGTCTTAGCTACCTTCTTTATAACTGAAACACAATACCTGATACCTGTAACTTAAAGGAGGAAAGGTTATTTTCACTCACACTTACAGTCCATGGCCAGCTGGCTCCAAGGCAGAATGGCATGGCACAGGTGAATGGTAGAAGAGAAGCTGCTCATGGCATGGTGGAGAGGAAGCAAAAAGTGAAGGAAGGAGCTGGGAAGAGAGATAAACCCACCCAGGCCACATGCCCCAGTGAACCGTCTCTTCCAACTGGACCCCACATCTGAACAGCAAATCAGCTATAAGCGCCCATAATCTAATCATCTTTCAAAAGCCCTGCCTATGAGTGCATAAGGCTCCTAGGGGACATCTAGATATAAACCATAACATTCTTCTCCTGGCCCTCAAAAGACTCATGCATATCCCTTTAGTCTATCTTTAAGAGTTGCCAAAGTCCTAACAGTTTCAGCACTGCTGAAAAGTCTAAGTCCAAAGTCTTCTCTGTGATTTAAGGTGAACAATTCATTATGAGCCCCTGTAAAAATCAAAAAGAAAGTTAAACACTGCTGACATTCAAAGGTGTAAGATAAACACTCCCATTCCAAAAGGGAAGAATACAGGGATAAAAACTGATTGGACCAAAGTAAAATCAAAACCAAGCAGGGCAACTATTTAATCCTGTAGTTTCAGTTCCAATACCTAAGGCAAGTCATGGCAATGAGATGTGAATCCCAAAGAGCTTAAGTGGCTCTGACCCTAGAGCACTGCCTCTGGGTACAAATCTCTTGGCTTATCTGTTGGGCTGGCTTTGCACACTCCTTGTGGCTTTCCTCAGACATTCCATATTCCTAGCTGCTCCAACACATTGGGTTCTCCATTGCAGTTTCAGCTTCACTTTCACAGTTTCAAGCATTGCCTCCTCAGAGGCACACTGCCTGGTTCCCCAAGCCTTTTTCTGAAATAGGGATGGAAGCCTCCCTGACCCCACAACTCTTTCATTCTGCATACCTATAAAATTAGCACCATGTAAAAGATAAAAAGTCCACCCCTGGCTTGAGTAGTAGTCAGGCTCCCTTGTATCATGGCTGTAGACATCTTCAAGTGCCTGCATGAGTGGGTACTGTGAATTAAATCCCCAGGAATCAATGCTCTAGGCTGCCTTTCTCCTTCTCCAGCCAAGTGTCCTGGGGCTCTCTTCTCAAAGTGCCTCAATTTTGTAATTTTGAGCCACTGAAGGATGGGGTTCTGCTGGGTTTTGTGATGCCCTCGAGCCATCTTTTCCATTGTCCCATTATAAACTATTTGGCTTCTTTTTAATATTAATCTTTTCAACAATCAACCTCTTCACTCCATCTTTGCAAGGATTTCTTCCTGGCAAAACTGAAAACTCTTTAAATGGAATTTCTGGTCCTGTTTCTCACAGTATATCTCACTAAAAGCAGCAATCAGTAATCACATTACAGCCTGAATGTTGGATTGCCTTGAAATTTCCTCTGCCAGATTAATCTGCTATCCTTAATCACCCACGAGGTATCAGGACACAAGCAAAATATAGACAAATTTTCTGCCAGAGCATAACACATATGGCCTGGAGTCCAATTGCCATTGGACTCCTTCTTCCCAACTGAAACTTCCTGAGCCTGGTTCTTACTGTTTGCATTTTTATCAGCATCCTGGTTTTCTGAGCTCTAACCAGAACCTCCCATCTAACTTGGCTTACAGTATTCTAGGGCTAGGGCTGCTTCTTTAGCTGACATCTCCAAACCTTTCCAAACTCTTCCTGCAAAACAGTTCCAAAGGCTTCTGAACCACATACTCCCAGAAACAACCCCATTTCCCTGGTACCAAAATATGTCTCAGTTACTTACTTTCATCATCTCTGAGATGTAGTACCTGACACTCACAATTTAAAGGAGGACAGTTTTTTTGTTTGTTTTTTGTGGGTACCGGGGATCGAACTCAGGACCTCGCGCTTGCCAGGCAGGCGCTTATGCCGCTGAGCTATATTACCAGCCCAAAAGGAGGACAGTTTTATTTTGGCTCATGTTTATAGTCCATAGTCAGGGGGCTCCAAGGCAGTACAGCATGGCATAGAGCAGTGGTGGTGAACCAATGGCACATGTGCTACAGTGGGCTATTTGTATCATTGAAAGGTCTAAAGTGTCCTCCAACACTGGCATATGGAAACAGGGAAGGAGAAGCAGCTCATGGCATAGTGGCAGGCAAGATGTGAGTGAAGGAATGGAGAAGTGATCTCCTTCTCCAGGCAGGGACCCACCTCTTCTAGCTAGACATCACCTCCTTACAGCAAGTCAAGAATAAGCCCACGTAATCCAATCACCTTCCAAAAGCCTGCTTATGAGCACATTAGGTTCTTAGGGTACATCTAGTTATAAACTGTAACAGCTAGCATCTCTCTTTTATTTTGCTATTTAACTTATTTATAGTTTAGGTTTTGTAAAACCATGCAATATTTAAACTTCTGTCTGATTTATTTCTCATGGCATTATGGTTTCAAAAAGATCCATCCATTTTTCTACAAATGACTCGAGTTTATCTTTATTTATGGCTGCATCATACATACATATGTATCTGTTGGATACATATATCCATATATCATTGGTAGGCAAGTAAGCCACTTTCATAATTTAGCTATTGTGAATTGTCTTGTTATAACATGAATGTGTATGTATCATTGTTATATGATGATTTTACCTCTTTCAGAAAGATAACCAGAAGAGGGATAGCAGGGTCAAATGGAATTTCTATTTTTAGTTTTTTGAAGAATCTCCTTACTGATTACCGTAGTTATTTTACTGGTTTACTGGTTTACTGTAGAAGAATTCCTTTTTTCTTAAAAATTTCACCATCATTTGCTGTTTTTTGAGTCGTTGATGATAATCATTCCTACTGGAATAAGATGGATCTCAAAAGAGTACTTTATTGGGATTCATATCCAAAAATGTATTGTTTAGTCCAGTGTTGTAGCACTCTTTCTCTCACTGAAAAATAAAGAGAAAAAAATTTTGGACTCTTTTTTTTTTTTCTCTTTTTACTCATTCTTCACTGTTTGAGGAACTTGTTTTGTTTTTGTTTTCTTTTGAAAATATTTTTTCTTTTTCCTTTTGATTTTTTTTATTCTTCTTAATTTTTTTCTTTCTCTTATTTGTTCTTTTCCTTTACATTTATCTGATTCTACTAGTTTCCTTAATAGGAACCCTTATCTCATTTTTCTCTCCTCTTCATCTTCTATTGCTTAATTTTTCAAATTTTTCTTCTTTCATTCTCCAGTTCCCCATGACCTCTGTCTTTACTAGTATAACCATTTTATTAATCTTTAGTTAGCTAACTCTGTATTATTACTGTTGAATTCTTTCCTATTGATTGTGGAGGTATAGTTGTCACGTATAATAGATATTTACTGTATGTCAATATTTGGTTTGTCTTAGTGTTTTTACTATAATTGTGGTCTCTTTTCTGTGCTTACAGGTGATACATTCTTCTAGTAGTTTTACTCATTCAAGTTTTACATTTAAATCTTTATTTAATCCATTTTGAATGAAGTTTTCTATATTGTATGTAATATGGTAGTTTTATTGTTCTTCATGTAAATATCCAATTGTTCCAACACCATTTATTGAGAAATAGTCCTCTTTCCATTGTGTGTTTTTGGCAACTTTGTCAAAAGAAAAGTGACTATAAATGTCACTTTTTATTAATTCTGGGGCTTTCTAGTTTATTCCATTGATTTATGTGTTTGTTTTAATGCCAGTACCATGTTGTTTTGATTACTATAATTTTGTAGTATGCTTTGAAGTCAAACAGGGTAATGCATCCTGTGTGTTCTTTTTGCTTTCACTTTTTTGATTTTCACTTTGCCTTTTCTTCATTCAGTATTATTTTCACTTCTTTCTTAATTTTTGGACACACCTAACTCTCTAAACTCTTTTCTGATTGTGTGACTGAGGATTACATTACAAACCACAGTACTAATTCCTTTATATTAAAGGGATTAAATTTTCTCATTTATACTAAATATGCACAATAATTATTACTCAGTTTTTATTTTTCAGTAGTCTTGAGAAGTATTTTTGCAGTAACATGCAACAATTTGTGACATATCCATATAAATATTTAATCTGTTTTAAATATCTTTGCCTCCTTGTTTTTTAAACCAATTCTGTCCAATGACTTCCTCCCAAACTAGATTTGATTAAAGATATTTCCAGCCACACCTTCACTCTAGCAGTCTAGTAGTTATCAGTTCAGATTAATGTATAATAATTGAAGGTAATATAGATCTTGCGACACATATATAATATACCAGGCACTGTGACACAACTGATAACGTTTTTTGATTCTTTTCCCAGAGCTAGGAAGGAGGTGCTATCTTCATTATTTGCTTTTTAGTCAAGGAAGAAATCAAAAGATTATCTCATCTAAGAATTTACATCCAGTAAATAAAGGAGGTAGGATTCAAACCCAGATAAGTAGATTCAAAGTGTTTGTCTTTGTCATTGAGCTTAGATGGTGTAGAGAGATCTTTAAAAGTTTTGACTATAAGGACTTCTTTTCTGAGGCCAGATTTTTTGGGGGAAGATGATGTAACTTATATTCAGGTGTAGCCAGTACTCTAGCCTGGATTTTTCTGTTGCCATTTGTGTTTACTGATGTTGGGGTTCCCTTGACATTTGACTTCACATTTTGGCTGTAGAGAAGCTCTTCAATTACTATCTGTGTTCCTGAACCTTAGGTAAATAATTGTTTTATTGAGATGAAATATTTATATTCATTAAGCTTTCTCCTTTTGGTACTTTTTTTTTTTATGTGGGTACCAGGAGTTGAACTCAGGACCTCGCACTTGCCAGCAGGCGCTTGTGCCGCTGAGCAATATCACCAGCCCTCCTTTTGGTACTTTGTAAGAAGTTATAAGAATTGCTTTGAAAGTTTTATTAACTCTTTTTCACCACAAAGGTTAGTGGTTTTTCCAGGTTACCATAAACATAAAAACAGCATAGAATATTCAGTCAATTCAGTTACTGACTAAAAGGTGATGGCATTATGGGAAAAAATATTTTGAAATATATTTTCACAGCCTAGATACCCATCAACAGATGAATGGCTAAAAAATGTTATATACACAATATTATTCAGCCAAAAAGGATAACGAAATCATGTCATTTGCAATAAAATATGTGGAACTGGAGATCATCACGTTATACAAAATAAACCAGTCTCAGAAAGTTAAAGACTGCATGTTTTGTCTTATGTGATCCATCTAAAAATGAATCTGTCCATCTACCCATCCATCCATCCATCCATCCATCCATCAATAAAGGAGAGATGTCAGGAAACTAGAAGGTATAATTTTAGAGATGAGAAACAATATCAGAGGAGGGGAGAAGAAAGGAAGAAAGGGTAGAATAGGGAAGGAAATTAACTAAATATATTATATGCATATACTTATATACCAGAACAAATCTCATTATTTTGTATCATTAGTATGAGCACCATATTATTAAAATAAATAAATGAAATATAGCTTTAAAAATCATTAGGTAATTTCAAGATGCAGGTAAACATACATTTTTCCATAAAGTTAATATTTCAGAAACTCATTTAGGCACTAGAGACGAAAGTATTTTATTGACACTAGCATGCCTTTTTTTTTCTTTTTTTGTAATACTGGGGATTGAACACAAGGCCCTTGACCTGAGATATATCCCCAGCCCTTTTTCATTTTTTATTTTGAGACAGGGTTTTAAATTGCAAAGTTGCTCAGGCTGGACTCAAACTTGCTATCCTCGTGCCTTAGAGTCCCAGAGTTCTGAGATTATAGGTGTGTGCCACCATACCCAGATACTTGCCCGATTTTATACTCTACTACTTCTAAAATGGGGATTTATCTTAAAATGAATTGCTCTTGGCTGGGTAGCAGTCATGTTGTAAATATCTCTGCCTACATGCCTCATGAATTTGATCATGAATGTTTATGTTGTCATCATTTCCTTTCAGTTATTTGCATTGAAACAGAGAGAGAGAAAGGAAAGAAAGAGAAACAGAGAGAGACAGAGAGACAGAGAGACAGAGAGAGAGCTTGTCAATTAAAATGTATTTGAAAGGATTATACTAGTTTTCTGCAAAAAGCAAGGAAGCAGAGTATTGTGATATTTGATAAACATCTATGTCTGAAAGAGTCATTTTGTTTATATATAATAAAATTAAAAATGAATATTAAGTACTGTGTCATACTTTAGGACAGTCATTTTTTTCTCAGAGGTATAGAAGTTATTCATATAGAAACCATAAAATGATTGCACTTTTAAATTGTTAATATCCTCTAATTTCTTCTGTTGCTAACACAAAAATCTAAATTTATTGTCATATGGAAAGAAGCCTTTAAAGAAAAATCAATGCTAAGAGAAATTCCAGAAAACCTAACTATTGTTTGATGAATTTGCAATTGAAATGCCTTCGCTGGATGTAAAATCATTGCTTCCATATGTTTGTGTCATTTATTCTCATGTATTTCTGTAGTTGAGTCTAATAAATACGAAAAAAATCTATTTGTGTTGTAACTTGAAAATCCTATGTGGCTCCATTTTTTTCCTTTCACTAAAAATGCTACACATATAATAGATAATTAATTTTGAAATCGCTTCCAAAACCAAGAAAAAGTAAGAGGGTCTTAGGGAAGCAAAAGATAGGGAGGTAGAAATATAAAAGCAACAGCTAGAAATACATTCCTTATAAACCAATGAAATAAAACTGTTAAAAATGCATTTGAAAAACACTATTATCAATGTAAAAAAGTAAATGAAATATAAAAACAGTTGCTGAAACCTCATGTTCTAAGACAACTGTCATGATAACAAAGGCCACAAACCGGCTGCCTATGGGTGCAATGAGAGCAGGAAGACCATGCGATGTTTCAGACCACATAGAATGCAGCAACTTCTAATTAGTCTCTAAAGTTTTGATTTTAGATGAAAATGTGGGTTTTTAGCTTCTCTTTAAAAGTCAGAAGGTCTGAGGTAGACGTGGTATCGCACATCTGTATTCTCAGCACTTGGGAGGCTGGGACAGGAGGATCATGAGCTGGGGCCAGCCTGGGCTACATAGTGAGACCTTTTCTAAAAACAAATAGAAAAAATAGAAAAAAATCAGAAGATCTGACAGTACTGAACCCACATTCACACAAAACAAGTCTAAATGGATTGGAAATTTGACTGGCTTTTTGGGGGACAATATATACTCTTTAGTTTACTATAGTCTCTGCATTCTCTGTTTCTTCTTGAGTTATGATTCAGGAGTAGGGGAGGTTGTAACTAGGGGATGTTGCTTGAAATTATGATCAGCAAAAAACAAGCCTGCCTCGAGGTAAGCTTATGGATTTCTGAAACAGAAGTCTTAGAAATAGACAACCCAGACAATAATTTAACACCCACAATATTAAACTGTTTTACCAACAGAAATGGCAGCAGTAGAATCATAATAATAGCTACTCAAGAAGCTTAAAATAATATGAATAACATGTTAAACACTTTACAGCTGTTATTCACTCAACTAATTTTTATAGATATTTTAAGATGTGAGGAGCCAGACACAGAGGTAAACAAGGTGGATCTTCTTCATTATTTTCTTGGAGCTTACAGTACAATAGCAAAAGTAGATACTACCCAAATAATTACACTAACTTTTGTTTATAAGTGTGTGACAGAGGGCCGGTGAGATAGCTCAGCGGCATAAGCACCTGCCTGGCAAGCTCGAGGTCCTGAGTTTGACTCCCGGTACCCACATACGAAAAAAGGGCTGGTGATATCACTCAGCGGCACAAGCGCCTGCTGGCGCGCAAGGTCCTGTGTTTGACCCCCAGTACCCACACACACAAAAAAAGTGTGTGACATATATTATGTATACACACACATATATATATACTATGTGAATATTGTAATATTTAAAAATGTATGACATATTCCATTGTATATGCATATATATGTTTGTATTTTTATTTACATGTTTACAACATATACATGCATAATTATGTTTAAAGAATGTGAGTCTGCTGATACTTATCACTATTTAACCTCAAAAATTGTTGTTTATGGCTTAAATTAATACATTTTTGGGGGGAATAGAGAAAATACTTTTCCTCTACTGCCAATCTTCTGTTCATATGCAGGGAGTTTCCAGCCCTCCTGGTCTCTCTTTGCCCTGCTACACCCCAGGTCACATGTTGTACCCTGTGATCGTGAAGTAACTTATTTATTCAGTGCATTTAGAAGGAGACACTGGCCACTGGAGTCCTGCTTCCACATCCCCATTTTCCCTTTCTGTGGGCTTATAGCTGTGGGCTCCCAGCTATAAGACCTATGAGAAGTCAAAATCTATCCATGGCTTCCAGAACGTAACATGTTGTCTAAAGGAATGAAAGTAATACTTAAATTCTCATCTATGTGATTCCTATCTTATCTTTTCTTTTATTTGAAACCAAGTACCACAGCATTTGTGTTACTAGAAACAAATAATATTCTACACTAGGAAGGAAAAAGGAAGGAAAAGGAATGGTTTTTGATTGGTGAATCAGAAAAGCCTTTTTTAAACTGAGAAGTAAAGGCTGGCTGGGAGTGGGCTGTGTGTGCCATGCATGCATGGGGGAGGGTAGAAATTTGTTCCAGGTGAGGAAGAGCATTCGTAAAACCTCAGAAGAAGCACAAAACAGCATCCCTGGAGGAACTGAAGGAAGGTCTTTGAGCTACATAGTGAACAAAGTCAAATGGAACAAGTTGAAACTAGAGAGGTTGCGGCAACATATAGGGTACTACAGGCCATGTCTAGGATTTGAGATATTTATCAGAAAGGCAATGCAAGTTATCAAGGGAATTTAAGAGAGAAGTGAATAATTAATTTTATTTCCTTTATTGTATATAATCTTCAAAAATCTTTGAGAGAAAGTACTTTTATGCTCATAGTTCAGCTCAATAAACATAGATGCACAGACGTTAAACTGTAAATGTGGTAGTTGCTAACATAAATGATTCCAAGGCCCATCCACTGAAGCAGAACCCCACTGTCTAATGCATGGAAAATTCATGGCATGTGTGCATTTATAGACTATTACTTACAGATAATATATATAAGCAATTTACAGTTTTTTTGAGGTGCAGACTATACCACCATGTATTTGTAATTTAGGACCTCTGTGGACAGTAAAATGTATTCAGCCTTTCAGTTTCTACAGTAAAATTCTAATAAGCTAGGGGATTTTTTTTTAAATGTGAATTGCCTCTTTTGTGTTATGTAAACAAATTCAATAATTGCCCCCAAACCAAGTCATTAAAAATATGTAGGAGGAATGGGAAGAGAGGATAAGAATGTCTGACCACTTTATGTAAATTTTTGGTAGATCTAAGAGTGAAGACACTAACCAAGTCACTTTCTTTGTGCCTAAGAGCACCAGAAATTAACACGAGAGTTTATTCCTCACGGACTTCCTGTAATGCTTGTACATAGGTTATGAGTAACTTGTGTGTCAGCCACGTCAATTGCTCTTACTTTAGAAAACAAAGGTTCATGTATCTTGTTTCTCTGCCTGAAAAGGTAGTGTTCTCAGTTTCTCTAAAACACGTTTTTAGAGAAGATTCCTATCTACCATTTGATCATTTTTCTATCTGTGAAATATGACATGCTCTCTCAGTTCTCCTGAGCAGCAGGTGCAGACTTTCAAAGACCTCACTCGCAAGTCTGCATTTCCTTTACTCCACATGGCTTCCGTAACATCCTGTGTAATGGTTTTGTATTTTTTCCTGTGGAAACTCTTATACCTACACTACTGCAACTTCAATCTGGTTTAGCAATCAACAATCATGGTGTCTGGCCAATAGAGTTTGCAAGTGTTTTAAGGAAACTGGTAGTTATGCCTGATTGAACTCTTCTTTCTTTCTCTCATAAAGGAACTACTGCTCATGCATTCATTCAGCCGTGAATGCTTGGCTTTTTCATTACAGTTTCTAGGACACTAAAAAAGGAGATTTTTGTTTTTCATTCATCTCTAGAAAAAACAAAAAAATAAAACATCACTGGAATCTATCCCTTGTCTTTATGCTCTGGGTATAGACAATTTTTACTGAACCAATACATTTTGTTTTTAAAAGATACTAGTTTCATTCAGTACAGCATCTTTACAAAGTGAAAGTACACTTCCCAGTAAAAAGCAGAATCATCAAATGAGTAAATGTTTTAATGAAATAGCAGAATTCAATAGAGGACAACTAAATATATATTTAAAAAAACTTTAGTCTTTCTTCCATTTTCACTTTCAAACTGTGCTCTTGAACTTACTCTTCTCCTGCCCTTGAATGGAATGTAGGATGTGACTCCTAATTTTTCTGATTTGTGTCAATGGCAAGAACAATCTGATTTGATAGAAATGCCTAGTCCAATCTAGCACACAGACTAACTGTAGTGTGTTTCATTCAGTACAAAGCCTACTGTCCTCCACAGGCATCCTGCCCCCACAAGCCTGCTTGCTCTGAAACCCGCCTTGGGAAGGATGAGTGGGAAAGCAAGAACTCTAGCGTGGTCCTCTCACGTGCTTACATCCTTTCTGGCTCACTAGCTGCTGCATCAGATCCCTCATGGGTCAGGTTAAGGGGAAAGGGAGATTGAAAAGAAGGGCAGTCTCTGAAGTGAGGGGTACAGTTATAATTTTTCTGGCTCTTTCTTTCCTAATCATCTTCACTCCACCCCCATCCCACACCCTAAACTCTGCTGTGTTCTACATGCTGCTCCTGAGACGTGGGGAATTCTTCCTCTCAGGAAGCAGCTTTTGACAACCCTCTTGGGCCCTTTTTAGCTTCAATAAACAAAGTGCCTCCAGAGGCCCCCGTGAAACTTCTCTCATACTCTGTACCCTCTAGCAAAGTTCAAGGTGCCCAGGTGGCGTTTACTTCCGGTGAGTGAGCTGCCGTCCTAGCTTCTTCAAACGTGCTTTACACATCGCATCTAATATGACTAAGAATAAAAGATGAGACCCGTTGGCCAAGTATATCGTATTATAGACATGAATTAGAAACAGAATGACACTACATCAACAGAAATGGAGTTTAAGTATTGCAGAAGTGTGTGTGTTTATGTGCTTTAGGTTATATTTATTAAATAGTACATATATTTATAAGCACTGGGTTTATATTTATTAAATACTACCCACATGCAGGTCCAGTGTGCCAACTATTTCTCTTGATCTTCACAGCAACTGTATGAATTGAACAGATTCTCTTATTGGCATCATTTTATAGGTGAGGGCACTTAAAAGTAGGAGAGTTTAACTATCCAAGGCCACTTACTTTGTAAGTGTCAGAGCTAGAATTCAAGCTTAGTATCACTGTCAGATGTGGATGCGGAGGCCTGGCTCACTGTAATCATTACATCAGTGAGTCTCCCTGTGGGAAGGAGTGTCATTAGCTTAAGTGCTGAGTGGAGCTAGGCCATTAAAATGGTTTTTTACATCTGTAGCCAAGGTTTGCCCAGATAACAGACTTTAACACCAGCTTTCATCTTTGTGTTTATTGATAGAAATCTTGCACCAAATGAGGTATATCCTGGGTACAGGCCTATACATGAGTACAAGCTTCTTATTAAACAATATAAAACAAGGACAAGGGCCTAGATTCAAAGTATTCCATCCACTCCTTCACATATCTTTTCATGTATCCTATAAGTAACAGTCACCAATGTCTTAATTCAAGTTTGTGTTGGTGGTTAAGGAAATTTATAGTTCTGTTATGATTTCTAGGAGTCTAAGTATGCATTTTGAATTTAAATTCACGGTCTGGCATGGTTGTGCACACCTGTAATCCCAATACACTGGGAGGCTGAGGTAGAATTGCAGGTTCAAGCCCAGTCTTGGCAACTTGGCAACTTAGCGAGATCCTGCCTCAAAATTAAAAAAAAAAAAAAATTTGTTTTTAAAGGTGGCTGGAGATATACTCAGTTCAAAGGTTCTGTGTTCAACCCCCAATACTGAGGAAAAAAAAGAGAAAAAGAAAGAAAGAAAGAAGCCAAGTTTACCTCTTTAAAAAATAATACAATATGGGCCAGTGAGATAGCTCAACGGCATAAGCGCCTGCCTGGCAAGCGCGAGGCCCTGAATTTGACTCCCGGTACCCACATATGAAAAAAGGGCCAGTGATATCGCTCAGCGGCATGGGCGCCTGCTGGCACATGAGGTCCTGAGGTCGACCTCCAGTACCCATACACGCAACAAAAATAATAATAATACAATTTACATATACTTGTGACCTCTCTTTTTTTTTTTCTTTAATTTTACAACATTTTCTTTAAATCTCTAAATTGCCCAGGTTGGGTTGGAACTTGTGATTCTCCTGCCTCCTCATCCCAGGATGCTGGGATTACAGAACCACACCACTATGTCTGGTTTTTCTGTGACATCTGAGTGAGGAAAATAATTTTGTAACTCATAACCACGTGGGAAAAAAATGAATTCAATTACATTCCTAGACAAGTTACCTACAAGCCATGTTACTGTATCATGGTAACTTCAAAACAAATAGATTTGCTAAATAGGCAAGATAGTATGTCAAAACCTTGAAAAAATTAGAATTCTTGGCTTTCAGGACTATAGGGACCTTGGTGGGAAGTTTAATGGGGAAATAACCAGAATTGAGCCTAACGATAGTCCCTGGGAATAGGCATTATTTAATGCATAGTGTCCAAAGAGCTTCAAGGAGCAAGATATAGGTCCAAGAAAGCATTTGACTAATGGTTCAATGTGATGGGACAGTTATGTCAGCAGAAATTCATAAGGCCTTCCAATGAGTGCTTCAGCCAGTCATAAAATTAGCATTTCCAAACCAGATTAAAATTAGACCTATAATTGCTTTAGGTAAAAAAAAGAGCTACTTGTTCAAATAAGTTTGGAAAAATGCTTCAATCAATACTCTCCTGGAGAATGAATGACATACATTTACCATATTAAAGCCTTCAAGGGATTCCTGCAGGGAAAAACCTGTTCAATCTTATTTAATTTAATTTAGCATTTCCTAGCTTTATTTGATCAGGGAATCAAACTTTTAGTTTACTGAACTACACTTTTTAAAAAACTGATTCTATATAATTAGGGAAATAAATTTCTGACAGGCAGTGCTTATAGAAGCTTATTGAACACTGTCTCACAGCAAAGCAATGGAGGCTCCTTTGACACACATGGGTTAGAGGAAATAATCTGTAAAAATATTCCCAGCCTGTAGGTCTTCTAGACATGTGCTCAAGGCCCATAACATCGAGGTAGAGATAGCGTTCAATCCTACCTATGGCCCAGGTAGGTTAATTCACCTCTCCACAGAAAGGAAGCAAGATATGTACTAACTAAGGATAAAATGAGATTTTTACTCAGTGTTTTATTCTTAATTGAATCCACTCACAGTCCCCAAACAATTAAGATCATGAGGTTCTATACCACAAACAAATGTAACATAGAAAATTTGGAAGCACGTGGTAACAAATGCCAGCTTAACATATCTTACTGACAAAATGTAACGTCCAAAGAAATACGTGAGAGAAAAATCTACATAAAAGTAATCTTTCCCACAATCCATGATGATAGAACATATCAGGAAGATTCTATGGAATTTCTATTAAGAGCCATTTTCTCTTGGAAAAAAATAGGAAAATCTCTAGAACCATAGGAATTATCACAAATTTAATATTACAAGTAAAAGATTTAATGTTTAAAGACCAATGTTTTTCCCATATTTTGCTAATTTTAAGTTGTAAACAGTAGCAGTGTGGATTTACCACTTTGAAATAATTTAATTAAAAAAAATCCTGTTATTCTACAGCTTCTATCTGCACAGAATTCTAATTTACTTTTCTGTATTTTCATTACCTTCTTATATTTTTTACCTGTTCAGATATTTCCCAGATATTCACTTTTATTGGGAAGAAAACTGCAAATATTTTAACCTTTTATTTTATTTTCAATTTTTATTGTTTATTAGTACGTGTTTGCAGTACATAATGATTCCATTCCTTGTGGGGAATTGGTATTTGTACATAACACATCTAAATTCCTTTTTCATCTCCTCTCTCCTCCCTCCATCTCTTTGTTCCCTTCCCATTTGCAAAAGATCTATTTCCTTATTCCCTATTATCTATCTTTTATTTTACTTTTTATTTATGTTTTGGGTTTCTCATATAAAAATATTGTGATATGTAAGTTTATATGTCTGGTTTATTTCACTTAACATGATGGTTTCAAGTGCATCCATATTCCTATGCATAACTCAAGTTTATCCTTCTCGTCACACATATTTTCATTTACTTCTTGGAACTAATGCTTATTAATGCAAAGGATGATGTTTTATAATCTCTAGAGCTCAATGTATTTCTTTTTTTTTTTTTTTTTTTTGTGGGTACCGGGGGGACGACCTCAGGACCTCACGTGCCAACAGGCACCCGTGCCACTGAGCGATATCACCGGCCCCTTTTTCGTATGTGGGTTCCGGGAGTCGAACTCGGGCCTTCGCGCTTGCAAGGCAGGCGCTTAAGCCGCTGAGCCGTCTCACTGGCTCAATGTATTTCTCAATTCATTCCTTTTTTTTTTTTTTTTTTTGATACAATGTCCCTTTGAACTCACTATGTAGCCCGGGCTGGCCTCCAACTCTTGGCTATCCTCCTGCCTCAGCCTCCAGAGTCCTGGGATTACAAGCATGTGCCACTTTAGCCAGCATTAATTTATTCTTGCTTAGTAAAACACAGGGATTCAGCTTTATTATTGTTTTTTAGTTGATGAAAGTAATCCTTGTATTCTGGAGCCTCTAAGGAGTACTAAATATAATTACAACACCTTTTCTTATAACTTCTATGGACTCACAAGTAAAATTTCAAACAATTTGTGCATTTGGTTTCCCAGTTCATATACACATAACAATACTCTTCAAAAAAAATGGTGTTTAAAAATTTGTAAATGTTATAAAGTTTGAGATAAATTTTTATACTGAATCTTAAAAGTTGTGGAACATGTGAACTTTTTTTTTTTACATTTGTAATGGTCATCTCAGCTTGAAATATAGGTATTTTAATTATTGGATTTAGAAATGTCAGGGCACATCTGGAGGAATTATACTAATAGTTTTGAAAATGTTTTGTATCAGAAGATGTCTTTGTTCAAATGAAATCTTCAGAGGAAAATAAAAGAAAACAGGTAAAATCCATAGTCTGGTCACAGTAGGAGGGAGTAGGGGTAGACTACTCTCCCTGTACGGAGGGTGGGTAATTTACAGTACTGTACCAGTCTGTGAGTTACACAGATTGCTCTTCAGCTCAGCCCCATGATTCAGATTCAGACTTCTACCATTGATTATGATGTGCAGTTAAAATATACTCAGAAGTAAAAGTTGTTTCTTACATGTCCAAAAAAAAAATACCAAGAGTCCAACACAAATATAAATTGCACAGTATATCAAAGAAAGCAGTCCTGATGAGTAAAACTAATATCATGGTGGATATTATGGAGCAAGGAGTAAGAGCAATGGGTTGAGCAGCAGAATTAGCAGCAGGCCCCTGCAGAGTCCAATTTTGCTGCCTATCAGCAGGAAGTCCTGCCAGTACCTGCGGCATCAGCAGGAAGCCCCATCACCCTTCCTCCTAAGTTTCACAACTTTCAAAGCCTTAGTAGCAAAGGAACTGAGAAAAAGAAAACGGAAGAAGCCCCATAGTAGCTTATAATATGTTTCTTGAGAACAATTAATGTATACCGTGGAAATATAAGGACTTGGGAGAAAAATAAGAAGACAATCTAAGCCCCTATAATAGAAATCTTAGAATAGTAAGTGTATCGCACAGGGTCCAGTGAGGATAGCAGAATATCTATTGAGTGTTTCATTGGAGAAGATTTCCTATCAGAAATGGTAATACAGGTGTTGGAGTGCCTGAAAGCAAAAATTCAACAATCTAGTAAACCCAGCATTACCAAGAACAGGAAACCATTACCGCCAGGGCTACAGCACTGAAGGGGAATAAGTGGAGGTTACTAGAGTGGTGGCTTGGAGACCAGTCTTCATCCCCTCTACTGCATGCCCTGAGACTTGTTCTGAAAGTGCCAAAGAATGGGAATAAATGATCACTGCTGGAGTAAAGGTACCATTGTCAGGTAGAACAAGCAAGATGGGAGGGGGTGTCTCTGTCCTCCATGCCCTCTTCTAAATTCCCTCTGCTGCCTCTACTGGAAAAAGTTAAAGGGACATCAGGTAGCGAAAGTACACTACACAAAGGCATAGAAAGGTGGATTTATGGCACAGACATAATCGATAAATAGGAAACTCATAGGAAAGAACTGTGTGTGACCGTATTATGTCCTGTATTTTTTTCTCCCAGGTTGGTGTGATAGCAACATCAGTGACATTAATTTTTTGTCCTTCGTTCATGTATTGTTCAAAATTTAAATTTAAAAAGTGTAAAATAGATAAATGTCATGTACGATTACTCTCAGAAAAAAAAAAAACACTTTGATACAAACAATGGCAAAACCATTAGTTCAAAAAGACATTTTCAACATTCAGTTTTATAAGTGGACATAATAATAACACTCAGCTTTATAAGTGGATGTAATAATTGAGTAAATTTATTGAGTGCCTGGAAGATAGATTTGCAGGTAATTTTAGACACATTAGAAATTATTTAATATCAGGGGCTTGATTGATAATGCCTGCTCCTAAAATTTACTTAGACTAAAATGTAATGCCTTGGGCCGGTGAGATGGCTCAGCGGTGTAAGCGCCTGCCTTGCAAGCGCAAGGGCCCGAGTTCAACTCCCGGAACCCACATACGAAAAAGGGGCCGGTGATATCGCTCAGCGGCACAGGTGCCTGTTGGCGCGTGAGGTCCTGAGGTCGACCCCCCGGTATCCACAAAAAAAAAAAAAAAAGATAAAATGTAATGCCTTGCTTCCTACAACACAGTAATCTGCGGTCTCAACCAGGTACATTTGAAGGTATTTGTATTCTTTTAATTATTTATTGATCCTTGGAATAAAATTTTGGCCCTACCCATCACATCATAGACTGTGAAACTGTGTGATGAATCTTGGTATTGGAAAGCTATGACTGAGGTATATTAAACTATAAGTGAGATACACTGACTTCAATAACCGCTGTAAAATTTTCCTCTCATATTTGGTATTTGAAACAAATGAATTGTGCTTGCTTTGATCCAAAACGAGGTGACTAGACTTTAAAGCCAAACTGCAGAGATGGCAATCCCTGCACCAGGCCAAAATTTCCCATTCACTCAACAGATATTCCTTGCACTTATACTATATCAGTCAGAATTAAGCAGGGGAGAATAAGGATTTATGGTATTAGACTTTGCATAGTTGTGGAAAGAGTGGAAAAGTCTGGAAGGGAGAGGTATAGGAAGAGAAAAGAAGTTTGCAAACAGTTAACTGCACAAGCCAGATAATCCAGTTGCTAAATCAGGATGAAGAGAAGGCTACAGGAAATTGTTTTTTTTTTTCCAAAGAAACTAACTGTGTGGACGCACAACCAAGTGTTTGGCGTATGCCTGAGGTTACCGTTGATCATCAGGGGTAGTAGATGGGAGGAAGACCTGCAAGCTGAGCAGAGGGGAATGAAGACACCTGGAACCCACAGAGCACCCACCACTCCACCCGTCTGTCACCTCCTGTGACTGCCAAACAACTGTCAGAGAGTAACGTCCACCGCATCACCTCCGTTTTCCAAGTCTCCTGTAAGTTCTTCTTTTGGCTAACCCTAGAGGTAAGGGGAACATGTAGCTGAAGGAATTCCAAGAAATGTCATTTTTAGTTTAATGAAGATGACCTAATAGACTATCGCAGACTCTCTGAACAAGAAATGGTGCTAAGCAATCTTCTGTAAAATGGGAAACGGTGCTTGGGAAGATGAAATGACATGATGCAAATAAAACTCTTAACAGTGTCTGCTACATGGTGGACACTCAACAAACACTTTTTACTGTTACATGCATAACAGGTCAATAAAAATGCAAACTTGTACAGTTAACTCTGCTCAAGGTAAATTAATTACATAAGATGTGTTTCTATGGCTGCCATGACAATGTACCTCTTAGACCCTTGATTGCTGGGAATATAACAAACCCTCATTAAAGCTCTGGAGCCCACTGCCTCAATCATGCTAGGACCATGTCTTCTCCTTGGCTCCTACACAAGTCTGGGTGTGGCAGTGATACAACGGCAGGTGTGCGTCTAGGCTGAGGACCACCCTGATGGCTATGCTGAAATTTCCTTAAAACCGAAGGCCCACCCATAATGCTTCTACCCAACTAACTTCCCTCCTTCTCTCTTATCTTTTTTCCTTTCCTTTCTCTGTCTTTCTCCCAAGGTCAGAGCAAGCCTCTCCTAGCTACCTCCCTTTTCTGTTAACTGGCAGTTTCCTAATAAATTTATAGCATATTTAATTTGGTACATGTGTTTACTTCTTGGAGGATATGGACAGCCAGTAAAGAAAAATGTCAGTATAATAAGAAAAGAAGGTTTAGGAACAAAAAGAGAAAGGAAGAAAGAAAGAAAGAAAGAAAGAAAGAAAGAAAGAAAGAAAGAAAGAAAGAAAGAGAGAGAGAGAGAGAGAGAGAGAGAGAAAGAAAGAAAGAAAGAAAGAAAGAAAGAAAGAAAGAAAGAAAGAAAGAAAGAAAGGAAGGAAGGAAGGAAGGAAGGAAGGAAGGAAGGAAGAAAGAAAGAAAGAAAGAAAGAAAGAGAGAAGAAAGAAAGGGAAAAAGAGAGAAACAGTAAGAGAGCAAGAGAGCAAGCAAGAAAGAAAAGCAGATTAATTTTTAAAAATTGGCCTTCATAATTTAACTAGACCACCAAGTTCTGACTCTAGACTCCCTTCTTTACAAAGAGTTTCACATAAGAGTTTTCTTGTATAGTTTAGTAGTTCACATACCCGCCCTCCATAACAGATACCAGCTTGAAAAGGAAACTTCTGATGTCCTGAGACCAGATTGAAGAAGACCCATGGGAGCCAGGCCTGTCCCTGCCTCCTCATCTTCTTGCTCACTTCTGCTGGGCTTTGGAATGAAGTTATCGCTGAGAGAGTATCCAGGAAGGGGACTCAACCTTTCCCATGCCCCAGAAAATACAAACAGATGAAGACATACCTCATCGCACTGTCTATATGGTAACACTGAGTGGATTGAGCTCTTTTCTGGCCCAAACCATAGTTGACATAATGTTTGACTTCATAAAACTGTAAGGGATAAATTAATTTTCATTTTTCAATTTACTTTAGCTTCCATTCCTGCTTCAATTGAGGTTATCAGTAATATGTATGTTTAAATTAATATGCTAGGGCTGGGGATGTAGCTCAGTGAATGAGTGCTTGCCTAGCATGCACAAGGCCCTGAGTTCAGTCCCCAGTACCACAAAAAAATTAGTTAATTAAAATATCTATTATCATAAAAAATATTCTTTTCGAGGAATACAATTTAATATTCATATATTTTTACTGGGTTCGATAAAAGAACCATGAAGAAATTATGATACTTTTTCAAAGTCTCTTTTGGAATCATTAATTATCATATTAGCATCAATTATAAAAATCTAGGTGCTTAAGTCATTTAGAATTCAGTATCACAAATGTTTTTTTCCTCTTTTCACCTAAAAATGGGAATCTGGCATTGCCTTGATGACCAGGAAACTCTGTGTGAAATTCAGTGTTTAAAAATGATCTTGTCTGGCAGGGTACCACGGCACAGGCCTATAATCCCAGCACAGGGAAACTGAGGCAGGAGGATCTCAAACTGAAGTCCAACCAGGGCAACTTAGCAAGACCCTGCCTCAAAATAAAATATGAAAAGGGTTATAATGTAGCTGTGTTGCAGAGTGCCCCTAGGTTTGATAACTGGTGCAGCAAAACAAAACAAAACAAAAAATGTTATTTCTGTTTGAGTAACATTTTTCTTTTCTCTGTGTGACAATATGTTTCTGATTTTATTTGTAATGATCATGTAGGTCATGAGAGTTTAAATAAGCTTAAATATTTCAACTTGTTGGAAAGGAGGTTATAACATTTGCTATAAATTATATGTGTACATGTACTGTATAACGTTTACTGTGGAGAGCATGATTACAAATCACTGATTTTTTTGAAAGAAATAATACCTGGAGTTGTAGCTTAACAGTTTCAGTTCAAGTACATGTGTGAATTTACATCACATTCCTTTTGATGTACAAGAACGATTCTTTCCTGTTAACCTGGGTTAGGTACCAGAAGCAGAAAGCAGAACTGATCATTGAAGGGTCGGTTCTCTAGTAAAACCTCAGACAAGGGAGCTAGTTTCTCTCTCTGTATCTTTATTCATAAAATAAGGAGTTGGATTAGGGAAACCTGAGGGTTTATTTCCAGCTCTGGGGTTGTGTGATTCTAAGTTTAAATTTATTTGATCTTGACATTAAATACCTAATTATCACAGGATAACACATTCAAAAATGACAATAAGAGGTGGCTATGGTAAGAGGAAGCGTCCAAACTTGCATCTATGTACAAAGACACCCTCAGGAAAAAGGACCATAATGAAGTATTTTCTTCTTTCCAAAATAGATTTGAATGTTATATCATATAATGAGGCTTTTGAAGTTTCAAGAACTCAAAATTCTGTTCAATGATCTAGCATCGTGGAAATGGATCTTTGCAGTCAAAAGAGCTAATTCATTATGGGAAAAATGATACCAAAAATATCTACAATTTCTTAGTCATTAAAGTAGTTTTGTGCAGCTATTACCAGCTTAAAATCATACTTTTTGGTACATATTGTGCAAAACAGATACTAAGTTCAACAACAATGGAGCTTAGTCTTGGTAACTGGAAATACGTCATTTGCTTTGTTGTAAGCATAATTTTAAAAAATTTTATTAGTACATATTTACAGTACAGAATGATTATATTTCTTGTGAGGAGTTGCTACATGTACATGATACATAATTCTTTTTTATCTCTTTTCCTCCCCTACCTCCCCCTCCATCCATCTCTTAGTTACTTTCCCTTTGACAAGAGAGCCATCTCCCTGTTTCCTATTATTGATCTTTTATTTTATTCATTAATTTTACATTTTGGATTTCTTATATGAGAGAAATCATGTGATATTTAAGCTTATGTGTCTGATTTATTTCACTCAATATTATAGTCCCAAAGTACATCCATTTTCCTACAAACGACTCAAGTTTATCCTTCTTTATGGAAGAGTAGTACTCCATTGGATATATATACCACATTATTTTATCCATTTAGCTGTTGACGGACATATAGGTGATTTCCAAGATTTAGCTATTATAGTTGTGCTTTTATAAACATGGTTATACATGTAATATGTCTTTAACTTGGAAAAATACCTAGAAGGGGAATAGCTGGATCAAATGGAATTTCTAGTTTTAGTGTTTTTAGGAATCTCCATACTGATTTTCACAGTGGTTGTACTAGTGTGCATTTCCACCAACAATGTAGAAGGGTTAATGATTGTTGACTGTTACTTTTTTCTAGCAGTCAAGATAAACAAAACAATCATATGTGAAAGAATTTGGTATTAGCTTTGTTGTGAAATATTAGATAATCTTTACAGGCTGCAATAGGTTAAGAATTGTTTGTTTCCTTGTAGTACTAAGATGAACTCCAAATGAAATTACATGACACAGGCATATTACATGATATTAGGAATTTGTTTATTTAGCTCTGTCTTACGTAGTTAGCTAGCTAGTCACTCCCAGTAGATTAAAGTACAAGAGAAGAATACAAAATATGCACTTTAATATCAGATACAAGAAGAATGGTGCTTTTAGCTCTGGTACCTAAAAGAGGAGGCAAACAAGTAAAAAAAAAAAAACAAAACAAACAAACAAACAAAAAAACCCCAGATGCTTAGTAAACATTGCAAATGAATGAACATGTTTTTAGGTTGTATTGCTCAATTTAGTGTCTAAAATTAAAGTCAATCCATCAAAATGGATTGACTTTTTCCATAACACATGGAACATGTATTAGGAAGCGGGTAAATATATATGTATATTTAGATGCCACTAATATTAACCATTTTTCTGTTGTAGTATGCAGCTGTTTCAGGTGGTTGCTGTTGTTTTCTTCTGAAATATTGAAATAAGAAACTTGTGAGAAATCCCTTGAGCCTGAGCTTAGAAAGTGCTGTGAGCTGTATTTTATCTTTATACTGAGATTTTCCAACGGATATATCTTTCAAAACCTCAAAGAAAGCCATATTTTATATAGCTGATGAAATCAGCTATATAAAACAATCAGTACAAAAACAATACTTTTCTGAAGGCTTATAAGAGATCCATATACTTTGAGTCTCAAGATTCAGCTAAAATGGGACAAAAGTAATTATCTGATAACATATACTTCTTTTTCTTTTTTTTTTGCATCCCCCAAAATCATTTAAGAGTAAGCATAGGGAAAAAAGTTACATTAGCAATTAGCATACAGAGGAATAGTAGTCCCACAATCCCCCACAGAGAGACCAGGTGTGAGTAGAACTGTTTCTTTCAGAGCCTTATACCTTGTGGCTCAGGAAAAAAAAAAAAAAAAAAAAAAAAAAAAAGTGGTTCGGTTTGTATTTAAACTCATATCCATAAAGTGAGATTAACCAAATTAAATTATATCTACCAGCTGCGAGAAACTCAAGGATTGAGCCAAAGCTTGTTTTTAATTGGTATATAATGCAGAGGATTATTTTTTCTTATTTAAGTTCAAGATGTGCCAGGTCACAGCTCTTGTTCCCACAGAAACAAGATATGCTTGCTCTGTAGCCACAGTCGATGCCGAGGGAAACAGCCAGAAGTCTTGTGTGGCTGCGCCTCAGGGGAAGGTGTCACTGTGGAGATCCCCTCAGGCTACACTATTGGTTCATCTGTGCTTCTGCTGTTCTTTCCACAAGTTGGAACTTTGCGACACCTTTGAAGTTCCATTTGAGGATGTCTCAAGTTATTTATATTTGACATTTACCACTCTACTTGCCTGCCTGTGCTATTTGTTGTGTTTCTTTCCTTGGCAGTCCTTGTTTAATTTACTTCATACATTCTTTTAAACTCGGTTTCACATATAACTAATTTGGTTTTTTGAATGCAAATTTTTAATTCCCTTTGGTCTTTATCAAATGCAATTTTAGTCACTCCAATCAGATTTCTAAGATCCACAGGGACAGGAACTAATTCTTTTAAGCCATCCATAGAATTAGGACAATGCTTAGCATATAATAAATCTTGAATATATGATGGACAAATGTCTTACTTCAGACTCCTGCTCTCTGTAAATATGTTGTACAAGCCAGTTGTCTTCATTTTTAACCAGCAGAGATTTGGTGATAAATGCCTTGTTTCTCCAGAATGGATTATTGTTGATAATCTTGTCTTCCTGTTTGTACTATTCATGGCACACAAGTGATAATCATTAAAGTTGCCCCAAATGGGGTTGTGTATTACTGGACTAAATCTCACAGCTACCTTGCAGGCTGGCTATTATCACTGTTGCATTGGAAGCTACACACACATTGCCACATGGAACTCACTTGCCTAGTCGCAGGTTGTTTTTGTTTGTGTGCCATACAAAAGGGCATTGCTACAGCTGCTGGATTAAGCGATGGCTCAAAGTATCTGTCTTCAAGGTCATGCAAACATACCATTATGTCTTTGCACAAGAACAAGGATTCCAATCCCATTTAAAAAAAAAAAGAATCCTCAAAATAGCTCCTTGCGAATAGCCTCTGAAAGATCTCCTCTTCATCTCAAAAAATATACTGAAGTTATTTTGTGTGTGTGAGCTTTAAATTTCTGGCAATTCCTTTGCTGTTCATGTTTGAAGTGCTCTACTCTTTGAGGCTCTGAGAATCTTGAGATTGTTTTCTAAGTATTAAATTCAGAGCCTGTTGCTGAAATGAGAGCAAGTGAAGTACCACAAAATATGCAGGAGTCTGTTTTATTTTTCTAATCTGGATTTTCTGACTGAGTGTAGTTTGAACATGTTAAAAATGCTTATCCGATCTCAGAATATCTTCATGCACACAAAAAACAAGGACAATGACCACTGATGCTGGTATAATCCTTTTTCTGTTTAAAGGAATATTTTGAAAAGAAATTATTTAATATGTAATTGAGAAAATGCTTATTTTAAAATCTTACAGCTCTCCTCCAATTATTGGATTATTAACTATCGATGCTTTAGAAATTGCTCCTTTTTACTCTGTTAAACTCTATCATTGAAGTATTGAAGCCTTCATGAATGAAAGTATGGTTTTCAAAAGAACCCACACAGAGGGGTTTGTTGTTTTTATGGATGAATATATCATTTTCCTATACACATAAGAAAGAGAAGTCCTTTGGTACTGAACATTTGTATATATCTCAACAGTCCCTCCCAGGACATAAGTGAAGCACTGAGGAAATAATTCCTTCTAGATAAAAAGAAGCCATTTTTCATGCAGAGGCATTGATTTACTGTTCTATTCTGTATAATCCAATGAATTCATGAGGCATTATTTGTGCCATGCAATGAAATCCTTAATCCCTCAGAACCTAGATTATTTTACAGGGATGATTTTAGACTTTAGAAAAAATGCAAACCAATTCAAGACTAAGAAGAGGTTATAACCATTGTATTATTTGGCCAAAATGCAGCCAAGGGGGTCATGAGAAGAGAAGTGAGGAAGGTAAACAGGACTTTACTATTTAAATTTGAATTTCCTTACTCCCACCCCGATCTGGACAAACTAGCTTTTATAGCATGCGCTGTCTGTTAGAAGTTTTGCTTTGAAAACAAAATTAATATTCTTTAGAAATGACAGTGTAAAAATTAATGAAGAGTTTTTCCATCTAAAGTGTAGATCTGGTTTTAAAACCTGAATTTTATGGGCCGGTGAGATGGCTCAGCGTCGTAAGCGCCTGCCTTGCAAGCGCGAGGGCCCGAGTTCAACTCCTGGATCCCACATACGGAAAAGGGGCTGGTGATATCGCTCAGCGGCACGGGTGCCTGTTGGTGCGCAAGGTCCTGAGGTCGACCCCCCGGTACCCACAAAAAAAAAAAAAATCCTTAATTTTACATGGCTCTCTCTGTTCTTTAGTAGGTAGCAGCCAATAATTACAAACGACCTTCATGTTATGGTGTTAGATAATAGCACAGAGTATTTCTCACCTCAGCTTCAGCTCTTATCCACTAACTAGACCTATTTAAATTGCTTAGCCTGTTTAATGAGCTCCAAAAATAAATGAGTATTACAGAGAAAACTAAAGCATACCCTCTACTTACTGAGAAATGACAGAGAGGGCACCTCCTCAGTATGTGACCTAAATAACCCAAATCAGATTTAATTCAATATGGGAACCTGGGATTACACTGGAACTGGCATCTGGGGGACTGCAAAAGCATCTGTAATATGTGGCACAATCTTGAATTCTCTATGTCCTAACAAAGACGGAGTTCATCCTGAAAACATAATTAATTCATTTTTACTCTCATTTTCATCAGGAGGAGTTAAAAAGAAGTTTAAATGAAATGCAGTTTCCTTGGAAATTTATAGCTAATTTTGAAATGAAAAATGAAAGAGTAGCTAATCATGATATTTGTGACTGTGCTCAAAATAACAGGGAAAAAAAAATCTCCTGATGATATCACTTCAGTGTGCAGACCTAACACACAGGTGGAGAGGTACCCGGAGAGAGATTGCACAAGGGAATCAGATTTTACCACTGCTGACTCATTCTCAAAACATTCAAATAATGCTGGTGAGGAAATTTAAGCTCCTGCCAAGACTGTAGTGCAAATGGTTTGATCCAGGTGATTTTGCTAAGTGATACAAGAGGGCAGGGGAAAATAAAAGCAACATGGAAAATGTGCTGAAAAGTTGAGGCCAGAAAGGAGAGGCCAATAATTTTGTAGCAAAAATTCTTGCCTAGGGCCATGTACGGCTGTGCCTCCCACTCACTGCCTCTCACTGAGATCCTAGAATGGCCTTGAACCTGGTGATGGGAACAATGGCTGGGGGGAGAATGAAACAAAAAGAAAGATTGACAACATGTTCTTTTCTGATACTTGATATGGTTAATATCTGTAGCGGATATAAATAATGTAAGATATTATGTGTAATGTAAGATCAAGTGTGTCAAGATAATAACAGTCTAAAAGGAGAGAATGTTATAGCTCAAAGACTTAATTCTTTCCACCTATAATGAATTTTATTCCAAAGAGACATATACACTTGTAGGTTCAGTGTGTCATCCTCCTAGTCATGGTGAACATTATGGGGCCTGCGGTGGTCTCAGCTCATTCAAATTGAGTTGGAATAACTGTTTCTGAAAAACAGCTAATTGGGCATTTCTTTGCATACTTTCTCTACTTCAAGAAAGGGTTTCCATGATGTTCAGGGTGTAGTTTATGCAAAGAACTTCTTTGTTGTAAATTTATTTTTCCAAGGGATGAGTCTTTGCATGATATACCTAGTAATAAGGTCTCTAAGAGATGTCATAGAGTGTAGGTAGAAAAAATCTTTTGTGGAGATAAGACCTAGAATATAGTAGATCCAAAGGAAAAGAAGGGATCGTGGTTGTGAACTTCGGGAAAGATGTTAATGTCAAAACACATTAAGCCCTTTTTTTGTCTACTTTTTTAAAATACACTTTTCTTCATTCATGTATTTCTTCTTTCTTTGCACCAGACCTACTCCTCCAGTCTGTAATCATGCCCGGGAGAAGTCACACAGTAAAGAAAGCTTCATAACACATTCTATATACTAAACTCATAAAGTACACTGTAGCAATGCATGTGGCACACCCTCTTTTGAAAATCTGTCTCAGAAAAAATTGGCAGGGGAGGAAACTGTCTAGTTTTCATTTCACGTGAAACTTTATTTCATTCGTTTCATGTCAGAGGTCTATGACCGCACAAAGAGTCATAATCTTTACAAACAAAACAATGACTCAACTGAGAAGTGTTACAAAGCTGTAAACCAAAACACTGTAATTAACTTCAGAGGCCATTGATGATGTTAAAAAGGTTTTGCTAACCAAATAATTGAATACCCGTAATTACTTGTCATTTGTAGCACAGCTCTTGACACCTTACATAAGTCTATTTCTTTACATAGTGAATCTTGCCAAAAAGAACTTTGATACTACCATGTACAACAAAACATTTAAGAATAAGTAACAACTGTACTTAAAAAATAAAGATTGAAGAATTTACTTAAATGTAAAGGAATGAAAATATCTCTGCTAATATGTCATATCTGGTAGCTTGACTTCTATGCCTCAACAACATGCAAAAATGAAAGGCAAGTTTCAAACATATAATTATACTTCTTCATTACCATTTTTCTTGGCATGTAAGTGAGATTTCGGCTGTTTTAATTTGTGTTAAAATTACTAACATGGAGTTAATGGTCTGTGTGGATCTTACTTGGAGTTCAATTTTTAATAATTGTATAAAAAATTATAACTTTTATGAAACAATTGAAATTTTGAACTCTGATCAAATATTTGATGATATTAAGAAACTTCATTCAAGTATTTTCTTAGGTAGGAGAATAGTCTTAATCATCACATGGTTGTTGATCTTCAGCTGTGTCTAGGGGTCTGCGCTCCAAATAACATATTTGACACTGAGCCATTACCAAGTAGTAATTACTCCACCTCTATTTGAAGGTCTTGTCCAGCCCATTTGACTGTTTTAAATTTTAGTCCACTCTTAACTCTTGCCACTGAATTCCAAGCATTTCAAATGATAATTTATTCTTTGTAAAGTAAATGGAATCTGTGTTAGCTGTTCTGACATAACCCACTGGCTGTGATATGTTATGTCAACTTTGATATTATTGCCAAAGGATATGCAGTGGGCACACTTGGTGTTAGCTCTTTTTTAATGTGTAAGCTTAGTTTATACCAAAGTAATACATCTGTGTGGTTTTTAAAAAATCATGTAATATGACACCAACTTTGAAGAAAAGCAATAGGTCTTTGCAGTTTGCCTTCCTCCCACCTCGAATATCCAAGCATCTGTTACTATTTTCCAGTCAAAGGCCCCTAGGCCACCAGAAGATAGATACATAGGTAGGTAGGTAGGTAGATAGATAGATCCCAAGACAAATGTAATTATTATGTTTGCAAATATATACTAATAAAAAAAGGCCACCAGGAATTATTGTAATTATACAAGTAGGACTCATTTTTAATTTTGCTGAGGGAGAACTCATACCATGGAGAGCCAGGGGTGTAAAGGGATTTGGACTTTAGTTGAGAGATCTGCTCTTAATTGAAAGTTGTGTAAAAGTGGGGATAATCTGGTTACCTCAAAAATTCCTTGTTTTTTTCCAGTGCTCTGTGCATGCTACACAAGCACTGGATAACCCTAAGCTATTCCTCAGCCCTTAATAAATCCTGCCTGTAGAGAGAGCAGCCTACCGTCAGCCTAGTGATGCAATTGGAAACAAGAAGTTCTACAGCAGCTAGGGAAAGAGAGTGTGTGGTGTTTGGGGCTTAGATGATGTTTATGTCTTATTTATGTTTAGCTGTGACTACAGAATTGTCTTCATTTTGTCTTGATACATCATAATGACAATTACTAAGATTGGGATCTTACATACTCTCTAAAACTCATGTGTTGAAGGCCTGGTCCCCAGCTGATGGCTTTACTGGAAGGTAGTGGAAATGTTAGGAGTGAGGCCTAGTTGGAGGATGTAGGTGATCAGGGGTATGTCCTTAAAAGGTATATTGAGACCCAGCTCCTTTCTCTCTGTTGTTGCTTCCCAGGTGCCATGAAGTAAGCAGCTTTTCTCCACTACCCACTCTCCACCTTTATGTTCTTCTTCCCACAGGCTCAAAGTGATGAGGCCAAACCACTGTAGACTGAAACCTCTGAAACCGTGAGGCAAAATAAACACTTTCTCCTCTTAAATTGATTTTTCTCAGATATTTTCTCCTAAGCTAACTAGCACAGTGATGTTCCGCAAAATTTTTATGTTTGACAAGAGAGTGCTTACACTTATCCATTAAGTACCAGACTAGTTCATGGCAACATCAAGGCCAAGCTGGTTCACTCCACTAGCTCCTCGAAGTCAGGAAGTTTTTCCTTTTTCCACCTTTTCCCCAGAAGTGATCACATTGAATTTCTTAGCAATTTCTTCTGTCATCAACCTCCAGATTCCTAAATATTAATTTCTCTTTGTTTTTAAATATTTGATTTGTTTTTAAAATAATTGACTCCCTACTATAGAAATAACCCTATTATCTCTCTTATAACCATCCTACTATACATGTACGTTACATAGGGATCCATCCTGATAATATACTTATTTAGAATTTCTATTTTAAAGTCATTACAGACATTTTCATCATTATAGGTATGTAAATGCACTTCAGAAATTCGCAGTATACAATAAATATATATCCTCCTTCTTTTTTTTTTTTGTGGGTACTGGGGGTCAATCTCAGGACCTCGCGCGCCAGCAGGCGCCTGTGCTGCTGAGCAATATCACCAGCCCTTTCTTCATATGTGGGTACCAGGAGTCGAACTCAGGACCTTGCGCTTGCCAGGTAGGCACTTATGCCGCTGAGCCCTCTCACCAGCCCTATCCTCCCTCTTATAATTCTGTTTCATATTGGTTTTAGTACTACTCTGCTATATGGAAGGATAAATTTGAGTCATCTGTAGGAAAATGGATGCACCTTGAATCCATAGTTTAAGCAAAATAAATCAGACAAACATAAATATCACAAAACTCCTCTTATATGTGAAACCCAAACTATAAATAAATTTAAGAGCAAAATAAAAGATAATATGAAATAGGGAGATAGCCCTTTTGCAAATGGGAAGGGGATCAAGAGATGGGGGAGGCATCAAAAGAATTAAGATGTGTCATGTATATGTACCAATTACCCACAGTAAATATATTCATTATATACCACAAACATGTACTAATAAAAAATGTGCCTTTTATTTCATTTGCTAAGTTATCCATGTCTTTCCCAAAATTTTCTGGTAAGAATAGCAAAACATCCAACAACTCTTCAGTTCCTTTCTTCTGCTTGCAGAGCTTCTTGGACCACTTGGATGACTGCCATGGGCTGATCCGGGAGCTCTTCAGGCCATAGCACTGCTGTTACACTGGGACTTCATGTTAGGCATTTGATTTGTTTCTCTCCTTTGCTGGATTTTTTACTACCTGACACTGGAGTCTTCTTTTTTTCTTGTGTAATTGTGTTGCTTTCAGTAGAAAAGTTTCTTCCTACGAAAGGATTCCTGAATCAAATACTTCGATATTTGCATACTTGAAAATTCCTTTTCTCACCTATGTACTTGTACCGTATCTTGGAGAAAATATAACTGGAAGTAGAATTGGGAAGAGGTTCCCCTTAGAATGTTGAAATCAGCTCTCTGTCATTTTCTGGTTCTTAGTGTTGCTGTCATATGATTCTGAATTAAATGTGACCCGTCTTTTCTCTTTGGAAGATGTTAGGATGTTTGTTCTTGGTGTTTTGAATTTTCATGGTAATGTGACCATTTATTAAATTTTTTTTACATTTGGTGGTTATTACAATGTTTGTTCTTGGGTGTTTTGAATCTTCATGGCGTGACTATTTTTTTTTTTTTGGACCTTTCAGTCTTTAAATTTGGAGGAACATTCTTATTTCTTTGATAATTTTCTTCTTTTATTTTCTAGAATTCACATTAGTTGGGCAACCTGATTTAACCTTTAATTTTCTTAATCCCTCTTTTGCTATAGTCCGTCTCTGCCTTTTTATTAGGACCTTTTGGCAGATTTCCTCAAGTGTGTCTTCCTACCCATATACTAGTTTAAAATTTTCTGTTAAGGTATTTAATTTCTGAAAGTTCTTTCTCAGCACTGGGTGAGCTGCCTTTTTTAAGCAAATCTTTTTTTGTTGTTGTTGTTTTTTGGGTACATTTTCTTGTCTTGCCCTAGATTCTGAGAATGTTAATTATAGATATTTGATTTTTCTTCTCTTCCCTGTATTGGCTCTATTATTTTCAAGTACTTCATTCTAGTTTGTTTGCTTTTGTCTCCATCTTTATATTAGAGGCTTTTTCCAATGCTGACCTCTTTGGCTGTTATTCCATACTTAAAAGTGAGGCATTAGAAGCATTGTCTGGAAGCTTTAATGAATAGATGGGGCTTCTGACTAGGAGGTACATTTTTGGATCATCTGCAAGGGCAGGGCAGACTTGAAGGGATTGGGAGGAGGGAAGACACTCTAATGATTCACAAACAGTTTTTTTTTTTTTCCAGCATTTATTCCAGAGAGGAAATCACTAATCTTATGCCTAGGAGGTTATTCTTGTCAGCCTGTGTTCTCTGAACTGAGCAGAACACAATAGATCCTTATTATATAAAATTGTAGATTTTCACCTAACCCTTAGGGTCAGCCTGGCACCTCCCTCCTGCTCTGCTCATCCCAGGCTGCCTGCCTTTCTGCTGCAGTTCCTTCATGGAGAATATTACAAGTTTAGAGGGATGGAAGACAAACAGTGGCCATGCCATTATGAACATAGAAATCTACCTTCTCTCAAAACAGAGCCACATGGAAAACTTCAGTTTACAACCTCAAGGTCACTCTCATGCTCAGAATTGCTAGATGTTCTGGGACTTCTGAGCTTCCAAAGCAAGACCTGGCCTATTTTCCACAATTATGAATTTAGGTTTCAACTCTCCTTGTTTACCAAATCATTTACCAAGTATCTATGTGCTTTCAATCTTCCTAGAATTAGTTGACATCTCTTGTCTGTCCTTATGACTCTCTTTGTCCTCTGGAGTTCATATAGTGTTTTATCCTTTTCAGTGGTATTTCAGGAGGAGAGGAACCAGAGATAAAGAACATATATCCAATCTACGTTTTAACTGGAAGTGCTAGCTTTGACTTTCATAATTTGCTTTTTCAAAACATTTTAAAGGGCTGGTGAGATAGCTCAGTGGCATAAGTGCCTGCCTGGTAAGCGCGAGGTCCTGAGTTTGACTCCCGGAACCCACATAAAGGAAAAAAATGGGACCAATGATATCACTCAGTGGCACAAGAGCTTTCTGGCAAGCGCGAGATCCTGAGGTCGACTCCCGATACCTACATAAAAGAAAAAAAAATTTTTTAATTGATGAGTACATTAACATTTCTTATATTTAATTTGTATCTTTCCAGTGCACTAAGTTATAAGGGGAAAAACAACAAAACAAATAATTTTTTCTTTTCATTCCGCTCTTCTACTTGTATGAAGTTGCCTTAGAAAGACAAAAGACAAGACATTCATTAAAAGTTTTCCAATGTGGCAAAATTGTTTGGGGCTGTCTGCCCCAATATCTTTGCAGTCTGCAGCCGCAAACTGCAGAAGATAGCAGAATCGGATAATAGAATGAATAACACTGACTCTTAGTCATAGAGCCTCAAGCAATATATATATATAAAACTTTTTCTTACATCTGATCTATCCATTACTATCCACCAAACACTCCATTTTACTTCAAAACTTTATTTCCATCTCCTCTCATTTGGCATCAGTAGATTGTCCAGTCTATTGCAGAGTAATATATCTCTATATCTTTATATCTTTTATATCTTTAGTTAATAAACAAGTGACTATCCTACTCAAACTGAATTTTATGTCTAATCCAATTGATGCTTTTAATATTAAGAACTGTTGTCTTTTTAACCACATAATATTTTATGAATTCAAGACTATGTACTAATTCTTTCAATGTCAGTGGGAGCACAAAATGTTGCTACCATAACTAGTAGCAACAATGAAGATTCAATGTTGAAACCATCTAGATGAACTTTTGCAGTTAACCTCTTTGGGCCTCTTAACTGCAAATGTCAGTTGTTCTTGTGGTTCGTGATGTCAGTTAATTGAAAACAAGATGCAAGTACATGTAAATGCTTGTTTTAACATGTAGAGGCAGTGTAGCCTGCTGTAGGTCTTATTTTGCAAATATTGCATGTTCTTAAGCTAGACAGAGAACAAGTTTAGGCTTGAGAATAGCAAATGTTATTGAAACTAAGGAAAAAGGGTTTGAGTTTTTCTTTCTTTCTCTCCAGGACAAAAGATTTTCCCACGTATCTAAAAGGAAATGAATATAGATTGCTTCAGTGACCCAGGATTTCATTATCAGTTTCATTTAACATCTAATATATAAAACGTATAAATTCCTTTATTTCCAGGGATCTATTTATCACCTTTTTGCTGGTAATATTCAAATATGCCAGTATTATCCTGAGTTTTTTTCTGAACTGCTAACACATTCTAAAAAATTGTCCTGAGCTATGTTGAACTCAACACATCTGAAATGGATCACATTATCTATCTGCCCATCAAACCTAATGTTTCTCCTAAATCCCTTTACACATTCACCATGTATGCAGTTACCCAAAGTAAAAATTTAGCTATATGCTAAGCATGGTTACTAGTGGCCAATAAATACTGAAATAAATGAAAGCTTGGGTTTTCAATGCTTTCTGTTCATCCCTTTTCATCTGACAGTTTAGATATTTCTATCCACCTATTTCCAGTCCTCCTCTCGCGTTGTCCCCTCAGCTTGCCTGCACTGCTGCAACATTAGGCCCTTCAGACTCCCACCCTTTGTGTCTCTGACCTCAAAGCCTGGGTATTCCTGCACACAGACTCAGTCATACTGTAACTTAATTCAAAAATATTACTTCTCCTTTCTGTCAGCAAAATAAAATTCTAAGTCTCCCTTGTGATTGCACAATTACTGGGCTCTTCTCTTGCCATATCTCCTGACTCATGAAAGAAACCTTCCTGTAAAGCCATACTTTCCCTTTCTGATCCTGCTGTGTAATTTCATACATCTGTTCCTATGATCATATTACTTCCCAGGCTGGAATATCCCTTCCTTCCCTGAGTTCTCTAGCTGGCAACAAACCTACTCATCCTTGAGGTCCTAATCTAGCATCTCCCAAGCCTCTAATGAGAGTTAATTTTTTACTATTGAAGCTCTCAAGATATACTTTGTTCATACTTCTGCTCTGGCTTTCAACAGTCCAAGCTGTATTTTAATAGTGTGTTCCTGCATCTGTCTCTCTGAATCTGTAGTCCTAAAAGGCCCTACCCCAGCATGTAAATAGTGCCTGGCCCACAGTACATGCTGTAGAAAGTTTTCAAAATTGCAATTGAATTAAAGCCATCTGTACATTTTTTTTTGAGACTTACACATATGTTTCAGGAGTTAGAAAAGTAACAAACTAAAATAGAAAAGTCTTTAATATTGAGAAGCAACTGAAAATATTTTTTAAAATGTGATCTGTGATTTGATAGGGGTTCATATTTCAGGAAAGGTCTCCTTTGCAGTGCATCATTGAAGAGCATCCTTTTTAGTAGAAAGTGAGTCTCCACGCCATTCTGGACCCAACAGTCCCCACATTGCTCTTATGGTTGTCTTTCAGATTCTTTGGAACACAGGCAGCTTGGGTGGTTTGTAAGCCCATGATTTCATCTTTCTTCTTTATTTATTGTGCTTGTTTTTCCTATCTCCTCTTCCATGTGTCATAAGCATACTCTAATAACCCCAGTGCTTAAGATGAGGTAATGCATTGCTGGGGGGAAGGAAGCACTACAGGCCCCTCTGGAAAACTTTCTTTTCCTTCCAGCATCTCTGTGGGAACATGAGCCCCTTTGGAATGTAAGGCCCTGTCCCTTTGGTGGGTATCCTCCTTCCTCAGTAGAGGGGAACTGGAGAAGGGGAAGCAGGCTGCTCTGCTGTACCCCTCCATCAAGTCACGTATTGCAGTGGCACCCGATGTAGTGTGTCCACTGAGCAGGCAGCTGTGTGGTGAGAATGAATGTATCTGAATTTAAATTAGACATAAAGACTTCTTGCTAGTTTAGAGAAAGCACTCTTCAAGTTTGCTTTCTTTTAGTGAGGGAGGATTCTGCCCAATTAAAGGGAAACTATCAGAGTAAAGAGGCCAGTTTTCTATCGCAACTTCACTGCAGACTTACCACATAAGAAAGTACTAATTAAATTGTACTTAATAAACAATAGCAATACCTTTCTGGTCCAATAGAGGAATCTTTTTCCTTTTAATTCTTTACTATTAAAAATTATAAATATTCACTACTTCCAGTGAAATGTGAAGACTCCATACTGTAATAGTAACAAGCTTCAACAATTTTTTTTCACAGTGCTTGTTGAACCCAGTGCTTCACAGATGCAAAGTAAGAACCCTACCTCTGTGCTATATTTCTCATTCTTTTTATATTTTAACACAGAGTCTTGTTAAATTGCTCAGGTAGTCTCAAAATTGTGATCTCCTCCCTCAGCCTCCTGAATATTTGGGATTGCAAGCATGCATCACCGTGCATGGCTAAAAATTATTCAATTTTATAGCCAAACTCATTTTGTCTGTACCCTCTCCTACTCCCAGGATTATTTTGGGTTTTGTTTTTGTTTTTTTAAGGCAGGGTCTGGCTATGCAGTTCAGGCTGGTCTTGAACTCCCTATGTAACCCAGCCTGGCCTCGAACACATGGTGATCCTCCTGCCTCAGCTTTCCAAGTGCTGAGATTACAGGTGTGCACCACCATGCTTGGCCCCTCAAGATTATTTTGAAGCAAACCAAATCTTGTATTATTTTATTAATAAGTATTTTTAAATATGTACAGAGGAATTTTATTAGCAATATTACAGACACAGTTTACCTTTGAATACATTTCTCATTCTATCTGGAATCCATATTTTGTTGCCTCAAAATATGAAAAGTATCTGGGATGTCAGTATTATACTGAGTTTGTAAAACATGCATGGAGAGGTGGATTCTGTGAGCTAGCTCTATGCCTGTGGTTAATCCTCTGTACAGAATAGCACCCAGGAACGCCCCTTCTTTGGTCACCTAGTAACTTTTCACTGGTCAACAAAAAGCTGAATAAACTATTATGTGGCAGGAAAGCGCTTGGCTAGCTGACTTGGATCATCTCCTAGATTTTAGGAGAAATAACCCTCTCCAAGTCTGAATTTGCTAAACCTTTAGTCTTTGCTGGCGGGAAAGAAGCACATTATTTTCGGAGCACAAAATGGATACAGAAGACATGGGCTCAGGTAAACTGGGCCAAATACTGAAGCAGGTTTGGAGACAAAACCAAATGCTAAAGCAGGCGCTCCTGGGTGAGGACCTTTGTGAGGGGGTTGGTGGAGCCAGCTGGATAGCTACAGTGGTCTTTCTGGGTCAAGAGTTCAGCAGTACCCTTCAACAGCTGCTGGAGCACACTGCAGGGACCCTGAGTTCCACCTGCCAGCGGCTGTATATACTGCTCGACAAGGAGAATCAGTGTATCTGGAGACAAGGCAAGTAGCTTTGGGTTTATTCCTTCTGTAAGAACTATTGACTGAGGCAACATCTGAGAGGTGCTATTTCGAACCAGTCTCCGTTTACAAGGGACTAACAGTACAATAGGGGAAGTAAGGTAAGACGCATGCGCAGTAATGCAAGCAGATTTAATAGGTTTATGTTCAAATGACTCAGCCAGTCCAGGTAGAGACACACTCATGAAATTCTTATGGACTTTGGAGGCAGGCAGGATCCCATATTTAGGGTAAAGAATTCAGAATTTTGCTAGAAAAAATGTTATATTTAAAGTGAGGCTTATGGAATGAATTGGAATCATATAGCTGGAAATTTGGGAGTCTTGAGGTAGTATTAGTGGGACCCAAGGCTCAGAGGTAGGGAAATGTAGGCCTAGTCTGAGACAGAACAAGCAATTTTTTTTTTAAATACTGGAAAATAACAGTCCATCTCTAAAGTCATTTAAACATGAACCTATTAATTACAACAGTAGTAGGAAGACTGGATGGGCTGGGATAGATAATTGGATTCCCCATACAGCAAAGAAATGGCAAGTTCTTGGGGCTAGGTCCACTTACGTTGCAAAATACAGTGAGGCAGGAAAAACATGATATCTCATGAATATAATCTTGCAAAACAATAGTTTCTCCAGATAAGAATATAGTGGCATCATGAAATTCAGCTCTAAACAATATAGTGTCAAAGTGGGTGGGCAGGCCCCATCAATCTGGAATCCAAAGCAGATAATGTTAAGATATTGCTGTCTAGAGCACAAAGAGTGGGCATCAGAGAAATCAGTCCAAAAAGTAGGACTCAGGAGCCATCAGCTGGAGCTCATAACCAGACCTCCAGTCTCTGAAGAGAATCAAACATGGTCCTAGGCAACAAGTCAAGATAAGGACTCAGCTACCAGAAAACAGGAATTTTTTAAGGAGGCCGTCTTAGGTAGAAGACAAGTAGCAAGTTGTCAGAAGTGTAGTCCAAAGACAAGCCCAGACAATTCGAAGCATCATTTGGTGATGATTCTAAAAAACACTGAGCAATGGGGCCCTGAATCATAGATTCCTTAGCTTCGAACTGAATTCTAGAGATTTCGAGGTGCTAAGCCTGCAAGAAGTTATCAGATGAGCCTTCTCATTTGTGAGAAGAGGGATGCACATACGGGTGAATGGTATGAAACAGGGCTGGAGTGAGTATCACATCAGATCAGATCCTGACAGAGGGCACAAGCGTGGCTTGGTCTTGTGGTCCTTGAGAAGTGACTGCAGGGACAGAGCTATTCTCTGAAAGACCAATTTGAAAATTACTAACGATCACAAACTTGGTAGGAGGAATAGTGTCAAACTTGTCTAATCCTCGAGCAGCACACTGCCCCTCCTCCAAATACAGCATCTACATCAGCCAAAATAAGGTAGCTAAAATACTTGTGCTACCTAAGCCTCTTCTGGAGTGTTCAGCTAATTTTAGACCCAGGTTTTTAAATGGATAATTGATAAACTGTAGTATCTCTAGGGGTAAAGGACCAATTCTTAAAATTATATCAAATGAAGAATGATTGATAGAGATGCTGACTTCAATTTTTGTTGGGGAGAAGTGATCATGATCTTTATCTTTACAATTCAAAGCATTTTCAAGAGCAGTAGGGATCAGATTTACTCTTTGCTATTATGTTAAGAAGTAGTTTGTTCCCAATTCCTAAAAATTTTAAAAGTGTCAGTTGTATGAATGTCTTTTGCTTCAGGAGGTTGGCTTAAATGTTTAGTAAAGGTCTTTTAAGTTTTAAAAATTTTCTTTCCATACCTCATTATGTGGCAATGCCATTGCATAATGTTTTCAGTTTTGTTTTTATTCTTTGTGTGTATGTGTATGTGTAGAAATTATTACTTTCATAGACTGCCTCATGAAAATGAATGAACATTTGGGGAACACTGCTATGCTTCTAAAGAAAGAAGAAAAGAAGATGTGTAATTTATGCAGCATGTGTGATGCACATACTCCACAACAGACAATGTGCACCATTCAAGACACCAAAGCAACAGGCATTGCTGCAAGAGGGGAACTAAATGTCATAGAAACAGCTACTGTTTCCTGCACAAATGGAGAGAAAAGTCATTGCACAAACCAGGTCCAGTTAAAAAAAAATAAAACACATGTAAATTCTGTATTGGTAGAAAATGAAAACAACACATCATCGGCCAGAGATGTAACAGGGCAAGAAGAGTCACAGAACACAATGTTCCTAGATAATGCAGAAAATGGAGATGATAAACAAATAGAACACATGACTGCTGAGAACATAAATAGCAACAAGGAACAGATTCATGACATAATCCAGACAACAGAAAGAGACATTAAAGAAACCCCAGAGAACCAAAGAGAAGAGATTACCACATCCTCAACATGTGATATCTCTGACGAATATGTGAATAATCTCAATGATTCAGAAAGTCTAAAACAAAAGAATAACATCACAGAAAAGGAGTAAGTAAATGCAGTGTGAGAAATACTTATATATGCCAGATTATATGGTGTTGCTATAGTTTGTAGGTGTCTTAGTTGTTCAGGCTGCTATAACAAAATGCCAAAAATTGGGTGGCTTTTAAACAATGATTTCTCACAATTCTTTGGGCAGAGAAGAGCAAGATCAAGGCATTGGTAGTTCTGTGTCTAGTGAGGGTTTTCTAGTTTAGAAATGACACCTTGCTGTGCCCTCGCTTGGTGGTAGAGGTGAACAAGCTCCCTTGGTCCTGTTTTATAAGGCCACTAATCCATTAAAGAGGACTCTGCATTTATGCCCTAATACCTCTCTGAAAATGCACCACCTAATACCATCACTTTAGGGGCAGAACTTCAACATATGCATTTTGGAAGAACACAAGCATTCAACCATCACAGTATTTATGAATAAAATAAATAGTATACATGCACGAATAAAATTTTATATTTTCATGTCATATCTCCAAAAAGGACATTGTAAATCAGTAATTCAGGTTAAATTACTCTTTCAAATTAGTGATTACTATTACTAATGGTTTTAGGAAACAAATATATTAAATGTTTCCTCAAAGGAGGAAAGGATTAGATGAGAAAGTAGTTAAAAAAGCAATTGTTCAGACCATGGACACTTCTAAATCACTACTTCCTGAGTTATGTGAGTAAGAACTGGGATTACAGAATTTTAAAATTTAAGAGAATTTTTATGTTATTTATGTTCCCAAAAAATCATCCTGAATATTTGCCCTTTGTCTCTAGAATTTTAGGGGCTCATGGATAAGCTTTGGGAGATTCTTAAAGCTGAATATGTATCTCCATACCTATTTTATCTCCTTGGAAATTGTCCAGAGTTCTTACCAGATTCTTTTAAAGGCTAAGACTTAAATAAATAGAGAAAGACTGACATGTTTCATGAATTATTTCTCCTTCAGGAAGAGGTGATAATCTTCTATTTGTTCAGATAATATGAAATATTCACAAACCATATTTTCCTAGATAAACACAATACCCTTAAAAGATAATGAGGAACAGGGCAGGGGAAATCATTTGTTTTGGGAGTCAGACAAACTCAATTTTTGTTTTTTGTTTTATTATATACTGGTTTGATGACCCCGGGAAACTTGCTTCATTTGTTAGCCTCATTTTCTTGTTTGTAAAAATAATATATTCTTCCTGAGAGTATTTGGTAAGATCAAGTGGGAAACTCATGGAAAAGGCATAGCACTGCTCCACTGTAAGGGTATCCATGTTCTGCTAAATGTTAGTGTGATAGTGTATTTCACCTCCAATGATAATCACTTTCCCAGCCTCCCACTCAGTACCATTCTTCAGCTACCCCATTCTTTGCCATGAGTTACTGATGCCATATGGATCCCATACAGAACTTATATGTGTTTTATTTATTTTTTTACTGGACCTGGTTTGTGCAATGACTTTTCTCTCCATTTGTGCAGTACAAAGGCATTATACTGACATATAATGCATTATACTGACATAAAATGCTATTTTCAGGACATCACTCGGTTGATGATGTTCAGCAAATCATTTTTTTCACATTGACCTTAGTTATTTATAAGATGAAGAGTTTGGGCCAGCTCCATTGGATGTTTTTATAGGTCAGAGTATGTGATTAATTCAAAGGATGAATCTTTCAATGTATAGAAGACTTCCACTTAGCAAAACAAGTACTAAAGAAGTAATAACATGGTCACCCACTTCACTTGAGGAAAATATCGACACTTTATATCCTCACATTCAGAAGTGACTCAAAACATCAGCTAGTGAGTCATTGCCGAACCACTCCCTCTGCCACCTCCTTTAGGCGTTCCCTGGTTAGCGATTTCCTCTTTGTGACATTCAAGCGAATTGTGCTTGGTTTGCATGTTTAAGATGACTATTCATTGCAATCACCCGGACTAGGAAGCCATCGTGCCCTGTAAAATATATATGTCATAAATAAGACGCTGCTCAGAATATGCTGTGGCTCTGCCATGGTTAGCTTTCCAAAATAACCACATCTCCTTTAGTGTATATGTCTTAGTTTGTACACAGAAGGGAAAAACACTGGAATAAACCAGTGTAAATTATGTCATTGACTATGCTGGATACAATTGATTAGGGCTGGGGAGAATGGAACTATTTGCAGGTCTCCTTATTCTACTTTATCTGTCAACTGGTAACCAGAGCTTCAGAAAGAGGAAAATTTTGAGGTGGCTTCCAGGACACAGAAGAGAGCCATTCCTGAAGTTACAAAAGCTGGGTCACTGTATCCTCTACTGAACTGTGTTTCTCATTTTCTAATTCCCATTAGCACTGTCACTAAGGAATACTCCAGCAGACCAATGTGCTGGGTAATTTTCTGTTTTTTCTATCTTTATTGTTAATATAAACAAATGGCCCCTCTCTGCAATTTCTACATTTCTGTTGAAGATTTTTACGTTAAAGTGCACTTTAAAATTCTGATTGGTAAATAGCTAAAATGATTATTTTATAACTGAAAACATAATGCTGTGGAAAAATATAGATCCTCTCATTTCTCTTCAACACTACCCATATTTCAATCATTTCCCTGGTATAAAATGAGAAGGAACAAGAAGAGGAAAAACTCAAATTGGTGATTTTAATGTACAGACCTAATATTTATTTAGCACCCAGCATAACACATTATTGTACGAAGTCTAACTGTCTTCTTTCCGTCCATCTTCATATGAGTATAGATTAGATATTAGTCTTCATTTGTAATGGAGTTAATCAGTTTCTTAGAGTGATTTGAAGGAATATAATATTTGACAAGTTGGGCTTTTTATATTAAAGATAGATTGATAGAAGGCTTGGCAAGGTGGTGCATTCCTATAATGCCAGCTACTAGGGAGGCTGAGACAGGAGCATCACAAGTTCAAGACCAGTCTGGGTAATTTAGCGAGACTCTGTCTCAAAATAAAATTCTAAAAAGGCCTGAGGGTGTAGCTCAGTGGTAGAGTGCTTGCCTATCACGTGAGAGGCCCTAGGCTTCAGCCCCATTACCACAAAACCAACCAACCAACTAACCAACCAACCCACACAACCAACCAACCAAACAAACCAACTAAACCAACCAACCAACCAAAAACACACAAAAAGAAGGAAATGGATCCAGTTATTTGTTCTGTGGGATTTGTAGCATGTTAAATTTTTTTCTTTTTCTTTTTCTTTTTTTTTCTTGGGAGTTTTGGGTACTGAACTCAGTTCCTAATGTACATTAGGTAGGGATTCTACCACTGCATTATACCTTCAGCCCTGAACTTAAAATTTTCTAAGCTTCAGTGTTCTTATCTATAAGATGGTGATAACAGTAATACTTGACTGACAAAATAGTTGTGAAGATTAAATGAAATATGAACCCAAAATTAGGTTCACACAAAGATTTCAAATATTAGTTATTTTCAAATAATTATTTATACATCATCAAACAAATCAGAAGTGTCTATTTTCAAATATCTATTAAAGCTATAAAATCTTCAGCAAAGATGATGGTTAAAAGGTGCAAAATAAATAATCAAAATAAGATGTTGGCATGATTAGTTGAGGGTGGTAAATAATTTATTCCTAATTACTATCATTAACTTTAAATTCACAATATTTTTTACCTTTCTCAGTTTTTTCTACAAAGTACAAAGCATCATCATTTGATGTAGTGTGTTTAGAAAATTCCAATACCTCATAAATGATTCCTCTCTCGCCTCACAATTTAAGAAACTAGGTATTAATACTTGGTTTATTAAAAAAATCAGCAATTTTCAATTCTTACTGTGGAGTGAACAATACTGAGGAAAAAGGCAATCACTTAATAATAATAACACTAAACAAAAATAAATAGGTAACATCTAGTATGATGCCGACTATATGTCAGGCACAGATCTTTCTAATTACTTAGCATGTAATGGTTCACTTAATTCTCACTTCTCTTGGAGGCAGATATTATTTTAGCACCATGTTACAATTGAGGAAACTGAGGCATAGATAGGTTGCATGTCTTGCCCAAGCTTACAAGATCAGTAAGAGAGAGCACACCAACACAGGGTGCTCTGGAGTTTTTGCCTTTCTGCATTTAACTATAAAGTTCAGAAATATGATAACTAAATAACTGGAAAAATGTCGTTCACCTTTTCCTATAGGTATCTCGATGTGCTGAGCGATGGCACAGACCCCCAAGTGTCTTGTTACATTACAGCACCATCACACATTCTGCAGCAACTAGAATGCCGCATAATTAATGGCATGAGTTCTTTAATTGTGACTGATAATGAAGAATTGGTCAGCAATGTCGTCTCTGTTAAATGCTCAGATAAGGAAAAGAGAATTCCATTTCCAATATGCATCGCGATTCCATTTACTGCCCATTCCAGGGGGATTTATAGAGATATCATGGTGAAAGTGTCTGATATAAACCTTCAGTCAAGTTACCTATCCCCGACTTCACTGGAAGGAATGAAAAGTTATAAGGTCTGTAAATCCTTGACTACATCTGCATTTGCTGTTTGGCTTTTTTCTGAGTATTATATCAATAGTTAATAATGTAGATATTACTACTCCATTGAAAACAAAGAAAAGGTTTGGTAGATCTGCGTCAGTACCTTTATGGTTTTTTGTCATTTATAGAGATCAAAGAGCAGAATTTATTTCCTAAAGTTGGGAATAGAGACCTTGGGTCCTGGATCCAGAAAATTTTTTTTTTTTTCCACCTGGGAAACAAAGCCAGCATCATAACTTAATTAACTTCATGCTTTAGGTTAGTTGTGGAATAGCGTATCTACTGTGGTGGATCCCTAAATTTAGAATGTTAAAATTTCCAGGTGGTAGTAGGTTTATTTTATTCATAGGTTGAAAAATATTTAAAAAATAAAAATTATGCATATGTGAGTATGCTTCGATAACATTATAGGTCTATAAATAGACTTCGTTCTCTACATGGAAGAGAGTAGACGTGGTGGTCAGGATGTGGTCAGTGGAGGAAGATTGGTAGGGTTTAAAATCTGGTTACTGTATGTTTTGCAGTATGAAGTTAGGTAGATTAATGAACCTTGCTGTAACTCACTTCCATTATCTAAAAAATGAACACAATAATAGTGTCTACCTGATAAGGTTGTAAAATAAATAAACATGTGTAAGAAGATAAGGAGGACTATAAACACAGTAGTTAATAATAAATTATTTTTCATGTTAGACTTTATTGTAATAACTGTGGCTTTCTATGGTCACAAATTCATGATGTGTGAAAAGAGAATATACACAGTTACATTTAGTACTATGGAGTTGATGTGGACTAATTTTTAAGGTTCTTTTGTAGGCCACTGGAATTATTTTTAACAATTAATTTTTTCAGCTATAATTACATTTTTCTTATTTGATGAGGAAGGTAGGAAATCAATATTAAAAATTCTTTATAATAAATCCCTTTTCTGATTTTGTCATTTCTATATTACAAATTAGATTATGTAGTTGAAAATGAAAGATGAATCTATTCTAATAATTCTGTCTAATTCATGCAAGTAGTACATTTTATATTTAGTCCAGGAAGCCTGGAAATATAAAAATCTGATCAACATTGCCCAAGATGAGGCTTTTTAATCTTGGCTAGTATGTGTTTCTACCACAATAAAAGTAAATGCTGCTCGCAGCACACATGCTTTTCACAAAACGGATTTGAAAGATGTTTAGTAAATGGATAATCAAGTCAAAAGAAAAATTAAGAGATTTATTGGCTACTGTAAAAAATAATAGCATGTACTTTTCTCTTCGTAATAAACTTACGGTAGTTCCCCCTAATTTTAGGTCAAGAAAATTTAAGTTCTGGATTCCTTCCAAATCTTTATGTGAGTCCTGTGACATCTAAAAATTCTAATTCTTAAAAACACTTTTGGTTTCCAACTACACTGGTTCCCAGGAAGCTACCCTTTCTCAATTCTCACCATTTTCCCTCTGGCCAATTAAGAACATTCATCATGCCCTGAATTTTCCCAGAGACAAATTCATTCAGTGATATTGTGAAATCTCTTCCTTAGTCAGCTTTCAAATGAAAGATTATTTTCCATTGTGATTGTCCCTGAATGTTTGTGTGTGTGTCTGCATGATTATCCACTCAGGCTGGGGTGGAGTTCGGCTGGTGTTTGGGGAAGCATGAATAGAACAAATTACTCTAAGTCTGCCTCCTCATTTTAAGCTTTGGTGATTATACGAGTAGATCATTTTGTTTTCATTTATGTACTCAGTTCTCTTTTGTGTGATTAAAAAAAGCTTGAATATGTGCCTGTATATATGATTACATATTTGAATATCACTGTATAAAAAAGAAACACAAATGTGTCTCTCTGCAGTCATCTACTCCCACTGCAGAGAGAGAAATAGACTTTATTTTGGCATCCTAAAAGATTATGAGTTGTTAGAAGAAAGAATTTTCTGACAGTACAGGTACTATGGCATTTGAGTAAACTATCCAAATAATGACTTCTCTAAAATACTGTTGAATGTTCTGGATAATGATCTGTATTAAAATCCATTTTAGTTAAAGCAGGCCAGGAGTCCAAAGTAATTAATATTTGTGAAAACACTGAATATAGTTTCCCAGTATACATATACATTTGGGGAATTTAATTTAAATTTAAAAATACATTTATTTCTCTTTTTTCTCTTGTGTGCTCCAAGTTTGAGAACCTCTTAGAAATCTACTTCTATATTTCATGAAAGTATCATGCATTTTCAGTTAATGGGCTCATTCCAAATTGTGGGTGATTATATTGACAGCATGTGGATTTTTTTGATAGTTTATATAGTATATACAGCATGTACTTCCTGAAGTATCGCTATAACTTGTTTTACTGCCCTTTAATTCACACAGGGGACCTGCGCTGCAGTGAAAGTTTACAAACTGGGTATCTTTTCTGTTGTGTCTTGTTTAAAGAAAGAGTCTTTCACAGTAACAAAGAAAGGCCTCACCCTGAAGTCCAGCATGGATTCCCGAATATCCTTATGTTACCCTCCAGGAGCTTTCAGCTCCCCAGTGCTTGTACAATTAAAGGTAAATATTAAACATTGATTGGCTTCTTCTCCTAGATTTAAGTCATCACTCATAGATTCTTCTCTTTTACTTGTAAAGGACTAACATATACTGATATAAATGATGGAATGATGATTTTGAGTATATTGAATCTCATTCCAAAATAAATCCCTGCTTTATTTGAAAGATTCTCCCAGCTAGCCATTGATGTTGTTTCATGATATTTATTGACAAATGTGTATGTTGAATACGTATGAAACAACTGATGACAGACTTTGGGACATTCATGTAGCTCATGATCTCCATCTGTGAGGATGGCACCAAAAAGCTAATCAATCAAAATATTTAATATTATGGATATTTAGTTACACTTATATGTATTAGCTATTTTAAAATAAGGATTTAATATACTATTTATGAAATGTATAATGCTGTATCAATATATATTTTATTTCCTCAAATAATATTCCCAATCTTTCTGGCTTCACCTCTTCTCTATGTTCTTCTGTTTCTCTCAGGTGTAGTCATAAAGATGAATGAAGCAGACAGATTAGAAAGAAAACATATTATGAATATTTTATTAATAAATATTTCCTATAAACTTTGAAATTTTATTACTTATTTTTAAAATATTAACTATTCTTATATGAGAGGAAATACTTAAGTACATATAGTCTTGTTTTTCTAATGTCTAAAGATCATTTGATCTAAAAATAGTACTAAGTAGAAATTATATAAAATGTCTCTTTTGTTTCCTAGGTTATTTTGTTGCCTAATATTTAGAGTGTTTTTCAGTTATTTTTAATATAGAAAAGGGAACTCAGGTTTCAGAAAGATTCTGTAAAAAGGGATTCAAATGGTATTCTCGCATAAAAGGGTTGATCAAAAATATGGTGTACATTTACATAAAATAATGTTATTACAATAAAAGACACATTGCCATTAGCCCTTCTCAAAATATTCACCTTTGCTCTGAACACATTTGTCTAATCCTTCTTGCTACTTTTTGAAGCAGTTCTGGAAATCCTCTTTTTTATAAGATAAAATAAAAAATATAGTAAATGATGCCATTAGGTACCAGTCAATGGAAAGTCAGGCTCAAAAAAGAAAAATAAGATATGTCCTCATTCACCTTAATCATTAGATCTGGCACCACGTGACTTCTGGCTCTTTCTCGAAGTCAAAATGACCATGAAAGGTAAAATTTTTTAATTGATTTGGGACACTTAGGCAGCCATGATAGTGCAATTAAGGACTTTCATGCAAGAAGATTTCCAGAACTGCTTCCGAAAGTGTCAAGTACTGTACAGTCGGATGCGTTTGAAGTGAGAATATTTTTAGGGGAATCAATAGTAATGCGTCTTTTACTGTAATACATTATTTAAATTTAAACACTCACTGTATGTTTTGATGACATCTCATATAAAGTCATGTTTCTAGCCAGTAATGTACAGAGAATCATGACTATGTTCTGAAAATTTTTCAGAAGATTGGCTTAGGAATATGATGATACTCTGCATATTTTGCCATTAAATATATTATATATAATATATATTATATAATATCATATATATCATATATATTAATCATATAAGGATTTAATATACTATTTATGAAATGTATAATGCTGTATCAATATATATTTTATTTCCTCAAATAATATTCCCAATCTTTCTGGCTTCACCTCTTCTCTATGTTCTTCTGTTTCTCTCAGGTGTAGTCATAAAGATGAATGAAGCAGACAGATTAGAAAGAAAACATATTATGAATATTTTATTAATAAATATTTCCTATAAACTTTGAAATTTTATATTTCAAACTTTGAAATTTTGAAATCATATATATATGATTTCTTTTGTTTAGATCCAACCAGTTGACCCAGCTCTGGTGGCATATTTAAAAACACAGCAAGATGCTTCCTACTCAGTGCTGTCCACAAGCCCTCTGATTCATGTTCAGCATCCATCAACTCATCCTTTTCAGAAGCCAGTCACAGTATTCCTACCTTGTCCTCCACAGTCTGATAAAAAGAATCTTGGGTCTGAGATAGACCATCAAAGAACAGGTATTGCCACAACAAACAGGAGCACATCTTTATGTTTTAACCGGTAAGTGTGCATCTACTGTTGCTAAGTGAATTAACTGTAAACAAAGACACTTAAGTGATTACAAATTGTAATAAAATGTCTTGCATTCAGATATTAGTTTTTAAGTATTACAAAATATTTTAAACTTAGATTATTGATCCACAAAAGGAAGTAATTTTAGGTCCAATGGGCACAAAAGTGTGCTATGCAGTAAGATTAATATAAAAGAGGTAAAATTAATTCTTCCTTTCAAGAACTTATGGTAAATTAAAAACACATGCTATATCTCAGCCATAAAGCAGGCTGAGTTATTTGTAGGAAAATGGATGGACCTTAATGCTTAGAGAACGTAGTGCTTGAGACCAGAATGCTAAGTGAAATAAATCACAAATAGAAGGATATAGATTGCATTGTTTCCTTCATATGAGAAATCCAAAACAAATAATTTAAAGAGCAAAATAAAAGAACAATGGTAGGAAAAGGGAGGCAGTCTTTGTAGACATGGGAAGGGGATCTGGGGAGAAAGGGAAAGGGGAGGGCAGAGGATAGAAGGGGAAGTAAAAATGACCAAGATGCAATGTGGATATGTACCAGTTCCCCAAGATAAATGTATTTATTACACATTGCAGACATATACTAACAAAATACATGGCATAGTGGTCTTAATTTCTGTGTTTAAAAGTGTTCTGTTAATGTAAGTGGTAGTGTCCAGTAATCTAATCTTTTAAAAAATAAGTTAGAAATCATATTTACCCTACAGTTGGATTACTTTTCTCAATTTTTATAATAAAACACAATATCCACCACTAAGTCAAATATATGTATTATCAGCCAGAACATGAAATCAGAAAAAAAATGATAACGACAAAGAATATATTGAATAATAATAATTGTAATCTTAATTCCTATCCTTTTATTTAATATATATCTGTTTTCTAATAGAAAAGGTGGAAAAGAATTTTCTATTCATTCATTCTGAAGGGGAAGTTTTTTCTTTGAAAAATCAGAAAGTGAAGAAACAACTGCAAACACGTAATTGAACTAACAAACACTACCATATTACTTGGAAGCTACTATGTTCCAGGTTAATTATGCATATTATTTCGTCTAATTTCATTTTATCAGTGAAAAAAAAAACCTCAGTGATATTAAGAACTTGTACAAGCACCTTAGCTAACAAATGGTGCAATTTTGACCTAGACTCATATATTTCAGTTTTTAATCATGACTTCTCTGTAGCCAGCAACTCCTCAGTTTGATGCTGCAAGGTTAGCCTTTGAGAAGAGGATTTTGTTCTTTCCTATTACACTTGCAGTTTAGGAAACTGACAACAGTAGAATGTTGAGTCGTGGATAAGAGAAGAAATACAGCCTTCTCTAATGTGAGAAATGAGTGAGAACGGAAATACTGACATTATCAAGTTAGATATGCTTTTGCTGCCAAAATCATATCTACATATTATATCTATGTCTACATATCTGTATCTATATATATCTCAAGTGGCAATTTAGTCAATCCATGTTTCTGTATATCACTTATAGCCTGATATGTTCCAGAGCTTCTAAATTAAAAAGTAGTAGTCTAATAGATTAATACTTACTATCTCAACTTACTATTTAGGTATAAATACCTATAGCTAAATATATTTTTTTTTCAAAATGATAAAGCAGCTCTAAGTATGGGACTGGTAACCTACTGCCAGAATTTAGTAAGTATTTCTACTGTGTATCATGTGAATGGCCAAGAATTAAAAATAATTCATGACTAGTGTGTACTTTATATTATAAAACAAAATGGCTCCATTGGCCTGACAGATGGTAGAGAAAAATGCCTTTCTACTGTTGTCTGATACTATCATTTATATACACCAAGGTATCTTAGGCACTTTCTTCATCGCTGAGACACAATACCTGATACCCACAGTTTAAAAGAGAAGCAGTTTATTTTGGTTCAAATTTTAGTCCATATTGGCCAGCTCCAAGGCAGGAAGCCATGGTGGAAGAACCTGGATGGAGGAAAGCTGCTCATGGCTTTGTGGCTGGTAAACATAGTGAGAGGAAGGGGGGACCGAGGAAGGGAGATGAACCCTTTCACATCCCCTCACTGACCTGTCTCTCCCAGCCAGACCCCACCTCCTAAAACCAAGCCAACAGTAATGTCCCTTTAAACAATTGCCTTCCACAAGCCCTGACTCTGAGTGCATGACATTTTGTGGGGCCATCCAGATATAAGCTATAACACAAAGAGAACATAAAGTCATTGAGTCATTTGTAGGAAAATGGATACCCCTCGAGACCATAACGTTAAGTGAAATAAATCAGGCACATGAGCTTAAATATCTCAGTTTCTCTTACATGAGAAACCCAAGGTACACATAAGTTAAAGAGCAAAATAAAAGACAATAGAAAACAAGGAGATGGAACTTTTGCAAGGAGGAAGGTGACCAGTGAGTGAGTGGAGAGAGAGAAGAGGATAAAAAAGGAACTGAAATGTGTTATATACCTGTACCTACTCCCCATGATGAATGTAGTTTTTATGTACTGCAAACATGTAGTAATAAAAATTTTAAAAAAGAAAGAAAGAAAATGGCAGAATGTAGAGAAAATTAAAGGCAATGTATTGGATTATCAAAAATGAAATTCCCACCAGTGTAGAGGTACAGGCTGAAGACAGTAAAAGCTCTGAGAGAAATACATGCTGAGTGACATATTTTCATTCACTTACTTTTTCCAAAGCCTTGGAAATCCAGTTAGCACAAAGAGAGGGTCACTCCTTAGCCTATAGAAATTGTACTAAATAAAATTGGCTTGACACTGAATTTGCACATAGATCTGATCTCCAAATCTGAGGAAAAGTTTCAAATGTCTACCAATGTACAAACATTGCATGGACATTCAGCCAAGTCTGAAAAAAATCTCCCAAAATCCTGCAAAAGTTTTTAAATCTAAATTTCAAAAGGACAAAAAATTGTAGTACTATTGAAAGAGACCATAGTCTTGATATTTGATAGTAATTTTAATAACTAAAATTGCAATTACCTGGATATTGTTATAGAAGTCTATTTTGTAAGTTTGGTAGTGTCCAGTAAGCATAATTTCCACGACATGGGTGGAGAAATTGATCCAGATAAATTAGAAAAGATGAAAGGACAACAGGGTAATAAGATAGCATGCTCAGATAAAAAAAGACCAAGATATGATAAGGAATAATTTCAAAGTGATGTAAACTAATAATTATAGGTACCATTGAAGAAGAGACCAAACGAGTATAAAAACAACAATAATCAAAGGCATAATTGGACTTAGTTTTCTAATGTTGACTAAGGTCTGAGTTATAGTTGCTTAAACTGCTAATTTCAATCACTGTAATTCTAATTTCTGAAAGGTTATTGCTTCATCTAAACATTTCTTTTCAAGTTGCTATGCTTTTTCATTATGCTTTATATTTAGTCCTTTATTCCTTTAATATTGCTAAGCATACCCTTTTCATGGTGTCCTATTGACTATTCTGTCCTCTTTCTATTAGCAGGAAGTTTACTATTTTGTTATCTATCTATGGACATAGTGTAATCTTGTGTACTATCTTTAATACTAATTCTCTTCCATGATTCACACACTTAGGCAATCTTTTCTTTTCCAGGTGTTGGTTGTAATTTTTATCAGATCTGAACATCAGAGTTTCTTCTTTTCTTTCCCCTAAACCAAAGCAATTTCTGTGAATTTCTTTGCTACATTCTTGAGCCAATGGCAAGGGTTTTGGTGGTTGTTCTTGTTTCCCCCTTTCACAGCCAATATTGCCCTCCTGAGATCTCAGCTTTACAACTGAGTTAGTTCCAGTTCTTTCTTTGCGCACATGTGTCTGGAGTGGAGATTAAACTCTAGCCTCCAGCTCCTAGTATACTTGCATGGCCTGAGTGAGGAGAAGAGCATGACAGCCGAAGCATTGTCTGTGGAGTACTTTCTCAAAGTCTTCAGGCAAGGACAATAATTCCTACATTTTGGAATCTTTGGCTCCCGATCTAAGAGATTTTTCTCTTTAGGTTTGGAGTTTGTAAAACTGTGTGTGTGTGTGTGTGTGTGTCTGTGACAATTTACGCAGAATTCCTTAGGAGTTGGAAGATGTCTAATTGTCGTCAGGTTGAGTGTACTTCTCTTGTCCTAGCACCATTCTTTGCCCACATCCTATGTATACTGTAATGATAACATAGAGTGGTGCCTCGGTTCACAAACTTAATCTGTTCTACAGTTTGGGAAAAGATGGCCATGTTTGTGTTTGTGAGGGAAAGATAGCCGTGGTTGTGTTTGTCACCCAATGCAGAGTTTGCAAACAAAAACAACGTTTTGCCAAATGCTTGTGTTTGCAAACCAATTTGCAAACAAAAGGGTTTGTGAACGGAGATACTGCTGCGTATATTTTTCAATTAATTATCATTTAGCACAATGGCAACATAATGCTTAAAACAGATAAATTAACGTAATGAGTAAGTTTTTGGAAATGTAGATTATATTGTTATCTATAGTTTTTGACTATGCTAAGCTGATATAATGCACTCTTTTATTGTATCAGGCACAGGAAATATATTTTCTCCACCCAGTGGAGTGCAAAAGAAGAAAATAAAAACCCATCTCAGCTGTTCATTTGGCATTCTTTTCTCAAAGAGGGAGAGCCAGTTGAACATTTTCTTTGAAAACAGAAACATAATGCAGCAATACATGTCTCATAAAATTAAAAGATAATAAGCATTTGAGGCCAAAGCGTAGTCTGAATAGTAAGAATAAATGATTTGTATTGTATTACATTCCTTTATGACTGAATGATTTCTGTGGAAAAGATGAGAGTCATTTAATTATGATGGGTGTGATGGGGTCAGTATTAGCTCAGTTGTATGGTGATCGCCTATCCTGCAAGAGGCCCTGGTTTGATCCCTAATGCTGCCATAAAATAAAATAAAATATAAAATAAGTAGTAAAAAGATTTCCCAATGGCAATGAAATAAGGAAAACAATTCATTAAATAAAAATGTATTCTTTATTATACAAGAAATATTTTAATATCGTGCTCAAATGTAATATATGACTTATTCCAAGAATATTTACAAAATATATGCAAGTTATATCATATAATAAAATGGGCAACTGGTAAAGCTAATATATAAGAAATTAAACATTATCAATAAAGTTGCATCTCATTACCTCCCCTATCGATCCCTTTCTCCCCTACTATTGTTGCTCCTCCTCTCCACCAAAGTTAACTATTATCCCCTCCAAATTTTTTCAGTATCATAGAAAAAAAACCAGGCTTTGTACAGGCTAGTATGCATTCTACCACTGAGCTATATCCTTAGCCCTATTTATTTATTTCTGTTGGGTCATGTACACTTTATACATCTTTATAAAGTGTCTTATCCCTTTGTTGTGGAGAACTGCAGATTAAGGCTGAATCACACGGCTGGCTGTGGATCTATGTGAGAATGTGCAAGGACTTTGATGAACAGAGTGTGCAGTTCACTGAGGGTCTACTTCAGAGGCCACCTACCATATTTGGCAGATGATTCTAGAATGACACTGATTTTTTTCTCTCTTTGGGCATATTTTGCCCTCTTCATAGAGTTCATTACTGATGTGAAGATGTCAGTAACTAAAACTTTTCTAACTTTACTGGTGAAGTTTTGCAGTTGCTGGCTGCATTGTATTTGGTATTCTATAGTTGTCTATGATGTAGCTAGATGGAAATTTTAGAAACTTTTTCTGAATAAAATGTATTGATTCCTGTTGAATAGAATTATGTCATTTTGCATTGCTGAAAAATCTTCTGTTTTCTAATCAATTACTGGGATTTATTCACTTTATCCAATCTGTCTTGAGTTCTCATAGATGTATATTGAACTGTCTTTTTAGAAGTTCCATTTTTCTTCACTTTTCTTATATTTTCTTTCTCTCTACCTTTGTGTGCTATAATCTGCAATTCTTCACATTCCAGTTCATAATGCCACAGCCAAAAATATTGTACACTTTAAAAATCTACTTTTAATATACCATTTTAATATACCATTTTTGACAATTTTTTATTTCCTAAAATTCCATTTGGATCTTATTCAAATTTGGCTTTTATTCAGTTATTCTTAATAGTCTTACATTGCCTTCTTAATTTTATGATTCTGTCCTTCATTTTCTTAAACTTGTCCTATATAGTTGCTTTCATCCTGTATCTACTAATTCCAAAATCTTTACTCTTCGGAGTGTTTATGTCTGTTGCCTGTTGCTTCTGTTGGCTGTTGTCCATGGTATTTGTCCCCTTCTTTGGGGGAACTTTCATTTGTGGGCACCTGCATATGGAATTTCTACAGGTATAACACGGAGCTGCTTTCCTCCAAATGGTGTTTGTTTCTGCCTCTGCTGGGACTTAGCTGCTACTTTCCTGGGACTACTTCAGCCTCTTTGTGAGTCTTGGTGAAGGTCTGAAGTTTACCTTTCTCATATCACTGTGGGAAGCTTCATGTTTTGTTCACCACACTATCACTTACAGCTGAATGCTTCTGTACCTAAATTTCTGTGAAGACCTTTCTCTCGGTGGTGTCATGAGGACTAATGTCATTTGATTTGACTTCCAAAATGATTTCGTTGGCTGTAAATGTCAAAATTAGGGTCTATAATTTGATATAGAATATGTTCACTACCTTACAAACCACATAAAGAACTATGCAGAAGAAGGGCTATCAGAAATTTATCAGTACGTTACAATATTGGGATCTAGGTAATATGACTACATGTACTTTCCTTCTCCATTCACTTCTCTGTGTTAACGTAGTCTATAATTAACAGGCATAATTTATAAAGGGAAAATTTTCAATATTTCAAGAGTAGCATATCATTTAAAATCAGTACTTTAATGATTAAATTATAGTTTTCTGAGAAAAAGTTAATCCTAAAACGTTAACGGCATTCACTTTTAAATACCTATGCATTATGCATACCATAAAGGAAATATTCTGAAAGTAAGATATCATAAGAGAATTTTGATGATATGATTGCTTGCCAAATTATGCATCATATTTTTTCCACAGATAAAGTAGCTTGTACACGCTAATCAGTACTGTCAGAAAGCATGGCACTCTCTGGGTAAAATTTGTTCATTCTTAAATAAGTAAATTGCATGAATAAGAGCTTAGTATATTTTATGAAACTATCATGACATCAAAACATTATCTTGTGTGAAGCTTGACCAAGTGCCATTCACTGCTAGACAGAATTAATTCCCCCTCTCCCCAAAAATAAGACCTAACCAGAAAATAATCAACCTTGAAAACTAAAGATCAAAAACACCAGCCCCAATCAGCCTATCCTTGGCTTACCCACCTTCTCCATTCTCTTGCTCGCTGGCTACTCTGTAAGGCAGGTAAGGCAAACACAGGCTGATTGGGGCTGGCATTTTTGATCTCTAGTTTTCAAGGCTGATTATTTTTTCAGCTAGGTCTATTTTTGGGAAAGAACAGTTGTTGACGTGAATGGCACATACAAAGAGAGTAGTTTAGTTGGAGCTCTGTTAATATCTGGGAGACATAGGAAATACCTATTATGATTATTTAATCTGAATATGAGTTTTGTCATACTAATTTTTTTTTATCTTAAGGACCATTTAAGTGACAGAAAAGCAAACTGAAGTGTTTTGCAAAAAAGGATTTTTGGTCTATACCTAATTTTGTATTTTTTCTTGAACCAGGAAAAACCCAGTCTCTCTTCTCCGGCATCTATCTGCCTCCCTCTGTACCTGTTCCATTTTGTGTCATGCTTTTCCCTTGTGCTGGCAGCATAGCTGCACAGCATCTTCAGCACTCCAATTCAGTGAAAAAGAAGATTCTTTTCCCCATCATAAAACCCCCGGGCTTGATTCTCCTTCCAGATCTGTCCAAACTCATCCTTGAAAATTTCACTGTAACCAGAGGAAGGTACAGCAGAGATTAGCCTAGTTTATGACATGACAGCAAAACACTCAACTCCCAATGGCTTCTAACACTAGTTTTAATATCACATACATACAGTGTGGTCATCAAAAGTAGGCCGCTTCTCTGTTATTCTCGCCCAGGGACTTAGGCAGACAGAGCAACCACTTGTCTGATTGCCACTGTTGGCAGAAGACAGACCTGTGGCATACAAGCCCATCATGAGCACAGAGGAAATTGGGGATTTTGGTGAATGGTACTAATGAATGCCAAATACATTATTTGGCTTAAGGATCTGGGAGTAGGTACGTCCCATCACACTAGGAAGCCTATAGGACTCTGCAGAAGATTTATACTACTGGCAGAAAAAGAGTGAATGGCTGCTACCAGAAAAACAAAAGTTAATATTACACTTAATTTACTCATTTCTAGTAAATGACCAAGGTTCTAGATTCATTATAAGTGTATCTTCCTATGTGAATAAATGATTAATTTCAAAAGGTTAAAAATTTACCATTATCTGTAGTTAAACCCAATAACCAAAAAACTAAATATTTCCCCCTACTGTTGATTTTAAATGGCTGATCCCCTGAAATAACCAATACAGGCTAAGGTTTTTTGTTTTGTTTTGTTTTGTTTTGTTTTCGTTTTTAGCTTAAACCTTCTAAATCTAGTTCACTTCCTAGTCTCTGGATTATTTTCTGTGAAACTAAGGTGGTTTTCAGTTTATGACCCTAGTTTTTTTTGCACATACACACAAACAAAAAAGATGCAGGGCCCAGTGAGATAACTCAGGGGCATAAGTGCCTGCCTGGCAGGCGCAAGGTCCTGAGTTCAGCTCCTGGTACCCACTTAAAAAAAAAAAAGATGCGGAATTCACACTTGTGTCTTCATTCTTAGTACCTAGCTAGAATGCTTCCGTCTTTTTATGTGTGGTTGTATATTTTTCCCCATAATGATCACTATCAATGTAATTTTCTCCCAAGATGTTCAATATCAAGGTCTTTTCTTCCTTCACTTGAGAAGAACAGATATCCACTTAAAAAACTCAAATAAAAGTTTTATTGTACCTATTGCTCACCACTCCACCATTGAATGCCAATATCTTGTACTCTGAATAACTAATTTAAAGATAACAATACACAATGTATTAACCATTGTTACCCTCCTATTATGTTATTTTGAAATTTTGTTCTATTTTTTCTCTTTAAAATAAAAATTAAAAAAAGTTTCATCGTAAAATTAGATTAGTTAATCTGACTTTTTCCATTTTGAGGACTCCATGGATCCTCTTGATTCTTCTGTTTTCTTCCTCGTAATCTATTTTTTTTTTATCTTCCTCATAAGCTCTCTGTTTATTAATTTCTATATTCCAGGGCACCACTGCCAAAGGAAAGTGACAAGTTATAATATGTGGACTTCTTAATCAAATTCCAAAGACAGAAAGTCAAATTGCCTTTGACAGATAGTCAAATCAGCTCTAGTTCAAGAAGTGGCAAATGGCACACAAAACTGTCTGTTTTAGGGCCTTTTGGTTGGGTGGGTCATGACAGAAGGAAGAGTATGCAAGAAAGCTAATTGACTATGTTCGCTATAGGAATCAGAGTAAAAATTAATATTATTTATCCTGCCACAATTACAAGTGCTTTACAATTATTCACTCATTTAATTCTATGATATAGGTACTATTATTACCCTCATATTGTAGATCAGAAAATTGAGATACAGGGAAATCACATAACTTGCCCATGGTCATGTGTTAATAAGAGGCAGAGACACCCAGGAGTAGAAACTGGGCAGGTTTGCGTCTTACCTATTGTGTGGTATGACCAGTCTTAGTGATCCCAATGCATCTGGGTGTCTGTCAGATCACTGATGCTTTTGAGTGTTCTATTCAACCTCCTTTTAAATGTAAATGAGTAAAATGTTTCTCATGCTCCAAGTCTCATCTTTAATGTAAGCATTTTCACTTTGTAAGCTTCCCTGAGCCCTTGACTTCTGCTCCTAAGCCCACCCTGTACCATCCTTTAATTACATAAGGATCACCTTGTACTGGGATCAGATAGTAGCGTGATACCATGAGTGCTGTATCTTCTTATCTTTGTATTCCTATTGCCTGGAATAATATCTGATGTATAATAGTTACTTCATGAATTTTTATTGGGTTATTCAGTTAGTGAAAGAAAGATGCATGAAATAATTTGATTTATGCTATTATGCTATGTGAATTTTACTAATTGCTTTTCTGTTCCCTTTCTATAGGGCCAAAAGTGCTTCCATAAGAAAACCTGGGAACAACAATTGTGAAACTTTGAAATTACTGGGATTCAGAGGCCATGACAGTGGCTGGTTTGGACTTGATAATGTTGTGCTGAGAACCATCCAGAGTGGCTTGATATCATTTGAACTGCATGAACATTTAGAGAGGTAATGGCATCCTAAACAATCAGGTTGGGGATATTCTCTCCTGCAGGTCCATAATTGTGGTGTATAGACATGGAATTATAGGTTTTGATTTTTATTCCTCAAATAGAAATATGAACTGTGTTTTAGGGTGCACTTGAAATGCAAACCACAGTTTATGTTAATATGCTGTTTACAATTTCTTTCATAATAGTTTAACAAGTGCTTTTGGTAACCTAACCACTCATAAACTTACACTTTTATAGGATTCTTTTAACTCCAAAATAGTTTTAAAATAGCACCTTCATTTCTGAAGTTTCATGGGGGTAGTAATTAACTGTTCATGTTACGCTCATCTCATAACTATGTATATATAAACTGAATTTGTTATTTCGGTGCCCTCATTTTGCTTTCTCATTTCCATGTTTTCTAGACAGCCTATTCTGAGGAGAGTTTTAGACAGCTTTGAGGTTCATCAGCAGTAGACACACACAAGGAGAGGGCAATCACCTGTCTAAAGATAGCCTTTATTTCATAATGAAGACCTTATGTCTATGATTATCTTGGATCAAGTTCCCTAGAAACAGAGGATGAGATGAGAATTCAGGTGACTTAGTGAGGCAGGGCGCTCAGGGGGATCCTGTAAGAAAATGAAAGAAGCAGGTAGAGCCACAGAGGAAGATGGGACGGTGATTTCAGCTGAAGTCTTTCCCTTGCCTGACAACTGAGGGGAGCTCTAGAGCAGCAGAGATGTTGGCTTTACACCCTCACCTCAGCTCACCCTTGGTGTGGAAGAGGGTCTGCTCTGTATGGAGTCTTTTGCAGGGCAGCTTTTGGGAGAAGAACTGAGGAATGACTGGTGTAGCCTAAGAATAGTTTGTTTTAGTTTGCTATATCTGTTGTAACAAAATACCACAAGTTGGTGGTTAGAACAAGAGAAATGTATTGTCTCAGATTTCTAGAGGCTGGGAGTTCAAACTCAAGGTGTTATTCATAGGAGAGTGAGTGAAGGATATGCTCCAGGGGTCTCCTTGGCTTATTAATGACCATTTTCATGTTCACATGGTATTTTATTTTGTGTTTTCCTCTGTGTTTAAATCTCTCCTTTTTATGACACTGGTCCTGCTGGATCAGGGCTCTCACCATAACCTGCTTAGCATTGTAAGAACCCTATCTCCAAATGAGGTCGTATACTAGGGTCCTGGGGGTTAGTACTGTAACAAGTGCCTTGGGAAGGGGCGCAATTCAATCCATAGCAGATCTATCATTAAAATCGTTACTACACAGAGATAGAGATGAACATTTCAATCTCCACTTAATTGCGGTATATATTCTGCACCCTATGGGAGTAAGTGGATTATCTGCAACATCTTTTTCTTCTATATTTTGAAATGATACTTTGGCAAAAATATATCAAGCTCTGCTTAATGATGGGATATGCTCTAAGAATTGCATCAAGGAGGCAATTGCTTTGTGTCAACAACATAGAGTGTGATTACACACACCTGAGGGGTACAGCCCTCTACACGCCAAGGTGATATTAGGTCTATTGTTGCTACACTACAGACCTGGATTGCATGTTACTATATACTGAGTACTGCGGGCAATTATAACACACGACATTAGTGTATCTAAATAAAATACAGAATAAAAGATTTAAAACTGGCACAGTCGTATGGGCACTTACCATGAATGGAGCGCACAGCCCTGGCCATCGCTGGGGTGTTGGTGAATAACGATGAGTGACTATTAAGGCCCTGCACAGGATCGCACCCTACTGTACACTTTATAAACACTGCACATCTAGGTGACACAGAAATGATAAAAACTTTTCTTTCTTTAATAGTAAATTAAACATGCTTACTATAATATTTTTACTTTATCAGCTTTAAAATTTTTATAAAAGCTTTTAACTCCTTTGTAATCATATTTAGCTTAAATATAAATACATTGTATGATTGTATACAAAGTTTTCTTCATATAATTATTTTCTAAGCTTTTCCTTGTGGTCTAAATTTTTATTTTTATTTTTTGTTAAAAACTAAGACACAGGGGCCGGTGAGATGGCTCAGTGGCATAAGCGCCTGCCTGGCAAGTGCGAGAGCCCGAGTTTGACTCCCAGAACCCACATACAAAAAAAGGGCCAGTGATATCGCTCAGTGGCAGGGCGCCTGCTGGTGTGTGAGGTCCTCAGGTCGACCCCCGGTACCCACAAAAAAAATAAAAAAAAAAATACTAAGACACAGAAACACACATTAGCCTAGGCTTATACAGGGTCAGGTTCATCAAAGTCACAATCTCTGCCTCCACATCTTGTCTTGCTGGAAGGTCTGTAGGGCCAGGACACACACATCTCTCACCTCCTGAGCACAGTGCTTCCTTCCAGAGTCTTCCAGCGGGAACTGCCTGAGGTTGTTTTATAGTTAACTGTTTATTTTTAATATAAATAGAAAGATTACACTCTAAAGTAATAATAAAAGTATATTATAGTAAATATATCAACTAGTAACATAGTCATTTATTATCATTATCAAATGTCCTATACTATATAGAATTGTGTATGCTATGCTCTTATGTAACTGCTAGTGCAACAGGTTTACACCAGCACCACCACAAACACATGAGTCATGTGTTGTGCTGTACTGTTAATTTGGCAATATCACTGAACTATATAATTTTTTAGCTCCATTATTATCTTATGAGGCCACCAAAGCATATGTTGTCCATTGTTGACTGAAACATTGGTATTGTGGCACATGACTATAGAACTTACAATATGGTACCATTTTTAGAGCTGAGCTAAGATGATGTGATTACATTAAAAAGGTGTTAGAATTTAGTTTGAGTTGAGCTGGTTTCTTGACTACCAACAGATTTACTAAAACTTTCATGAATTAACCAGTGGGTCAGCAGAATCCTTGCTTTAAAAGATAGCGAGTCCTTTCCTGAGTATTACTAGATGTCAAGGATGTTTTAGAGGCTGTGTGTTTCTCTTTCTTCTGTGCAGGTTTATTGTACTTCACCTCTCTTCCATGGTGGACAACAGCCACTTGGTTTCTTTTGTGAAGTCTTTAGAGGAAGCCTCGCTCAGCACCACTGCCTGCGTAGTACTGTCCCACCAGAAGGACAATCCGCACAGAGTGGTTATTTTAGTGGTGCCTTCTAAAAATTTAAACCAGACACTTAAGAACTTGCGCTCGGAAGGGTCCAGAGGACTTCCAGAATCATCTCGCCATTTCCAAGTAAAAGAAGGAGAACAACTACTTTTAAGGTTTACTGGAAACATATTTGGTTCGAGTAAGTATGAAGAGCTCTTTTAATTTATTTTACCAATTTCACAAGTTCATCAAACTCTTATCAAGGAAACCTGCGGAGAACTGGGGGGAATTTTTAGGAAGAAGGACAAGAAAGAGAACTATTTACTTCTTCCTTGGAAATCTTTCTTCACTGCTTGGAGGATGCCTGCTCCTTTATGGGCAGACTCTGAGCAACCTTCTTTTAGAAACAGTCTTCTCCATAGTTACTTCCCAAGTCCAACCTAGGGTAATCTCTTTCCTATCACCTTTCACTATCCCCTGATAGTGCTCCCTACTTTACTCTTAGTCACCTGAAGTCTATTCCCATCCAGTGACAGAGTGATCTATTAAAAACATAAATTATGTGACAGGCTCTAACTCTGACATAATATGTCTCCACTTTACAATTGTACACAAGCAATATGCATTCAGTGCAACTGAACTGTTAATTTTTGAGTATTGATCTTTTCCTGGGCTAGAAATATGTGGTATGATACTTTCTTGTCATGCTGAGTAGTAGCAGTGAGCCACAGCTCCTGGTCGGCCATGGAATAATGAGGGGAAACTAGTGATAGTTGACTGTGTACTGGGTTGCTAAGCTATGATCTCAGTGGGTTAAGTGTATTAAATTCATTTTTGATGCAGAATACTTTCAACTTGTGGTAGGTTTGCAGGGAAGTAGCCCTGCCATAAAGATAGCAGCATGTATATATTTCTCCTCTGATTAGAACCTTATTATTAACCTCTATTGTAACTACAGTAACTTCCAAAGTTTTCAACATGTCCTACAAGAACTCAACCCAGGGTCAGTGGATTCCCAAGAGATGTTGGGTGGAACTATATTCGATATAACCACCTAATTTGTTTTTCCATGTATTTTATTTTATACTTTTAAAAGGTGGCTCTCAGAAAGAATTGACAGTTTTCACCAAACTATAATAGGACATAGCACAGAAGAGATTTAAGAACCTCAGATCCAGATGACATGCTCTCCTCCCCCTCATCTTCATATGAATCTAGTGTTATTTTTGTTCCTATTATAAGTCTTATCACAATTTGATTTTTTCCAGTTTATACTTTTTTCCCATATACTCATGTTACAGTCTACACTAGAATGAAATATCATGAGGCAATGACCATGTCTTTCTTGCCTTATGTTTTCTAAGCCTAGCACATCAAAGACTTTCAGTAAAAGTATAGTGAATGAATGAATCTATAACAATCCTGAGGCAAGCAAGCAGGATGATAGCTACGGGAAGTGGTGGGAAAGGTGGGAGTGGTGATGAGACAGAGGAGATGAAGGGAATACAACAATTCGCTGCCATTTGTATATTATACTCTAGAAGCTATGTATAGAGAATAAGTAAATGAGTCCATCAAAGGGAGGGGAAAGATCAAGATGTGATATGTATATGTACCCACTCCCTGGGATGAGTGTATTTATTATGTATCACAAACGTATACTAATAAAAAAAAAACTAAGGGATGGCATTTCGGGAGTGGCAGAGTTGCAATTTTAAAGTCCCTGGGTAAGAGATGGCAGTGGCTTGGAGGTGGAGGTGGTTAGAAATGGTTTAGAATTGTAGAAATACCCCAAGCCAGTGGTTCTCATAGGAGTTCTTTTTTTCTTTTTCTTTTTTTAGTTCTCCATATTGCTAGAACTTTTTCTTTCACATCTGACTTTTCTAAGTGAAAGAAAACATTGTATGTTTGTACTCTTTATGACACCAAGTCAATGAAAAACACTCAATGCCTATTATTGAGAAGAAAATATATTGATATGAAACATCTAGTCACTCACAAAATATAAGAAAATTTCTGTTTTCTTTATATGACAATTTTTATCGAGCAGCTGCCATCTGAGGTCCCTACTAGCGCCTATGTATCTTGAGAAAGACAAAAAGATTCTCACAAGATCGAATAGTGATTGATCTCATACATTGAGTATGCGACAAGTGACTTTTGCTATTGTTTCTTTAAATATACCAGTGAAGGATAACAAATAAAACAGTACAATTTCTTTATATATATGACACGTACCTTTTTTCTAGGGATTAAGGATCTTCAAAATATAGTATTATATGTTAATAACAATAAAACTACAATTTAAAAAATTTCACATAATGCTTTCTATTCATAATGCTGATTATGCTATTATAGCAAATCCTCAATAAGTTCATCCTTATTTCATATATAAATGTGACTTTTAAAGTTGCATTACAGATCTTTATTTTTAAAACTGCCAACAAGTGGTAGGTAGGCTTTAAATCTGAACTCATCTTCAACCCTTATATTCTGTATAAATCATCCCTTGTGAATAACTGTGCACTGTCAGGCAGAGAAGGTCTTTCAAAGGAAGGAAGGAAATATTTACTAAATTTTATTCTATTGAGATCAAAGTATTAACATTTTTCTTGATAGTATTTGAGTAATGGGAAGCAGAATTGTACCATGTGTTACTCCAGTAATCTGCCAATTTAATTTACACTATTTAAAATTAAAATCACATTTTATCCACCCTAAATAATTTATCTTTAATAAAAAAGGGTGAAACTCTTTAAGAAATACTCATAGCTAGTGTTTTTCTGCACTTAGGCATCCGTTCTGTTCAAGTACCAGGTTGCCCCTGAAATACGGATTTAGGCAAAGGGATCTACCCCTATGTCTTCCATATTCTAGAGCTATGTTATTGCTTTAATCTGTGTTCAAGTCTATTTGTAGATTTAAAGTTCACCAAAATGACCTTTAGTTTTCACCACAAGGAGGACAGTGGTATGTTCTACATCTCTTACTGAACTCTTCTTTAACTATGCAAAATGGAAGGTTTTCCATGAAAGATAGTTCTGAGCAATCAACTTTATGTTGTACAGAAGGAGAAGGAAGTTTCAACTTAGATATTAAACCTTCATCTTGTCACTTCTTAAAAATATAAACTGGGTTTATTTTAGCACACAAATACAAGGTAACAAAAAAAATCCTTTTTTTTGTCATTTGCTATCATTTATTCAGCACTTAACGTGTGCGAGGACCTGTGGCAATCACTTTATCCATATTATCTCATTTCACTCCCAGAGCAATAGAAAGGGGTAAATTTATTTGTTCCCATTTTAAAGATAAAGAATTTAAAGCTTCAAAAATTGTAAAATAACTTGAAAAATGGTAGGGTGCAGAAAATGATGGAGGCTGGACTTGAATCTAGATCTTTCTTTCCAAAATATGTTATTATAACTGCTATGTTTATATTCCTACAAGTTTTGCAAAGTGTGGTAAAGACATATATTGCAATTCCCCTTCTACTGTTGGAATGCCACAGCAAAATATCTAGATTACCCTGGTGAAATACCTGAAAGTGGAAGGTTATGTTCACAAAAGCTTCAGTATTTTCAGTGAGGAATTGAGAAGACCTCTATCTATGTAATTGTTTTAGAAGTATCTATAACATTTTCTTGGAAGTTTCAGTAACACACATCCAATAACTGGTCTACTTGGATGTTCTGAAACACCAATATCCATTTCTACAACTGTGAGAATGTTTTATTTCTGTGCTTATCAATAAGGTTGCCACTAGACATGTGGCTGTTGAGCATTTTAGATGTGGTTAGAGTGACTAAGGAGTTGAATTTTAAATTTTATTGAATTTTAATTAATTTTCATGTAAACTTCAATAGCCATGTTATAGGAAAGTGCAGTACTAGAATGTCTGTTATGAGGACATGATTATATAAACTATTGTAAGAAGAGTGAGGGCAAAGGAGAAAGATCATTCTTGAAGCATGAAGAAAATTTTCTAAACACTGAAAGAGCTGAATGTTTCCAATAGTTTCTTGTTCCAGCAAAATGAAAAAAAGAAAAAAAAAAGAAAATTGAAGATTATTAGATATAAAATCAGCCAAAAAGCACCTGAATTACAGTTGAATAATCTTTCTAGTAATCTACATTCTCAACCTATTGCTTCTTTGTCAGGTTATGTTTTGGTGAGAAAAATAATTTGTTGCTATAATTGTATTTAAAATGAAATGATTGCTTATGTTTAAAAAAAAACAAAGCGATGTATCTTAATGGTAACAAATTCATTTTACTTCTACTTAGGCAATGGGAAGGATTATGGAAAAGATCACAAGCTTATTTTCCACTTACAAAGAAAATCCAGGCTTGAACTTCAGATCAAAGAAGTGGATGAATTTGGAAACTATAGTTGCCCTCATTATAAGGGGACAATTGTAGTTTATAAAGTACCCAAAGAAAAAACAATCGCTAACTTGGATCAATCTGTTGTATTTAGTGAAAACCATTATCAGTTGCCAATTTGCAAATTACCATTGAGATTGCCAAAGGTGAGTTCTTTTACTTTTCCTCATTACCATAATTTGTTAATTCTTTACAATCCTCAACCCCAATCTGTTCTGCAGGCAAATGGATAAAGTTAAGAGGAAAGATAACAAAGTTGAAAAGGAAGGAGTAGGTAGGCCCAGCTTTAGAGTGCTAGGATACATATTTGGAATTTACCTTTTTCATATCAGTTTTTCTAACAAGAGCAATTCAAATTGATCTGTTCCTCCAAGTGTGTTTTTATGACTATAGAAATAATGCCATTCATTTTCTGGAGCTGCATCTGAATATCTGGGAAATCATTTATGAAAGCAGTAAATATATTTCAGAGCGTATTACTTTAAGGAAAAATCATGGTGAATAGGAAAATGGCATCAAAATATTTTCACTGAGCCTTATCAAATCCCATGTGTTTGAATTATGAGTTAATTACTCTTACCTAATATTTTTGTTTTAGTCAGAAAGTAGGATTATTTATTTAAACATATCAAACACAGCAATAACCACATTTTATTGCCGTATATACAATTTCTTTCCAGGACTTTGTACATATAAACTGTATTATTAGTGTGAAATATAATTGCAATTGCATTTTATTACTCTCTAAGAAAAACAAACCTCTTATTTTATAAAGAAAGCTAAAATTATTATTTTCTAGCTTTCACTTTTTGTGTTATACATAGCAGAAATGTGTTTCCCATAGATAAACCGTGTACTGATTTAAAATAAATCAGCAAAATAAGTAGTTAATTAACAAATATTAATTGAGCTTCTGAGATAACAAGTGTGCCATGCCAGGCATTAAGATAAATAAAGAGCTGTATAGGATAATACATGTCCTAAGGCTGCATTGTCCAGAATGGTAGCCACCATCCACATGGGGCTATCGTTGAACAATTGAAGTATGGCTCATCTGAAATGAGATGTGCTCTAAGTGCAAGATATGTACCAGATTTTTAAAGACTCAGTATAAAACATATATAGCTTCATTGATATATATTGATTACATGATACATTTTATAATACTTTTGTCATATCTGGTTCAATAAAGTGTTATTAAATTAATTTTGATTGCTATTATCTTTTTTATGTGTCTACTAGAATATTGTGTTTCAAATTATATCTCTGAGATAGTACTTCTCTGAATGAATTTATATTCCAACATGTACACAAAATTATATTACATGTTAGTGACTGATTATAGTATGATATAAACAATGTATTAATAGTTGCTCAGAAGAAGAAAATGGCTTTTTTAGAAGCTAAAAACAGTAGAAGTTTTGTGGTGATTATGGCATTTTATCTGAGCTTTGTAAGTTGGTAGGAATTTGGCAAATAAATGTGAAGGAAAAAAAGCAAGTTAGGGAATGGAATGCATTTGATTGGGATGATAGGGATAGTTTAGCAGAAATTCATACAAATCCATACTTCATGTAAAAACTGTTATAATGACTTCTTATATGCCAAAGATCTTTCAAGGGTTTTATATGCATTGTACATTAAATCCTCACAAAAATCCCACAACACAACATCAAACTGAAGCTAGCCTTAATGCAGAGAAGCAGGCTCCTGGAGATATTAACTGTTTACTAGCTGGTTTGAGAGAGACCCTGGGGTTCCTGGGAGGCTTGTTTAGGGTGGCGGAATCTACTAAACTTTCCAAACTTTTTGTCACTAGGGTATCATGGAAGACAGTTTTTCTATGGGGCAGGAACACAGATTTCAAATAATTCAAGTGTACTACATTTATTGTGTACTTTATTTCTATTACTATTGTTATGCACTTTATTTTTATTATCACATTAGATTCTCATAAGGAGAATGCAACCTAGATCCCTCACATACTTAGTTCACAGTAGTTCCTGATCCTATGACAACCCAATGCCTCCACCGATCTGCCAGTAGGCAGAGCTCAGATGGTGACGTGAGCCATGGGGAGCGGCTGCAGATACAGAGGAAGCTGATTGCTGTCCTGATGCTCACCTCGCACGCAGGTTCCTATCATGCCAGGAACTAGTGTCAGTCTGTGGCACAGGGGTTGGGGACCTCTATGTTAAAACACTGATGCTGAAAGTAATGGTATTTTCATAACAGTATAGCCATGTTAGTGTATCCCCACTCTCAATTTTGTGCTTTCTTCCCTCTCATAGTTATATGGCTTATTTTTTTTTGTTTTAATTGTTCGTATATTTAGTTATTTTAGTTTTATTTTATTTTTAATTGACACGTAAGAATTGTACAGATTGGGCTAGGTTGTAACTCAGTGGTAGAGTGTGTGTTTAGCACATGCAAGGCCCAGGGTTCAATCCACAAAATGAAAGAAAGAAAGAAAGAAAGAAAGAAAGAAAGAAAGAAAGAAAGAAAGAAAGAAAGAAAGAAAGAGAAAGAAAGAAAGAAGAATGAAAGAAGAAAGAACAAAAGAACAAATGAAAGAAAGAGAAGAGTTTATAGGGTTTAGTAGGATGTTTTTCTACTGTATGCAATGTATAATAATCAAACAAGGCTAGTTAGCATAGCCATCATCTCAAACATTTCAAAATAGCTAGAAGAGAGGATTTTGACTGTTTGCCCATAGCTGGCTATTTGAGGCTATTTGTCTCTTGTTAGCCTTATTCTCCCATTTTGTTATCTAAAGTCACTCTAAACTGTTACCCTCTTTGTATTTACTTCTTAGCACTCATTCTTTTTTTTTTTTTTTTTTTTTTTCCTGTGGGTACCGGGGGTCAACCTCAGGACCTCGCCGGCCAGCAGGTGCTTATATCGCTGAGCCATCTCACCAGCCCCTTAGCACTCATTCGTAATTGAAATGATGGGGACTATTTATTTGTTCAAGCATTTTCTCCGTGCCTTTGCCCTATGGGAAAGCAAACTCCATGTGTGAAGGACCTGGCTGCCCTGTCAGGCTCCATCTTCAGTGACGAGAACAATGCCAGAGACACAGTAGGCTCTCAATGTTGGTGACTGGAGGGGTGACAGGAGGTCCACAACTTGTATTAGATTAAAGGTTTAAAAATGGTTGGCTGAAAGGAATACTCAAATTGACTCCGATGGGTAACAAACCCTCACCGGCAGGCTGAGGAGCTGACTGGATTAGGATGAAGATCTGGAATAAGTAAATGCTACCCTCCAGGCAGCTTGACCGGCACATTTTTTCCAGAAGTCTCTGTGGAGTTCTATGCTATGGAGTGATTGGAGGGAGACAAGTCAGGGGCTGTTGGAATTATCTGGCAGGAGGTGGTCAGGATCTTGCTACAATGATGGCAGACAATGGAAAGGAAGGCTCTTGTGTAAAACAGGACTGACTTGCTGTCCAAAAATGTTACACAAACACAACTTTCAGTAATCTGTGTTTTTATATCTGCCTTGGTAAATCAGTTACTTGAATTGGTCAAGCTAGATAAACTAAGGTTAATATCGATTTTCTTCAGGGATAGTATATGTGAGTGAATGCCGAGGATATTTCACAAGCTCTTTCCGTTTTGATTCTGGCACATCACTGCTTGCCTGGGTAATTCCTACCAGCCAGCCTAACATCTCGCATGTATCCTCTCCCAGGAGGCCTTCTTTGACTTCCTGTTCTGTGCTGAGTTAGGTGTGCCTGGTATGTACACCCACAACCATCTGTGCCATTCCTACCATTCTAGTTATCATGTGTCCTTGTGATCACTTCCTTATTTTCTTTCCGATAGACAAATGTTATTGTTTTGTTGTTTTTATTGTTGTACTGGGGATCGAAGCCAGGGTCTTCACACTGGGCTACACTTCCAGCCTTTTCTTATTTTGACACAGTTTTTACTGAGTTGTCCATGCTGGGCTTCAGTTTGCAGTTCTTCTGTTTCAGCCTCCCAGGGTGCTGGGGTTAGAGGCTCAGCCCTGTTTTTATTGCCTCCCTTAGGATCTCCTTAGACATTTTATCAGCCCTCCCCATGACATGTGTGTGTGCACGCATGTGTGTGTGTGTGTCATTGTGTGGACTGAGGATTAAACCCCACTGAGCTATGTCCCCATCCCTTTTTACTTTGAGATGGGGCCTTGTTAAGTCATTAAGTTGCTGGGCTCAAATTTGTGATTCTCTTGCCTCAGCGTCCTAAAGTGCTGGAATTATAAGCATGTGTTATCATACCATGATACCCATGAAATTTTAATACTGCAGATATACTGGGCATCTCTTTATGTATTTAGTGCATATCCATGATTTAAACGTTAAAAAAAGTAAGTTTCTTTTTTTGTTTGTTTGCTGTTTTGTTTTTGATCTTACCCAGATCGAACCTTCTCTCCTCAAAGTAGTTATTTTCCCCATTTCTAGGTAATGCAAGCCTGGATAAGGTAGACTCAGGCACTGTCTTGCCCAACTTTGCATCTCAGTGCCAGGCACATAGTATGTGCTTAATGAATATATGTGAATGACTGCATGAGTGAGGTAATTTCTGCAAATCTAAAAATTGCCCAACCTTGACACTGATGCTCTTGAAGCTACATTGGTATGTTTAAAAATAAGACATTTTAAACATCTGCTCCTTTTCGTAGATGAATCTACTGCCAATATGCCATCTGTACTTTCCTTTTCTCCCAGATGGGTTCGTACAGGGCTTTCCAGATTCACTCTCATAACCCCTTTTTGTGTCCAAAATCTTCACACATAATTTCGCCAGAGTTGAAAAAGAATTCATGGCCGTGGAAACTTTGCTCTTTTGTAACTAGCATATATAAATGGGAATTGAAACCATGACCTTTATTTTTGTGAGAACAGACTTCTTCTATAAAGTTCAGAATTAAAAAATCTCCACCTCAGCTTAGTTGTATTTGAATGTGCTATATTTTAGGAAATAGAGGTAAACTTATTATAATAGCTTGCTATTAATGAACATGGTATTATGCATACATTTATACATGTAGCATAAATTAAGTGAAGGTATTTATCAAAATTCTAATTTCTTTACTACAAAAGCCAAATTTTTTAAGTAGATGTTATTTTAATTTTTTTCATAAATAGAAAAGGATATTAAAATGTTAAATATTCCTCAGAGCAAATTCAGTCCACACACACTTTTTTCCTAAGGGATCCTCCTTGAAAAGATGGTTACATATAAACTTTCACCACAAAGCTAAACAATCCTTATTACTTGGTCTGGTGAGCTAGTAAGATTCTTTATAGGATAAATACAGGCTGAATTTATCTCATATCTGTAAGTTCATAACTTTAAAGAAACTTGAGAAAAAAACATCTCAAAGATATTATTGTTGATTACTAGGAAGTAAATATTTGTATGTCTATATATAGACACACACGGTCGCACACATAATTATATAATGCAATGTTAATGCACTGTCTTATTTCCAAAAGGCGAGAAGACACTTAGTACTTTCTACTCCATGTTTGTGAGGATCTTTGTGTCTTATCCCTCAGCCTCCATATTTCATTTATTCATATAATGTATACTATTTCATTCAATAAAATGTCCCGGGGTCCTGACATATAGCAGTGTTCCTGCAGGTGTGGTCTTATCCTTCCCTTGCATCCCTCCATCTGTCCTCCATGCTGGGCAAAGTTATCCTTCCTTGAGCCATCAATTAGGTCTTCTCATGCCTCTGCTCCAAACCCCACAATGACTCCCAGTTTCCCTCAAAGAACAATCCTCACTCATCCTTGGGGATGCATCCCAAGACCCTCGAGGGACACGTGAAATCATGGATAGCCCTGCATCCTATGTGTAACTTTTTTTTCCTATACATACCTATGATAAATTTTATCAGGCACAGTAAGATAGTAACAATCATAACTAACAACAAAATAAAACAATTATAACAATATACTATAATCAATGCCACTTAAATTTTATGACTTATTTATTTCTGGAATTTTTCATTTTACATTTTTGGACCACAGTTGACCATGTGTAAATGAACCCACAGAAAACCAAACCACAGAGCAGCGAGGATGATTAGAAAAGGCTCTACATGAATGTGGTCTGTGGTGACTCTAGGATCTTCCTTCTCCTCCTCTCCTCACTACTTCAGCACGGCAGGAGGAGTGCTTGGTGATGGTGAAACAGGTTGTGCGTGCCTCTGCTTTAGATCTTTGCATTAGTGATTTCCCTGTCTCAAATGTCAGACACCTGCATGCCTGACACCTCTGCCTTCTTCAATTCTTCACCTTGTTTCTGAGGCCCACCCGATGTTGTTCACTATTGCGGTATACTTCTACTCCCTCATTCCAATACTCTGGATCCTGCTTAACCTGCCCTGATTGTCCTTTAAGACCTCGATGCTGCCTATTGTCATCTCATATATGTGACATAGGATACCCTCTCCCCTCCAACCAGTGTGTAAGCTCCGTGAAGGCTGAGAATTTTCTTCTGCTTCCATTTCTTACCAAATCACAAGTACAGTATTTGGAGTACAGCCTCACATATGGTGGATTCTCAATAAATGTTTGTGGAATAAATGAGCGAGTTCATAAATAAAGCTTGCATTTTAAATACCAAAATCATGAAAAAGAAAGTAAGAGGTTACAAGGAAGGAATTCATTAGCATCAGAGAACAGACATAATGGTAATGTGTTCTTTTCAGAAAGATGGCCAGGGAAGACGAACCAATGGAAGTAACTTTTGGTCTGAGGCACAACGAATGACCAAGGGACTTTCTCTCTGCCTGTTGGCTGGGAAGAAAGTTCTTTGGCTGCTGCAATGGGCAGAAGCTTCAAGTCAAAGATGAAGAAGCTCGGTGTGGTGGTACATGCCTGTACTCATAGCACTTTGGAAGGCTGAGGCAGGAGGATTCCAAGTTCAAGCCCAGCCTGGGAAACTTAGCTACCTAGTGAGACCCTGTCTTTAAGTTTTTTTTTAAAGTCTAGAGATATAGGATACAGCTAAAAATAAAGGCCCCAGGTTCAATTCCTAATACCACAAAAAAGAAGGCCACCATGGCTAATGTCTACATTACGGTTGTAAGACTGGAAAGACAAGAGGGGTCCTGGTGACATCATGTTCAGCAGTATCTTCTGAAAATGGTCACATCACCAATATGTGTGAAAATACATTGCTTCAAAGAATAACGGTTTTCCCCTAAGTCTTTCTTAAATTGTTCTTCATGCTGTCTCCTTTGACAAATGCTCAAGAAAATTTAGTCCATATTGTGTATATTTGTACTTTGGCAGAAATAAGACAATTTTCAACAAAATAAAACAAAACCTTTCAAAGGATTTCTTAGGTCGAAGGAAGTAGGAAGATTGTATGTGTGTGTGCTTCTGAAATTGTGCCAGATAGGTGGTTTCTTGACATTTGGCCATTGGTGTCAGCTTGGGCTGGGACCTCCTTTGACTCTTCCCACCTGCTTGGAGGTTTTCTTTGAAGAGAGGAAGAGCCCCGGAGCTGACTGCTGGCGGCCACGGCAGGCTGGAGTTTCCCAGTCATCCCTAAACTGCAGATCTACGTAAGCTGTGTGTTGACCTAACTTTGCTTAGCTTGAACTTCCTTTTTCTAAAAGACTGACATGACATTTCTAGTGAATAATGATACCACTTTGCCACTTTTCACCACATTAGATAATGTTTTGTGTCAGAGGGAGGAAGCATGCAGACGCTAGTGCAAGATTCAGTTTATCACATGCACTTGCTCACAATTCTGCCCTTTCATTGTCTCTCCATGCCCTGCTAGAAATAATTAAAAGGTTTTTTCCTAACAATATGGAATACTAAAGTAACCTTGACTATAGATGAGAGTTTTTTTTTTTTTTTTTTTTTTGTGGGTACCAGGGGGTCGACCTCAAGACCTCGCGCGCCAACAGGCGCCCGGGCCGCTGAGCGATATCACCGGCCCCTTTTCCGTATGTGGGATCTGGGAGTCGAACTCGGGCCCTCGCGCTTGCAAGGCAGGCGCTTACGCCACTGAGCCATCTCACCGGCCCCTAGATGAGAGTTTTAAGGGTATGAAAAATATTTACAGCTATAGGTGCTTTGGTTCTACTTAAGACTTTTCAGCTGCTGTAATTTTACAAAATTATATTAGGGTTCAAGAATAAAATAGAATTTATTAGACGATTGCTAGCTATTAAGAAGACAGGTAAGAAAAGCATATGTAGTTTTCAAAATTTATAAGAGAAATGAGTATTTAGTGGTTGCTATTTGTGGGAATGGTGAATTAAGGCTATTTAAACATTTGCTGTAGTTTCATTTCATGCTTTCTATGTTAGAAGTGATTGTAGCAACATATCTGTTATTTTATCAATGATGGAAGAAAGACACTAGAATTTTGGTAAGCAGAAAGATTGTGTAAGTTTTAACCTGTGAAAGTTTTTTACAACTTTCCTACTCTTCCCAGTGTCTTAACTCTAGTTCTCCTGCCTCTCACTTGACATGGCTCATGCCCACAATGTCACTTGCCTATACACCATCGGAATGATCTTCAGAGAAAGACACAGTTGTGGCCATGTCACTAAAAGAGAAATGGGAGAAAGATGAACATAGAAACAGGATCTTGCATTTTTCTTCCCAGAAAATGCCTTGCTGGCCAATTTAATCAGAAGACTCTTTCCCGTCTCCCCTCCCTTTCCTCTTTATTTTTCCTCTCCCTTTTCATTTTCCTCTCCCCTCCTTCTTCCCCTTTCTCTCCCTTCTTTCCCTCCTTCCCTTTTCCCTCTCATTTCTCCTCCTTCCTCCTTTAACTTCTGACCATCAAAGGGAAGCTTTCTCTGCTCAGAGAGTGAAACAACTAAACCAGGAATGGAGCACTGTGTTGTCAAATGGCTTTCAATGGTTCTTCTGCAGAGGAACTACATACATTTTTGCCTATCTGTGAAAATTTAATATTTAAAAAAGTAGCTATGTTTGCATCCATATTCTCAAATTGTAACATTTAACAAGTAAAAACAAAGCTTTTTAACCAAATTTTCTAGTTTATGAACTCCAATTCTTCTTAATTTTTCTATAGATATAACAGTGAATGTATCAAGTTGCAAACATTAATTGTTGAATATGTATGTCTGTATGTATGTTTAATATGAATTTTGAGGAAGTCTTAAAACATAAAGGTTAAAGTTTTAGATTTTAAGGAAATTACTTCCAGTTCAGGAAATAAAACAAACATTTTAAAATTACAAAACAATGGAATAGATAAACAATATGAAATACAACAGTACAGCATTATCAAAAGACAGGAACTGATGACTAATTGCCAGGGAATGGCCAAGAGGGTAAGAGCTGGATTTTTCAGAGAAAGGAATAATTTCTGTGGGCTTGTGTGACTTGGAGATGCTTCCCAGAGCCAGGTGGATGTAGGTAATGTTTGGGATCTGGAGAGGAAGAGAGAAAGAGACAGTGAGTTCCATAAAAGAAGGATGGCAGGACTTCAAAGTGGAAAAGCATGAGGATTGATTCAAGAAAGGATAAAGAATATATCTGTGTAGCTGAAGTGGAATATTTGGAAAAGTCATATTGGAAATAAGTTGGGGAAAGATTACAGAAGGCTTTGTATGTCTTGTTTAGGTCAATCAAATGTCCGCAATAATTTTAAGTGGGTGATTAATTTTGTGACAAAAGAATGTGATTAATTTTGTGACATAGTGGACATATGTCAAATTTTAACCAGAGACTCAAACTGTAGAGGTAAACAAATAAATCACTCATCTACTGGTATTCTTCGGAGAGTTATGACCATAATTGAGGATGGAGAAGGAAGTATGTAGTTTATAAGTAAGCTTGTCTTTTAACCTATAAATAATGAGAAGGTATTGGAAAATTTTAATCAGGAGAGCAATAAAATCAGATTTTGTTGGCACTGTCACTATGATAGCCTATAAGAATAAACTAGAAAGAGAGGTAAAGAGCTAAAGTAAATTAAAAAGTTAAATTGATCACAGAAATGATGGTGATGGTCTGATGTAAGATTTTGGTATTAAGAAGGCAAGCAGATAACAGTGGGAGAGCTGGGATCTGAGATCACTAGGACTTGATAGAGTCCTATGTCATAGAGTGAATATGTTTGGGGCTGGAGATAGAAATGCACTGGGAGATAGAGGAAGTTATGGACAGGGGCTTTCTGGGACATTAGTCTGAGTTATTATCTTATGATACAACACACTGCTTTATTGACTTCTCTAGAAGTGTTTACATTTGAATTTTATCATTAATCCTTTTAATATTGCCCTAATAGATAATTGCAGGGTTTTTTTTTCCTTGGAGGGTATCAACAGTTCTTTATTCTGCTCTTGGCCACTTTCCATACAACTGACAGCCTGGTTTTTAGACTATTTTAGAAAGAATTGTGCTTAGAGTTCAATAGACACCTTGAAAAGTCTTCTGGATTGATAAAATCTGTAGGAAGTATAACCTGGAAATGGAACAGTGAAGAGAAGAGGCTGAAGGTAATGTAAGTCCTAACAGTGCTGTGTCTCTCTCCTTGATTTGTTAAACTGCTTCAAAAATTAATAACACCTTCTACATAGCTGCATGGACGGGTCAGAGGCGTCTGCTTCTACCACAATTACTTGGAATGCCAAAAAATTAAATCGTATTAAAAATAGTTAACATTTGTGTAACATTTGCACATTTGAAATGTTTTATGTATGCTGCAGTTAATCCTTATCGCAACTCATTTGAATCTACTGCTTCGCCTAGTTGGTAGATAAAAAATGAAAAGAGAGATGTTCGTGCAGGAATGACACTTCTCTCTTCCTGGCTGATTCTGATAACTTCTCTTGGTTACCTTTCTAGATTTCACATTTGTTTTCTGATATATCCAGAATCTTGCTTACTTTGTGTTTGCAGCTGTGGCTGAGTGCACTTCTTCCACCTGTCCCCATGCCTGTGACTCCTGGGGTTTTCCTGAATGGATCTATCTGGCTGCAAGAGCCTAGAGCTGTGTACTTTCGTGAATGAGCTCATCAAGGGCTGAGAGATGTGTGAATCTCTTCTTCTCGACAAAACCACACTCAGATTGAAGGCTTAAAAATAGCGATTTTCTAAGAAGAAAGGAAATTTAAACATTAAGGCAAAGCATTGAAAGCTAAACATAAAATTGGTTGTATAGAAATGCAAATGGATTTAAAATAAGGGGAGACATGAGCAAAACTAAGGCAGGGATCTACATTGCTTCCACGATTGGTAGCAGCCTGTTTTCATCCCCAAACCTAACTGCTAGACATAGTTGTAACTGGATACCTCTCTAGGTCAGCTCTTCTTGCTCTGAACTCTGTCTTTATTTTGTTCCCCACAACTCTTACTTCTCTATGGATTTATGCTGGTTTCCAGACCACTCTATGCAGATGCACTTCCTTTCGTTGTGAGGGCCGAACATTTCTGCCTAGGCCTTCAGGAAGTTCTATACCGACAGTGCAATATAAGAGTGTTCATAATAACAACGACAGCAAGAATGGGCTGAGGCTGGTGTCTTTTAATTAATTTATTTACAAATGGTTCTGTCTTTGTGTCTGCATTTGTATAGAAATACTTAAATGTACACAAAAATAGAGAAAATATGAAAGGGACCTACATGGACCCCTCTCTCATCATTTCTGCCATGCTTATTTCATTTCATAATATTATTTCTTTTTGTCAGAGTATTGTAAATCAAATCACAGATAATCATATCATTTTATATCAGTATTATCTCTATACCTCAGAATATATTTTTAAGAGGTGAGAACAAAAAAAAAAAAAAAACGAACCTCTCAAAACCTACCATATCATAGGTACACCTCCCAACAAATTAGCTATTAGTACATATTAGCATTTACTCCCTGGCCTATGTTCTGTGTTTGCCTACTGACTCAATGTTTTCCTCGGTGGCTTTTTTCAGAACCAGGGTCTTAATAAGATAAGAACATTGCATTTGTTTGCATGTCTTTTCCACCCTCTGTTGAGTTCTTCATGTAGGCCACATCCTTTATAGGTGACTTTTTAATCCGCCTTCGTGCACGCTGCAGAGGTGGGCACCATTATTTCTGTTTCCCAGTTAGAAGTTCAGGACCAGAGTGTAGATGGCTTGCCTCAGCTTGCATGGCTTCACAGGGGCAGAGGCAGACTGCAAGGTCATTCTTCTGTGCTTTACCATCTCCTCCTCTTTTGAGTAAGCCAGATCCTTGCTTATTGTTATGCCTGCCACTTTTACCAATGTGACATTTTGCCTCACGTGTTTTGCACTTCAGAATGTTTCCCAAATCTCAATCTTTCAAAAAGCCAGTTGGGAAGGGTGGTTGTACCTTTTGCTGAAATTAGGCTTTGGAATAGAGCTTTGGGTGATTGTTTCATTGTTGACTTGGACATTTTCAATGCCAGCGTCAGAAGCAGGCTTTCTCAATCGTCTTCATTTTGAATGCTTAGCGGCTTCTAAATAGCCTGATAATTTTTCTGTCCTATTCATGTGATGATATCAGGGCTTAGCTGACTTTCAGAGCTCAGGTGACATTCATTCCTTTAACAGGACAGCTCCAACATTCCCTTCTTTAGGTTAGGAGTCCATGTTCCTAGCTTTTTGTTGGTGACTGTTCACCCAGACCCCCTTAAGATATTCGCTCTATATAATATTTTGAAAGATAAGAATATTTTCCATACATATTTAAAATGAAAGATTTAATTCCCACCAAATAAAAGGGGGCGCTTTGTTATAATGATTTATCCCCAAATTTTGAAACTCGGAGTTGCTTTGTTTATTTTTTTAGGATAGTACATAAAAAAATAGATTCACATGATGAGACATTTGTTCTCTTTTTAATCCTATCTGTGATCTTCTGAGTCAGTTTCACTCTTTTTAGCAACTGCAAAACTCCCTTTCTGACAGAGAATTGTTCCAAGTTTAGAATTCTTGGCTGGCAACAGAATTTAATAACATCATTTTGTTTTAATTGTATTTATTTTTAAAGTTTTTTGTGTTAACACAAATGAATTTATTTCCATATCTAAAAGATTCTCTAAAAACTATATTAATGTAGGTAACAAATACTGGAATAATTTGAAAAAAATATAAGTCCTAACTGGAAATATTTTGAATTTGTTAAATATAATGTACTGTTCCAAGTCCCCTGATAGAACTCAGGGCCTCATTTCGATGACCCTAATACTGTCTTCATTTCTTCAGTGAGGAAATTGAAGAAAAAAGGGAATACTTTGTTCCAGGTCATAAGTTTGACCGTAGGAGTTGAACTCTTTATCTCCGCTCATTTCAGAGAAGTGAAGTTGATACATGTAAATCGTGAGCATAATGTCGGAGGTACTGGAGTGGCTGAGTGGAAAGTTCTACATTATAACCTGCATTTTACATACAAGTGTTAACTTAGAGTTATAATTAGAGGATCTGGACTCTTACAGACATTAACTGAAGTGTTCTATCTGTCACTTAATATGCACATTTTAGATCAAATTATTTTATCTGTAAGTCTGTTCTCTCATTTGTAAAATAAGCATAACAACTATGTTGTAAGGAGCCATACAGCTATGCCATATGTATATTTATATATAAAAATCTCTTCATATGAAAAGGAAAACTGGACCTAGGGTCTGATACCTGCTAGACTAGCACTCTATGGTGAGCTACATCTCTATCCCTGACCATGCCATATTATTGTTATGACTAAGTTAAATTTTTAGAGTAAGTCTTGGTAAATGGTAATTAATAAAAACAGTAGGTGCTTTTACTATCTAGAGTCAATATTATTTATTGAGACTTTAGACAGACTTGAATTTTAAGACTAGTTTTTCCATTCCTAGCTGTGTTATCTTGGAGACATTAGATCAGTGAAATGAGAATGATAATACATTAACATATTGTTATGACTTTGGCATGAAATAATGTAGTCAAGCATATGACTCATTCAACACTGAGATAAGCTCTCATTTGATTGGTGTGCATGTTGAACCCACAACTACTGGACAATTTATGCTAGCATTAATTTTTATACCAGATTACTTCATTGATCAATAGTCTATCGACTTGTTTATAACAAAAACTATTAAGAATTTTATTTGAACCATATATTATAAAACTGAGTATACAGTTTACAAATATGATTTAATAAATTCAGTCAAGTTAAGCAGACGGCAACTATTACTTAGTTAAGGAGGCTTTTATGCAAAATAAATACATAGTAGAGGAAGTAGTGAAAACCAGGAATTACGATACCTTACAAACATTTGGCACAGGTCCTTGCTAACGATATACAGAAAATGCTAATTTTATGTACTTTCTTTATCTATAGATACTCATTTTGACTTGTATGTCTTTTCATTACAAAACAGATTATCTATTTGCCAGAAAAAAACCGATAAGTATGAGGGTTGGGGAGGGTGTGAGGTAGGGTTGTATTATAACTTGTGGTGACTCCAATGACATGAAGATCTCTTTATGTATCAGTGCCCTAAGGTAAATGATAAAAAATAATAACGACAGCATGGTGGTTTTTTTGTTGTTGACGGTGGTCCTATAAAGCTGTTGTTTAGTTATTATATTGTGTAGCATTTGTGCTAAAAGTACAGTATCAGAAAGTGCCACCATATAATCTAGCACACTAATTAGCTGTGTAGTGAAGAGCCCAAGAACTGGGAGGCAGTGTAAATTAAAGAGGACAATCTTCACCACTTGCTATTCCTCCATCTACCAAATGGCAATAATGTTGTTTGGGTGCTTTCGAAGTTAAGTGACCACCCAAGGCACAATTTATAATGGGATATTGTTCTAGCAGTCAAAAATATCATTTTATTTCATTATTTCCCCTTAGCACCTCAAATAATGTATGAAATAGTGGGAAGATAATTTCCCTAACTTTCTCTTGTTCTAACTTTTGTATTAGATTTTACTGGTTATTGTGTTGAGCTCTGGAAGAATCTCACTCTTCCGTCTTGTGTGTGTTCTCTACCATGATCTCTGTTTATTCATTTAGGCTGGGGAGGAGGTGTGTGCAGTGACGACGTAATGTCACCAAGCAAATCAGCCCTAAAGCCAACCCACAGTGGCACTTATTTCTACTGCATTGTGTTTCACTCTTGTTTTCACCCACGTTTCTGCAATGACATTACCTTAGTTGATGCCAGCACCGTCCTAAGCTCCCTGAAAGCACAGTACAGTGAGGGTGAGTCTTAGCTGAGATTGAAATATTTGAGCCTTTTTCCAGGCCAAAACACTGTTAGAGACTAGATGGGCAGCAGAGGCTGAATCCAGGACCGCAGGGAGGGGTGAGGCCTCAGGGAAGGGTGCTGCAGTAGCTCTGATGCTGTTCTGCCACAGTAATATTCGGATTACGTCTTCCTCTGCACAAGGCTATACTTACAGGATTAGTGTTAGTTACAGGTGGATACTTGGACAATCTTATACAAATTGAAAATTTAGGATTGCAGAAATCCTCTCTGCATGAAAAATGATTCTTCAACTCTACCAAAACTTGAGTGATAAAACAGTTAGGTGACTTTTACTGAAGACACACTCTGGGCCAAGTATTATTTCATCTTATTTCATTGAAACTGCATTATAACCTTCCTCTATACCCTCCTCTTTTTAGTGGGTGCCAGAGTATAGTCAGGAGGAATTAGTTCTGGTCTTCCATACCCTACTTTTTAGGGTAACTATCTGTTGTCTGCAACAATTCATTATTATTCCACAATAGCTAGAAGGTCTGGAAGGTTTCCAATCCATAGAAATGATAACTATTGCAGATGGAAATGCTTTTCACTTTGATCTGATCATTACACATTACATACAAATGTCACTCAAATCATATTTTATCCTGTAAATATGCACAAGTGTTGGGGGCCCTTTAAAATGAAAAGTACTCTATAGTACTGTACATGAAGTAGTAATGTAGTAATGGTTGTTTGTAAAGTAGTAATGTAGTAGTAATGTAGTAAAGTAGTAATAAATGTAGTAATGTAGTAGTAAAGTAGTAATGTAGTAGTAATGGTTGTTTGTTACTGTTGTCAAGTGTTATGTACTGAACGTGGCCATATGTGCAGTGCTTTTACATGGCTGGAACCCCGGTAGGTTCGTGTACCCCAGCATCACCATAAACACTGGAACAATGTGTTGCACAACAATGAAAAACAGTGTACTACCCATTTTCTTTCCTTTAAAGCATACAGCAAGCTGAGAAAATACATAAAATAATGGGCTGGTGAGATGGCTCAGCGGCGTAAGCACCTGCCTGGCAAGTGCGAGGGCCCAAGTTTGACTCCCGGTATCCACATATGAAGAAAGGGCCGGTGATATCGCTCAGCGGCACGGGGCGACTGCTGGCGTGCGAGGTCCTGAGGTCGATCCCCGGTAGCCACAAAAAATAAATAAATAAATAAAAATAAAATAAAATAATGATAATGATTTTAAAGTTTAGGGAACTGAGGCATGAATTAGCTGAGGAGCCAGCAGTTGACAGTGTCTGGTTTAAATTCAATGTGATCAGAGAGAGCCCGCCTGTCAAGTAGCGTGGTAGTAGGGAAAGCAACAGCTTTGGGCTTAATCACAGCTGGATTCTACCCCCTGCTCCTCAGGGTCTCAGCAAAGAGACTGAACCACTCTTTTTAAAGAAAATTTTATTTTATTCGTACATGTTTGCAATACATGAAGTTTACATTCATCTTCGGGAATAGATACGTGAACATAACACACCCTGACTCTTTTCTGTTCCTCTTCCCCTCTCCACCACCTCCCTTCTTCCGTCTCTTGATCTTCTTTCCCCATTTTCATTATTATTGTTATTATTATTTTTAGCTCATATAAATGCATAATGAAACATATAGTGTGAACAAATAATGAAACCCTTCATAATGTTTACATTCACTGTGGGTATTTGTTATGTGTACACGACACATCTTAAATCCTTTTGCTTTCCCTCTTCTCCTACCCTCCCCTTGCCCTCCGTCTCTTGGACCCCTTCCTGTTTGCAAAAGATCTATCTCCATGTTTCCCAGCCTTGATATTCTTCCCCACAATAGAAAAAAAATGAAACAAACTCTTACTTTTCACACTATTTGTGTGTGTATGTATATGCATGTGTGTGAAAAGGGCAGATGAGATAACAAAGAAGAAAGTGATTCTTAAATAACATTGAAGCAGTATCAATTCTGAAAATACTACACTTACCTAATAAATGTTTAGGGAAATGACCAGCCAGGTTATTGTATAGAAGCTAAGATGCAAGCTGGGATAAAAATTAAACTGAGTATCAGAAATACAGGAGTATATGAGATAGTACTTGACAGAATTCTATTTGCAAGGCTGATGTGTGTGCTATTATTTAATAGAAACAGATTTTATGTATTTAGCATATAGATTTACTAAATATATGAGTACCTATTGAACATTACAAGTTAAATATATATTATATAAATATATAAATATGATATGTAATATCAATATAACGATATATTAGGACTTATTCTATAATTATATATGTTAAATAATATGCTAAATACATTATATGTTACATATTAATGTCAGCACAGATGTCAGCAGGTGTTTAGAGTAGTACCTTTAGCAAAATCCATCTCCCAGTTTACTCTCTTTCTGTAGGATTAGGTCCTAAGGGAGAGGGTTTTAGATTTAGAAAAAAAATGGAAGAACGATTTCACTGAGCCCTTTGGCAAATCAGGTCACAGTCAGTACTACTCTAATGTCATATAACACAAGGGGGAAGGTGCCAGTTCCTTCACTCTATCATACTTTGCCACACTGCTGACATTAAAAGAGCACAGGAGGCACTGATGGAGAATTGCACAGCTTGGGAGAGAAGTAGGAGGAACTGAATGCTCCACAGAGAGAGACAGGAGCGGAGCCACCCTTGGCAGCACCCAGCAGATGGTGGGGGAGGAGCCCAGTACCAACCTGTGAGAACCACCAGTGTCAACACGTGGGCCTGTGTGGTGGCTCAGGAGCAAACATGCAAGATTGGCAGATGCCATTAGGACATTACTCTATGTGATAGGCTCAAGGAGTTGCGGAAGGTGTTCTACCACAGAAGCGGTGTGGGGGCTGTGTGGCCCAGCTGAGCATCGTGAGGTACTGAGCAGAATGATGTGACGACCATGAGAGTAAAGCCCATGGGACTGCTGGGAATATTGGAGGAGGAATTTCCCAAAGCTGGAGATTGTGCATGAGGAGGTAGGTCCCACAGCTATGTCATCTGGGTGACACCTGTGGGGTAAGTTATGGAATTATTTAATAGAAATTAATATTATGATTACTATTATCCTATAGTATCAAGTAAGTAAGAAGCAATCAGAATTTCACTCTTGTATTGACATAATACTTGAAATCATTATAACTTCTTGGATGAAGATATTTCTCTCATTCTTCCATGCATTTATTGAGGGGTGCCAATTTATAGTTTATGTAGATTTAACTTGATAGTGTTTTGCTATGGTTGTCACTATACTTAACATCTGAATCACCCAGTTTATTTGCTCCAACCGTGGCCTTCCTGTGGCCTTTTCCAAGACCTACTGAGTCAGGGTGTGAACTTCCCTTTCTTTCCTTTTCCTCAAGATTCATTGTCAGGGATTGAGAATTGAGAAACACTGCTTTTTCTCTTAACTATTAGGAGATAAAATTCCTTGCTGAGAGAGTGATGAACAGGAGTGAAGTCAAAGTCTAGCAAAGAGTGGTCAAATTTGAAATGTGGAAGAATTCTTTATAAATGTGCAAAGATGTTGCTGAGCAGTCCTGGTATCCAGCTAAGACTACTGACCTTAAAAATATGGTGACAACAATCCTTGTGAATATCTGTGGGGGGTCCCATGAGTAGTATGTATTCATTAAGTGTGTGATGTGGTCACCATGTGGCAAATGTAAGTCCTAAAGTTAAAGAAGATATAAAAAAGCACACAATAAATTACTAAAAGCCTAACTGGGGATGGAAAATAAGCATGTATAAATGGTGTTAACAACAATACAATGAAATTGTTAGATAAATTGTGTGGTAATACATAGGCTCCAAACTAAGAAAGAAGTCATTTACGTAGTTGGATAAAAGGCGTAAGATTTAACCAATGCCTTGAAAATATGTCTGAATTAGAAAGGGCATGCCATTTAAGTTAAGAAAAGATATTATCACATAAATTAAACATTTTTACAGCTCTGTGTGTACAGTGCCACCTCAACTATTGGGAAGAAAGCACATTGGTCCTCAGACACAGCGTAGCAAGTAAAGGCCAGGATGTTTCTAGCCTGAGCACAGCAGGTGAAAAGACTTAAAACAGGGAGGAAGTTTTGGAGGTGTTATGGGAAATAACGCTCAATATTATAATGACAAAGTCAGTTATTTGCACACAAAAGATCAAACTGCCACGCATTAAGAATTCAGTAAAAGGGTTATATTTAGGTAGCATGGAAAGAATAGTTAATAATTGAAGAAATCCTAACAACAGTGGCATAAATCTTAAGATACTTATGCCCCCTTCAAGTGTAAGAATCTGCATTTTTTGGCTTATTTTATTTTACTTTATTATTCTTTTTTCCTTTTTTTTTAAACTCTTATTAGTACATGTGTGCAGTACATAATGATTACATTCAATGTAAGGGATTGGTACATATACATAACACATTTCGATTCCTTTCTTTTTCCCCCTTCCTCCACCCCCCTTTATTTTTCCAGCATCAGATTTATTTATTTATCTTATAAGACATTAGAAAGTTAATTACTATGTGCACAGATTGAAAACCAGACTAAAAGGCAAAAGAACACATAAACCATGTAAGACAATTGCACTAAGTCAAGGACTGCTTTTGGTTTCAATTTTTTAAATCACTTCCAAGTAGATGAGGCCTGTGCTGTGCTTTAGCAACCCTTGTAGATTTCTGAATTACTTATCTTTTTATACTGTTGTCCTTGAGAAACTTATAGTGAGGGACAAACTGCTGCATAAGGACAAACTTCTGTATTGAGAAGACAGTTTACAGAGAGCTTTAGAGGGATGTTTCAATTTGCCCATCTGTCATTCTAAGCAGTGATACATTAAATGTGGCCTTGTAAAAATTATGTATAGTAAGTTAAAATATACAATATTAACATAAAAATAGGTTATTTGAGAAGAGTTGCAAACCTTCCTTTAGCAAATAGAAGTATTAGAATAACATCTTGCTAGAAGGGGAGAGAGGAAGCAGGAAAACATTAGAGCTGGTTCTGCTAAGGAAGGCATGCAGGGAGCTGTATGAGGACTTTACAATACACCTGTGGGAAAGGAGACCGTATGAGGACAATCAGAGGCTTCCTGTTTGCCTTGGGGCTGACTCTGGGCAACAGTGAGCTACGAAAGGTAATGTGCAAGGCAAAGATAATACACGGACAAAAATTGTGCACAGAGAGAAGTGCGCATAGACAAAAATCATGCAGGGAAAGGAAAAGAAGGGAAAAAAGTGAAAGAGAGAAAAGGGAAGAAGAAGGTGGCATTGAAAATCCCTGAAGAGGAGGCTATGAGGGAGACCAGCACAGTGTCTGGAAGTATAACCAGACCTGTGTTGCTGCAATCCACTGCTTCACTGGTTTTGTGTCAGATTAAGAACTTGACCTGAATTTTCATGGGTGTGAAAAAAACCCCTATATTTTAAACACTAGTACCATTCTCTGTACACCAAGACACTACAAGACACCTGTGAAGAAATATGACCACGGAGAAAAAAATGTTGATATAAGGAAAAGAGAAAAATCTAATATATATACATTTGTCCCAGGCTCAGCTCAGGTCATGTGCCCTTTGATAGGAATCACAGTTCCTGCTGCAATATTTAAATTGGTACTTAGCTCTCAGTTTTTGAGGGGGTCTAGCACATAGCAGATGGCTCAAAAGTGCATTTATTTTGCAATGTTGCAGTACAGTAAAGTTGTACTCCTACTGTTTTTTTGAATTCCTTCTCATCGAACTTCTTAGTGAACATTTTATATTTCCATGTTTATGTAATGTCTGTGAAAAGAATGCCTACAAAACATGTCATTCAGATTTAATTAACTTGAATACAGTGCTTACTAGGAACCAGTGTGTTATGCATTAATATATAGGACTTTCATTACCCTTATATCATTGCTGGGAAGTAAGCTTTTAAAAAATATTTTGGGCTGGCATATACCTCAGGATAGAATACGTGCTTAGATTGCACAAGATCCTGGGTTCAATCTCCAGCACTTATAAAAAAAAGGAAAAGAGATAATTATAGATTCACAGGAAGTTGCAAAAGATAGTAGAATTATGTATTCTTTAACTAGTTTTCCTCGGTAGTTACATCTTATGTAATTGTAGCAGAATATGAAAGTTAGAAAGTTGACATTGATACAGTATAGTTCTGTGACATTTTTTCATATGTGTATATTCGTGTTCTCACCACAACACCACTACCTTTGAGACACATAACTTATCTACTGCCACAAAGCTCTCCTTTGTGCTACATCTTCATAGTCATAAAAAGTCCCTAACCACTATCTGTTCTACATCTTTAAAATTCTATAATTTCAAAAATGTGATATAAGCGAAATCAGAATATGTAAATTTTTGAGACTAGAATTTTGTACTCAGTATAATGCCCTGCAGTCCTTGGAAGTTATGGCTAGCAGTTATTGCATGTATCAGTGGTTTGTCCTTATTATTACTGAGTAGTATCCCATAGTTTCCCATTCACCTTTTGGGGAACATTTTATTTGTTTCTAGTTTTGGGCTATTACCAATAAAGCTGCTATGAACATTTGTGTACATTTTTTGTGATGTAGCTTTGGATAAACACATCATAGAGATTAAGGAGATAAATTCTCCCCCATAACACTGCTACTCAGCTACTGAATTGGTATCCAAACCCAGATGTTTTTATCTTATCTCTCATGCTCTTTTCACTATCTTATATTGACTGAGAACACTGTTCAGCAGATGGTGTAGAAAAGTAATGATCATATATGTGGTTACTTCATGATAAAATATCGGTTTCAGGATAATAAGTGCTCAATGACTTTATTCTTTCAGCATGCTGTGTGCGTATCACTCATCCATTCAGTCACACAACCCATTATTTCAATACCTATGAGGCACTAACCCCCGTGCCAGCTGTTAAAGCACCTAGACGGACCCACGGGGGACTTTACAAAGCACCATATTTGTGGTATAGAGATAGTTTGCTCTGTATCTATTGGCTTTAACAGTTTTACATTTTAGTTAAAGGGTGTTTGTTCAGAGTTCATGTGAATTTCATAATAATACTTCAATGTGTCTTTTTAAACTAAAATGTGTTTAAAAATTTGATTACAATACTTTGCCTTCCAAGCATGCAGATACGAACTCAAGATCTAATTTTGTGAGGTATCCAATTTAGTGCTTCTTCCAAAGAGGGTTCAGGTTCATTTGAATATTTGTTTGCAGAATGTTCACCAATGAATAATTTCTTCTGCTTATTTTGTGTCCCTTACCTTCAATAGCATGAAAAATTGATCAGCCGTCCACACAGTGCCAAAAGAATTTCTACAGATCCTGTAGGTAAGGAATACTTGCTCTATCTTCATTACTTTTTTCCCTCTTATATTCTGTGCATTTGTCTTAGTCACTTTCCTATTGCTGGGTCAAAATACCCAACACCCACAGTTTAAAAGGAGAAACTTATTTTGACTCAGGGTTTTAATCCATGGTCAGCTGGCCCCAAGGCAGAAACAGCGTGGGGCGAGGGCGTGGTGGAGGAGAAAAGGCGCTCCACTCTTGCTAGTCAGGAAGTAGAAAGAGAAGAGAAGAACAGGGGACAAGAATACACCTTTGCAAGTCACGTTTCCTGTCCCCCACCTCTAACCAGGCCCACCTACTGACAGCGCATTTAGCCGCCGGACTTGTCAGTGGATGAATCCGCTGATGAATGTAGTCCCCCATGAGCCGATCACCTTTGACACAGGATGAAAATTCTGAGAGAGATTTTAGATCTAAACTATGAAAGTATGTATTAATCCTTTTATAGAAAGGAATGGAGAAAGTGATTTTTCAATTAATTGCTAAGTTTATTAGTCCAATAAAATGAAGTTTCCTTGAAAGTATGCACATATAAACCAAAATAGCATTCTGAAATATGTATATAATTAAATTGGTGTTGAAATCTATAAGAAACATAGGCCATATCAAGTATTATTTTACTTAGATAACAAGTAATTTCCTAGGTTTGGTAAATAGCTAACTAGACTTTGTACTGAAATGTTGACTATTAAGTTGTAAATCTTTAAATGTGGTCAGTTCAAACCAACATTCCAGGTCAACAGATATGAAATAGAAGTACATCTTTGTATGAACCCACAAAGAAACATTTACTACTTATTTTGGTTGTGCACAATTAGTAAGGGTATGCATAAGTAAGTATGTAGTTACAAAATAATGATATAGATTTCAGGATAGAATTTGATTCTTTTATTCTGTCTTAGCCTTCAAAATTATTTTCAAATATTAATAGCTACTAATGAACTATCTTATCTGTCTTTAAAAGACAGCAGAGAATGGGTTCTGCCTTCCCATTCAGCATTTCCATGGATGGAAGAAAATCCTAACCAGAGGTTACCCTTAGAGATTAGGGTAGAAAATGCACAGGCTATGCTGAACTATACTGGCTGAAGAACGGGAATAAACTTTAATATTATATACTCTGTAAAGGAAAATGAAAGACTTTTAAAAGACAGAGCAGGCAATATAGAAAAAAGAGCAACAAAAACAACAATAGGCAAGAGATCAGTAAGTTTAAGTTAATAATGTCAAACTTTGAAAATTTGTTATTCACATGAAAGCACAATTATTGCCATTGTCAACAATCATCAGAGAGTACAAGAGTATAATGATCCCTCCTTTACGTACAGGAAAGTCACAGCTGCTGTGGAAAGATGATGTTAGGTATAGTTAGAATTTTTAATAGGATGAAACTTTTAAAAGCTTTAAATGTCAGGTTAAAAAATTTAAATAACATAAAGACTTTTCAAGAGATTTATTAATGAGGTACTAACAAGATCAGATTAGACCTAAAACACCATTAGTTGTTCAGGAGACCAAAGTGTGTCACAATTGACAGCAGGAATACAAGGTAGCACCCTGGATTCTGCAGTGTTCCAGAAAAGAGATTCATAGGACTTTGAGGTAGAAGGCTCTCTGTCACCGTGCTAAAATAACTGAGGTAATCAACTTAACAGGAGGAAGGGCTTATTTGGTCTAAAAGTTTTAGAGCTTTCAGTTTAAGGTTGTTTGGCTCTGATGATTTGGATTTTTGGCAGTACAATACATCATAGTAGGAGCATATGGCTCCCTGAATTCTCCTTGCCTCATTTTCACTTCAAAATCATTTTCTGGGGCCGGTGAGATGGCTCAGCAGTGTAAGCGCCTGCCTGGCAAGTGCGAGGTCCTGAGTTTGACTCCCGGAACCCACATACGAAAAAGGGGCCGGTGTTATCGCTCAGTGGCACGGGTGCCTGCTGGCATGTGAGGTCTTGAGGTTGCCCCCCTGGTACCCACTAAAAAAAAAAATCATTTTCTTACTAAGTCTCCCACATTCTCTGGAGATCACTTAAGATGTTGTTCACTTTGTAGTATCTGGGAAACAAAAGAATAGGAAGTGGCCAGAATTTGCATGTCTACTTCAAGGACATTCCCTCAGTGACCTAATTTACTCCCATCGGAACCCATCCCCTACATGGTCCACCTCCTCCCAATAGTTCCACAGGCTGGGAACTCAGTTTTCAAAATATGGGCCTTTGGGGGACATTAAGCTTCAAAATATAGCAGGCATGATTAAGATTAAATGAGTTAAACTAGAAAGTTGAAGAAATATTTGAGATGTTTAGAATTGGGACCATTAGAATTTAGGTACAGAAGATAAGAAACAGGCTTTCAAAATAAAAAGAGATGGGTTTTCAGAAGTGTGAATAATATCCTGTTTTAGCTTACTCAGATGAGTGATTACATTAACTAAGAGAGCCAGTAGAGTGAAGGTAAATCAGATGGAGAGATGGAAAAACCAGATACGGTGATTTGAATTTTAGGAATACGGCATTTATATTAACTATAGTATGCCTTGGTAGAGATAAAGGAAAGTGAATATTGCAAATACTGTACTAAGATTTAGGGAAACAAAGACAAAAATGAAGATATAGTAGGTCTGGAATATTTGACATGGAGGAGATGTTTCACAAAGTAAGAGGTATTGAGTTCATCAAGCGAAAAGAACAGTGATAGATGAGGCCTGAGACAGAAAGCAGTAATTTAGCAGCACCAAGAGGCGAGGAATTAGGAAAAGGCAGGTGAGGGAAGAGGAGAACAAGGAGAGGCCATGGAATCTAAAAAGGTAAGTGAAATGCTTCGTGGAAGTCAGAGGAGATGCAGGCTGACATTCGCTGTAAGTAGTGATTGAGAGGTCTCTGGGAGGATAGGAATAAAAACTTATACAAGAGGGCATAGAACCTTAAAGTAAGGGTACATGTTGTGAGTCACCAGTGAGGAACTTGAGGATCCATGTTTATATTAGGTATTAAAAGAGTTTATGGTTAAAAAGGGGGAAGATTTAGCACAATAGTTTGGCATAGTAGTAGAAGCAGGGAAAGAAGTGATTTGAGTATTCTTAAGAAGCATGGAAGGAACCTGCAGTGAGGAAGAGGTTAAAGGACAAATGTGAAGGAAAAATAGTCAATGCAAGACACTGGGGATGAACTCCAGAGAACACAGGAGTCTCCGAGGGAGACTTGGTAAGAAAATGATTTTTGAAGTGAGAATGAGGCAAGGAGAACTTGGGGGAAATGATCTTGGGTAAAGTAAGAGAATAGACATCGGCTGAGTGAAACAGAATGAGAATAAGTTTGGGGCTTAAATATAGGACAGAAGATTTGAGTCACTGCCATGAAAAGTTTTAAATTGAGTTTAGAAAAGTTCTTTAGTGGATTTATAAACTACTAATGGTCACAAAGGTACAAGATTGTATAGTGTTAATTGGTCACATCCAGCATATTTTCACATTTTCACTTCAGTAGAATATTAGAAAGGCAGGATCAGGGCTGACAAATTGAGAGCAATGAAAGCTAAAGAGGACAAAATGCTTTAAGTTGGTCCTAAGAGCATCTCTGATGCATAGAACTGATTGTTGGCAGCAGCGCTGGTGGAGAGGTGGGTGGTATGTTGCAAGGTAACTGAATGGTTACAGGACATCCGAGGAATTACTGTATTAGGGATCGGACAAAAAGCATATTATAAAGGGGCAAAGAAACAGAAGCCATGAAAATGTATAAAGTTCAGCAATAATATCGAGAAGCTGAGGCCATAGAAGTGGAATAATTCTGGCTGATGGTGAAACATACGAATTGGCACCAGGAAAGCTGGTGCAGAGGTAAACACGCAGCGAGAAAAGTGGTACAGGGTTGGTAAATGAAAAGGTGTAGACTATGGGGCACAGAGGTTTTTCTCACAGTGACGAATCTCAGTTACACAATGAGCAACAGCATAATGGAATCAATTATCAAATTTGCAGGTTCTTTTCCTACTCAGTGCCATTCACAAATATCCAAAGAGCTTTGAAAGCAGGCAGGAAATTTTATTCAATAGCCAATGGATGGAGCAGGTGAGCTCATGCTTTGAAGGTACTTTCTCCCTGAGGAGGTCTGGAGTTTGGGTCTTTACTAGGACTGAGTTGTGAGGGGGTGTGGTATGCACACTGTCATCAGAGTTTTTCATGGAGGAGGAGGAAATTTCCAGGAATCAGGGTGCTGCCTATTTTATTCCCTACTTTGGCTATGGTCAGATCTGTCATGGAGGTAGTGAGTGTATTTTTACCATTATAATGAGATTACAACGAGCCCCAGCTCATCTGGAGTGTCCAGCGGCATCCGGACCAGATCAAGTCGGCTGGAGCCACCACCTTGGTGACTGGGAGTATGAGATAACCCCATGAGGGCGGGTGGAAGCATGTGTTATCAGTAGCCAAGCTTTAACTTTTGTAAGCAAGCAGCATAGCTGAGAGAACAATAAGTTACGGTTCAATCTGGTGATATGAGATTAGGAGGCAAGCACGAGTCCCAGGCTAAGGGGAAGGCTATGCTGAGCGTACAGGAATATTCAGATGTTGTCTGCAAGTGTAAGTCGTACAGAAGCCCAGTGAAATTGCTGATGTAAAGCACCTTCACCTTCACAGAATTGTTCTTTGGGTACTGAGTCTTTGCCAGTGTGTGTGTGTCCGTGCATGTGTGTAGCTGGCTGAGTGGGTGAGGACTGTGAGGACTGCCTAGCAGCTGGTATAATCTATGCACTACATTAGTGCTAATAAAGGCAAGTAAGTATCTTTTTGAACCTACAAAATTTCCTCTGACACAGTGCTAGCTAAAGGATGACTGGGGACCCCAGCATCAATATCCTTTGGGAGCTCATTAAAAATATCCACTTTTGTTTCTCTGTAGTCCTACTCAATTAGACTATATGGTCTGAGGTCTGAAAACCATTTCATCAAGTCCTCTTGGTTCCCAGGGATACTGAAATTTGAGGTGCATTTCTAACCCTCTGCAATAGTTGGCACCCTCAGAAGATGATGTAGCTGGGTTCAAAGGCTCTCACTGTCTGCCTGGGTGGTCCCATGTCACCCTAACAGAGGGCAGAGGAGAGGCCAGGTAGATTTCTGATGCAGAGATGCGGAGGGTTGGATCAGAACTTCCTCCAAGCAGAGGTCCTAACCCTGGATGCTCCCCATGTACCCACAGAAGCCCTTTGGGATAATTTGCTTCACTGGCTGGCAGAGGAGCTCTCCGAAGAAGGCACCGAGTCCCTTTCCTCCTCCCTCCCTCTGCGCCGCAGCACCATGCAGCTCATCAAACTCAAGCACCCCGATGACATCACAGAACAGATCCATGAACTTCTCTGCTTCTGGAAAAAATCACTTCCAACCTCCACTGACAAACTTCGCCTCCTCGTTCGTCATCTCCGCAAGATGGGCAGGAGTGACCTGGCAGAAAAGCTCAAGTTCAAATGGGAAAATAAAGTGCTCACTGAACCCCAGCAGTGGTTTGATATGGCACGGGAGTGAAAGCTATGTGGCTTTTCCTCTTGCCTTAGGAAAACATTCATGGGTTACAAAGATTACTTCTGTCAACTTGTATCAAGCAGTTTCCAAGAAACACTGATTGAAGTGAGTCTATTTGATAGCTACTTGAAACAAAGGAGAAGCAGTAATCAGACAATAAAAGTGGGTGAGCACCCCTCACTGTTGAGTGACTTGTGTTCTGTTAACCACGGCTGCCTTGGGTTCAGCCAGGCTCGATAGCATTTGCAATATGTTTTCTCCATTCACATTTTAATAGTCAAGTCTGCTTTCTAAGTGCAAAGTAAAGATATGATATACAGAATCACTTTTTAATTCTCACTGACATAAAACTAAACTAGGTATCCATACTCCAAAAACCCAGTTCGAGTTACATAGGCACCAAGCAGCCTACAGATAACAATGCGCAATAAATTGGGCCGATGTGGGTGACAGCAACTCACTTGAAAGAAAGAGAAAGGCTCAAAATAGATTAAAATAGAAGAATATTTCAGCCACCCACTGCCACAAACTTTTGTTTTATAAAAAATCAAGGTTGGAGTAGGGTAATATTTTGCTATTAGTGAAATGAGGCAGTGCAGAGAAAATAAAGTGTAAGAATTCAAGGCTTCTTTCTACTCCAGAAGCAATGTGCTTATTAATCTGTTAACAGAAACCTTATTACATAAGTCTTGTAGGCTCATTATTAAAAATAAACCTGTAGAAAAACACAAACAAAAAATTTACTAAAACACTCTGTCCACTGATAATCCCTGTGTAATATAAGCATTGAGTCTGGAAAACCTAAAGCACTTGGCTTCCTGTAGCAATTTGATAGAAATGAGACATTTTATTAGTTTAATCAATTCATTAATGCAAAATCAATATGACTTTGGCTTGCAAACATCAGTAGAAATTGATTTCAATTTTCAAATACATAGAAATGAATAAAATTACCTGAAAAATTAAGCATTTTGATGACTTTCAAATTTAAAGACAAGTTTTCCTTCTATAAACTAACCAGAGACTTGGCTATATATTTGGTTATGTATTGAAAAAGGATATCTCAGTTTCCAAACACATTTTGAAAAAGAAACATTTTATTAGTCAAGTGTTGTTTATTTTTTGCATGTTACCCAAAAGATACAGTGTGTATTTTATGTGTTCTTGGAATGAAGAACGGAGATTGAAATATTGATTGGTTTTCTGATTATAAGGAAAATAAAACAAGAAAATAAAATTTGACTCTTATTCTGCCACTGAAGATTACTATTATGAATGTTTGATGTACTTTCTTCCAATTTTTCCTTTCTCTCAGAAGGAAATATTTTATTTACACACTTATAGATGTACAGAAATGCTCACTTAATGCTCACAGATGCACACACACTGCTATGTATCATTCTCTTAGTGCACATTGCCTCACGTGCTTATCTTCTCACGTGCACATTCTCCTTCATTTTCCTGTGTGTACACTCTCACACACACAAACACACCCACACACGGACCCCCCCCCACCTCTCACAAGCACACCCGCAAGCACACATGCAAAACGTTTACCTCACGAACTCACACCCACTGTTACACCCCTCGTGCACACCCCGCTTCCACCTTTCACATATACACACTTGTCCACATCCACGTATCTTGCACACAGACACAACTCAGATCTACTTGTACACTGTCACACATACTCTTGCAGTGTCTCACATCTCCTACCCACATATACTCAACATCACACACATCCCTCAGACACACACATCCCTCAGACACACACAGAAGCGCATCTTATGACTCCTTGCACACCTGCACACCTACATTCTCACAAGCACGCTCCTCACACGCCCCACTCCCACCCTCCTCCCACACTCATGTACACATTCTTGTAAGCAAACACACACACAGACACACACAGACACACACGCACACAGAGCTTTTCATACACATGGACACATTTTTCCAGAATTAAATTGCATGTGTCATTACAGTAGTGTACCAAGGCAAAGCTATATAAAGAAAAAAATTGATTATCTCATCAGTAACTCCTCTCATTTAGGTAGCTGAAACAATCGGTCTGACATGTGTTGTTCCTCCGTCCCTGAACACCCCACAATCTCCCCAGCCTTGTGTACCCACACTCTGTCTGGATGACGGACCCGTATGGGTGCCATCAAAGACGATGCCCGTGGCTTCTCACTGCTTTTGGCTAATGGGGACCAGCAGCAGGCGACCAGGAGGAGGGAAGAGAGTAAATCAAATTACTCCCCTCTCTTTTGCCCTTGCTCACCATAGCCAGGCTGTGGGCCTCACCCCAAGGTTACTACTACTCCTCTGGAGGAGGCCCCACTGGGCCACTGTCTTCTGGGTTTTTGTAGCTGGGTTTCCTTTTGTGGCTTCAGGTCTAGAGACAGTACTAGCTTTCTTGCTCAGAGTAACTGTACTTTGTGGTTCCCCTATATCTCTGTTTTCCCTTTTAAAATAAAACATTTTTAATTTTATAAATTTGAATGTATCGTATGATTTTGGAAAGAACTTGCATGCTATCTTTTCACTTCTGTTTTTTTTTTGTTTTTTACGTGGGTGCCAGGAGTTGACCTCAGGACCTCACGCTTGCCAGCAAGCACTTGTGCCACTGAGCAATATCACTGGCCCTTTTTTTCCTTTATGTGGGTACCAGGAGTCAAACTCAGGACCTCGCGCTTGCCAGGCAGGCGCTTATGCCGCTGAGCATCTCACCGGCCTTGCACTTTTTATGCTCTTAGCAACTTACATATTTCCCAGAATGTGAGCCCTTTGGTTTTTCTTTTTTCTTTTTTTTAATTAAGTTTATTGGAACATTTTAGATATACATAATGATCATATTCATCATAGGGAATTTGCACCTGTATATATTTTGATTCCTCTTTTTTCCAATCCTCCTCAACCCATCTTCCCCTCTCTATTTACAAAGCTTTGTATTCACTTTCTCCTTTTTTTGCTTTTTTTTCTTTTCCCTTCCTTCCTTTAACCCTTCCCCCACCCTAGTTTCCCTCTCCTTTTGAACAGTTTCTTCCCATTTCACAATATCTATTGTACATTTTGGTTCTTATTTATTCTTTCCGTTTCTCACACCAGGGAGACAATGCAACATTTACACATGTGAGTCCAATTTATTTCATTTAAGAGTATGGTCTCGAGTTGCATCCATTTACCTAAAAATGCCTCAAATTTATCTTTCTTTATGGCAGAATAGTACTCCACTATATAAAAAAAAACACAAATTTATCCACTCCTCAGTTGATGGACATTTGGGTTGTTTCCAAGATTTTGCTATTACAAACTGTGCCACTATAAACATGGGTGCATATATATCGCTGTGGTAGGATGTTTTTAATTCTTCTGGGAAGATACTCAGAAGGGGAATAGCTGGGTCAAATAGGACCTCTAATCCTAGTTTTTTGAGGACTCTCCAAACTGATTTCCACAATGATTGTACCAGTCTCCAACCAACCAACTCCCACCAACAGTGGAGAAGTGTTCCTTTTTCCCCACAGCCCTTCCAGCATTTGTTATTGGTTGATTTCTTGATGATAGCCATTCTTCCTGGGGTGAGATGGAATCTCAGTGTTGTTTTAATTTGCATCTCTCTAACAACCAGTGATGTTGAACATTTTTTCATATATATATATTTTTTTTGCTGTTTGTATTTCTTCATCTGAGAAGTGTGTATTCATCTCAGATGCCCATTTTGGATTGGGTCTTTAAATTTAGGGGGTCTGATTTTTTTCAATTCTTTATATGTAGTAGATATAAGTCATTTTCTGAAGAACAACTGGCTAAGATTTTTCCCCACTTCGTGGGTTGTCTTTTCACTCTGTTGGTGATTTAGTTGTTGTGCAAAACTTTTTAATAGGATGAGATCCCAGTTATTGATTCTTTGTATTATTTCCTATGCAATCAGGGTTTTGTTCATCAGAGAGAAATTAGGGAAACTACACCCTTCAGAATAGCATCCAAAAAAATGAAATATTAGGAATCAATCTAACACAGGAAGTAGAAGATCTTCACATTGAAAACTACAGTACCCTTAAAAAGGAGATTGAAGAGGATATCACAAAATGGAAAGATACCTCTTGTTCATGGATAGGAAGAACAAACATAGTAAAAATGGCCATACTCCCAAAATTGTTGTACAGATTTAATGCAATCCCAATCAAAATACCATTAGCATACCTCACAGAACTAGAGAAAACATTCCTAAAATTTGTTTGGAACCAGAAGAAACCTAGAATAGCGAAAATAATTCTTGCAACAAAGGCAAGGCAGGGGGCATTACAATTCCTTGCTTGAAATTATACTACAAAGCTACTGTGATAAAATCACCATGGTACTGGCAAAAAAAAAAAAAAAAAAAAAAAAAAAAAAAAAGGACTTAAGGATCAGTGGAACAGATTAGAAGATGCAAGAACAACTACAAACACACTCAGCCACCTTATCTTTGACAAAGAGGCTAAACATGTTTACTGGAGGAAAGATAGCCTCTTTAATAAACTGTGCTGGAAAAACTGGCTTTCCACAAGCCAAAGACTAAAACTAGACCCATGTCTATCACCATGCACTAAACTAAAGTCAAAATGGGTCAAAGATTTAAATATTAAGGCAGGAACACTAAATCTGCTGGAAGAGAGAATAGGCAGAACCCTTGAAAACATAGGTGGTTTTGCTTCTTTGGCAGCACGGGGAATTGAACCCAGGGCCTCCTCACTGAGCTATATCCCCATGCCTTCATTTTTTTATTTTAAGACAGGGGCTTGGAAAGTTGCAAAGTTTTCCTGGCTTGGTTTGAACTTGTGGTCCTCCTGCTTCAGCCTCTTCCAGTGCTGGGATTACAGGTGTGCACCATCACACCTGGCTAGTCTGACCTCTTTATTCAACTTTGTTCTGTTCAAGTTCACCTCTCTTGTCATGCAAGATCATGGTGCTCCTTCTCATTATTGTATAATATTCATTATCTGTATATACTGAAAATTACGTATCTATTGCACTGTAGATGGGCATTTCATTTGAGTAGATTCCATTTTGAGGCTATCATAAGCAGTGCTATTATGAACATTCTTTTTATACCTTTTAGTGAACACATATTCATTTCTTCCGGCACTACCTACGAATGGAATAATAGGCTGCCATAATTAATTACCCTTATGGCATATTCAGGATCATTTAGTAATTAAGTCTTGGACATGATTGCTGAATGCCTGTTGTACACCAGCCAGGAGTAAAAAAGATCTAGCATTTAGAGCCAATCTTTGTTTCTCAAATTGCAACAATTTCACTAAAACTCGTCACCATCATCACTTTGTTAATTATTAAACATTCAGTTTCATAAGTAAAATAGCCATAACATTCATTACCTTAATTAACAAAACCTATGGTATTAAAACATGATCATCTTAATTAAATTCGTACTATATCTGGAGTGTAAATTCTTGATTAGAGTAGTTAACAGTCTATAAAATGTAGTTTAAATGAACACATGCATAATATCACAGTGAATTTTCTGAAATACTTTAAAGTAGAAATTTCTTAACAAGTAACATAACATAACAAGTAACATAAGCTCTATAGGACAGCATAATCCAGTTTTCAAGATAGCTAAATTTTGTGCACAAAGTTCTATTATTGCACTTCCATGTTTCTCAGTGGGACGTTATTGACCGCCTCATGAATTTCAGACTATTTAATGTTCCTGACCTCTGCCCACCAAATGCTCTTCAGCCGTTTGACAAGTAAAACTCCTTCCGCATAGTTCTGCTCATGTGAGTGGGGCAAAGGGAGGGTGTCAAGAACCACTATTTTAATCAACTTTTGCCTTGAAGTAGAGCATGAGCAACAGAGCAGGCGAGAGACGCCAAGGGAAACTTAGAACATTACAAGTCTGAGAGCGCAATTTCAACTGCCCCGCCGCGATCAGTGTTTGCAGACCATGCTACACGTTGTCGGATGTCTCGACAGAAAGGTTCTCCGCGAGGAGTCCAGAGCCGCGGTATCGAAGGAAACGTTGATCTCAGGTACAAAGCCAGGCACTGTGAAATTAGATGGGCGATCACGCAGATGAAGAGGGAAATACTGAGTGAGGCGGGAATCGTGCTGATGCAGACGGGCGGTTCCCCTGTAGTTTAGCCAAGCGTCGCTTTGCAATCACACCTGCTCAGAATTCCCCGGTGTTCTCTGCACGCTTGGACGGGTGCCGCACCACTGAACCCCTAACTTCTGTCTTCTCCACTGCCAGGCACCCCACATGTATTTCCTGGCATGTAAAATGATTGCTTATCTACTACGGTTGTGATTTCTTTTCTGGAGATAAGTAACCTCTTCAGCGCATGTGCGCGAAGGCCAGCCTGCTAGTCACATGCTCTTTGAGGTGTCCTCCTTCACTAAGAGCTCTGTGTGACCTCTCAGTGTTGTCCTTATCATACAGTGAGAAAACTTCAAGCCACTTCTGGAGCCTGGGTTAGAACCCAGATGATTCTATTTTCAAAGTTCTTTTTCCCCCTACTTCCATATTTCTACCCTTTGGCTTCCCCAAGCCCTTACTTGTTCTTTCTCTTCCAAAACCTTAGGAATTTGTTTCTGGTTTCTGAATACCCAGGACTGAATTAATTGTCCTTGGCACCCTATTCTTAAATCCACTAATTTAATCCACTTCTATAATCTGTTTAAATTTAACAGATTAAATTTAAGTGGCTTCTCCTACCAGTTTGTAAGTTTTTAAAGGACAATATGTTGACTTTGCTCATCAGTGAATTTCCAGTACGTTGCATAGGGTTCTGCATAGCAGACACTCAGTAATTCTTTGTTAAATTAACACATAAGCAGTATCTACACACTAACAGGATATCTGGACCTTCATGTCCGGTTTTATCTCCCAGAAGCAGTGCTGGGGTCTTGCTTTTGCTTTTTCTAAACTTATGTTTGAAAAGGCAAAAAATTAGTTCAGATTATAAAAATCTGGCCTGCCATTAATCAGGCTGGAATCACAGACAGAGCTAAAGCCCCCTGCAAAGTTAACAGGAGCGAATGTTTCCCCCAAGAACACACCACATTGCTGAGGTGCCCCCTTCAAGTGGCAGCTGCTTTTTCACAAACTGAGAAACTCTCTTCACCAAAATCACAGACCATCAGAAACTGCTGTTTAAAATCCAATCAATAAGAGAGAAATGTCCGTTTCTGGCCTGGAGGATAGAAGTTGCTTTGACACAGAAAAGCATTCTCAATTTATGCACCAGGTGCAGGGCCTCGGATCCAGGGTTTCTGGAGACAGTGGTGTGCATCAATCTCCACACTAACGTTTCCTGGGAAATCTACTTTGCAGTACAGACTTGAGGTGGGCCCTTTCTCCACAGTTTGCTTTGATCCTGTTGAAACCTTCAGCTCCACCTTAATCCCATGTATTAAAATAACTGTCTTCGCCTTTGTTCAATGCAGCACCCACCCTTCCTCAGGTGCTCGTTTGCTCCCATTGCAGTGAGTCAACAGACTGAACTCTGCTGAATTTCCAGTGTGCGCTTGTGGTCTCTCTATGGTTGAGACACCTGGATGATCCTCCTGTGTCAATCCAGCGCTTCCCATATTAGCTGCGTATTAGAATCACCGGGAGCTTCCTGGATACTTTCTGAGAAATTCTGACTGAATTAATCTGGAGTGGGTCCTGGGAATAAGAATTATAAAGCTCTTCAAATGCATCTAGGCTTAAGATTAATTTTTTTCTGGTCAATGGACCCAAAGAAGTGGGAAATGGGTGCTATGGTTCAGTTTCTCAGGACCAGAACAGAACCCTCTAAACAGGAACCTTTGGCTGTGGATCCGAGGAGTCAGTATGGTCAGTGAACACCTCAAGTCATGTTTTCATCTGAGGAAATGAAAAGACATTGCCTACTGTGTCCTACTTCCTGTCCAGAGCACCTCTCAGTGTTTACTTTTTATGGTTAGCACTGAACCAAGAGTAACAGAAGAAAATGTAACAGAGAAAGTTCTGTGCTCTGCTGAATGCAAAGATTTTTGCCTTGGAAAGACCATCAGAGAGTTTATCTGTCCACGAGGCAAACGGGGTGGGGGCGGGCGGCTGAGGCAGGGGTTGGAGCTGTTGAGAAGGAGAAACACTCACTCCAGCCTGTCAGGAGAGGAGAAACTCGCATTTAGATTTAGGAAATGAGAAACACCTGCCATAATCAAAGGTAAACTGACTTCTCAGGAAGCAGCTTATTGTACACCTATCTACACACTGCCAATTAATATTTTCATCATTTCATTTTAGTCACTAAAATACTCCATTGTAAGCGTGTGGTAAAAAATTTAAATGCACTATAATACAATATATTCTTTTTTTACTTATTTCGGAGCATTTTTACATACGCTGAAAGCATCAAAATTGGAAATGACCCAAGCTCTGGTCCACCTGAGAGGCCCTGCCTGTGGTAGACAACTCCAAACTGGTCTTTAGACACAATCGCTGCAAGTGCCCAGATTCTACCACAAGGGGGCGCCTGTGTCTTAGGTAAAATTAAGAACGCATTTAAGACTTTACAAAGAAATTTCTTTATGTAGTAAAAGATCTATTTGCATGATATTGTAAAAAAATTGAAGTTACTTTTGGGTAGAGGGAATAAATATATTGTTGATGGAAAATTATATTATTTTCTGTCTAATTTATGTCCTAATATTCTGAAAAAGCTAATTCTCATTTAATACAAAAAACCAAAGTATATACCAACTGCTCCATTTATAGAGGTCTTTATGTTCTGTTGCATCTTCTCTTTCATCAAGACAATTTAAATGGTAATTCAATACATTACTGGTTACTGGAACTCTGTGTAATTTTTAAAATTGTAAATAACAAGTGCAAGTGAATTGCTGGTAGATATATAAAATAAATACACTTTTAACTTGCTTCAATTTCCAATAAATAATATTGACTGACTTTATTTTTAAATAATTACTTTCTAATTTTTGAAATGTTTCAGATAGGGGTATTGCTATGGTTTGTCAATAAATGAAAGTGTCTAACATATATTGAAAATGTATTTCTGAATTAGGATTATTTTCAAAGTATTGGTTATACACTGATATATTTTATAAAATAAATTCTAACAAAGCCAGGTATTTCTTTTTACACAACACATTCCAAAGCACATAAACCAATGATTGTGATGGCAATATAACAGTCACAGAACATAAACAAACAACGGCAAGAACCAAAACTGATGACACAAGTGAAAACAGTTGCATAAGGAAGACTGCTAAGGTGAGATTGATGTGTTAACATATTTGCTGCTCCTTCTTGTGGGAGGGTTATTCCTGTTCCATTGATGTTATGCTTGGCCACATGGTTTAAAGCGTCCAGTGAAATATGAGGACCACACTGTTTCTTTTCTCTCCGTGTCGAGAGCAGCAATGCTTCAATGAGGGGTGTTTAATTAGCCTGGGGTTGGGACCATGGGAGAAATCTGCAGCATACTTGTGATACTTAGCATGAAAATACGTGAAAACATATTTGCTGTTAAAACTTCTCATTATCCTGGTTGATAAAATTAATTTACCAAGCACAATGAAGAACACACTCTATTGACTACCAAGGCTATCAGACTTCAGTGTTAGGAAAAGGACGCCGTGGGCTCTCAGCAAGGCAAAAGGAAGAACCGTGGAAAGATTGGAGTCATTGCTGGGACTGGGCAGTGGATGACGTCAGCAAATGGAAACATTAGAAGTTGTGACTGGGGTAGCGAACCCACACATTATCACACTATGAAATATGAGTAATGGGCCCTAGTTTACTGAGCATCATCTACATACCAAGGACTTTTTATGTATAATTTCATTTCATTCTCATAGCATCCTTCAATTTGAGGTTATCATTTTCCTTTCTTCTTCATGACACAACAGGTTTTGAAACGTTAAGTTCATTCCCTTATTCATTTGTTCACTTACTCACTCACAACTGAATCAACTAATATTAATTAAATGCCTATTATAAATCAGGTGGTACAGTTTTGTTGTCAAGCCCTTGCTTTTCTGACTTCAGAGCCAATCCATAGGGCTCTGTGGTAGGCAGAATTCTAAAATGACCCTCAGGATTTCCACGTGTCCCCTTCTGGTTCTAAGCATAGCTTCTAGAAGATGACACCTAGCAAAACAATGGGGACATCAGTCCTGCAGCTTTGAAAAGATGGGTTTTGGCAACACTCTGGTGGAGCTTGATATCTTTCCCTAGTGAGAGGTCCAGCTGAGAACTCACCAGTAGACACCTTCAGTGCAGTCCTCTGAGACTGATCCTGAGCAAAGGGCTAACTAAATATGCCCGATACGTGCACATAATAATGTGTGCTGCTTCAGGTCACTAAGGGATAACTGAGCACAGGAGCTTGGGCCAGCCTGGACAAGTGTGAGAGCCCACCTCAACAAAACAAAACAAAACAAACAAAACAACAGTCCATGGAAAACTAATGAATTGTGGGATGGTAACTTTGAGTCATTAATTTCAAAAATAATTTGCTTTTATAAAACAAAGGAAAATATGATGGTAGAGTTTAAAAATATGTTCAGTCATTAAAGCACAAAGTAAAAAAAGAAGTGATGAGGAATGATTACACTACTGTATTGCTACCCTAAGCTTTCTTCTATATGCCAGGGCTTATGACTTGTACTTTCTATTCTCTTCAAGGTAATTAGTGAATTATCTCAATTTTGCCATACACACTAATTGAGTTGTTTGTTGACGCTGCATGAGGGTTTGTGGCATTTTTCATCCACCCATAATAGATGACTTTGAGCCTGAGATATTTTCCAGAACCTGAGTCATTAATTTAGACATTCCTGTTTTTGAAAATTGGTCATGACTACACAATTCTTTGTGGCAGTTAGGCCAAGCTGCTTAGTCCTTTCCTTTATGTAAATTTCAGAAATCTATTCAAAAGTTTTTCCCATGAGGAAATTAATAGGACCAAATAAAAGGGCACATTTATTGTTATAGTCGTATTTCTATTCACTTATTTCCTACATATTATACTTGACCTCTCTTCATTTATGTTTTTCTCTGTTTTTATTTATGTACCATAGTTTAAAGATTGGTTAAATATTTGAGATTTTTTAGTTTTTGGCAAGTCTCTTTACTTTCATGCAATATTCTTTTTTTATTTAACCTTATCATTTTGTAGCAAAGCTTTCATGAACAGTTTTAAAGTTTTATACATAAATATATAATAAAATGCCACGTTACTAAAATAAATGATCATTATTTTCAGGTAATTCTTTTCCTGTTTCAAATCTTATGCTAAGAATCAGTTGGTATTGTTAGAAAAGTTTGGACAATATGCTACGAGGGAGAAGTTTACATAATATAGGCTTGAAAGTTTATTAAGATCACAAATACAAAAATAAGGCAAATGATCAGTAAACAGGTCATCCAACCTACAGTTCTACACAACTGAATGAGAATTCGTTCAGAAGTTCTTAAACATTGAATGTTCTCTGGCATCTTCCCTGAAGTATGCTTCTTTATTTTCTTTCTTTCCTTCTTTCTTTCTTTTTTAAAAATTCGTTTATACTTCATTAGCATTCACTGTCAGAAGGCCCTCGGTTCAAATGCCTTTTCTTTTCTTTCTGTTGACTTACAGGTCTCCATTCCCGAAAACAATCTTCCTTCCTCTATGTTTTTTTAAAGTGTTTGGGAATGTAATTAACTTTGGTTACGGTATCCTTATTTCAATTAATGTCTCCTGCTGTCTTTCTGGAAAAGAATAGGACTTGCCTTGTCTGTTTGGAGCTTGCACTGTTTGAACAGTATATAAAGAACTGAAATTTTCACTCCCTAGTCATTGAATAAAAAGCTAAACCAGCACTAAAGAAATGATTCATCTTGTTTATAAGACGTTGAGGAGGCACACTCTGTCTTTAGAAGACTCTGAGGAGAGAACATAGAAGATTTCATAGCACGGGCTGTGAGGTTTCTGGCCGGTGACCTATATGACAACGTATTAGATTCTGGGCCAGATCTCGTGACTCCCTAGTTCAAGCTCTGAAATTTGCTTATGACTTTGGGCAAATTCTGTAACATCTGCCTCATTTTTGTTTCATTTTAAAATGAAAGGGCTCGATATATCTGGAATAGAAAATATCCTGCTCAAGGGTTTTTCTTCTTCCTCCATCTGAATCCATGCAGATCATAATGCTATTCATCCATTCACTTACTCAAATTCAACCCAAACCTTCATTCTTACACTGAACAAATTTCAATGACGTTATCAACCTGGCTGAGTTGTAATTTAACAACAACAACAAAAGAGTGTGCTACTCTTAGGATAGATGGTCTCCTTTTATATTTCTAGACTTCCATGATGTCGTACAACCATCCCTTGTGTGAGGAATCTGGTGTGAACTCTGGAAGGACTCCGCTGGGCTCTAGTTCTCCGCGGTGCCTTCCTTGCTGCCTTTTTATTCATGCAGGGCACAGCTTGCCTGCTACTGTGTAGAAAGAACTGTGAAGACAGTGGTTCTCATACAATGTGAAACAGCATCTATTGAAACACAGATTACAGTACAGTGCTGCACATTTATTGGGTGGAGACAAAACCCTCAAATCTGTAATTCTAGTTAGTTTCCTGGAGATTGTGATGTAGCTCTTCTGAGGATCCTACTTAGACAACAATTGCTGTCTAATTCATTCCTTACCCTAGAGTCCATAAGCCCCCAAGGCCTATTGACAGAGATGAGGGAGTTTACTAAAACAACGAGTTAAAGCATTTATAGCTGTACCTTTACTAACCTACTATGCATGTAGGCAACAAAGCTCATAAATATTAATAGCAACAAAATCTTCAAGGCCAAGTCATATTCCACACAGCAAGACCATTCTATTAGGCAAATGCTGGCAGAGGATCTGGAAGCAGCTGAACTGGAGGTGCACAGTAAACTCAACCTCTTGCCATCTTTGTATCTGAGGAGGTTACCATCGAGCTATGGGACTGAACAAATAAGACCGGGCATTTCTTTTTTACTTTCGGCATGATGAAGCTCTATGCGTCATTTTGTGATTCTACATGGCACTATAGTGAGGTGTCACTGGTGTTTCTTCAAGTCTGATTATTTCTTAGGGTATTGATTCTAATGTGGTGGTGCTGGTGCTGCTGCTGGTGGTGAGCAGCACTTAAACGACATTCAAGCTCGCATGATCACACATCATCCAACGGTTGAGGACTTCGCATTTTCATGTTTTTGCTCACTTTTAACAAGTTTAGCTTTCTCCTACCCTGAATCAATGATCGAATAGCAGTCATTCACACTTCAGGAGAATTATACTCAGTGTGTTTCCAGTCTGGGATATGTGTGCTTTGTCTTATTTCTTCTTGGATAAAAATGTGAAGCAAATAAAGAAGATTTAGAAGGAAAGAAAGCATTCAATGCCACCTGTGTGTTCCAACACTGTTTCCCTTGTCCTATCGTCACCTAAGACTACTGGATCTTTTTATTGAAACCTTCTTTAGATCATTCATGTTCATTCATGTACAATACATTCATATTGTATCTGTTCTCTTTGGTTTTGTTATTAGTTTCTATCAATGTAGATGAGTTTAGTAAATTCCCAAGTCAAATAATTTTATTAGTTTCATTAAAAACATGCCAAGAGTATATAGTCACTAATGAATTTTTTAACATTTTATTAAATATATTCCTATGGCTATTAGGTAAAACAACAATAAAAAAAATCAGTGATTTAAAGACCTTAACATTAAAAAAATTAAATCCCTTAAATTGCTTTTGTTTATGTTTACTATAGCTACATTTATTACCATGCTATAAACTAAAACAGAAATATTTGTAATTTTGATGAATTAATTCATTTTAAAATTACAAACCTATCATATATTAACACAAATGACAATTTTCATTAAAAATAATTATTTTCCACACAACAACAAAAATGATGAGAAGAATGGTAATTGTTTAAAACGTGAAAATCTCTTTAATATCCGCTTTCATTAAAAAACAGCTGAAGTCTCATATCTACTTCTTCATTAAATTTTCATACATAGTGCAACTTCTGGAGAACTCCACTGCATACCAATGAGAACGGGAATGAAACAGGTGCATTAGCTCTCAGTAGTGAGCAAATCACCTTCCTTTTATTCCTAAGTATTAAGACATTTCTCTCCATGTAGTTATGGTTATTTTACCAGGAAAAATAGGTTAAAGAAAATATTCTCAGATTATTCTCACAATAAGTTAGGCTTCAGAATCATTGCTGTAAAACACTGTATATATGTATGGCACATATTTGAAACTATAGAACTTTTTTGACTCTAAGGCTTGACTCTCATCCCTGTAATGTTGGCTGTTCACTTGCTTTTGTTTTCCTTAAAATTGCAAGCACATGAAAATAAAAAACTACATTATTTGTATTTGTGTATGAATCGTTATATCACCATACATTAGATCTTGTACATAGTGTGCACTCAACAGATTTGATTGCAATCAATTAATCCAAAGAACCAAAGGATATCAGGAATTTCTTGGGTTTGATACATTGTGGTACAGGAAAGAAACAAGGTTTTGGTACAACATATTGCAAGGTCAGCTGCCATGCAAGGCTGCTTTTAGAAGCTCCAGATCTCTGCCTCACAGTTCACTCAGAACCCCCAGGCAGGTTGATCAGAAGCCCTGTTTTTTCATAAGAATCAGGAAATGTTCCATATGATAGGTCAGTGGTATGGTCAGTTTAAAGCCTGTATTTTACCCACATAAAGAAAATATTTCTAACATGGAATAGTTGACATTTGCACAGATTCTATGTCAACATTTATCAGTTAAAGTTAAAGAATAAGAAGGGACAAGTAAATTTTTTTTAAAAAAATCAATATTTCTTCTAGAGACAACCAGTGGAAGAAAAACCAAAGAAAAAATATGGTAGTACAAATCTTTCACTATGAAAAAATACATTGCTTTACTACTATGAAAATTGACTTTTCATGCTTTAAATCAAGACTTAGAATAAAATCTTGTAAAGATAAACAACACACCCAAATGTAGTATTTATTTGGATATTCCTTTTAGTGCAAAAATGAATAATAATGTGAACATATAATAGCATATATTTAATGAAATATAATCCTGTACAATTTAATCTTTCATATGAAATATAAACTTTACTTCCACTTGAAAATCTGAAGAACAATTCTGTGACTATTATTTAGAGAAAATTTTCATTTTCTCAATTTTGGAGTCTCAACATCTATATCTACACTTTCCAATAATTTGATAAATTGTTAAAATTAATGTAGTAAAGCACAGATTCTCTTTGGGGGTCACTATCCACATTTCCTAAAGTAATACTTAGCATTTAGAGCAATTGATTAAGATCTAACTTGCTGCCAGAAAATAGTTTGCTTATAAGGAAAATTTGTCTTTCTGGTTTTTAATTTCAATTCTCCATTCAGTAAAGGACAGGCATGCACTTTATATCCTATGAAAATATTTGATTTTCTACCAAAAAATGAAACAACAGAAACCAGAGAAAGGAGCTTAGTGATCAGTGTGATATGATATCTTTAATTTGCAGATAAGAGGTTAAGTTACTTCTATAGGCTACACAGATTTAGTTGCAGAGCAGGAATAGAATTCAGGTTCCAGTTTTCTTCCATTACAGCCCAGTTTTATTCCAGGACAGTCTGATACTAGAGTGCTTATAGTAAAGTCAGTGATTCTCGGTGGATAGGAATGGGCATTAAATAGTTATTATACATTCACTGAAAAATGCACTGGGGATTTCTGGCTTCTGCTTAGAAAATAAATACCGAACTATACTGAGCCCTTCCAGGTCCTCGTCGCGGTCTGGGAAATTTATATTTGTAATCCCATGGAAAAGTTATTGGAGGGCTGGTGAGATAGCTCAGCAGCGTAAGTGCTTTCCTGGCAAGCGTGAGGTCCTGAGTTCGACTCCCGGTAGCCACATACGAAAAAAGGGCCGGTGATATCGCTCAGTGGCACAGGCACCTGCTTGCGCACAAGGTCCTGAGTTCGACCCACAGTACCCACAAAAAAAAAAAAAAGTTATTGGAATCCTAGTGAGTTAGTTCCAATCTACCACTTCCAGTGCAACCCACGGCGAGAATAAAGACACTAAGGCATATTTATAGTTGTGGGGAGCCAAGGGGTCCTAAGTCCAGCCAAGATGGTGGTTACTGGAACAAAGACCTCAACCCAGGGCCGAACCGGGTTTTATTAATTCTCAAGGAGGGGAGTGGCTTGGGGATGAGTGACTCTGAGAGTGGTGGGAAGTACGTGAGTACCATGAGCTAGGCTAGGTAGATGGCCTGAAATCACCTTTGCAATATGCAGAGGGAAGGATATGCAGAAGGAGTAATCTGCATAACACAATTCAAGATAGTATCTAATGTTTTGGGGTCGGTGCTTCAGCTCTGATGTGTAATCTTTTATGCCCTGGGAAGTCATAGCCTCTTTTTCGAGGCTCGATCCCAGCCGACAGCATGGAGCATGGCTCTTCATCCCGCCACGCTCAACCATGTATTGGGAGCAAAGAGGCGGGGAAACACAGGCCTGTCCCCTTGCTTCAAAGACTACGTATCAGGACCTCAGCTAGACTGATTTGCATTGCCTAAAGCCAACTGAAGAGATAAGGAAAAGTCCCAGCCAGCTCTGTACACATCAATACATGGAAATAGGGCCAGGTTTAGCCAAGATGGAGATAATTGCTCTTCTTTCAAGGAGAGTCGTCCAGGTGGTCCTCCACAGGAACAAAGCATTGCTTACAGTCTAATCGTCAGAAAAAGCAAGATGATCTATAAAATTATAATTGTTTTGAATCCAACAGAGGCCAGAGGTCTACCAGCTGACCTGAAGTAGAAGAAAGAATAGGTAATTTTAAGGAAGGAGATTTAACTTACATGCCTGAAAGGTCACAGATGGGAGTTGGGGCTTTATGGGCATGTGTAGGAAGAGTTCAGCTAAAACTTTTAAAGAAGCATTTCTAAATGTGGAATGTGGGCAAGTTGGAGAATGTAGAACTTCTGGCAACTAAAAATACAGGCAAATTTGCACTCCATGCTGGCTGTTCCCCACAGCTCTCCACTGGGCAAGCTTACAAGCAAGATGAGGGCAGTGGGGCCAGATTCAGGAGAAGGGGAGAGGTCACTTTCCAGGAAGATCCAGAAAGTCCTATTGGATGTTCTCCATGTGAAAAAAAAGCCTATGTTACTGGGGAGAGAGCAGTGAATATTAACACACACTCTTCATAGATTAACAGCCAATGTGGCCAGGAAAAGGAAAACACTCTCTACATCATGGTAAGCACAGGAAACCTTCTGAGTCAGATCACAAGAGATGATCACCCTGTGATAAAAGATCACTGAGAAAACCCCACGATACAGTGATATGAAGTTGTATCAGGGCAACAAAAAAACCTGCTTTTGCCCACCATCATCAGACCATTTGGCACTCAATAACAACGCTGCAGCCTCCTGCTGGAAAAGATTGCAAAGAAAGCCTCTCTGAACCTCAGGGGCACAGGAAAAGACTTAGGGAGGAGAGAGCAGGAATTTGCCTCAAAGCCCTCCTGCAAACCAGCCACTATCCCAAACACAAAGTGAAGTCTCTGAGGCGCATAAGGTACAGTAGCCAGAAAACTCAGGTCTGGCTCGACTAGTCACAGTGCTGACATAAGTCTCCCCTTCACACGGAAAGCCTGGCTGAAGAACAGGTGCACACATTTCCAGGCAGACGTACCATTTGTCCTAGTTTCTAGTGTCGTATTCACACAATGAACACAGACACACACACACACAACGAACATGAGACAATATAGCAACAAAATGCCTCCCCAAACTCCCAACTCCCTCAAAGCCGATCCCTAGCGCACTAAAGGGGGAAGTCAAAAGCCACACAGCTGAATTGTTTGAAATGATAAAAAAGGAAACAGAAAAGCAGATCAGTAAGGTGCTAGGCAGGCTCAGAGAAGATGTAACAAGATAGACAAAGGACTTAATAAACAAAATGATCAGTCAGCATACAGAAGACACTAATAAAAAGCTAAACAAAATGCTGAACAAAATGATACAAAACATGAATGACCAGTTCAGCAAAAAATTAGAGTCCAGGGCCGGTGAGATGGCTCAGCGGCTTAAGCGCCTGCCCGGCAAGCGTGAGGGCCCGAGTTCGACTCCCGGAACCCACATACGAAAAAGGGGCCGGTGATATCGCTCAGCGGCACGGGTGCCTGCTGGCGCGTGAGGTCCTGAGGTCGACCCCCCGGTACCCACAAAAAAAAAAAAAAAAAAATTAGAGTCCATGGAAAAGTGTCCAACAGAAATCTAGGAGTTTAAAAATTCTATTGAAAGTAACGGTGACAGAAGTGACCAATGTGAGGACAGAGTGTCAAAACTAGAGAGCAGAGCCAATGCAGGTAACCATACAGTCAGAGATACCTTAAAAACAACAAGAAAACATGAAAAATGATCCAACCACTGGAAGATGATACAAAGCACACTAATGTAACTTTAACTGGAATTAGTGAAGAATCAGAGGACAGAATAAAAGGCATAAATGCCTGCTAACAGAAATAATAGGAGAAAACTTTCCAAATAGGGGAAAGAATTTAGCATACGGATAAATGAGACATATAGAACCCCAAATAGCCATGATCAGACAGTAACCTCTCCATGGCACAGCACGATCAGAATCGTAAAAGTCCAACAGAAGGACAGGATTTTAAAAGCTGTTAGAGAAAAGCAATAAATCACTTGTATAAGTAAATCCACTAAAATTACAGCAGACTTCTCAGTGTGAACCTTAAGGACCAAGAGAGCCTGGACTGAACAGTTTCAAGCCCTAAGAGAAAACAACTTCATATCCGGATTTGCAAATCCTACAAAAGCATTTTTCAAAATTGATGAAGGAATAAGATTTTTCCACGACAAAGAGCACCTTAAGAAATTCATGGCCACTAAGCCAGCACTCCAAGAAATTCTCCAGGATATGCTAGAAAGAGACAATGAAGCCAACAATGCCCAATAGCCTAATGGAATGAATACACCGGGCAGGATGAACAGCTAAGCAGAAGGGGAAAAAGGAAATCAGCAACAGGAAAATAATACAATGACAGGAATAAGTCAAAACTTTTCATTAATAACTTTTAATATGAAACTGTGTAATGAAATTGAAAGAGAAAGAGTACTCCAAAAGTCATTCCTAGAAGTTAGCATTACTCTGATTCCAAAACCAGATAAAGAAAACTAAAGAAAACTGCAGGCCAATGTTTTTAATGAACATAAATACAAAAATCCTCAACAATACACTGGCAACTAGAATGCAACAGATCATTAAAAAGATCATACTCCATAACCAAATAGACTTCATTTCAGGGATGCAAAAATGGTTCAACATATGCAAATAAATAAATGTAATACATCATATAAACAGAATCACACAATCATTTCAGTAGATTCAGGAAGAGCCTTTGAAAACTCAACATCCATTCATGATGACACCCCTGAAGAAATAGATATAGAAGGACCTTATCTCAATCTGATAAAAGACATTTATGACAAATCTCCTGCCAACATTATATTAAGTGGAGAAAAGCTGAAAGCTTTCTTTCTAAAATGAGGAACAAGACAAAGATATCCACTATCACCACTCTTGTTCAATGGGGTACTTGAAATATTAGCCAGAAGAACCAGGCAAGAGAAGGAAATAAAAGAGATCTGCATAGGAAAGGAAGAAGTTAAATTATCACTATTTGCCAATGATATTATCATCTACATTCTACTAAAAGACTCCTAGAATTAAAAACCAAATTCAGTAATATAGCAGGATACAAAATCAACACAGAAAAATCAATATTATTCCTGTATAATGATAATAAATTCACCAGTAAAGAAATTAGGCAAAGAACATCATTCACAATAATATCAAGAAAAATTAAATAAATACTTAGAAATTAATCTAACCAAGGAAGTAGAAGACCTATACAATGAAAACTACAGTACTCTAAAAAGGAGATTGAAGAGGGCATCAGAAAATGAAAAGTTATCCCTTGTTCTTGCATAGACAGAACCAATATTGTCAAAATGAGCATACTGCTAAAACTATGCTTCCTAGCTCAACCACACTACCATCCAACTTGTTAGAATCTCCCTGAGGCCAGAACTTTTGTCTTTTTCAATTCTTTTGGCATACTGCATGACAATGTTCGAAATGAACATGGAGTAATTAGTCACAAAATCAATTACATGAAGATGAAGTCTTCCTTGTTTATTTCTTTAATTTTATGTCACTGACCTGATTTACTCTCAAATGTTGAGAAGCCCAGACTATATTCATTTCCTTTAGGAGCAGTATAACAGTTTGGTTATTGACAAAGTTGTCACAGGGACTGTTTTTTCTGTGATCACTTGTATCACTTTACATTGAGGCAAATATAGGTGAATTTCTTGGTATCAGCTCTCAGTAAATCCCTTTAGAGCAAGGAAAGAAAACAGGGATTATTTTGCAGGACAACTTGGATTGCTTGGTGATGGCTTCCTGCAATCTATCCTGGGAGGCTGAGGCCCTGCATGCGGTGAATAATTTAAGGGTGAAGAAGGGAGAATGATGGTGCCAGGATGGCCCATGTATCATACATCTAGCAAACTCAACTTAAGCACTACTTGACACTAATAAGTGTGGTCACTCTCAGAAGTGTGTAAAAAAGCTTCAAAAATTCCATAGGTGCAAATCCAGACCTGTTGGTGGGAGCTGGTGGGATGGAGGGGGCAGCCATAAAGAAGCTATAAAGAAGACTAATGAATTTGTCTATTTTTAAGGCTGGTGTTTTGGGAAGTTTTTCATATCTTTTCCCCAAAAGACTAGGTGAAACTGAATTTTTAGGTAAAAATTGTGAGAAAAAAATACTGTTATCATTACTGATGGAAAAAGGCAATAAATTCATATGAATATAGAAAAGTAAAAGCCTTTATTTTATTTAGTACTTATTAAATTTATGTTCTTAAGTGCCACATAAAAGCATAAACATTGATATATTCACAGGGTACTATGTGATGTGATACTTTGTATAACATTTATATCAAGATAAATATATCTCCTCCCTATGCATTTTTCATTTCTTTGTGGTGAACATATTAAAAGCCTTTTCTTCTAGTTTTGAGAAATATCGTACATTAACACAATCTACAATCACCAAAAGTTTAATTTTATACTTTAGGATTTTTTTAATTGGAAGAAGTGGACAAATGGTCATCCCTCACATTTAAACAATGTTCACCAGTTTGTCTGGCAAAGACCCAGTCCTGATTTCTGGGAAAGTCCTAAATCCCTTTTGACTTAAGGTAGATGCCAATTTAAGACAGCCCAACTGAAGTCATCCCAACCGAGACAAAGCAGGAGAAAAAGTAACCAGTTCCCTCCCTATCTTATCTTACCTACCCTCTTTCTTACTGATAAGAAACTTGCTGCTGTGCTTGTCAGTCAGATACAACTGCTCAAAAGGGTTTCAGTGGTTTTTATTTGTAGGAAGCATTTCTAGAAAGTTGAGTGGGCAAGCTCTTCATTGTATCACTTATTAGCTAGTTGTAGGCTCCTAAGAATTAGAAAGAAGTGTTATTTATCCCTGCATCTTTTGGCCTAAGGCAAATTAATGGATTGTTCCTCCTCTGGCTGTTCAGTGTTGAGGGCTAATTGTCTCCGATATACACAGGTCCCTCCCATCTGTTCATCATCTCTATCTGTCTGTCTGTCTATCCATCCATCCATCCATCCATCCATCCCATTATTCAACAAACATGTTATTGAGCACCTAAAATTATCAGGTTCCAAGAGATAAATGAATCAGTTTTTGTCTCAAGAACATCACATTGTAGTAAGAGAAAGTTGTAAATAACATTTAAGGTTAAGTGCCAATATAGATATAGGTATAAGGCACACTGTATGTCAAAATAAAGGGACTGATACTTTTTAGATCAAGCAGATTGCACACAGAATGAATATGAATCAAACACATTTAGTCTACCATGAAGCCGAAGGAGGGAAGAGCTTCCCTGCTAGACTAATTATCCTATTCCAAGGCACGGAGTTATGGGGAAGCATGGCATTATACGAGGGTGTTACAACATCTGAAGTTCCCAAGTGTCTAAGAAGAGCAAAAGTCTTCTGCTTTAGTTTACTGTGGATAGATCAGAAGTGCAATTAATGTCTGCCCAAGTTTCAGAGTAAAAAACTTCTGAGGTATTTAAAAAACCCTAAATGTCAATGCTTTCATAGGAAGTGTTATTTCTAGGCAGGCTTTCCTATAAACTGGGAGTTAAAGTACAAGGAACTCACAGCTGACCAGAAAGGGCACTCCAGCTGAGTAACGATTTCTGTCCAATGAGAAGCTCCTGAGTCGATGCTTAGGCCAAGAAGGTAAGAACAGGAGAGATCTTCTCCCTGAACTCTGGCAGAAACATGAGACTGACGGATTGCGCTCCTTGCATTGAAGAAGGGCACCCCATCTATCATTTTGTTCTTAGCTGAAATATGAGTTTTTTTCATTAGTCTGACAATTGCACATCAGAGACATGCCTGAAAATACCTCCATTTCTCCACTGACTCTGCGAAGGTCCTTTCTGTGGCAGTGGAAAAGTCAGGGACCCACCTGTAGTGACATTTGCTTCCTGAACGACAGTGACAGATGAAGATCCATGCCCGCCTTGCCCCATTACAAACATCCATGGAAAAGTGCAACCCCCTTTATTAATTTGAACCCTGGGATTTCGCAGTGCTCTCTTTACCAGGCCAGTAGGGAATTTGTTCATTTGGATATATTAGGGTGATAGAGTAAGTAGATAGATTGAAATTTTGACTATACTTTCAATTAGAGAAAGCAACTGTAAAAAATACAGGGTACAGGGCTGGGGATGTAGCTCAGCGGCACAGTGCCTACCTGGCAAGCGTGAGGCCCTGTGTTCGATTCCTAGTATCAAATAAATAAATAAATAAATAAAGCAGGGTATAATATTCCCCTCTTATCTACGGGAACTATGTTTCCAGGAATTCTTAAATCTATGGGTAGTGCCAAACCCTAAAAATATCTTTTCCTATACATACATACCTATGACAATTTAAATTATAAATGAAACCAAGTATGAGATTAACAACAATAATATAACAAAACAGAATATTTATAATACGTACAGCAATAAGTCATTTAAAATTTATGTATTGTTTATTTTGGTTATTTTTCATTTAATAATTGTGGTTACTGAGTTCATGGAAAATGAAACTGGATAAGGAGCGAGTACTATACTGTTCTTTCTTTTTGTGCATTTTTTCAGTGGAGATCACTTCATTAGCTAGTTCAGTTATTCACAATTATTTTTGCATTAAGCCAATTATTAAATATTATCAGTGTAATGTCAGAATTAGTGCTAGATATTGTGACTTTAATTACTTGAAAATGTTCTTGTCCTTGAAAGTGTCCATCTATCCGTCTGTCCCTCTGTCCACTCAGCATCTACTATTTGATTGTCTCCTGTATGTAGACACCACACTAGTTTCTGAGGATACAGTGGTAAACAGAACCAGACATGGCCAGGTCTCCTCTTTTTCCTTTGGACTTTTCATTTTACTAATAAATTCCATTGGATTCTCTGTGGTTTGTGGTTGGTGGCGCAGGCTACACACTTCCAGTGGGGCACCTTGTTCTTTTCTAACTATAGAATCAGGTTGAAAATAGAGAAAGAGGGCCGGTGAGATGGGTCAGCGGCGTAAGCACCTGCCTGGCAAGCGCGAGGGCCCGAGTTCGACTCCCGGTACCCACATACGAAAAAGGGGCCGGTGATATCGCTCAGCGGCACGGGTGCCTGCTGGTGCGCGAGGTCCTGAGGTCGACCCCCCGGTACCCACCAAAAAAAAAAAAAAAGAAAATATAGAAAGAACCCTTTTCCACCTGGTGAGGGAGACACAGCTGATCTTTGCATCAAGTTAGTGTTAAGTAAGCTGATCGATCTGATATATATTTACCATGTCAGTATATTATGCCAAAATACTTACTCAGGTCTATGCGAAGAGAAATACAATGATAGATATAAAATGGATGAAAAATCTAGAGAATCAATAAATATAAACTATAATAAAATATGATTTTATTCAGTATCCTTTTTATCAGTACTATGTTTTCGGGACACATTGCTTTTCACACTGAAATGATAAAACAGCAGAAGAAGTGGAAATGACAGCATACCCGGGATGTTTCATGAAACTCACTCTCCACCAGACCAGTCCTCTGACATTCAGTCTCCTTCAAATATTTGCCAGGAGGTAAAAATTTAGGTTTTTTTTTAAAACCTCACACCTGTTAGTAGATGTTAGAATTTTTTTTAAATACAAAGTTTTCAATGAGAGGCCACACCTAGAAAATGGCAGGGCAAAAGTGATGAAAGTAATTTACACAAACTGCAGTGGTCCTTATGGATTTTCTGACTTTTCTTTTCAAAAGAAAGCTGGGAAATTTGGTGTAAAATGGTTGAAATAAAACGTGATATTTGGGGTTGAAAGGAGAAAATTCTAAATAAGATGAAATGTCAGTGTGATGACGCCCTGTCACCAAAACATCCCATGCAGCACCGGCATGTTGCACACACTGCCTGGCCCTACCTGCCATGCAGTTCTCCATTCCCTTCAGGCTTCTAGCCAGTGGATACATTTTCAAGTCTTCCCTCCTTCATGGCTTTTCCAACTCAGAGTGACTTCTGGATTCATTGTACTTTTTGCCTGTATCATCCTTTTCTGTTTATGCTTCATTATTATTATTTTTTTAATATTCATTTAGGGGAGGTGTTAATGGAGGGGGTAGGGAGCAGCCTTGCTTTCCAGGTTCTTAATTGTCCCGATCAATGAACTGCTCAGGACAATTGGTGGATGTGAAATGTTACCAGTTATTCTACAGCAGAAATAAGAAAAAGAAAAGGAAAAGGAAAAGAGAAGTGCTCATGGAGAAAAGGGTGCTTTGAAGACAAAGGAGAAGCAAGCAGAAGGGACCCTGCGAGAACCACAGGTCAGCAGCGCAGTCAATTGCTGCCATTCTTGTCTTCTCTGATGCTTGATCCTGGCGGTCCCACCTGAGCTCATGCTAGCAGATCGGCATCAGGTGCAATTTTGGCGTGTCCTCGCGTGGGGAGATTGGGTGCGGGGCTGGCTCGATCCATGTCAGGCTCGGGTGCTGCCGCTCTGTGCCCGTGGTTTCTAAGTCTCCTCAGCTGGCAGGTCGTGCCCAGCTGCTCCGGCCACATTGCCATAACTCAGCCTCCTACTACAGAGGCATAGAGCACTTGCCTAGCATGCAAGAGGTCCTGGGTTAGATTCCTAGCACCTCAAGATTACTGTATCTATTTATTACCAGGTACATATGTCTCATTCCTTGCAACTCAGGAATGAACATTTTGGGATCAGTGATGCCTCTTGCATGTATTTCTGTGTTCTTTACGTGGATTAATCAGGTAATCACCCTGAAGCACTTCACTACCTCAGGTACCTCAGAAATCACTCTCTACATTTGCAGCAAGTGGATCTGGGAGCCACCTGGAGCAAACAGCACACTTGTAGATCCTACCTGAGCCTCATAGATCCTTTGTCCAATTTGGGGTTCTTTTATGAATAACTTGTGGATCTTCATAATAGTTATTTTTTGAATAATTAAATAAATGAACAACTGAATTGTATTTCATCTGGCAGTTATAATGTGGTTCCAAAGATGTGGAATATTTAGATGTTTGAGAAAGATATTTTGGAAGTTTTATTTGGTCAGTAGACTTCAGAGACACATAGATTAATCTCTCCAACTCCTTGTGTTAAAACAAGATGCTGTAACTTGGGCTTTGTTCAACGTATTCTGTTGTCAGAACTGTGTTGAACGAGAACAACATTCTCCCTTACTCTTCAGCCCTCCTCACGGCTCACCCATGTTCTTACTGAGAGGAGGCGTGTACTTCCTCACATTAGTATTTTTGTCTTGCTCAAGGCTACATGGCAAGAGCACTTTACTCCAGCTTCTCTGTCCAATTTACAGTGCTCTTTCCTTCTTACTCCTTAATAATGGAGTTACTAGAAGATTCTAATAACAGCAACTAAGAATTTGGCTAGTAACACAAACACAACCAAATTGATTGCATCTTTCTTTGAAGTTTCCGAAGGTCCAGGTGCTCTTGATACATTTTATAATAATTATTATGAACATAAATTACATGTGCCTGGGGAGGAAAATAAGTGCTTTGAGCTTTTTAGTTACTTGATCCCTATTTGTATGGGGATTTAGTATTCAGCATACTGTGTAAGGAATATTTGTTTTCCTTATATCGAATATAGAATGTTTAAAAAGATGATACGAACATAAAAATCTTAGTTAACACATACTGAGTACTCGTGTTTTCTAGTAGCTGTACATGTATATCTATATTGCCAATTCTTATAGCAACCTAGTGAGAAAATACTATTTTTATTACCATTATAGAGAGAAGAACTGAGCTACCTGGAAATTCAATAAAGTTATGTAGCATATTGCAAAGTCAAGGCCAAGTTCAGGTATTTTGACTCTGGAACTAATGTTCTGTGTTCAGTTAGTTGCTCCTTCTGGCTCAAATGTTAAACTGTTAAACTGTTAAATTTTCAGGAATTGCGAGCCAGTTGATGTCGTATAAGTAGCTTGATGTTGCTCATATGTGTGGTAGCCAGAATAAAGGTCCACAGAACAACCCTATCCATGCTTGAATGCCCAGAACTTGTGAATATGTTACTTTCCTTGGTAAAAAGGACTTTTCATATATAATTGATTAAAGATCTCTAGATGGAAAGAGTTTCATGGTCTATTTGGGTGGACGCAATCTAATCACAGTAATCCTTAGAAGTGAAGAAGGTTTCCTCCTAGTGGTCAGAGAAAACAATCCGAAAGCGGAAACAAGATCAGAGAGATGCAGCCTGAGAAGCCAGTTTCTGTGGTAGGAATAGATAACTAAGGGGTTGAGCAGGAGCACTTGCACACAGATAACAGCAAATGCTATAAATTAGTTTGTTTCTCCTGGAGATGTAGGAGGGACTTAGAGTCTGGGCCTGCAGATGCCTGATGAGCAATTAAAAGCAGGAGAAACTTGGCATCTCTGCGTTCATTTTATACCTGTCTCTATTATTGACTTAGAACTTTGGTTCACATCCCTGCTCAGCTCTGTAGGTAGCCATGGTAATCACTTAGGAAGTGGATCTCTATAAACTCAATTTACGTCTTTCATCTCATCCTCCTTCAAGAATGAGAATAGTAAGATAAAAGGACTAAGGTAATTTTCAGTATTTGCAGAAAGAGCAAATCACCAGCTTTTACAAAGTATGCTCCAGACCCCCTGGAGTGGCACCTAGAAGTCTCCTGTCATTGCTTTAAACCTACAGGCACCTTGGATTTCAGGGCCTCATGGCACAGATCACCCTATGATGAGAAACCTCATGACGAGGTCAGTCCCTAGGCAGGAGCAGTCCTCTTATGGGAACTGGGTTGCTCCCTCAAGCCATTCTCTGGAGGAAGCTTGGAGAACCAGTTGTAAGGTAACAATCAAGCAGGCCATGGCTTGACAGGGATAACCTAACTGCCACCTATCCAAATCCCTTAGCTATGAAAATCCCCAACCTTTGCCTTTGTTCTTCTTTTAAATAAAACCCCAAAGTTTCTGTCAGCCCCTCCAAGACAGATCTTGAACCCTTTTATCTGTCTTTCTCACCATGGCTATTCTGATTAAAACTTCCTTCTTGGCCTTCACCACTTTGCAGTTCCTTGACTGGCATTTGGGGAAAGGAGACCGTGCCTGGTCTATTGGGACCCCTAGAACCAGGGCTTTTACTCTAAAACTCTAGTAAGAGAGATAGTTGTTAAACATTTACTGGAATAATTCTTCTTTTAGTAATTATATTGTGTTACATCCTGTTAAAAAGAACAGGAAATAGAAATATGGAGAGGTTAAATAACCTACCTAAAAGATGGAACAAAAAGATTCAATGGTATCTATAAAAATGTTGTGATAATTATAAGCATGACTTTAATCTTTTCAGTAACCAGTAAGTTTACATTATTTCCTTATTGCTGTGCAATGTATTTAAGCAGAACCCTTCTTCATTACTCTACACCTCCTCAGGGTCTCCTTTCTTTCTTTCTTTTTCTTTCTTTCTTTCTTTCTTTCTTTCTTTCTTTCTTTCTTTCTTTCTTTCTTTCTTTTTCTTTCTTTCTTCTTTCTTTCTTTCTTTCTTTCTTTCTTTCTTTCTTTCTTTCTTTCTTCTTTCTTTCTTTCTTTAATTCACTTTAGTACATGTCACTTATCTCTGAAAACTAGTCAAGGTAGACTCCAAGGATATGTAAATTACTAAAAGAAAATGGAGTCAGTCAGTAACCATCCATCCATCCACCCATCCATCATTTAAATAATGAGACAGCAACTTACGAATTTAGCAAATACTTATTAAGGAACTTTTACAAACACAGTTCCAGATATTTGGTTATCAGTGTTCTAAATGGACAAAAAGCAATTTTAAAAACCCTAAACCCACCATGCTTTCATAGAGTTTAATGGAGTAATACACAGTCCTTCTTTCCCCAGGTACAAAGTATTATTTTGGGGGCTAGGGGTTTGCATATTTCTAAATGTTGCATTTTGGGAAAGTCTGCAGTCATGTAAGACACATGGGTCTATACAGGTAGCATCCTTGCCTTGTATAGCTCTTCCTTCTGGTGTACCCCTCTTCTTTTTGTTCTTCTCCTATGTAAACTGAGTCTCATCTAGGAAGGTATCATTTAAAAAGCATGGTAAATAAAGAGATTGGCTTCAAATGAAGAGTTGTTATTGAAGCCATTAATTAAAGAGGCATTAGAAATGGTTTGGAAACAAAAGATAATGGAGGCACTTAGACTAATACTAACAGCAAGTTCCTGAATCCAGAAGGAAGAGTCCCAAATGGGAACAGTGCTCATGAAGAGACATAGGTCCCTGAGAGGCACGGCATGTGAGGCATGGGCTAGACTGGAGGAAAGAACCATGACATCTCTTTCCTCCCACTATCTGGTTCCCTGTTGGTGCCTCCCATTGGCTATTCCGATCAGAAGCCATGCAGCAAGGAAACATGGGTGATCCAGTCAACAACTGAGACGCAGAAAAGCAGAGGACAGATTCAGATAAAAGGCAAAAATGGAGCTACCAGCATATAAAAAATCTGAATTATGTGTCCAGTGGATACACTGCATTATTTGCAAGTTAATAAAGGAAAATATCTAAACCAAAGATATAGTCTTCTAAATAGTGAACTTTAAGGTAGCATTAAGAAATATTTTGCTAATGAGGGCTTCCTTTTGATCACGGACTCTATGTTCCTCGAACTCCTGGAACTCATTCCTGCTTTCCAATATTAACAAGCTTCCAAGCCAGTTCCATTTTCTGGTTTCATTAATTAATGTGTTTTGGAAAGAAAATCCTACAGCTCAAGGAAATAATCAGACATAGAAGATAAGAAGGTTTGAATGTCACAACCAGACTTCCATTCTCTTCTACTAATATTAGTGTGGAATTAAATATCATGCACTACAGAAACTATCTGTGGAACAGTTGAGTTGCAGGTGAAAGGAAACCTTTTTTGCACTGTAGTTATTGTCCTTGCATAAATAGACTTGAAGAAATAATCACTGATATATTCGGAGAAAAGAAATATGAGCTTCTGCGTCATGACACTTAGCCAGCAGGTGTCATGCAGAATCCTATGCTTGTTTTTCTCTGCTCATTGTCACAAGAACAGTGTACAAAATCCAGGGAAAGTTCTCATAAGATTTCAAGACCAAAAACTATCTTCTTTCCCTTGTCATTGAGAATAAATTACAAGTTTAATAAAAATTAATTTATATTTTGAGGGAGAGAAGCCAAATAATTAGGCATTGCCAGGCTTGTAGCTTAATCTTTAAAATAACACCCTCTAATTTTTTCATTTGAGTTCTAGCACTGCACTGCTTGATAATTGTGCTATTTCAAAATGCATGGAGGGTGCAATAAATTTAGAGATCCTTCCAGTGGCATTGATTTTGTCCCTCTGATAAATGGTCTAGGCTGTTGTTGTAAAACAAAATCATAAAGATATATGATTCAGTATCCTAGACTGTACAAATTCATCACTAAATATGCTTATTAAACACACAGAGTTGCTTCCCTACTCACATGCAAGAGGATAGTCACTTCCTTCTCTGGGGTTGCTCATATCATACTGGAATATTTTTTTAGTTCATAGTACATTGAATGGGAAATTTTCAAGGTTGAATCCCACTTTGTTCATTCCATATAGGTAGAAATCCCATAGATCTTCTCACTTATCCCCTTTTCTGAGAGCGTTAACATTCACAATATTTATGTCACCCATGTATTTTATCGGTTTGCTGTCACAATTTCTTTCCAGATCACTAACAACTGTTAGACATCACTGGGATAAATGTTAGGTTCTGTGGTGCCCTAATGGCCATATCTTAAATATTTAGACAAAATATATAATTTTAATCTAATGTATGTGATTATGTTTTCACTCAAGCGAATGCAAAACACACAGTTTATATACAGCGGGTGAATAAACTGCTCGTGAATCAGCAAATGGCCCATGCTAAGCAGGCAGTGGTTACTGATTGCCAAGGTTTATTTAGGATTTTAAGTGCTCATGATTTTTCTTATCCAGAACTTCAGAATAAAGAACCATAGACGCTTCCTGCTCTTTGCTCAGTTTGCTCAGTACAAAATGAAGAGTTTGTTTTAGGTGGGGGGTTTCCCAAACCAGCTGAACTTTAGAAATCAGAATTCTCCCTATCTCTGAATTTTAAGTCTACTTCTCTGTTTCTCCAAACTCTTCTTTGATCCCCTGAGGCATCAACACAAATGGGAAGTGGTACCCGTTAGATGGCTCTTGCTGTCATAACGATATATCATAGGTTAGGTGGCTTAAACAACAGAAATTTGTTTTTCCACAGTTCTGGAGACTGGAAGTCCAGGATCAAAGTTTCTCTGGAGGGCTCTTTTTTTGGCTTTCAGATAGCTACCGTTTCACAGTACATTTTGAATTTTCTCTGTGTACACATTTTCTTGTCTTTTCATCTTCTTAAAAGGGTATCAGTCGTATTGCATTATGGTCTCACAGTTATGATTTTATTTCGAATTAGCTTCCTTTCAAGGGTCTTATCAGGGATTAAGGATTTAATATATGATTTTCGGTAGGGACACAGTTCAGTCCACGATGTAGTCCTTCCTCTGAGGTATGAGACTAAATCCCCTGGGCCTTTTCCTCTGAGCACCAGAGGCCCAACACCAGCCAGATAGAGACCTGTCTTCAGACACAGAGTCACAGTTCCATAGTTTCTCCTCTGAGCTTGAGGTTCTGATAGCCCCAAGCCTTTCTCTTGTTTTTCCCAGCTATGTCTAGGAAGTCCTGCTTCCAGAATTTACTTTCCCCTGTTAACCTTTACTGCTTTTGGTTATTCCTGTTCTTCAACACTTGTTAAGCAATTCTACACCAAACCTTCTTCCTTCAGATGCCTAGTGTGGTTTGTATTTTCTCACTGGTAACAATCTGTAAGAAATTCATGAACTAGCCTTGTGAACGTCTAGACCAAGAATTTTCCAGGAGTAAGACCTGCACGTGCAGAGCAGAAACATGCCTGGAATGTTTAAGAAATAGTAAAGAGCCCACTGTGACTGGTGCAAAGTGACCGGAAAGCAAGTATTTGGAGATGGTGTCAAATGATAGCAGAGCCAGATAACTTTTTAAAAAATTGACATTTAGGGGCTGGTGAGATGGCTCAGTGACGTAAGCACCAGCCTGGCAAGCGCGAGGGCCCCAGTTCGACTCCCGGATCCCACATACGAAAAAAGGGTCTGGTGATATCGCTCAGCGGCACAGGCACCTGCTGGCACGCGAGGTCCTGAGGTCGACCCCCGGTACCCACACACACACACAAAAAAAATTGACATTTATTTAAATTGCAGAGGAAAACCATTGAAAGATTTAGAAAGTATAACACAAGTTTTTAAATATATTACTATGGCTGATATATATTTGAACATATTTAGGAGGATAAAAGCAAAAATCAGTTATGAACCAGTTGCGTTCATCAGTGAGAAATAACACAGGGAGTTTATTAGAGGAGGTAATAATAAGAGTGGAGGAGGTAATAGTAAGTATGTACTATAATAATAACTTATTATTATATAACAATAACTGTGAATGTATTTCAGGATTGAATCAACCAGGTTTGCTAATTAATTGGATATAAGATAAAGGAAAAGGAAAAGAGTCAAAATGACCTCAAGGTTTTGGTGTGCAATTGGAATAATGAAGGTTCCATTAAGAGAAACGGAGCCATCTCTTTTTATTAGGGTGGGGGGCAGACAACAGGAGCTATGTTTTTAACTTGCTGACTTTCAGGTGTCTATCAGATACCTGAGGTATCATTAGACACTTGTACAGCAGATCTGAAGTTCAATTCTCAGATGGAGATATAAATTTGAGATGATATAGATAATATTTAACCCCATGAAACTGAATAAAATCTAGGGAGTATACATATGATAACGATGAGATACACCAATATTTAAGGACTGAGTAGACAGTAAATGAAACATCATCCAAAAAAATAGGGGCAATTCTAGGAGAAGGGGGTATCCTGGGAGGCAATGATGAGAAAGTTTTCTGGAGGAGACAGTGATAAACAGAGACAAAGGTTTTTGACAGGTCAGCTGTGAGCAAAGAAGCTTTAGCAACTGGAAAGTCACTGTTGCCCTTCATGAGGAATAGTCTCTACGGAGTTGAGGCCAAATGTCCACTTAGATTGGGATTAAAAGAGAATAGATGTAGATGAAATACAGCCAGAGAGTGCAGACAATTTATAAGTCACTTTCTTTCTTCCCTCCTGCTTTCCCGCCCTCCCAGCCCCTCCCTTCCTCTCTCTTTCTTATAAAGGACGAGAAAGAAGTTGGTGGTAAGTGAAATGGTAATGTGAGAAAAGGAGTTCAGAGAGTTTTTAAAAGATGGTTTTAGAAAACTGCATGCGTGTGTATTGTCAGGGAAAATCCAGGGAGATAAAAATTTGATGACTCAGAAGGCAAGGAGAGTTGCTACACTGAAGTCCTTGAGTAAACAAGAAGGGATGGAATTTAGCCCATAGGTGAAGAGCTACCCAGTGATAACCTTGTGACTACTTTTGAATTAGGAAACATATTTTACTTGCTCACTTAAAGCTTGTGGATGGCTTCTCACTGTCTTACAAAAAAATCCACAATCCTTGCCCATGCTTTTAAGGTTGAGAATGAATCAAATACTGTTTTACATATATTATCTATTACAATTCTCCCTTCCACACTAAGTTCCAACCACCCACATCCCTTTATATGCCATGAACAGAGCCAGCTTCTTCCTCCTCCTCCTCTTATTTTCCCTTCTCCTCCTCTCCCTCTCCTTGTCCTTCTCCTTCTTCTTCCTTCAAATCGTTTCAACTTGCTATAACCTCTGCCTGGTAATCTATTCTTTTGATGTTTTATTGGCTTCCTGTTTCTCATATTTTAGTTTTTGACCTAAATGCTTTTTCAGAAAATCTTTTCCTAATGTTTTTTTGTAATATATGCTCAGAAGTTAACCTATTAACATTTCATATTTATCTTGTATTTATTTCTTTTCTTGCTCATTGTTTTTCTTTCTGACAAGAATGTAAGTTTTAGCTATAGCTCTAAAACTTAGTAAAATGTCTGGAACACACAAACTGGCGCTCATAAAAATTCTTTATTAAAACAAAATTATAACCTCAGTGTCCCAAAGTTGTCTAGATTTAAAGAGAATTTATTACTTTTAATATATACACAACCATAATTTGAGCTCCCACACTAGATAATTGCAAGAAATCTAATTCTTTTCCCATGAGTTTTGGAGCTCACTTCTTATATGTCCTAGAAATGAATCCTGTTTTCCTTGTCACATCTCTTTCTCCCTTACAAGTTTCCTCTAACTGTCTCATGATGACCTTGTCATTCCTGAGCATATTTTATCCCAAAGCATAGGCACAGGTCCCTAAGTTCAGCTACTGTAATGTTCTCATATTTAGTATTTATTAACCTTTGAGTATAGTAAAATGGTAACAATAACCTATTCAGTACTTGCTGTGAATAAGGCACTGTTCTAATAATATTATTTCTACTCTATATAGATATCTGTATGTAAAGGAACTTTTATCTCCATATACCTACTATTTGTCTATGTAAATATTGTATCTACTACCTATATCTGCTCTATCTACCGATCTATCCATCATCTACCTACCTAATTATCCCACCAATGGTATGACATTTATCCCTATTTTATAGATAAGACTCTGAAGCACTGAAAATGGATGTTTCCCAAGGACATATAACTGATAAGTAAAACCAGGATTTATGCCCAGGAAGTTGGTTTGTAGAGTTATCTTTTTAAAGGAAAGGAAATTATAATGCAGAAAAGGAAAAATTTAAATTGCTTGTCTAATAACTTTTTTTCTTTTAATATGCTGGCCATTGTCACTGATTCAAATTGTCTGAATATTGGATGTATTGTTTTTTCAATGCTAGCTTATTTCCATATTGTGGGAATTTGATTCTCTTTCTTTGGGTTGAATTTATTCTCTTAAATCTATTCACTCTCACTGCCTGTCTTCAGAGAGAGGAAACCAATATATTTAAACAACATCATAATCTCTGCAAACACAAAGTTACCTCAAAATAAATAGAGCCTTTTATGTGATGAAACAGCAAAATAACGTCCTTAACAGCGTGGTCTGAAGAACGTGCACTTTCATTTTTCTACTGCCTTATGTCTGCGTGGCTAAAATTGTCACCAAAGAAACGCCTATAAAAACAAAGAGAAGATGTTGACATTCACCCTAGATTTAGGTATGGTTTTAGTCTTTAACATGAGATACTTTTATCCTTGCTTTATATGTAAAATACTGCAAAGGTTACATGAAAGAACACTGACATTTGCTAGTCCTAGCAGCTAGGAAGAAGAAGCAAGAAGAGACAGAGTGGCATATGACTTTAAATGTTATAATGTAGTTCTGGAAAATAGCAGCATTTTCTTCAGCAAAAAGGTACGATTCAGTGCCCGAGGCCAGAAGGAAAAAACCAAAAGTGATCACTGCAAACCTTTAAAAGCACATTCATGTGAAGAGTTTTGTGTGAAAAATGCTTTTGAGCCAAGAGGATCTTATAAAAGACTGATTCTCATGGCTAAAATCAGAAGACTGAAACTTCTGGGGTATCAGGACATCAACAGTAAATATATCTTTAAACATCTTGAGGGCAGGGCATGCCTGAGCAGGTTGGAGATAACAACAAGTAAACCAAACACCATGATAACTTTCCTTATAAATACAGTGCACTTCACAATCTTACACTGATAATTAGAAGAACAGCAATATAAGCAGTTGCCATTAATTAATCAATTATTTCTCAATAAAGCCTACTGTTAAGGTTTGGGTTTAAAATGTCAGCCTAATATCTCATGTTTTCAGAGGTAGGTGTTTTCGAAGGTGATTGGGTCAAGAGGGTGCTGTCCTCATTAGCGGATTAATACATCCATGAGTTCATAGCTGAATGTGCTGTTGGGGGGAGCTGGTAAGAAGAGTAGGGCCACAGGGGGTGTGACCTAAAAGGATGTATTTGTGTCCACAGCTCCTCCTCTCTCACTGTATGTTTTCTGGAAGCCATAGGGTGAGCAGCTGTCCTTCTCCAGAACTTTCCAACTGTCATTTCTACTTTGGAACCAGCCAACCTAGACTGAACCCTCAGAAAGCCAGAGCCAAAATAAATTCCTCCACCCTTAAATTGTGCATATCAGGTGTTTTGTTCCAGCCACAGAAAAGTGATTGACACAGGTAACAAGCTGTGCCAGCAGCAGATAATACTAGTAATAACCAAATAGACAAAACAAAAAAAACTTTGCCTTCATATAACTAGTGTTTACTGATATTTATCATGTACCAGACATTGTGTGCAAAGGTTTTGTAGACATTTATTATTGTTGTTCCTCAATCAAATTTTGAAGTAGCTTTACTTTGGAAAATATTATATAATATGGAATAAGAAGCATGAAACTTGGAAGGACCGACTCGCTGACCACGGGGTCAAGTGCCCAGTCAGTGAGGGGGCTGAGTCTTGAACCAGATTTGTTTCACTCTGAGGTACAGCAGCCTGATGTTTCTTTTAAGGACTACTTGTGCATCTCCAACTGTTCTCATTTGCGTGTGTGTGTGAATTTCCTGGTCTTTTACCACTTGCCCTGGGCTCCCAACTTCCACTCCCTTATCTCTAGGTGTTTCCACTCTGTTATAGATTTGCTCTCCAAGCATACTGTATGTGTTCATTCCGTCCAGACGTCTGCACCATCGGTGTCTCTTATTGTAAAACTTTTGCTTCTGAAGAGAGCGTTTGTCAATTAGCATCACTCTGCAACTCCAGTTTATGGGAATTTTATCAAAATATTACTTTTAGGTCAATTAAATTGTCTAATAAGGGATTATTTAGGTGCTCAAGTGGGCAAAGCAATGTTTTAACGAAGGCTTGAACACATGCAGACCAAGATTTAAGGCATAGACAGATTTCATATGTTCACTTTATTTTTACAAGGAAAGCATACACACGTGCCATTCACTAATTATACTTGTGAGCTACTTTTCCTTGTATGGTTCTCAATTAGTTGGTTAAAAGTACCTGTGTGACCTGGGAAGACAGGAACAAAGTAGTGTGCATTACTCTCTGAAAGCCTTTTCTTAACCATATGTGGGTGACAGACATTCACAGAAGCGCTTGCTCTGAATCCAGTTATTCCTCTCGCCCCTGAATCTTGGGACCACAGCTACTAAGAGGCACAGAAACCTCACAGGGTTCTCCATGAATTCTGCTTTTGTGGTTCCATGTCTGCAGTTGAAAGGATGTGTCTTCCTTTACTACCTTCTTGGTGACTCGATCTCAGATCCAATCCCTCTTGTGGTCTGTTGCCCAGTTATGTGAGGTCTACTTCCAGTAATATATTTTTTATTCCAAAACTCTCAGACTGCCACTTCTTTTTTGATTGAACTTTGGTTGGTTCACCAACAAAACATGAATGCTAATCATTATCAAAATAGAAAGCAGGATGGCAATTAATTATTCTCAGATAAAATTTACAGAATTATTACTTAAAACATTTCTAATCTCTTAAGATGTATTTTTCTACTGGAAAAGACAATATATTTTACCTGACTTGGTACTGTAGTGCCTCAGATGTTTTTATATCCAGGCTACCTCTCTTCTGTTGATTTAGGAAGGAATGCCTGAAGTTAGCAAGGTGAGAGGTGAGAGAACGACTCTGTGCCAGATTCCCAAACAAGACTGATTTGCATGTAATGCAGAAGATAAAATCTACTGATAAATCTCTGACTCTTTGGGGTTTTTTGAGTTATTATTGTGGAACATAAAAATTTGTTAAACTGAAATTAATGAACTACAAGTTATTTATGTAAGTGTCTAAGGAAAATATGTCAAAGATTACTATAATTCTAGTAAACTGACAGTGAAAAATTATTTATTAGTTATACCTTGAAAAGATTAAAAAGAGTTGGAGATCATTCTGAAATATGCATTCTGTATCACTGAAGAGCATGATTTATATAAATAATTTATGATCATACTATTTTATATTTAATGTGCACATTAACTTTTATGAGTATGTGGGAATTATTGAAAACTCTTTCATATAAAGTATAGCTATATTTCAGGTACTTTGTCTTATGCATTTAAATATATTGCTCAACATGCAGCTGATTCAAGTTTTTTCATTTAGTTTAGTGAGGTCATTCTAAAACAGTTTTAGATTTACATCAAAGTTGAGAAGATATTTCACATTAATATGAAACATCTTTTAAAATTAATTAACCAAGCTTAACTATGTCATGATTTATTTTATATAAGAAACCCAAATACAGATAAAGATAAAAATAAATGACAGATAATAAGAATTAGGGAGATAGATCTTTTACAAATGGGAAGGGGATCAAGAGATGGAGGGGGGAGGGGAAGGAGGGAAAGGGGATGAACAAAGATGTGTTATGTACATGGACCAACTTCCCGTAAGAAATGTAATCATTATATATTGCAAATGTGCACTAATAAAAATTAAAAACTAAAAAAAGAAAAAATTAATTAACCAATATCAACATACTACACTTAATACTTTGGTTCACTAATGCTCCTGTTCACAAACAATTGGTTTGCAATGGAAGAATCTGGCAAAAGTTTGCTTTTGTGAACTCCACACAGGATGACAAAGATGACCACAGTCATCTTCCCAGCAGGATCAGGAATATGGTCATCTTCAAATTACGTTCATGAATCAATGTACCCCTGTATTATTAACTGCTGTATTGTTTACACTTCAAAGAGATTTTCCTGCTTTTAACCAGAGTCCCTTTCTTGTTCAAGGATTCCATCCAGAATATGTGTTCCTTTATTTTCCTCATGGCTGTGACAGTCCCTCAAACTTTGCTTCATTTTAGATGACTTTTACAGTTTTTTTTTGTGTGTGTGTGGGTACTGGGGGTCGACCTCAGAACCTTGCGCGCCAGCAGGCGCCCGTGCCGCTGAGCGATATCACCGGCCCTTTTTTCGTATGTAGGTTCTGGGAGTTGACCTCGGGCCCTCACGCTTGCCAGGCAGGTGCTTACGCCGCTGAGCCATCTCACCAGCCCGACTTTTACAGTTTTGAGGAGGACAACTCAAGTAGTTTGTAATGTGTCCCTCAACTGAGATTTATCTGAGTCCTTTCTCCTAATTAGACTGGGTTTGTGGGTAGTTTTGAAGAAGACTACAGATAAAATGTCTTTGAATTATCATATTATGTCAAGGTTACATATTACTAGTTTGACTCACTACTGTTGTTATTACCCAATTGCCTGGCTGAGATAGTGTTTGTTACATTTCTCCACTGTAGAGTTATTTTTTTTCCTCTTACCATAGCACAACCTTTGGAGACAAGTCACTATATTGGTTTGCTGGGGCTGACCTAACAAAATACCACATGCTGAGTGATTTAAATAACAGAAATTTATTGTCTCATAATTCCTGTATTCATCAGCTTCCCATCACTGAGACAAAATACCTGAGAAAATAAACTGATTAGAAGGAAAGGTTTATTTTGGCTCACAGATTCCGAGCTTTCACTCCACGATGGTTTGGCCCACTGCTTCTGGGCTAATAGCAAGGTGGGAGCCTTTGATGGAGCAAAGCTCTTCATCTCATGGTAGGTGGGAAATTAAAAAGAATACAGGAAGGGGCTGGAGTCCCAGTGTTTTCTTTAAGGGAAACTCCACTGACCTAACATTTTCACCAAGATCTCACCTCCTAAATGTTCCAATCTCTCCCAAAAGCACTGAGATTCAAGCTTTAACACATGCACATTTGGGGGACATCCCAATTTCAACCTGCATCATGAACCTGAAACTTGAAGTCCAGATCAAGGTGTCAGCAGGGTGGATCCCTTCTGAAGGTGGTGCAGGAGAATCTGTTCTGGGATTTCATCCTAGCTTCTGCTAGTTTTCCAGCTATCTTATGAATTCTTCTTTGGTTAGCAGACATATCATCTTGAGTTCTGCCTTCAGGTTCTACGGAACTCTTGCTGTCTTTGTGTCTCTGTCTAAATTTCCTTGTTTTATAAAAGCATCAGTCCTTCTGGATTAGAGGCCCTCCTTACTCCAGTATGAACTTCTCTTAACTAATTTGCGGAATGGCCCTATTTCCAAATAAGGTCACATTCTGATGTACTGGGAGCTAGGAGTTCAATGTACGGATTTCCAATGGGTGGGAGACACAGAGCAACCCATAACAATCACCGTACCCTGTACATACTTAAACCGTTGGGAGTTATAATCAACCTCCCTGACAATAGGATGTCCACATAGGTCATTTGGAGCTCTTCTGTATGGAAAATTTGATTCTTCTATCATTTATTATTTATTTGATTGACCATTTACTTATATCAGAATTGAGTCATTAGTACATATTTTATACTTTGCATTTAAATCCAACATTATTTACTTATTTTGTAGTTCGAATTGTTTCATTTTTGGTCTATTTGGAGTACTTTAAGTGGGCTCCTATGATCTTTCAACATATTCTATTCTCATCAACATACTGTGAGGATCTTTTGACTTCCCCCACCCAGCCCCAGAATTTCTTACTTTCTGACATTAAGATGAGTTAGTGTTATTTTGTATATGTCCTGCCCCAGCATTATAACCAACCATTAAGGGCCCAAGAAGCCCTGGTTCCTTTTGTAACAGAATAATATTAAGAACTAAGTTCTGTGAAACTGTAATCTATCTCCATGTGGTTTTTCTTCTAGTCTCCTCTCTGTGCATATCTGTAACTTCGCTCTACAACAGTGAGAAAGATGGTGCCTACCACCTGCCCTCCATTTACTTAATTGCTCAAATCCAATACACATTTATAGCAGCTTTCATTTACTTTTAATCTACAGAATTATTAAAGCATAAATATTAATAAACCAATCATAAATATTTAAATATGTACAAATTCCACAGAGTAATGGCTTACATTTCCCAGGAATAGCTGCAGATGAAATTGAAGAATATAATTTCTTCTCTGGATCATTGTTAATGAGGACTGTGCCATTACTGAAGTGCAACTGACTTTCTTTTCACTGTAATGTGTTATACATTAGACCAATTAGAATAAATGATACAAACGTCAACTTCATATTTTCATCACAGGAGCAAATTATAAAACTTCCGTAATCTGTGTGTGTGTGTGTGTGCATATATATATATGTTATTTATGTATACAAGCCATGTCTATTTAAATATATACACATACATATATCCTATACACACTTAATCAAATATAATAAACTTCATTATAAGCATTTCTGAAATATGAATATAGTCTGAACTACTAATAGGTTACAAGGATAAAAGCTAAAAGTTTTTTTCCATATATTTTCTGTCTTGGATTATGAGAGAACAAGGCATCCCCTGATGTCAGAAGGGTTGTATCGGAAGAATTCCAACTATCTCAAACATATGAAAATGTAACATTTTCTCTATCATATGTCACATCAAAATTTTCCTTCCCTTTGAATACTTAGTATAATCAATAGTCTTTTTTCTTTCTCTCTTTCCCTGTCCCCCTTTATTTTGGTTACAAATTTGGTTAAAATTGTAGAGTCCCATGTATCAAGGCAAAGTAAAATAAATGGAGTTGATAATGGGAAATACATGGTATGAATTCTCTGTGCAGGTGGGTGTTGTGTATGAATTTATTTATTTATTTTTTATTTTTTTGTGGGTACCGGGGGTCGACCTCAGGACCTCGCACACCAGCAGGCGCCCATGCCTCTGAGCAATATCACCGGCCCTTTTTTCGCATGTGGGTTCTGGGAGCTGAACTCTGGACCTTGCACTTGCCAGGCAGGCGCTTGTGCCGCTGAGCTATCTCACTGGCCCTGTGTATGAATTTAAATCTAAATTTTGTACTAGTTTCTGTGCATCCGACACCTCCTTGGTCCCACTTTGAAGTCTTGCAATCTCACCTGTCCCAGCTGCTGCCGCGGTGACCAGCTCGGCATAGGGCTGGGCTGACTTCACATAGGTGACAAGTGACAGCCCTGAGCCTGAGCCCCATGCCCTCGCCTTCAATCTTGTAATTTCTCTGTTAACGTTGCCTTGAGACCCGCATTTGACAGTTCCGTCACTATCATCAGGCAAGGAACATGATAACTTTTCTCCTATGAAAGTAAAATCCAAATGCCAGTTTTCCTCTACTGCGCTTCATTTGCAAACCCTCATGAATCTTCATGTTTACTGCGTTAGGGGAAAAGCAACGGGCGTCAAATGATACCTGACCGTGTGTGAGCCTCGGGGTCTTTCAAGGAGCTAGAATGCGAATCATCAGGGCACTAATAGAGTCGGTAAGAATGGTTTTATAACCTTTTTTATTGCTGTCTTAATTCAGTTTATCTGCTATTTTAAAAAAGATACCTTAGACTGGGTACTTTATAAAAACCAGAAACTTTTTTCTCACAATCTTGAGGCTGGGCTAAGAATGAAGTGTGTAGGGAGGCCGCCTTTCTGGTCCACAGTCGGCCGTCTTCTCACTGTAACCTCACTTGTGGGAACAGCAAAGGGCTGCTCTCAGGCTTTTTTGTAAGAACACTAACGCCCTCGATGAAGGCTCCCTTCTGTGATCTACTCAGCCCACAAAGCCCTCACCTCCTCGTACCATCACCATAGGAGTTAAGATTTATACAGAAATATTTGAATGGGGTGGGCACACGCTTTCAAGTTTGTCTTAAAGTTTGAACACAAATCTGTGAAGAACTGTATGTCCATCAGGAGAAAAGGCTGATTGGTGGCCATTTGTTGATCAGGAACAGGGCATTTCATTTTTAGTTGAAGCTCACTGAGATATCTTCAAGTGAAAAATTTGCAGATTGTGTTTGAATGCAAACCCACGCCAGTGAGACCTGCGCAGGCCGTCCTAGAGGAAAATGCTTTCATCCACACATTCACTTCTCACCTCAGATCAAAGGGCGCCTTTCACTTGGTCTATCTGTAATTTATGGACTTTGTAAAATAAAGCTCAGGTCCTGCGAGTCCTTCTGACAATACCTTGACGCAGTAGGAGCGACTCAGAACACAAACTGCTAAAGAAACAGAAAAAGAAAAAGAAAACATGAAGAACGTTAAGATTTCCTCCCAAATCATTCAGAACAAAATTTAGGCTCTGAAACGGCAAATTTTTTTTTCACAGGAAATTCAATTAAAATGTACATCTCTTCTGTTTCCTACAAAAATTAATTTGCATCTTAACTTGCTACTGCTGTGCCCAGGATTTTTAAATCAAATGCTAAAAATGAACTTGTCAACTCCAGCAGCTTTAGGCTGGGAGCTAAATGCTTCATAAATTCTCTTTTGTTTTATAGTCTGTTGAGATACTCTTACAACTGAACTAGTGCTGTCTTAAATTGTTAATAGGTAGGTTTTAAATGAGTTTTAAATTAGACTCTTTTTCTCCATTCGTGCACTAATCCACCTCATTTCCTTCATGTATTTTTATCTACTTGCCAGACTCACGACCTCAGAATTTAATAGGAGCCACTGTGTCATTTGCATAATTCCAGAAGCCCAGCAGTCCATTTCTATTTTTTATGTTTCTCAACTATTTTATTGCTGCTTCACTAATACTGCAGAAAAATCAGTATTAGCTTATAAATGCAGAAATTGTGACCATTCTTTACACTTTTCAAACCTGAAATTCAAGATTTTTAAAAAATGCATACATTATTAGTTGACTATAATATCCTTTTTATAAATTAGAATTATTATTATTATTATTTTTTGGTACTGGGAATCGAACTTATGCTTGCCAGGCAGGCGCATGTGCCGCTAAGCTATATCCCCAGCCCATAAATTAGAATTATTTTCACCTGCAAGTGGGAAGGGGACACCTCAGACTAAATTTTGTGGGAGTTACAGGGTATAGCTGATCTTAGGCATGACCAAATCTTAGAGTTTCTGCAGATTCTGTCTCTTTCATTGTCTCTGTTGTGCAAGTGGCTTATGAAATGACTCTCAAAAGTTCTCTAAATTTAGTAATCTCAGTAGAAGGGCAGTAGAAGGGGCTAAATAATTTATGAAGAAAGGTCAACAAACAGATGAATGAAGCTGGTTTGGAATGTGTGGTTGTCACTGAACTCAGTTGTTGCAGTCAGGGTCTAATTGCCCTGGTTGGCTCGTCTTGTTTACAAAAATATCCCTGTGGCTACGGAAAACTACAAGAAATCATCCCCCCCGCCCAGTAGAGGGGGGCGTGTCACCAGAGAAGAGAGGAGGAAGTAATGCTAAATAGACAAAAGCACTTTTTCTGTTTCAGTCTCTCCTCACATCTCATTTTATTTTTTTAATTTCAATTTTAATTTTTTATTTGTCCATGTTTGCAACATGTGATGATTACATTTATTGTGCGCAGTTGGTAAATGTTCATAACTCATCTTCATTTTCATAGTTTCTCTCATCTGTCCCAAACTGTGTGGGATTGAACTTGACTGTTCTCATTCAGCATCGTGTCATGGGTAACTGGGTCCTTTTCAGCTACTTCTCTCTAGGAAGTCCTTTCGGGAATTTCTCCTCATGTTATTTCTAGTCACTCATCCTCTTGGCTGCTGGTCATAGTGCTGTGTTTATGTCTCCTCCTCAGAAAAGCTTTCCCTAAACTCTAAAATAGAATCAGGTGACATATTGTGTACTATGACATCATTTTGTGATATGGTTACCAATTTACCACTGGTATCAATTGGACATTTTAAAATTAAGCTTTTTAGCTGGGTGTGGTGGCACATGCCCTAATTCTAGAACTCAGGAGGCTGAGGCAGGAGGATTGCCATCAGTTCAAGGCCAGCCTGGGCTCTATAGTGAGACCTTATCTAACACCCCCATAAATATATAAATAAAAAATTAAATTAAATTTTTGTGTTTCCTACCCTACTATGTTGTAAACTGCCTGAAAGGTAAAACTACCTTGCCCTGTTTGCTACTGAATACCCACCCCAGATATGACACCCAGTAGGATTTTTTTTTTTTTTTGTGGGTACTGGGGGTCGACCTCAGGACCTCGCGCACCAGCAGGCGCCCGCACCACTGAGCAATATCACCGGCCCTTTTTTCGCGTGTGGGTTCCGGGAGTCGAACTCGGGCCCTCGCGCTTGCCAGGCAGGCGCTTACGCCGCTGAGCAATCTCACCGGCCCACCCAGTAGGATTTTTAATAAATCCTTTTTTGCCAATTGAAAAAAGACCTCAGAATAAACCTAGTTTCCTACTTTGGGAATCATCTAATTAAGTCTGTTAAACCCAACAGAATGTAGGCTATTTTAAAACAGTTTGAGTGAAATCTTAAACCAACTCAGTGAGTGAGCTCTTGCATCACTTATTCATTGCTGTATTTCCCAGCACCCAGAATATCATATGGCATGAACTGTGCTTAGTAAATACTTAAAAAAAAAAAAAAAAAAGTCGGGGAATTTTAAACATGCATCAGGTTATAAGATGCTCTACCATTAGAGAATACGCTTTTGAGCAATGGCGACCTCTGGTGACCAAAACTCATCATTATAGACCTTTTCTTAAGCAACTGGGCTTTGAGCTTCTTTTGAGCCTAGCACTTCATAGGATAATGAAGATATCACAAAAAGACACGTTGGATAAACCATAGTACAACCTTACAGTGTAAAAATTTTATCATAGATAGAAGGTAGATAGATATATAGATAGATGATAGATGATCGATAAATAGGATGGGTTAATCAATTCTATCTTTTCTAAAATCTTGAGATATAAAGATGAGTAATATATAGACTTTATATCAAAAGACAAATGGAACACAGAGTAATAGTTACTAATATCACCATATACAGGATAAAATATAGAATGCAAACAAAGTATTTCTAACATGATCTGTGAGTTGGGAAGGAAAGCCAAGAAAGATTTTGTAAAGGAGACAGAGGGGTGTGTTTCTCACGGGATGTAGGGGACGAGATGTTTGCCATCTCGACCAGAGGCTGGGAGGGCACTTGGATCAGAGGGGAGAGACTGAGCAAGCGCAGTCAGTGTTTTTCATTACTATTTTTAAATAACATGATCCTACCTTGTATGTGGTACAACTACCTCATAATACCCACGTATTTCTAATTGCTCTTTCCTGTTTCATGTATTATTATTATTATTTTTTTTGTGTGTGTGGGTACCGGGGGGTCAACCTCAGGACCTCGTGCGCCAGCAGGCGCCCATGCCTCTGAGCAATATTACCGGCCCTTTTTTCGTATGTGGGTTCCGGGAGTCGAACTCAGGACCTCGCGCTTGCCAGGCAGGTGCTTACGCCACTAAACTATCTCACTGGCCCCTGTTTCTTGTATTATTAATGTTATCCATTTCACTTATATGTAAGCTATAACCATCAAATACATTGTCGCTATTATCTTTTGGTACAACTTCACCTCTTAGATCAATGAAGGACAAGAACAATAGAAATTCTTTGTTTTACTCATTCCTCCTTCATCTTTAATGTTCTTTTTTATATAGACCTGAGTTTCTTATCGTTTTTTTTGTTTTGTTTTGTTTTGTTTTTTTCTGAAGGACTCTTTCGATATTCCTTGGAAGGCAGGTTTCCTGGCAATAAATTCCTTCAATTCATTTTTTTCTGAGGGAAGTCTTTATTTTTCCTTCACTTTTGAATTATACCCTATAATTTTGTGGGGTACAGGATTGTAGGTGGTTGTTACTTTATCTGTCAACAATTTAGATGCTTTAGGCACTTAATTCTCTTGCTTGCATGGATTATGAGGAGACATCAGCTCTAATTTTTATTTTTGCCTGTCTATAAACTCCTTTTCATCCAATGTTTTTCAACATTTGTTCCTTTATCTTTAATTTACTGCAACTCGAACATGATATGCTCAGTGGAAGTTTTTCTTTTGTTATCATTAATATTATTATAATTTTTGGCATTTGTTCTGCTTGGTTTTCTTAGCTTTCTGGATCTATAGTTTGGTGCCTAACATAAACATGGAGAAATTCTCCATCATTATTGCTTCAATTTTTTTCTGCTCCTTTCTTTTTTCTCCTTATAGTACTCCTTTTATGAGTATGTTACATCTTTTGGGATGGTCTCATAGTTCTTGGATATTCTATTCTATGTTTTTAAACATTATTTTTCTCCTTTTTTTTTTTTCAAGTTTCTGGGACTGTTCTCAAGCTCAGAGATTCTTTCCTTAGCTGCTTCCATTCCACATAATGAACCCATCAAGGATATCCTTCACTTTTGTTATAGTATTCTTAGTTTCTTTTTGTTTCTTTCTAGAATTCACATCTTCCTTCTCACATTACCCATATATTCCTATCTGTTGTCTACTTTTCCAAATATTAAGTTAGTAGAGTCTTTGGTGTAGTGATCATAACTGCTTTGAATTCCTTGTATAATAATTCCACATCCTTGTCATGTCTGTGTGGTTCTGATGTCTTCTCTATTTATATGGAGTTGTTCTGCGTTGTTGGTTTTTGTTGAAACCTGGCATAATGGCAAAGAAACTCGGGTAAACAGGGCTTTGGTGACAAGCTGGTAAGGTGTAGGGGAAGGATACCTCTGATTGGGATACTCTGGATACCTCTGATTGGGTCTCAGTCTTTCAGTGAGCCTGTGTCTCGGGCTGTAAACTTCACAAGTCTTTCTCCCTACCATTAGGTAGGACACATGGCAACAGAGGACTGGGGTTGGTTATTTGCCTTCCTCAGGTTTAGTAGGCTTTTACAAAACTCCATCAGCTCGGTTTCTGGTCAACTAGTTCCTGCTGAGGGCAGGCCTTGTAAAGAAGAACAGAATGCTGTGGTATATTTCTCACTGGAAGCTGGAGATTTTTTCACCAGTCTCTACTGTCAGGACCTAGTTGATATCATAGAGGTGAAAATATGGAAGTTTCCATTAGGCCCCCCCCCGCCTGGAGGTTTCAACTTTCAGCTCTTTGAACTTGCAGCCATTTATCAACTGAAGCTCACGTTTTCCCACTGTTTCCTGCTGAGGTTTCCGTTTCCATACATTGTGATTTGCTGTATGTATTTGCCTATCTCTCCAACTGGGGGGCAAGCAGTTTGCCCTGTTCTTTTGTGGATCTAGGAAAAGTTGCGGAGTTTTCAGTTTGTTCAATTTTTATTTGTTGCTAGGAAGAAGTGGTGATTTGTTAGCTGTTTACATGCTGTACTAGAAACCAGAAGCCTGAATGCTTTATTATTTGAAGACACATATGACGTTTTAGTTTGTCGGCCATCAAGATCCCACCACCGCCTGTCATCTCTAATGCCCATTATGTTAATTAACACAGTCTCCAGTGATTATAAAGCTAAAAATAGCGGATGGAGTGATTTGATATCTTCTCTGGAGTATGCAGTATCGATTTGAGATTCCAAATGAAAACGGATTACGCTTGACATAATAGCTCTGCAACAGCAGGAGAGCATAGCTTTCAGCACAACCTACTGTGGGTCCCAAAAGACAGGCGTACAGGAGGCCAAAGGGAGACTCTGTGGCTGACACAGCAGTGCCAGCATGGCCAAAGAGGTGGGTTCGGGGAGCATTTACAAAAGCAAGATACTTCTCTACTCACCATTCAATAAGGAGTTTACTGATTATTGCATGAAGACTAATTAACTTATCCTAAAATTATAACTATATAGAAAGATATTTTAACTACTAAATATTTTTAATACACAGAACATCACAGAAAGTTAAGATAATAAATTTATGAAATGATGGCATTTTGGGCCGGTGAGATGGCTCAGCGGCGTAAGCGCCTGCCTTGCAAGCGCGAGGGCCCGAGTTCAACTCCCGGATCCCACATACGAAAAAGGGGCCGGTGATATCGCTCAGCGGCACGGGTACCTGTTGGTGCGCGAGGTCCTGAGGTCGACTCCCCGGTACCCACAAAAAAAAAAAAAGAAATGATGGCATTTTATCATATTGTCAGTTCTCCCCCATTTTCTCTGTATTTTTTTTTTTTTTTTTTCTTATGTGGGTACCAGGAGTCTACCTCAGGACCTCGTGCTTGCCAGCAGACTCTTGTACCACTGAAAGATATTACCGGCCCTTTTATTCCTTTATGTGGGTTCTGGGAGTCGAACTCAGGACCTCGCGCTTGCCAGTAGGTGCTTATGCCGCTGAACTATCTCGCCAGCCCTTTGTTTTTTAAAGAAAATGAAGAGATATACAGAGAATGTGGTTATTCTTCTAACTCCTCCTTTGGCTAGATAGAGCCACAATTCTGGTACTGAGATGTGGTTTTTCTTTGTAAGTTTTTAATTTTTTATTTCTTTTGCCCATATCCACAGATAATACAACTGCACCATTTTTTAAAAGGAGGACACTCTTTGTCCTAAAATTTCCATCGGTATTTCCATCATGTATTTATTTGCAGGATTCTTTTTCCTCTGATGATTATGCATCTGAGTCTGTGATGTATTGCTATATATAGCTCTAATTACTTCATATTCTGGATTAATTAACTGATTGTCTGTCTGTGGTTTGATTAATACATAGGTCATAAAATCAGATCCCCAGAACCCAGGCTTGGGATATGGAAGATGCCCTTTCTCAATGGGAGAGCTGCTGCTCAGGTTTGCCTGTCATTGCCATTTGGGAAAGTGGCCCCAGTAGGATCATATCATCAAGTTGCACTCAAAATAAAGTGGGAGTACAATGCTACTCTGAAAAGTTTGCAATTAATTTTACTAAAAAAGCAAAATACTCTGAAGTTCAAATAAAACACTTATAGGATCTGAATACAGCCACTTAGGACCTTTGCCTATACAAACTCTTTGGTCAAATCTATGTAATTCATTTTACATTGTGTTTTATATTTACTGTCAGTTTTTCTTCCTGTTAGTAGTAGTTAGTTTGTAGTCTAAAGTAGAACATACTAATGGGACAGAGCAAATGTTGTTGGTGCGGACTGAGCAGTTCCTTCTTTATTTACTACCAAGGTACTGAATAGAGGGAAGTCATCCAGGAAACAAGCATTTGTAGTAGTCATCTTCGTACTACAGTGAGTGCTGAAGTATGATTCTGGGGGATATTGAATTTTTATTCCCAAAGAGACTGATATTCAGTTACTAACTCAAAAGAATTTGGTTACTGTTGCTTGAAAGTAGTTATGCAGACTTATCTCTAGCATACTGTCACATGTGTATCGCTGAAAGATTTCAGGCCAAGCATGGTCAGTGCATTTAAAAAAAAACAGAGGGCTGGGATTTCATTGAGCTTAGGGAGCAAACTGCATGACTATCTTAGCTCTTGTTTGCTAATGAACATTTGTATGTGTACAGAATTTGTTCTTCCGGCCATGGTGGTGCACGCCTGTAGTCCCAGCACTCTGGAGGCTGAGGCAGGATGATCGCTGTGAGTTTGAGGACAGCCTGGGCTACATAGCAAAAGCCTGTCTCAAAATAAAAGAAAAACAAATTAATTTGTTCTAATGATTGCATTGATACATGACAATAGGTGTCTAAGAAGAGAACCTTAATATTTACCTCACTGTAAATATTGAATATTATATCAAACTGAAACCAGCAATTGTGAGGGGCCATATTGGCATGCATCAATTTACAAGCTGGGTCAATTATACTGGAAATCCTATCCAAATTGATGCTTTTGAGTCTACTTTTTGACTAGTGTATGCTGCAGTAGAACTCTGTAAATATTGAAATACTAAGATGTGTATTGTTGGGCCGGTGAGATGGCTCAGCAGCGTAAGCGCCTGCCTGGCAAACACGAGGGTCCGAGTTCGACTCCTGGAACCCACATACGAAGAAAGGGCCAGTGATATCGCTCAGTGGCATGGGCGCCTGCTGGAGCATGAGGTCCTGAGGTCGACCCCCAGTACCCACAAAAAAAAAAAAAAAAGAGATGTGTATTGTTTAGTAGTAAGAGCACTGCTTTAAAAAATCAGAAGACAGAGTTCTAGTTCCAAGTCTATTATTATTTGGTTATTTATGTTAGTACTATGTTTATCACTCTGTCTTTATTTTTCCTTCAGACAGTAAAAATAAATTTCTTTCAGACAGTAAAAATTTGACTCTTTGTAAAACCTGTAGATTCTTATCTCTCTCTGGAAGGAACAATACCAAAAGATACACATCCTCTGAGATGTAAGGTCATCTAATAGGAAGATGTGTGGATTCAGAGTCAGTAATATAGCTAAATGGTGTGGGGAATTGGGCAAGAGACTCAATTTTGAAAAGATTAAATACTTTTCTTTTTGAAAACATACATGATGGTACCAACTTATGGGACTGTTGTAAGGATTAAGTGTTTAAAGAAAATTATTTAAGGAAACTATTTGAAACTGTAAAAAAAAAAAAAAAATACTGTATATAAACATCCTGGTTCACCTAGCCCAGCCTGGGAATTTTCTGTTTCAAAGACAGAGACAAGCATAATTATATCTCTTTACAAACTGTAGCTCACATCTCCTCAGTCTGTTTCTTGGACAGGAAGCTCCACCCAAGTCTTTCATATTGAGAAGACAAATCCTCTAATTGAGTACAAACAATGTCCTTGTACAACTGCTTTGAGGTCAAGTGTATGAAAGTCTTAAAAAAAAAAAACAGTGGTTTATAGGATCCCATTCTATGCAGGATTAATTTTCCATTTAGTTTTTGATGAAGATGATAAAGAAAAAATAGAGAAATAGCTTCAGAAGTTGGGGTAAGGAGAAAAATGTTCTTCGTTTAATAATTATTGAATAACAAGTCACTGGGTCCTCTGTATTAATTCCCATGCAGCAATTTTCCTCTTGTTTTTAAATTAGTTGTTCTTTTAAGTGTGATTTGATTTTCATTATATTTTGACAGTTTTCTATACAGTGTGATTAAATTAGGAGACTGGAAATTTTTCCTTTTTAAAAATTAATTCAGATAAATATGCTTTCAAGACACAGATGGCTTTTCCTAGGGCCTTTATTGAAAAGAAGACAACCTGCTTTGTCGCAAAGAACACTAAAAATTGCTGGTTGACTGACTAGTCATTTCTTTTCTAATGAAAAGTGACAGCATAGAGATTTTCCGAAAAATAAATCACTGTGAATGGAGAGAGCATGTAAATTTTTTTTTCCTGAGCTATTTAGAACATGACAGAGAACATGACAAACAAGATTACAGAGCAAAATGCATTGATATAAAAATGTGTTAACCTCAAGTCTTGCCTTTAACACAATTGAATCTGGCATGGGAAATAGGCTGTGCCAACCAAGAGACTGACTGGGTAGAACTGGGTTATTCCTGTGCTGTTACAGGCATTAGGGAAAAGTATCTCCTCTTAAAAAAAAAAAATCACTGTCTTTTTTTCATTGATCTTCATTGTGCACTTTTTATTCACCTACATTTTGGAATTCAAACTACGATAAAGATTTACTTGTCACTTTGATGTAATAAAAGATGATGGATGGAGCTCCTGGGACTTAAAAGTAAGATTTTCTCAGGATGTAGCCTATCATTCTAGGAAAAAAATATCTTAGGAAGCTGTATTAATTCTAAAGTACCATCCAAAAACTGTTATATGTTCTATGCTATGTCTTTGGTAGTTAACACAAGGAGAATAGACCAAAAAATAATGAAGTAGAAGAAAAATGGATCCAGATTGTGCTATTGCCCCATATACTATTATATTATTGTGAAATATGTCCATTTCTACTTAAGAGGGAAAGCTTTCAGTCATATGTTTATTATTTTTAATTTAAAAAGTAGTATGTGCTCTATATTAATAAAAATAGAATATCTTTTGATATGTCAAGTTGGCTAGGCTATAGGTTTTCAGTTATTCATCAAGAACTAATTAGGATGTTACTGTGAAGATATTTTGTGCATGTGATTGCAATTATAATTAGTTGACTTTAGGTAAAGGAGATTATTCCAGATAATATGAATGGGTTCAATTCAATCTGCTGAAAAGGCCTGAAAAAGCAGCACTGAGGCTTCTCTGAAGAAGAAATTCCACCTGTGAACAGCAACTTCAGCATGAGCCCAAGGTTCCAGCCTGCGTTTTCTAATGTATTGTTTTGTCCCTTGCATTTTGGACTTGTCCAGCCAATTCCTTGCAACTGGTTTCTTAATATTCAAGTTCTACTGTTTCTTTGGTTGAACTCTCACACAAATTTTGGTAAGATTAGAAAAACAGAATATGAAGAATGAGCTTTATGATTTCATTCTGGTTCTTTTGGAATTGATTGTACTAAATCTAATTAGATTTAGAGGCACTATTTCCAGTAGTAAAGACAATACTGATAGTCTGTGGTGCGGTGGGGCAATAGAGATATACAATGTATTGCCATTGAGTATGTCCAATAACATACCCATAACGGTGAGGTTGAGGCAGACCATGCATTTGTTACCTTCAGACATTTTAGTCAAATTAATTAATATAGTGGGATTGGCTAGTCACTCCTAACTGTGGTAGGTGAAGGTGGAGCGATAGCACAACGATAGACTCCTGCTGGGTTGAATGACTACATAAGTGATCAGAAAATAAAATTTCATTTTCTGAATAAAATATATGAATGCCAAGTATAATCCTGCTTCTTTTTACACGGAGAGCTAGCTATATGATTTAAGGTCACAATATTCATTTATCTCTGTCTTCTCCTTATCCTACCTATGACTTTTTCTTTTTGATGTGGTGTGATATTTAAGTTCAACATATAATGATATTACACAATATTTGATGACAATATTAAAGCTATAACTTTCAATTGGAAGGTAAAATTAAACGTATATATGAAATATATATTAAAATTCATTTTAGCATTTTAATTTAGTTTTTATGATACAAATATGTTCCTGTACATATAAGAATATCATATATATTTACATATTATGCATACAAAGAATATAAATTATAAATACTATATGATAACTCTGTATATTTGTTCTGCTTTAGGAAGATTGATTTCTGGATGAATTTTATTTGTAATAAAATAATTACTCACTAATGACTTCCAAGTATTCAGTGTCAGTGGGAAGCCTTAGAAGTGAATTAGAGTCATTCTTTAAAAAAAGTACAGCCACCACTAATAGTAAAATATCCATAAAAATAAAACTAAAAATTTATGCAAATGATATGCCTAGAATAGTTGTCCTTATTCACATAACTTGTAATACCACCTGAAGTTATAAGAATCAATCTGTTTCATAAAAACTTTGGTTAACCCCCCACCAGGAATAATTAGAAATATTTACACCATCAATGTTAGCTTAATTGAATAGTGAAACTAGAATACAAAGCTTATAAAGTTCCAACTATTCAACTCTCTATAAAAATGCAAAGTCTTGCCTAAACTAGAATATTTTCTAGTATTGCTTATATTACATTATTTTTACATTCTGATAAAATCAGAAAGCATATTATCACACCAGGGTAATTTCTAAGAATTCACCTTGATTAAGTGAATCACATCAAAAGGTATCATTACAGCAGAGCTTTTCCACTTACATAATGAGCATATTTAAATTACTAAAGTTATTTTTATTTTCTTTGGAATTTCTTTGGTTCTCATAAATTTATCTAAGCTCTTTTTCATCTTTATAAACCAATTCGCAAAGAACCCCTGTAGATTTTAAAAGAGCTTAGAAAGTGACTTGTTAATTTTCTCCTCTATTATGTTAGCTTTGTTTGTGGGAGATACCACTGGAGTACACAGTCAGGATGGGTTTTATATCAACAGGAAAGGCTGACCACTGCAAATCAGAACACTGCTTCCCTTTCTGTCCTAGAACTCTACAGAGCTCTAAAACTGGTAGAACCGACATTGCCTCTGTGTGACCACTATTAGCTCTAAATTATCTTTAGTGAAAGACTGCACTTAACCAGTCAGATCCAGGAACTGGGGTTATAATATGAGCAAAATAGAAAGTACTAATCTTTTCAGAGGTGGGCGAGGTTTGATGTGAATGAACACACACAGACAAGGGAAAAGAAAACTGCCGTCATCAGACAAAGCTTTGTACTTTAAAGTGAGCAGAGCAGAGATTTTCCTAGCAGTAGTGCTTTTCAACTAAAAAAATAAAAACCTGCAGTTCTACTAGCCCAGTTCTCTGTTTGGCCCTGAAGTTGATTTCCTTTCCTCTTTAGAAATATAAATATTTAGAAAATTCTACTTAGTTTCTAAGCATCTCAGAACCATCACTTGTAGAAAAAAAAATAAGTGGCACTAGGTGTGACAATCAACATTCTGCTTTCCACTATTCATCCAGGACTTGCCTTTTAAATTCTTTGTTACCTTGGTAGATCTCTAATGCATTGGAGCAAGCTTTCAAAAATATCTTGCTAAGCTTTTTCTCCTTGTTCCCAGTGGGAGGATTTGTCCCAATTACCCACTGTGCCATTAGCTAAAGCCAAACTCTTAATGTATTTCTTTTTAAGAGTAATTTGTGTTTGGAATGTGTTATAGTTTGTGTCTAGATGTCCCCCAAAGCCTCATGTAGTCATGGGGGCAGGCTTCTAGAGTTTGTGATTGATTCATGGTCCAATGCTGGGATAATGTGTGTGAGTGCTACACCCACCCTAGGGTGGGGAGCCTGCACACAATAGAAAGGACGGAAAGAGTCTTTTCTCTGTGCTCCTCCCTTTTTGCTTTTGTTGGTTTTGCTGTCTTCTGCCGCCATGAATTGTTACCCCTGTGCCACGCCACCCTGCCTGGAAGCCAGCTGATTATGTACTAAAACCTCCACAAACTAAATAAACCTTTCCTTCCCTAATTTTGGGTGCTAGGTATTTTGTCCCAGCAACAAGAGAAAAGTAACTAAGACAGGATGCAAGATGGAATCTTTTGAATACAGTAATGATACAAAGCTTTCATTAAAATGAATTTAGTGAATAAAATGGGAATCCATTTACACAAAAGTACAAAGCAAATATTATGCACATATTTTAGGCAAATAATGGTAAGACATTAAAGAATATGACAGCAACTGAAGTCTGGAAAACACAAAGGAGAAATTATTTATTTAAATGACTATATGGTTACTTTTGAGCACATCTCCCCTAGATAACTGAGATCATAAAGGCGAACAAAGGGCTTTGGTTATTCTACCCAGTTGACAGAGAACCCTGGGTGACAGTTCAGCAGAGCAGGGACATCATCATATTTGAAAGGATATTTTGGTGAAACAAGAAAGGATGATACGGGCATCAGACTGTGCATTAGAGCACGTACGAAGGATCATGGGACAGTAATGCATCGTGAGCTGTCTAAGACTCATTTTCCCTGTGCTCACATCTTGGGTCAGAGTTGCGACAATGAATAATTTAAAGATTCCAATAAATACGGACTTTGTTTACATAAATATGTTGGCTTATGCATTGTAGGACAAGGAATTAGAGTTTTGTATTGATTGCTACAATTAGTACTGTATTTTATGGAATACCTATTTTAAATACGTATGCATTAAATTTTCACTTACAGCAAAATGTTCTTAATTCTACCATTTTTTTCATAAAAAAGTAACAGAATATTAGACATATAAATACCTAGAAAATTCTACTTGGTTCCTAAGCAATAATTTAGTAGGTGACAATTTTTTAAGAAATTTTTCTAAGGAAGGAAGCATGTTTAGAATCAACTTGATTTTTGGATTTCTATGACATGGAAAGAAAATAGCACCAGTTAATAGCACACTGCCATTGCACTGTATTGGCATATTAATATGAGAACTCTTAAAATTTGCTTTTGCTAAATGTCTCACATTAATAACAGCATAGATGATGACCTTAACTTCCTGTATATCATTTTGTTTCAAGATTTGTATACTAATATATAAATTAACTGATGAATAAAGAGTAAAATGATAAGAATTTATTATTTATATTATTGCTATGAAAAGAAGTTTCTCTTTCCTCTTTATGCAACTCTTATTTCTCTACACATATTTAGAACTAATTATTCACAATTTTGATAAAAAGAGAAGCTTAAAGCAGAATTTCTCAAAAGATATGCCTTCCGAATTCACAGTATTAAAATTCTGGGCCTACTTATTTCTCCATGAATAAAATGTGAGTAAATTTAATTAGTACTGAGAGAATCTTAGTCCTTGTTTCTGTTTATTTTAATGACAAAAGAAGATGAAAAGATACATCAGAGTGCTAATTCACTAAAAAAAATCCTTGGCCTTAATTTTCATTTTCAGAAATAATTTTAGTCTACCAACAAAGAATTTCATTAATTTTAATTCATTCTTTCAGAACTGAGTTTTCAAGACTAAAAGCAATGAAATATTTACATATTTTAAAAATCCAAGTAGTATCTAATGAAAGCATGGGCAAATTTTATAAAAATGATAATGGAAACTGGAATTTTAATGAATTCAGTTGTTATTGTTTTAATTATGTCTAATACTGCTCACCGAAATAAATTCATACATTAAATATTGACAGCTACTAAAAAAATATTATTTCTGCTTGTTACCATTCACTGATTTTTAGAAGCCAAAAATTTTTATTTTAAAGTGTTTTATGCAGTTTCACAGCTATTTTCTGGGAGAGCAATGTATCAAACTTTTCATTCCACCAAAGTAGAAATCCTACTTCTTTCACATATTTTTTTAAGACTAGGAGATGAAATTTAATAGGATTTCTGCTGTAAAGTGCCTCTGCTAGCAGTGAATGCTGGACCAGACTGGCCCACTGGGGGCCTTTGCCAATGACCAGAGAAGAGGTAATCGGGCTGTGGCTAGGAAGTAAAATGGAGTGACTGATTTGGGTTTGAATGAAATTTCAGAAGTACAATCGGTGGGACTGGGTTGCTGGATGTTGCATGCAAAGAAGAAAAGGACCAGGAGAAGAGGAAGAAAGAAGAAAGGAAAATGAAAGAAGAAGAAGTTGGGGGAAGAAGATGAAGAGAATAAGAAGATTTATTTTTAGATGTCTGGCTTATATAATTTTGTTAATTCAAAACATATTTATCTTCTGCTTTATGCCAGGAAGTATACTAAGCACTGGGATAAAGAGATACATAAAATGATGTTTATTTGTATCTTTAGTGTGCTTTATCTACTGTGCTATCAAAATAAAAGAAAACAGCTAGTAAGTTACAATTATTTCTGGCGTGATTAACTAAGCAACTTTCATCAGAAAACTTGGTAAATATAAAGATAGCAGGTCCTATAGTAAGCAAATAGAATAGAAGTATAAGACAGGGTGTAATATTTGCTTCTTTCCACGTGGGGGCACTTTTGAACTCGGAAACAGTTCTCTGCACTTGCCAAGACTTTAGTACTATTTGGGCACAGGATGACTGCGGATGTCTAAGTCTATGTTAATGTTTTCTTTTGGAGAAAGACAAATAATGAGCATTTTCCCTTACATTTATTTTCTGAAATGCTAAGTTTTGAAAATAGTCTCTCGCCGTATTTTTCTTATGACTCTAGAAGTATTATAGAAAGAAAAAAATGTGATTTTTGTTTAATTTTTTCCCTTCCCACTCATTTTTCAATTATATAGGAAATCTAGAAGGGCAAGTAAGAACTGATAGTCATACAAGAACTTCTATTTCCCCATGATCCAAAATTTGTAATTACTAGTGGAGAGTGTGAATTTTAGTGCTTTCTTGGCAAGTGCAAGGGGTCCTTTGACCCTGAATTCTAACTCAGATAAAAGGAATCCTGTTCCCTAGACTGGAAAAATTGTGTGCTGTTTCTACAAAAAGCATGTTATTAAATAGCTACTTTCCTTGAAAGTAGTTATATATTCATTTCCAGCCATAAAAATATACTATCACCTACCTTACTGGTAGAAAAAAATTATCATCATTTCACCAGTTCTAAGGACAGTGTCTTTATTATTTTGTAGTCTCTCTGATTTAGTAAATGTCAGTGCTATGAAATTCTTTTTAACTGGATAATTGATGTATAATTAATTTCAGAGACACCCATTGTGATTTCTACAAGTTGGCGTCTTGTTCTGCCCAGTAGTAGAACAAGTAAATGTAAAATATGTCTCTTTTATTTTTCTAATATTTAGTTCCGCTCCCATCCCTCTTTTCTCCTTAATTTAGAGGTAGGAGAATAGAAGAAATGAGACATAATTATTGTCTTGAGTCTCTTAGCTGTGCCTTCTTCAGAGTTTTAATTGTTTTATAGAAGTTACAGAAAGTGATTTTTATCAAACAAAATGAGGAAACTAACCCAATAAATTTAAAATTTAAAATTCCATTATATTACATGACTTATAAATTAGTGAGACACTTTCTCCTCTCTCAGTTTATAAAATCTTCCTTGACCCCTATTTTTCTTACATTTTCATATGTTCCTTGCGGTAAATTTGTTTTTGTTCCATTTTTTTCAATAGTTATGGGCCTTTAAGACTGAAAAATCACATTCTTCAATTCTTGGAGACAATTCTGAAACTTTTTTGATGAACTCATGCTATTTTTTCCTGTTCTTTATTCTGTATCCCTGTGAAGGATTTTCTACATTCTCTCCTCTTTTTTATCTCTTGTTCTCCTTTTATCAGATTCCCCCAAATTTATTCTTCAATATCCTATTGAGTCTTTCTTTCCTACCACTGTATTTTCAATATCTAAGGCATCTTTTGTTCCATTCTTTTTATTTTATTCTGGTTTTTAAGATAGATGCAATACTTTACACAGGATATGAATGATAGATTCTTTCTTTGCTTTCCATTTTCTTTGTTGCTATTTTCTAATTCCAGGTGAGCATCTACTTGTTTTTCTCTTCTAATTGTCATTTTTCTTTGTTTCGTTCTTACCTATATATGAAACTTTTATCCTTGTATATTCAATAGCAACACTATAAGAATTTTGTATAATATTTAAATATTATTTGGATATAAGATGGTTCTTGGTGCTGTAGTATTTCTTCCCCTGAATTGCCATAGATATATGTATGTGTTTTTGAAGGCAGGTCAGGCACAGAGGAAGTCACAGCCATCTGTGACATCCTTTTGAGCTCCAGCTTCTATAGCTAGACTTGCCGTGTTCTTGCAAAAGTTTCTGCACACATTTCCTAAGCCATGGTACCAACCCTCCGCAGCACCATCGCTGACTTCCAAGTGAGTATATCAGTCAGAGCAGCCAAGTACCAAACTTCGGGTTTTCTCATCTTTCACTTTAGCTCATCAGAATAAAATATTCCTAAAAAGAAAAAGGACAATTTGAGGAGGCTCTTCTTTTTAAATATGTTTTAAACTGATTTGAGGCATTTTAGGGTACTAAATGAAACTTGAAGCCAAATGTATTTCATTTAAATTTAACTATGTCACTTAGTATCACCTGATGTTCAACAATTTACTTAACCTCTAAGATTTTATCTCCTCAATTATTGAGTAAAGATTAAATAGTATCTAATTTATAAAATTACTGGGAGTATTGAGTGAGATAATGAATTTAAATTGCTTAGTATAATGTCCAGTACAAATATTTACTCAGTTAATGTCAAATTTTGTAATTACAGATGAATAAATGCATGCTCATTATATAAAAAGCCAAAAATAAAAGAATGTATAAGGTGAGAAGCATTATATAATCCAGTAGTAACGATGTATCACTACACTACACACATGCAAACTTAGCTCTTTTTTGGTTGGTCAGAGTCTCAGAGGAGATATTTCCAGATCTTCAGGGAGACAAGCTGCCACAGTCCTGGGAAATGGTTGGGGAAGCCCGTGAAAATGTCAGCATTCGGTATGCAATTGCTTATCTTCACCTCTTTCCTTCTCGCACCAGAGTCCTGCTCACACCTCTGACTGCTGTCCCTCAGTCTGTAGTATTATTGCATCATCTTCATGGGATAAAATCGCTGTCTTCAGAGGTGGATCAGCACCACCCAGCTTCAGGCAATGAAAACTTCTACCTGAAATTCAGTTGATTTTTAACCAGACTTATTCAGAGCTTTGACCATAGTCCTGGAGAATGTTGGAAAAGAGCTCAAAGAGAGATACTCAGTATGGTCCATCTGAACATCTATTTTTTTTTTTTTTTTTTTTTTTTTTGTCATCAGCACATCTGAATCTGCTCTTCTGTACACCTCTGACTTTATGGTACCACATTGCCCAAACACCCAATTTCTCTGCCATTCCTGCTTTCTCATTCTAAATAGACTCCCATGAAACTTTTCTTCATCCTAAAAACCAAACCAAAGCTAAACAAAAAGAAAAAAAAATCTATGGCAAATACAAATTGACAGTAATAACAACAAAAAATCCAGAGAAGTAGACGTGATTTCTTTTATTTCAGGATCCTATTCTCAGCTTAACAACTTATGAATTTAATAAGCTATTTTATTTCATCCATCATGTTTGTTATTGCTTAGACACTGTTCATAACATGAGGGGACTCAGTTACAAAGACATTAGACTTTGGAATATTTGCTAATAGAGACTGAGCAGAAGCATGAATTGTGGAAAGGGTAGTTACTTGGCTTGCTTCAGCTAAATGAGTAATGCAGTACTGGGCAAAGGATGAGACAAAGCCGAGCAATGTTTAGGTTAACGTACAAAGCAGTGATGTTAGTGAGTGTAGCAATGTGGATATTCACCTCATTCAAAGTCTTGAGCAATGGGAAGTCACAGATGGCGAGGGAGAGGCAGCTGTCATTGCTCTGTATCCAGGTGCTCTATCAATTCTACAGTCAGGAGAATGGGATGCACCAGCAGTAGAGTTAAATGACATCATTAACTAAGAGACCACGTGACAGGGTTTCTTCTACATGGATGCAGAGCAAGATTCCAGTTCTATCAGGAATGCATGGGAAGGCAAGGTGGAGAACAGGAAGATGTGGTACTTCAGAGAATCCATATAATCCACAGAGCATCCCAGGCAGTGTAACCACATGACTATTTACAAATACCCCAGAATATTTCTTACAGCAGGGAATAAGGGTGTGCCAAACCTTGGTGCAGACCTGAGTCTGTACATTAAATGGGGAGTGGATGTCATTCCTACAGCCTTCCTTTTGAAACAAATGAATGGGCAAAAACAATTACAGATGGCATTTAAAACTGAATAATTACACAGGAACACATTAAAGTCAGCTATGGACCCCCACGCTGAGGACTCAACATTTTCTCAATGAAATTACTATTTTTACAATAAGGAACAAAATCATAAGTAGTAAAACTCAAACCAAGTTGCAATAACCTGCTGATTTCTACCAAATCAAAGCATATTGTTGCTTTTTTTCCCCCTAAGAAGTGATTTCAATGAGTTACTTTCTCGACTCTAAGCTAATGGAGAAATGGTTTGCAGAAGCTTGAATTGTGAGAACTTATTTTTTATCACAAACATAGAACGCCAGTGTCTGCATATGAGCACATTATTCAATTCTTTTCAGGGTAATTGGTAAGAAGAATACTTTAGAATTCAAAGTGATTTAGCAAGAATTCCCTTCAGCCTAAGATTTACGTCCAGAAATAAGTTTTACACTTAAGAAAGGAATTTTATTAATTTTTTCAAGTCAATAAAGTAACACCCAAAAGAACTACCAGCCTATAAGTAAAGACCAAATTCTGTTGAATTCTCGTACTAAAATATGTACTAATAAAATAATGTCAAAAAGTATCCAATATCTTACCAATTACGACACCCAGAGTTTCAGCTGTTTTATTTCCCTTCATGCAGTTAACTGGAATTTCTACAAATGCAACTTGTGATCAGAAAAAATATATCTCCTAAGGCATTTGAAGAATAATCAAGAAAATGGAATACTACGTGGCAATTAAGAACAACACTATATGTTATAGTGTTTAATAAAAACATGCTTAATAATATTTTCAAGTAAAGAAAAATATATAGCAATCTTATTTTTATAAAATAATTGCATGTATTTCTATATTTTTAAACTTGCATGCCTGTCTTCAGAAGAAGTCACTAAAATATTAATCACAGACAGGTGAAGTGATATAATTTTAGGGAATTCACTTTTTATGCTTTTCTATATTTGGTTTTTGTGTTGTTTTTTAAATGTACTAAGATGAGCAACTTTACCTTAAATGTCAAGATTTAAACAAACTCACTACAAATCATCATTAAAAAATATAAAGAAGTCACTACTGTTCAAGAGAAGTTCTTCTTGCAGAGGAAACAACTTGTCAACCCAAAATACTTGGCTCTGATGGGGAAATATACACTTACTGTTTCTAATCTTCTTATTTCAGCATAAATACAATTCCTACAGTATGAAACTTAGTCCAAATTTGGGGAGAGCTTCTGTGGACCATTACTTAGGAAGCACCTGGAAATATGCATTAATAAGATTCTTCCAGTATTTCACCATACCAGATAATAAGGTTCATAATGTAAAAGAAAGCAGCATAGTTAATATTTAGAAGGCAAATACCTGTTTGCTTTAATTAGTAAGCAAGAGCTGGAAGTCTACCCCTGTTCCACTTGGTGAATTACTCTTTCAGAGTAAGTAATCCATTACTAGAGTGTTTCACCTCCCTGAGCAGCAGGAACTTAAAGGTTGCTGATGAAATAAAGAATTTCAAATATTTTATTTCTTTCTTTTCGTAAGAGGAGACTCTTTTAAACAGATCTGCAAATATTTGCAGGGTGTGGGGACAAAATTCTAAACGGAGAGCCATATACCACATGTCTAAATAGTAAAAAGCTATAAATCAAGCTAGGTAAATGTTAAATAACGTATGTCTATCTCTCTTCATTGTAGGAATGTATATCCTTACAGAAAAAACTAAAAGTCAAAATTTGAACTGGGGGTTTTTGGACTCCTTTGCAGCCTGCCTCTTAATTTTCTCATCCCAGTGGAGCACTGCGAGTGGTCTTTGAATACAAGTTTTGTCATAATGTTACACTGCACATATGAGGTCTGCCCCAGCCTGTAAACCCCATGACCACTCCTCTGGGCTAAGGATGTCCATACTGGTGTTGATGTTCACTGTGAGGAAGAGGGCAACACAGGTCCTGTACGTGGATTGAGAGTTGCTTGAGCAGGGAATTCCAGTGTGCTGGATATGTAGAATGCGGTCTACGAATGGTGTAGTGCTGAAAGTTGGCAGTAGCTTCCTCTCACTGACCCAAGTTTGTACCCCATAGATCAGGTTGAGGTAGAGACGTGGAGGGAGAATTGGATGTGGTGGGCCGAAGACGTACCGCTAGATACCCATGTAGGACAGACTTGCAGTCTCAGTACTAAGGATGCTGTCAGCCCTTCCAGGGATCGTCTTAGCTACAGAGACCCACCTAGCCCAAGGTGCCATTCTTCTCTGCGAAGCCCACATCCAATGACTGATTCCTGTGGTCATATAAAGTCCTGTCTATTTTGTTCCCATTTTGTTCCAGTACTAATTGAGTTCCAGAGCTCCCTTGATAGCTGGCCAAGGCTATCAAGGAACCTGATTTCCCTTCTGCTTGATCTTGCTTCTCTTCCCTTCCTTCTACAAGGGTCTTTCAAATAGACTCCCAGCATCCTAAATTCTGTCTCTGAAAATGTTTCCTGGACAGCCTGGTTGCCTTCCCTCAAAGGGCAAGGCCCCTTAGAGTACAAGGCCAAGGTGGGGCCCTTATCGCTTGGGCCTAGGTTTGCATTTAAGCCATTTGCCTCATCTGGAAAGCATGCAAGCAAATCATCAGTGAAGTGTTTAATGATGTGGGTACCGTGAACTCATTTTCCAGAGATCCTAATGTGGGCATTTAGAATGCAGCTGATAGAGTTAAATTTTGAACAAATATCTCAGATGATTTTAATGCAGGTGGTTAGAAGACTCAACTTGAGTCACTTTGGACTATAGCAAATATACTTTCCAAAGTCCAGTACTACTGGGATATGAACAGATCCAAGAACCTTTCCCCCTGATATTTCTCCTTCAAGCCTAGGAGGAAAAGAGCAATTATTGCTTAATACACGATAGCAGATAATGTAACATGAACAGAGGGAGAAAACACCCAGTGCATTAACTAGCAAAATGAAAGGTCTTGTCAGTTTCAGCAAAGTCGAGGCATTTTCCTGTTAACATTTGCAACACGTTCCACCTGTCCCTACATACAGATTTCTCTGCAGTGTTCACTATTCTCTGCTATATGATATATTTTACTTATTTCATAGTTGTGTCTCTCTTCACCACTAGAAGTTAAGCTTTGTGAAGATAAGGATTTCTCTTTGATTTACTGGTATATTTTCAGTACCTACTGCAGAATCTGACATATATTAAATGCTCAATATTTGGTGAATGAAGTAATGTTATTTAAGTTTACAATGAATTGCAGAAAAGAAACAACTCCACCATGGTTTTCCTCTCCAGAATATAAAAATGTGAATATTCTCTGTTCCCACAGAAAAAATGGGTTGCAAAACAAGGCATCCCCAGGTCTTTTGATGAATCAGAGGAAAGCTTCATCCCCAGCATTCACAGTGATTGTGCAAGAAGCAAATAAGAATCAAAATAGCCAGAGGTAAAGAAATATATTTCATGAAAAGATTCACTTTAATGACAGAGATTTACCAAGAGAAGAAATAACAGGAAACAAAGCTGTACTAGCTTGACACAGGGACCAACACCAGCACTACGGAACAGAGAGAAATCACAGATGAGTGGCAGCTGATAGAAAGAGAACAGACCTGGAACACACTCAATTACTTAACCAGTCATGGCTATGGGTTTTCCCAACTCCTTAGCAAAGAAAGATTGTAAGTGGTTTCTAATTCAATTTATATATAATTTTGTAAACTACTTAAGTTGGTTTATATTTGTTAATGGTTTCCTAAATTAAATGTGGTTTATCCTCTAGAGTGATTTCAACAGTCTTCAAGTAATCATTTTACTGTTAAGAATAGCATCTAGATTGGGCAGTCAGGTTACCTGTGTTCTGAGTGGGCAGAATGACGAGTGGAACCAGTGTGAGAATGAATGACAAATATGGTCTGCCATTAAAAAAAATAAAAAGAAATGATAATGACATCATTATAGGTGCTCAGCTCAATATTGTTGGCATTAAATGCTCTGAAAATGGTTAAGTAATGAATAATTTAAGACACTAACACTCATTGTCCAAATCATCAGAAAAAATGTTATCATTTGTATAAACTAACAGTAATGAGACCTAAGTGATGTTATATAAGCATAAGAATTATATGTTGCATATATGTACATTATACATGTTAGTTTGTGGTTAAATACTAGTTTAAAATGTACATTTCTAAGTGACATGCAATCTAGATTCTCACTGTGTCTCATGAGACAACCATAACACGGGTGAACTTATATAAGTAAGAAGAATATTCCATAGGAAATGAGTTAGTAAAAGTGAGGGTTTTTTTTTTTTGTGTGTGTGGGTACCGGGGGTCAAACACAGGACCTCGCACGCCAGCAGGCACCTGTGCTGCTGAGTGATATCATCAGCCCTTTTTTCATATGTGGGTAAAGGGAGTCGAATTCAGGACCTCGTGCTTGCCAGGCAGGCGCTTATGCCACTGAGCTATCTCACCCGTCCTAAAAGTGAGTTTTAATTCATGCTTTTCAGAAAAATGAAAAACTTAAGTATCACTTCATCTGATTAATTTTCTCCACGTCGATGAAAAAATAATCTTTTGAGATTTTTTTGAAGATGTTGGAAATTTAAAATTGTAAGTCCTTTTGATGAAATTTTCCTTTTTGCAAATAATTTAAAATTTGTTTCCTAGGTGACAATTATTCTTCAACAAGGAGTTCATGTTGAAATCTTATTATAGAAACCATAGTAGAGACACAGATTTATTGCTACAGGGGAAAAGTAGGTTACCTAATTTTCAAACTTTGATTTTTCTTCTGAGATTTTGGGACACACCCAAACTTTAATGTTTTCATTTGGAAAAACCTTCCTTTTTTGAAACATACAGAGGGGTGACTTCAACATATTTAAAATCCTGCCTCTGCAGCTAAACACATTTGTCAAGAATATTTATATTGTTTGAGCAAAACACAGTGTGAAATAATAGGAATAATGAGAGTCTGGATAATCACTTGCAAGAAGCTTATGCTCAGATGAAGGACATTCACCTAAAAGCAGTAAAGATGAAACATGGACTACCTGCTTCTGAGTCTCTAAAGCGAGATGGTTAATTTGTTGTGTAATGGTCACTGTGGGATTGCTGTGTCCAAAGTAATGTGAAAAATTTCTTCTCCTCTGGACTTTGAAGTCATATACTCTTCAGCAGATACGCAAGTATCAACATTTTCAGTTTAAATCGGAAATGAAATTGAACTAAGTCTCGCAGAGTCCTTTCTGTATGGCATTCTTTGTTCTTTATGTGAAACAAAGAAGTAGTCACTGCCTCCATTTTGCAAACAAGGACACTGGAGGGTCAGAGAAGTTGAAGAAAGTTGTTCAAGGACAAGTGGCAAGTAAAGAGTTAGAAATGGGAATCCGGTCCAGACCTGCCTTTTTTCCCAAAGCCTTGTTATTTGGACAGCATCATCTCTGTTCTTGCAGATGCAGACAGAAAGGTCAGAGCAATTTTCAAAAGGATGTGATCCAGGCGCTAGGCAGTTAAGGTTGAACGCTGGCTAAAGCAGCGCCTTTAAAATGAAAGTGAATGACATATAAAGAGAGGAAACAGAAGTTTGTATTTTATTTTTTTAGGCAACTAGTTAGTAACTACTGATTCTTACCCATATGATCAATTGAATTTAACCATTTTTCATTAAGTGTTGTTTTGAAGTAAAACTTTTCTTATTTATTGTGACAAAAACATGAGACCTGCATTTTAAACAAAACTTTAAGTATAGAGTAGAGCTCTGTCAACTGTACACATTGTCCAGCCTATCTCCTTTCTTCATTTCTACTTATGACTTTGAGAATCCGTAAATGTTTAAAATGTTTTGTAGAGTAATATGATGTTTTAAATATTGCTTTAATTTACCTTTTTCAGGGGATATGTTCCTATAAAGATTTTTAATTTTGTTAGTCAAAGTAAGTGCTTTTAAAAATTTTTCTGGGGGCTGGTGAGATGGCTCAGCGGTGTAAACGCCTGCCTAGCAAGCGCGAGGGCCTGAGTTCGACTACCGGAAGCCACATACGAAAAAAGTGCCGGCGATATCGCTCAGAGGCATGGGCACCTGCTGGTGAGCGAGGTCCTGAGGTCGATCCCTGGTACTCACAAAAAAAAAATTATTTTTTCTCCCTTTAAAATATTTATATAATTCTTTTTTCACTGTCTTGTATTGCTTAAGGACTTTGATGGTAAATTTGTTTCTATTAACAATGCTTTTGGCTGCAAACTAGCTATTCCTAAGAGTTGCATAAGAAGTTTGGAGATTCTGTATAAATTTATGACATATCAGTGACTTCATGGCTTATGCTCAGTGGATAGCCCAATTACAGTTGATCTGACATCTTTTCTGAATGATTAGTACCCACGCAGTATTAGTGGTACTTTGGTTCACGAACTTGGTTCTTTCCATGATTCTGGTGGTAAACCAAGTTGGATGAGAATCAAATTCAATGGTTAGGTTCAATGTTGACCTTATGGGGAAATATTACTGATTTTTGTCCAATTTGGTTTGAGACCAAATTCATGGTGACAATTGAGGTTGTGAACCGAGGTACCATTGCATTGGTAAATATGTAGAATATTACCCCTCAGTATCACCAAGGAACTGAAACTTCCCTTTGTTGCCCATACTGTCCATTTCATCTTGGTTTGGGTGATTATGGAAACTCCAGACATCAGAATTAGGTTCAAGGCAGGAAAAGGGGAAAAGATGACCCATTTTTAACAGACAACAAAATTCTGAGAAATCCCTCAACAGACTTCTCTGTATATTTCACTGAACACACTGTCCCATGGCCTTCCAGAACTGCAAAGCAGGCTTTGAGTATGGATATTGAGTTATTCAATTATATCTGTGACAGAATTAGAGAAAAGAACTTGTAAATATTCAAATAAATTGGGAGACCTTGGGACTGGAGGAGAGGAAAAAGCAAGACCAGAGATACCCAGTGAACAATACAATGAAACCCGAATGCAGAAAACTGTCCTGTCAGCTTCATGGGACCACTTCTGATCCTATTGCACAATTTACTTTTGATTAAATTGTTTCTATTTACTTGAGGTTTGAATTCCATAATTACAATTGAAAGTACTTAAGTAATTCTCCCAAAGCATCATTTTAATTAATTCTCTTCTCTTGTGAGGTGTTGTAAGGAAATTTAATTTTACTTAGTCTTCACGAAATACATTAAGAACTCTGAGAGTAATCTCATAAGAAAGGAGAAAAAAAAAAAAAAACAAGAGAGAAGAAAAACTAGTATTTTCTGTCTAAAGTCCTTCAGCCTTATTATATAAGTTATTTTGTGCAAACCTCACATAGCTCTATTCGGGGGAGGTAATATGTCCCAACTTCAAGGTAAGGAAATCGAGGCTTAGAAACATTAAGTTACACAAGATCACACTAACAATAAGTGGCAGAGGAAGGCTTTATCCTCTCTGCCATTTCATGTCAGATGCCTTCTTGAATTTATATTCATATTTCTTATGTGCAACAGTGACTGGCTACCGGAGAATACTCAAATGTTTATTCAGTGAATGAATTTAAATTCTGAGTCAAAAGTCCATGTTGTTTATATTATGACCTGTTACATTTCCCAAGCATACTTTTTAGTTGTGATAGTTTATAATTTATATGCTGAGCTATCAACCTTTTAGATATTTTGAAAAATTTTTTTGGTGATTCTGTTTTTAATTTTTGAGAACTCTCCTTATTTTTTCCATAACTATACTACTTTACTTTCCCATCAGTAGCACATAACTTCCCATCACATTCTCACCAATACTTGTGTTTTCTTGTCTTTTAATAATAGCCATTTTAACAGTTATAATGTAATAGCTCATTCTACTCTTGATTTGCATTTCTCTGAATATTACTGATATCTATTCAAATCCATTGCCCATTATTTTATTCAGGTTACTTTTAATATGTTTAGATATTAACCTCTTATCAGATATGTGGTATGCATACATATTTTCTTCTATTCCATAGGCTGCACTTGCACTCTGTTTAGTTTCCTTTACTATTCAGTGACTTCTTCACTTGATATACCCTTATTTGGCTATATTAGTTTTTGTTGCCTGGTTTCATTTCCAAGGAATCGTTGCCATTGTCATGGAGTTTTCCCTGTAGGTTTCCTTCTAGCAGTTTTGTAGTTTCAAGTCTTACCTTAAGTTTTAAAATATTTTGAGTTTTTTTTGTGTGTATGGTATACAGTATGATCTTAATTTTATTATTTTACAAATGGATAGCCAGCTTGTCCAATTCTGTTTATTTAAGAGACTATCCTTTTCCCACTATGTATTCTTAGCACATTGTTGAATATCGTATGAATATAAATACATGAGTTTTTTCTGGGTTCTGTATTCTGTTCCAATGGTCTATGTGTTTGCCTTTATGTCAGCACCATACTGTTTTGAATATTGTAGCTTTGTGATATGTTTTGAGCCAGGAAGCATAAAGGCTCCTGATTTATTTTTTTTTCAAGATTATTTTGGCCATTAGAAACCTTTTCTGATTCCATACAATTTTATTCATGGGTTTTTGTGCCTGATAATTTTAGTCATGGACCAAAATATTATTTGAAAAAGTTTGTGTAGAATTATAACATTCATAGTGCATGTTATTAACAGAATACTTTGTAAGGTAATATATAGACCCATAACATTTACCAAAGTATGTATTCAATGTCATTGTGGTTCTTTTAGTAGAAAAATCTATGAATACTCTTCAGGGAAGTATATGCCAATCTTTAGTTGGAGCATAAATCCTACTGTTCATACATATTTTAAAAAAACTGTGTTGATTTTTCTTTCCTGTGTGCTGTTATGTGCACTTTTCTAAGTGCCTAGACCAAATTAGGCACTGAACAAGTATCATATTTATTCTGTAAAAGTGAACTCAATATTCCCAGGCATTTAGAAACATCCCCTCCAATATTTAGGTCATACCAGAAAAAATGTGATTGTTTTATCATTAAACTTATTATTTTGAGACAATTTTTATGGTGATAATTCTGCCTTAGTTTTTATTTTAGGTAAGATACTATATAGGGAAAATATCATCATTACTGATGCTAGGAGTCAACTCTAGCACATTGGCAATTTTGAGTAGGAGATTTATGACAAATTCTATCTCATATCCCTACTTAGCATTCACACACTGCCAAGAGTAGGCATTAAGAAGTTTAATTTTTAAAGAACTCAATACTGTCATCAGAAATGCTTGGAAATTAGATTAGATTGGCAAAAATATTGTTGGCTGGCCTACTTTAAGTTTTTTTTTTTTAACTTACTCACACTTTTCATTCAGAAATGACAGAATAGATTTAACAAATGAGCATTTTAAAAGTGTTCATTCCAGATACAGCTAGCTCAGTGGTCCTGAAGATGGAGGATAAAGAGCTTTTCAAGGAGAGAAGGAAGTCTTTCTGAACATGATGAAGGAAGAAAAATGTAACAAACTAATGGAGGTAATGGGTCAGTGCCCTAAAGAAGAACAAACGGTGGGCTGAGAATACTTCATGGAGCAAGCTTGTGAAAATAGAACATCTGTGTTCTGACATTTGCAGGAAAAGAAAAGTAATGAGGGCATATTTGAAGAAAAGTAAATGATAAATTTAGATCTTTCTTATTTTAAAGTTTTCTCTTTCCCTAACTTTCCAGGTAAAATTATTAACAATAAATAAAGACAAAATGACTAGAGGTAAAAAGTTATTTGTATACTAGTTTTTAGGGTATGTCTCAGTATAGTATAGATGCTTCTTTCAATTTTCTTACTCACTGTGCTCAGCTGAATATTTGCTTTACAGCCCTTAATACATATAATTCAATGATTAAGTAAATGAATGAAATCAGTGTGCCTTCATACAGGGTAGGTGACAGTTCAGCCCTCACTATTGGGGGTCCTGCCCTTGAACCACAGCTGGAGTACTCTTTTTTTTCCCAAAGAAGTACTGCATTCACTTGGATAGGACATTTTCATTATACTCCCTGGTGAGAGAGAACATGACCTTCACTACAATTGAGAAATAACCTTTGCTTTCCATAGAACAAATGCAAATTTAACAGCTGGTGCCACACTTGCTGTCATACTCTTTAGAAGGCAAGTTCCTGGCATACTTTTGCCTTTAGTTGCTCTCTTGACTTTTTGGGGGAACAAAACAGAGCTGGTCCAAATATTAATGTCAGATGATGACATTTGTTAGACTAGATCCTACTCCAACATTAGCTGGTCAGTGATCTGACTCTGGCATTAGCAAAAAGTGAAAAAAAATTCCCTGTTAAAAAGGATTTATTGAACAATTACTTTGTATTGCCTTTAAAAAATCATGAAAACTGACTTAAGGAGTTTATTTTATAAAGAGACAAATCATACACCTTAAAATTTTATTTGTTGGAGCCGGTGAGATGGCTCAGCGGCATAATCGCTTGCCTGGCAAGCACGAGGTCCTCAGTTCGACTCCTGGTACCCACATACAAAAAAAGGGCCGGTGATTTCGCTCAGTGGTACGGGGGCCTGCTGGTGTGCACGGTCCTGAGGTCGACGCTGGTACCCACAAAAAAAAATTATATTTGTTTGGAATATTGTTCATAATACAAATATGAAGAAACTTCAATAGAAGAAAAAGAGCAAAATGTCTTTAATATCAAATTCAAAACAAGATAGAAATCAATAATTTTTTTAAAATATGTCTCTCCTGGTCTTCAACCATACTGTCCAGGTATTGAATATTTTTTCTTGTTGGATTTAGGCTTCACCAGTTACAGTAGTCATTTGATTCTGGAAAGTCATTCCACATAATATGCTATCCTTGGGATATCATTTTTAAAATTCAATGTTTTATCTTTCATTTATTTACTCAAAATGTACTTGAGAGTCAACCACAAGCTTTACACTCTGCCTGACATGATTAGGTAGTTGATGAATTCAGGGTGCTCAAAAGGTAAAAAGCCACACACAGAAATATATTGTTATAGTCAATATAGTCAGTTTGCTAGCAGAAATAGCAAAAGAGTATTAGGATATACCTGGTAACGAATGAATGCAGATGATTAAGGAAAACATTTTGGGGAAGCAAATTCTGAGCTAAGTATGATATGGAAATCAGAGTCTGAGAGAGAGAGAGAGAGAGGAAATAAGATACAACCGAATACACTTTGGGCAGGAAGCTTCAAGGTGTTTGGGTTCTAGAACACGAAGTATGAAACAGGACCTGGACTGGAAAGAAGATGGAGTAAATGGCAACAGACAGGTTCCAACCCTTACCAAGGGTCCAAGGACATAGAAGGGGTTCAGAGATAGTGAATACTCTGAAAATATGTGGAAGATGTCTTTCCCTTGAAATGTACTTTTTCCTTTTTTCTTTTTTTCTAGTAATCTATGATTCTCATCAAAATCTTAAAGTGATAGACAAAAAGTCAGCATGATCAGAAAATTTGCAGAATGCAAAACAGTAGGCATCAGAGAAATGCAAATTAAAACTAGAAAGATATACCACTATGCATCTATCAGAATATACCAAAGTAAAAAAGAATTAAAATAACAATACTTGTCTTAGTTACTATTCTCATTCCTGAGACAAAATATTGGACACCCAAAGTTAAGAGAGGAAAGGTTTATTTAGCTCACAGTTTGTAGAGGCTTCAGTCCATAACTTGCTGGCTCCAAGGCAGGGTGGCATGGCAGAGGGGCATCACAGAGGAGAAACAGTTCATGGCAGGCAGAAGGCAGTAGTCACAAGCAGCAAGTCCAAGTGACAACAGCAGCTTCTTTCTGCGCCTTATATATTCTATCTAGGCTACCAGGCTTAGGGTGGGTGCCAAACCAATCAGTGGACTGATTTAGTAATCACATATCCTTAATCCCAGTATCACACACTAGATATAGCTACCTCTGAAAAAGCCCCACCTATGACTCTATGAGGCTTTGCGGGGACATCTAGACACAAGCCATAATACTTGTGGATACGTGAAGAAACTGATGAGAGTAGAAAAGGTACAATGACTTTGGAAAATATTTTCTAAAGATAGAAACAATTATTTTATGACCTAGAAGTTTTACTCTTGTTCCTCTCAAAATAAGCAAATTTTTTTGCACAAAAAGCATTGCAAAAATGTTCCTAGCAATGTCATATATAATTTTCCTAAACTAGAAACAGCTTAAAGTACATCCACAGAAGAATGGGTAAACAGTGTGTATTACTGTTATGTTGGTGCTCTAACAAATTTTCATAAGCTTAATGATTTAAAACAACTTGATCTTATTCTCCTATAATTCTGGAGATTAGCAGTCTGAAATAAGTCTCATGAATCTAAATTTAAGTTGTTGCCAGGGCCGGTTCCATCTGGAGATGCCAGAGCAGGATCTATACCTTTTCTCTTCCAGGTTCTGGAGAATATACCATTCTTTGGTTTTTGACTATCTCTTCAATCTTTGCCAACCTGCTTACATTTTTTCTGCTTTCTTTGCATCTCCTGCTTCTCTCTTGAAAAGGTCATTGTGATTACACTGGACTCACTAGGACAACCCAGAATAATGTCCTCCCATTTCAATATCCTTAAATACATCACATGTGCAAAGTCCCTTTTGCACATAAGGTGACACTGATAGCATCCAGGTATCAGCTCTCAGACATCATTGGGAAGCTTCAGGCTACCAATTCATTCTTACAAGGAATAGTGGTCAATAATAAAAAAGAACAAATTACTCATATATCTAAACATATGCATGATTCTCATAACATCCTGATCAAAAGGAGCTGACTGTAGAAAGGAATATAGTACGTGATTCTATTTATATGAAGGCTAAATAAACATGGTGTGATTGAAGTCATACTAATGATAGTTTTGATAGCGAAAGTAACTAGAGAGGGGGCTTGTAAAAGTTTACAAATTGCAGGGAATGTTCTAGATCTTGATCTGAGGTGAGATTCCATGTTGTATTTCATTTGTATATTATCAGAAATTTTAAAAATACTATTTTTATTTTGGTTTATAGTTCTCTTTATTCTACTTTAATAATTTAATCTTTACATGTCTGACACTGAACTCTTCATATTGGTTTTCATAAATCTACATTTTTTTTATTTGTTTCTCCTCTCATGTCCACTGTATTTCCCTTGGTTTCTTTGGAGAAATGACTTCAAATTTTGATCATCCTCTGCATCAGGATATGCCAAATCATCAGGGTTCATAGTTTCCCAGAAGGATACACAAAACTTAGAAAAGGTATGATATTTATGGTTATGATTTATTACAGTGACATGGCACATATTAAATCATCAAAGGGAAAATGCACCTTGGTGAAGTCTGAGTAACCAGATATAAATTTCTAAATGACTTCTCCCAGTGAAGTGACACCTGGATGCATCTAATTCTAGCAACTCATGACAACACTGTGAAAGGGATGTTAACCAGGAGAGTTTACGTTAGACTTGATATCTAAGCTTTCTCCTGGGGTCAGTGATATAGACACATACAGCTACTCAGACTCCTCCATCGCCCTTACCTCTGTACTACCAACCCGAACAAATGCAGCTGTTCACAACAAGGCCTCAGAAGTATGAAAATATCCAGACTTACCCTTTTTACCTTTCAAGTAAAACTGTTCGTGGAGGACCTTTATAGGAAACACCATCTACACGATATCCTAGTTGCTAAGGTGGTGGTGAGTGAAAGGGGTCTGAGAGACGGTATTCATCTGCATGACCAAGGATTATGTCTAGGAATAAAGGGGATAAAGTTAATTAGCATAGGGAAGAGTGAATTAGGAAACTTGGACAAGCATGTATCAGACTTCAAAGACTCAGCATAAAATGAGAGAAACAGACTGGAAACAAAGGTTTACATAACTTCAGCTGTATGGGTATAGTCACACACACTGCTATGGTTGAAATACAAAGTGTACCCCAAAGGTCATGTATTAAAGGTTTGAGCCCCAGTGCAGCAATGTCCATAGGTACATGGACATGGGTCTAGAGAGGTAATTGGATTATTATCATAGGGAACTAATCTCATTAATGGATTAGCCCACTGATGAGTTCACAGCTGGATGAGTTAACAGGAGGTGAGGCTTAGTTGCAGAAAGTAGATTACTGGTGGCATGCCTTTGAAAGATGTATCTCTTCTCTGATTCTTTTCTTTACCTCTACTTCCTGGGCTGCCAGGAGGTGAGAAACATTCCTCTGCCACACACTTCTTCCTTGATCTTTCTGTCTTGCCACAAGTCTAAATAAAGAAGTTGGCTTACCATAGACTATACCCTCTGAAACCATGAGCCAAGATAAATCTTTCCTCCTTAAAGTTGATTTTCTCAGGTATTTTTCACAGTGAAGAAAAACTAACACACACGTGCATATATATAATGTATATAATATATATAATTTGCATATGGTATGTAATTTGTGTTGGTTAACTTTTCTTGTCAATTTAATTCAGCTGGGCCATGAAGTACCCAGATATTTAAACAAGTATTTTTCTGGTTACTTCCAATGAGACTAACATTGTATTGGTAAACTGAGTAAAGCAGATCACCCTCTTTTACCTAATAAATTGAAGTGTGAATAGAATAAAAAGGCTAACCCTCCCTAGAGTGAGGGAGAATTCCTCTTGTATGGCTGTCTTTGAAACAGCGCATTATGTTTTTCTTGTCTTTGAATTCAAACTGAAGCATTAGCTCCTCCTTGGTCTCAAGTCTTCCAGACTTCAAACCGAGGCTGAATCATCAGTTCTGGTCCTCAGATCTGCTTATTCAGACTACATTTTTATTATTGGCTCTCTGAGTCTCCAGCTTAACCACTGCCCTGTACCCTGATTCTGCCATTTTCTCATCATATTTCTAGACTGTGTATAATTTCCACATGACTGACTTGAATAGAAAGGTAGGTAATCTCACTTTCTGGAACTCAGAGAATAAAATATTGCTATATTTGTATATTTATATAGTTTGAGTATTTCGCATTGGAAATGCTTGAGACTGGTTATGTTTTTAATTTCAGAGTTTTTGAATATCATGTATATATATATATGGAGACAGAGAGAGAGAGATTTTGGGGATGAAACTCAAGTTGAAACACAAGAATCATTTGTTTCATATACACTTTCATGTATGCATACAGCCAGAATTTATTTTATACAATATTTTTAGTTTACCTGTGGTTTGACTGCAACTAGTCACATGATGTCCAGGTTGAAATTTTCCATTCATTTCTTTGTGTCAATGATTAAAAAGGTTTTGTATTTTGTACCATTTTAGATATGAGTACTTCAATTTTTCAATATTTTGTGTTATTACTTGTGTTTTTAAGATTTGACTGGAATCCACCACATTCAAGGTTTCTGTTGTTCTGTCATTTTAAGTTTTATAATAAAAATATTGAAAAGATCCAGTCGAGACATGTTGACAGAAAAAATATATTTTCTGTCTTTCAAATTTTAAATTAGCAGTACATATTTTAAGCACAGGTGCCAATATGAATATAAAAGGTCAACCAAAAGAGCTATTTTTCCCCTGGGTAATTTGTTAAGAATATACTAGAACCAGGGATGTTGTAGAACAGTAAAGAAAAGCAAAAATGCTTTATTTAAATTTTATTAGAGTTTTCTGAATCATGGAGTTGCATTTTGCTATTTGGATTTCTGCCATTTGTGCCAGTCTGGCTTCAGATTATATAACAAAAATATTTGTGTGTGATAGTCTATAAATTATCTTTCATATTTCTTATCCTTTCTTTGTTTTTATTTTTATGTGCCACACTTCTCTTCTGGCCCATCTCACCCCATACTTCATCCCTACCCACTCCATTTATATTCTTACAAGTCTACCTATATCGTCTCTCAAGAAATGACTTGTCTTCCATTTCAATTTTCCTGAGTGTTCTTTTCTTCTCTTAATTTTATGTTAGTTACATGCTTGCATGTGCAAGATGCCGTTCTAAGTGTTTATCATACAAGAACTTATTCAAAGCAACTTTATAAGGTAGATGTTTTAGTTACTTTCTTATTGCTGGGACAAAATACCCGACACCCACAAGTTAAAAGAGGAAAGGTTTATTTTAGCTCTTAGTTTGTAGAGGATTCAGTCCATAGGCAGCTGGCTCTAAGGCCAAAGTTGGCATGGCAGAGGACAAATAGTTCATGGCAAGGCAGGCAGGAAGCAGCAGTCTTCCTTTTGGTTTCCCTTTTTATTCTAGCCAGGCTACAAGCCTATTGTTAGGTGCCATCCCCCCTCAGAATGGATCTTCCCTCTTCAGTGAATCCATCACCCACACCCAGAACTATGCTAAACCAGTCAGTGGACTGACCCAATATCACACACTTTTGATCCAGTCACTCCCAAAAGCCCCAACTGAGTGCATGAAGTTTTGGGGGACATAAGCCATAACAGTAGATGTGACATTAAAGATGAATAAATTGAGGCACAAATAAGTGAATTTACACAGCCATGCAGCCTGTAAGTAGCAGACTCAGATTTGGAAGTCAAGCTGTTGGGGTCCGGTTCTTGGCTTTTCCTGTGATGACCAGACTTCCTGTGTTCTGTGACTCCCCGGCTGTAAGGACAAATGCCTGTGTTTGGCTATGTCTTAACTCTATTTGAGTTCAATGTCCTGAATAATTATTCAATAAGACATGAACCTTACAGTGCGTGTGGTGCTTGTGAAATGATTGGCTAGGCCTGGGCTAGTGACTTATCTCCAGCATCATATTTAGTCCTTTATTATGCAAGCTAGGTACTATTTTCTCAGCAATAAAAAAAAAGAAATAGAATATTTAGAAATTACTTTACCTAGGAACATATAACTTGCAAATGATGGATCTTGAATTCATAATTATTTATTGTTGATGGCTAAGTTTTACTTTTAACCTTCATTCTATAAAACTGTAAAACTGTGCTCGAAGTGAGGGGTGTTATTCTGAGGAGGATTAATGGCAATTTGTCTTTTACTGTAATACATTTTTTAACTTTAAACATTCATCATATATTTTTATCACCCTTTGTATACCAATATGTAAATTTTTATCATGAAGAATAATGTATCCAGGGCCAAAGAGCTCCTATAACTTTCACATCAATTTTCCTTTATTTCATGCACATTCAGTGTATATTTCCATTTATCTTCCTTTCTGTGACTTACTGTAGTTTGCCAATATGTTCAGGTCTCCTTGAGATATAAAGACAAACGTATGCAAAATATCCCTTTAATTATGCTGTACTTCAGTGTTCTTTTTTCCTGTTTTCTTTTTTTTTTATCACCGAATATTTGGAAAAATATACTAACTACCCTCATATTGTCACCCTTGTACTCTAATTTCCTCTGAAGACTTGGCTTCCACCACAACTGCTCTATTAATATTTAGGATGACTCTCCACTTTTATGAGACGTTTCAAACCACTGTTATATGCTATTAGGTTTCCCTTTTATGAGTACACATGGAATTATATGGTTTCCACAGTACAGAACTGACAGAACAGCTTCTATCCTGAAGGCTATGGTTTCCACCATCAGGGCATACATGAAAGGACCATCATTGTTTGTTCATGTTTCCATCTTTTACATTTAGAACTCCAGGGTTAGGGCTGGTGATATAGCTCAGCAGCATAAGCACCTGACTGGCAAGCGCGAGGTCCTGAGCTCGACTCCCGGTACCCGCATTAAAAAAAAAAAAAAAAAAAAAAAGAACTCCAGGGTTAGATACAGTAGTTCATTAAATTAATAAGAATATCTACTGTCTACGTAGATATTCTTTCCAATGTATTTTATGATACATTATCAATTTTTAATCTTTTCAATGTTCTTAGATACTCAATTTTTCATTCTCTGTACATAACCATATGAGCTGTGTGCTTTTCTGCATGTGTCTAGCCTCTCAGATAGAAGCCCTGACAAACTTTCCACTGCCTGACCTTCCTCCACCCTCCAACATAGTCCAAGACCTTAGTTACATACTGTTATTGATGATCCCAGAGGTTACTCAGTTGAGACAGGAAAACAAGGTTGGTTCCAGAGACAGAAAGAAAATAAGCCAAGCTAAAATCATTTAAGCATTTGTTTTTCAGAATTCTCTTCAGGAAAATTATGATTACTGGTGTTACCAACATTTACACATACATGCTTTAACCTTTATTTAGCTGGCTGCTCATTATACGTCCTGCTGTCATATGTATGTACTGCCATGTTTAAGTCTCACAACAAGCATTTGCGTATTTTTGTTTTAAGGAAACCAAGTTTGAGGCAACCTAAATAATTTATTCAATTTTATGTACTGTGGAATGTAGCTTCCATGATATCTTACTTAGGTAGATTCCAATTGACACTAAGGTAGCCGCTATGATATTCTGTTTCTCTTTTTATGAAAGAAATGAAAGTAGAAAGGAAGAACCAAATGGGTGAATAAGAACTTGAAATGTTACCTTGCAAGCCATTGCCTATTTTATCACAATCTGGAATGGCTGCCTTTAGTCACCATCCTCCTGATTTTTCCACAACTATGAAATTATTTATTACCCAAAGTTGCCTTTGAGTCCTCCTCCCTCACTTTCCGCATCCAATCACCAAGTCCTTTAGATTTAGTACCTCATTTCCCATATTCATCTGCCAAAAGCCACCCTGTGGAGTATAGCTATGGTTGTACCCCACTGGTACGATTGCAATACTGCATTGTCACCACTATTTCTAATCTTTGTATGGCCAAATTATCTCTTACTATGTTTCTACTTCCTGATAGCTTCACTTATGCCATTTCTATGATTAAAATTCATCATTATGTATGAGGTAACTTCCAAACATTTTTCCTGGTACGCAAATTTCTTTGTGATGTGATTGTGTTTCACAAATTGACTCTCTACTCGCTTCAGTGGAAGAATCCCAACAAACACAACTATTCATTATTTCACAGAAAGATCTTGCAGTTTTCCACCTTTCTGCCTTTTCTGAGCCAGTTTATTTTTCTTTACTCACACATAAGCTTCCTTATGTTTCCTTCGAGTTCAGTTCTCAAATGTTATCTTTTCCAGGAAGGTGTTGCTCTCTCCCTTCTCCTCATGTCTGCCCACAGTGACCTTGCCTATTAATTTGAACTTACTCATTCGCTATCCATTGCTAGCCAAATCATGTGCATGCCTTTGTCTTAATGTTGATGGGTACCTGCTTCACCATTTTCCTTCACAAAAGATAATGAAACTACAAGTTACGTGTGGTCATATCTCACTTGGATGATTGCAGTATCATCTCCACTATTTCTAATTTTTGTACCAGCAAAACTGGTATATGAAAAACAAAATCACATACTTCCTATGAAAATTAGAAATATCATCTTAGATGCAACATAATCGTAAATCCCTACAGTTAGTGGAAATGCACAGATTAAAAGTAGAATGCTTAGGAAAACAAAATCTAGAAAATTTTGATTTAGTTTAATCTCTCTATGCATTTTGCTACATCAGATTGTTTTTATACATTTTTGATTCAGCAACTTAGCATAAGTAGCTATTATTACACCAAATTATTTGATGCATCTGCAATCAAACATTCAACAGGATTCACTTCAGAAAAGTGCAGGTGATTTGAAATATAGGCTATTATATTCATATTTTACGCGTGCTTTATAAATGAATACAAAGTGGTGTTACAGTCTCTAAATCATGCCTTCTCATTTATTCACAAAAAGACAGTCACATATTGTTAAGCTGAAATGTCATAAAGCAATTTAGACACACTCAGCATTTATTAACATAATGGATTTTCTTCATTTTGTGTTAATAGGATTCCTGAGTTTTTGAATGTCTCTTCTGTTACCCATTTATACGGTAGTCTAGAGAGGTAAGTGTTATTAACTACCTAGCCAAAATGAAAAAATGCAAATTCAAACTTTCAAATTCTCTTAAGTCAGCATTTAAATGAACATTTCATGTCCCCAGTGCTTACTGCCTTATTCAAGACATTTGACCTGTCTCAATGAACATAGGCATAAATGATGGTTATAGAGACGTCTTTGTTGTGTCATTATATTTCTACTAAATGATAGGATCTGTTTCAGACAAAGAAATATTGTCTTTAATATTTCAGAGTTTTTAAATATAAGACATTCTTTTAGTTCAAAAGGGAATAATTAAATAATCAATAAAAAATATCAATTTTTATCCAATTTTCTACTTTGGTCAACTTCATATTAATTCAATTCTTTTATATTAATTCAAATGATTTTAAAATATATTTTAATCCTTTAAAGATGAATTTTGCTTATTTTAATGATTTTTGTCTTTGACTGCTCCTGAAGCAGCAGATAATTCAATAGGTAGGTTAAAAAAAGTAAGATTTCCTTTTGTAGTATCAAAAAGGGAAATTATCATGAAATAGCTATAAGTCTGTCTTAACAGTAATCACTTATGTTTATCATCAGAATATTTCTAGTCACGATCTAAGGAGTAGAAATCTAGCTTTATTTAAAATGTGAAATTGTATTTAATTTTGGGATATGTTTTATTTGAAAAACTACTACAAGAAATAAACTTCCTTCCACTGTATCTTATAATTTTTTTCTAATGGGAGAATAGAAGGAAAACGAGAATGAAGGTTGGTATAAATTTAACACAGCACCTAGAGAATTAGAAGAAAGCAAGATGTGGGACCAAGTTGGAAGCAGAGTGTTGAGAAAGACACATAGGAATATGCAGTGAGGGCCAAGGCAGGATGACACTCCGAGGAAAACACTCTGCATGTGTGTGTGTTTTGTGTTCCTGCGCTCAGAATTCAGCTGGGAATATTGTTGAAAAATGCAAATTCTGATTCAGTGGGTCTGCAGTGGAGTCTGAGATCCTGCCTTTCTAATAGTTTTCCTGGTGATACAGAAACTCCTCATCTGAGACCACACTTTGAGAAACAAGAATTAGAGGCCATAAATAACAGACAGGGGCATTATTAACCCATGGCAAGGATTGCAAACGTCACTACTGGGGTCATGAATGCCCCTTGTAAATGTTACAAGGTGATAAGGATAATGAACTGGAGCCATCTGTCACTGCAGCTCTGCTAGAAGTTGCAATCCGTGTTCACACGTGCACCAGGACACTTATTGCTGGATCAGACCACATTTTATTTACTTCATCTCCAAAATGTAATGGGAACTTCCTTCATAGAGGGTCCTTCATGATTTCCTTGATTCACCCACTACCTGCTGACAAAGTCCTAGTTTCAATGGGCAATTGCTTGCAGTCCTGAGGGCGCCACCACCAGAGCTGGCTGGATTGCAGACTCACGCTGTTTTTTCTGCGTTGGATGAAAAGAGCAAAATGATAACTGCTGCCTGACAGACCAGCATTCAAGTAATTTGAGTACAGGCTCTCAAGCACATCAACTTCCTCTTGGAATAATGTTCCACTGTTATTTCTTCTGAAGGGTTACATTCCAGCAAGCTGAAACTGTTGATGTATGTTTAAGAATCAGGACTCCTTGCATTTAACTCTTCCTGTGTGATGTTTTCTTTACCACCAGTTTTTGCAAATCAAGGAAAGTGCAAATGCCAACTTCCAAAATTTACAGGCTAATGTTGAGTGGGTAATTGTTTATGTCTTTGATCCAATTTAAACAGTATTTGATACTGCCATATCTAGAGTTTTCCTTTCCAGTTTCTGCATAGGATAGAGAAACATGAAGATGCTGTTCAAATGGAAGAGAAACACAAAAACAAGGATAACAAAAAACACAATCAAAATACAGGTAAGAGCTCAAGCTTGGAGCCTCAAGAAAAACTAGTTAATGGAAAGTCTTTTCAAAATAAAATAAAGACACCCAGGACAGGACAGGCCCCAGGCTCATGGGCACACACATGCCCTTGGTGGCCAGATGGACTGGAAACTGGAGACCCAGGACAGCTGGCCCAGTTACGTGGAGTAGTCCATGAGACCAGCAACGTGCAAGTGTCCAAAGCACCAGTGAAGAGCCAGTAACTGGGCTCTGGAGAACTCCACCAACAAAAGACCAGTCCCAGCCCCCACATCCAGAGGCCAAGATTATCTCCATACCCAGCACAATTCCCATGACAAACTTGGATGGAGTACACAGCACATTTCTGAGATCTAACATGGACACTATCACAGAACTGTAAACACCAGAGTATTTTACTACTTTTATTCTCCCTTGTTTGTCTGATTGGCTACCCCTTTCCTGTCTGGTTGGAATTCATCTTATTTTGTCTTGTATTTTTTTTTCCTCTCCTCTCTTTCTCAGGTCTACTTTCTTTCTTTCTTTTCTTCTATTCTTTTCCATTCTCCTTCTCTTTCTTCTTTCTTTTTTTCACTGTTTAAGTTTCTTACCTTTCTTTGCGGTTTTCTTCTATTGATCCTCTTTCTCTTGTTCATCAACTACTTTTTGAATTTAAACTTTCAAGTGAGTAAACACTGTCTCTTCCCTTTCTGATTACTCTTTCACATTCTATTTCATTCTCTCCCTCCTGTGTCCTCCAGTTTCCCAAAACTCGGTGATCATCCTTTGACCTCCAGCCTTGACTCTACTATATTTGACCTCATTCATCAATTTATCATGTTTCCTACCCATCTTAACCTCCCCGCCCCCCCGCAAAAGGGTAGAACCACTCCACTAAGCGGAAAATCACTGCATACAAGCACATGATATATGTCTGATTTTGTTATATAACTTTAGAGTTTGCTCCTATGGTTGGAGGTAGCAGGTTAATGGTTACCATAGTTTGTCTGTTACCATAGTTAAGCTGTACATGATACTATTGTTATTACCAACTGTACTACTTTAGCCATGATGTCATACATGTTATAATCAGTTTTTCTCCCCTGTATAATAATGCTGTGATAGAATCGGGTCATAATCACCACCACAGCCCAGTACCAATGGATTGGGTGCTGAGCCAAATAGTAACTTTGCATCCTTTACAAATTGTGAAGGTAAGTTCTTGGGATGGCAATAAAGAATCACCTACATCTAGAGGATATCCCTGAAGAACAGACATCTCTTAGGGAAGCCTCAATACTAGTGGTAAAGCTATCTATCATAAGAGATAGGCAAGCATCAACATAGAAAACAAAATAAAATAAAAAAGAGAAAACAGAAAGTGACAAGATGCAGAAGCAAAATGTAACCCCAAAACCCCAGCCCACCAGGAAAACCCAGAACACAAAGAGATAGATGAAATTAGAAGTTGAACACTGGAGCTTTCTGAAATGATAACAACGGAAGTGAAAAAAACAAGTGGAAAAGGCCATACAGAAAATGTACAAAAGAAAGGATGCTTAAAATAAAAGATATTAGAGAAGACACAGATAAAAGAATAGAGGAACTTAGAAAAATGATGGAAACAAAAAAAGCCCAACATAGGAAAGAAATAGAATCCATGAAACAGATCCAAACAGAAATCCAAGAGATTAAAACCCCATTGAAAGTATATGCAACAGATTGAATTGAGAGGATAAAATATGAGATCTTGAAGACAGAATTGCAGCAAGTGATCATGAAAAGAAAGATATCTTAAAAATAGCAAGAGACCAAGAAAAATCAATCCAACAGCTACAAGATGAAGCAAAAACAAACAAACAAACAAACAAACATAAGATTGATTGGGGTCAATGAGAAGGCTGGAGACAGCACAAATGCAATAAAAAACTCTTCACAGAAATAATGGCAAAAAACTTCACAAGCATGGATAAAGAATTTGACATACAAATAAATGAAGCATATAGAACTCCAAACAGCCATAATCAAAATAAAACTATACCAAGACATATAATAATCAAGATTCCAGAAATTCAGCACAAGAACAAAATATTAAAAGCTGTTAGAGAAAAGAAACAAATCACCTATAAAGGAAAGCCCATCAGAATCATGCAGACTTCTCAGTAAAAAGCCTCAAGTCAAGAAGAGCTTGGAGTGAAGTATTTCAAGTCCTGAAAGAAAACAAATTCCAACTCAGACTAATGTACACTGCAAAACTATCTTTCAAAATTAATGGAGAAATAAGATACTTCCATGACAAAGAACAACTGAAGAAATTCATGACCACCAAATCAACCCTACAAAGAGTAGTGAAAGATATTCTAGACAGAGATAAAAATGACAATTCCAAGAAAAACAACAGAAAGAAACCACCATTCAGGGCAAGCAAATAAACAGAGAGGAAAAGGGGGAACCAACAGCAGGAAAATATGACAAAGATAAGCCAATACATAACAGTTATAACCATCAATATAAATGGCCTCTATTCATGAATCAAAAGAAATGGACTGGCAAAACAGATCAAGAAACAAGATCAAACAATATGATGTATACAGGAAACACATTTAATTCAAAAAGAAATTCATAGGCTGAAAGTCAAAGGATGGGAAACAATCTTCCATGCAACAAGAATCAAGAAAAAGGCAGGGGTATGTATCCTGTTTACAGACAATGCAAACTTCAAACCAAGAATGACCAAGAGATAAAGAAGGTCACTACATACTTGTTAGGGGAAAACTTCAAGGGGAAGAGATAAAAATCATAAATATGTATGCACCAAATATGGGAGCACCCAACTATATAAGACAAATATTAATAGACATGAAAAATCAAATAAACAATAACACGATTGTAACAGGGGACCTTAATACCCCATTGTCACAAACAGATAGATCAACTAGACAAAAAATCAGCAAAGAAATATCAAAAATGAACTAAACCAAATCTGTGAACAAATGGACTTAGTAGATGTTTTCAGAGTGTTTTGCCCAACATCATCAGAATACACATTCTCAGCTGCACATGGGATGTTCTCTAAAATAGAACATATACTAGCCCACAGAACATGCTTAAGTAAATTCAAAGAATTGAAATTATCTGACACATTTTATCTGACCATAATGCAATGAAATTGGAAATTAAAGACAAAAGAAACTGCAGAAAATCCACAAACACATGGAAATTAAATAACACCCTTGTAAACAACCAATGGGTCACAGATGAAATTAAAGAAGAAATTAAACAATATCTACAACTAAGTGAGAAAGCATATACAACATACTGGAACATATGGGACACAATGAAAACAGTCCTAAGAGGGAAATTTATACCAGTGAATTCTCATATCAGGAAAACAGAATGAACATAAATAAACAACCTAATGTTGCACCTCAAGCTTCTAGAAAAAAAAGAGCAAGAAAAGCCCAAAGTCCATACAATGGATGAAATTTTAAAGATCAGAGCAGAAATTACAATGGAGACTAAGAAAATAATACAAAAAAATTAATGAATCAAAGAGTTGGTCCTTTGAAAGAATAAACAAAATAGATAACCCCCTAGCCAACTTTATCAAAAAAAGGAAAGTAAAGACTAAAATTCATGCATTGAGGAATGAAAAGAGTGAAATCACTACAGATACTGTGGAAATTCAGAAGATCATCAATACCTACCTCAAAAATCCTTACTCTCACAGGATGGAAAACAGAAGAAATGGACATATTCCTAGAGATGGATGAATTACCAAAGTTGAATCAAAGATATAAAAATTCTGAATAACCCAATAACAGTTAATGAGATTGAAAAAGTACTTAAAATCTTACCAACAAAGAAAAGCTCAGGTCCTGATGGATTCATGACAGAATTCTATAAGAAATTTAAAGATTTAATGCCAATACTCCTCAAACTCTTTAATGAAATTGAAAGGAAGCAATACTCCCTATCTCATTCCTGAATGAAAGTATTACCTTGATATCAAAACCAGAAAAAGAGCCAACCAAGAAAGAGAACTGCAAGCCAATCTCCCTAATGAACATAGATGTAAAAATCCTTAATAAGTTACTAGCAAGCCCAATGCAGCAAATCATCAAAAAGATTATATGCTATGGCCAAGTGCTATCCCCAGGAATGCAGGGATGGTTCAACATACATGAATGAATAAATGTAATACACAATATCAACAGAGCCAAAGACAAAAATCACATGATCAACTCAGTAGATGCAGAGAAAGCTTTAGGCATCTAAAGCTAAAGTCCAAATGGATCAAAGATCTTAATATTGGGACAGAAACACTGAATCTACTGGTAGAGAAAATAGGTAGACATCTTGAAGACATATGTGTAGGAAGAGACTTCATGAACAAAACCCGAACTGCAAGAGAAATACTCAAAAGAATCAACAACTGGATGTCATCTTATTAAAAATTTCTGCACATCAAAAGAAATCACCAACAGAGTGAAAAGAAAAACCACAGAGTGGGAAAAATTTGTAGCCAACAGTGCCTCAGACAAAGGACTTCTGTCTAGAACATATACAGAATTGAAAAAAATCAGACCCCCCCAAATTTAAAGACCCAATCCAAAAATGGGCATCTGAGATGAACACACACTTCTCAGATGAAGAAATACAAATAGCAAGTAAATATATGAAAATATGTTCAACATCATTGGTCATTCAAGAGATGCAAATTAAAACAACACTGAGATTCCATCTCGCTCCAGAAAGAATGGCTGTCATCAAGGTAACAACCAATAACAAATGCTGGAGGGGCTGTGGGGAAAAAGGAAAACTTCTCCACAGTTGGTGGAAGTGTAGACTGGTGCAACCAGTGTGGAAATCAGGGTGGAGATTCCTCAAAAAACTAGGATTGGAGATCCCATTTGACCCAGCTATTACCCTTCTGGGTATCTTCCCAGAAGAATTAAGAACATTGTACCACAGTGAAATATATGCACCCATGTTTACAGCAGCACAATTTGTAATAGTTAAATCTTGGAAACAACCCAAATCCCCATCAACCAAGTAATGGATAAAAAAGTTGTGGTATTTTTATACAATGGAGTACTACTCAGCTATAAAGAAGGATAAACTTGAGATTTTAATAGGTAAACGGATGCAAATTGAGACCATACTTATAAGTGAAATAAACCAGTCTCACGTGTGTAAACATTATATTGTCCCCCTAGTGTAAGAAGCTGAAAGAGTAAATAAGATCCAAATTGTACAATAGATATTGGGAAATGGGAAGAACATGTTCAAAGGAAAGAGAAGATGGGATGGGGAAAGGAGAAAAGAAGGAAGGGAAGAGGTAAAATAAACATATATCTGCAAGATGCTTAAGAGAGCTATACAACTAATTTCTATAAGTCCATTGAAAAGAAAGATTTGTTCTTATATCGATTGATCAATTTTTCATGCCTATATTTTGTTATCTCAGCAATTACTTCGAAGAAAACAATAAGCAATGTTCTGACCATTGTTACTTTCCTACTATCTTGTTTTGTAATTTTGTATCATTTTTATTGTTTTTTTCTCTTTAAAATAAAATAAAATAAAATAAGAAGTACCAGAGTCAGAATAGTGTAAATCTTGAGAATTTTGTCACGTTGTAAAGTTATTAAGTGTAGTTTCTGCATCTATGCATGGGAAAGGTATTTGCAGGTAAGAGTAGTGTAATGCAAGTAACATGGTGTGTTCTTCCAAAGTGAAGATGCGTACACACAGAGTCAGCTTCAGGAGTGACAGGTTCAAATGAGGGATACATGAAGAAGTTCTCTAATATGATTGAATTCACTTTAAATTAGCTTTGATTAAGAATAACAAAATAAATTTGCTTTAATTAGAGATCTTCAAGATATTGTTATTGGGACCAGTGAGATAGCTCAGTGGCATAAATGCCTGCTTAGCAAGCGCGAGGTCCTGAGTTCGACTCCTGGAACCCACATAAAAGGGGAAAAAAAGGGCCGGTGATATTGCTCAGCAGCACAAGCACTTGCTGGCAAGCGTGAGGTCCTGAGGTCAGCTCCTGGTACCCATATTAATATATATATATATATGGTTATTAGTAATTGGATTGTTTTATACTTGATTCATGTATTCCTTTGCGTTAATAGTTTCTATGTGAGGAGAAAAATCATAGAAGCGTATTACTTTTCTTGTTCAGAAAATTGGACTCTTTGAACCATATGTTTATAATAATCACAGAACTACTGTCTACCTGAGGTACAAAAGAAAACAGTCTTTTGGAAACCCCTTTGTGTACACATATACACATAGAAATTCATAAAACTCTTTATGATCTTTTACTGATGATGAAAACGATATAAGGATGGTGAGATATGGAAACAACCTGAGCCTGTCAACAGATGAATGAAAAATTACCACATATCCATATATATGTCGTAGTCAGGGTTTACAGGGGAATAGATTTAATACAGGATACATAATTTATAGGATTATTTTATAATAGTCACCCAAAGAATTAAATGTAAAAGAGTGCAGGACATCTGTCCACACACTAGAGACACAAAGAATCAAGCTGAGGTCCTGGATCCCATGGCAATGTCCTGCATGAGCACAGCTGAAGACCTAGAGCCCATGGCAATGTCCTCCACAAGTCCAGCTGGAAGCCTAAAGCCTACAACAATGTCTCATGCAAGTCTGTTTCAAGGATCTGCACTGGGAAGGTCCAGAGGTCAGTGGTGGAAGCTAGAAAGTCTGTACCAGTGGGATGAAGGATCCCAGCAGGCTGAGGAATCTACATTGGAGCCAGGAGGTGATGCTCAAGATAAGGACTAGAGTTTCCCCAAAGAGAACTGCAGCCATCCTCAGGGACAGTGAGGACCCGAGCTCCTCTGATGATGAGAGCAGCTGAGTTCATATCAGGAAAGCCAATGTGACAAGCTTGTCCAAGAGAATCATCAGCACACCATCTTCCCCTTCAGTTCTCTTTTTATGCTGTTGGCAACAATTCTTAGGTGGGCCCTCTACACCCAGCACCACACTGATTTAGTTCAGCTGGGTGTTACAAGTTGACATAAGTTAATCCACCACTATATATATATATATATATATATATATATATATATATATATATATATTGCATATTTGCATGTGAAACATTATTCAGCCTAAAAAGGAGAACCCACCATTTGCAATAGCATGATAAACAAAGAGTTATTATAAGTGAAATAGGCAGATATATAAATACTACATAATCTCACATATATGTGGGATCTAAAAATATTGAATACATAGAGAGTTCAATCGTAGAAGTTGGATGAGAAAGGGAGAAATAGAAACATGTAAGACAGTGAAATAAAATTAAAGAAATGTAGGATTAATAAATCTAAAAATCTAATATAGGGGCCGGTGAGATGGCTCAGCGGCGTGAGTGCCTGCCTGGCAAGCGCGAGGGCCCAAGTTCGACTCCTGGAACCCACATACGAAAAAAAGGCCGGTGATATGGCTTAGCGGCACGGGTGCCTGCTGGCACACGAGGTCCTGAGGTCGACCCCCCGGTACCCACCAAAAAATAAAAAAATAAAAAAATAAAAATCTAATATAAAACACAAAGATTACAGTTAATAGTATTGTCCTGCATAGTGGCAATTTGTCAAGAAAGTAGGTTTTAGATTTTTTTACCACCAAAAGGGAAGGCAATTAGATGATATATTGGGTCTATTAATTTGTGTGATTGTAATAACTACTTCACTATATATATGAATATCAAGGTAAGTATGCCAAAATATCATGTTGTGTACCTTAAATACAGACAAAAAAATAAGCAGATAAACAAAATATAAAGAACTCCTCATCAATTTTTATTCTATAAGGGAATTACAAGTTGTTACTCATTGCCTGCTTTCAGTATTTCACTTTAAGATTTTTTGCCTGTTGTATTTGACCTTGAATAATATGAAAATAAATTTCATGTAATAAAATATTTTTAAAAATATAAAAATGGGTGTTTGCAAAGGTTTTTCCCAGTCTCTTTTAGAAAAAGAAAGAAAGAAAAGAAGAGCTAGGAAGAGAAGAGAAGAGAAGAGAAGAGAAGAGAAGAGAAGAGAAGAGAAGAGAAGAGAAGGGAAGGGAAGGGAAGGAAGGGAAGAGAAGGGAAGGGAAGGGAAGAGAGAGAAGAGAAGAGAAGAGAAGAGAAGAGAAGAGAAGAGAAGAAAATAGAGAATAGAGAAGAGAAAGAAGAGAAGAGAAGGGAAGAGAAGGGAAGGGAAGAGAGAGAAGAGAAGAGAAGAGAAAGAAGAGAAGAGAAGGGAAGAGAAGGGAAGGGAAGGGAAGAGAGAGAAGAGAAGAGAAAGAAGACAAGAAAAGAGAAAAGAGAGAAGAGAAAGAAGAGAGGAGAAGAGAAGAGAAGAGAAGAGAAGAGAAGAGAAGAGAAGAGAAGAGAAGAGAAGAGAAGAGAAAAAATTATCCATTCTTGGCCGTATAAAAGAAAATCACCTCTGGTTTTCCAGAATTTTCTTGTACTTGTATTCAACTGGCTATTAGTTCAACTGGCATTAAGATCAGAGACAGCCATTGAACAGAAAAATATAGTGATTCACTTTATGGATACATAAAATTAAATATTATATAAAAATAAATATATATGAAAATAAATATTAGTGCATTGTAATCAAAATTTATGGATACTGGGGATAATTCTGGAAATTTGGATCCATGAAAATAATTTACACCTGTATAGGTAGAACTCAAAAGAAACTAACAACTCTGGAGCTGTATGAAGTGTCCTAGGAGTTCAGAAATATCTGTAGTTTGCAGAGAAATGAAGTCATTGAGATTACCCGTTCTATAGTGCTACGGTTTAGATTTAAAATTTCTTCCAAAAGTCTTAGGAGATTAAAAGATAATTGGAAGGGGAGACACTACACTCATCAGTGGACTAAGCCACTGATAAGTTTGTAGCTGAATGTGCTCTTAGGAGGTGGGGATTTGTCAGAAGAATCAGTTATAGAAATGTGACCTGGAAGGTTGTATTCTTATTACTGGTCTGTCTGTCTGTCTGTCTGTCTGTCTCTCCCTTTCCCTCTCTCCCTCTTTTCTCCTCTTCCTCTCTCTCCTTCCTATCTATCATGGGTTTAGCAGCTTTTCCTCTCCATGCCTTTCTGCCATGCTGTTTCTAATTTGTGCCAACCAGCCATGGACTGAACCTCTAAAACCATGGGCTAAAAAAAAATTTGTCCTCTAAGTTGTCAGTGTCAGGTATTTTTCCCAAGCCAAGAGAAAATGACTAATACACCTAAATTTATTTATATTTACACAAAAAAGTTAGAGTGAGATTATAGGATCTTTTCCATCTCATCCTTTTCTGAGGAGATGAACTTTCTTTCCTCTCCCTCCACTTTTTTTTTTGGATTAGAGAAGGTGGAACAGCTGCCTCTCTCTTCTATAAAAATATGCAGATTTACTTTGTTTAGTATTTCTATATGAATAGGACAAGGAAACTAATTTATTGCAACTCTGAAGGTGTGAGAATTGTGATGTTGGGAATCACATCTTTAATATTTACCTTTAAATGAATAGTAATAGATCTGTCTTTAATTCCAAAACTTTGTGCATGCAATCAATAAAAAATTAAAGATAAAAGTGTAAATGAGATATGATCTTAGCCAAAGACATTTTCACCTATAGAACAACCCATAAACAATTTCTATGAGAGAAATTCTGGGTGGAGGGGAGGTCAGAAAGAACATATTAGATATATTGTTACTCTAAATGATAGCAAAAATATACAATTTGCAATAGCACTTGTTCAATATCACTTTATTCTCTATTCTATCACAACATTCTCTTCTATTATATTTAATATGTCTTAAATAATATATATACAAATTGGCTTAAATTGAATTTTTGCCCTTTGGTAGAATGGGACTCAGGGTAGAAATTAAGCTGAATAATACAAAAGTAGACAAAAGTTAAGTCCATTGGCATTATTATTACACATTAAGCTATGACCTCAATATCGACCACTAAATTTAAAAAATTATGTCTCCTCCTCATTGGACTCTAATCTTCTCCTCCTCCAAAAGATTTACTGTGCATTTTCTTGCTTTTCGTGCTCTGAAATCTACATGTTAAATGAATAAATAAGACAATAGTGAGGGAAGGTTGAAAACAGTAATAGTCTGGTGTAGTAGGTAACTCACGTTAATGCACAACATCTCTTTTCTGTCATAATATTCTACAAAACTGACATTTGTTTTTGTCCTCTCATTTCTTAAAATATGTAATGTTAACCTGACCCTCTCTCCTGCAATTTTTGCTTAAAATTTTTAAGGATAGTAATAGCACAAGCTGCTCTCCAAGTAAAATTTTCTCTTGAGGAAATATTTCTAGCATCAATATTGTTCAGTTCCTTTATGCACTGTGGTGAAAATATGAAAGGAAACTCAGAAAATGGCATTTTCTGAAATACTTCCTTACGGGTTCAATTTAAGTTGGAATCTTGGGATTTTAAAAAGTTTCTTTCAATGACAGTGTGTCAATTCTATTGTCTATTATAGGAGTAGATTTCGCCTGTGCGTCTTTAGTAAATGGAAAGCTTGGAAGCTTGTTAAGTGTGGAGGATGTTGTGTGGGTGGAAGGAGGGAAGGGAATACACATATTTGCATATTTGAAATATATAAGGTACATAGCAACAGAATTCTTTGAAAAATGTGAGAAAAATGAATGATTTTGGAATAGCAATTCTTTTCACAAGTGTCAATTTCCATATACAGTGCACTAGAACTTGCCACAATTTTACTGAATATATTAATTCCCACAGTTATCATATTTCTTAAATTACAGAAATTTTCATTGGAATTGAGAGTGGAAGTAGAAAAGAATATGGAATCAAATATGGGAAGAAGACTTTTGCTATTTATTATAAACAATATATTAGTATAGCTAATAAGAGTGAATATCAATTGATTGAAAATCAGTGAGGCAAAAATTGCTTAAGTCAGTATGATTGAATCAAGTGTAATCACAGTTCAACTAGCATCAAAGAGCAGTCCATTTTGAATAAGAGTAAATTCATAATCTTTCTAACTTTTTCAAGATCAAATCATGATGAATGACTTTTTTCCCCATAATGGAATTGTGGGGTCTTATTAGAGGACCAAGTCACAGAAGTACTGTTGAGATAGTGAGGTCAGTATTCAATGCACTGAATGACAGAGCCTCAAAAGGTTGTGTCCAGATCATCTGTGTCACAAGAACTCATACTATAATAGTACAGAGCACATATCTTTCTTTAAAACTGAAGATTCCACAATAATAAATGTTTTTGTACTGAATAAAGAAGAAAGAAATGCTTTGTATTGGTCAGCTTTCTCATTGCAAGACAAAATGCCTTACACCTAAAAACTGAAGGGAAGGGAGGTTCATTTTGTTTCATGGTTTCAGAGGTTTTGTTCATGCTCAGCTGGTTCCAAGGTTTTGTCCGTTCTTGGCTGTCCATGGTAGAAGGATGTGGCCAAGGAAAGCTGTTTTTGCCTCATGGCATCTATGAAGCAGAAGACCATGGAAGACATGGAGAGACAAGGGCCAAAGATTAGACACAGTTCCCAAGATCATGCCTCCCATGACCCACTTCCTCCACCTATGCCCCACCACTTAACGGCACATTCAGGTTGGCTTGCTGATGTGGTTTATGTGCTTGCCTAGAGTTGCCTCCCCAGGAGTCTTTTAATCTGATCAAGCTCAATCAAGATTAACCAGCATGTGCATTTTATTAAAGAGATGTAAAAAATAGGCAAACAGTTTATGTTTTTAAGTCTTATTAGTTCTTAATCACAACCTACTTTTCCACATTATAATATCTGATCACAGTTATTTCTAAACACATTTTACTGATTGATTCATTTTTGAGCCCTTAAACATAGCTGGCCTTTCCATGCACCACTTCAAAATCAACTTTAACACCCATTCCAGCACCAGGTATTTGCTGAGGATCCACTGTGAGCTTCTCAGACACCAATTATTCCTTGAAGTCTCCTTAGAAGAGTTTAATTATGGAAGAGATCCTTCTCTCTCTGGCTACCAATTGGCACCACTCTAACAGTATCCATCAAATATATGATGTAGAGTAATATAGGCTACGTCTCATCTCCCTCAATAGAATTACTTATTTGGAAGCAGGAATGAACCTAAAATTCCTTCATTTACTCACAATGCCTAGAAGAGTATGTATGTAGTTGAATAGTAAAAGTTTGTTGATGTGACCAGTTGGTCTGTCAACATCATTAAAAACAATTCACATTTATGCTCCTGACATTCAATTGTTCCCTTTAAATGCAGCTACAGGAAAAATCCATTTGAGAAAATAAACTCTGGAGCATGAACTGGGAGAGTGGCCAGATTGTCCTAAATTCATTTGTAAATTATCTTGCTAGAACCAGACTATACACTGGACAGTTATAAATGCTAGATGTGTATTTCTCATATGCCTGGCGGCTACAGAGTTCAAGTTTATGATGGTTAAGCTCAACTCTATCTACTTGACTGGCTTGGGAACCGCCTGGGGGATTAGTAAAAGATGCTTCTGGAGGCATGGCCTTGGCTGCTATACCTGGTTCCTTCCCCTCTCCTTTCTGGATCTATTCTGCTCTGTTTCCTGGCCATCATGAACTGAACATTTTTGTTTTACCATGCCCTTTTTTGTTTCTTCTTCGGAGCTAGTCAACAATGTACTGAATCCCCTGGAACTATGAATCGAAGTAAACCTCTCCTTTAAGTTGTGATTATCCAATACCATGTCCCAGTTGCAGTAAAACTGACTAATAAAAAGATTGAGGCACCAGAAGAACTGATGTCTAGAAAGGGGTGGTAACTTCTTGCTTCTGCACATGGTAGACAGGGTAGAAGGGATAATCATGATGTACTTACAAGGCAGAGAAGAAGGAAGAGCAAAAAGGGAAAATGCTTCCTTGTATCTCTGTTATAAAGTACCTAATAATCTCACCCATGAGGGCTCTGTCTCTTCTAAAAGCCCAATCTCTCAATATTATTGCATTGGTAATTACATTTCAATAAATGAATTTTGAATAGACATACATATTCAAAGCATACCATGAGGTTTAGAGACTATGTGGCGTTTTGTCAAAGTCATTGATACATTTGTCAGAATCTGGTTTGTAATATTACTTATGCTCATAATTATCTGTATGAGCTCATGATTATCTATATAACAACTGTACATTTCTAAATAGTGCCTTACATTTCAGTTTTTACATAGTATCCCTTACTTATTCTTTTCATACACCAGATACCATATTAGGTACTTATATCAGGAGAATAATGAGACAATATCCTGAGCTAAAATAGCCTGAAGCACAGCAATATATATTTATATATATTTTCACTAATTACCGTAAAATAAATTGAGATCATTACTCTCAGTGCATGCAAGGTACAAACAAAGTACAGAGTGATGGGAGTGACAGTGATGGTTTTGCCTAACGGGAGGACCAGCAGAGGCTTTGTAGAGAAGGCATGTTTTCTTGACACAGAAAGAGGCGTGGTAGTAATAGCTTCTGTAACAGTAGTAACATTTATATAGCAAACTGCACAGGCTACTCAGAGGCTGCATATGGTTTGCAATTGTTTTACTCAAACGCAGGATGGAAGAAGATGGGAAATGGGGCTAAAGAAGTACAGTGAAGGAAACTCCATGTCCTGCTAAGAGTACAGACACTTTCTTGATATATCACTTGTGTTCAAATAATATTTCTCAGAATCCTAATGTTCCTGGGAAAATCTCTTCAGGCTCCTGATAATCCAGGGATAAAAGGAGAAGGAAATGTATAGAAGTCAAACTGGTAGAAGTCTTAGTATTTCACTTCAATGGTCATAACTTTTATCCATTTTTATCTTGGGGATTTTGGATAAGATTGAGCTTAACTACTAATCTGATTTCTAAAAATGAGAAGGATGATAAAGCTGTGCTACAAAATACTGAAAGCAGTGAAGGGAGACTAACTATGGTTGAAGTCTGATGTTTCCTACCAAAAGTGCTAGGTAGGGAAGATGGATCGAACAGAAACAAGTGGCAGCAAAATGAAGGGGTTGGGCTGGACACGCACTGTTCTCTGTTTGGTGATGTTCTGTGCTTAGATACTCAGGGTGGCTTCCAGCACTGTTTGTCCTTTTTTGGCTATTTTCTCATGCCTTCAATTTCTTTTTACTACTGACTATGTTCTGTGCTCAGCAGTGTGGCTGTCTGTTCTTTACAACATACCGTTGGAATGTGGTTCATAAAGAGGTCATATGGCAGATTTGTACCCCCAGCAAACAGTAGCTTCCTCCCCTAGGGGATTCTGGGACTTACAACATTGATGTCAAGAAGTCTTCCAATCTTCTTATTTCTGGAATCCTTATTAGCACAGCTTTCTCAGAATCTAGCAATATGTAGCCTGTGAATCTCATACAAACATTTATTTGATCCTTCAGATATCTTTCTGTGTTCTCAAAGCCTGTACTTGATATTTTTCTCAATATCAAGATCCTAACCATGCAAATGGCATATGAACAGACACAGGCATGCACATTCACACATTCTGTATACTAGAAACTTTGGCAGCACGGTTGAAGGAATAAAACTTCACTGAGTCATCAATCATTTTTACATAATTATTACTTAACAGTAACGATGTCATTATTGCACTACATCCATAGCATGAAGCATAAGCATAAGCATCCATAGTATGAAACAGTTCTAAATTTAGTCTCCTTCATTAACTATCCTACTAATCTTGGTCAAAATCTACGACTTTCCAAACTTTCTAAATCTTGGATTTCTTTGAAGATTACATGAAATGATCCCTACAAAGCACTTAATAAAATGCTCAAAGTACATATTTATTGTTCTAAAAGTTAACTATTTTATTATTTTCAATGTATTGTGTCATTATGATTTTCAAATTCTATCAATTTACATTGTATTTCCTTTTGAATTTAATGGTTTCCTGTCCAGATTTGATTTCTTTAATATTCATGAGAATAAAAATGATTATATGAAGTGTTACAACACACCATTTTAATTCTCATTCATTTTCAGTAACCTTGCCTTATGCTCTTCTGCATGGCTTGTACAGCTAATGTTGCTGCTGATATTCTGCATACATTTATGCTTAATGTGGTAAGACTAGCTTTTATAGCTTGGTCTAAATTAGAAGATACTATCAGAGCTTCATACAATACCACAAGGGCATGGCAGTGGTAGATGAAATACAGGGCTACGCTATCAATCTCTGCACAAAAGCAATGGCAAGCATTGTTGACAAAGCATAAGACAGAATTTTTGATGTCAGAAATTTTATCTGAGTCCTCGCTTTTCTGATTTGTATAAAGCATGGGCTTAAGATACCTAAAAACTTTAAGTGCTTGTCTAGGCCAATGAGAATAAGGAAACAAAACAAAATGCATATGTGCTGGCATATATTATGTGGGCAGTGTCTTCTGAAAACAGATATTCATTTAATTCTTACATCAATTCTGTCAGGTATTTCTCATTCCAAGTTTGCACAGATGGCAAACAGATCTAAGAGAAAGAGCAAAAATTGAGAAGTAACTTTCATAGAAAGAATAAGAAAGTTTGAATTTTAAATTCACCCCTGGAGGGCTGGGGATGTAGCTCAGCAACACAGCACCTGCCTGGCAAGCACAAGGTCCTGAGTTCGATTCCCAGTACCAAAAAGCAAAACAAACAAAAATTCACCCCTGGAATGCATCCAGAATCTACACAAACATATTAAAATTTATTGTAAATAAACTTGATACTTTAGAGAGTTGTATTAGTGACTTTATGCACAGATTTGATCATATTAAAGTATCCAAGCATTAAATATATAGCCACTTGTTAAGTGTCAAAATGATGAATGAACCTATGACTAATTCTATTAATGTGTGCTTTTTGTAATTTGGATATTTTGGGTGAACAAATGGATAAGGAAGAAATTGGAAGAAAGACAGGTTAGAATCTCAAGATTACTGTTACTTTCAATAGCAAGCTAATGCCAAACAGGCGGGAAGGAAAAGCCTTTTCATGCTTTATTCTATTTACTTTTAATTATTGGAATGTAGTCATAGTTTTCTTTTCAAGGCAGAAATGTGTTTATGTAGAAGCTAAGTCCAACTTGAATAGTTTTAATAATGTGCTAGCATAAGGCACTGTACAAGTTTGGCAGTTGGTAAAGATTTTTGACTACCTATTTATCAAATCATAGTAATCTTTACTATTTATTCTTGGAATAAAACAACTTCAGCATGAAATTATAGAAGTGTGTGAATCTAAATAGGTTAGACAGATTTGAGGAAAAGATTTCCATAAATCAAGGAGCAACATATATTAATGATTCTTGACAATCAATATATCAATGTTGCTTTGGTCCAAATGTTTTGGTTTTCACAGAATTCATATATTGAAATCCAATCCTCCAAGGTGATGGTTTTATATAAAGAATGTTTAGGAGTTGAACAGGGCACCAAGAAACCCCAGAAACTAGTGCATACTTTACTCCATGTGGGGTTGAAGTTAAAGGACAATAATCTGTGCATGGATTTTCCTATACCCAATTAAAATTGGCACCGCAACCATGAAATCAGATTGGTCGAAAATACTGATCAAAACAACCCAATAGCTGTTATAATCAAAGCTTACTGAATTCTGCTTAACAGTTCTTTTCTATTTTCATGAGCTACCACTCTCCTTTTTCAGTAAAGAATGGAAATTTACATCAAAAATTTTCCTGGCTACATTTTATATCCTTTTGGGTCACTTCCCATCAAGCCTCACCTCTAGCCTGTGAGACATTAAACTAGATACATACTTGGACATGCACTACAATTTGGATTAACCCTGTCCAAATTCCCCCTTTTCAGCATAAGATCAGCTTTAAAGTATGCAAAGAGACATACCATGCTATAAAACATTGTATCAGTAAGTGCTCACTGGAGAAACAGATTTATTGTGAGATTTATATATATAGAAGGATTTACAAGGTGAACTTCCAATGGTAACCCCCAGAGACAGGTGTGGAAAAGTGCAAAATGGTGTTTGCCACCCAAATGATCCAGTCAAATGTTGAAGTCCTGGAGCTCACTGTAGAGTCCCCTGTAAGTCCTTATAGGGAGGCCAAAGGGTCTGAGATGGAGGGAATGCACTGGAAGGCTAAAGTGTTTGTGTTGGAAGCTGTCATCCATTTAACCTCTTTGTTAAAGATTGAATGGCCTAATCTGCCTGGACTTGTTTCTGGACCCTCTATTCTCTTTGACTGATCTGCATGTCTGTTTTTATGCCAGGACCATGCTGTTTTTATCACTGTAGCTTTGTGAAAGGCTCTCATATTTTCTTCTTAAATTTAGCATTGGTTAAAAGCATCTATCCAACAGATCAGGACATCACTTTTATCTGCCGGAATTCAGGTTTTTATATATCTTGAAATAACGATGCAAAACAAGAAACCAAAATAGTTCTAGATGTCAGTTTCTTTCACTGACATTGTTTTTTGTGTGATGAGAAATTTTGAGCCCTTCCTCCATGATGTTTCCATGATGAAGACAGTCAACCATAGACAGAAACCTCTGAGACTATAAGTTAAAATTAAATTAAAACTCTCCTTCTTGAAGTTATGTATGCCAGGTATTTGCTGGCAGGTGTATGCCAGCATTGAAAAGCTGGCTCATACCAGAAAATTAGACCAACACTGTTTTTCATCCTGAGTACAATATAACAAATCATTTAAAAATAAATGATAAGCTATATGTGACAGTTATAAGTTACTAATTCTTAGATCAGATACATAACCATTGTAAGTCAAAAATGATTCCCTAAATGATAATAATGACTGTTGTCCTGGAGCCTATCCATGCGAAACAAGTGAGCTAATGACTATAAGGCCTTTAGTCCAGAGTCTGTTATAGAAAATGCACACAAAGTTAATTTGATTTTTTTATTATTTAAATTATTATATGAACTGTAGTTCTGTAACTCAGAAAGGTTTTGGAATACAATGTAAAGACATTCTTGAATTTTATAACTATAAAGAGATCTATGTTACACTTGGTTAGATATAGCCAGGATAAACATTCTTGCTGCTTCTATTTCACATAAAAAACTACTGCAGAACATTATGTTATTACAATAAAGTGAGATTCTAAAGGTAAGCTAACACGAAGTTATTCTGAAGAACTGGTAAATGTGTGTTCATATGTTAGCTCCAGTTCATGAATCTTGCTTACATAAAAATAAAGGCCAAGAGAAAATATACCTGGTTCCATATTTAGTGAAAAAGTTTACTGCACAAAAACCAGATCTGATGCAGTGTGTTTCACATCCAGTATGACATATAATAGTATTTTAAAGTTCCATTAGTTGTTAGTTTATAAGTCATAGTTGAATTTGCTCTGCAGAGAGAGAAATGGGACTTTAATGGTATATTGAATTGTATTGTAAATCTTCCAATAGAATCACAATTAATTCATAATATGGGTTGATTTAGCAGTATGACTGAATATATTTGTATATCTCCCCAATTTTATGGGGTAAATCTGCACATAAATTTAAACTTCAATGATTTTCCTAGAGATTTAATAGCTGGAATAGATTCTTGTAGAATACACAATGAGAGTTAATGCCCTAGTTTCTTATGACTATGCAAAAAACATACTGTTCAACCACTTTTATTCCATTCTGTTACTTAATCATGGGAAGTATAGCTTATAATCTACTTGAACTGCCAATTGAAATGTGATTTTAATTATATATATATCTCCTGATCTGTTTGCTCTTCAAAGGAAAAACGCTATCAAACCCAAATATGTAAAATAAATAAAAGGACTATTTTGATGTTCTCTGCATAGGTAATTATAGAACCCCCTCTTGAGTGTCTCATTTGCCCAAAGACATTTATTTAGGGCAGTATGCATGCATACTTATGAGCCTCTTAAATAGAAGTTCGTATACTGCCACTTCCAATCTACATTTCTCTTTCAAATTACTCTTTGAAATTCAGCTAATATTTATTCAATATCTACTACAGAAAATATAACTTTTCTTACTTTCTAATAATAGATATATTCATGTACCCTTTTCCTATTAAAATTCATAAGAGATGATATGTCACTGCTAGACATGAAGATATATTAGTTTCATTTATTTCTTAAGGCAATTCCTAACATTTTGAAATTCTACATTTTGTGATTTGATGTCCCCATTATAAGTCAGTTCATACTAGTTTAGTTCATTTAACACATTAATCTCTTGAGTGGCCATTCACTTTTCATTATAAAATTTTCTTATTCTTTTTAGGATGTAAAACTTAGAAGAAGATACGTTTTAGTTAACACTCAATTAATTTCATCTCAACATGTGTGTTGTGAAGTTTACTTATTGTTTGGATTCTACTTCACCATACACTGATCATGTTAGAAACTATGTACACACACAGGTGGCAAATGTGTTCTTTGTTTTTGGTTCTTAATGTAAATACTGCCTATCTGGAAGATAAAGAATTCTTTTTTAATACCTATCTCCATAGAACTTAGAAAACACATACTCTTTTAGTCTGAATATCTAGTGTGCCACTCAAATGTTACATGGGAGGGCTCTGAGCCTTTCTCTTAATTCTTTTAAAAAGGCAGATAAATTTAGGATATGAGATGAAAGGAATCTCAATAACAGAAATTTCTTACACTGATTCAATGCCAATATTCAACTGAGAGATTTAATATTCTTTCAACTGTGGGGTCAAGGTCAAGAGAAGATTGGCAGACACAATTGAGCAAAGAGCAGTGATTCTGAGGTGACCAATAGTGATGATAATGCAAGCAATGAAAGAGGAATAACAACCATGGCTTCCCAGAAGGAGTATTAAAATATCACAGCCAAGAAAAGAACATGAATTTACATTCCATGTAACAAAATAAGGTGGGATCTATGAGTCAAAAACTAAGGTTTTTTTTTTACTCACATTCTTTGTTGTATTTAAATTATCAACTTTCTCTGAGGTAACAGACCACACCATATGAATAAACTAAATTTAGGATATAGATACATATATATAAATGTCTTTATAACTTTCTAAGAAAATGTTTTGTACTGTTCAAGCAACATTTAACAGTTTGCTAATGAACTTTTGCTTCCAGAAAATGGAATGGACATGTTATTCCATATTCCTATCAATTGTAAACCTTGCAAATTACATGTAAAAAATACATAGGATTATTCTGCATCATGTAGAGGAAACTAAGCTTACCATTCAGGGACTGTGAGACCTGAAATACACCATAATGAATTTCCTAGGTTTGCATTCTGTCTTTTTTTTCCCCCAGACTGAATTAGGCAGAACTGGCAATATTGAAACTCTAACAGATACAGATGAAAATAGCTCCAAGAAGAGTTTACTCATTTTAAGTAAAGGACAAGAAAAGGGTTAGCACAGGTGATATGAAAAATTTTAGACAATAACTATTCTACTCTGACAAAATGCTACAGAAAAATACATGGCTTCCCCCTCACCCACCTCAGTAAAGGTTGAGAAGGAAGAATAGATGTCCATCTTCACCATGTTTTTGTAAAACACTCTAAACATCAAGGGGAAGTGGTGTTAAGAAAGGATCAGTAGGGAGCTGTGAGGTTCATACAGACTAGCCTTCCCATTTCACAGTGAGTGACGATTTTGTGGGAAATTTACTTATGTGAGAAGGCACTTTTCCTCCTTCTTATAGGGCCAGTGTCAGTGGAGACAAGGAGAGAGAAAAGATTTTCAACATTGCTCAGCAAAAGGGAGACTGTTTTCTTACCATAGAGTCAGTGGAGGTCATTTGCAGAGCACAGAAAGACACCTACATTTCCCAGTCAACCTGCTATCAGGCTCAGTGTGTATCCAGCACTCTCATGCCATGCAAAATTAATTTAATCAATCCTCTTGTCCTTGGGATTAAAGAAGAGATGAAGAACCTGAACTTCTACCAAACCTGTGAGTAACAAGAGATGTCTTCTCTTCTCTTGCAAGAATGATATCAAAGAAAGCTGGGTAAAACAGTAGGCTTAAGGATGATCCAGAGCTTTTATAAAATAATAGGTAAAATGCCCACATTTCAAATGAAAACCTCATACCAAGAACCTGAAAAATCTCAGCTTTAATGAAAAAAGGTGATCAATACACTCCCAAATCAAGCTAATGTGGATATTATTATCTGGAAAAGATTTTAAACCAGCCAGCATAGAAGTCCTTAAATGAACAATTGCAATCATGTTTAAAAAATGGAAAAATAGAATCTCAGCTAAAACACTATAAAATAAATAAAGAATTAAGTGGAAATTTTAGAACTGAAAATATGGTAACAGAAAAAAATACTGATTCAACAAATGAGATCAGAAACAGAGAAAGAAGACTCAAGCAAAGATATAGCAATAGAAATCACACAATAAGAATAAGAATGATAAAAAATTTGAAAAATTTAAGAAAGCATTAGGGACACATAGGACAAAAGACCAAAACAAAACAAAAAACTCAACTAAACAAAAATATATATGTATTACCAGAGTCCTGGACAGAAAAAATAAAGCAAATAAAGCATAGAACAAAATTATTTGAAGAAGTCATGAATAAAAGTGTACCAAATTTAGAAAGAGATATTAACTTTCTAATGAGCTAAGCAAATCTCATATAGGACACACACCCACACACACACATGCACACTCCATGACAATAAATAGCATAGTCAAATTTTGTGGGGTTTTTTGTTATTTTTCTCTTTTTTAATATTTATTTTTAATAGTACATATGTGCAGTACACAATGCTTGCATTCATTGTGGAAAGTTGGTGTGTGAACATAACACATCTTAATTCTTTTTCAAGTCCCTTCCCTTCTCTTCTTTCTCCCTCCCACCTCTTTTTCCTCTTCCTTTTTGCAAAGATCTATTTCCCTGTTTTCCATTATCTATTTTAACTTTAATTTATTTATAATTAACTTTGGAAAGCTAAAATAAAATATCTTATAGGCAGCAACTGAAAAACTACACTTTACTTATTGTTAAAAATAATTTAAGTAAAAGGAGTTTTTCTCATGAGAAATCTTTGAGGCTAGAAAGTGTTAGCATATTTATCAAGGCTGAAAGTAAAGAACTGTCAAAAAGAATTCTATACCCAGTAAAATATTGCTCTGAAATGAAGAAAAATGAACACATCTTCAAATGAAAGAAACCACCAAGATATGTCACCGGAAGACCTACTCTAAAACAATGTCTCAAGAAAACTATTTAAACATAGAGGAAATAGTAAAAGAAGAAAATTAGAACTCTATGAAGAAAATAGTGTATCGTAGGAGCAAAATTATGACTATATATAATAGCATTTCTTGCTTCTTTTGCATTTTCTTAGTTATACTTAATGGCTAAGTCAAACATTCTTACATTGATATAACAGTAAAGTTACATAGAAAAAGAATTTAGGATATTTATAAGTAGAGAAGGGCAAACAGACCTTGAGGGAATAAGTGTATATACTTGAAAGAATCTTAAAAATGACAATACCAGGAGGCTATGATATATGTACTTAGTATGATACCTAGATCAACCACTAAAGAAGCAATACAGAGATACTTCAAAATACTACAGGTAAATCACAATGGAATTCTAAAACATATTCAAAGAAATACTTAAAGAAAACAGATAAGTGAAAAGAGTAAGTTGTAAACAATAAAGCAAACTTCCCCAGCTTAGGTCATAAAATAACAGTAATTATGTAAAGAATAAGTGTCTAAATATATCAATCATGACAAAGAGTTTGGCAGAATGGATCAAAAGCATGATCCAACTATATACTCTCTGCAAGAGACTTACTTCAAATAAACTATCACAAGCAGTTTAAAAGGATGGAACATTTCCCATGCAATATTAATCAAAAGAAAGATGAAATAAACCATGCTTATATTAGGAAAATAAGACTTCAGAGTAAATAAAATGACCACAGATATAGATTGATATATAATGATAAAAAATAAATCCTCCAGAACAACATAAAAATCTTTTACTGAATGTATCCGCAGAGCTAAAAACATACGCACCACAAACTGATACAATTGAGAAGAGAACTAGTTGAACACAGATACAGTTGGAGATTTCACCTTTCTTCTCTCAACAATTGATAGAACTACATGAAAATCAATAAGTATATAGAACTCAGCAATATAATCAACCAATAGGATCTAGTAGGTATTTATGAGACAACTACCAAACAAGAACAGAATACACTTTTTGTAGAGCCATGGAACACATATCAAATTATTCTGGATCATTACAACAACAACAAAATTTTAAAAGGATTGAAATTATATAGTATATATTGTTTGTCCAAAATGGACTCACACTAGAAAACCAAAATGAAAAGATAATAGGGATATCACCAAACACTTTGAAACTGAACAATATGCTTCTAAATAAACCGTTAGTCAAAGAGGGTATCTTAAAAGAAGTGACAAAATACATTAAACAGAATAAAAGATAAAAATACAACATATCAAAATTTGTGAGATAAAACTAAAGCAGTGCGAAGGAAATTTGCTGCATTAAATGCTTACATTAGAAAATAGGAAAAAAATCTTAAATCAATATAAGCCTTCATTTCAAGAAACTATGAAAAGAAAAAAAATAGATCCAAAACAAGCAAAGTAATAAAAAAGATGAGATGAAATCAGTGAAGTTGAAAACACTAAAATAGTAATGAAAATCAGTGAAACAAAAAGTTGTTTCTCTGAAAAGTTAATGAAATTGACAAACCACTAAAAAGCCTGGCAAAAAAGGCACAAATAGTTAATATCAAGAGGGAACAGGAAAGAACTATAGACCTATGCAGAGATAAAAATGATAATAAGGAAATACCTTGAATAATTCTACAGACATAAATCTCACAACATAAATAAAAATGGACAAATTACTTCAAAAGAAAAGTTACTAAACTCACTCAGTAGGAAATAGGTAGTGTTGAGCAGTCCCACAGATTTTAGGAAAACTGTATTTTTAGTTTAAACCCCCCAATAAATGTCAAGTGCCAAATATTTGCACCAGATAATTCTATCAAACATTTGAGAAAATTTGACCAATCCTATATAATCTCTTCCAGAAAATAGAAAAGCAGGGAACACTTTATTTTATGAAGCTTGTATAGAAAAAAGAAAAGGGCAAAAAGCAACAAACTTATACACTACTGTTAATCATGGTTTTCAATTTGAGTAGATTAAAAATCACCTGTCAGATTAGCATAGCCTGCTTTAGCCTACGTTTGTGTGGTGCTTCCAGAGATGACTGGCACGTAGACCAGCAAACGGAGGGGGGGGGAATGTCCTCCCGACTGTGCGAGAGGCTTAGCACCAGATGGAAAGAAAGGGGAAGGAGGCCGTTGGCCTCCTTTTGAAAATTTCTATTCTGCTTGAGCAGGTGCATCTTTTGCTACCACCATCCCCTATGGATATCAGATTCCAGTTTCTTCAGTCTTTCTACAAGGGCTCACCCCCTGACACTCCAGGATGCTTCCAAGCCTTCCTTCTCTTACTGTACTTCATTCCTGACCCCTCTTGTTCTGGGGCTCCCATCTTCTTGGACTGAACAGTTACCAGATCCTCTGGCTCTCCACGGCACACATGATCATTGTGTGCCTACCCCACTTCACATCATAGAAACTCATCTAATAATTGTTCTTATATATTTTCTATTGATTCTGTTCTCCTAGTGAACTCTAAGCAAACATTATAATTCAATATTTATCATAGTGCACGTAAATGTCAAATGTAGTTTATTCCAGGATGAAAGTTTGAATCAACACTTGAAAATTCATTGGTATAATTGATATTCACAAGATAAAGAAGAAAATCATGTTATATTATCAGTAAATAAAGAAAAGGAATTTGACACAATTCAACCCTCATTTGTGATAAAAGTCTTGCAGACAAATAGAAATAGAGGAGTCTGTCCTCAATTTAAGAACATAGAAGAAATTCTTCATGTTCTGTGGATAAGAAAAGAGTTCTTACACTTGTAAAAGTATTACCCATAAAAGAAAAAAAAGCAAATGCATGGCTTTATTTTGGGCCTTCTATTCTGCACCACTGACCTATGTGTCAGTTCTTTTGACGGCATTAAACAATCTTGTTTAATGTAGCTGTAAGATGTCACGAATCAAGGTACTCTCATTCTATTTTATTCTTCTTTTTCCAAATATAAAATTTCACTCTATTAAAGACCTTGTGAAGAGAAATAAAAGACAAACTTCAAACTGAGGAATAATACTTGCAAAGACCTATATCTAGAATTTGTAAAGAACTTACTCATTTCAACAGTAAAAGTCAAACAATCCAATTAAAATGTAGACTGAAGACATAATTAAAAATTTTGCTGAAGAATAGATGGCAGATATGGAAATAAAAAGGTGTTCAATATCACTATTCATTAGGGATATGAAAATTAAAGCCACTGTATTATCTTTATACATCTGTCATTATAGCTAAAATAAAAAATTGTGACAGAGGCCAGGCGTGGTGCCACACACTTGTCCCAGCACTCTAGGGGCTGATGCAGGAGGACTGCCATGAGTTCAAGGCCAGCCTAGGCTTCATAGTGAGTTCAAGGCCAGCCTGAATGGCAGAGCAAGACCCTGTCTCAACAAACAAACAAACAAACAAACAGAGAGAATCAAATGCTGATCAACATGTGGAGAACAGGTATTCATATTGGTGGTAGGAATTTAAATGGTATAGTTATTTTGGAAAATACTTTGGCAACTTCTTAATAAATTGACTATATGTTACCATATAACTTTGCAATTATGCTTTTGGACATTTATCCTAGAAAAATGAAGACTTATGTTCATGACAAAGTCTATACAGAAATGCTTCTAACAGTTTCATGTGTAATAGTCAAAACAAGAAGCAACCCAGATGCCCTTCAGCAGGTGAAAGTTTTAACAAACTGTGGTATATCCATAGGGAATACCACTGATCAGAAAAAAGAAACAAGTTGGTGATACACACAACAACTTGGATTGAAAAAAACCAAGTGTAAAAGTCTACATATCGGTATATGATTTTAAAATGACTATATATAAGAGTGGAAAACATATTAGCAATTTGCAGAAGTTGAGGATGGAGAGGAGGTGTGATAAGCAAGTGTTGGGACTATGAAAAGGGAAGAGGAAAGACATCTGCTGTGATGGGATCATTTTTTTCTCTTGATTGCATCGGTGTCAATGTCGATATCCTGATACTAGTTTTGCAAGATGTTACCATTAGAGGAAAGTAGGTATAGCACTCCCAAAAGCTCTGTCACTTCTTACAAATTCCTGTGAATTTCCAAAGGAAAAGTTTAATTTAAAAAGACTTCTAGCCTACTTTCACGCCACAAATATATTTCATGCATAATTTGTTTTTTTATTTTTTAAATGAGTTTGACATTTTAAAAATTAATATATTTCAGAAAATTCAGAACCACTTCATAAATTAGAAGCTTTTAAAGTATGCCTGTGAAAATATTCCTCCTCCTTCTTCCCACCCACCAAAAATTGTGATGATAGTTTGATAATGGAATACTGACAATAAGCCAAATTTGCAGGGGTTTTTTTGTATTGTTTTATATATAAACCAAAAATTAATGTGTTGTGCACCAATGTAAGACAATTTGGTCTTCACAACTCTTATATTATTTTTGGAACTCATGTTATTTTTGGTAGATGATGACAAGTTTCAAAGATGTTTGAAGAAAAGATTGGCTTTTCCTCAAAATGTCATTACCAGGTATGATAGAAGCAAGTGCCAGAACAAACTGTATGAATCACAAAGACATTTATTATACAAATATTTTATTAGTAAACCAGCATTTAAGGTGATCATTCAACCTATTCTAAGAGTTCAGTGAAGTCTTCACTTTGTCCACCTCTTTAGGTGCTACAGTGCTACATTATATGAAATTGTTCAATTGGGACGAATACAGTAGTATTCTAGAGGCAGGATTTTACACCCCATAGTTGATAATCCTGCTGTTAGAAAGCCTCCTAGACCAAAATTAGTCATAGATCCACTTAAGAATCAAGCCTCTATAACAGCTCAGTTGTACTTTCCAAATCTGATCCACATCTGACATACAAGGGCTAGAATCTTGCTGTAGATGGATTATACATAAAGGTGGATATATAAAATGAGAGGTAACATTAAAGTTTAGCCTGTTCTTGTACATGCATTAAAATTTGTGGGCTGGGAAAAATAATGTATGTAGGGTTATTGCTCTCTATAGAATGGAAAATTTGGGGGAGCCTGCCCATCCACATAAGGGGTCTAAGCAAGTATGGATTAGGTATGCAGGCCCAATACTCTTCTTCCTGAACCACAGGAATATACACTGTAGCTTCTAGGAAAGCAAGCATTGCAAGGAAAAGATTTTAAGATGGTCAAACCAAATCCTGGCTGTTAACTAGTGGGCCTCATGAGTGGTCCACTGCAGGCCTTCCCAGGACAGTGGACAATGTGCTGTTAGGTTCATTGCTTGGAAGTCTTGCAGAGGGTTTGATGTGTCGTGCAGGTGGGTTGGATTCTGGCTACAGAACAGCTCTGATGGTCATGTCTCTCAATTATCTATGGAAATATGAGCATGTCCTAGGCTCCAATTTAAAAGTGCTGCTGGAGCATTCCAAACACCTGTTTGGAGGTCACACCAAGCAAGATTCAGAAAGGTAAAAACATATGCAGCAAACTTTTGACCCAGTGTTCCCCCTTTCTTTTGTTTAGCTAGTTAATTTTTTAGTTTAAATTGAGTATGTTTGATTATTGTTTGACCTTGGGGATTACAGGGGATCCCTGTAACATGTTGTATATTCCAGTTATCAAGAGAACTCTGAAAATATTTACTAATATAAGCAAGACTGATATCAGATTTTATTGTTTATGACACCCTTAAGTTAGCAAGGCTGATACACAATGATGTGTGACATGTCGACTTTGTTTACCTGAATGATATATAGAATGGATTATATGTGAGAAGGTATTTATAGAGGCATATATATATTTAAGTTTGTTAAAAGGTGCTATATGGGTAGTAATCATTTGCCATAACTGGTTAGTTCTTAGACCTCTGGGATTTTAACTCTGTGGAGGAATAGGCCTGGGAATGAGCTGAAAGATAGGACATGACATCACTATTTGTCTAGCTTGTGTTCTGGTAGTGTTAAATTCCTTTTACAGATATTTAGAATTTTGATGAAAAAATTTATGGGATGGTCTCAATTTATTAAAAATGGAAACCAGATTCACAAGAGCATCTGCATTATAATTACCTAATAACAGCAGAACTGGGAGATTAGAATGGATTCTAATATGATCAATAAAGAATGAAGTAGTTCTACTTAATATAGCAATTAGCAGTTTTAAAAATAGTTGTAATAGGGGCGGTGAGATAGCTCAGCGGCATAAGAGCCTGCCTGGAAAGTGCAAGGTCTTGAGTTCAACTCCCAGTACCCACATACAATAAAAGGGCCGGTGATATTGCTCAGTGGCACAGGCACCTGCTAGCACAAGAGGTCCTGAGTTTGAACCCCAGTACCCACCAAAAAAAAAAGTTATAATAAAGTAGGCTAGAGATGACCCAATTGCAGTTTTTTTTCTACTAATGTTGATAAAATCCTTAACTTTTCCTGTGGAGAAGTACTAATGGCCTTCATTATAAATCCAATTTCAGATCTATTTTTTTAATTAAAGATGTAATTGAAAACATTCAGCCCTTCAAGTTTTTATCTAAAGCTTTTCTTTCCTGATATCCCATCTTAACCATCATCCTGCTATCTAGTGACACACACCTCTGAGGGGCAGAAGTAACTAGGAGAGTGTCCCATTCTTTCATAAGGTCTATGCCCCATAGATAGATAGGAAAGGGCACAATAAATGGTGATACAATGCCTGTCTGTCCATCATGGCTGACATAAGGGAGTAGCAGTGTACTCTGTGAGACAGACTGAAGGGAGCCTAAGCCTATCAAAGCTGTGGAGGCGGGTCTAGTTGGCCAAGCAGATGGCCATGATTGGCTATTTACTATGGTGCCATCAGCTCCCATATCCATCAATCCAGTAAAAGATTTCCCATTTAACTTAATATTATATGTAGGTCTATGAACTGAAATACCCTGGGAAAAATAAAGTTCCTTGCTTAAAGACTCATCTCTACCAGGTTCACACAAGGGGCTAAGGGCAGGCCTGGAAATTTTAGTGGTAATTAAAACTGGCTTTTCTCCCCGCAACAAATGAATGCAAGAAGCCACTGGTAAATCTAATCCTGCACTCTGATCAATCTGAATGTAAGCAGATAAATCTTTAGTATGTACAGAGGCACTCATCATTGATGCTTTCATATGCTAATTGACAAATGAGCATTTTAGCCACACTGTTGTGAGAAATCTTCCTATTAAAGCCTTTTGTACTCTTGCTACAAACTGGGTCTAAGTTTCTGTAAGACCCTGACAGCATGGAGCATGGCTCTCCTTTCCACCTGGCTCACACATGCTTCTTGGGAGCTATGGGGTGGGGCAACACTGACCTGTCCCCTTGCTTCAAAGACTACATATCAGCACCTGGGCTAGACTGATTTGCATTGCTTAAGGCCAATTGAGGGGATAAGGAAAAGTCTGAGGAAGCTCTGTACATATCAACACATGGAAATAGGGCCAGGTTTAGCTAACATGTAGATAATTGCTCTTCTCTTGAGGAGAGTTGTTCAGGTGGTCCTCTACACCTAGGTTTCAATTTTTTGGATGTTACTGTGAAAGGTGTTTCCCTAATTTCTCTCTCAATGAGTTTGTTATTCATGTACAGGATGACTATAGATTTTTGAGTTTGACTTTGTATACAGCTACAGTACTGAATTTCCTTATTAAATCCAGAAGTATTTTGGTGAAGTTTTTGGGGTCTTATATGTAGAGTATCATGTCATCTGCAAATAATGATAGTTTAAATTCTTCGTTTCCTATCCATATTCCTTTTATTTCTTTTTCTTGTCTAATTGCTCTGGCTAATATTTCCAGAACTATATTGAATGAGATTGGTGACAGTGGACATCCTTGTCTTGTTCCTGATTTTAGAGTGAAGACTTTTCAGCTTTTATCCATTTAGTATGATGTTGGCTTTTGGTTTGTCATAGATGGCTTTTATCAGATTGAGATAAAGACCATCTATTCCAATTTTCTCTAGGATTTTTATCATGAATATGTGTTGGACTTTGTCAAATGCTTTTTCTGCATCTATTGAGATGATCATATGATTTTTATCCTTGGCTCTGTTAATATGGTGTATTACATTTAATGATTTGCGTATGTTGAACCATCCCTGTGTCCCTGGGATGAATCCTTCTTGGAGGATTTTTGCGCCTATATTCATTAGGAAGATTGGCATATAGTTCTCTTTCTTGGTCAGATCCTTCTCTGGTTTTGGCATCAGGGTAATACTTGCTTCCAGAAATGAATATGGGAGTATTGTTTCCCTTTCAACTTCATTAAAGAGACTGAGAAGTAGTGGTATTAGATCTTTTCTAAATTTTTTGTAGAATTCAGCAGTGAATCCATCAGGGCCTGGGCTTTTTTTCTGTTGGTAGGTTTTTAATTACATCATCAACTTAATTGACTGATATTGGTATATTTAGAATTTTTATATTTTCTTGATTCAGCTTTGGTAATTCATAATTATCTAGGAATCTGTCCATTTCTTCTCCATTTTCTCTCTTATTAAAGTAGAGTTTCTTCAAGTAGGTATAGATGATCTTCTGGATTTCTGCAGGATCTGCTTTGCTTTCATCCTTTTCATTCCTAATTGTATGGGTTTGAGTCTTTCCTTTTTTTGTTAGGTTAAGGGTTTTTCAATTTTATTTACTTTCAAAAAACCAGGTCTTTGATTCATTGATTAATTATATTGTTTACTAAGTCTCCATTACATTAATTTCTGCCCTGATCTTTATAATTTCCTCCCTCATAAGAGCTTTGGGCTTGACTTGCTCTTCTTTTTCTAGAAGCTAGAGGTTCAACATTAAGTTTTTTATTTGAGCTTGCTCTGTTTTCCTAATATGGGTATTTACTGCTATAAATTTCCCTCATAGGACTGCTTTTATTGTGTCCCGTAAGTTCTGGTATGTTGTATTGACATTATTGTTTAATTGTCAAAACTCTCTAATTTCTTCTCTAATTTCATCTGTGACCCATTAGTTGTTCAGGAGGGAGTTATTTAATTTCCATATGTTTATGAAGTTCTTGTGGTTTCTTTTGCCATTGATTTCCAATTTCATTGCACTGTGGTCTGATAATATGCATGGGATAATTTCAATTCCTTTGCATTTACTTAAGCATTTTTTGTGAGCTAGTGTGTGGCCTATTTTGGAAAGTGTCCCATGTACAGCTGAGAAGAATGTGTATTCTGATGTTGTGGGATGGAACACTCTGTAGACATCTACTAAGTCCATTTGTTCAAAAGTTTGGTTCAGTTGTAATATTTCATTGTTGATTTTTTGTCTAGTTGATCTGTATATTTGTGACAGTGAGGTATTGAGGTCCCCCATTAGAAATGTATCAAATGTATTAGTGCTTATTTGATTATTCATGTATGTTAATATTTGTTTTATATAGTTGGGTGCACTGATATTTGGTGTATATATATTTATGTTTGTTATCTCTTCCTCTTGGATTATTCCCTTTACAAGGATTTAGTGACCTTCTTTGTCTCTCTTAATCAGTCTTTGCTTGAAGTTCACTTTGTGTGCAAAAGAATGGCTATCCCTGGTTTTTCTGGGTTCCTGTCAAATGGAGTATTGTTTTCCATCCTTTGACTTTCAGTCTATGAATTCTTTTTTCAATTAAATGTTTTTCTTGTATGCAACATATTTTTGGATCTTGCTTCTTGATGCATTCTGCCAGTCTGTTTCTTTTGATTGGTGAATTGAGATCATTAATGTTGATGATTATAACTGAGAAGTATTGATTTATCTTTGTCATGTTATTTTCCTATTGTTGGCTCCCTTTTCAGCCCCTGTGTTTAATTGTTTGTTTGCCTGGTGGATTTATTCTGTTGGTGCTCATGGAGTTGTAATCCTTGTTATCTCTTTCTAGAATGTCCTTCAGAAATTTTTGGAGTGCTGGTGTTCATGAATATCTGCAGGTGTTCTCTGTCATGGAAGTATCTTTTTTCTCCATCAATTTTGAATGATAGTTTTGCAGGATACATCAATCTGAGTTGGAGGTTGTTTTCTTTTCGGGCTTGAAATACTTCACTCCAAGCTCTCCTTCTCTTGAGCTTTTGTGTTGAAAACTGCTGTGATTCTGATGGGCTTTCTTTTATAGGTGATTTGTTTCTTTTCTTTAACAGCTTTTAATATTCTGTTCTTGTGTTGAGTTTCTGGAATCTTGACTATTATATGTCTTAGTGTAGATTGTTTTGATGATGGCTAATTGGAGTTCAATATGCTTCACTTATCTGTATGTCAAATTCTTTTTCCCTGCCAGGGAAGTTTTCTGCCATGACATCTGTGAATAGGTTTTTAAATTTCATTTGTGCTGTCCCCTGTTTTTCATTGACTCTGATCAATCTTATGTTACTCTTCTTTGCAAAATCTAGCAGCTGCTGGATTGATTTCTCATGATCCTTTGATATTTTTAAGAAATCTTCCTTTCATAATCACTAACCACAATCCTGTGTTTTATATCTGAGATTCTATTCTCACATTGGATCATTCTGCTGTGTATACATTCTATGGAAATTTTAATCTCCTGGATATCTCTTTGAATATGTTTAATGGACTCTGTTTGTTTCCTATGTTGGCCATTCATGGTTTCCATCACTTTCCTAAGATCCTCTATTTTTTTTTTTTTTATCTGTATCTACTCTAGAGTCACTAAGAATGTCATTTGCTATGGTCACCATCTCTATAGTTATCTGAGAAACTATTTCTGATTTTATTTTTTCTAGAGCCTCATTCATTTGCTTTGTTATTCCCACTGTTACCACTTCAGAGAGTCCAGGTGGGTGACTTTTGGATTATTTCACCTCATTGCCCCCTTGGTTTGCCTTTGGTGAGCTGGACATCTGGTGTTTCATCTTGGTTAAGTGTCTTCTCATTTTCTCTTTTTTTTTTAGTTTAATTCCTGAGTTGATGCTTGTAAATTGCCTATGGTGAGTAGCTTTATTACTAGTATTTAGAACCCTTGGGAAATGACTACTCAGTGGTGTCTTTCAGGTGTAGCTGGATTTTGGGTTTCGAGCCTGTTGCAAGATCTTACCTCTTCAATTTATTGGGAATAAGAAGTTGCTGCCTACTTGGCCCAGCCCCTTGTTCTTTGGCATTGGCCTATAGTATTTTTTATGACCCTTAGGCAATCTCAGTCTTGGTTTACCAGGAAGAAAAACTGGTTAGAACAATTATGTCACTTTGGCTGAAGTGGTGCAAACTGACTTTAAAAAATATGTTTATGTAAGTTTTTTATGTGTGTCTAAACCATTTTCACTACCTTGAGTACACAGGTATTTGTAACTTTACTAAAGCAGTTTTTAACAATGGTATGTCGACTAACCAAATAGCAGTTACCATTTAAGAGAGAATTAGTAGAAGAACTTACTGTGGCTGCTTCTGAAGGATCTTATGGTACAGATTTTTTCCTTATGGTATTTATTAATGTCAGCAAAATAAAGGGAGGAGAAATGATATTCTTAACATGAAAACGTGTACTTGTATTAAATCCTATTTTATAAAAAGGAGGAGCCCCTAGATAATATGTTTTGAAGAATAATATTCTATTGATGTCTGTAGAACTGGATGTATTTTATATTTATGTATTTTATATTTATGAATAACTAGGAATTGTTTTTTCCCAGATGAAAAAGTGTAAAGAAGAGTATGGAATACTTGAACTTAGTAATTGCTGATTCAGATTCAGTATTGGGGGAAGAGCAAAGGGATTTTTAGATAGATTGGCAAACACAAGCAATCCCGGTTGTCATAAATAGAGAAAACTAGGAAATGAAAGGAAAGCCTGAGAGCAGTGATATTAAAAACTTTGTAAAATAAAAGCAGAATTTCTGAAGCAAGAGCCCAGAAAGACAACAGCTTGAGTGATGGTGAAATTGTCTAAAAAGATAATTCCTAATTATAGGCACCAAAGGAAGGTAAATCGGGAACTAGGGAAAGTACTGGTCTTTCCTTTTAAAAATATCCTTTGTAGCTGCATCCTCTAGACAGGAGAAACACTGTGTCCTCACATTATAGAAGAATGAAAGGTGGAAAATAGTGAATTTCCTCTGTCAAGGCTTCTTCTAAGGGCACCTAGTCCCATTCATGCAATAGAAGCCCCCTAGATATTACAACTCTTGATACTACTGCATTGGGGATTAAGTGTCAACATGACTTTTGGAGAAGGAAAAGCTATGAAAGGATAGAACATATTGTTATGACTATGTTCAAAGCTTCCCTGGTGCTTTCAGTCAAACAATTCCAAAATAACCCTAGTGCATTTTTTCATCTTGACTTGGGTGGGGGTCCTTAAACACCCTATAATAACTCTCCCTGGTCTGGAGTGGAGGGAAGTGCATGGGGTGGAGCAGGTTTCATTGGTGTCCTGCCATGCAGTATGACACTGGAGAAGCCCCAGGAAGTGCTGTAGTTTCAGCCAGCAGCTGTCATAATAAGGATAGCAGCTATGTGTTGGCCATTTCTGTAAAGGAAATGCTGCTGTTTCCCTTTACAAACTATTCCAGGGCCTGCTGAGTCTCCTGCCTGTCAGGCCTGGGCAGCTTGCCAAAAACCTCAAGGACAATGCTTAGGTAACATATTTAATCAGGCCTTTGTCCAATCCAAAGAGAATCACTTTAGGGCATTATCTCTTTATGTGGATGCCAGTAGGTAATAGTAGGTAAGAAAAATATCTCCAAAGCTATCAGGAGAAATATTAACTTTAATAATGTCCTAATTCTTGTAGACATCATGCAAAAAAGTGTTCTGCTTACAAAACAAATAACTTAATAAAGGATTGTCAGAACTTTTAAACTGCAAAATGCCTATAAATTTTGAAAAAGAGAATATTTTATGTGTGCAGCCTATTCCATTTCTAAATTATTATAAATTAATTTTATAACTAAAATAAATTTCTGGAAGTCTGAATAATATTTTGAGAATATTCTAGGTAATAATATTGCTGTAATGTTCCATGAAATGTGTTAGATCATTCTTTTGAGTGGCTACAGTTCCTGTGGTCTTGGCAAGTGATTACATTCAAGCATGCCACTGAGAACAATCTATCTCAAATAATGTCAAACAAAACTAAACTGGCATTATAAACCATGATTCCTGCCTTTGGAAGGAAAGGAGGGGAAAGGGAAGTAAAAAGGATTAAGTTGTGATATGTACATGTATCAACTCCTCACAATGACTGTATTCATTGTGTATCACACATGTACTAAAAAAAAAAAAAAAAAGGAAAAAAGAGAAGTACAGATTTTAATGGGGGAAGATATGAAAAGACATGATAAGGTGATAAACATAGGTACAGATGAGGAAGAGGATAGAGCAACTGTTTGTGTCTGGAACAACCAGGAATATGTGTTGGAGGACTTCAAAAGGGAGTGGCTTTTGTAGGATAATAAATAGTTTTGATATGTGATGCTTAAAGATGTTCATTGGTCATGCAAGTGAAGATGCTGAGAAGACAGCATTGATGATAGGTCTCGAGTTCAGAGAAGAAATTTTATATGCAGAATAAATTAGAAAACATTTATATTGCTTTAAAGCCCTCAGAGTAGCTGAGATCACCAACAGAGAGATGCCTTTCAAGAAAGGAAACCCAATTACTGCAGCCCTACAACATTGAACAGTACAGAAAATGAGGCAGTCACTGAGGAGACTGAGCTGGAGCATTACTGATGTGGCAGTAAAACCAAGGCAATGTAGTGTCAGGAGTTCAGCAAAGAAGAAATAGGTGTGATCATTTACCCATTCCTGTTTTCCAATCTAACTATATTTGGCAACTTCTGAAAATACTGACCAGGTAGTCCAAAACTGCCCGTATTATTCCGACCTGGAGATCAGGATCAAGTTAAAGAAATACAAATTAATTGCCAGGACTGGTGGCACATGCCTGTACTACCAGCACTCAGGAGGCTGAGGGAGGAGGATTGCTGTGAGTTCAAAGCCAGTGCGGGCTACATAGTGAGTTCAAGACCAGCCTGAACTACATAATGGAACCCTGTCTCAAAAAAACAAAACCAATTCACAAAGAAATGCAAGTTAAAGCTACTTTGAGAGGGCCGGTGAGATGGCTCCGCGGCTTAAATGCCTGCCCAGCAAGCGCGAGGGCCCGAGTTCGACTCCCGGAACCCACATACGAAAAAGGGGCCGGTGATATCGCTCAGCAGCACTGGCGCCTGCTGGCGCACGAGATCCTGAGGTGGACCCCCCGGTACCCACAAAAAAAAAAAAGCTACTTTGAGAAAGCATTTTACCCCAGAAAGAATAGCTATTGTCAAAATATCTAATAATAATAAATGATGGGAAGGATGTGGGGGAAAAGGAGCTCTTCTACATTGTTGTTGGTGAGAATGTAAACCAAGCAATCATGATGGGAATCAGTGTGGAGATTCCTCAAAAAACTAAAAATAGAAATTTTATTTGACCCAGCTATACCTCTTCTAGATATCTTCCCAAAAGAGTTGAAATGATCATATTACGGGGACACAAGCATACCCATGTGCTTAGCAGCACAATTCATGTTAGCTAGATCATGGAAACAGCATATATGTCCATCACCAGATAAATGGATAAGGAAAATGTGCTATTTATACACCATGGAGTGCTTCTCTATCATAAAGAGAGATAAACTTGAGGAATTCATAGGTAAATGGTGAAACTTGGGAACATAAGGTTAAGTAAAACAAGTCAGACATCAAGCTTCAATATTGCATGGTTTATCTTGTATGAGAAAAAATACATATATTTCAAAAATAATTTAATATGTACTCATTTGTTTCACTTATACTACTAGTTTCTGTTAGTTCATTGAAAGTTTTCTATTAATATATTTTTGTTTCTTTTTTATGAGAGAATCATTTTCATTCATGTCTTGTTCTCTGAATAACTACTTTGACAATAATTATACACAGTATATTAATGATTATTATTCTCTTATTATTTTGTTATGAAATTTTATTTTAGATTTTCATAAAATAAAAAGGAAAAAATAAAAAGATGATACAAATTTTAAAAATAACATAGAAAAGAAAAAAACAGCACAGGTCCACAGCACAGATCCACAGTTCTTATCTGCCTTTCCATACTCCAAGAATTTCTGAAAACCAAAGAGGGATTTGTCATTCACTTGTAACATCCTCATCAGTTCTTTGCTCTTTTGGCAAAAATAAAAGCTGGTTTGAACTAATATGAGACAAACTTATAATCCCCATTTCTCACTTAGTGGGAATAGTCATTTCCCAATTTAAAAAAATTCTAGGATTGATTTTGGAGTTTCTGCTTTAGGCATTTCAGAAGGTACAGTGCACCTTCCGAAGGTGCATGTTCAGAAGGTACGGGTTATAGTGTACAAACCATATTAACTTTTCCTAGCCTGGAAATTCTAAATTCTGAATTACATCTACTTTAAGGTGTATTAGAGAAGCCATTGCTGTGTTCCTTAAAATTACTGTAGCTCTCTACATATTTCATACTGCAGCAGAAAATGCCCCCCGCCCAGCCAGTATACTTCAGTCACCTGGGTCATGGTTCCTGTTGCAGTTCTGGTTGCTTCTGTCTCTTAAAAATTGCTGGTCAGGGCCGGTGAGATGGCTCAGCGGCATAAGCGCCTGCCTGGCAAGCATGAGGGCCCGAGTTCGACTCCTGGATCCCACATACGAAAAAAGGGCCGGTGATATCGCTCAGCGGCACGGGTGCCTGTTGGCGCGTGAGGTCCTGAGGTCGACCTCCCGGTACCCACAAAAAAAAAAAAAAAAAAAGTCGCTGGTCACTGTGATGTATATTGTAAGAACCAATCAGAGACAGCCAAGTACTCTACCTCTGTACCCCCCCATTGCAACCCCATAAAAACCTCTCTCCTTGGGCCTTTGAGGCCTGACATTTTGAGAAACAATTTATTCCTAGTCAGTGCCTGTCCAACATTAAATAAATCTGCCTCCAAATCCTGGGGGTCATTTCAGTGTTTCTGCTTGCTGTTGCAATATAAAATAATCTATTTTTTACTGGGAATACATTAAAACTGTAATGGCCTGGTGTGTAATAAAATAATTACATTTCCCATCTCTCTCCTGGATTTAATCTACTTTTTCTAGGAAAAATTATTTTGCTAATTGCAACCCAGATACAGAAAATTTCTTAATTTACAAGAAATTGTTTGAAGTACCTGACTCCCAAAAAATCTTGTGGAAAAATTCAGAACCTTATCCATTTTCTGACTAAAGTAATATTTGATAAACTTCATGTATCATTTTATCAGTAGCTGTTTTGAATTGGCTATATGTGTAATAATATATTAGGACTGGAAAGTCAAAGAACTTCCTCATCCCAATCTGGATTCCCTAATCTACACTTACTATACTATGGGGGTCTTGGGAGAAAATCCCAAAACCTGAGACTTTTGAAAATGAGAGCATCTGTGCAGCAGTTTGGGGACTTGTGAGCAGCTGTAAATGTGAAGCAGTTCTTGGCCACCCAATGACCCAAAACTTCTTTTCAAGTCCTGTTAAGATGAAAGGTGCCTGGTATGCAATAGGTGCTGAAGATGTATTAGCTGAATTAGTGAATAGGTTAATTTTTATTATAGAAAAATGTTAATTTGTTTAGGGAGTAAATTGTGTTTAAATATGCTTCTTTGCCCATAACTCTGATTGAAAGTATTAAGTGACATGTGGTTGTGGAAATTGCCAGAACATGAAAGCCAGATGTGTATCCTCATTTCAACTTACAACTAGTATTTCTAATGCTTAAATTAATTGTGAACTATTAATGGCAGGGATTATGATTGTTCATAGTAATACAGATTTTCCTGATATGTACAATGAAGAAACTTTTTCTATATTTATAATGATGAAAAAATGATTTTTATCAACTCTTTCATGCATAAATAAATACTGATGTGGTTATTAAATGTTCTTGATAAAGTACTAGTTCTATGTTTATCAAATATGTGACCCTTGGCAATTCACTTAACTTCTAGATTGTCTCCAATTGCCCATGTATAATAAAAAAAGCAAACTAGATTAGGTATTTCCTAAGTGTTTTTGCACTATCAACATTTCATGTTTGTATTTTGAAACCAAATAAGCTTATGCTAAGAAAGTTGTGTGTTTGTATGTGTGGGTATTCATGTATAGATGCATTATAAAGAGAGTACAAAAAAAAAAAAAACCCTCAGCCTGAAAAACTAGGATGTCATCCAATCGAAGAGAAAATTCCCATGAGTGCTGTCTCTCTCTTTTAAAAAACCTCTTCTTTTGTCCTTCTGAGGATTGGATGACAGAGAAAGATTTATATTTTCATGATTCAAGAATAATCTTGAGTCCATATTTAAGTCTCTTATGTGGTTGTCAACAAATCTGAAATGAAACCAATCATTAGGCTTGAATATAAATTGTTTATCTGGGATTGATTGAGGAATTGCAGTACTAGAGAGGCACAGTTTGTAGTGGTAATTGGACTGTGTTGTGAGAAAAAGAAGGGAAGGCTAGAGTTTTAACACACAATTGTGGAAGTTCTTTTTCACAATGTATGACTGGTAGAGGAAAATAACCACTCTATGGGTAATATTAGTTCTTACTAGCTAGCAGTTGTAAATGTAACAAGAGCAAACAAGTTTCCAGGGTACTGTGGTTTCTGGATACTGTGGCTCAGTGCAAAAAAATCAATTCAGAACATGCAAGGGCCCTACATCCATAAGTGTTTTCCCACTCTACTTTGGGAACCCTGAAACAAAGTGAGGCTATTTTGTGATCTCAGTTCACATGGTCTAGCAATTCTAGTCTCTACTGCCAGCCTTCCATCTCTCAACCAGCCTCTGACACTTTCTGGTTCTTGAACTGACCTACTCATCTTGGTGGTTTATTTCATCACCTCTAATTGTACCACTAGGTGTCTGAGAAGTGCGTAACACATGAGTAAAGTTTTAGGGCATCCTGGACTCTCTCAGCCACTCTGAATTTAAAAGAAAGCACCAGGTAGAATGTGGGATCATGCTGACCACACAACCTTTCAGAAGGTATAGCAAATTTCTCAGGATATAGGAAAGAAAGCAAAAGAAAACATGGCACTTAGCCCTGACCTCAAAATACACATTCATTAGTTTCCTCCCTATTACACACACTTGGCTAAGTGTACCATAGTTTCCCATCAAGTTGACCACTAGGGGAGGTTGTGACCAGAGACACCCATATCTTTCCTCTTCTCCTCAAGAGAAGAGCTTTCCCTCCATTGCTCTGGGTGGCTTGGCTGGTGAGAGGAGTGTGACTTCATGCTCCTCCTTTCCTCCATTGTTCTTGGCTACTCAGCTGGCAAAAAGAGTCTGAGTTCAAGCTCCTCCCCTCCTCCATTGTCCCGGGAGGGCTCAGCTGGTGAGAGGAGTCTGAGTTCACACTCCTCCTTTCCTCCATTTTCCCTGGACAGAGCAGCTGGAAAGAGATCTGAGATCCACCCCTCCCTCCACCCTCTGGCAGGACTCAGGGCCCAGAGTTCTGTGGAAATGCGAGCAACACAGTAGGACCCTGGCTAAGGTGCACATGATGGATAGGCTGAACTAGAGGTGTGGAAATATCCCATGAAACATTAGCAATATGAGCCAACAGGTGATCTCTAACCTTTCTTTTTGTTTTATTCTACTTGTCTTTTTCCTCTCTTTCATCAGCTATCTCACTTGACTTTATGATATTTTCTTGTGAATAAACATTTTCTCTTCTCTTTTTGGTTCACTTCAAAACTCCTAGGCCTTCTCTTCCAATCCTTCCCTCCTGTGTCCTACAATTACCCAAAACCTGGATGATCATCCTGTGCCCTCCAACATTGCTTCTACTATATTTAACCTCATTCATTTCTCCATCTTACCCCCATCCCCCTATCCTCCTGAACCACCCCCACAACAGGGTAAAATCACTCTACTAAGTGGAAAATCATTGCATACAAGTTCCTGGTATAAGTTGGATTATATTATATTTCTATAGACCTTCCTTCTATAGTTATAGACATGAGGCTAATAGTTACCACAGTTTGTCAATAGCCAGGCTATACTTCAGTCTATTGTTATCACCAAATGAACTACTTTAACCAGGATGTCATATATACTATAACTATCCCCCCATATGACAACACTGTGATTATAAAGGGCCATAACCATCACCATAGTCCAGTACCAAAGGAACAGGCCCTAAGTCAAATTGATAGCAACTCCTCAGTCTTAATATACTGGGAAGGTAGGTTCTTGGGATAGACATAAAGACCAAGGTCCACCTACATCTAGAAGACATCTGGAGGAACAGACACCTTGTAGGAAAGCCTCAATATCAGTGATAAGGCTATCTAACACAAGAAATCTACAAACATCAACACAGAAAATAAAATAAAACAGAAAATAAAAAATGAGAAGATAAAGAAGCAAAATGCAATCCCAAGTGCCTAGCCCACTGAGAACAAATCCAGAACACAAAGAGATAGAGGAAATCAGAAAGTACTTTCAAAGGAGCTTCTAATCATCTGCATTTCTGTTTGGATCTGTTTCATTGACTCCATTTCTTGTCTATGTTTGGCATTCATGCTTCCATCATTTTCCTGACCTCCTCTGTTTGTTTATCTGTGTCTGCTTTAATGTTTTTTACTTTGATAGTAATTTCTTTTTGCACCTTAATGACTATTTTTTCTATGGCCTCTTCCATTTGTTTTTTCACTTCTGCTGCTATCTTTTCAGACAGTTCATTTCCTGGCTTCTGATTTCCTCTATCTCTTTGTGTTTTGGATTTGTTCTCAGTGGGCTAGGCACTTGTAGATTTCAGCAGATTGAATGAAGGTGAAGATAGAATATCAGATCTAGAAGACGGGAATGTGACTAGTGATCAGGAAAAGAAAGATATTTTAAAAATCACAAGAGACTATGAAAAATCAATCCAACAGCTACAGAATGAAGCAAAAAAGAACAACAGAAGCTTGATTGGAATCAGGAGAAAGCTGGAGACAACACTAAAGCCATTAAAAACCTCTCCATAGAAATAATGGCAGAAAACATCCCAAACATGGAAAAAGAGATTGACATACAAATAAGTGAAGCATATAGAACTCCAAATAGCCATGAACAAAATAAATATATACCAAGGCATATAATAATCAAGATTCCAGAAATTCAGCACAAGAACAAAAGATTAAAAGCAGCTAGAGAATAAAACATATCACCTATAAAGGAAAGCCCATCAGAATCACAGCAGACTTCTCAACACAAACCCTCAAATCAAGGAGAGTTTGGAGTGATATACCTCAAGCCCTAAAGGAAAACAATCTTCAACCTAGATTGATGTACCCCACAAAATTATCTTTCAAAATTCATGGAGAAATAAGATACTTCCATGACAAAGAACAACTGAAGAAATTAATGACCACAAAACCAGCTCTACAGAATGCTCTGAAGGATATATTAGAAAGAGAAAATGAAGACCATAAACACATGAACACCAACAGAAAGCTGCCAGGCAGGGCAAGGATTTAAACAGAGGAGAAAGACAGGGGACAAACAACAGGAAAACAACATGAAAAAGAAAAGCCAATACATATAATTTATAACCATCAATGTAAAAGGTCTCAAGAAGCAATGTTTGATCAAGAAGCAAGATCAAACATATTCTGCATTCAAGAAACACATTTAACCCAAAAAGAAATTCATAGACTAAAACTCAAAGATGAAAAAAAATAATTCTCCATGGCACAGAAACACAGAAAAAAGCAGGGGTAGTTATTCTATTTGCAGACAATGCAAACTTGAAGCCAAAACTGATCAAAAGAGACAAAGAAGGTCACTACATACTTGTTAAGGGAAATCTTCAAGGAGAAGAAATTACCATCATCAATATTTATGCACCAAACACTGATTCACCCAACTACATAAAAGAAATATTAACAGACATGATAAAACCAAATGAGCCGTAGCACAGTTGTAGTGGGGGACCTTAATACCCTTATCTCACAAATAGATAGATCAACAACAACAAAAAATCAACAAAGAATTATTAGAATTAACCCAAGCCTGTGAACAAATGGTCTTGGTGGATGTCTAGTGTTTCACCCCAAAACATCAGAATACACATTCTTCTCAGTTGCACATGGGACATTCTCCAAAATAGACCATATATCAGCAGACAAAACATGTTTAAATAAATGTACAAGAAGTGAAATCATCCCATGCATGCTATCTGACCATAGTGCAATGAAATTGGAAATCAACAAAGGAAATCACAAAAGCTACATTAACACATGGAAATTAAACAACACCCTTCTGAACAACCAATGGGTCACAGAGGAAATTAAAACAAAATTAAAAAGTATATACAATTAAATGATAATGCCTACACAACATACTGAAACTTATGGGATGCAATTAAAGTGGTCTATGAGGGAAATTTATAGTGATGAACTCACACACCAGGAAAACAGAATGAGATCAAATAAACAACCTAATGTTGAACCTCAAACTTTTAGAAAAAGAAGAACAAATCACACCCAAATCTTGTATGAGGGAGGAAATCATAAATATAGGAACAGTAATTAATGCAATAGAGGCTAAGAAAACAATAAAAAAACAATGAATCAAAAAGTTGGTTCTTTGAAAGAATAAATAAAATTGATAAACCATTACCCCACCTCATCAAAAAGAGGGAAGAAAAAACACAAATTCAAAGCAATTAGGAATGAGAAGGGAGTAATCACAATGGATCCCACAGAAATCCAAGAGATCTTCAATACCTACTATGAGAACCTGTATTCTAATAAGATGGAAAACACAGAAGAAATGGACAGATTCCTAGACACAACTGAATTGTGAAAACTAAATCAAGAAGATTTAAAAATTTTAAATAACCTAATATCAGCCAGTGAAATTGAAACTGTAATTAAAAATTTACCAACAAAGAAAAGCCCAGGCCCTGACAGATTCACTGTTGAATTCTACAAGAAATTTAGAGAAGGACTAATGCCACTAATGCTGAAACTCTTTAAAGAAATTGAAAGGAAAGTAGTCCTTCCAACATCATTCCTGGAAGCAAGTATTACCCTGATACCAAAACCAGAGAAGAATGCAAATGCAACCAAAAAAGAAAACTACAGGCCAATCTCCCTAATGAACATAGACACAAAACTCCTCAATAACATACTGACAAACAGAAAATCATCAAGAAGATTATACATCATGACCAAGTAGGATTCATCCCAGAGATGCAGGGATGGATCAACATATGCAAATCAATAAATACAATATACCATATTAACAGAACCAAAGACAAAAACCACATGATCATCTCAATAGATGCAGAAAAAGCATTTGACAAAGTCCAACACAGATTCACGATTAAAAAAAAAAAAAAGCCCTACAGAAAATTGGAATAGATGGTCTTTACCTCAATCTTATAAAAGTCATCTATGGTAAACCAAAAACTAACGTCATATTAAATGTTCAAAAACTGAAAGCTTGGGGCGGGTGATATAGCTCAGTAGCACAAGCGTCTTCCTTGCAAGCACGAGGTCCTGAGTTCAGTTCCCGGTACCCACAAAAAAAAAAAAAAAAAAAAGAAAGAAAGAGAAAAAAATAACTGAAAGCTTTCACTCTAAAATCAGGAACAAGACAAGGATGTCCATTATCATTACTCCTATTCAATATAGTTCTGGAAACCTTAGCCAGATCAATTAGACAAGAGAAAAAATAAAAGGAATAAAGACAGGAAAGGAAGATATTAAATTATCATTATTTACAGTTGACACGATACTCTACATAGAAGACCCCGAAAACTCCACAAAAAATTGTAGATTTAATATCTAAATTCAAAAGAGTAGCTGGATACAAAGTCAACACTCAAAAATCAATAGCATTCCTGTACACAAAACAAGAAACTCACAGAGAAAGAAATTAGGGAAAGCACACCATTCACAATAGCATCCAAAAAAAATGAAATACTTAGGAATCAATCTTACAAAGGATGTAGATCTGTACAGTGAAAATTATAGGACCCAAGAAAGGAGATTGAAGAGGATATCAGAAAATGGAAAGATATCCCTTGCTCGTGGATAAGAAGAACAAAATTAGTGAAAATGGCAGTATTCCCAAAACTGCTATACAGATTTAATGCAATCCTAATCAAAATACTATTAACATACCTCACAGATCTAGAGAAAGCATTCCTAAAATTCATTTGGAACCAGAAGAGACATAGAATAGCAAAAGAAGTCCTGGGCAACAAAGGCAAGTCTGGGGACATCACAATCCCAGACCTGAAATTATACTACAAAACTGCTGTGATAAATTCAGCACAGTATTGGCAAAAAAGCAGGTCTGAGGATAAGTGGGACAGAATAGAAGATGCGGATGCAACCCCAAACACCTCAACCTCAACCACCTTATCTTTGACAAAGGAGCCAAACATGTTCACTGCAAGAAAGATAGCCTCTTTAATAAATGGTGCTGTAAAAACTGGTTTTCCACTTGCTGAAAACTAAAACTAGGCCTATGTCTATCACCATGCACTAAACTAAGGTCAAAATGGATCAAAGATCTGAATATTAAAACAGAAACCCTGAATCTATTGGAAGAGAAAGTAGGTAGAAATCTTGAACACTTAGGTGTAGGCAGAGATGTCATGAACAAAACCCAAAATGTTTGGGAAATACTCCAAAGAATCAACAACTGGGATCTCAAATTATTAAGAAGCTTTTGCACATCAAAAGAAATCACCCACAGAGTGAAATGACAACCCACAGAGTGGGAAAAAATGTAGCCAACAGTCCCTTAGACAAAGAACTTCTGTCTAGAACATATACAGAATTGAAAAAAATCAGACGCCCCAAATTTAAAGACCCAATCCAAAAATGGGCATCTGAGATGAATACGCACTTGTCAGATGAAGAAATACAGGTAGCAAGTAAATATATGAAAATATGTTCAACATCATTGGTCATTTGAGAGATGCAAATTAAAACAACACTGAGATTCCATCTCACCCCAGAAAGAATGGCAATCACCAAGAAATCAACTAATAACAAATGATGGAGGGGTTGTGGGGAAAAAGGAACAATTTTTCACTGTTGGTGGGAGTGTGGACTCCTGCAACCAGTGTGGAAATCAGTGTGGATGTTCCTCAGAAAACTAGGATTAGAGGTCCCATTCAACCCAAGTATTCCCCTTCTGGGTATTTTCCCAGAATAATTAAAAAATCATACCACAGGGATACATGTGCACCAATGTTTACAGCAGCAAAATTTGTAATAGCTAAGTCTTGGAAACAATACAAATGTCCGTCAACTGAGGAATGGATAAAAACTATGTGGTTTTTTAATATAATGTAGTACTACTCAGCCATAAAGAAGGATAAAGTGGAGACTTCTATAGGAAATGGATGCAACTCCACACCATGCTCATAAGTGAAATAAATCAGACCCATGTGTGAAGATCATATTGTCTCACTAGTATGAGAAACTGAACAAATGATTGGGGTCCAAAATGTACAATAGGTATTGTGAATTGAGAAGAAAGTGTTCAAAGAAAAGACAGACTGTAATTGGGGAAAATGGAAAGGAAGGAAAAGAAAAAAATATATTTATATACAAGATAGTTAGGATAGTTATACAGCTAGTCTCTTGTAGTTCTTTGAAAGGTTTGTGCTAATATAGTTTGGACAAGATATCATGCCTATATTTGTACTCTGAGTAACTACTATGAAGACAACAATACACAATGTATTAATTATTGTAACTCTCCTACTACCTGTTTTGAAACTGTTTTATTGTTATTTTTACTTTTTTCTCTTTAAAATAAAAAGTATAGAAGACCTTTCAATTTTTCATTCATAAGGCATTTCATAGGAATTTATCTTACATTCTCTTTCTCATCCATCATTATAGTCTCAAAACTGGCACATTTTTGGCATTAAAAAAAGAAGAGGTGTTAGGCAAGATGAGAAACTGAACAAATGGCAAAAATCAAGACTCCTCATCATAAGATTCTATGATTCAACTCAACTCTGTTTGATTACTGATCTATTAAAAGGAAATATTTGAAATTTAAAATACTTCTTTCTTAATAAAGTGTGGCTTTCAAAAGAATTGCTTCTCCTGAGACTCCAGGAGGTCAGCTTTTCAACTAAAGAATAACTTTCATCCGGACAGGAGTCATGCTTTCCTGAAGCAATAATTCTCCCTGGTGGGACTGTGTCTTAGTTATTTTTCTCATTGCTGGGACGAAATACCTAAAACCCACAAGTTAAGGGAAGAAGGGTTCATTTAGCTCACAGTTTGTAGAGGTTTCAAGGCAGGTGACCTGGCAGATGGGCCTCGCAGAGGAGAATCAGTTCATGGTGGGCAGACAGTAGCAAAGCAAGGGACAGTCACAGCTCTTTCTATCTCTTATATCTTATCCAGGCTACTTCGGGCAGGTAGCACCCACAACCTTAATCTGAGTGTCATTGATCCTAACATTGCACCATGAATCAATCCCAGTGTCACACATTCTAGATCCAGTCACCTCTGAAAATCCCCACTCAGGACTGAATGAGACTTTGCAGGGACATCAAGACACAAGCCATAACAGACTGGGAGTGGGATGTTAGTAGATATTGTTGGTACCATTTGCCTTGACACTGCAGCTGACAGTTTCAAAGTTGGCATTATAGAAATAGGAAAAGACTCAGTTTCTTTAGAAACATTTTTCCTTCAGATATCATAAGAGATCAAAGCAAAGGTAAAATTAAAAATAAATTATATCAATATTATAGGCTGAGAGATTTACCTATAGCAGATCTTTTTCTGTCTTAACAATTTTCGTTATATTTGTTATATATATTTTGTTATATTTGTCAGAATTGTTTGGAAACTGAAAGTACTAAATAATACATTTAACTGCATTATATATAGTGAGTTATGCTGTAAATAAAAACGTTACCTTAATGCTATAGATAGCACGTAAAATGATTTAATTCCTATGAAATGAGAAATTCTGTTGCTACAATTTTAAAGGAAATACTCAAACTGTTAATTACCATCCAATGCCAGATGCAAGCTTTTGAGAAATGCATTTTGAGAGTTATATTCCCTTCCTAATAGTGACAGCAGAATAATCTGGAATGTAGGGTTGTGAAGATCACCATCCTCTTTCAGTTGCACATATTCAGAAGCCTCTAAAATTCCCAGTAGGAGGAAACCACAGCTGATTTTAACAATGCTATTTATAGCTGCCTAGGTCAGTAATTTAAATTGGTGGCAAGGCATTTTTGCTTTTATTATATAATTTTTTCTTGTGTAAGATTATGTCATTAGTTTCCAGATGTGTGTAGGTGATGTAAGATTATAAACTGCCTAAATGCATGGATTAGAAGTGCTAAAGTGTATAAAAAGTACTTTCAAGTGGGAGATTGGCAAGCATACAGAGAAACAGAGGCCAAAATAATAACTTAATAAAGTATTGATAAGAAATAGACTGTTAAGTTGATTAACAAATTCTAGGTTACTACAAATTAATTTTTAAAAAACACTTGGAATTTTGAATAGAAAAGCACTAAAGGAAAAAGCTCAAAAGGTAAAATTAAAAGCATTCCAAAGCCTAAGTTACAGTTATTTATTGTTTAAGGAAAAGCAAGTTAGATATTTAAAAGGATCAAAATGATCCTAAATTAGAGAAAACCAGCAAATATTAAAGGCTAAGAATATTGAGCTGGTGAGATGGCTCAGCGGCGTAAGCGCCTGCCTGGCAAGCGCAAAGGCCCGAGTTCCACTCCCGGAACCCACATACGAAAAATGGTCTGGTGATATCGCTCAGCGGCACGGGCACCTGCTGGCGCGCGAGGTCCTGAGGTCGACCCCCCGGTACCCACCAAAAAAAAAAAAAAAAAAGAATATCAAGAAAGCTGTTGTCGGGGCCGGTGAGATGGCTCAGCGGCCTACGTGCCTGCCTGGCAAGCGCGAGGGCCCGAGTTCGACTCCCGGATCCCACATACGAAAAAAGGGGCCGGTGATATCGCTCAGTGGCACGGGCGCTGGCTGGCGTGCCAGGCCCTGAGGTTGACCCCCGGTACCGACAAAAAAAAAAAAAAAAAAAAAAAAGAAAGCTGTTGTCTGGAACCTTCCCTGATAGGGTAATTAATAAGGACAATATCCAGCTGCCATTTGCACATCTACAAGAAAAATGGGAATTTTATATCATGAACATGAAGAGTCACTCACTTAACCATGCTAAATAAATCCGGGGAAAGCAGAAAGATGGGGATGGTGAGTGTAAAATTAAAAATTCCACAGGTTTCAATGGAAGGAAGCTTTGGCAAAAGAAAACCCAAAATTGGATCCTTAATTACCATCTTCACTCTTTCCAGCTGGAACTATGCAGGGTGTTGAATAGACAAAAAAAGTTCCTGCTATGCCACAAACCCTTAAGAAGAAGCAAAGACATTTCATAGAGCTGAAGGTAAAGTGCCTGAGAAAGAAGGTAGCCCTAAAGATACTTTCAAAGGCAAGGAGGAAGCTAATCTATGACAAAGCCAGGCACTTTTATAAGGAGTACATACAGGTGTACAGAACTGAGAATTGAATGCCTAAGTTGGCGAGAAAAGCTGGCAATTTCTATGTACCTGCAGCACCCAAATTGCAATTTATCATCAGGGTCAGCGTTATCAATGGTGTGAACCCAAAAGTCCACAAGGTGTTGCAGGTTCTTCACCTTCACCAGATCATCAGTGGTCCTTTGTTAAGCTCAGTATGGCTTCAGTTAACATGCTGAGGATTGTCGAACCACATATTGCATGGGGGTTCCCAAACCTGAAGTCAGTAAACAAACTAATATACAAGTGTGTCTATGACAAAATCAATAAGAAGCAAATTGACTTTAGAGATAACTCATTGGTTCTTTGATTCTTGGTAAATATGGCACCATCTGCTTGGAGGATCTGATTTGTGGATCTATACTATTTATTGGAAAGTGCTTCAAAGAAGCAAGTGTTCCTGTGGCCATTCAAATGATCTTCTCCAAGAGGTAGAATAAAGAAAAGGACCATCCATTTTGTGGAAGATAGAGATGCTGGAAATAGGGAAGACCAGATCAACAGGCTTATTAGACAGAAGAACAAAGGTATCAACCTTGATATTTTTATGATCTGGTCAGTTAATAAAGTGTCTGCTCCTTTCCCAAAAATTACCAGCTTCCTCTATCAAATTTAGAAAAAAGATGGAGTATGCCATTAACATGAAAGACAAACACAAGGTTCATCAGCAAAAAAATTGCCTCCTACTTAGAACCAAAGCATGCTGATATAAAGTCCCCCAAGTTCCTATACAGTTATGAAACCAGATTTCCATAGAAAATTGAATTATGGATCCAATGATACCTGCTATTTATAAATAAGAAAATGAAAGAATGTTTATTCCTAAGTATAACAGTACATTTCAAATTTGGACAGGAACAATTTCTCCAAGACAGTTCCTACACATTTGATTAAGTGTTTATTGACTCTTCCGCCTACTGTGGAATTTGTAAGATTTAACTGCTTTAACGTTAATCAGTAAAGTTGGAACAAGATATTTATCTACTTTTTTTAGGCAGTCCAGAGCCACCAGAAGATAATTAAAAATAGAAAATGGAAAATGAAAAGAAGACGTCCCACAAAATAGCAGCAACACTGGCAAAATGTATAATTAATTTGGATTGTTTCTGCCCAGGATGTTTTTTCTTAAATTATTTGTGTTCCTAAGAGCTCTATATGGCTGCAAAGACAGATTGTCAGTAGTAGAAGGGGAAACCTAAGCAAATGAATTCAGTTATTTTTCAAGAAGTTAAAAATAAAATATATGAGGCATTAACTATAACACGTAAAGAAAAATTAATTCATGTAAAGCTGATGACCAAATCTGCCACTCAATAAGGTTGTAGAATAGATCTGTGCAGATAGTGTTTTCATAATTTCTGAGGGAACTATTTGAATAAGCCATAATAGAAATGACATGTTTTATTGTTGTATTGTTTAAAAGCTTACCAAATGAACAAACAGAAAATGAAGAATCATGTATACCAGGCCTCTTTAACTAGGGACTGCAAAATAACTAGAATTAAATTTACCTTTCAGAATTTCACAGGCTGAGCTAAATAGGCTGAATTCAAGATACCTCAATGCCAAGTGTCTCCTGGCCATTTCAACAAACATTTTAGAAACTTAGCTGAACTCAGGGGGATGTTTACTCCTCAATTCCACTCATCCCACATCTTGTTGTAGCATCCTAACCTTAGCTCATGGTGTGGTTACTGAGATGACCTATTCAACTAAACTGGTGTACCTCATAGGATATCTGGGCCAGAAACTCAATACTGTACCTGGGAATTGCCCAATCTTCAGCTCCCCAAAACTGAACTGAAGCCAGCGTTAACTTTAATAAAACAAGCATGATAAATACTGGCTTGGGGCTGCATGTTAACCAAAGAGGACTGCCAAGGCCAGTCCTCAGCTGTTCCTTCTTGCTGAATCTGTATTGTGGTGACATGTTGTGTAGTGTAGGGAAGATCAAACCATCCTTCCTCAAAATCTATAACCACCTGGGATCTGGAAGGATTCTTCTCTCTTCCCTATTGCCTGTTTCCACACTGAAGGAAAGAGCAAGCTGCCCTCCTAAACCTGACTTTTAAAAAAACTTTTAAACTCATGATCTTCATTTGTCCAGAAGTAATGGAGGTGGGAACATTAAATCACTTAGGAAATAAATAGTCACCTAACTTACAGGAATGTGCTCTGGATTCACTACCTCTAAAGACAATTCAAAAACCATACAGCATAAGCCCTCTGAGGAATAATCTATCCACCTTATTCATAGTCTCTTATTCAGCCCCTCTGTGGTTATGAACAACATGTTTATCTTCAATTACACAAAAATAAACTACACAATGACTGTTACTTCTACTGTGTTCAGTCAGATTAGTATCTCTGTACTACTGACTTTATTATGGTGAATAAAGTAAGTTGAAAAGTACAAGGCATTTCTTTTGCTGTACAAAAGCTTTTTAATAAGGTGAGATCCCAGTTGTTGATTCTTTGTGATATTTCCTGTGCAACTGGGGTTTTGTTCATAAAGTCTTTGCCTACACTTATGTCTTCCAGAGTTCTACCTATTCTATTTTCCAGCAGATTTAGCGTTTCTATTTTAATATTTAGATCTTCTATCCATTTTGATTTTAGTTCAGTGCATGGTGATAGATATGGGTATAGTTTTAGTCTTCAGCCTACTGAAAGCCAGTTTTTCCTGCGCCATTTATTAAAGAAGCTATATTTTTTCCAGTGCACATGTTTTGCCTCTTTGCCAAAGATAAGGTGGCTGAGTGTTTGGGATTATTACAGAGGCTATATTTTTTCCAGTGCACATGTTTTGCCTCTTTGCCAAAGATAAGGTGGCTGAGTGTTTGGGATTATGTCTGTATCTTCTAATCTGTTCCACTGATCCTCAGGTCTGTTTTATTTTGCCAGTACCATGCTGTTTTATTTTTTTTAATCACAGTAGCTCTGTAGTATAATTTCAAGTCAAGGATTGTGATGCCCCCGACTTGCCTTTGTTGACCAGAATTGCTTTTGCTATTCTAGGTCTATTTTTGTTCCAAATGAATTTTAAGAATGTTTTCTCCAGTTCTGTGAGGTATGCTAATGGTGTTTTGATTTGGATTGCATTAAATCTGTATAGCAAAGTGAAAAGACAACCCACAGAGTGGGGAAAAAATTATGCCAGCTCTTCTTCAGACAAAGGGCTAATATCTAGAACATACAAACAACTGAGAAGAGAACCTTCACATTCAAAGACCGAATCCCAAAATGGGCATCTGAGATAAACAGACACTTCTCAGAAGAAGTACAAGCAGCAAATAAATATATGTGAAAAAATGTTCAACATCACTGGTCATTTGAGAAATTCAAATTAAAACAATGTTGAGATTCCATCTTACTCTAGAAAGAATGGCTATTATGAAGAAAACAACCAATACTAAATGCTGGCGGGACTGTGGGGAAAAGGGAACTCTTCTCTACTGTTGGTGGGAGTGTAGGCTGGTGCAACCACTGTGGAAATCACTGTGGAGATTCCTCAAAAAGCTAGGATTAGAGATCCCATTCTACCCAGGTATTCCCCTCCTGGGTATCTTCCCAGAAGAATTAAAAGCATCATACCACAGAGATATATGTGCACCCATTTTTATAGCAGCACGGTTTGTAGTAGTAAATCTTGGAAACAACCCAAATGCCAATCAACCAATGAATGGATAAAAAAAGATGTGTTTTTTTAATATAATGGAGTATTACTCACCATAAAGAAAGATAAAATTGAGACATTTGTAGCTAAGTGGATGGACCTTGAGACCACAATCATAAGTGAAATAAATCAGATATACATGTGTAAATATAACGTTATCTCTCTGGTGTGAGAAACTGAAAATATAAATAAGAACCAAAATCTACAATGGATATTGTGAAATAGGAAGAAACTGTTCAAAAGGAAAAAGGAACTAGGGAGGGGGGAAAGGAAGGAGGGGAAAGAAAAAATTAGAAAAGAAGGATAAAATGAAAATGGTTTTGTGAACAAGGACAGGAAGGGGGTTTGAAAGGAGGGGTTGGGAATGGCTAAAAAAAGAGGAATTAATATATATCATGCAAAGATTAAAATTCCCTATAATGAATGTGATCATTATGTATACTTAAATTACACCAGTAAACTTAAATAAGCCAGAATTAAAAAAATGAAAAGAAAATTATAAGATAAAAATGGTCCAATTAGAAGCCATTAGTGCAGGAGACCATAGCCATAAAATATATTTAAGACATAAATGCTTAAAGTCTCGTTGTGAGTCAGGAGTCAACATCTGTCTTCCTGCTTTTGTTTTCTTGTTATTACCTAACTACCCCAGTGCTGATTCCAGATAGGTAACTTCTTTATCTCTTAGGACATAAATGCTTAAATGTCATATTTACAAACCATATAATTTAAGGAGGAATATTACTATGTAGACAAGGAGAAACAGAAAAAACTCAAATTGATCTTTAGGCATTATCATCTGTACAACGAAAAGTCATATATGTGTTTCCTATACTTTAAATTCAATAATCTAGGAGGAAATTACTATTTTTCTGAAATTACAATTTATGAAGCTTCTGCCATAAATGCTAATTTTCAGTATCTTCAAAACCTAGCATGATACCTTATATTCACTAAATATTTGTTAAATGCATATGAAGCACTAGAAAATATTATGACTCTTAATCAATAGTTATCTAATGGAAGAAATATAATGGGCCACACAGAAAGTATTTTGAATTTATTTCATGACGTTAATTTTAAACATGTTTTTCATGCAAGTATTGAAGAAATATGTCTTAAGTTACTACTCATGTATTTATTTTTTATGATATTATTTTTAACAACTGCCACCTTTTCACTTTTACAGCCTACGATATTAAATATTTAAGCATCACTGAATAAAGGTGATCATTGGACATAGGCAAAAAGAATGTTTCATGGCTCTTTTGCTACCACATAGAAAAATCTGTCTCCATCTCCAATGCCTATGTTATGGATCTTCTGAGTTATGATAGAAATTTTTTGCCTGGCTCTTTTCTTATGGATAATCACAGAGCTCTTCAGAATTTTTTATCTTCTTTGCTTTTGTAACATGCAAAGTGGAGTTTCCACGTAGAAGATATGAATTAATGATTGCAGAAAGTATAAATGAAGAGACGAATGGATGAATGAAATCTTAATGAAACAAAGAACAATAAGGAAAGATGCACTCAATTTTCAAAGAGCAAATATTTAAGGAATACAAGCCTTTAACATATCACTTTCCATTCTTCCATTCCACAGCACCACAAACTTATTTACAATGATTTAAAATTATGATCTGACATTATGATGAAATATTAGTTTCATCTTTCATTCTATGAGGAAATTTTCCATGGAGTAATAAAAGCTTCTGAGTAAATGGAGTGAACTAATAGCTTTTACAAGAAAAACACATACAGCAGGCATCAAGGTTTTGGCAGAACTAATAAAAAGAAAGAAAAAAATGAGTCCAAGCTTCTTTTGTTTGTGAAATCCGTATTTCATATTACAGTGGGTACTATGAGAGCCTGAAAAGCTAAAAAGCATTAAAAAAATACATGTAACCTTCAGGACAGCCCTACTTTTTTTTTTTTTTTTTTTTTTATTTTAAAGAGAAGAAAAAACAAAACAAATCAAAAGAAGAACAAATTTTCAAACAAACATAATAGGAGGGTAACAATGGTTAATACATTACGTATTACTATCTTTAAGTTAGTTATTCAGGACACCAGACATTAGCATTCAATTGTCCAAACATTATTGGCACAAACCTTACTCTTCAATGAACTAAGTAAAAATGGTAGTGTATCTATCTTAACCATCTTATATATATATATATACAATTTTTTTCCCTTTCCCTTCTTTCTTTTCCCTATTCCAGTCTCTCTTTCCTTTTGACCAGTTTCTTTTTGATTCACCATGTCTATTGTACATTTTGGATCTTATTTACTCTTTCAGTTTCTCATACTAGAGAGATAATACGATGCTTACACATGTGCTTCTGGTTTATTTCACTTATGAGTATTTTCTCGAGTTGCATCCATTTACCTATAAAAGTCTCCAGTTTATCCTTCTTTATGGCTGAATAGTACTCCATTGTATAAAAATACCACATCTTTCTTATCCATTCCTCAGTTGATGGGCATTTGGGTTTGTTTCCAAGATCTGGCTATTACAAATTGTGCTGCTATAAACATGGGTGCACATATATCGCTGTGGTACGATGATTTTAATTCTTCTGGGAAGATGCCCAGAAGGGGAATAGCTGGGTCAAATGGGACCTCCAACCCTAGTTTTCTGAGGAATCTCCACACTGACTTCCACAGTGGCTGTACCAGTCGACACTCCCACCAACAGTGAAGAAGGGTTCCTTTTTCCCCACAGCCCCTCCAGCATTTGTTATTAGTTGATTTCTTAATAGTAGCCATTCTTTCTGGGGTGAGATGGTATCTCAGTGTTGTTTTAATTTGCATCTCTCGAATGACTAGTGATGTTGCACATTTTTTTGTATATTTATTTGCCATTAGTATTTCTTCATCTGAGAAATGTGTATTCATCTCAGATGCCCATTTTTGGAGTGGGTCTTTAAATTTGGGAGGTCTGATTTTTTTGAGTTCTTTATATGTTCTCGATAGTAATCCTTAGGACAGCCCTACTTTAAGAATCTTTTCTTACATATGAAAATATTACTAACTGTAGAGCTAGTGTTATTAACTGTAGAAAATAATCTTTTCTTCCACACAAAAATATTAACTGTAGAGCTAGTCTGGTATTGCAATGATTGCAATGAGAAAGATAGCTGTCAACATTTCCTTTGCAGAAGTAATGGTTCACTTTTCTAGATTTAATCACATCATTTAAGACCGTATGGGGCCGGTGAGATGGCTCAGCAGCGTAAGTGCCTGCCTGGCAAGCGTGAGGGCCCGAGTTTGACTCCCGGAACCCACATACGGAAAAAGGGCCGGTGATATCGCTCAGCGGCACGGGTGCCTGCTGGTGCGCGAGGTCCTGAGGTTCACCCCCGGTACCCACACACACACAAAAAAAAAGACCATATGGTGCATGAAAAGTAAGGATGGAGATTGGAACATAACTTAGAGACCATAGTGGGTCATTTTTAACAATAAGAGCCCTCAGCAATATATGGGGCATAGCCAGGCCCTTAGTTCTATAAAATTCCAAAATACTTATCTAATAAGTAATAATGCATTTCTTATGGATTAGTGACATATATTATTAGATATTGGATATAAAATTTCTGGACTGGTTTTTATTTTATCAAAATAAAAATCTGTACAGTGAAAATGACCATAAATAAAATTGACCCTTAAGGGACTTTTTCTCTTATCTGCTAAACCAGACTTCTGACCTGAGATGACACTGGACAGGCCCAACTGGCAAAGTCTTGTGAGTCAGGAGTCAACATCTATGTTTCCACTATTGTTTTCTTGTTATTTCCTAACCACCCCGTTCTGATTCCAGCTAGGTAATTTTTTTATTTCTTAGGATTGAAGAGTCTCAAAAAAAAAATTGTGCAGTCTAAGTAGGAAGAATATCTCTCCTTCAATTTCATTACATTTATCTTATCAAAAAAACATAAAAGTAGTCTTATTTGTGACCCACAATTGGACTGTTATTTAGAGAAAAGAATTTCTCTATGTTTTGCTTATGAAACTGTCACCTCTAGGGCTCAGTTAGTACACCTCAGTAATGCATCAGAATTCTAATGTAATGAAAACTGTAGGAAATTTTGAATTTCTTTTTTCTTTTTTGTTTGTTTTTGTTTTTGTTTTTAAGATAGAGTCTCCCTATGCAGTTCAGGCTCTCATTGAACTCATCTTGTAGCCCATGCTGTCCTCAAACTCACAGCAATTTTCCTGCTTCAGCCTCCTGAGTGCTGGGATTACAGGTGTATTCCACCTTGCCCAGCCCTTTTTTCTTTCATCTTACACTCTTCCCTTAAATTATGGTCATTCAATGTGGTATACAGTTAATGAGTCTTTCCCAGTACCCTCAATAAGGTGTGGGTTTTGCTTTGAAACTTGCCCTATTTGCTGACTGACACAGTGAATATGGTTCAGTGTATTTGACAGGACACCAGTATTTCAGCTGGGAAAAATGAGCATATCAGACCTAGGATTTTATTTTAATGTATTTATTTCTTTACATTTTTGTCCAAAAATATCATTTTATTTGTGTTTTTCAGATACAAGTCTCATGATTCTGATCTTTTAGGAAATCTCAGCAATAAAAAAAGTTTTTATGTGTTGTGTTTATTTTTCATATATTTGGGAATTTTCTAACTTTGTGAATTAACTATAGAAGTGGTTATCCAAAGAAAAGTAAATTTGCTGTCATTTGGCAAGAAAAGCTTATGTCTAGTACTTCGTGTGTTTCTCAAGAGGGGTTACATAATTGACCTAATATTGCACTGAAGTGGAAAGAGCCCTGCCCTATGGGGTCCTAAGTCTTCTATTCTAAATTTTATTATGCTTTAGATTTTGCAGCCATATTTCATCAATTAAAATAAAATGTCTAAGTGCAAAATTATTATCATTATCATTATTTTAATTTTTCTTAAGACCAGGTCTCACTAAATCACTAAGTTGGAGTGGACTTGAGGTTCTGATCTTCCTGCCTCTGCCTCCCAGAGTGCTGGGATTACAGGCACCATGTTCATTACCACCATGCTCATCTAATAATAATTATCGTTTTATAAAAAAATCAAATGTCAAAGTCGATTTTAAACTTTTTTAAAACTTGCAATTGAGATTATATATTTGCATAGAAATTTTGTCCTTAATTAAAAAAATAGATATTCATATTTTAGATTAAAATTTTTACTTGTATTTAATTGTTACATAATTATGTTGGCATCATTATAAATATTGTGTATGTTTAATCTCTTAATTGTGAATTTTCTGTAATAAGCATATGGAAAATGTTGCAAACATCTTAAAAAATATTAGTCAACATTTAAAATGTGTTACAAAAAGATTGTACTTTAAAATTACTACTTCATCAGAGTACTTTTTGAAGAGGTTTTTGCTTTTATGAAACAGAATGATTATACCAAGTTAAAACACTTATCAACAAAGAAATGAGCCCTTTGATGGGTTAAGACAGTTTCTTCTCTGTGCTTGTGTCTAGATATTTGCATAAATGGATTTTATCAAAATGGGATTATGACTAATTTTGTCAGTGCTAAGTCCAAACAGAAGTATCATTGTAACCCTAACTCTTTTTCATTCTAATCACATTCAGAAATGTTTTATAATAGTGTTATTCATTTGTAGAAGTAAAGACTGAATTTTTATCTCATTTTTAAAGATGAATAAACTTGAAAAACTAAAAAAAGTTTTGGAAAACAATATAAAACAAATCAAAGAGAAACTATCTCCACATTTTCTTAAGAGAAACCAAAGACAACTGATGCTAGTAATCTTTGTCCTCCAATGATGCACTTGTTAATAAATTCAATTGTGCTTGTGAGTTGTCTACTATAATCCAGGCACTGGGCTTGGCTATGGGGAGAGAAGGTGGGGGGTATGGTCTCTGTTATTGAAGTTTCTGCTAGAAGTGATTTTTTTGTGTGTGTGTGTGGGTACCAGGGGTAGACCTAAGGACCTCGCGTGCCAGCAGGTGCCCGTGCTGCTGAGCAATATCACTGGCTCTTTTATCATATGTGGGTACCGGGAGTCTAACTCAGGACCTTGCACTTGCCAGGCAGGCGCTTATGCTGCTGAGCCATCTCACCGGCCCTAGAAGCAATTTTAAGGCAGTAGAATTTGTTATTACCATTGCTAGGACGGTGAGCTAAGAGCACCAAGAATTGACACCTGACATCTAGACAAAGATAAAACAAAGCAAATAAGACCAGTTATTAAAACTCCACTCACTAAGACAAAAAATTGCAATCTATCACCATCAAATACTGGATAGGAGGAAATACAGTGGCACTTTGATTCACAAACTTAATTTGCTCCATGATTCTGGGGAAGATGACTGTACTCATGTTCGTGCAGGGAAGACAGCCAAGGTGTTCATCACCAGATGCAGAGTTTGTTAACGGAAGCAAAATTTTGCCAAATGCTTCTGTTCGCAAACCTAATTATTTGTGAACAGAAGCATTCATGAACTGAGGTATTATTGTAATCCTATATCCTTGTCACTTTAGGCAAGACTTCTTTCTGAGGAAACACCATGATGACACTAATAATAATTCCAAGTCACCATTAAAATATATGTATTTAAGTCATTTCTCAGTAACTCTATTTCCTTCGAGAACATTCATTTACCTAATATGTATTGAATAATTATTAGATGGATGCTGTATTAAGCAATGAGAATTAGCAGTAAACAAGACATAGAAAGCCCCTGTTTCATGGGATATATGTTCTAAAAGATGAACTATGAAATCTAACTTAGTAACTTTCTTGTTGCTGGGACAAAAAAGGTCTGACACCCACAACTGGCTCTTGGTTTTAGCCCATGGTTGGCTGGCTCCAAGGCAGAAAGAGGATAGCAGAAAGACACAGTTGGAGGAAAAAGTGCTCAACCCATAGCATCCAGAAAGCAGAGAGAGAATGGAAAAACTGGGAATAAGCTGCATCCTTCAAGGTCATGCGCCTAGGGAGCCACCTACAATCAGGATCCATCTTCTAACTGCACATTTAGCTGTTGAATTCATCAATGGATGAATCCACTGATGGGTATAACCCCCCCAACCCAATCAATTTCCCAAAACATGAAGCATTTAGGGGACATCTTAGATATAAACCATAACACACAGTACAGTAATTTCCCAAAATGGGAATATTCGAGTTGTGAACTTTCACAGATATGAACCAATCTCACATTATTATGAACATTTGTAGATGTGCACAAATTCCAGAAGTAGCTCATTTGTCTGCCAGACATTGTCCCAGTTGTGCTGCTGTGTGCTCACTGTACAATGCAATAGTGCACAGTAGCACAGTGCTCAATCAGAGCCCAGGATGTCCAGAAGCAAGAGGGAAGTCAGTGGTGTTGTGGAGGGGACTGCTAGGAAGTGCAAAGCAATATACCTGCATATCTGAGTCAAAGGTGTGTAAGACTCCCTTTGTCAGACTTATAAACAAATCCAACTTAGAACATTAACCCAGAATGGAACTTGTTTGTAAGTGAAAAGATTTATAATATTTAAGAACAAAAGCATATTTTGTTTGGAATAGTCACAGAAATATAGGTAGGCAAAAGTAAATATTTTAAAGATTTACTTCTTTTATCATCTAGTCTTATTTTTAGAATGTTGCCCACAGTTGTGTGCATAGATTTATTCTTTTTCAAAACTGCAAGTTACCAGTCCTTAAAAATTCTTTGCCATCTAGTTATAATCAGTTTGCTAGTACCTGAAGCCACAGTGGTGGTGCTTCTCCTTGTCTCTCAACAATAGTAATGGATGTGTGGCCTGAATAGCTTTTTGAACTCAAATAATAAATAAGAGAGATTTGCTCACTGATACTGGAGTCAACAAAGCAATTGGGTCATGAAAGCAGTGTTAAAAAGGCTCTCATAAATAAAGAAATGCACCTTGAAACCGTAATGTTAAGTGAAATAAATCAGACTCCAACCTTAGATACCACATGGTTTTTCTTATATAAGAAACCCAAAATAAGAATACAGAGCAAAATAAAAGATAAATGATAGGAAGTAAGGAGATGGATCTTTCTGAAATGGGAAAGGGCTCAAGAGATGTAGGGAGGGGAAAGTGAGGAGAAAGAAAGGGAATGAACTATGGAATTGGGATGTGCTATGTACATGTACCAATGCCACAAAAGAAATGTAAACATTATGTACTGCAAACATGTAATAATAAAAAAGAAATTTAAAAAGAACTTCCCAAGGAAACAGTCTCAGATGAAATGAATATTATATGAATCACTTTTCATCTGAAGTGGTTTGCCATATTGCTATGTACCCTCCCCTGCAGAGTTGCAAGTGCATCCAGTGTTTTTCCCAAAAGGTAAAGGAAGCAGTGACCCTGTGTCTAAGAGTTGTGAGGGTTGTGCAGCTTTGTGGAGAGTCGTGGTGGGACTTCATGTGAAGTAGCTTCACAGATTCCATTTCTAACACTATTGAGGAAAATTTCAGGGGTCCAACAGCTATGGGACCTACGTGATCCAAAGTGCAAACTTATATTTGTTCGGGTTGCGTGCTCCTGAAATTCCTTGTATACCAAATTCAAGTCATCTTTAAATGAAGTGGGTCACACTAATTTATAGCCATTTAAAGAATTTCTTTACATAAGCTTAAGAACTTTCATCATGAGGACCCACATATTTCTTGAAATACAGTATGTCCCTTCAGGAACAGAATTAGCCTCTGCTAAAAACTTGGAACACTGAGAAATGGTTCTGGTTCCTTTCTGTAGAGATCTTAGACAACATCTTGTTGAAGACATTTGGAGATCGGGTGGTTTCAGAACTCTGCACACTATTGTTTTGAAAGCTTGCAAAAATGCTCTTGAAGTAGATTTTGGTTACCCATCATCTCTGCTGCCTATGGGTTACATGAACCTGTGATCCAGGTTTTCCCAGGTTGGTGTCTTTCATGCTCTAAAAATGGTGAGGCTGGAGTTCCTCCAATGGTAAACCACTCATGTGGGATATGTACATGAGTTTTTGCTGCATGTCAGAATGGCTGTTGAAGGTCTGGTTTGATTGATGCAGTAGAAAATTCCAAAGTCATCACTGGTATAAGGGTGAAAGAAAGTAACGTTTCAGCAAGTAGGGGTGATATTTGTATCCACTATTGGGATACCAATGGAGAGCCAGCTTAGAATGACAGCATCTGATTGGTTCCTCTTACTTTCCAGGTGTTCTGGCAGAAAACAGTTGGAGGCCCCCACCTGTGACTGCTCCGCAGGGACTCAGAGCAGGCAATTTAGAGGCTCCGGCTCACTTTGTTACAGAGAAAATATATAAGGAGCATTGAGATTGTGTACAAAGCTTTTTACACAGAGGACATACAGAGATAATTGCCAAGGTGCCAACATTTTATCATATGTCTCACAATTTGACTTAAAATTCATTTTAATGAAGGCAGATAATTTCAAAGAGTTCACTTTCACAAAGTGTTGAAGATGTACCTTACTTTCTCTTGAATGGTTACAGTAAAATGTGAGAAGAGAGAAACAAAGATGAATTTTTAAATTGAAAGGGAGCAGAGCTTAAAGACATGGCAAATTATCAGCTTGTCCACATTCTGAAAAAGGAGAGAATGTAGTCTGGAGAGAACTCCAGGGATATGACCAAACAGTAGTTTCATAAGGAGATCAGTATAGACTGCCTAGATGCTTTTCATCAAACAATGAAAGCATGACCCTGAAGGCATTCCACAGGTCATGGGACTGCTGCTCCTGTTATGGTCCCAGAGGAAAGAGCCTGGAGGACAGAAAAATTTTAAGGAGCAGCCATATAGACTAGTTGGACTTTAGAGATGTCTAGCTTTTGTCAGTCCAAGTTTTCACTCTCTGCATTCCAATGCTCCTTTCTTGGTTACTCAGCACTGGTTCCATTGGCCAGGTGTGACATGAATTATGGTGGCTGATCCTCCAGAAGGCACTCCGTGGCATCTATCTGATAATATTTGCAGCACCAAGTAGAGTACATACTCAAGCAGCACAGGCACGGCTACTTCTACCTAGATTTTGAAGGTCTGAGCCACTTGGAGCTTCAGGTGTATAACTCAGGCAGAGAGCCCCCATGAAGCTAGAGGAGTCCCCACAGACAGTGCCTAATAGGGCAATGCTTACTGGAGTGATGGAGGTGGGGCCAGTCCTGAGACCTCAGAGTGGTAGACCCATCAGCATGCAAATCCAGCACAGCATAGCTGTAGCTATCTAACTAGAATATAGCAGAGCTGCAGCATGGGTTATAGCTACTAAAGTTATGGAGACAGGAATATGTGGAGCCTGAGAACCCAAGCCCTTCCCCAGATACATGGAAGAAAGGATATGAGTCAGTGATCATTATTTTCAAGACTTAAGATTTAACTTTGTCTATTCTGTTGAGTATCAGATTTATTTGGGGCCTGATACTCCTTTCCTCTTCCTTATTTCTACCTTGTGGGGTGGAAATAGCTATCCTATGTCTGTCCCACCAGATAAGTTGTTTGATTTTACAGGCTCAAAGCTGGAAGAACATTTGCTTCAGAATGAATCAACTTGAATTGCGTCCATATTTAATTTATATTTAAATAAGACTTTCAACTTTCAAGCTGATGCTGGTATGAATTAAGACTAGTGGAGATGTTGGGATGGAACAAATACTACTGGAATCTATCTAGGTTTCTATACCTAAATATCTGAGATAGAGCACTTTATAGAGCACGGAAATTTTCTCACAGTTTTGGAGGGTTCAAAGTTCAAGACAAAGGCACTAGCAAATTTACCTGTCTGGTGAGAACAGTTCTCTGCTTATAAGACGGTGCCTTGGGAGTGGGTTCTTCTGAGGGAGAGACACTGTCCCCACGTGGCACAAAGTGGGAAGGACAAGAGAGTTGGACATTCCTTGAAGCCTCTTTTATAAGGCCCTTAGTCACGAAGGAGGAGCACTTATAGCCTATTCACCTTTTAAAGTCCCCACATGTTGATACATAACATTGGCAATTAAATTAGAGTACTGAGTTTTGGCTAAGACACATGCTAAGCATGGAAAGTGCATTTACATGGGAGAAAAGCATGACTTTTGGGGACAAGTGACAGAAGCCTATTCATGTATTGAAACCTGATTACCAGTGTGAAATACTAGGAGATGTGTCTTTGGAAAGAAATTACATCATGGAAAGAGAGTCTTATAAGGGTTTAATGCCCTTATAAATAGGCCCAAGACAGACTCCTTCTGCCGTGGCAGGACACAGCAAAGAAGTATTATCTATGGGAAAATGGACACTCACTAGACAATAAACATGCCACAATCTTGATCTTGGCCTTTGCAGGCTTCGGAACAGTGAGGAATAAATATTTGTTATTTATAAACTACACAGTTTGTGGCATTTTGTTATAGCAGCCCAAATGATCTAAGATACAGAGAAACCGTACGCATGGTACTAGAACATAAAGAACAATCTAACACGGTTTGATTCAAAAGAGGTTTTGGGAACTTTAATTTTAGCACCTTTTTTCTTGTTTTCCTTACTATGCTGAGAAAACTTCTTTATGCTTATTATTCATGTCCCATTACAAGCTGTGTCATTATCTATCAGTTTTTATCCTTTTTTTTTATGTGGGTACTGGGAGTCGACCTCAGGACCTCGCGCTTGCCAGGCAGGCACTTACGCTGCTGAGCTATCTCACCGGCCCCTGTCTCATCTCTTTTTAATAAAGTTAATCTTCCTTCTTATAAAGACTTTAATGATTACATTGGCCCCATCTAGATAATCTAGAAAAATCTCATGTCAAGATCCTTATGTTAATCCCATTAATAATGTTTCACTTAGCCCTATAAGGGAAAAAATCTACAGATTAGATAACCACAGGGGGGACTTCTTTTTGTGTGTATTATTCAGAATAAAACAAGGGTTATAATAGAATCATCTCTTAGGCTTATTATAAATATTCAGTGAGGAAGTGCACAAAAAACATTTATAGCATACTAAGTGTTCAGTTAATATTACTATTTTTAAATTGAAATTATAAATTTTTATTCATATATGTTTGTGATGTGTAATATTTATATTTAATTTTGGGAATTGTACATTAAACTTTTAATTGATAAAAACTGTATGCTTATCATATACGATATGTTATTTTGAAATATGTGTAATGTTCCAACCCCCGTGATAAATATGATCATTATGTACTGTGAACATGTACCAATAAAATAAAAAAAAATACGCACACATTGTGGAATAAAAATAGAGCTAAGTGACATATACATTATTTATGTGTTTATCTTTATTTATGGTGAGCACACTTAAAATCTACTCTCTTTGTGGTTTTACTCTTAATATATTATCATTTACTATGACAACTATGTTGTCTTATCTAACTGAAATTTATATCTTTGCTGGACAGCTCCCTGCACCCTTTCCACCTTCAGCCCCTGGTAACCCCTGCTGTCTTCTCTGCTTCTATGAGTTACACCTTGCTAGATTCCACGTATAAGTAAAATCTCCTGGTATTTTTCTTTCTGTGTCCAGCTTATTTAACTTAGCACAATATTCTCTGAGCAAGCACATGTTGTCACAAATGATGATTTCCTTCTTTTTGAAGGCAATATTACTGTTTTGAGTCTTGCTGCTGTTGCTGCTACTGATGGAAACTATAGAGACCATATGATCTAAACCACATAATTCAGCATTTAATTTTATACTATAATATAATGAATGATTGTATTTAATTTCCTTTAGAATTGTCAAGTGTTAGTCATTCTTCTTGGCCAATCAAAATATTTTTCCAGTATTTGATGGGATTCCTCTCCTGTGGAAGTCAGATATTGGTATTTCCAAGCACTCTTTCAGTTCAGGGGCAGGTATAAACCTAGGCTTTTACAATCAGATACATCTGTGCTGAAACTGGTATCAGAAGATAATGAGGTCCACATGGACCTGGTTCGTGGGAACCTTTCCAGCGATGATTAGAGCAGCCCCATCTGTTTCCAGAGAGCAATGTAAGGGGATCCAGCAGGAGAATTCAGGGCCACCATCTGCAAGGCCCTGACCACAGCTGCAGCATTTGGACCCTCTGGTGACAGTAGCATCTCCCCTAAAGCAGTACCTAAACGTGATTTGAAATACTCTTTCTGTTTTCACTGCCCTCAATCTTGGCTTCCTAGGCATAGATCATCTGATGTACCTATTTTAAAAAAAATCTTTTTTTCTTTAGCCTCTATGAACTTGGACATTTTTGTTTTGACTCTACTATTAAATTAACTTCTCTTTGATGACAGAAATTCTACATTTTACTATTTATCCCTAGTGTATCCTAAGAAATATGGATATATGGCATATGGCATAGGCCCAGCAATTACTTGCTGGGAAATTAAAATAGATAATACAAAATTGGATCATCTATTGGCAAAAGTGAAAAATGGAAATCAAATTATAAAAAGAAACTCTTCTAGAACATAATAACCACACATGACCATAGCAAATGAAAATCAGTATGAACACACAAAAAACTTAAAACTCGAAGGAAAATGAAACTTGATATTTTGCAGAAATCTGATATCAAACCACATGGAAGACTCTTTGGACCTGAGGAGTTGGAAGGCAACTTTTATTTTAATGCTAGTGGGCTGATGGGAATCAGGTCTCAAATTATCAACCCAGAGTCAGCTTAGAGTTCAGCTTAAATACATTTTTGCAAGCTGGAAATACAAAGCCGATTGCAGGTTATTATATGATTGGTTACATAGGCTAAGGCATATGTTGTCAGGCAGATTCATTCTATGCGGGTTCTGCTAGGAAAGGGCTGTCTGAGTGGGCGGGTTAAATCAGGCAAGCATGTCCTCGACTGGGTTATTCTGTCCTAGGCGGAAAGTTCCTGGAATAGGCAAGCAAAACAGAATATGTTTATAGGCTAGAAAGAATGGGCAATGCAGCTGGATTCAGTCAGATGAGGCTGAGTCAAACTGGCTCTGAGTTATAGCTGGCGTGGTGGTCAAGGCTGGCTGAGTCTAACTACGTGACAGGCAGCATGAGCTTAGGCAGAGGCTACTAACTGATTTCTAATTTCTGCTGTGAAATTTCTATAAGTTTGCCATTACAGATAATTTCTGGTCTTGTTGTCTTGTTCTAAAGTGATAAAGTAAATGGTACCAGAGAGAAAAGAGTTTACTATGTTAAGATATGAGTTGTCTAAAATTGGTTCTTCTCCTCTTCGTGGCAGTCAAGTTATACCTAACTCAAAGCAGCATGGTACTGTTGAGTGTTTTGGACAATGGGCTCCATTTGTGTAATTTAGAAAAATATTCTCTTAAAGGTCAGTTTTTTTAGTATTTTATAATTTTAGAGTTTCAGGTTATTGATTTGGGGTAGTTCAAATTGTACAAAATGAAAGCAGGAGCTTTTTTCATTTTCACTAAAACAAAAAAAATTTAAATGAAATTAGAAGATGAAGTCATCAGAATGCCTATTTCCTATTGTGCTGAATAACATAGAAATGCTTAAATATACTCTGCCAATTATCTGCTTAGGTATTTTTTTTTTCTTACAGAAAAGTGAAAATCTGAGAGTATAACTTTTTATACCATATCATTCAGATCATTTCTGCTCTCGTTTGATCTTATCCTCCAGTTTATTGACTAACATTAACTTTTGAGAGAATAGAGATTATAATATGTGCACTAATCAAGAAAAAAATATGAAATAGACTTAGTTAGAAATATTATTTAAACTTGTAGAAAAAGGACCTTTTCAGAAGAATAATGTATTAATTATGTTCTGGGTAAACTATACATAATTTACCAGATTGACCATTCATTCAATTTTGAAGTAGACATTGAAATTAACTTTAAATACCAATTGAGTTTTAATGGAAGTGCTGAGAAAAATGGCCTCAAATAGGTGACTTGGTTTGTGTACTAGTTCTGCTGTTTTGTTTTTTCTTTACATCTTCTTTTCATATACATTTTTTTTTTGCCATCTCCTGTTTTTGTGCAACAGAGAAAGAGGGGAGAAAGGGAAAGAAGAGACTTTTATACAGTTCCTGTAACAAGTGATGGTCAGTAATTACTGTTTCTGAGACCTCAGCCAAATCCTTGATAAGCCAAAGATTTGAACAAGTACTCAGAGAAAGGTGAAAGCCTTCCTCTACTGATTGTAGACTTTAACAGTGAGATGAATACTATGATTTAAAAAATTGACACTAAATAGTGTCACACATTGAACAGAAAAATTGAAACTCCTGAAATTGTGTTGCAAATAATAAGATCATAGACATGGGTTTTTTTGTGAGGGGGAAACCCAGGTTAGAAATTTATTCCTTATTTCTTTGATGTATTTCCCTAAAGAGTGCAAGCCTATCAGAGAAATCAAGTGATCAGCATGTGCTTGGTTAAACCTAAAATGTCTCCTAAAAGACTTGTGCTTAGAGGAAAGGCTTTTGGAAGGAAGGTGATTGGATCATAGGGGTGCTATACTAGTCATTGTATTAATCCGCTAATGAGTTCAGAGCTGAAAGTACTGTTAGGAGTTGTGGTGTGGTCAGAAAAGGCAGGCCACTGGGGCATGAGCTAGGCATCTCTTCCCATCTAGCTCCTCCTTTCTCGCTCTTCTTCCCAAATGCCATGGGAGGAGCAGTTTTTTCTGCTAAGTTCTTCCACCATGCAGTTTCTGCCTTGGAATCAGCCAACCATGGACTAAAACCATAAGCCAAAATAAACTTCTCCTCCTTTGAATTGTGGGTGTCAGATACCTTGTTTCAGTGATGGGGAAGTGACTGAGACAGAAATAACTACCAAAACTGGGGTCATTGTTGTGACTGTACACGACCATTTGGTTTAGAAGCCTTTGGAACTGCTTTACAGGAGGAGTTTGGAAAGCTTTGAAAATAATGTCTAGAGAAGCCCTAGAATGCTGGAAGCAGAGCTTGGTGAGTGATACTGGTTAAAGCTCAGATGCCTAGAATGTTCTTTGAAATGAAACCCTAAAGGCCCCCCTCAGTAGGTTTTACTCAAAAACAGGGGCTCCATTGACAGTTGGACTAGAAGTCATCTGTGTTACACCCTGGCAGAAAATGTGTCCTCATTTTGCCCCTGTCCTGAGATTTGTAGGAAACTGAAATTAATGGTGATGGATTTATTTATCTTGCAGAGGAAATTTCAAGATAGCCCAGTGTCAGACTGTGGTATAGTTACTGCTGGCTGCTTTGGCCAAGTTTATAGTAAGAATTAGGAGTAAATGAGTTTCATGATTCGAAAAGATTGCAATTTTATCAGAAAGGAAGTGGATGTAAAGTTGGAGCAAAGGAGTGTATGCTTGCTAAAATTATTATAGTTAAAAGAAAAGCCAAGTAGTTTGCATCAGGACAGTAGAAAAGATGTCTTGAAAGCATCTTAAGAAATAGCAAGATTTCATTCTTCACAGGCACAAGAGTGCAAAAGAGTAAAGCTTTCACTTGAAAAGAGAGCACCTGGGTACCCTACTCATTCAGAGGTGCAGAGAGAACTACTTCCCCAAGTTCAGCCACCCAGGAACTCAGAGAACAGTGCAACCAAGTTCCAAATGGCTCTGGCTACTGCTCAAGCTGATGGCATACACTGGTATTTTCCATGTGGTGCTGGTTTTGCATGCATGTAGCATGCAAGAGTTGTACAGTCATAGAGGTTTCTACTCAGGTTTCATTGGAATGCTCAGGAGGCCAAAAATATGCCTCTCAGAGGGCAGAATATGAATCTGTGAGTGAAGTCAAAAGTGCAGTGGAGACCCCTGGAAGTTGGAGACATCAGGAACATGGAATGTCTGCTGAGGAAAGGCATAGGCAATGAGTGGAACACCCCAAAATAGAGACAGAGAGAGAGAGAGAGAGAGAGAGAGAGAGAGAGAGAGAGACAGGGAGACAGAGACAGAGACAGAGGAGCAATGCTGTAGGGGCAGGGATTCCTTTGGAACCCTTTGGAGCCCTTTGGAACTCATTTTTCACCCCATACTTCCCAAGATGCTGGACATAGAGCTTCAGTATTTAATGTTGGCCCTGCTGGGTTTCATTCTTGCCTTGGTCACATTCCTTTCTGTCCTCCTATTCCTCCGCTTTGGAAGGAGAATATTTACTCTATGTCATTGTATTTTAGAAGTGTTTAACTTCTTTTTAATTTTTACAGGCACTGAGAATGAAGAGTTTTCTCTGATCTCAGGGGCAAACTTTGAATTTAGACTTTTCAGCAATGTTGGAACTATTAAGACCACCATCACAATCTTAGAAATTGACTAAATGGATTTTGCTTAATGAGAAGAATATGAATCTTTTGGGGTGGTGATAAATGTTATTGTTTGTATATAAAATGTCCCCCAAAAGACTCACATGTTTAGACATGGGGCTTTTTGAAAGTGATTGGATCATGAGGCACTCTACTCATCAGGGGATTAATCCACTGAAGAGTACAGAACTGAATGTGCTGTTAGGAAATGGAAATTAGTCAGAGAAAGCTGGTCACTAGAGGCATGACCTAAAAAGGTATGCCTCCTTCTTTGGCTCCTCCCTTCTCTCTCTGCTTCCTGGCTGCCATGGGATGACAACTTTCCTCTGGCTGACCCTTCCGCCATGCCCTTTCTGGGTTGGAGCCAGCCCACACTGGACTGAAGCCATGTGCCAAAGTAAACCTCTTTGCTTTAAGTTGTGAGTGTCAGGTATTGTGTTTTAGTGATGGGAAAGTGACTAAGATAGCATGGTAACATGTCCAAAGACACACAAGGATGTATTACAAAAGGCAGAGGCAGTTGTTCATAGGAACCCTGAAATATTGGTCAGTTTTCCCATTGTTGGGACAAAACCCTACACAAATTAAAGGAGATAAAGGTTTATTTGGATTATGATTTCGAGTTTTCAGTTCATGGTTGGTTGGTTTCAAGGCAGAAACATTGTGGTAGAAGGGCATAGTACAGCAAGGTGGCTGAGAAGGAAAACACAACAGAAGAACTCTCAGTGAGTGATAGATATCTTCCAAAAGCACACCCCCAGTCACTCACCTCCTCTACCTGTACCTGCTAACAGTGCTTTCAGCCAGAAAACATTGGTGGATTAATCTACTGATGAGTATAGATCCCCCGTTATCTAACCATTTCTCCAGGAGTCTCTTAATCCAGTCATACTGACAATTAAAACTAACTAGCATGATTGACTTCCTCAGAGCATTGTGCCTGAGACCTCCCAGGGTGATAGAGTATATAACTGCTTGTGGTGGCTGTAAAACTTGTCAAAGAGGCACTCTCCAAGAGGGAAGTGTCCCAAAAGCAGTGAGCTTCAGAGTAGACTTCTTAAGCCTGAAATTAGAAAGAGTCACTGCCATAACTGGTGACATCTGAAGTAGCATTCAGAGCAAAAGAGGGGTGTATAGTTAGAGGGACATGACCAGACTTCCCGTGAAAGTCACCATGCCTTGCTCTAATCAAGGAGAATAAACCAGGAGGTAAATATCCACGGACACTTCAGCAGAACGGGCATTGAGAGGAGACTCCAAACCTCAGAGGCATGACGGATGAGCCTCCTTAATCACAGGAAGACGGCACCCAGATATCAGCCCATCTCCCCAGTGCCATGTAGTTATGAATATTTCTCCCTATACCCAGACACCATCTTGGAAATAAGGATGGATGGAGCAGCTCCTCAAGTGCAATATATATATATATATATATATCCATGAGAAGCTTAAATTTTGACATAACTGAATTTTTCCCTGAATAAATGTGTATTATGCTTCATTTGATGGAGTCATGTTAAATGAGGTATTTTAAGTATATTTTTCCATTAGAGAATTGGTCTTTTACAGCAAAAGGCAAAGGGTGAGGGAAAATGGATAAAATTACTTTTTTTGTGTGTGGGGGAACTGAACGTAGGGCATTCCCACTGATCCAGGGGCTGAGCTCAAACTTGCCATCTTCCTTCCTCAGCTTCCTGGACTGCTGTGTGGTATTGTATTTTTTTTCCACAAAGAGTAGTTGATTGGTCTAAGAATTTAGCAGCCTAGTGTTGCAGAGGCACCTGGAGGTCTCCATCTGTACTGTCCCATGGCTCTGATCACCAATGAGGTTTACCAAGAATCTCTGGGACCTTACTCAGGATCATAATCATATAGGATACCAATGAGAATTATGGAGTTTCTTGAAGAAATTCAGCTACAAAGATCAGGACGATATCCCCTCTACCAGAGAGGCAAGAATGTCCTACCCAGAGAATATTTCTACGGTGAGAAGATAGAATGGGAGCACGCTAGAAATCAGTTAATAGCCTATTTTTCACTATTTTAGGGGGATGTAAACATACAGGCATATAAAAGATATTTCCCAGGGTATTATTTTTATTTCTTTCCATCAACCTTTGACTTCATTAATATATTTCACATGTGCTTTTAACTTTTCTTCCTAATAAAATATTAAATGTTGACATTTTTAACCAAATTTGGAATATGATAAAATGAATAATAAAAGAGTAAAAGCATGCAGTATGATCTAATACACTCATTCAATAAATGCTATTTTACATGGTTGATATAATTTTTAGTAATTATTTTACCTTTTTAAAGTCTCATTTCAATTAATAAAATATTATGAACATGCTCTCTTTTCCATCACATTTTCTTTGGCGCTTTGTTTTTGGAAGGAATTTTAAGGAGCCATTGAAAGACAGGATTTTCATAGTGTATCATTGCTTGGCTTTTCCTTGGAACTTCAGAATCATCTGCCCATGAAGCTGATATCATGCTGACTATTTTAGAAAAGAGGTTCCATGTTAGTCTGGCCTAGACACCGATACTGGATTACCATGAAAGGAAAATTTTAAGGGAAAAAATATTGTAAGAGAAAATGAGGAGGGATCTGGGAAAGTTTAGAGGGTCATATGGCCAATGGAAGCATGTCTTTGGACGAAGGGAGAGAAGGTTGGGGAAGGAGTATTTGGCCCCATACAAGGGAGACTGTGCACCATCAGAGAAGCCTGGTCTGCCTTTACTGTTATCTTTACTTTTTCCTACTTCCCTACTCACACGCTATTAGTAGTCCCATGAGAGGCACAACTCCTGGGCAAACAAAATAACGGGCTTTAAATCTTAGCCACTGAAGCTCTTGGACAAATACGGTTCCTGTAGTCTACCAAAGACATCTTAGGGCCATTGCCTGGTCCTTTAGAATTGGAAAAGGACATTAAAAAGCTTCTCCCAGACCTCTGTTTATGAAAGTGATACCAATTCATCATTGATACCAATTCATCATTACTCTAAGAAAATCATCAAAATAAACATTAACATTGATGGAAAACACTATTTAAAAACGTAATATTTCATATAATGAAGTAATTTAACAAGATGAGGCAAGAGCTTGTTTTAAATATAAGAAAGGTGATTTTAAAGCACAGTGATAACCTCATTTCACCTTTACATTTAAAAATTCGGTGTAAATTTTAAAATACTCGCAATCACCTTTGCTTTTCTTCTACAGCTTTATCTCAGACATGGCCCTTTTTTCCCCTACATATTTTCTATCCTTTTGGGCCACTTTTCTGTTCTGCAGGGTTGGTTGCTGCTTGTGTTTCTGAATAACTGTAACTGTTATCTGTAAGTACCTCTTCGGGTCTACAAAATCTGTTAAGGATTCTGCTCTCTTGAAGTCTATTGTTAAGCAATCCAGCACTATACAGCAAAGCTGCTGGGGTTCTGCTGCTGGCAGGCATTACACACTGCATTCTTTGGTGTATAGAGTGATTTGCCACTATTTCAAGTGAATTTTCTAGTGGAAAGTTTCTTGCTTTTTTAAAAGGAAAGGGGGCATTTGAATTTCTCACAGATTTCTGTTTATAAGAATTGTGAACTTATCTTTCGACCAAATCACCTTACTTTGAGAAAAATCATTAAAATGGGTCTTTTATTTACAAAACTGTTAAAGAAATAACATCCCATTGTTCTCATAATAATATATCAAAGGCTAAATGGAAGGCAGATGGTTAAAACTGAAAACACTGACATGTTTGCTTTAGTTGATTAAGCATTTTCTTTTATCAGAGCTGTGGCCTTCAAAGTTTGAGAACGAATATTTCCCTAACTATGTATTTAGATAGCATTTTTTTTCTGAATTTTATGATTTATTTGTTTTGCAATATAGTTGTTTATTTAACCTAATTATTTTCTCAGAATATTTCTCAGTAGGCCAATGTTTCACGCTGGTATTTGAAGGAATAGCTGGGGAAAAAGAACTGAACTGGAGTTCTAGGGTCTTGTTTATGATGCACTTTTTGAGGGAATATCAGATTTATTCTCTCATCATGAGACATTCTTTTCTCAGACATTTTTCTGTTTTCAAGTGAAGAAAGGTTTTTTCCCACTGCCAACCTCTCTGCAGTGGGAAATTTAAGTGGGCCTTGGAACTGAGGAGTACTAACTTCCCTCTGTCTCTACATCCAAAATGTCCTGGGAACCGTGGATCTCAGAATAAAGATGTCTGGGAAGCACCACTCATGACAATTAAGCAGGCCTCACCAATTAGAAGCTTAAAAACTGACCTTCTTGGGGGGCAGGTGTACACTTTTCCAAGAATTGTATTTTCTTACCTGCAGCTTTTGGTAAAATGCCATATGTAGAGGACCATTTTCCCAGGAAAAATATTATGTTTTCCTCTGTATGAGACATGTTGTTTATTTGCTTATTTAAAAATATTTCTCTTAGTTGTAAGACTCTTGTTTTCTTGACTTTGGCAATAATGATTACAGTGTATGTGAGTATCTGTGTACATATGCATACATAGAAGTATACCACCAAATATATTATTAGACAAAATTTGCTTGCATGTATTATTTCAATATAAAAACCCTCCAATTTACCACCATTTCCCTTCATGTATTTATGGGTAGATTTATGTAACTGCAATAAATTAGAATATCAAATAAGAATCCTATTTGTTGGTAATACAACAAACATGAATGAATATGATAAAAGCCCTTGCATACATCCAAGATTTTTTTTGTCTTGTTTTTTGTTTTTTAGTACTGGGAATCGAACTCAGGACCTTGCACTTGCCAGACAGGCGCTGTGCCGCTGAGCTACATCCTCGGCTACACTCAAGATTTGAAAGGGCATTTTAACATCACCTTTCAGGATAGCTTCTTATACACCATTTTTCGGACACAATAAACTGAATTGGGATGATTGCAGTGGATTCAGACCTGTGTGTTTGTAGTGAAGCATAGAAAGAGGTTTGTTGGTGGGAAGGTTCTGGTAAAGATGGAGTGAGTTTATCTAGATGACTATAGTGCAATGGTTCTCAAGCACGGTGAGTTGTTTTCTCCAGGGGACATTAGGCATTGTCTGGACATCTTTAATGTCACCACTGGCTCAGGGGAGCAGTGCTTCTAATATTTAGGTTTGTAGAGGTAGAATATGCTGCTGAACACCCTCAAGTGCACAGAACAGCCCTGTTAAACAGGTTATTATCGCACACAAAATGCCAATAGTGCTATACTCGCGTAGCCATGCTGTAGTGCAGCATGCCTTGCTGCAGAAGGTAGAGAAAAAGGGAAGCAGAGATGTGTGGGAAGAAGATCCAAAGGGCTTCTCGACAGATACACAAAGAAAGGTGGAGCCTGGCTATCTGGCAGGAATGTGCTGCCTTCTCTTGTTTACATTTTACTCCACCCTGATTTTCAAAAAGTTACTGAGTAACTTCAAGTAGTAGTTACTGATATTTGGTAGAAGCTGACATGTTGAGGGTTCAGAAAAATACCTCTCAACGTGTGTTATTTTGTATTTTATTGTGATCCTGTAATGGCTTATTTGATACTGCATGGTTTATGCTTTATCAAAAATATATTATTCAGTTTTCTCATTGCTGAGACACAAAACTCAGCACAAACAACTTAAGAGTGGTCTAATACACATCAGACTTTCAGAAGTTTTAGTTCATGTTCATCCAGCTCCAAAGCAGGAACATTATGGTGAAAGGGCATGGTAAAGCAAATTTGCTTAGTTTATGGTGGCCAGGAAGCAGAGCAGGGAAACAGTGCCAAAGAGGAAAGAGACAGGGACCCAATGTCATGCCTCCAACCCATGCAGACACACCCACAACTGTGCTAATCTAGGTGGCTCCCAAGCTAATCAAGCTAATCTAGTTGACAATTAACCTTAACCATCACATTCCACACCTTCTCAACCTGACACTCAAATACTTCCCCTTAAATCATAATTAATATCCAAATAAACACAGTAAGTTAGTAATCCCACCCAACATGGTACAATTGTTTTGTGTAAAACTGAAAATGCTGTACTCCTTTCCCAAAATCTCAACAGTTCAAGAATTTCTCAAATGTTCAAATCCAAAGTCTTCTATGAGACTCAAGGCAAATTTTTAGCTAGAAACTGTTGTGAGAATCAAAGCCAAATTATGTATTGCCATGACACAGCAGCACAGTGGAAAGACTCCCATTCAAATGAGAATAGGGAGATAGAAAATAATTAGAACAAACCAAGACTGAAACCCAGAAAGATAAACACTAAGTTCTAGAGCATCATTTTCAGCAGCTAAAGCATGGAGGCTAGATATGAGTTCCAAAGCTCTGAGGTGACCACATCCCTATGGCCTTAGTGATTTTAGCCCATGTGGTCTCTCTCTTGAGGTGGCTCCCCCTATGGCTTGCAGCTTTTCTCAAGAGATGTTCCTGTCATCCCTGACTTCCTGGGGTCTCCACTGCACCTTTGGCTTCATTCCCACAGCTTCACACATTGCCCCCTGAGGGGCTCCTTATCTGACCTCCCAGGCCTTCCTTTGAAATCTAGGAAAATCCTCCATGACCCCCCAACACTTGATAATGCATGCCAGTAGTACCAGCATCATATGGACAATGTCTGCTTACCATGGGAACAATAGGCAAGCCCCCTTGGACCATGGCTGTAGCAATCTCGGAGCACCTGGGTGGGATGGCTAAACACACTGAAATAAATCCAAGGGAACCAATTCCTTAGGAAAAGTTCTAATAGGATTTCCATGGACTCTCTTCACAAATGAAAGGTTGATACTTTGTACCCTTGAGAGTGTAATGGAGGGATCTTTCTGACTTCTGATGTGCCTTCAAGTTCTGTTTCTTCTTCTTCATGTACAAAGTACTTGGTTTCTTTTTAATGATACTAATCTTTTCATGAAATATACCTCATTTGACCTCAGCTTTACACATCATTCTTTTTGGGTCAAAATATAAGTTCTTCAAAGATTCCTCCTCTAATTTTTGTCTCCAATTCTCACTATAAATCTGATTAAATGCAACTGGCAGTATCCACGCCACAGTCTGAGTATTGGGTTCACTTGAAATTTCTCTCATCAGATCAGCCAGTTCATCACCCTTATCTCAGTCTCCTACTAAGTCTTAAAACATGGGCAGAATATAGACAATTTTTTTTCTTGCCAGGATGTAAACAGATGAATTCTAATCCAATTGCCAGTGGAGACTTGTTCCCAAATGAAACCTTCTGAGCCTGGCCTTTATTTTTCTGCATTTCTATCAGCCTTCCAGTCTTCTGAGCTGTAACCAGCATCAGCCACCAGGCTCTACTTACAGCATTCTAAGGTCTTCCTAACTCATTTCTCCAAAAATTTCTGACCTCCCCTTGCAAACCAGTTTTAAAGCCTTCTAAATCACATGATCAGATACAGTCACAGTGATGGCTCCACACCTGATGAGTTTTGCTATTAGTCATTTTCCCATTGCTGATACAAACTACAGTCACAGCTTCATGGAGAAGAGATTTAATTTGGCTCACGGTTTCAGGAGATTCAGTCTATGGTTACCTGGATGGATGTAAGACAGAAATATCATAAGGAAAGTGCAGGGTGGAGCAGAGATGAATAGTTCATGGAGGCCACCAAGCTGATCACAGGAACCGCACTAGGAAGGAATGGGCCAGAGACCATATATCGTAACCAAGATCATGCCCCCACGATCTACCTACACACACTGGAATTGTGTTTTACTGATCCCTTAGGTGGCTTCCAATGCAATCAAATTGATAAGGAATCTTAGTGGGCACAATATGTTTGAAATAAGTTTAACATGTTTAATATGAATTAAATGAAAAATGTGGCAAAATTTCCAAAGATTCTAAGCTCATGTTATATATTCTGAAAGGAAATAAGAAAAATCATACTTTTTAGAAGGAAAACAATTCTTATCAATGAGCTAATAGTCTCATTAATTGCCTTTGAGGAATCACAGTAGTTTTTTAAAAATCCCTAATCAAAAATGTAGTTATGGTCAAATTTACTCTTCTTCTTTTTGCTTGAATCTACATGTAAAGGTTTGTGATTTTGATGATAAATGTACAATAAAAATAAAAAAAAGAAAAGAATATTGGTGAATTCAATTAAGAAAGAATCCTGTCAGTAAAAACATCAATTAATCTGGATATTTGATATTAAGCTGGAATGACATCCAGATGACTAAAAATTTCTATTGTATTTCTTGATTTGTTTTGGCATGTTCATGACATAGACTATATTTATAATACATTTCTAACTAAAATCATCTCTTATACTTGGTTTCTACTCTGCTCCAGAGCCAAAAGTAACAATTATGCCAACATGCTAGGTTCTCTGAATTAAATGTTTTCATTTATTCTGAATTAGGTTAGACATTTTCTATTTTCATTCATCTTTCAATGGCAGAGTTTCCATATAATCTTTGGTGGTGATATGCATCCTGTAGGGGATGTGTGATTATTCATGTTCCTATCCAGATAGATATGTATTACTCTAGACAATAGCATATCCCCAGATCTGATCTTAGCATGTTCCAGTGTCAAGGGCTGCTACATGTGGTGACTTTCAGTGCTCAGTGTTCTCTAGAATTAATCTGCCAGTGACTTCATCTGAAGAACTCGTCCCATCCTGCTGTCTTAAAGAATTTAAGAATAAATGTCTTAAAATTCTTCTCCTTTTAATGTTGTACTTAGTTAGGCACATTGTAGAACAAAACAGACTGGACCCAAAAATCATATTATTATTTCAATAAATTGTTGGATTTAATTTGCATATCTTTTCTTAGTGATTTTGCATCTATTTTCACGAGAGATATTGATCCGTAGATTTCTTTTCTTTAAATGCCTTTATCTGGCATTGATTTCAGGATAGTACAAATGCATCCAATTCAGGAGAAAGTATTCATTCAGTTTCTATTTTCTGGGTGAGATTATGAGGAACTGGTATAATTTATTCCTAATCCTTTGAAGAATTCACCAGTGAAGTCATCATGCCTTGTGCTTCCTTTTTGGAAAGTTACTAATTATTGATTCAATTGTTTTTAGTAGATATGGTTTTATTCTTATCATTTATTTGACCTCATGTGAATTTGTGGAGTCTGTGTCTTTTAAGAAAATTGGCTTATACAACCTAAGTCATCAATTTTGGAATTTAGAGTTGTTTCTAATTCTTTTTAACTTTTTCTTTTAATGTCCACAGAACCAGTAGAAACAGCAGTTCAGAATCCTGCCTTCATTTTCAATATTGGTAATTTGTATATTTTTTCCACTTAGTTAACCTGTCAAGAAACACATCGATTTTAGTGATTTTTTGCACAAAATTAGCTTTGAATTGTTGGTTTTCTCTATTGTTTTATTACTTTCAGTTTGAAGTAAATCTGCACTAATTTTTCTTGTTTCATATATTCTGCTTTGTTTTAGGCTTAAATTGTTTGTCTTTCATTTCTTAAGATGGAAGCTCTTGCCATTAGTTTAGATCTTTCTTCTTTTCCAATAAGTGCGTTTGAAATTATACATTTCCCTCTAAGGACTTTGTTCACTGTATTCTAGAAAGTGTGCTACTTTTTCAATAATGTAAAATATTTTAAAATTTCTGATTATCATGTTATTTAGAAATATACTGCTTAATCTCCAAATACTCGAGGATTTTTCTAGTTATTTACTTTAACTCCAATATGATATAAGAACACACTTTATATGGTTTCTATTCTTTTAAATTTGTTCAGGTGTTTTTATACTCCATAATGCGATTTTTCTTGGTGAATATTGCATATAAGTTTGAGAAGAATGTTTATTTCGTTGTTGTTGACTGAGGCAAGACTGTGAATTAGATCAAGCTGACTGGTGGTGATGTTCGTATGAACTAATCCTCATTGATTTTCTGCATGCCTGGCTTCTCAATTACTAAAAGAGAAGTGTTGGAGTATTTAGCTATAACAGTGCATTTATCTATTTTTTCTATTATTTTTTGCCTCACCTGTTTTGATGCTTGATTGTTAAATGCATTAGAATTATCATATACTCTTGGTAAACTGCTCTATCATTATTTAAAGCCCCTGTTTATCCCTAATGATATTCCTTGTTCTCAAGTCTGCTTTGTATGAGATTAATATAGCTATTTCAGCTGCTTTTTATTTTTATTTATTTTTTTTTTTTTGTGGGTACCGGGGGGTCGACCTCAGGACCTCGCGCGCCAACAGGCACCCGTGCTGCTGAGCGATATCACCAGCCCCTTTTTCGTATGTGGGATCCGGGAGTCGAACTCGGGCTCTCGCGCTTGCAAGGCAGGCACTTATGCCGCTGAGCCATCTCACCGGCCCCAGCTGCTTTTTAAACAGTGCTAGCATGGTATATCTTTACTCTTACCTTTACATTTATTTTTACATGTAAAGAAGTGTTTCCAGGTAACAAAATATTGAGTCTGACAATCTCTGTCTTTTAATTATTATATATGGATCATTCACATTTTTTCAGTAGTGAAGATCAGACAAATGTATTACTGAGTCACATCCTCAGGCCTCATTCACATTTTTAATTGGTGTGATTAGACTACTCACATCTACTTAAACTATCTCACCATTTTTCCCTGAGCTTCTGAATTTGTGTTTTTACTCTTTTTTTTTTTTTTTTTTGTGGGTACCGGGGGGTCGACCTCAGGACCTCGCGCACCAACAGGCACCCGTGCCGCTGGGCGATATCACCGGCCCCTTTTTCGTATGTGGGATCCGGGAGTCGAACTCGGGCCCTCGCGCTTGCAAGGCAGGCGCTTAAGCTGCTGAGCCATCTCACCGGCCCTGTTTTTACTCTTTTTAGAAGCAATTATTTTTTTAAAATTTTTCAAGATGTGAAGAAATGCTAGAACATATTTTTTGCCTTTTTAAAAAAGCATATTTTCTAATACACGCATTTAAAAATCTGTTTGTACATCTGCTTCTTTTCCAAAGATTTCTTTTCATTCTTTCTATGGATGACGTGCCAGTTGCTTTTGTTCATTTTTCTTTTTTGCTACTCGACCTTGAATAAATTAGATTTTCCCTGGCCAGTTATTTACAGGATGTTACTCTTCCTCAGAGGGCAACACCCTGATTACCATTTCACGTTGTGCGAAACAGAGACTTTTGTTTTTGCTACTACCGCGGAGACAGAGGTTAGGTCACTTCTTGTACTTTCTGATTCTAACCATAACTAGGATACATTGTGCCACTAGCACTGTAACACAAAACAACCACGGTAAAGGGCACAACCTATGACCATCGGGATGAACCACTGAGCTTCAAGACTGCGTGTGTCTCATGACGCTCCTGGATGTCTGCTGATACTGGTTTCTCTGCATGCTCTGTGCTCCTCAACCTCCAGCTCCTGCACGCTGTGTCTACTCCACCTCCTCCTTGTTCAGCTCAGCTCATTCTATGATTGTTACAGATTCAGGGTATTTCTTTAGCTCTTCACAATATACCCTCTTAACCAAAATGTATGTTCTGGGATTGTTTTCTAAAAGCTTGTTGCCTTCAAGATCACTCATATTCCCCACTTGCCATATGGGTTGGGTAGTCTCAGCTGATTTTGACCTTTGAAAGCAAAAGTTTACAAAACTTAGTTTGTTAATTAATTATTTTGTTTTCCTTGTTGGTTTGCTTGATTTCCAGGGAAAGGAAGGAAATAAAATGTACCTCAAGCGCTCGTACTAGAGACTATGGGGGAATTTTCTCGCAAAAGCCACAGTTCTCGGGCCGGTGAGATGGCTCAGCAGCATAAGCGCCTGCCTGGCAAGCGCGAGGGCCCGAGTGCGACTCCCGGAACCCACATATGATAAAGGGGCCGGTGATATCGCTCAGCGGCACGGGGGCCTGCTGGCGCGCGAGGTCCTGAGGTCAACCCCCGGTACCCACAAAAAAAAAAAAAAAAAAAAAAAAACAATTCTCTTTTCTTACAGTGTGCACTCTAAACTTACTGATTAGCGAGAGATGTTAGAATATTTGAACAGAAATAGTCTGGGGTTTGGAATGGGAGAGAATGAGGTTGCAATTGTATTTCTACTCTTTTGAAAATTTAACCTTTATACATTATATATGTGAATGATCAGCAACTGTCAGACTGTGGTCCAAATGCAAATGAGTATGTCAACATTCAGCTTCCACCAAATATCAAGTCCTAATAAACTAAAATCACCCTTAAGAAGGATTATTAAGCATACTTTAATAATTCAACTCGAGTTAGCGTATCAAGCTGGCCTAGAGAATCACCTTGCAGAGTAATGTGATACACTCTTCACGTGGGGACCATCATATTTATTATTTTGCTTGTCACTCTCTAAAACTATAAACCTTAAATCTCTGTAACATTAATTTAATCTCCATTTTTTAATCATATTTACATTGTAAGTTAGAGGAAAACTTCTTTGTTACATTTCCTTTGTTGCTGTGACCCATTTTGAAAATATGCCCTTGTCTCTTTAGGTCTCCTTTGGTTTTTTCAATAGAAAGAATCTCCATTAATCCCCAGAGACCTAAAGCAGAGTAATTTGGATTCAGCATAACAAATCCTAGAAAAGGATTTATTTTCATCTTATTTTTCTAAATTTAACTAAAAGCATATTGCTTAATAGGTCTATGCTAACACTTTTTTAGCTTGATGGCTACAAAATCTGTTTTGGATGGGCTGGTAAGATGGCTCAGCGACGTAAGCGCCTGCCTGGAAAGCACGAGGGCCCGAGTTCGACTCCCGGATCCCACATACAAAAAAAGGGCCAGAGATATCGCTCAGCGCACGGGCGCCTGCTGGTGCATGAGGTCCTGAGGTCGATACCCGGTACCCACACACACAAAAAAATAAAAAATAAAACAAAATCTGTTTTGGAGAGAGAAATTGATTTATGCAAACATTCTATGAAAACAGCAATCATTTTTATTGATTAACAGAGTTTAAGGCAAAGTTTTCCCAAATCAACAGTTTATTATGGGATATGTGAATTAATAATCTATTTAATAAATAGTAAATTTTATGACTTTTAAAAATAATTGGGCCGGTGATATAGCTCAGTAGCATAAGCGCCTGCCTGGCAAGCATGAGGTCCTGAGTTCCATTCCTGGTGCCCACATAAAGAAAAAAAAAATAATAATAATTTCACTTTATACTTGGAATTTTGGCATTTTTATTCGATGATCATTTAATTTGGACTCTGAAGAGAGCAGAAAAAGAATTTGTAGAAAAAGAACTTACCATGATGAAAGTAAAAATGAATGTACTTAAAAAGCTATATTGATGAGAGAGAAAGAGAGAGAGAGAGATCAGCCCTGTGCTTACATGAATGAAAAGCATCCAGCAATATGTGAGGCTGCATTTGAGATGACGAACTTACAGAATTAGAGTTAGAAGGCAATAGATGTTATTTGTTCTAATACCTTACTAAAGCTCAGTGCCAACATACAGTTTCTCAAATTGTTTGACCTAAATGATCTAAATTATATTCCTTGTAATACACTAAATTCTGTTTCTTAGAAACTTCTGTTCTTTATATACTGAAGGTAATGTGTATTTCTAATAAGAGTACATAAGATTCTTCAAAGTAGTTTTCGGTTCTTACTTAAAACGTCTTTCCCTGGCCTAACATCTCCAGCTTACTCAGTTATATACAAATAATATGATGTGAGTCCATTACTATAATTTTTTGTATTTTGGTGTGCAATGCTAAAAAATATAGTTGATTAGAGTAAATCTAATTTATATCCACTCCTTGAAAATGTTTCTAAAATTGGAATACTGGAAAGAGAATAATATTTAACTTTGGCCACTCTCATTTAAAATATTTTTAAAGCATAAAATATTGAGAAGGTATTCTTTTGACTAATCCACTGACAATAATTATAAGCTCTATCCTTATCAATATAGACATTGCATATAAGTATGTTAATCCCTTGGAATAAGTTGCTTATATGATAAGTCACTACTACTATTTTTAACTTCCCTTAACATGAAGAGAAATAAAGAATAAAATTAAAAATTATTGTACAGAAATGTCAGTAACAGGAGTCTGATTTTCTCCTTTAACAAGCCCAGTTGGAGGAGCATAACATTTCCTTGATGTCCTTCAAATTGATAACAAACATTCTATCAACCAGTTTCAATTCAGTGCTTTCCATGTTGCCAACAATGTACTGAATGCTGAGCATAGATAAAAATGGAGCATAAGACAAAGTTCTTTTCTTCGACATTGTCACCTTTTTTGGGGGAAGACAAGGATATAATTGAAACTATTAAAGAATATAATATATATTTTAGACTATTGAGCATGCAGTGTGAACTTGAAGAGATAGATTCCTAGCATGTAATTTAGTTAGCGATATGGGCACTTACTCTGTGTCTAGTGTTATCCTTTCACTCTTAGTAATGTCACCTAATAACTAAAAAGACATTTATCAGAGAGCATAATAAAGTGTCCTTCATTGGAATAAAAATCCTTGTAAATGAAAGTAATAAATGATTTAAATTTAAATGTATTAAATTTGTATTGTATTATTTTCCAACTTGATTATTAAATTTATATTTGAATTTCCTGTCTCCCTGTGATATTTTAGAATAAAGTTTGAAAAGTTCCTAACGGCCTTCCTATTTAATAATTAACAACTACATAACTCCATTAACTCTTTGTACATAAATGCATTTTTAAAAATTTCTATTCTAATATCTTTAATTCAGTGTGTTTGTTTATTCAGATGCCTGTGGACTACTCATTTCTTTAAGTTGCAGTGTTCTTCACTTCACAATAAAAGTTTCTTAACATTCCTTTTTATCAGTGATTCTTATGTAGAGAAAGCACTTAAATTTGATTAAAATTGTATACTGCTACATCTTAGTGCACATCAGCATTGAGTCACATTTGAAAGGAAATTTGAACTTAAATATTCCACTTTCTCAATATCACTTTCAGTTTTCTTTGATAATTACCAAACATTTAATGTACATGATAACACTTGAATCAACTAAAATAAGACAATGGATTATACACAATTTCTTTGAGTTTAGCTAACTTGGAGCCTACTGCTTTCAGGAGGTACAGTCAATGTCAGCAATGATTCCCTGTAAAAGTTAATTAAGAAAATGGTACTTGCAGTCAATATTAATTAAATATTGGTTATCAAGTCAGTATCAATTACTGAAAAGTGTGACTCACTAAAATATAGCAGAGTAAAAAGTAACTACTATTAATGTATAAATATTACTTGAGAGCTACACTTTAAAGAAATCCATAAGTATGTCACATGAAATGTTGTCTCCCTTTGGATTTTAATTGTTCAATGTACCAGTTAGCTATTATTGTATAAGAACTTAGAGTAAATTCGGTGGCTTACAGCAATGAACATTTCTTATTCCATAATCTGGTGGATCAGAAATCCAGGATTCTGGCTCAGGGTCTCTCTTGAAGTTGTAACCAAGCTCTCAGCCAGGTGGGGATCACGTCAATGTTTGACCAAAGATTTACCTCCAAACTTACTCACATAAACATTGGCAGCCCTCAGAATACCTGCTTCCAAGCTCATTCCTGTGGTGCTGGTGATTCCCCAGTTCCTCACGCCAGTGCTGCTCTGCATGCTACTGATTGTCCTTAAAATGTGACTGCCGCTTTGGCCTCTCTGGAACTACTTCAGAAAACGCAGCTGGCTTCTTCTAGAACACGTGATTTGAGATGGTGAGAATGAGAGAGAGGATAGTTAAGGCAGAAACTGCAGTCTTTTGAAATTTAATGTCAAACGTGGCAAACTTTTGTTGTATTCTGTTCCTTAGAAGTAAGTCACTAAATCCAGTCTGCATTCAAAAAGAGGAATCCAACTTCATCTCCTGAGGAAAGGTATATCAAAGAATCTGTGACCAGATCTGTGGTTTGAAACAGCTACACTCAATGACAAATTTTAACCTGTGAAATCTTTATAGAACTCATAGAAAGGAACTTGCAATGTAGTTCTTCACATTTTATCGATACAGAAAATATGAACACAAATATCTTGGACAAGCATTACTGAAAAGTGTTTCTGTGGTCAGAAATTTTCTTGAAATTCTTTTTAGAAGAATCTACTTCAAGGTATGAATAGAAAGTAATGAAAATGGCATTATATAGAAAAATATATAGAAATATATATATAGAAATACATAGAAAAATATATGAAAAAATAATGATATATTTTATATTGCTTAATTGTCCATGTAATTCACCAAGCCCATAAAGAATCATTATTTTAACATCTGGTAAAATGAAATGAGGACAGCTGTTCCGATTATTCCAACTAAAAAGCTACTGATAGCTTTATTGAAGGCATTGCTTAATTAGAAAATACAAGTTATGTATATTTTCCTAAATTCTAATGAATCTAATCAAAAGTCCATAAAAATATAAGCGTAAGTTGTAAAATGCTTGGCTTGTTTTTCTTCAATTTTTCTGTCATTAGATTTATGAGTTGACATTATAGAAGAAATTAACTTGTATTTTCATATATTTGAAATCATGAAAGAAAATTTAGACAAATCTGTTGGTCAATGAGTCTTTTCTAATTACTAAATTTCCAAGCTGTTAGTGAGGGCTTTGATATTTTCAACTATTTTTCTTGCATTTCAAGAAACTTACATTTTATTTGTATCAGCCCTCATTTTTTTCTCCTATTTCTATTTTTACCTCAATTTTTTTTGTCAGAAGTGAATATTAGAATAAAAAATAACTACTACTAATTAATTCTACCACTATCATTTAACACAAAGAGAAACATTTGAGCAGTAAGTTAATAGAAAATGCACACTTCAGATTGAAGAATAATTGTCAAACTTGTGCATGTTAGGAAAAAAAGATCTTTAAAGGAATATTGTGTATTAAAACATATTTGATGTAGATAAACAAAACATTTTCTCTACAATTTTTATGACCATTACTTTTTTTTAGTGCTTACCATCTGTCAAAAACTATGCTAAGCACTTTTAGCATGTTATTTAATTTTTTGTGTGTGTGTGTGGGTACCGAGGGTCAAACTCAGGACCTTGCATGCCAGCAGGCACGCGTGCCGCTGAGCGATATCACCAGCCCTTTTTTCGTATGTGGGTTCTGGGAGTCGAACTCGGGCCCTCGTGCTTGCCAGGCAGGCGCTTATGCCACTGAGCCATCTCACCAGCCCTTATTTAATTTTTAATCTGCTACCATGCAGAGCTGAAATTAAACCTAATTTAAAAGGGAAGCTGATCAGTGACAAAGCAAGGTTCACAATTTTTTTCCTAACATCAGAGTTTAAATTTCTGCCAAATGGAAAATGTTATTATCCTTTTTGGTCTAATTTTGTTAGTAGAGATCTTATACAAAACAATATGTAGGAGAGCTCAAATCCGAAAACTTCTTTCTTATTTTAATCATTACTTTTTCAAAACTGAAATTTTCTTATACGATTTTATAAAAGGCAGGAGGAGAAAGGCAAGATGACTGTGTGACTGTTAATTCTCATATGTCTACTTTATTGGATTAAGAAAAGCGTAGTGGATTAGTGTAATGGGCTCTTGGGTGAGTCTGGGTGGGTTGTAGAGGTCATTTGGTCATAAGTCATTTAGGTTTGATGTATGGTCCCTCACCTGTACCTTCTTGGCATTATTCCCCTGCTCTGCAATCTGGACATCATGAACTGAGCAACTTTGCTCTGTCACATTCTTTCCCGTGACATTCCTGCCTTAGAATCACTCAAACATGGACTGAATTTCTCAATATTGAAGCAAATTAAACCGCTCTTCCTTTAAGTTGTGGATGTTATGTGCTGTGTCTCAGCCACAAAAAAGCTGACTAGTACAGAAAAGTGATGCCAGAAGAGTTCTGTCTTTGTTATGAATGCACCCAATTATGTGGGTTAGAAGGCTTTGAAACTTGTTCGCTAGAGAAGTGTGGAATAATTTGGAGATGTGGGTCAGAGAAGCTTTAGAATGAAGTGAGCAGAAGCTGATGGATGGTTCTGGTAAGAACTCTGAAGACTAGAAATCCAGAAAATAAAGGCCAGGCTAAGGAAGTTTCAGTTGAAAATACGAAATCCATTGACAATTGGACTAGAGACCATGCATGTTGCATTCTGGAAAGAAAGTTGCCTAAATTTTTTTCATGTCCCAAGACTTTGCAGAAGACTGAGATTAAGGGCAGTGCACAAATTAATCTGGGGGTGAAAATTTCAAGACAACCAACATTCAAGCTGTGGCATGTGTACTATTGACAATATTTATCCAGATTTATAGTGAGAATCAGTGGCAGAAAGAATAATGTATAAATTTGGTGCTAAAGGAGATATGGCTGCTAAAACAATTAACATTAAAAAGAAACAAGTACTTGTAAAGGGAGAAGAAAGATGCCTTAAGGGTATCACAAGAACCAGCCAGATCCCACTTATTCTAGAAGCAAGAGCGTAAAAATGTTTACCTTTCATTTTAAAGAAGGACTCCGACATGTTCTCTTCTTAGATCTTGGAAATGTTTAGAAGTATGCTTGTAATTTTTGATTTACAAGTTTCTGAATATATTTTTCTATCATCGTTTTCTAACACTTTCTGCATTATGTTTAGAACATGCTTCCTGAGATACTTTATAAGTATTTTGAAGCTTGAGATTTTCTTTATGGACTACTATATAGTCAGAATTTATGAATAGTGTGTATACATAATTGAGAACAATGTGTATACTTCATTCTTAGGTGCAGTGTTTTTTATATGCCCTTTAAAGAAAACTTGTTAAATGTATAGTCAAATGTTAATACCTTGACCAACTTTTCGTCTGGTTTATTATTGTTCTAACAAACACTAAAAGATAACTTTTGAAATTTGTCATGATAATAGATATTTTGACAATTTATCCCAATAGATGTAAATTTTTGGCCTTGGTACATTTTTAAGGCTATTTGGTAGGGTAATTTGCATATTTTCCTCTACATCTTTTAGTATGTTAGACTTTGTAAAGACTTTTATTTTATTAATATAGCTAGACTTTTAATTTATTAATATAGATAGAACCAATTGTTTTCCTTCTATTCTTTCAACCTTTCTTGTTCTCAAAGTTTAGGTGTATTTCTTATTAACAGGATATATAATTAATCCGGTTTTTTCATTAAACACTATAGTATCTATTTGCTTGCTGGTGAAATAGTGTATTTATATTTATTTTATATGTAGTATTTTAAAATATATTTTTATGTGACATAGTATTTCCACATAGTTATAGTATAAAATGTGAGATTTCAATGGATGTATGTAATATGTAATGATCAGATTAGATAATTGGAATATCTATCACCTTAGACATAAATCATTTCTTTGTGTCAGGAATATCCAAAATCCATCCTACTATTTTGATATGTTCAATTAATTATTATCAATCACAGTTGTCATATTGTACTACAGAACATTAAAAATTATTCTTCCTGTGTAACTGCACCCCATTAACCATCTCTTCATCTTTCTGTCACCCACACCCTTCTAGAGCTATTATTACTAATTTTAACTCATTTGCAATTTTCGTTTATACTTTCTACTTCACCTATTGATTTTTTTTTTTTTTGTGGGTACCAGGGGGTCAACCTCAGGACTTCGTGCGCCAGCAGGTGCCCGTGCCGCTGAGCGATATCACCGGCCCCTTTTTCGTATGTGAGTTCCGGGAGTCGAACTCGGGCCCTCGTGCTTGCCTGGCAGGCGCTTAAGCCACTGAGCCATCTCACCGGCCCCACCTATTGATTTTTGCCCTTTTTTCTTTATTTGAAATTTTAAAATGTATTCCTTTGTTTTACTGTTTTGCTTCTCATTAAAACAGTATTCAGTATTTTTTTGGTAACTTCTAAAACTATTTTATGTTTTTCTATGTAGATGATGATTCTGTTGATTTTTTACCTAACAAATTCTGCACTTATTATTACTTCTTATAACCTAATACACTGCTCTGGGACAATTGTCATTTTTATAAAGTGCAACTGTAAGTTTTAGAGGCTAATTAAGTGGCAGCTGCTCATCAAAAAACCAACACTGGTTTATCTGAAACTTAACTCTTTTTTCATTCCTATCTTTGAAAAGAAATTGTTAGAGGCAGATAACTGGAGTGACAGATTTTTCCCCATCTTCCCGACAGTTTGACAACATTATTTCTTTGTCCTCTTTTTCCACTGTTTCTATTGAGAAGTCTATTGTTGGACTAGTGGTCATTTACTTCTTACCCTCAAGTCACTCATAGATGATCCATGAGGTTTCACCCCATTGGTTATGATTTCTTTTAATTCCCAGGAGCTCAGGAGTGCATAAAAAGGTTTTGTTTATTTGTTTTTGCTTTTTGTTTTTATCTAATATCTTTTTGTTGTCAAGTGCCCTTCAAGATGTCTGATTTCTCTATTCCAGGAACTTTATATCCTTCAGCCATTGCTTTCATTTAGAACCTTGAGAGTCACTTTAATGTTGTTATATCCTCAATACCTTATTTTTGAAAATAGGGACAGTAGTTACAAATACCAAAGCAGAATTAGGTTATTTCGTGAATTAAATGAGCTAATAAATAGAATGGAATTACTAAAATGATACATATGTGATCATGCTATCAAATTTATTTTTTAAATTGTTTAATGGTACAATTTAGATATATATAATGATCACATACATCATGTGGAATTTGTACCAGTACTAAACATATTATAAATGACTGAGAAAATATGATTTATTTAATCACGACACTATGAAATTTCTTGTTTAGAATAATGAAAAAGCATGATATTAATTTGTAATACTAATAAAGATTTAAATTCACTAACACTAGATTTTATCTCTTAAATTTCATTTTCTATTCTCTACTGTGCCTTCCACAGTGCTTGGTACATAGTAGTTCTAATTACAAATCTAACACTTTTTTTTGGGGGGGTACAAGAAATCAAACTCAGGACCTTGCACTTGCCAGGCAGGTGTTGTGCTGCTGAGCTATATCCCCCGCCCAAATTTAATACTTTTTACAACATTTTTATTTATCTAGTGTTCCTCCACCTATACACTTTCCATACTGCTTTGCAATTTATTCTATTCTTAGGACAGTATTCATTTTCTTGCAAAACCCATTTCCTTTGAGAATGGATTTAATGTGTATCATACCTACTGAGTTTTATTTTTATTAGGTAAATAAAAACTAAATTTCTTGGTTGTAGATGCTAGAAATACTGGCCATAAAGAAAGGTAGTAGAAAATTCAAGTGCTGTGAAATGTAAAGAACATCAAGTTAAACCCAATTAATTTGTTTCTCAAAGCAAAGTTTTTAAAACATGTTTTTTATATATCAAGCCAAATTCATTTTACCAACATTCTATTTTTGTTTTGTTTTGGCTTGGTTTTTCTCAGTTCCAGCATTGGTACTGGGGATCAAACCCAGGACCTTTTTATATTTTTTATGTTTAGATAGGGTCACACTAAGTCATGAGTTTAACTCAGCTGGACTCACTCTTACCTGCCTCTTGCCTCAGCCTCCCAGAGTGCCAGCACTACACGCATGTACCACCATCTAGCTGCCAACATTATTTTGTGGTCTTTATTTTAATCAGCTGTAATTCAGAAACCTGGCCTTGAGGTAGGATTTGTAAAAACTGGTTGAGATTTTCATAAGAAAATACCTAATTATCTCCCCCACCATAGACGCACAGAATTTAATCACATACAGACCTTGTGATTCAATCATCACAACCGCCAAACATTTTGACATTTTGCATATTGTTTATTCTTCTAATTAAGGTGTTATCTAACAATCATGTATTATATATCATATATATTAATACAAAGATGACACCATCATCCATTTTTCTATTACCCATATAAGGAAATTGTGCCTATGAAATAGTTAATATTCAATCTCTATTGCTTCTTCTCTATATGTTCCATGAACTGAAGAATGTAAAACTACTTTCCATAAGTTAAGTCTGTACATTATATCAAAATACACTATTTTCCCAGCAGGAAATAAAGTCAGTTGTACCTTTTCTTAATGGCCCAAATTCTGTAAACAGTGCACAACCCAAAGGGCCATTATCAAATTTAGCAAAGTGGTGGAGATCTTTTCAATTACTCTAATCTCACTTTTATAAAATATGATTTTATCATTCCAGAACTCATACTGCTTCGTAGTTAGAAATAAGGAATAAATAGTTTTGAATTAAAAAAGCATTCATGTTCTGTATTCTGGAAAATTTTTCTTCTTTGTTAAAATACCAAAACACATAGAAAAATTAAATACTCTCAATGACAAATTATTTTTAACTAAGTATTATATTTTTACATTGTGATGGTTGAAAGTACAAGAGTATGACACATTTTTTTTTAGGTTTCAGTGCACTTTACCAAGCACTTTTAAGATCTGCCAGTCTATCTGACTCAATTTAAGAAAAAATTCTTTTCTAAGCCTTTTAAGCTGAGTATGGTGATGTTTCTACAGAGTAAATTTTACAGCAACACATAGTAATGATTAAGTATTCATTTAATTTCTTCCTTGACTAACTGCAGGATTGGAAATAATAATGAAATATCATTATCTCTTCTACACAAATGTAAACAACTTGAACTCAACACCAAGAATTTCCTAATAAAAATTAATCTCCCTCTTTCAGATCCCTGTGCTTGGTAGCTGGTACTTTTATTTTATGGATAAATTTTAAGTCTATTTAATTTCCTGGTATGTTTTGAAAGAAGCCTTTAGTCACATAATGACAAGGACAAATTTTTTGCCTTCTACTATGCTCCATAGACATAAGTATATTGATGAGTACATTAGCAAATGCAGTTGGCAACAGAGTATCTGGAATCAATCTTTAGAGCAATTCATTCACTCTGACACCCTTTGCAAACGCAACCCTTCCTGCAAGAATCAGCAGCTTGGGGCCGGTGAGATGGCTCAGCGGCTTAAGCGCCTGCCCGGCAAGCGCGAGGGCCCGAGTTCGACTCCCGGAACCCACATACGAAAAAGGGGCCGGTGATATTGCTCAGTGGCATGGGCGCCTGCTGGCGCGTGAGGTCCTGAGGTCGACCCCCCGGTACCCACAAAAAAAAAAAAAAAAAAAAAAGAATCAGCAGCTCTGGTTTCCTTCTGAATATGGATATACATGGTCAGAATGTTGGCAAGGGGATGATGGTCCAGTTGCAACCAAAAAACCCACTATTCTTGTTCTATCTTTGTTATTTATGTATTAATGAGCTTTCCTGTTTCAGGGACAGTATACATGATGCCTACAATTTCAAGAAAGAGGATATAGTTTGGCTCATGTTTTGGGTGTTTCAATCCATGTTTGGCTGGCTCCAAGGTAAAAACTGCATGGTGGAAGGGCATGGTAGAAGATGATGTTCACCTCATGGCAGGCAGGAAGGAGAGAAAGAAGGGAGAAGCCAGGGAGGTAGTTATAGCCTCTAAAGGCATATTTGCAGTGATGCATCTCTTCATACCAAGTTATACATTCCAATAGCATATTTAGCTATGAATTCATTGATAGATTGATCCACTGATGAAAATATCAAGTCCACTTTTCAATCACCTGCCAAGGCCCTATTTCTCAATACTTGATATTTGAGGGGAACATTTTAGATCTAAACCACAATATTCTACCCATGGCTCTTAAAGGCTCATGTTTATCTCACACAAAAAACATTTGATCCGTCTCTAAGAATCACCAAATCCAAAGTCACCTCTGAGACTCAAGGCAAAGTCTTAAATGTGAGCCTCTGTAAAATAGTATTTCCAGTCAGTGAGGTCAGTGAGGCAATAGAAAGGAATTGGACCAAAGAACCCTGAAAACCAGGAGGTAAAACATTAAATCCTGTTGCTCCTTGTCTAGTAACCATGCTGGGTTGTGGCCAGATGTGAATTCCAAAGGGCTTCGGGAACCCTGTCCTCATAGTCTAGTAGCTTCTCTCCTGGAACTGCTCTACTAACTGCCTACATCTTTCCTTTGCAGACATTTAATGTTCCTTACATTTCCAGCTTCTCGGTATCCCCCTGCGCCTGTGGCCTTATTCTCACAGATTCATACATTGACCTCTCAGGGGCACCTTGCCTCACCTTCCAGGCATTTCTTTGAAATCTGGGTGGAAGCCTTCCTGAGCTCACAACTCTTACATTCTACATACCTAAAACATTATTATCAATGTGTGGATGATGCCAAGGTCTGCTGCCAGGTGGAGCAGTAGATTTACCACCTTCAACCATGGCAATAAAGACTTTTGAGTGTCTGAATGGCTAAACTTAGGGAAACACTTCAATGGGTAGCCCCAAGTGAGCAGGACATCCCAGAGCTCTCTTCTCAAAGTGAAATCTTTCAGAGGAATTTAACCTTTATAACACATTTGAGCTTGTGATAGGTGGGGTTTGACCATCTCCTGAGATGCCCTCAAAGCATTTTTACCATTGTACCAAAGCAAAGTATTTGGCTTCTTTTTAGTGGTACTAATCTCTTCACCAACTACCTCCACTTTTGTCCCGACTTGACCTGTGATTCCTTTTAATCTAAAATTTAAAGTTTTCTGCTCTGCTTTTTGCCCAAGTCTCACTATCAATCTGGTTAAAAACAATCAACAATGCACATTCTAGAACCTGAATATTTGGCTGTCTTGAATTTTCCTCTGTCGGATTAATTAGTCTACTATCCTGTGAAGTCTCATGATACAGGCAAAATGTAAACAAATTCCTTGTCAGAGTATAAAATGCATCCTCTCTAGTCACATTGCCAGCAGAGTCCTTTTTCACAATTAAAATCTCATGAGTTTGGCCTTTACTGTCCATTTTTCCATCAAAATTTTGGTCTTCTGAACTCTGACTGGAATCCTCTATCATTTTCTGCTTACAGTAAGCCCCTGACTTACGAATAAGTTCCCTTCTGGGAGAACATTCTTAAGTTGAATTTGTTTGCAAGTCTGACAAAGTGAGACTTATACACCTTTGACACAAATATGCAGTGCAAAGCATAAGAAAAAAACAAACACACACAAAAAAATATTGTAATTAAGCTATTTTTACTTTTACAGTAACCTTAAAATGATGATACAGTACAGTACAACAACTGGCATAAACAGTAGAAGAACAATAAGAGTGAACAACTTCTACCATCTTTTGCCTTGGTCCAATCTCTCAATTGTTTTCCCTTTTGTCTCCATGGTTATTGCTTGCACTTCCACATCACCACTGCTTTTCCTCTTGCTTTTGGACATCCTGGGCTCTGATTTTGCACTGGACAGCTGTATACTATCACACTATATACTAAGTGCACAGCAGCACAACTGTGACAATGTCTGGCAGACATGCGACCTATTCCCATAATTTATTCACTTCTACAAATGCTCATAATGTGAGGTCCATTAGTATCTGTGAAAATTCACAACTAGGATGTTTGTAGTCAGGGACTTACTGTACTGCATTCTAAGGTTCCTCTGGCCTTCGTCGCTAATCATCTCCAAGCTCCTCTCACAAACTCATTCCAAAGGCTTCCAAATCACATTGTCAGTTTTAGTCACAGCAATGAACCCACTTCTCTGGCACCAATTTTCTGTATCAGTCAGCTTTGCTATCACTGGAGCAAAACACCTGATACCTACAACTTAATGGAGGATAGGTTTAATTTGGCTCATGGTTTTGGGATTTGAGTCCATGGTCATCTGGGTCCAGATGGTGGAAAAGCATTGTGGAATAAAGCTGCCCAATGATGGCATCCAGAAGAAAGATGAGGAAGGAGCCAAGGAGGGATGGCAAATGGGGGAATTACATTCATCAGCGGATTAATGCACTGATACTCACAGCTCAGTGTGCTGTTAAGAGATGGGACCCAGGTGGAAGTGGGTCACTGGGGGCATGGCTTTGGAGGGTATATCTCTCTCTGGCTCTCTACTCCTGTGTTCTGTTTCTGCACCATCATGAAATAAATAGTTTCACTTCACTACACCCTAACTCCACCCATTTTGGAACCAGTCAATCATAGACTGAATCTTCTGAAACTGTGAGTTAAATAAACCCCTACTTTTAGTTAAGTGTGTCAGTTATTTTGTCCCAGAAAAGGGAAAGTTGACCAGTGCAGAGTGTGACAAAACTCTCTGGGAACTCTTTTATAAGGATACAAATTATATTCAAGGAAGGCTCCACCCTCATGGTCTAATCACCACCCCCCTACACATATACACTTTCTAATACCATCACATTGGTGATTAGATTTAGGCATATGAATGTTGGATGCATGCAAACATTCAAAGCACAGAAAGTTATAAAGAAAAGAAGAGGTAGATAGAGCAGAGGGAGAAAGAAAATGTAAAAACAGCTCATCCTTTTTCTCTTCTTTCACATTAGGCTAACACAAGGTCATGACTAAGAAAGCCTGGTAGGAAATCTCAATCTACTTATGAATATCCTGAAAAATATGTTTTGTACTTGAAATTTTAACTTCATTATTCAATTAAACTTGCTTGCTTATTTCCTAAAAACCAGTCTGATGCAAGGCATTCTAGAGATAGTATTTGAACAAAGTCTAAAATGGGCTAGAAAAATAGCAAGGGTGGAAGAAGAAAAGAAGCTTTGCTCTCTCTCCTTTTCCTTGGAAAAGAAAGTTTTGTAAGAAAAGACATATTTGAAAGATGAATCAGTAGTTTTGGAACTGGTATTGGCATGAACATTTAACTTTCTATGATCACATCATAAAGTTCTTTGGACAGGTTTTGATGTTCAGAGATAAAAGTCACCCAGCTTAGGAAAAGAAAAGAATAAATGTTACTGAAATATACTCTTACTAATACTCAATATATCACAAGGATTATTTGACAAATATTCAAGACTGTGAGGACTTCATTGTGTCTTTTACTTCATACCTTACCAACAACCATTAAATTAATTATTTTTTAGTAAGCTTTCTGTTGCTGTGATAAAATACCTGAATACAGTTAACTTAAGGGATAAAAAGTTTATTTAGTTTCATGGTTTCAGTCCATGGTTGCTTGGCTCCATTGCTTTGAGGCCTATGGTGACATAATGTATCATTTGGGTATACATGGCAGAGGAGTTCTGTTCACCTACTGGCAGCTGGGAAGAGAAAGAGAGAGAGACCCCAACGGTCCCAAAATCTCAAAATCGCACTCTTAGTTACCTAACATCATTTCACTAGGCTCTAACTCCTAAAGGTTCCACCACCTCCCAATAGCAGCATAGGTTGGTGACCAAACCTTTAGCATATGGATTTTTAAGGGGAAATTTAAGATTCATATCATAAGAAATTGATAATATCTTATTTAGTCAACTCTAAGACACTTTGGCTTTTCTACATTTTACCATGTTGGAAACAGAAAGGCATTTTGCAATTGACATGATGTAATAGTGAATTGATGATATTTCATAATTTTTTAAATTTTTCTCTCATAATGGAATATAGAGTAATGGCATCTCACAATTAGTGCTAACTTTCAATGTATAACATTCTTTATTGAGGAGTCAAAAGAAGGCAATACTGATTTCGTGTTACTGCTATAAACATAGTAGTTTACATTGTATTATTCAGAGGCCACTAGATAACTTTTTATACTTGATTCCTTGATTGTCATATTCTAACACTAGTAACACAATCCTTATAAGTAACATTTTTTAAACAAAGTTTTAATTTTAAAAATAAACTCTTTTGGCAATATGTGGGTCTACATTATTCTAGGGTCTAGGATTCCACAGTTGTGATTCATATTTACATAAACCTTCCTAAATTGTACATAATAACATTGTGTGTGTGTATGCGTGTATAAATAGATATTTTCAGTACTTTGCCCATATCTCTTGGTGTTAGTTTCTATATACAATGGATTAGTTGCAACTTTACCTGAGGGGTTTTTTTTTTTTTTGTGGGTACCGGGGGTCGAACTCAGGACCTCACGTGCCAGCAGGCGCCCGTGCCGCTGAGCGATATCACCGGCCCTTTTTTCATATGTGGGTTCCAGGAGTCTAACTCAGGACCTTGCGCTTGCCAGGCAGGCGCTTATGCCACTGAGCTATCTCACTGGCCCTACCTGAGGGTTCTTTAAATGGTTATGGGTGCATATTCGATTTGCATATAGAGCAAGCAGATAGTACTTAGGAGTTTACAATTCTAGATTCAGCCTGTGACAAATGATGGAAAAGGCATAGGTAAATGTAGCTGAGTGGGAAGGCTTTCCTTCAATCCCTAGTACAAAAAGAAAAAACAAACAAAAAAACAAACCAAAACCTAACAAAAACCTGCCATGCAAAGAAATTAGCAGACCTTTAAAAAATAACATCTGATTTTGAAAAGAGCACTAAGAAAACAGTTTGCAGAGCAGTGCTGGTTACCGACTCTTTGAATATTTCCATGGAAACCTGAAGTCTCATTTGACCTTTGGCCAATCCCTGGAATCTGGCCTTAAGAAGACTATTTAATGTTGGTTCATTATTCCGTTGTGCACGTCTGAAACAGTAGACCTTTCCAAGTAAGCTTGTCAGGATTCTCTTGCAAAAGGCTCAAGACTGATAATGTGCACCTGGTTTTATTTTGGGGGTTCTAAATTTTGGTGATCATGGCAGGCAGTGTAGTAAGATGTGCTTCTTTGACAAGTCCTCCATGGAAGCCTTCTCTTGGCAATGTCTGTTTTTTTTTTTTTTTTTTTTTTTTTTTTTTTGTGGGTACCGGGGGGATGACCTCAGGACCTCGCACGCCAGCAGGCGCCCGTGTCACTGAGCGATATCACCGGCCCCTTTTTCGTATGTGGGATCCGGGAGTCGAACTCGGGCCCTCGCGCTTGCCGGGCAGGCGCTTAAGCCACTGAGCCATCTCACCGGCCCCGGCAATGTCTGTTTTTATATGAACTTGTATTTCGCAGCCAGAGAAGATGTATATTCTATACCAAGACCCCAAATGATGAAGTATTAGGAAACCAACATTTGAACTCCTCTGAATTCTACTTAGTGACTCTCTTTCTCTTGTCTTACTCAGGATCATTTGCTTTAACTAAGCCAGGAGTATAATGGGCTATTTCCTCTAGTAAGTCCTTTAGGAGGGTGAAGCTATTTGAGGGTGATCTTGAGACCTCAGAACTAGGCACCAAGAGAATTTTAGCATGAATTGAGAATGCAGAAATTTTCATGCCTAGGCTACTGTTCACAGAAAGGATGCTATGGTGACAGATTCATAGTTGAGGTAGAGGTAAGCAATCTGGAAAACTAGAGATTAATCCTGGATTACTGCATGCTTTCCAAAGAAGAGAATGTAGGAGACAGGCATATACAACTGCACAAATCCTTAGGATTTACATTTAGGGTGAATAGCAAGGAAAGTTACCTGTTGTTGCTGCTCAATTATAAAATACTTTAGTGTACTCTTTTGTCATCATGGTCTGGAAGATTATCCCTGAGTGACAAGTGAAAGTGGACATCAGTGTGTCACCCCCAAACCTCCAGACTTCTCAGATTGTGGTCAGAAAAGGTAGATGTCCCTGTTGTTCTCATTTGGGAAATAGGAAGTCGCAACAAATGTGAACAAGAATTTAAACAGAATGATGAAAAATAACAACAAAAAAATGTACTAAGTCAGAGATTATCTTGTAGCAGAACTGTTAAGCAAGAAAGCCACAATACTGGGAGTTTAAAAATGTTGAAGGTAGCCATATGTGGTTGTGTATGCCTGTAAGTCCAGATCTCTGGGACAGTGAGGCAGGAGGATTGTAAATTCAAGCCCAGCCAGGACAATTGATTGACTTGGCAAGGCCCTGTCTCAAAATGAAAAATAAAACAATAAAGAGCTGGAGAGGTATCTCAGTGTGAAGGCTTTGGGTTCAGGGACCAGTACTGAAAAAGAAAATTCCTGAAGTTCAGAAGGTGTCTCTTGACTTCCTGGGCACTTTAGAGCCTTACCAGATGACTTCCCTCACCCTAAGTAAACCAGATAAATTACATAACACTATATTCTAATTTATAAGAGAAACCTGCTATGCTGGATTTCTCAGTGGAATTGTTTTAAAAGAAATCTTACTTCTGTAGGACTTGCGAAGTACAGAATCATGAATGTGGGCCCGCATCTTATTTTCAAGTTAGCATTTGCCACAAGAACTGTGGGAAATACTTGGTAAAAACATTTACTTTGTTGAACTCATGAATGGTTTTTTTATGGAAAATATTTCTTGAAGGTAAATGGTATAAATGATGACATTTTCCTTTATTTTACTACTCCCTTTGTTCTTGAAACATTCATCAGGGAGCATTCCAATTCATCTTGCCAGACTCTGCTTACTGACAAAGGTAAATACAAAAAGACAATAATGAAAATGGTAATTTACCTTCAAAGAAAGATCAGCTTAGTGCAAGATTTGATGTCACTTTAAAGTGTATTGTAACATGATTATAACCATCTGTCTAAAACATGTTTTGTAGGGCCTGGTCTCTATATTTACTTGAGGTCAGATGCAACTCTACTTAACCAGTGGTTGTACTAAGATCAAAATACAAATTTTCATTATGGATCACAAATTATTTATCATCTACATTCACTTTTGAAGTCAGATGTCTTCTAATTATATTCTTATAGGTTCTTGTAGTTTGCACGTCTTTGCTAATTTGTGTTCACAATTTAAGTAAAATGCCACTAGATGAACAACTTTCCAGGGATCAGAAAAAATATTTCAAAGTTTATTATATATATATGTATAGGATCTTATTACTATAATTAGTAATATTAATAATCGGTTTATCATTAAAAAATCCCTCTTATGAACAAATGTATTCAAAATTCAATACATATAGGACTATATCTAAGTATCTGTATGCCCTTCTTAAAAGGGCTATCCTTCACTGTTCTCTCTCAGTTCAAGGTCTAGTACATAATTTGGGTCATTTTGCATGGTCAACAAATACTTTCTGAAATAAGTGCAAATTACCTTGCTAAATATCTGTTTGTTTGATTGGAATAATTACTTATTTTTAAGCTAATTTTTATTTTCTGATTAAAAATTAATATTTGAATATTATAGAAATAAATACAATTTTAAAAAGGATAGCTCCTAAGATTCCACCATCCAATTGACACAATTCATATTTGCTACATGTAGTAGTTAGGGCAGGTAACGACTTGACTGGCTTTGTGATCCACCCAGGGGATTGGTAGCACATGCTCCTGGGTGTATCTGCGTGGGTCATGGAGGCATGAACTTGGGATCTGTGTGGGGCCTTTTGATCCTTCCTCTCTGACACTGCTCTCCTACTTTGCTTCCTGGCTGACATGAACTTAGCAACTTTGCTATTGTAGTCAGGGTTTGCAAGGGAAAAGATATAATACAGGACACATAATTTATAGGATTATTTAATAGTAGTCACCCAAGAGTCAAATACAAGCATGCAGGAAATCTGTCTACACACATTCGACCGAAAGAATCCAGCTGAGGGCCTGGATTCCACAGCAATGTCCTGCAGGAGTCCAACTGATGACCTAGAGCACATGGCAATGTCCCCCATGAATCCAATTGGAGGCCCAGAGCCCACAACAATGTCTCATGCAAGTCTGTTTCATGGATCTGTGCTGGGAAGGCCCAAAGGTCAGTGGTGGAAGCTAGAAAGTCTTGCCAGTGGCATGAAGGATCTGTGCCAGCAGGCTGAGGGATCTGCACTGGAGCCAGGAAGCGATGTTCAAAGTAAGGACCAGAACTTCCCCAAAAAGCACCATAGCCATCCTCAGTGACAACGAGGTCCTGAACTCCTCTGACAATGAGAACAGCCAAGTTCCTGTCAGGAGTGCCAGCGTGACAAGCTCCTCCAGGAGAATCAACAGCACCAACTCTTCCTCTCCAGTTCTCCTTTTTATGTTGTCGGCAACAACCTTCAGGCAGGCCTTCCACACCAGCACCATGCTGATTCAGTTCAGCTGAGTGTTACAAGTTGACCACCAGTTGTCCATCCACCACATTTGCTCTTCTAAGACCTTCCATCATGATGTACCTGCCTTGGAGCTAGCCTATCATAAAGAATGAAACTGTGAGCAAATTAAACTTTCCTTTCCAAAACTGTGAGTGTCAGACATTGCATCTCAGTGCTGAGAAATCAAATTAATACAACACATACGCAGTATTTTTATCCTATTTCATATGCAGGATGTAGACCTCACTCTATACCTTTGAACTCCTTTGGGTAAGCTCAACCCCCACTGAAAGCAGCAAGGAGCTATCAGGTTAGACAATCAAGCCAGTTTTCAATATCTTTTTCTAAGGAATAAAAATTGCTGCCCTTGGGTTCTTATAATCGCCTCCTAAGAACAGGTAATGCACCATGGATCTGCCAGTTGAGTCTTGCTAGCTAAGACCAAATCAATGAGAAGAACAATAGCTACTAAAGAAGTTCCCCAGCTTGGCAATCATGCAGACTCAGCATAGTAATCTTTTTTTTTTTTTTTTTGGTACCGGGGGGTCGACCTCAGGACCTTGCGCGCCAACAGGCACCCGTGCCGCTGAGCGATATCACCGGCCCCTTTTTTGTATGTGGGATCCGGGAGTCGAACTCGGGCCCTCGCGCTTGCAAGGCAGGTACTTATGCCACTGAGCCATCTCACCGGCCCCAGTAATCTTGATTTACTACTCATGTCACCCTCATTCTCTAATGTCCTTTGTGTTCTCCGTCTACTGTCCGACATCCTTTTCAGACCATCAGTCAATCAAACTGGACCAGTTGTTATACATGCTACTTCCCTCTTAATAATTGTTGACATCATTTCCAAATGCCTTTTCTCAGTGTAATGTCATGTATACAAACATTATCATATTATTACATAACAAAGAAACACCTATCAATAGGCAACTGAGAGAGTACTAATTCAGTTGAGACTTCAGCAAGACATTAATGTACTTGACTGTTCCTCAGTTGTACATTTGACTTTGCTCAAGTTTATACATTGCAGCTATGAAAATATAACGGGATGTTCTTTTTCTTCTCTTTTAATTTTGATGAGAACCTCAGCATGAGACCTTGTCTACAAATTTTTCAGAGCAAATGAAGTATTGTTAACAATAGACACAGTGTTGTACAACAGAACCCTAGAACTTAATCATCTTCCATAACTGAAACTTTATATCCATTATATGATAGCTCCCCATTTTTTCTCCCCATACTCTGGCAATTATCTTTCTATTTTGTGTTTCTATGAATTGATTAGTGACTGGCTATTTCATTTAGCATAATGTTCTCCCAGTTTACCCATACTGTTGTATAGTGTAAGATTACCTTATTTCTTAAAGCTAAATAATGAAAATAAAATCACTTTTACCTTATGAATTATATTGTTAGGGCAGAGCAAATGCTTTCAGGTGGAAAAGCTTCAGCATGTCTGTCCTCTCTCTTTACCTTAAAGAAGTGAGGTGAGTTATGTGAGTCTGAGAGATGAGATTACAGAAGCCCACCATGTCCTGACCCCTCTTTTCCTTCTGGGTCCATCAGCAGGATGAGAAGATTGGCCCACAGTATCACTGTGCTACCTATGGCTCAGCTGTGAACAACTAGAGGGCTGAACTCAGGAGTGAATTATTTGAGTGCTTATATAAACTGCATCCTCCAATAACACTCATCCATAGTAAGTTGACATTTTGGTATTCATCTCTGTGTCTCTTATTTCAATTTTTTAATTTGTTCTAAGCCCAGGTAGGAAAGAGGGAATTATTATCAAATCCCTTATTCCTCAACAAGTTGGTTTGCCATTAACATTGAAAAGCATATGCAACTGAAATTGCAAGATCAAATAAAAACCTGCCAGAAGCAAATTTTCTGGTACAAGGTGGGTAGTAGTTGGAAATGAAGACCACTGTGTTTTAGTAAATGAGGGTAAATTTCAGATTTGACTTTGGATGGTCACTGCAGCCTCTGGTGGTTTTGTCCATGTATTAGGATGGCTTATATAAGCAGGCATTGTGCAAATGCAAATACAAGACTTTCAGTTTCTAGCAAATGCAAAATAAAGAGTCCCACTAAATATGAGCTTCCAAGACAATACAAAGTGCTAACATTTGGGATTCAATCATCTGGGCTAATGCTAATTTGGGCACGTAAACTGCCACAGTTCAACCTTCTACTGTCTTGTATGGCCTTGCACGGAAGGTTGAAATAGGGATTACATAGTTTTCAACATGGGATAGGAAAATATTTGTCATTTTATATTTACCTCATTAAATTGGAGAAGCTGGAATTTAAGTTTGGAAAAACAACTACATTTTGCTTCAAAGGACACAGTCAACTAAATGAAAAGACAATGTACACACTGGGAGAGAGTGTTTGCAGATCAAAAATCTGACAATGGGTTAATGTCTAGAATTCATAAAATGCCTACCACGGGACAGCAAAAAGTAAGTGAAAACCCAGTGAAAAGATGAGCAAAAGACTTGGATAAATATTTCTGCATATAAAATGTGCAGATGGCCAGTAAACATTTTAAAAGGTGCGCAGTATCACTAATAACTGGGCAAATGCAAATCAAAACCACAGTAAAATATCCCTTCACATCCATCAGGGTGTTTACTACAAAAAAAAAAAAAAAAGAAAGAAAGAAAGAAAATAACACTTTTGGTGAGAATGGGGAGAAACTGGAACACTTACACACTATTGATGTGACTGTAAAATGATGAAATTGCTATGGAAATTGGAAATTTTACAGTCCCCAAAACACTAAAACCATAATTACCATATGATCAAAAAATACCACTTCTATTTATATATTCCAGGAATTAAAAGCAGGATCTTGAAGAGGTAATTGCACCCCATGTTCACAGGATTGCTATTCAAAATAGCCAAGAAGTAGAAGCAACACAAATATCCACTGACAATGAATAAACAAAACATGACATACCCATACAGTGGAGAAATTTTCAAACTTAAAAATAAGAATATCCTGTCACATGCTACAATGTGGATGAAACTTGAGGTCTTAACTATAGGTGAAATGAGTCAGTAACAAAAGACAGGTACTGTATAATTCCACTTATATGAGATATCTAAAATAGTTAAAGTCATAGAAACAGAAAGTAGAACAGTGGATGCAGGGGTTTCAGGGAGAGAAAAAACAATTCGCTATTTAATAGGCATAGAGATTCATGTTTACAGAATGAAAAAGTTCTGGAAATCTGTTTCACACCAATGTGCATATAGTTAACACTATGGAACTTTACATTTGAAAATGGTTAAAATGGTAAATTTTGTGTCATATTTTTACTATAATGAGAAAACAGGCTACATTCCACATAGACTATGAAATTGTAATGGCAGAAGTGCTAGCTATAACTATATTAGTGCCAGGACAAGATGGCTTACACATATTCAGTTGCTGTGTACATTATTTGAATTGCATTTAGATGACAGGAAGAGTTTCTCTTGGCTTCATGTCTTATGGATAGTACTGGGAGCCACCCATATATTTGCCAATCAAGGCTGGATTTATTTAATCACTTAAATGAATGGATTTAGATATTAAAGACCCAAATCTTTGTTTCACCCACAGGAAGATGCTAGATATTTTAAATACATACATTATAAAAATAAGCCTTTATTTTTTCATAAGTATATGTTTGTGATATGTAGTAATTATATTCATCTTGGGAAGTTGGTATATACACATATCATGTCTTAATCAATTTTACTTTCTTTTCCCTTCCCTGACTGCCAGTTTCTTCTCATTTCCAGAGCACTTTCCCATAAATTGTCATTTACTTGGGTGGAAATTGAGATAGTACAATCAATGAAATCATTATGAATCACAGAGATAAACACCTTAAAAGGCCCAAGTTTTGGCAACACAAAGGGAACTGAAGAGTTAGAACTACACAGAAAAACAGGTTGACAAAGGATGAATCGTTCTTCACATTAAAAGGATTTCTCTTTAAAAAATGTATTTTAAAACAGAAATGGTGAGTTAATTAAAACAAATAATTAATGATAAACAGTTTAAACTAGGGGAAAATTATCTTAGGAGAAAATTGATAAATTAGAGGGTAGCAAATATCAAACTAAGAAGAATGAATCTTGAACCCCTAGATAGAAAAATAAGCCATGTCCAGAGGTTCTTCAGCAGGTAGTAGAGGTTCTTTAGCATGGAGGAATTCTTCTAATTGCTACTAGACAAAAATTAGTTGTAAGGTCCAACAAGAACAACGTCGCAGAGATCTAACATGAATCCACGAGATGGAAACAGGATCCAAAAAATCCAAAAGCAGTGCTTAGCAAACATACTCAAATCATGATGCATATTTTCTCAACACACTCAGGTAAAAGGATAAAGCTTCTCACACTAGAAGTGACAAACCCAGGTACTCCAGCTATGTCTCACTCCTCTCATCCATCTTAACAGCTAATGCGATCAAATTTAGGTTTTGTGCCCGCCTTTGAACCTTTTGACTGACACAGCTATGTCAGCTATTTACAGATTGTCTGGGTAGATTCATGTGAAATAACAGAATATTCATCACAAAACAAATACTAATTTTGAGTTCCAACTTGACAGTCATTGCAGGTGAAGTGTGTGTGGTAGCTGTAACTTTATGGATCATGTTCAGGATGTTTAGATTTATGATCCTAAAGGAAAATAGAAAATGAGACATACTCAAGTAGATTCAGGAAAGATGATGATATACTGTCAGGATCTGAGCCTGATATGTTGCTCTACAGAGTTTACGTTCTGGACAAAGATGGACAAGATTATTAGAACAGTACCTGCATTTGTCAGGCCCAGAATCTTTGAATTCATGTATTTTAGTGCAGGAAACAAAAACTAGAGGCATGTTAGAAAAACAAACATGTGGGGCAAAACACAAAGGAAATTAAAAGAAATAAGGTTTTCAGATTCAGCAAGAGTGTTAGACCTCTATGTGTTCAAGAAATGAAGAGACCGGGCCGGTGAGATGGCTCAGCGGTGTAAGCGCCTGCCTAGCAAGCATGAGGTCTTGAGTTCAATTCCTGGTACCCACATAAAGGAAATAAAGGGGCCGGGGATATCGCTCAGCAGCACAAGCGCCTGCTGGCAATAGTGAGGTCCTGAGTTAGACTCCCAGTACCCACATTAAAAAAAAAAAATGAAGAGACCAAGTTAAGAAACTGACATAACTATTAGGCAGTCATGAGCCTTTAGGAAGGAAGTGGTGAAGTAGTCGAGGTAGAAAAAACATTAAATATATCTCACAACTGAATAAAGAAAAAAGATAGAGTACGAATCAGTGTACAGTGATCAATACTGGGAAGGATTCACACTCCCCCAAAATAATATCTTGCAAAATAAACATCAGATTTATTACCTTCAATATTTCCCAGGACACAGCTGCTGAAACACTAATAGAAGTTTCAGCAGTTAAAGCAGCTGATGGGAATTACTACTTTTCATAGACATACAGGCTTGGAGAGTCTTTCTTGGAAGGTAGATTCCATAGTTCTGCAATTCTATCATTGCAACCACTGAAGCTAGGAACTCACATAAGGAAATAAAAGTTGTACTAGGGTAGAAGCCCATGAAACATAAAGTTCAGTGTATTAATGATTTACAATGTGTTCCTTACATGTACCAAATACCCATAATGAATGTAAACATTACATGTTATAAACACTACCTATTATTAGTAGAGATGGAGGGAGACAGGGAGGGGAAGGAGAAAAAAAGAATCAAGATATGATAAGGACATGTACCTACTCTCTAAACTTTGTGTGCTACATACATATACTAATAAAACAAAAAGAAGAGAAAAAGAAAACTAAGTGACTCTACTATGTACATTAAAAAAAAATAGTACCGGGCCAGTGAGATAGCTCAGCAGCATAAGCGCCTGCCTGGCAAGCACAAGGTCCTGAGTTGGACTCCCGGTACCCACAAAAAAAAAAAGAATAGTGCCTCAGTTGATGTCGGCATAATAGGCTGCAGATTTTATTACCTCTCATACTTAAGTTAGCAAGAATCCACAGCCAAGAACAGTTTTGTGAAGGTCTCAAAACCTGGTAATAAGACTAAGACACTTCTGTGGACCATGTGATATGAAACCAAAATAAAATACAAAAGGGTAAAAAGAATAGTCCAACTTGACTGCTTTGCATCTCTTCCACAGTGGCATAGCATCACACAGAGAAAATTACCCTGGGCTCATGGCTTCTACAGTGGGAAAAGGGAGACCAACACAGACATCCTAACATTTTGGGGTGCTGTCCTGGAGGCCCCTCTCTTGTCTTGCCTCAGAGAAAACACAGGTTACTAATAGCTGGGTTAAACAGCGTGGGGATGGTTAGAAAGAGGAGGAGGCCTCAGAACTAGCTGCATAACGATCTATTTTCTCACCAGTTATGGTGCTTTGTCAGAGATACTAGCCAATGGCACTCTCTACCCCAAAGCTGAGTGATCATTACAAAAAGTACAGTGTACTTTTTCAAAGAAGTAGGAAAAAATATAAAAACTGAGTGGAACCACAAAAGACTGAATTGCCCAAGCAATTTTGTGCCAGAAGAACAAAGCAGGAAGTATCATATTACCTGACTGCAAAATATACTATAAAGTTATTATAACCAAAACAGCACAATACTAACAAAACCAGACACATAGACCAATGGAATGGATAAAGCAACTCAGCAGTAAATCCATGCACTTATGGTCAGTTTGTATTCTATGAACATAATGGGTATATTTGTCAAGTTTCCCATTAAAAAAAAAAACGTGCGTAACACCCACAACTAAAACGGAAGTTTATTTGGCTCATTATAGTCTGATGGCTGAAGGGTGGTGGAATGACATAGCAGAGGACAACTGCTCAAACCATGGTATCTAGGAAGCAGAAAGAATGGAAGAACATGAAGAACATGAGAGGAAAGGGCCATATGTAGTGGTCAAGTTCATGCAGCCATGATCCACTTCCTGCAACCATGTCCCACCTCCCGATAGCCCAGTCAGCTATGTACTCATCAGTGCATTAATGCATTGAAGAGGTCAGCACCCTTATAACCCAATCACCTCTGCAAGAGTCTCTTAGCCCAACCAAGTTGATGATCAAGATTAATGAGCACCAAGGGGGAAGGACAATCTCTTCAACAAATAATGATGGTAAAACTGGACAATCACAGGCAGAAGAATGAAACAGAACTTTTTTTTAACACCTTACAGAAATGAACTTTAAACTATTTGAAGAGTTAAGAGTAAAGCCTGCAACTGTAAAACCTGCAGAGGAAAACCAGGGCACAACTTCATCACATTGGTCAGGGTAGTGATTTCTTGGGTATGGTTCCAAATGCATAAACAACAGAAACAAAAAATGAAAAATTTAATTGCATCAAATTAATAATTATCTGCATAGAAAAGAAAATAAAGAAGAGAAAAACATACAGTGCGTGGGAAAATATTTGAAAATAGTACATTTAGTAATAGGTTAATATCTAAAATACATAAGAAGCTCAACCAACCAAATAACAAGAAAACAAAAAACTCAATTTAAAAATGGACAAAGGGCTTGAATAGAGATTTCTTAAAAGAAGATTCACAAATGGCCAACAGGTTTACAAAAACGATGCTCAACGTCAGTAATCATCAGCAAAGTTCAAAGTTAAAAATCACAATCAGACATCACCTCACACCTTCCTGAACAAGAAATAACTTTATCACATGACATCACTGATGTCCATAGAGAACATAATAATAAGTGAAATAAGTCAGGTACAGAAAGACAAATATGATTTCACTTACATGTGGAATTTAAAATAGTTTAATTAAGAAGTAGAAAATAGAATAATGGTCCTTACTAGAGGCTGTAACCAGGGGGCGCTGATGAGGAGTAAAAGGTACAATATTTGAATTAGACAGGAAGTTTTCAAGAACTATTACTCAGCAAGGTGACCTTAGTTAACAGAAATATATATTTCAAAAATTGCTAAGGAGAAATATTTTAAATGTTCTTGAAATAAAAAGAAAAATATATATGGGTATGTTACTTAGCTTGATATAATAATTCCACAACATATACATATATCAAAACATCACATTGCATGCCATGAATACATAAAACTATTTGCCAATTAAAAATGAAAGTAATTTAAAGAGTATGAATGTCATCTTACGGGAGGACTGATGACTGGAGGTCCTTTATTAACCATTTCAAAAGTTACAAGAACAAAAAAGACATTTCAACCACTCCTTCCTGAGAAAGCAGCAAAAATAAATGACATTCCCTTGGATATAAACGATGTCAAAATTCATCTCTTATTGAGGGATTTCTCTCAACTGAATTTAATTGCACTGTTGACTAACAAACACTGACTGAAATCATCACGAGTCTTCTTAAAGAAAAGAATTTATCCTGATATTTGTTTAAGCAGTAAGGAAGAATTTTCTCAGGACCACTGTGACAGGTGTCAAGACTATTGCAAGAGAGGAGAAAGATCAAGCTGAACTTGAAATATGGCAATGACAAGGATGGGGAATGATAGCCAATGAGCAGAATGATGGGTCAGTAGATGAAAAATAACTAACAGGAGACATCAATGATAGCAAATTCTTGCTAAACTGACATAACAGGACACTTTGCAAAGGCTGGCCAGAGTCGGCGACCAACGGAGGACGGAGGACAAACAAACTCCCAAGCCTGTAGTCTGTTATTCATCAAGAGCGTGATTTGCACTTTTTCTGAGGAAGTCAAAGACTTAAGGTTTTTTCTTAAGAAAATAATGACTCTTGTGTCTACCAGTGCCCAATAGGTAAATAAAAACAAAACAAAACTTTATTTACACTTTGTATGTTTCTTTTATTACCTTTAAAATTTTGTGTCAGACATTTGCTTACCTCTACTTACAGGCGTGTTCATTATTTAGGGATAGTCTCTCTAAAAGTCAGCAAACTAAGTTGATTAGCCCCAAACTTCAATAGCCTCTCTCATTATCCTTCAAGTCTGAGCACACCAAGGTAAGAGATTTACTGAAATATTCACTACACCCAGGAGTCTCTCACCGGGCTATATCTACAGTTATCTTGGATTCTAGCAATGTCTCCAAAAGACTGAGATCTTCCTAAGCAAAGATGATAATCTCATGGAGACCAAATTGCCCTGTCAAGAAATAAGGACTGGGAACCATCTTGCAAAAGTAGAACTGAGAAATAATCACCCAGACTCTAGCCCACCTCAGCAAATGCATAAAACCTGGCATTATTTCTTTTTGTGAATGAGCCAGTCTAATTCTCATCATTAGATCTGTGTCCCCTTCCATTTCTCAAGCCAAAGTCAGTTTCCTATTTTCTCTTACTTTGCCTAATAAATCTGCCTAAACCTCACATTAAAATATCCTTAAATGCTTTTTCTGTGACAAGAATTGATGAACCTACTCCATGGGTGGAGGGAGATGAGTCACCTCTTTAGGGTGTCCCTCAGTCCCCACCTAGTGACAGATAGCAAGGGTAGGACTTGAGGAATTTGACCAGATATAAGTCAAGGATGATCAGATACATAGGATGGAAGATTATTATTAAAATGATTCAACTAAATTTTCACTGCAGCTGGACAACACGAGCCAAAAAAGGTGCCCAAAATAAAATCTTATTTAAAAAGGGGTTCAGGGAAACCAAACTAATATTGAAACAAGAAGAGAGTCTTTTTCAGACTGAAAAAATTTTCTCTTTACTCTTCTTTCAACAGCACACTTCTCAGTAGGACAGGAATTTTTCCTGAAATAGAATCTGGTCATATTAGTCAGTTTTGTGTCATTACAATAAAATATTCAAGGGACCTAACTTCTAAAAATAAAAGGTCTATATAATTGCAGTTTGGGAGGTTTTAAGATCAAGTGGGAGAGAGCAGGCTCAGCAGAAGCCACCCCTTTGGCTTTATCACCTCATAGTGCTGATGACAATGGCAGCCATACATGTAAGAGCAAGCAGATGACTACATCCTGGACAGCAGCAGCAAGAAGTCCCCTTCAGTGACACATCACTGGTGGCCTAAAGGCCTCACCTCTTGAAATTACACATCACCTTCCAATATCCGATGATCAAATCCTTACATATGGACTTGGGAAACATTCAACATCCAACTATAGCACTGGGGATTGGTGTACTTTAAGTACCTATTAGGTACGAGGTCAGAGTTGTGAATATTCATTGCATTACCTCGATTCTTTAAACTTTACAAAGGAAGGACTGCCAGAAAATACCCAAACACACACAAGTTCATACACATATCCAGATACACCACAAAATAACGGGATATGTAAAGAAACATAGGATTCAACTGAAAGAGCCCAAAATAGTGAAAGATGGAACAATGTGAGTCACAAAAATGAACAAAATACTCTTGAATTATCATCCCAAAATAAAACAAATACTCATGAGTGCTTAATGATATAAATAAATGCTTGAACAAATAAACAAATATAGAATATACAAATATTTCACAGAGAAAAATTTCAAATAATTTATGTAAATACTTTCCTACCCAAAAGCAGTGTAACTCCACAAGCCTGAGTGTGGCCTACATAGTGATTTCTTTCCAAAGAGGAGAGTAGAGCAAAGGGTAAATGTAGAGAAATATGAAGAACAGTATCTGACCTACACGATCACAGCTACATTCAGCAGTGATAAGTAATATTAATTTCCCGTGTCCTTGACATGTGTATGTACCTTTAACTCTGCCATCCTTCTCAACAAAACTCATAATCAAAATATTACTCTGAGAAAAAATAACACTCACATGCATATTGAGGAAAACTCCCCAAAACATCTGACCAGCACCTCTCTAAACTGTTGAGTTCATCAAAAACGAGGAGAGTCTGGTAAAATGTTACGGCCCAAGGTACTCTAAGGAGCTATAATAACTAAGTATGCTCTTCTAGATGTTATACTGGAAGAGAAACAAAGAACATTATCTAATGGAAATCTGAGTGAAGTCTGGACTTTAATTAATAATAATATATTGAAGTAGGGTCATAAATTGTGACAAGTATACTATAATAATATAAGATCTTGACAGTAAAAGAAACTGGTGTGAGGTGTATGGAAACTGTACTATACTCATTTTTTTCTGTAAAAGCATTAAAAAATTTAAAAATCTCTTTCTTCAAAAGTAGTAAGTACCTACTCAGTACTTATGAAGAATGGTCTTTTGCTGAAGGGTTACTTAGAATCCTAAGGTCCTAAAATAACTATTTTTCTAGAAGAAGACAGTTCAAACTGTAGCAGCTGAAAAATACTCAACTACCCCTAAGCATTAAGAATATTCTATTATTAAATATACTAGAATGAGAAATTGAAGAGGATTGGTTCTGTGCCACAATTTCACTGAACTTTCAACTTACAACAGTAACAGTTAGTGGATTTAGTCTTCCATGGAGCTTTAATTTCTTTCCAGGAAAAAGTACATTTACATTTAGAGAATCTCTGTGCATTGGTGCTTTGATAATACTTGATTTTAACATAATCTTATCAAAGAATTTCTATGGTCAATGATATAACCTACAAATGATTTGAGATAACAGTAAAATAGAAAATGAGCTCTGAGCTTTGGCTACAGCATAGCCTTGGCTTTACCAATAATTAATGTATTTCATTACCTATTTCAGAGTAATCTGAGGGCAAGATTCTCAACTGCCCACTAGGGGAACAAGATGATACCCTAAGGCTGAATGGTTGGTGCTGGGCAAACCACCTTCTGATGGTGGAAACTGGGCTTCCCAAGATTTTTAATTTTCTCCTGACATCCTTGGTTGATCTCAATGGATGAATTACCTGATTAGTGCATTTGGAAAAAGAAATTGGATGAATTTTGCTTTATTCTCTTCTCAAACATCTGGCTTCCTGCTCAGACAAGAGTTTTGCTTTCTAGGCCATGTAAAAGGGACAGATTTGCATTTGCTGGAGGCCAGAGATTGTCTAGTGCTGTCTGAGGCTGGACAGGTAGATTTCCCTTCACGGTTTCATTGGAAGCAAACTCCTTTGACAGTAGTATATGTAGCCAACATCCTAGCCTTTTTGGTTAAGATTGTAATTTTGGGGCCGGTGAGATGGCTCAGCGGTGTTAAGTGCCTGCCTGGCAAGCACGAGGGCCCGAGTTCGACTCCCGGAACCCACATACGAAAAAAGGGCCGGTGACATTGTTCAGCAGCATGGGCACCTGCTGGCGCATGAGGTCCTGAGGTCGATCCCTGGTACCCACACACACAAAAAAAAGATTGTAATTTTGTTTCCATCTGAATGACTCAGCTATAGAGTTCTTCCAGTTTTTTCAACTAATATATATTGAAAACTACTGCCATAAGAAATAATGTTCTACATGTCGAAAGTAGAACAGTAGCACAGAAATGAGGATCCAAACACTCATGAAACATGTATGGTGGGTAAAGCCAGAAAGTTCACATAATTAAAAGTAAATTATATAGTAAATTCGATATGTAAATAACACAATAAAGAGTACAATATTCTAGAATGTGAGAAAGAAGTGCAATAGAAAAAATAACATAGACGGGGTCCTATAGGAACTGAACAGTGTGGTAGTGTGTATGGTCATGTTGGCACTTATTGAAAAGGTGACATTAGGTCAGACATTTAGATATGGTTAGGAAACTGTGTGTACATCTGGAGAAAGAGTGTTCTAGGGAGTGGAGCAAGGGTCTTGAGGCAGAAATGTGCTCTGTGATAAGAAAGTTCAAGCACAGATTTTGGTTATATTTATCATACATCCATAGATATACTTATCTTCAAATTCATCCTTTATGTGTATTAGTCATATGTTAACAAAGTAGTTGCAGAAATAAAGTAAAAATTATGGAAAGCAAATTAAAAGTAATTATGTAAGAGGAAACAAAAGAAATCATAAAAAAGCTTTCAGAGAGAAAATGAGAGTGTATTGCTTACCAGTGAAAAACTAATCTAATTAACATCAGACTTCCCAACAGAAATACTGGAAACAAGAAGACAATAGAATAATATATTCATAACGTTGAAAGAAACTACTTTGACAATAGATTTTATAATTTGGGGAAACCATCATTAAATATGATGATGATATGGGACAAATAGGGGGAGCATCAATTTTTAGGACAGTGAAACTACTCTGACACTGTGAAGGTGGATACCTGTCCTCACACATTTGTCTAACCCCACGGAGTTAGCAACACTAAGAATAAACACTAATACAAAGCATGGATGTGGGTTATAATGATAAGGCAATACAGATTCATAAATTGTCACAAAGGTACCACTCTGGTACAGAGTTTTGAGAGAGAGGATGTTTTGCAGATGTAGGGAGGTATATGGGAATGAAGGAATGTATGGGAAAGGAAGTACATGGGAAGTATCTGCACTTTCTGCTCCAATTTTCTGTGAATTTAAAACTGCAGTTAAAAAAAATACATTGCTGCCATTTGGATTTAAATTGTTTTCTAAAACTCATGTGCTTAAAGGCTTGGTTGCTAGCTGGTAGACATTTTGGGAAGTAATTGGATCTTGAGGGGTTTAACTTTATCAAGTGGATTAATCCACTGATGAGATCATAATATGATGGTATCATTGGGGCATAGTTATTTTTTGAAGATGATATAAACAGGAGGGGCTTAATTGAAGGAGTGGATCACAGGGAGCATGATCTTGGGGACAATATCTGGTTCCCTGCCCCTTCCTGTCTGGCTGTTTCCCACCTGCTTCCTGGACACCATGAAGTGAAAAACTTTTCTTTGCTACACCATCCAGCCATGATTGCCTTATTACAGGCCTAAAAGCAATGGAGCCAGCTGGCTGTAGATTAAATCCTCTGATACTGTGAGCTTAAATACATTTTACTTCCTCTAAGTTGTTTTTCTCAGGTATTCATTTACAGGAATGAAAATATGACTAAAACAAACATTAAAATAAAAAAATGAAGAAAGTTGTCTCTATATTCAAGAGGTATGTTAATTATTGAGTCTCTAAATCCCAATAAAAATTAAAGTTGTTGGAAATGAAGTAATTCTGGCAGTTCTGTAGATTAACATTATTCTAAATTCTTGCTGCAATATAAGTTACATGGCAGTTGGCATTGTTTTGTTCCCAGTATGTTTTCCTACTGCTGCCTGGCATGTGTTAGGCAACTGATATATATTCGTTGAATAAAAGAACAATTGATTTATTAACATACTCTATCATTCATTCAACAAATCCTAACTTTGGTTAATTCTACAATTCTAGGACTCGATAATATGAACTTGAATAAGGATGTCCATTTGCATAATGAAAAAATTACTAGATTGATTGAATCAAGGTTGATATAATTTTTCTCTATGCTTTGTCCTCCACAGTCTCCACAACTTAATCAATGGAAACTCTATTTATTGAAACTGTCACCAAACTGACAGAAGTTTGGGAGTCATCCTATTATTGTTTATGATTTGCCACTGTGTCACCTCAGGAGTTCTCTAGTATTTTCATTTCAAACATTTCTAAAGACAACTGGAGAAATTCAATCATCTAGGATCTACCATCCTTTTATTAGTATTGTAGCTATCCCATGCCATTGTGAGAATAGTATTGATTCTAGGTAGTTAATTGCATTGGGAACGAAGATTTGTGTCACAAGTAATCATCACTTTTACAAGGAAATCATCAGTAGGGGGCTGGATGTTGACAAAGAGAAATATTCTGGGATCCCGCAAAAGATTGGATTTGGCATAGGGTCTGTGGGCACAGTTTGAAACTGGAAGAGTTGGCTGGGCAGCTGCAGCTTTTGCAGTGGGAACCAAGCACGAAGGCATCCTAATTTGGCATGAATTGCTGATAGAGAAGCAGAAATAAATCTGCGTATTCCATCCTCCTTCTGGGTACTCTGATGTGGCAAAGAAAGGCAGAGGCAAAGCTCCTGTCAGTCATGGTTCTACCAAGTGTTACCCCATATTCCCAAGAGGCTCCAGCCATCAAAATGCTGAGTCACACTCTAAAGTCTTAGGTGGCTTCAGGAAAAGCCTCCAAATTCCTTCTCCTAGAGGCTGTCTCTTTGCACCAGGATTTCTTGTTTTCCGGAACTAGTAGACCTGGACTGGCTCTGGCTCACATGAGGATGGTCATACTGTGGGAATTATCCACTCAGGAGCTGCTGAAGATCCAGGCATCTTAGGGAGAGGAGCAGGAGAGTATGCAGAAGCCTCTGAATCAACCAGAGAACCTTCTGAAACAGGTGGTAGAGCAAATTCTCCATATTCAGGGACTAGGAGGGATTATGGAATCAAGCAAACCAGGAAGCCACCTCTGGTGAGCTACAAAGGCCCAGCATTGCCCAAGTGATAGTTTCATTTTGTCCAGGTCCAGGAGGCTCTGCTGCAGCTGTTTAATGAAGAAAGAAGAGTCAAGAGTGTCACATCTGTCTGCTTCCACATCCCATCCCTCCCAAACAATTTAAAAAAGGTATCAACAGGGACATCTCTAGAGCAATGAAACCCCTCTATATGAAACTACAATGATGGACACCTATCAAAACCCATACAATGCACAATACCAAGAGTGAACCCTAATGTAGATTACAGACTTTGGGTGATAAGGAGATGTCAACAGAGGTTCATCATGTGTAACATCACTTTACCGGGGGCTGTTGATACTGAGGAAGTCAGAGGAGGGGTGTGGCAGAGCAGACGGTAGATGGGAAATCTCTGTACTTTATTTTTCTGTGAACCTAAAACTACTCTAAACTGAGTACCATTGATTAAAAAATTTCTTAAAAAAAAAAGAGGAAGAAGAGAAAAAGGAATTAGCTACATAATTCTCTGGGTCACTTATACAATACCCCTCATAATGAATCTCCGGATGGCTACTCTACCCATTGCTTTCAAACAAAGGGCCCTGCTGCCAGGTCTTGGAGACCTGGGGCCTCTTTCAATAGTCTCCTATTCTTTCTGCCCACTGATGCCAGTCTCTACATTTCCCACAGAAAATCCAAGATCTTTTCCTTAGGGGCAAACTTCATATTCCTTTCTATTTTGTATTAGACATTGATAGTTCATTAAACTCAGCAAAATTTGTTAGATTCCTAAAAACCATTATTTTTTCTCCTAAGAGTAGAGACAATATCTATATTTTCTAGTGCATCAAAAAAAATTAAAAATCAGTTATCACTTGAAAAGCTGAATCATATGCATCCTCTCTCTCATCAATATACTTGGTTCCTAGCCATGTTGTCCCAGTTCTACACGTAAATTATGTCTTAAATTGATACATATATTTTCAGTAATTCTGCCATGATTTTAATCCAATTCATTATCATCTTTTACTTGAAAATTTATAGTTGCCAAACTCAGCTCTTGAGTTTTTCTTTGTAGACCATGGTATTTGTGATCACAAAGCAGCAATATCAAAACCATGTTGTAAAGTTGGAGTCAGGTAGCCTTTCCAGAATTTGATGGGTAATTTGAGTTTTGAAGAATCAGAAGGACTTGATCAGGCAGAGTATGAGTAAAAGAAAACGTGTAAAGAAAGACATTCAGGTAACAAGACATAAAATGTTAAGAGCTAGGTGGGATTTCAAGAACTTCATGGGTATTACCCACTTGGGATTTTGAAGAAGCATCTTAGGATGTGGAGAAATTCGATCTAAATATGAAAAAATTAGCATACTTTTCCACACTTGGGGAACAATAAATAGAAAATTCCTATTTAAATAAAGTTGTATTTGCTTTGACCTATAAGTTTTCTTTACTTGAATTTGCCTCATACTCTTTTGAACCCAAATACTGGACAATTCCTACCGGCAAGAATTATCCAGTACATAGGAGTGTCTGATTTGAAAAGCTCTGTTCTACACAAATACCTCCATTTTTCACAAGATGAATCTAATAGCCAGAAAGATAGCACGTGTATCAAAGTGTCAGAGCTGGAGATAAGTGGAATTCTCCTTCTTGCCTCATGTGTACAACAGGTTATGCCTTTAACAACATATACAACCAAACTATTGGATCCAAGCAGCAGGTAATACGTGGCTTTTACAGAAATCTATGAAATCAAAGTATCTACCAACATGTTCAGCAATTCCCTTTCATGAGGATGTTAAATCTCATTGCTTTTCTTCTATGGAAACAAAACAAATACTAAAAAAGAAAGCAGTCTGATTTCAGGAGAAAAAAATAATTGGGGGTTTTCTAAAATTATTGCCTATATTTGTTATCTTAAATAAATTTATTAAATGTTTTATTTTAAATATGTTCACTAAATATATTTATTATATTAAATCATATTTCTCACAAGAAACCAAAAGACTCTGAAATATGAAGTTTTCTTTTGGTATATAAATAAAACTCATATGGGCCGTGGAGAATTTGAATCACCCACTCTTTGGCACCTAAAATTTCACTTGGCCTAACAGCATCTGTAGTGTGTTTTTAAAAACACCAGTCAGATTGTATTGCTCCCCTACTTAAAATTCACTAGCAGCTTCTCATCGCAATCTCAATAAATCCCTGACTCTTTTCTCAGTGCTTGTGATATTCTATTGCACTTTGCTCTTCTCTGCATTTTGACCATATCTTCTACGGCTCTTCTCTTTGTCTCTAAGTATTTTGAATTATTTTTCCCTCTAAAGAAAATACTATTTTTCCAGAAAACTTCACGTTTAGCTTTTCCTCATAATTCAGTCCTTGGCAAAGATGTCACTTCTTTAGAAGAAAACATTGTCCTACTTAAAGTCATTCCTATGATTACTTGTCATAGTTACTTGTTAATTTTCTTGATAACACTAAGAAAATCTATAGTAAAATCTATAGATTTTATTTAGGCATTGTTTTCATATTAACTTTTTCCTCTAAGTGGATATAATTTCCAAAACAGCAAGATTGCTTCTGTCTTGTTTAGAGTTATATCTTCTAGCAAAAAGAATAGCCCATTACACTCAGTAGAACTCAGTGAGTTTGTTAATGTATGAATAAGTGAAAGCAGTAGAAACAGTGAGAAAAGAAGAGAGATTTTAATGTGAGAGTGTAACACACTATGTGTGAGGGGTTGGAGGTCAGAATAAGTTTTATTTCAAGGAACAAGTTTTATCTCAGGCTTAAGAATGACCTTATCAGAAAAAAAAAAAAACTATAAGGAATCAGTCCTGAAACTATCAGTCATTAACCCAAGCATTAAATTTAATAATAATAAACAATAAAGACAATCTCTTCACTCTTTTAAGATTTTCTACAGTTCTGTAGTTCTGTTCTGTCACTTGCTATGACTCTACCACTTTAATTCCTCCTCAGTTAACTGGGAAAACATAAATATCTATGACATAGAATTATTGCTAGGACTAAATTTGATACAAAATTCAAAAGTCTTATTACAAAGCCTGGCATCTAACATTTAATAATTGCTAAACTATTGATAATATGATTTATTAATGGTTTATTGCTGTTTGTGTTTATTTAATTACTATCAATAACAAAGCAGTAAGAAGACAATGGAGTATGTGAGGAAACAGAAGCAATCATGTGACTGTATAAAAATAGCAGCATAAGGAGAAATTAGGGACTGGTAAAATTCTGCAAGCAGAGCCCAGTGGGATATCATACAGGTGGAAGAGTTGGTGGCTGCAGGAGGATGCAGGCAGGTGCATCTCTGGGACCTTGGAGGAAGAAGGAGGAGGAAGGACAATGTACCCCAGAGGTTTACTGTCTACAAAGAGTAGAGGACAAGGCCTAGTGTTGTGTTGGGTTTGGATGAAAAAGGAAAGATTTGCATTTGAGAAACTTTCTAGTGAAAATGATTACCAGTAGCTGGAGCTAGCTCAGGTTTTGACACACACACACGCACATAAGGTAGAAAAAAAATTAAGTGAAAGGTATTGAAAAAGTTCAAAATATAAAATTATCTTGTTCTTTCTCGAACATTCTAATTTATTGATGTATCTGTATGCCTAGATCTCCTGAGTTTTCTCTTCTTCTGTCTGTATCTGTTTCCTTTTCTTCTCCCCATTTCTTTTTCCTTCATTCCATTCCTTTCTATTTCTAGGTTGTTTTCATTCCTTGTCTCTGACATTTTGAGCCCAGCATGTTCCCATACGGTTTCCATGGGGAGTTACTAAAGTAAAAGCCACATTCCCCTTCTGGATGCACTCCTAACATGAGCTTCATGGCTCCTTGTGGTCAAAATAATTAATCTGTATTTGCTTCAGACTAGTCATAAGACTGTTTCCCACCAGGTTGTAAACAACTTGAAAAGTACAGCATGTCATGTCTGCTTTCCATCCACTGTGCTAAATATATGGTCTAGTATATTGTTGGTATCTAAAAAAAGATGATGTTAGTTTTAAATGAATAGCTAGTATTTGTTTATTTTTTAAATACTGTCATGTCATGGATTAACGATGATATGTCTGTCCTGATAAATTCATTGTTAGGGGATTTCCTCATCGAGTAGACATCTTAGAGTACACTTTTAGAAACTTGAGAGTAAATAAACACACAAAAAATGAAATAGTGAGGGACTTGGTAAACATGAGATATATGAGGCTCTTTCCTATTTAACCTACCATATTGTTTTACAGTAAACTTGTTTTTAATAAGTACAGGGAGTATACTTTATTGCAAAGATAAAAACTATAGTATAGTAAGTACTTAAACCAGTAGCAAAGATGTTTATTATCATTATTAAGTTGTTTGTTATCATTATCAGTGAATGAATCCACGGATGAGTATAGGACCCCCATGATTCATCACCTCCCAAACACATGAGACTTTTGGGGGACATTTTAGATCTGAACCATAACAGCATCCTACAAAATACCTGGCCAGTACTATTCAAAGCTATTGTGGACATTAAACATGAAGCAAGTCTGCAAAATTGCCACAACCAAGAAGAGTCTATGGAGACCTGACCAATAAGTGTAATTAGGAATCTTACATGGGCTCTTGAGACAGTAAAAGACATTACATAGAAGATAAGGAAATCTGAGTAAACTGGAATTTAGATAAGAATAATGGATTAATATACATGACTTGTAAAAAATTACTGCACTAACAAAAGATGTTAATAAGGAAGAAAGCATCTTTTTAATTTTTCTGTTAGTCTACGCTGTTCTTTTAAGAAGTCAATGAAATATTATGGCAGTTTTATTTTGCAATTTTTATGCCATCATGTATGATGCATCTCAAAAGAATCACTTTCCATATATCATTTTTAGGCTCTGCCAAACAAATGTGGCAAGCATGAAATAGGAAATGTGAAATTCAAACACAGGAGACAAAACTGCAATTCCCAAGGCACTGAAAAAAATCCTAAGACATGGTCTGTGTAGCCAATGTAGTAAACAACAAGTCTAGATTCGTTTCCTCAGTGCCTACTCACTTTAAGTCTCATGTGGCAGTTCTTTGTCAACTTGACATCAAAATTGGATCTGGCTACCCATGAATTTTCTAACTTCAAGTTTTTCAACACTTTTCTTTGCTTACTCCTTCCTGTCTAGAGAATACTTTCCCTAAGGCAATTTTACTTGTTCTTCCTACTATGCATAAAGAGACCATAAAAATACCCCCCATTTCTCCCATTTTTGTTTTTCCTCATGTCCTTTCTTACCATCTGAATTATTGTGTATGTGCACTTTCTCATTTCTGTATTGTATCTCCTCTCCTACTAGAATATAAGCTTCATAAAGACAGAGATTCCTATTTTTTTCATTATTGTATCTTCAATGCTTAGAAAGAAATGACCCTCAGAAGATTGGCTCAGTATTTCTTTAGCAAAGGAGTGAATAACTTTTAATAATACAATAAATAGTTTGGAACTCATATATATTTGGGTATCTAAGACACTGTAACAGGAAAGATATTTTCATTTCAAGAAATTAGGTTTTTTTCAAAACACACATTGTAGTTAAAAACAAATTCTCAAAAATTACAAAAAAGTAACAAATAACATTGGATGGCTATATGACACAATGTGCAACACCCACAGATTAAAGAAGGAGAGATTTACTCCGACAGTTACAATTCATGGTTGGCTTGTTCTAAGGTAGAAATTGCATGGTACAAAAGTTGGGCAGGAGACAGCTGCTCATGTCAGGGCAGCAGGGAAGCAAAGAGAGAAAATAGAGGTCCCAGGAAAGCAGATACACCCTTCTAGGTCACACCTCCAGTGACCCTCCTAAACAAACTCCACCTCCCAACAGCAAGTCACACCCAAAAGTGCTACCTATGAGCATATTAGGCCTTTGGGGCACGTTCTTTGTCCAAACCATAGCATTCTACCCTAGACTCCCTAAAAGACTCATGTGTATCTCTTTGTGCCAAACATATTTAGTCCTTCTCTGAGAGTTGCCAAAGTCCTAGCAGTTCCAGCTTTGTTGAAAATTCCAAACTTTCAGCTGTGAGCCTCTATAGAAATAAAAAAGAAATTTAAACACTCCAGCATACAACAGCAAAGAGTAAACATTCCCATTGTAAGTGGAAGGAAAAGGGGATAGAAAGGAATAAGATTAAAGCAAAACAAAACCCCATCCATGGCAAATACTAAATCCTGTAGCTCCACATGCAGGAGCCAGGGCGAGATGCTGCAAGATGTGAACCTCAAACAGCCTGGGTAGCCTCATTTCTATATTGTTGCTGATTGCAGCACTCATGGCATCTCTCTTATGGTGGCTTTACTCACTGCCTATGGTTTTCCTCAGAGATTTCATGTCGCTGGCATTTCCAGCTTCTGGGCTCTCCACTTCACTTTCAGCTTCACTCTCACAGCTTCATGCACTGCCATCTCAGGGTCACGCTTCCTGGCCTCCCAGGTCTTCTTTCAAAGTCTGGATGGAAGCCTCCCTGACCCAACAACTCTTGCATTCTGCATGCCTGTAAAACCAGAACTATGTGGATGATGCCTAGGTCTCCTTCCAAGTTCACCAGTAACCAGCCTTCCCTTATCTAAAGAGGCCTCTGAATGTCTGGATGGGTGAGCACTGTGGACAGAATCTGACAGCCAGTTCCATAGTTTGCCCTCTGGAACAAGGTACAGTGGTGCTGTATTCTCAAAGCAGTCATTCATTTTTATACACTGGAACCTCTGAAGGACAGAGTCTTGATTATTCCCGATGTCCTCAAGGTATCTTTCCTATTCACCTGATGTGAAGTAGTTGGCTTCTTTTAATAATAATCTTTTCTGCTAGCATGTTCTGCTTTGCTCCAACTTTTTAGGTACTTTCTTTCTGATCAAAATGAAAACTTTTAAAATAGATTATTGGTCCAGATTTTTATTGTAAACCTGGTTAAAGGCTGCCAGTAGATTCCATGCTACAAACTGAATGTTGGGTTGCTTGGAAATGTCCTCTGTCAGATCAATTAGTCTACCACCATTAATCTCAGTCTCCCATAAGGTCTCATGACATGAACACAATGTAGACAAATTTTCTGCCTGAGCATAACACACATGGACTGTAACCCAATTGCCAATGGAGTCCTTGTTCCTGACTGAAATGTCCTGAGGATGGTCTTTACTCTGCATTTTTCTATCAATATTCTGGTCTTCTGAACTGTGACCAATATCACCCATCAAACTCAGCTTATGGCATTCTAGCACTTCTTAACTAGTATTTCCAAACATTTCCAAACCCATCCCATTAAGCACTTCTAAAGACTTCTAAACCACATGATCAGTTACAGTCACAGCAACAATCCCGCTTCTCTGGTACCAAAATCTGTTCTAGCCATTTTCTTGCTTGATGAGACACAATACCTTACATCCACAACTTGAAAGAGGAGAGGTTTATTTTGGCTCATGCTTACAGTCCATGGTTGGCCAGCTCCAAGGCAGGAACAACACAGTAGAAGGGCCTAGTAGAAGAAAGCTGCTCACATCAGGGTGGGCAGGAAGCACATAGAGAGAAGGAAGAGAGCCAGGAAGGGAGAGATGCCCATCCATATCACTCCCCCAGTGACCTGTCTCTTCTGACCAGAACCCCACCTCCCAACAAAAACTCAGTTGTATATCACCCATGATTCAATTACCTTCCAAAAGGTAAATACAAGAAGTCTTTGGAAGACATTCTTCTCTGAAGTCCTATATAGCTTCTAATATACAGATAATTCTACTTTCATGCAAATTATTCTCAGGAAGAAGGAAAAAAAAGAAAAAGAAACTTACTAAAATCTTGATACCAATTTATAACAAGGGTAGTACAAAACAATGAAAAGGTTATTCTGACTTTTTAACACACATGTAAGTTCTTATTCTTCCAGGTCTTCCACATATGAAGCCTGCCCTGTCAAGCCTTGTCTATGATTTAGTGACAATACATAGTCAACTCTAAGGTTCACCGTAAATGTACGTCCTAGCTTCTTCCTATATACTTGTTTATTAGTCTGTCTTATGTATTTATTTCGGTCTTTTTAAAATCTTATCCAAATACCTTAAACTTTGAATGGGAAGGGAAGCATGCAATGTACTGAGGTGCTATTTTCGATGTTTAATTTATGTCCTAACGTACCAAAAAATGTTATAACATATTTTTGAATTCATTTAATTATTTCAAGTTCCCTATGATATGTCCAGTATTTGTAGCTGTGTAAACTGAAGAGCATCAGAAGTTTTATAAGTAAGTTGCCTAATATCCTATAGCTAGTAAGAGTGAAATAAGGATTTCAATTTTTTGGTGAAATGAATTAATTATCTTTATTAATCAGTGGCAAAAGGGAGGCATATTACATAAATGGAGCTCTAATTGTGTGGAAGGTATTCTTCACCTTGTATAATGCCTTCAAGTTGATTCCAAATAAGTAAAATCATGTAAGAAATAAAACTAAATTTTTGAGAAAATGAGCATGAGAATATACAATCTTAATTTGTTACTTAATAGATAATCTATATTTATGAATAAAGAAGGTTTTCATTCACTTAAAACTGAGAAATCATCATAAAATAAAAGATTAATGAATTTTACCAGATTAAATGGAAATCCTTTGTGTGACAGAAGATATCAGAAATAAACTAAGATGACTAGTCACTGACTAGAAGAAGATATTTATACAATAATCAGCAGTTAGAAAATACAATGAACATTTTACATTCAATAAATTTAAAATAAAGAAGCCAATAAAAATAATCTGAGGGTACAAAGAATCAATTCAGAGTTGAAATCAAGGTGGACAAAAAGCATAAGTACACTAAGTGCTTCATATTACTGTCAAAGGTAATGAGAATGGCAACGTTGGGTACTGATGAAAATTTAACAAGGACTAATATAGCTAGAGGAATATAAAATCTTAAAGCCATTTGGCTTAGCAATTTGCTTAAGGGGAGCACATACCATAACCCAGAATTGAACTATAATTGGCTTTTTTTTTTTGTGGGTACCAGAGGTTGACCTCAGGACCTCACGCATCAGCAGGTGCCCATGCCGCTGAGCGATATCACTGGCCCTTTTTTTCGTATGTGGGTTCTGGGAGTCGAACTCAGGCCCTTGCGCTTGCCAGGCAGGCACTTACACCACTGAGCCATCTCACCAGCACCATAATTGGCTTTTGAATATATTGCCACACATGTTCACAGAGATATAGAGAAGAATCTTTCCTGAAGTATTATTCATAACAGCAAAAACAGAACACATTGCTAACTAGGCCTTAGTTTTGAAAAGTTTTTCTTTGCATAAGTGTCTTTATAGGGAAGATGTTTTAGTCTGAATGGGAACTCAAGGTTAAACATCAAATTCTTACTTTCAGAATATTGAAGTGCAGACCACACAGAGAACATAAAAGGAAATATTAACATGCACAATATATTTAATTTTTAATTTTTTTATTTTTCAGTATCTACTATCAATCAGGCAATGTGTTGTGCACTGAGTTACTTATCTTTATATATTTTTTTTGGTTCCTAAACATTTTATGCTTATATTTACATTATTGATGTTTTGAAGGAAAAAATCTTCAGAATGTGACAGGTTGAATTGAGGATGCAGTGGGCTATATAAGACATCAGTTGATCAATCAGTCAGTTAAATATCTATGGAGCTCCTATTATTTTCTTATACTAATACTGGGAACAAAGACTTGGACCCAGTTTTACAAGACTGACAATGAACTGGAGAAGACAGAAAAAACACAAACAGGCTATGAGAAAATAACTGATCATACATTGTAGTAAATGTTCTAGATGGAATGAATTTTGGATTAAGGTAATACCGAAGGTAAGGTGACTACTTCAGGAATGTCTGTCTTAAGAGGGGATATTTTAGCAGAAGCTTAAATGCTGAAAAGTGCTCAACATTAAAAATAAATTGATCAATGATGAAAATAACACATCAAGATGATCTCAAAATTTTGAAGCTAGAGGAACTCGGGGTGTAAATACCATTAGCAGTACAAGAATATCAATTATAGGAGGTATTGTGAAGGATAAGGTGAAATCACATATTTATATTTAATTATCAGCATATTGATTTTGAGCTGTTATTAGGAAAAATAATTTTAAGTTTGGAATGGTATTATACAATGAAAAAATCATACATATATTAAAATAAATTAACTGATTTTGCATGTATAATAATGGATGATTCTCAACAATGTAACTGATTACCACAGCAAGTTGTATAATGCATATTATTTATGCAATATGAGGCCATTCATATGAAGTATAAAAGTAAAGACTTCTATTTATTGGTGAAAATTTTATATATATAGTGAGATCAGAGAAATGTGTTTATTAACACACGTACAATGGGCCATTGGTCAGCTTTGAGGGTGAATAATAGGAAATGGAATTGAGGAAAGATTTCTACATGTCTGGAATATTTCAATCTAAAAACAAGTTTTGAAACAAATATATGAAAATATCAATAGTTGATCTACCTTGCAATCAATTACCAAAAATTAGTTACCACTTGGCATACTTTCTCAATGCATGAAATATTCTAAATTTTCAAAAAGCAATAAACCAAAAATAAAATAAAGAATAGTAAAATAATAACATGACTCTAATTTTCACATTTCTGAATTTTCCAAAAAGATAACTAAGTTTATGTCTCTGATTTCAGCATGATTGTATCCATCAGGATTTAGTTGCAGATAACAGAAATAAATCTAGGTATTTTAAATAGAATGTCATTTAAGAGAATTAGATGCTTACTAAATCACTGGAAGCCCAGGGAGCTAAGTTTCTGGAAATGAGGTTCTACAAAACCAGTCCTCCAGGAAAGTTATTGTCCTAACTATATTAAAAATGTTGAGGAAGGGAGATTCACTTCCAGAAACTAGTAGCCACATAAATGTACAATTTAGTTTCCATCTAGTAATCGGAGAGTCAAAATTTCAATACAATCCTGAACTCTTGACTCACAAACCTGATGACTATTCACTGGAATTTCTGTTAAATTAGTTGCTGGAAATCTAGAACCTTCCAGACCATGTTTACCAGCAGTCACTGTGGCCATTGCAAAAGTATGGCTCTGCTTTCTTCCATATTCTAATCTAATTGGACAAACCCTATCCCATCTTTAGTACCTGGACTGGGTCTTGAAAATGTGGATTTAAACTTCTCAAGCTCTATAGTAGTTTCAAGCACAGAAGTAAAGCAAAATCACCAACATAGGCTCTTCAATGAGACTCCCCAAGCATTTTGTTTGTTCTCATGGAAACACTGCAGGTATTTAGCCATTTTTTTAGTTGGATCAGTCCAGAAAACTAGTAACAAGATAATAAGGGGTAATATTAGGAATATTTAGGAAGAAGCATGCATTCTTTCTCAAATCAAATGTCTAGAATATAACCAGGTGGCTGCAGAATAGAAAACAGCAGCTGGTCAGTGTTGGAAGTGCAGAATATCTGGGAAATAAAGAAACATTTGTTTCCATGCTCATTAGGAAATTCCACTTGGAGTCTCGCAGCTGCCCATTGTGATAAGAAACCTCAAATTATTTTCTTTTAAAATCTATAATAAGCTGAATTTATAAAATCAGTTTGTAAGACTTTTGCTTGTTTGGTTAGGACTCTGAATTTTAATTGTCCAGAGGTCTTATTTTCTGGCTCAGTTCCTTTGTCATTTCATTTTCACTTTTATCTTCTGACAACATTCCTGAGTGCAAGAGAACATTACATTATACTTGTCATTAAATAATGTCAGCTAATACTTCAAGTCACCTCATGCAAAAAAAAGCTAAATGAAATTCACCCCCCTTCATATTCTTGCATAAAAGGACATGGATGAAAGAACATAGGCAATATTATTTCTGAAAGCAATAACAGGATCAAGAAATTCTCCCATAATGAATATTGAAAAGCAAATTATGTGTTACTAGGTCCATGAGTTCCATGAGAGATCGACTACACCATCTTCCAGCTTTATAAAGTAGCTAAACTAGAACTCTGTCCTGCAGTCATTGCAAAATGGCCCTACTTTTTCATATATACTTCTTGCCACACAACTTTGTACTGTTTTTCTATTCTGACTGTAATCTTGGTCATGTGTCTTGCTTCGGATAGCAGGAAACTAGCAAAATGTGGCCAATGTGATGTGAGAAAGATGTTCTGTCACTTATGCTTACTGAATTTCACATCTCTGCCATTGTTATGGGAACATTGCAGGACCAGATTGCTAGAAGATAAAAGATACATTGTGTAGTGCTGGTTCACTGAAGTCATCTCTGCCAAGGCTATCATAAATCTGCTATCAATCAGATAAGTCCCATCTCCTTATGTCTATGAGACAGACAATAACTTTAGAGCTGTTTAAATGACCTGCAGCTGATGTAGACAGATGGCTGAGTCCAACGAAAATTAGCTAAACCCTACAACCACATGAGCTAAATTAGTGTCTCTCCTTATGAAACCAAGTTGTGTTGTTTACATTCATTTGGCAATAGATAAATGATACAGCAAACAATGTACATCACACAATGTTGAACGGATGATTATATGTAAAGATATCTGTATAGTTTATGTTCCTTAAACTGACTTTAGTATACCAAAAAATAAATTATATGTTAATCTTGTATTGTGCGTTAAGCTAACAGTTGTAAGAAATGGTGAAAGTCATTCAGTAGTTGTCTATTTTGTATTTTAAAACAATTCTATCACATGTTTTAAAATTCTAATGTTTGAGAAGAACAAATCTATTTACAACTGCTTTTTAAAATTTTAACATGCATATTGAACTTCTTTGTCCTCCTAGGTAACCATATATTTACCATCATTCTTCCTAAAATAGAGATAATAAACTTTAGTGTGGGGAAGACCCCAAATGTCTTGCAAAGCTGAGTTTTGCAGAGACAGAATAAAATCTAAGCAAACTGATTGAATAGAGTTTATTATCAACCTTTCATCTCACCACTGTGTCATTTTTCCCATGTGTTTACCAACCAATGCCAAGAAATGCTATTTAGTAGGACTCTGATAAAGAGATTCCCATTCTCTATATATGTCAGTTTTTTTGTGACCACCATTAAAACTTACAAATCTTGTGCTTTTATGGCTGTTCTTTGACTTTTAAAGTTTCCCTGTGTATAGAGTTTTTCATAAATGAGTAGAAGAAATTCGAAGCAATTTCACATTAGCAAATTGCTTCATTTCAAAAAATTGAAGTATTTACCAAAAGAACATAAAATTCTGGGCTGGTAAGATAGCTCAGCGGCATAAGCACCTGCCTGGCAAGCACAAAGTCCTGAGTTCGACTCCCGGTACCCACATACAAAGAAAGGGCCAGTGATATCGCTCAGCAGCAGGGGCTCCTGCTGGCACGTGAAGTCCTGAGTTCGACCCCTGGTACCCACAAAAAAAAAAAAAAGAACATAAAATTCTAATAACATAATGTTTAAAAAGTCATAGTGCAAAAATAATATAGAAAAAAATTGTAAAGTGAAGTCAAAATGTCCAAAGTGCAGAATGCCAAGATTTTGAGACATGTTTACAGACTGAACCACCAAGTCATACACAGACACTGCCCACATTGATTACAAGTGAAGCAGCAATGCAGACTATACTACTTGTGGTATAGACACAAGACAGAAATGGCATGGCAGAATGACTTGGATGGAGGAAAACTGCTCATATCATAGCAGCCAGGAAGCAGAGAGAGAAAGGAGGAAATTAAGAGGGAGATACACTCTTCCAGGTCACATCCCTGGGGACTAACCTCTTCTAAACAGAACCTATCTCCTAACAGTAAGTCAGCTATAGAGCCTAAAGAATCTTTTAAAAGAACTGAACTAAGTATTACAGTTGATTTAAAAACAAAACTCAAATTAAAGTGGATTAAAGATTTTAAAGTAAGACTTAAAATTATTAGAAGAAAACATAGAAGAGCTGTTTTAAGTTGTTGGAATGGTCAGCTGTTTTTCAGATAAAACCTTAAAAATACTGGAAATAAAAGCAAAAAATAGACATATGGGATTTTATAAAACTAAAAAGTTTCAGCGTTACAAAAGAAACAATCATCAAAGCAAAGAAAGAACTCAGAGAATAAGAGAATATATTTTCAAACTAAACATCTGACAAAGGGTTGGATAACCAGACTATATAAAGAACCCCGAAACTCAATAACAAAACCTCAAATCACCCAATCAAAAATGGGCAATATACTAAATATGTAGTTCTCAAAAGAAGATATACAAATGGCCAACAGGTACATGAAAAAATACTCAAAAGCACTAATCATCAGGGAAATGCAAATCAAGACCACAAGATGTCACTTCACCCCAGTAAGAATGACAATTGTCAAAAACATTAAAGCTAACCAGTGCTGGGAAGGATGTGAAGTAAGGGGGACACTAGCACACTGTTGGTGGAAATGCATATTAATAAATTCCCTAGGGAAGGCAGTATGATCATTCCTTAAAAATTTAAAATTAGAACTACTTTATGCTTCAACAATCCTACTACTTGGTATATTTCTTTTTTTAACTTTAGTTTTTTAGTACAGGTGTGTAGTATATAATGTTTACATTCATTGTGCAAAGTTGATCCATGTACATAACACATTTTAATTCTTTTTGCATCCTCTCTCCCTTACCTCCCTCACCCCTCTACCCATCCCTTGGATCTCTTCCTTTTTGGGTACATATTTGCGATACATAATGTTTACATTCCTTGTGTGGAGTTGGCACATGTTCAAAACACATCCTAATTCTTTTTTATCCCTTATCCCTTTTCTCTCTTTCCCTCCCTTCATCTCTTGATCTCCTTCCCCTTTGAGAACAATATAAAATCAATATACCAAAAAGACATTTCCAATGTTCATTGAAGCACTATTCACAATAGTTAAAAAATGGAAACCACTTAAAAGTCCATCAGCTGTTCAGTGGTACAATTTACCTGGTAAATTGGTACAATTTACATGACAGATTACTCAGCCATTAACAAAAATGAAATCTTGTCATTTCAGGCAACAGAGCTAGATCTGGTGTTATTATGGTAAATGAAATAAGTCAGGCAGAGAAAGACAAACATCACATAATTCTATTCACACAAGCACATACAAAGTTGATCTCGTGGAAGTTGAGAGTAGAGTAGTGGTTATAAGAAACCAAGACAGTAGAGGAAAGGCAAGATGAAGAGATGCTGACCAATGGATGCTGTTACAGTTGGATAGGAGCAAGGAATGCTAGCGTTCTATTGTACAGTAGGCTGACTATAGATAACACTCGCATACTATACCTTTCAAAAAAATAGAAGAGAGGCTTTTGAGAGTTTTAACTATAAAGAAATGATCCACATTTGAGGAGATAAATATGATTAACCTGACTTAAACTTTATGCAAAGTATATACTTCCTGATACCTAACAAGGTACATCATTAATATGTATAGTTTTTATGTCTTTATGTATCAGTTCAAAATAATTTCAAAGGGTAATAGGTGGCATAAATATGATTAAAATATATTATACACATTGTATACTTCCCAAAATATGAAACTAGGGGAAAAGTCTGGTGCAAGCAGGGTTATGGAGAGTGATTAAATATGTTACTTGCATATACAAATCTGCCAAAATGGGGCCGGTGAGATGGCTCAGTGGCGTAAGCGCCTGCCTTGCAAGCGCGAGGGCCCGAGTTCGACTCCCGGATCCCTACGGAAAAGGGGCTGGTGATATCGCTCAGCGGCACGGGCACCTGTTGGCGCGCGAGGTCCTGAGGTTGACCCCCCGGTACCCACAAAAAAAAAAAAAAAACAAATCTGCCAAAATGAAACCCATTAATCTGTATAAGCAATAGCACTGATAAAAATGTGGAAAAAATAAATTCAAACAGTTCCCAAATAATTTGGTTTATGTGCAATTTGCTGACATATATTTATTTGGTGAGAGATACAAAGTTGTAACCTATATCATCTCCTGCAACTTCCAAGCCAAGATCTGATGTAAAACATGGCTCTTCTTTTTAGTTTTATGTCTATATTTTATTCAGTGTTCAATAAAATGCTAAACTTTAGGGGATGCTTGTGAAATAATTAATAGAGTTGGCCACTAGAATAGTGGTAGTACTGCAGCACTTTATTTTAAAACTCTGGTGTTCTGAAACAGTTAATATTGCTTTTAAAATCATACTTTATGCCTTCAGAGTAATTTATGCACTATCAGATCTTCTGCAAATCTCATTTCACAAGCCATGCTTGAGGAATACTGAAATTGGTACTATTCATACAGACAATATTATCAAATGTATTTTTCCTATGCTAAACATATCCTAGTCATTGCCATTGGTGTGTTTAATCTTACTATTTACATGAAATATTTATTCAAATATCTCTCTTTCACCTTCAGATATCCTGAGGCCACAAAACAAATTTGTCTTGTTTCTCATTAAATTATTCTCTGTTTGCCATGATATTGGCAGCTCTATTACTATAGATTTTGGTAATCATACGAAGATGTCAGTTAGGCTTAGCTTTGAAAGGGAAGAGAGGGAATTAACAGAGTTGCCAAATCCTCCTGAAATTTCTTCTTTTGTTCATAAATGTGTATTTCATGATTTTTTAAAATCCTGTAATTTATCCATTGTGCCTGAGGGAAACAATTATCCTAAGAACTGTAAACTTGAGTTGTATTCTAGCAGGCTTTTTAAAGCTACTGACTGACTTGTTAAATTTAATAAATAAACATAATGCTACATACAAATTTTCACATGCAAATTATTAATATTCTCAAAAGATGCATTACTTTGATCGCCCTTCATTAGTTAAATGGCTGCGTTTTTAGCATAAACTTGGAGGTAGAACCTTTTCTACATCTTTCAATATAAAAAGAGCTACTGTCCCAATTTCTATGTCAAAATCATTGCTCATCCCAAAATCCTTTTCTCACGCTTTAGAAGTATGGAATTTTACCTATTTGTAAAGAATTGCTCTTTATATGTACAACATTTGAAAGTTACCAGAAATTGTAGTCAACCATTCTGAAAGTCATGATCCAAATTTAATTTCAGGAATATTTACATAAGTAATAAATGTAAATACTATATATGATTTCAAAACTTCAGTATTTTCCCCTCGATTCAATAGTATTTCAGCAATTCTAGAGATAAGCTCTTATTCTAAATCAAATCTGTTGCTGAGAATTGTAATTCTTTGAGTAAGTCATTCTATCTTTACAATATGTCCTTTCATATTTTGACGTGTATAATACTTGCATCTTTACAGATTTTTATTTCAAAAATCTTATACCAACACTGTTGCACTATACCACTCCTCCATGAAGTATTCAAAGATCTTTGTAAATATTTTATTACAGTCTTATCTCAAATTGCTATAAACTCTGCTTTATTTTGGTTAAAAACGCAAGTCCCATCCAGCTATATTTAGTGGAAATGTGGAGACTTAAAGAACTCAAAACTCTGGGGTAAACTTGACTTAAGATAGGTTGGTATTCAAGGGTTCAAAAATGCAGCAGCAGATCTCTGTCTCCATCCCAGTCTCTACAGTATTCTTTCTTCTTGTTGGGAAATATGATCCCTGAAAGCACTAGAATTACTAATGTTTCCAGAGAAACTAGGCCTATCTGCTTTCCTAAAGTCAGTAGGAAAAAGTCCCAGGGATGAATCTCATTGGCTCAGCTGGTACTCATTCTTGAATCAGTAACTGACCAAGATGTGAATTGTTCTAGTGTACAAGGCTTGGGCCACATGCCCTGCATTTAAAACAGAAAAAGAAATCAATGTCGTTGGAGAAACACTAACTGAAAGGAGCTGCAAATATGACTTCTCAAAATAAAGAAGTATAGGGCATGGACACTCACTAACTCAAATACCCTTGTATAGCACGAATAATACCTATAAAATTCCATCTCGTTTTTGTTTGGGGGATGGGAATAGAAATCTACAGGAAATTTACATTCCCTACCTCATCAGTGTGGTTCCTGTGAGGCTGCCGTATTCATACATGACCACAACCCCGGCCTCAGGTTATTGGTTCAGAAAAGTTTGCATGATGCAAACTAACCGAATGGATTCTTTTCATGGAACTTTCAAATTTCAGACTAAATTAATCAATGCCTCTCCTTGAAGATATAAAACAGGATGTATTTATTTCATATTTTCTGTAATGAAAAGAGAAGCAGCTTGAGAGAGAAATAGAGCTACAATGGACAGAGTGATAATACCTCCATGCCCTTCTTACAAGGACGTCCAGTGCTGGAAATAATCCTGCTTCATTTTCTGTCACCAACAAATACAGTGTACTAACTAATATACAATTAAGTGTAATTAACAGCCATTAAATGTACTCAGATATTATATTTTTATAGTTTCTCGCTGTCAACTTACCTTTGGTTTTCTTTAGCTTCTTCCTTCTTGTTTGGGAAGCCCATTATACGTATCTGTTATCATTGCCTTTAAACTAAAGTTAGATGCACTTTGTGAAGCCTTTGACAGTTCTCATTTAATTAGAATGCCTGAGAATTTGTGAGTGGGTTTCATGACATCTACTTTGACAGTTTGGGTACTTTTTGCTTTCATCTACAAGCCAAACTTAATGATGTGAGATTTGTCGGGCTGATCAACTGTCAGATTTGCACAGGACCAAAGGGGTTCCCAGGATGCAGAATTTTCAATAGTAAAAGCAAAACAAAACAAAACAAAAAAATGTACATACCTTCAAAGCAGGACAAAAGGATCATACTGGTGCTAGAATTTGCTTCTTGGAAATTTGAGCCATGGAGTTAAGTGCTTAGACTTGAGAGAGTTAGATCCTCCAGATGAAATTCATGGCTTGGCTGTTTAGCAAGTCATTTTGTATAAATTACTTGTTTCTGTCAATTTTCTCCCTCAACAAAAGGAAAACAATGATGTTTACCTCTTAGATATCTCTGGGGCTTATGCTAGTTAATACATACAGCTGTGACTGTTATACCTTCCATATGGAAAATATATTGATTTTACTTGTTAGTTTTATTGCTAACACTGAGTTTTTACTTGCGATAGCCAAATTTAAAGTGCTGAACTTCCCGCAATTTTGAGCAGAGCATATATCCTAAAGTATATTACACCTTCATTATCATCTACATCTCAGTTTTGCACAAGTGTTAGCATTTTTTTGGCTTTAAATTTAGGTTTTCTGAATCTTTATTCTATAAAAAAAATTATTGTATAAAATGAAGCATCGCATTCATCTTAAAAATTTCTCTCTTTTCCTTCTGTAAATTGGGGGGTATGGTAAGAGGAGGTAAAGGAATAAGAACAGGAGGCTGAAAAAAGAAAAACTTACACAGTCATGAGATGTCATAATGATCTTATCCTGGTCAGAAAAGAATTAGGCATTATCTCTCAATCTTCTTCCAGTTGAGATGCACTGAATCTATACCCAAGGAATTTCCTTTTATGTATTCTTCATGTGTGTATGTACGTATGTATGTATTTTTGTGGTGCTGGGGATTGAACCCGGGGCCTTTCACATGCCAGGCAAGTGCTATACTGCTGACCCATATCCCCAGCCCTTATTTATTCTTATTTTAGAAGATCACTCTACAAAACTCAGCAGTTTTTAAAGATTAAATAGAATATGACAGGCCATCTTTTTAAGTGTAATGAAAATTGACCTCACAAAGCTACTACTAATAATAATGGATCTTACCTTTTATTAGAAGACTTAATGAAGGCCAAATATACTTCACTAAATGCATTGTATATGTTGGAACTCATTATTGCTTTTACACAACTTTATGAGCTAAGCACTCTCTTTATCTCCCTTACACAAAAGATAGAACTGTTGGGTTGGTCTCAGCTTAGTAGAGCAGGCAATTTATCACATAATATAAGTAGTATTTGCATATGTGTTTTGCTCAGGCCAAGTTTATAATTTATTGTACCATACCTTATAAAATTTCCTCCCATATTCCAGTTCTATTAATCATCTAATCTTTCAGTGTTCCCATAGGTCTAGTTGCCTTTGGACCACATGAAGTGATCCATATTTTTATACCCAGGATCACCTAGATCTGAATATCTTTTCTTTTTATTAGAGCAGAGTATTTCTTAAAAAGCTGCCAGCCAGTACCTGAGTGGCTGAACTTGTTTACCAGTTCTTCACTAAAATATCATGAATCAAGATAACTGACCCAGTATCCTGTGATTCCCAAACCTATTTCCTTGCTATTTACTCTAGTCTGTATTTGACAGTGCCTAAACTTTTACTGCAATGCAGCTCCTTCTGTTCATTTTCATGTTGACAATAGCTGTGTTCATGTTACAAAAAGTATTGCATTTGAGTTCTTGCAAAAGAGGTCCTATGAACTGTAAAGTCTAAGTTATTTACTGTTTAGTTCTTAGCATAAAATTTGTCAGTCCTTAAACTAGACTGTTGACACCACACCTGTTGGGCGGGTTCCTTGGCTACACTTTTTCATTCACTATGTCCATACCTACTCTTTTTACCCAGAGCTCAAAAGAGCTGCCTGTTGATCCTTGAAACTTCATGATTAAACCTCCCTTAATAGTCTTGTTGGTCTGTGTAGACACAATGTCATGGTCACGTTGGAGGTAGGTCATTGTAAAATCTTTTGTACAACCTATTTTAGGGAAGCAACTCTGTCTTTTCCTTATTAGTGTACTTGTTCTAATCAACTCAACAGGAAGATGAGATAACATGTGCTGGCACCCTTCAAATGGGACAATCATAGATATGTTGATTTAGGGAGGTGGGATCATTCATTCTTTTAATTTTTTTCCCAACCAACAAGTACCATTTCCTATATACATTGTTCTCATGCTGTTTTTATTGCATTATTTAAAAATGGTATTTTTAAAATGAAAAGTACAAAGAAATTATTTTACCTCCCCCCCTCCTATTCTTCCTCCTCCTTCTCCTCCTTCTTCATCTTCATCATCTTGGGCATGTTTTAACCTTTACTATTGTCTTAAACAAGAATAACAACAGAATTCTGAGTAAGACTTCTTTGCACACATCTTTCCACAGGAGGATAAAACTTCAACAAGCAGAAAAGTGATTAGAGGGTAATCACTGCTACATCAAATTAGAGCATTTTAAAAATAACCGGCACAGCTGTAGAACTCCCACTGCGAATGAATTAAAATTAAAAATTCTCAGGTCCATAACTGTGGCTCCCCATTGATGGACTCTACTCTGGATGCCTCACCAAATCACTACAGATTTCCTGACTGTTCTCTGAGTCAAGAAATTTCTTTGTTAATGCAAATTACTTAGTTAAAGCAGGGGAGGTTTCTACTGCTTAAAACAACTCCCCAAGGATTTTCAGTCAAGCAATAAACTGTGCCACTGAAATCCGGTGCTCATCACCAGGAGGTCTCAGGGACATTAATGTCTCTAGAATAAGCAGCAGAAGTCCTACAAATTCTTCAATAAAGACTCTGCTCCGGTGACTTTATAAATAATTATTTCTCTGGCATAGATTACAGGAACAACAGTGTCCCCACTTGAATTTAGTGAGCTTTCTAGTCACTGCAAATCAAGAAAACAGGGGATGTACCTCCTTTATCAGAAGTAATTTGTATTCTGCTATCATTGTTACCGAGAAGGGAGTTGGCTCTTCTTGGAATCACATTTTATTTTTGATTGGATAGAGAAATCTTGGAAAACCTGAGGCTGGGGATCAGCATCTGTTGTATGTAGGTGATTCCTCCCCCTTAAGATTCACTTGCTGGCTTGATCTTCTGATTACCTGAAACTTTTTCTCATACATCTGTCATAACGTAGAACAAGATATTTAAAAGAATGCCTGACAACTAATGCGAAAATCTATTTAGTTCTCAGTCTAGCTTTTCCAAATGGTAGTACATTGATCAACCAAGCAGTTTAATGGATCTTCCTTCTTGCATCAGCAGTTATTTTCTAAATTAAGTCATATTCCATATAAAAGCCTTATTTTATTATTCAGGGAGCTTCCCAGCTACAGCTGTAAGATTTGATTAAATCAATATGTTCCTGTGAGGAACAGCTTGTTGGGGGATGGCAATGTGAAAACACAAGATAACCACAAAAGAAAAACGCAGAGTTTCATTTTACTAATGAAGATCCAAGGTGTGTTCTCCTATCCTCATAGTGTCTCTTTTCAAAGATTCTTCCTTTGAAGTTTAAAGTGTTACTGTTCCCACATACTGTGCACTTCGAAAGTGAGAAGAGAGATGGTAAAAGTCACCTTAGCTATTAGTGGTATATTTCACACATATAAGGTGATTCTCCTGGCCTACAGTAGTTGGGTAACTGAGGAAGTTCTCTTTGTCATCTAATGGTATTAATGTAAAATGGAGTTATATCAGTATCCTTGTCTCTACATTTAAATTATGGACCCTAAGTGACATTTTGATCTTACCAGAATTTCAACTAAGTTAGGAAGTATTACAGATGTTAGTTGTAAGACAGAACAACCTATGTTTGATTTCAAATTTTATTTACTATATAAGTGAACTAAGCCAAGTCACTTAACTCTTTTGTAAAATAAATCATTATCTCCTTGTTTGTTGCACAATGCTATTGTGTCTCTTACTCATTATTTGCATCCTCAGGAGATGAACCTGGGTCTAGCACATAGTAGGGACTCTAAAAATTTCTGTGGAATGAAATTCTATAAAGCTCCCTGTCCATTGCAATACTCTGGTATTATAGCTATTTTATATTTAGTGCCAATGTATTTCACAGATTGCATATTTCACCAGTGTCGTTTATAGTGCCTGGTTGCCTTACTTTTATTATTTGATTATATATTCCTTCCTACTTGCAACAAAGCATATTCCAAAGTGTATAAGACCTTCAGCTTAAACATAGAACCAATGAAAAGTGGATGACAATGACAGTTTTCCAGGTAAGCCTCAGACAAAAGAAGCATTGCGGGCCGGTGAGATGGCTCAGCGGCACAAGCGCCTGCCTGGCAAGCGTGAGGGCCCGAGTTCGACTCCCGGAACCCACATACAAAAAAGGGGCCGGTGATATCGCTCAGCGGCACGGGAGCCTGCCGGCGTGCGAGGTCCTGAGGTCGACCCCTGGTACCCACCAAAAAAAAAAGAAGCATTGCATATTTCAGCTTGCTCACTTAGCCTCTACATTATCCTAACAACATGGAAACCCAGTGATCCAAGGAAGATGAGAGGCATGTGGAGTATTTCTAAACTAGACCTATATTTTAGAGCCTCCTGGCCAAGACCAAACTGAATTAGTTGAACTCCTGCTGTTATGGTTTAGATATAGAAGGTCCCCCAAAATATCATGAGTTCAGAAGTGGGGTTTTTAGAATATCATTGGATAACAGAAGTGCTATACCCACCAGTGGATTGATCCATTCATGAATTCACAGTTAAAAATGGTCAGGAGGTAGGGCATGGTTGGAAGAAATGGACAAGTGGAAGCATATTTTTGGGGAGTGTATCTCCCTTGGCAGCTCCTCTCTCTCTCTCTCTCTCTCTCTCTCTCTGCTTCCTGCTTGCCATGAGTTGAACAGTGTTCCTTCACCGTTACCTCTCCTTTTTAAATTTTATTTTTTATTAAGTTTGTTGGTACTATTTAGAGATGTATAATGTATAATATCTTGATTCTTCTTTTTTTCCTAATACACTCCCCTACCTTCAACCTCTCTTTCCCTCCATATTTACAAAACCTTTGTTTCCATTTTATCCTTTTTTTTAACATTTTTTTCTTTTCCCTTCCCCTTCCGCTGTTCCCCTTTCTTTTAAACAATTTCTTCCTATTTTACAATACCTATTGTACACTTTGGTCTTTATTTACAGTTTCAGTGTCTCACACCAGAGAAACAATGTGATATTTACACATGTGTGTCTGATTTATTTCATTTAAGAATATGGTCTTAAGGTAGAAATGTCTCAAGTTTATCCTTCTTTATGGCTGAATAGTACTCCATTGAATAAAAAAACCACATCTTTTTTTATCCATTCCTTGTTTGTCGGGCACTTGGGTTGTTTCCAAGATTTAGCTATTAAAGGGCCGGTGAGATGGCTCAGTGGCGTAAGCACCTGCCTGGCAAGCGCGAGGGCCCAAGTTCGACTCCTGGAACCCACATACGAAAAAGGGGCTGGTGATATCGCTCAGCAGCACAGACGCCTGCTGGCGTGTGAGGTCCTGAGGTTGACCCCCGGTACCCACACACAAAAAAGAGATTTAGCTATTACAAACTGTGCTGATATAAACATGGGTGTGCATATATTCCTGTGGTATGATGCTTTTAATTCTTTTGGGAAGAACCCAGGAAGGGGAATAGCTGGGTTGAATGAGACCTCTAATCCAAGTTTGTTGAGGAATATCCACAATGATTCCCACAGTGGCTGAACCAGTCTACATTCCCACCAACAGCGGAGAAGGGTTCCTTTTGCCCCACCACTCCCTTTCACCATGCCATTTTTGCTTTGAAACCAGCTGACCTTGAACTGAATCCTCTGAAAACTATGAGCCAAAATAAACCTCTCCTTTAATTTGCAAGTACCAAGTATTTTGCCCCATCAATGGAAAAGTGATTCATATACCTGCTAACTTCCAAATGCATGACCAATAAAAGGTACTTATTGGTGTGTCCCTGAGATTTTATAGTTGCTTTTTTTAAGGCAGTAATGGCTAGCTGAACAGTTTGCATTGCATACTATGCAACTTAAAAATTTTCTAATTGTGTACTGTGTAATGACACATTCAAAGGGAAGAAGCAGTGAAAAGCACAAGGATAGCATAGAAGTAGTTCAACTTTTAAAAATATTTAAAAGTCACTGTGTCTCCAAAAAAACTGTTTGAACTAATAAACAAATTCAGTAAAATGTAAAGATACAAAACCAATAACAAAAATCAGTTGAATTCCCATATACCAATGATAAACTATCCAGAAAAGCAATTAAGCCAACAATACTATTTACAATAACATCAAAACAAATACAATTCTTAAAAACAAATTTTACCAGTGTGAAAGATCTAAACACTAAAAATTGTAAAACATTGATAAAAGAAATTGAAGAGGGCAGAAATGAATGGAAAGGTATTTCACATTCATATAGTGGAAGAAATAATACTGTAAGAATGATCTTACAATCCAAATCTATTTACAGACTCAATAAAAACAAAAACTTTTCGAATAAATAATAGAAAATCACTAAGGTTCATGCAGAATCGCAAAAGACCCAGATAGCCAAAATAATCTTCAGAAAGAAGAACAAAACTGTAGGCATCATACTGCCAGATTTCAAATTTTATTACAAATTTTATTTCAAGTTTTATTTTATTACTATAATAGTTTAAACACTGTAGCACTGGCTTAAAAAGAGAACCAAATACCAATGGAATAAAATAGAAAGCTCAGAAAAGAATCCACCTCTATATGGTCCACTAATATTTAACGAAAGAATGAAGGATACCCAATGGGAAAGGATATTCCCTTAAACATAGGCCTGGATACCTACAAGCAAAAAATGAAATTGAATCCTTTCCTTATATCATGCAAAAAAATGAGCTCAAAACAGATTAAAGATTTGAATGCTAGACATGAAACCACAAAACTAGGAGAAAATTTATGGAAAAGGCTTCTTAAAGAAGAATCATTCACATTGATGTTGAGCGATTTTGTTGATATAACCCCAAAACCATTATGCTGCCAAAACAAAAATAAATAGATAGCACTATGTCAAATTAGAATGTATCTGTCCAGCAAAATAACTGATCCATAAAATAATGAAGCAGTCTACTGAGTGGGAAAAATAATTGCAAATTATATAACTGATAAGGGGTTAATATCAAAAATATATAACAAACGCCAACAACTTAGTACTGTAGTGAGAAAACACATAATCTGATTAAAAATTAGTTAAGGGAATGAATAGATTTTTTAAAAAGAAGGAATATAAATAGCCAACAGGTGTATGAAAAAGTGTCCAACATTATAAACATCAGTAAAATACAAATCAGAACCACAATAAATTATTATCTCAGAACTGTCAGGTTGGCTGTTATTCTTAAATAGTGTTTTGAGGATGTGGAGAAAATAGAATATTTTTTGCTGTTAGTGGAACCATTCACTGGTGCAGCTAACATGGAAAACAGTATGAAATTTTCTCAAAAAATTAGAAATGAAAATGCAAGATGATGTGGTAGTCCCACATATAGGTAAATATCCAGAGGAAATTACATCAGTATGTCAAATAAATAAGTGTATTGGTAAGCTCATTTCAGTATTATTCAAGATAACCAGACATGGAAACAATCTATGTACCCATTGACAGAGGAATGAATAAAAAGTATGTTACACACACATGGCCTGGAATCTCATTATTCAGTCTTTGAAAAGAGGGAAATATTGTCATTTGTGACACCTTGTATGAACCTGTAGAATATTATGTTAAATGAAATAAGCCAGGCATGGGAGGACAAATTCTAAGATTCACTTGTGGAATTTAAAATGGCCAAACTCACAGAAACAGAAAGTAGAATGGCAGTTACTAGTGGCTGGGCAAATAGGTAAATTTTCTAAAAAGATAGAAATTTTCAGTTATAACAAGTACTATAGATTTTCTATATAGCAAAGCAACCATAGTTAGTAATATACTATCTGCTTAAAATTTTTCCGAGAGAGTAGTTCTTTTTTTTTTTTTTTTTGAGAGAGAGTAGTTCTTAAGTGTTCCACCAGAAGCAAGTGTACCTATGTGGGTGACAGATACAAAAGTTAGTTCAACTGTGGAAATAGTTTCACAATGTATTCATATTCAAAATCATCACGTAGTGCAATATATATATATGTATATATATATGTATATATATATGTATAATTTTATTTGTAAATCATACCTCAATAAAACAGGAAAAATAAAATAAATACTACTCTGGACATAGATATATAGGTCACTACCATAATACCAAATGGAGTATAAGAAATATAGTATGAAATCAGATACCGCAAAGTGCAAGTAATGGGTAATAATGTAGAAGTCTGGAAAAATTTGTGCATTCATCCATTCACTCAATAAATATATAATGCTTAAGGTTATGACGTGTTGAGTACTGAAGAAACAGTGGTTTGCAAAACAGATATCTAGAGTGGTGGAGTTTATTATGTAAAAAATTCAAAGAGGAGATTTGATCATGGACAAATAAGATAAACTTATTTTTCCGGACGTTAAAAATAGAGGAATTAATTTTCGAAGAGAATAGACAATTTACGTTCAGCAGTTCAAAAGTTGGAGGCGGTTAGCTGAGAAGAAAAGAGGTAAGTGTCTTTGCTGGAATATGCAGAGAAGTCAAGTTTTTGGAGTTCATTAATCAAATGCTCAATTTTCCTTTGTATCATGGGAATTAGAACTATGAATGTGAAGATATCTCCTAAGATATTCAGCAAGTCTTCTTTATCTCTAAATCTCATTTACTTCTGATTTTTATTGCCATCATTCTTCTTCCATTTATGTTTTCCTCTTTAGATGTTAACTTATTTCTTCAGTTAAATTTTAAAATTGTCTCATTCATTCATTTAGAAGCTCATTCAACCATAAATATTTTTGGCACATACTATGTTCCAAGCATGGAGATATAGCAATGAAGCAAAGTGATGGGAATCCCTGCTCTCAAATAGTTTACATAAAAGTGCAGGAAGATAGTGAAAAAAGAAGTCAATGAGAAAAGTATAAAATATGTTAAAAGGTGATAGGTGTCACAAAGAATAATATAACAGCACAGAGAACAGGAAGTTTTAAAGTAGTAGAATACTAGGTAGAATTGTCCAGAAAGGCTTACTTAAATTGCTTATTATCTTCTGAAGCTAGTGAAGATCACAGGCTATTAAAGAGGGAAGCCTGTGAGGCACACCCGGTGTGAAGGTAACTTATGAGGAAAGACACTGCCTACATACGGGAGCAAGGAAGAGTCAAGACATGGATGGAGGGAGAAATAATTCCTGATGTCGGAATGAATGTGGGTTGGCATATTTGGGTTTTACACTGAACTAGAAGTGAAACCACTAGAGCTTTTTAGGAACATGAGTGCCTGATCTTCCTTTTTATGAGTCTTCAACACTAATAATACACTGAAGAAGTGAAGCACAGTTTGGAAGCTTATGCAATTCAGATAGCAAGGGAGGGTGGCTGAAACCAAGGTAGTAGAAATGAAGGGAATACTTTGCAGGATTTCAGTTGCTTTGGATATGTTACGGTCTTTATTGTTGCTACGAACATGGTCTATTTGGGCAAATATTTTTTGTGAATTTGAGAGGGTGCCACTTGAGGCATGATGTTGCTGATACTAACTGCTCCATTACAGTTTTTTTCCACCTTTTTTAGCTGTCAGTTACTGAGTTACGGTTTTGAAATTTTGAGAAACACCTGCAGATCTATGGTTTTCCCTCCAGTTTCACGGTTTTGCCTTATGTAATTAGGTGCTATGTTTAGTGAAATACGTATTAAGAACTATTAGTTCTTGTTAGAAAACTGCCTTTTATATCATTATCTAATCACCATAACCCTTGTTTACATTGAAGTGCAAACTGAATAGTAGCAAATTTACAGTTTGAGCATATTTTGTCAACGCCAGACTAGAGCATCTGCATAATTTTCTATTTAATCTATGTTTTTATGTTTACCTTACATTTGTTATATTTTTTAAATATTTATATATTTTTCAATCAATAAATAAAAAGCATTTAAAAAAAGAAATAGGGCCGGTGAGGTAGCTCAGCGGCATAAGCGCCTGCCTGCCAAGATTGAGGTCCTGAGTTCGACTCCCAGAACCCACATACAAAAAAAGGCCAGTGATATCACTCAGCGGCACGGGCACCTGCTGGCACGTGAGGTGCTGAGTTCGACCCCTGGTGCCCACAAAAAAATAAAAAACGAAATGAAGGGATTGATAGTCAGTGGGAGGTAAAGTTTGAAGGTAGGGTCAGTAGGATGTGATCATATGAGATGTCAAAAAATACAGCAAAGGATAAAATTTTTTAAATGCATTATAGTAAAAGATGCTTTGCCATTAATCCCCCTCAATATATTTGTCCTTGCCTTCAAACACACTTACCCCTTCATTCTTGGACAATTTGAAACAATTTTGGAAGTCTTGTTTCATGAAGACCTTTAGTTGTGCTGTTATGGCTTCTTTGATGTCCACAATTGATTCAAAACATTTACCCTTCATGGTCATTTTGACTTTGGGGAAGAACCAGAAGTCACATAGTGCCAGATCCAGTGAATAAAATGCACAAGGACACACTGCAATGTTTTTATGAGCTTGACTTTCCATTGGATGACACTCAACAGCAGTATTCACCATATTTTTGGCCATAATTCATAATGACACTCACAAAAGAGGACTTTCACATCTGCTTCAGAAAGTAGCAAGAATTATGAAATAGGTATATTTGAAGTGAGGAGGGATTGTTTGAGGGGGATTAATGGCAATGTGTCTTTTATTATAATACTTTTAATTAAACATTCGTCATATAGTTTGATCATCCATTGTTGATATTTGTGGTTGACTGCATGCTGAGAGATTAAAGTCACAGATCAGTTTAATGTGTCTGGCCTGAGAAGCTTTAAATATGGAGTTGCTGATTGCTGAAGTACAGAAGACTCTGGAAATCAGCAACTTTAATGGGAAATATAAAAAACTTTATTTTAAACATAATGCTTATCCGTAAGTAGAGATGTAAAGTCATCAGTTGAATTTATTAGACTACAATTTAGGCATGAGTTATGGGTAGTGACATAAATTTGGAAGTTGTCATATTGGAAGAATTTAAGGCCTTGAGCCTGGAAGAGATCACCAAATATGTAACTGAGGTAGAGAGAAGAAAATGTCTTAAGAAAGATCCTTGAATATTTCAAATATTAAAGGTCAGAGAGAATGAAAATAACAACAACAAAAAAAAAAGACTAAAGAGAATCTACCTGTGAAGTAAAACTACTAGAGTGTGTTATGCCCTGTAAGCCAGTAAACAGATAAGTTGGGTCAAAGTGAAGTGAAATGGGACAGCATCATCAAAGGGAGATTTTACTTTTACAATAAGGTGACAGCATGTTTGGGATTTGATGGAAAATATTCAGTAGAAAAAAATACAAATGGGAGCAGGAGAGACAAAAGATACCTGCTTGGCTATGTCTTTGAGTAGCTAAAAAAGACAGGACCTTGGGTGTTTATGTTATGCCTGTATTTCCGTAGCTTAGCACAAGACTGATTGGAATTTAAAATCCTTATTGACAGACTAATTTATCTTGTGAGAAAAAAATCAGGATGATGAAAAGACTAAAGAAAGAACTCTGAGAAAATAATTTATTATCCATGCAATTTTATTGAGGTGTCTACTTGTCTGGCATAGGAACCGATTTGAAATATAGAGGTTAAAAACATCATTGTATTTTCCCAGTATCAGCACATAATTTTTCGTATGGATTATAATGTAATTTTAGTGCAAATGATGCATTTCTTTAAGTGGTTACATTATAGTATAACTATCCATAGCTAATCACTCTTATGTTGAGAACTTTCTACAAATTGATAAATATTAATTACTAATTAGTATTCATCTAGATGTCAGTGTTCACATAGAATCTGCCTATAAAAGAATAAAAGAATCCATACTAAAAATGAAATTAGTCTTTTATTACCTAATTTTCACTATGATCCCTGTCTCAAATGCACTTCTCTTCTTCATTTTATTCTTATCTAATTCATAACATTGAAATGAAAAGGAAGAATGTTATTTCTCTTTATAATATCAGTCTTTGCCAAGGTAAATATTTATTGCTAAATATTTAATTTTGGCATGTAAAAAAATGTGCTTTTTCTGTCAACATATCCGTATCATTGTTGTAGTTTATAACTAGATGTCCCCCCAAAAGCTTCATGAGCCCATAGTTGGCAGGATCATAGATCTGTGATATTGGATTAAGGGTGTGATAATTAGATTACTCCACTGATAGGTTTGTCATAGTTCTGAGTATGGGTGATGGGAAGCCCCACTCTGGATTGGGTGGCACTATCCAATAGCTTCATAGTCCAGATGGAATTTAAAGGGAAAGATGCTTTTCTCTGCTTGCCCTGCCGCAGACTGTTTCTCCTGTGCCATGTTGCCCTGCCCAATCCATAGTTGGAGCCAGCCAACTATGGATTTAAACCACTTCAAGCTGTGAGCTAAAATAGACCTTTTCTCCTTTAACTTTGGGCACCAGATATTTTGTCTCAGCAATGACGAAAGTAAGACAATCATGAAGTCCTTCTGACCTACCCTTATGAGATCCATAAAATCCTTTCAAAAAACAAAGCATTACTAAGAATCTCTACAGGTCTACGGCATTTTATAGCTTTTAAAATGGTTTAAGTAATGCCTTCTTAGTCAGTTGGATCCCCATAGCTCTCCTGAGCCTCAGCCAGCCAAAGAGGGTCTCAGAGAAGCTGTCGGAATAGGTTCCAAATATTTATGATCAGTGCCACTGGGGAATTATGCCTTGATACCATGGGCTGTGCTTAACAGCAGCTGTGCCAAAGGAGTTTGGGGTTGTAAGGCGCCATTGCTAGAGAGCATTCTGGCGAGGGAGAACAAATGCTAGGCACAGGAGGGTGAAGGTTGTGAAGAAAGTGACTCAGATTCAGTCTGTCTACCTAGATTTCAGTAAGTGGAAGAGTCCTAGAGTTGGTCTTAGAAGTTGCTTCTGATAGGCGTCGTAGGAGGTGGTTTCTCTGGGACTCACAGGCACTAAACAGAGTTCCCCGTGTGTTACTGAGATGTAACTTACAAGGAACATTACTTTGTCTCCTGCAGTTTTCTTCTGTCTGCTCATTTGTGTGTTGCAATTAGTGAGTCACTTCTAATGAATTTAATATGACAAAAGGAATCGGCTATCTTTCGAGATTAGGTCATAAAAAGTCTATAGCTTCTAATTTGTGTCTGTCTCTAACTCTATGTGAATTCCTCATCCTGGGGGATACCAGCTGCCCAAGATATCCCTGGAGAGGTCAAATCAGTGAGGTGAAAATGGATTATTGGGGGCCCATGAGCAGCCACATGAATGAGTTTAAAATTAGATCTTCTGAATCCTCCCAAAAGATTTGTAGCCATATAAGTACATTTTCTAGTTCACATGAGCCTTGAAATGCCTGAAGTTCTGAACAGCAGGTTGACTGAAAGCACATTAATGATCCTAAGCCAGGACACCAGACTTAGCTACACCTGTGTTTTTTACTCCAGAAAACATGAGATGATGATCGTGTGTTGTTGTAAACCACTAAACTTTGAAATAACTTGTTATGCAGGAATAGAAAACTAATACAATACGTATGCAAAGAGAGAATTAAGTAAATCAAAAGAAAAGTCTAGAAATGAAGCCTTAACCATATTACATATTTTTGCTACTGTAATTATAGCATGTCCTTATTTTTAAAAAGAGTTTAATAACTAGTGATACTATTTTCTGTTGTCCATTAAATGTATAGTGAATTTCCTTACTTGTAAGATGGATAGTCTATCATTATCTCAATTTTTTCCGCTTGGATTAAGAAATGTTGGCCTGTTGTACCTTCTAAACCATGTGATAAGGACTGATGAAAGCAAACTATGAGAAATAAAAGAAGTTTAAAAAAGTATATTTTGATAATTTGCTAATCTTTAACCCATTATAAATAACAAGAATACTGACAATTAGTGTTTTGTAATGACTATAATTACATACATGCAATGTTAACATATATATTTATCAATTTGTAAAATTCAGAATGTCTCAAACCTCCAAGTCTCTAAAACAGAAATATTTTCTACTCCATTTTAGTTAGCCAGTTGATATCAAAACTTAGTTTATATATGTAGTGGTGTTTATAACATTACTGAAGAGACATGTATACTGCATTGTTATAATTAATTAAATTAATAATCATCTCAGAAATTTAAAATTAATAGGGGAAAGAAAATTCAGCAATGATATCATAGTTTATAAACATAACTCTTCAATCTATCTGATTTAGATAATGTGATTCCCTGAGCCTTGCCTGAATATAAGTAGATCCTCATCCATTACATCAGAAATACTGATTAGATTGGCTTGAAAAATGAGCAGTCTTTATAGGATTATAAATATCCTGTAGCTTTTTATATTACGGTAATACTCTTACTTATGCACCCTATGTGCTCATAGATCTTTGAAAACTATCCTTGACACTTGATTCATGTGCTAAGAAACAAAGACTTCATAGAGAATATTGTAACAGTGTACGTGAGCACAAACACAATTTTGTACTTGAAAAGTGTAATTTATCTCTTGCTATAAAATAATATATAAAAGTACTAGTTTAAATGGATAATATGAAAAATGTATTCCTTAAAATTTAACTGCTAACCGCGCACACGACTAGAATTCTGGATAGCAGTAATTTATTTTCTATAGGTTCATGGCAAAACAGCAACTTCTGGAAATTAGAACATGAGCATTTTGAGCAATTAGCTAGAATATGACTATATAAACTTGTGCTGGATTAATCAAAGGTATTAAAAGTAAAAAAGAGTCTTTAATTATGAAAATTAATTGATAGAAATCAACCAGTAGGAGGTTATCATCTAATTACATGAGCTTTCTCTAGAAGACTAAGTCTAGTAAATCCTATTTAAGAAATATCCACTTAGAAACTATCATAATTTTAAAGTTAGACACTATATTCACTCTTTATAGTTTCCTGCCAAAATCACTTCGGAATTTTAGATCTTAGCCAATGACTTTGTCTAGATCAATTGCCTCACATTATTTCTGGTGATTTTGGTTTGGGAGAAAGTGATCACATGTACATGTGCATGTGAAGATGCGAAAGACATGAACACACAACAGCACACATACCACACACACCACACACACCCAGAACCAAGGCAGGAGCTCAACACAGGTTGCTGTGGAGCTCAAGGCCCAGCCCAGGTACCCGCAGGTGACTGTGCCAAGTTGAGAAACTTCAGGTCACTCTGGCACCAACTGTATTACTCAGGCTTCTACCATATAATGGAAAAATTTAGGTTACTCATAAAGGCCCTTTTGCTAAATAATGTTAGCAACTGGAAGGCTCTTCTTTCTTTGAAATAATTCATATTTCCTTGGATGGAGAGAATAGTGTGCTCTTGCCTTTTAGGATTCTGTAAAGCCTCTTTTCTCAATAATTCTCCTTATGGGAAACTATTATGGGCTTAGTGATTTAAGAGTTTTGGATTACAGTTATCTTTAGTTCTCCACATTTTATTATATACTTTCTTTTGAAATTTGCATCTAAAATTATAGAGCCAGGTAACAGTTGTTTACTGACACTCCTTCATGGTGCTTTTCTAGAAATTATTTTGACCTCCATCCTAAACACAGGGTGTACATTCCTAAACACTTGATAAAACCATCCATCTGGGGCTACCATAAGAACAAGTAATGTAAAGAGACGATTTCCTCCGTTATTGGCAAAATATTTGCACTTTTCAGTTAGTGGGAAAATACCTGCATTTTCTTCTTTAGCCTCATTGATAATTTGTGTACATGCCTATGTTACATTTTAAATCCCTTATTTTAACCACATACCAAGCAGGTTCTTTTCCTCAATATAAGCTTCCTTTGTTTATCCTCTACATTACAAAATGGAATAATTTATTCCTAATGCAGATCAGAATGTGTTCCTTCTGTACTTGGAAAAGTCTTTGGTGGTCCATCATTATTCAGAATAAACCACATCACAGAAAGCAATTTCTTTCTGATCTTGTCCTTTCGCTTCCACGCACATCTTGCCGATTAAGCCAGTTGCTACTTCTTGCATACAACTTGTGCGCTCACAGAATCCTGCATCTGCACGTGGTGCTCCACAGCTCGCTCCAGGCCTTTTGGAAAATCAGGCCCTGAGGACTCAGGAATCATCTCAGACTCCATTCTTGTGGCAAGCAGAGCGATAAGCATTCTTCATGCCACTCCCAGGCCATCTTAAACACACTAAAATTAATGATTTGTTTTCTGCTGGTATGTACAGGTCTTCAGTAGAATTATGAGATCTTGAAGCTGTTTTACCTTTGAGTTAGCCTTTTATATATACTTGTCTTAAAAACAAATAATAATGGTAGAAATTTATTACAGCATCAAACTGAATGATGAGAACAGAAATTTAAATGCCAGCAAGCTTGTTGGTCTCTCGCTCTCCCCCTCCTTTTTCTCTCTTTCTTCATGCCACAGTATCGATTCTCTCTATCCCTTAAGCTTCTATACATGGTGAATATATGAAAGCACAGTTTTGCTGTATTCTGACGACATAGAAGCTCTAAAAAGCATGAGAGGTCCAATTAGAATTCTCTTGGTGAAGGTGCCCTTTGATTTTCTTCTGCTACCCATTCACTTCTGGAACTGTTGATGTAGTCAGGCAGAGTGGGTGCTAAGCTTCTAAGGTTGATCGTCCCTGACACACATCTCTTCCATTATGTGAACCAAGAGGGAGGATGCCATCTTTGTCAATTCTGGGGAGAAAGCTCTGGACTTCCTGGGTTACCTGTGAGACTGTCATGTAATTTTCATGGAGTAAGAGCATCAGGCTCACGTATTAGAAAGAGGGTTGGGTTGGAAGAGTCTGGGGTCAACATAATCAAGGGTAATTTTCCACTAAACTCTGACCTTACCGATCAGCTTGTAGTTTACTGTGAAAGTAACAGTCCATGTTAAAATCACCAGCCATCCACCCTCATCCTTCTATCCTTCCATGCAACCTATTACTAAATTTGCATCCTTAGGAAGGCATTCAACCTTTTATAGCACATGGAACTGAAACAAATTATATACTTTTTTTTTTCTTCTGAAGCTTTCCTTTGATTAGCCTAACTTGAATGGGAGACATTTACTTACTGATGAAAAAAATCCTCTATTTTCAAAGATGGTACTGCTTTATTGGTTCCTAATCCCACATTGACTTCAGTGCAGTATCAGGAGAATTCACATTCCTTTCTGAGGTCATATTATTTCCTGAGAAGTAATTATTTTGAATAATATCTTTCTGGAGGAACAAAAGATTTTGTCATTCATTTAATGATATTCTTATCTTTTAGAAGACTGCTTGTGTCTCTTTTACCTCAGGTGAAACTTTACCCATTTAAGTTCTAAAGGTGATGATGACATCAACATGGTTGACACTTTTTTTGGAATTTAAAGTGAAAACTACCCCTTTAATATCAGTTACGCTCTCAAAGACACAAAATACATCGTTAAATGTGTGTCCAAGTACCAGGGAGACTCAGTATTTCCACTTGTGAAAAAACAAACTTTTTCTAGGCATACCATTCTTAAATAGAAAAATTGTGAGAAGAATTAATTAGAAATACACAAAAGATATTTGTGAAAAGGAGGCAGCATGTAAAGTCTTTATCTGAAAATCTGAGTTGTTTAAGTGTATAATTATTCATTGTCCAGTATTTATTGCCAACATTATGGTTCCTGCCAAATGGAAAGGGAGTATTAAAGTGTGGGTGAGTTTTCAACTATAGGTAATAGAGTTCTGTTTTTTTATTTAAAAGCATTAGCATATGTTTACGCTAGTGGACAGATTCAGAAAGACAGTAATGACTTGGGGTTAAGAGTTCAGATCCTAGAGTAAGACATACCTGGTTTTAACTCCAACTTCAATGTAAATCTCTCTGATTTACCAGAGGATCTATTTTCAGTGATGCAACTTTCTAGCTAGAAGGGCTACACATAATTTATTCTTCTTGACTCAGTTTCCTTTAGTGCTTGACTTCCTCTGATGTGCTGAGGTACTATGGGAAATAGACCTGACAATTGCCATATCTAGAATGTTTCCCACATTACTTAAAGATAGACTTCAGATTCTCTTTTTGTTTATTTATTTGTTTTGATTTTCAAAAATTAATTAACTAGATTTTTAATTCACAGATATAATTGCATATATTTATAGGGTACAATGTGATGTTTTGATGTATGCATATGTTGTAGAATTATTTATCAAGCTAATTGACATATCCATCATATCACCTCTTTATGTTTTTGTTGTAGAATGCTTGTCTACACTCTACGATGCAGTCAGTTACCTAATAGCTTTAACTCAACCTAGAGACTGCTCTCAGAGTTGCATCAGATACCTAGGACCTTTACTTAGGCCCATGGTAGGATTCTCTGTGTTTCCATTGTTAGAAAGAAACAACGTGGCTGTCACATCTCTTAATATGCACAAGAGAAAATTATTTATACTTTGAGCCTTGGTTTACTCATTAATCCACAGAGGAGGAAAAATGATTTTCTTGCAGGTAAAATACTTACATGGCTTCACTCCCTCATCCCTCCTTTCTGCGTGCATGTGCCCGTGTGTGTGTACGTGTGTGTGTGTGCGTGTGTGTATTAGACCATGGTTGACTGTGTCAAGGGGGTTGGTCTAGTTTGCTTTCTCCAGAACATGTTAGCATTATTGGAACAGGCTCTGCCTATGTGAAGAAGACAGGGTATTTTTTAGGGGAGTGGGATACATAAACCACATTTCCCACTATAGCAAATGTTGGCAATAATTTAACATTTTTATCTTCATTGCTGAACTGTTGTGTCATTTTAGAATTTACACACAGAATAAACAGTTTTATTTAGTTCAACTTCTAAGATTTAAACATTTGCACATAGGCTGGAAACTGAGATAAGAAAAGAAATAGACAGGGCCGGTGGGTTAGCTCAGTGGCATAAGCGCCTGCCTGGCAAGCGCGAGGTCCTGAGTTCAGCTCCCGGAAGCCACATAAAGGAAGAAAAGGGCCGATGATATCGCTCAGCAGCGCAAGCGCTTGCTGGCAAGTGCAAAGTCCTGAGTTCGACTCCTGGAACCCACATAAAAAAAAAAGAAAAGAAATAGAATTTGGGGCCAAATACTGTAACTGGCATAACCTACAGATGTAGCTTTAAGGAATTAAATTAACCAAGATCTATATTAAGTGATTTTAGCCTTATTAATTTTCAATAGTTCTGTTGTGTCAAGTGGTTGATTTTTATATTATAAAAATGATTGTATCACCTGGACAGATGTCTAGGCATTAGACTGGTAAATATGGCTTCTGTGGAATTTTGAACTTGGCTGAGCCCTGTAGCTTTTGGGTGTTGATCTGGCCAGCGGGCTGCTGGTATCTGGTATAAATCTTGGCAGGTTCTGGCCTCAGGCATAGGACTCCACAAGGCAGGGGGCAAGGATTTTGATGTATGGACTCTGTAGCTTGACCTTCTCATCTGTGCCCACTTGTGCTGGAGGCAAAGTAACTTCAAGGACTATTAGCAAAGAGAATCGTTTAGTCCCAAGAAAAACTCACTGAAACAGGTAGAGTGTCAGTTACTGCATTCATTCATTCAATCATTCATTCATTCATTTTTGCCAGTTGTTCATGTCAGTAGACTGAGTTTAAAGTGCTTAAGGTACCTGAAACCTACCTGTGCTTCAGAGCATTTGAGGTTGAGGCTTAAATTATTATCAGAACTAGGTAAGCAATGGTAGATGAACTGCTCTAAATTCCACTTCTAGTTTTTAATTACTTCCAGGACAAAAAGAAAGAATGGTAATTTCTGCACCAGTTCCTAGGAACAATGGTAAAACAGACAGCCTCAACAGTATTGGTTACACTCAGACCTTATCATCCTTTCAGATTTCAGGGACTGGAAATAAAATCTTTTACCCAAGGAAGAGTGGTAGATTTTACTAATGAATAAATAAGAAAAAATTGGAGGATCATGTTTTTAAAAGACTATATCTATCTGTTTGGAATAAAGCACAGAAATAACAAAAGAATTTTTGCAAGTGCAAAAGTTAAGAAAACAATTTAAAGTATCCATGTCTCTAAGAAATATATCTGGAAGGAGAAATCAAGGAGGAGCTGAAGAGTTTGGAAAATATATTTCATCTTTACTATCAGAACAAGATCAATGGAAGAATACACATACAATGAAGGTATATGGCAGGATAAGCTAGAAGAAAAAGATTTCCTTAGGAAAAATGTTGACATTATAGAGAATAAGGAAGAGAGAGATGAAGGGGAAGATGACAGCTAGTCTGTATACATAGAAATCTAAAAAGAACTCTATCTTTCTGTGTCTATTTCAAATTGTTTCAGAGTAGAGTTTTAATTTATTGCACAGCTTCATCTGTCCATTGTCCATGTCGGGACATTGGTTCAGCCTCCAAACTTAAATATAGATTCCCTTGCCTTCTTTACACAAAATCCTTTGCATCATATTGAAGGCTTCATCCAATCTGGGTCTAGTGAGTCCTCCTAATCATATCTCTTCAGTAGCATTTCTTTGGAAATTAGTGGTTGCCAGGCATACAAGAGTATGTGAACTAGAAGGGATAACAAGATATGATTTACTCTCTTGATGGAAGACCAAATATTGCAGACAATTTCCAAATCAATTTTTAGTTGATATGCTAATGATAAGAAGAAGACACAGGGTTGCCTGAGGACATATAACAAAGGAACTTAGCCAAGTCTTCAGCATCAAGGAAACGTGCCCCAAATAAGGGAGGTCAGGTTTTGCTCTAAAGATGAGGATCCATTAGTCAGAATATAGAAGCTTTGGAGGTGGAAAGAGTGAAATCATGCCATGCAGAAAGGAAAATATAAGAAGGCCCTAAGGCTACTGGGGGCAAGCACAGTACACTTGCAGACTGGATCCACACTTACTGTGGCAAAACTGAAACACAAGACCTCCTCCAGGATGGCTAAGTTAGGATTCAAGTGAACAAGAGAAGAGGAAAATGAGTCATCACAACTGCACAGATGGAGACTAGTTTCGAGACTGGGTTCTGAACCAAAGGAAATCAATATATGCAGTGATCAAAAGTGGTCACGAAGGCTCCTGTTGTAAGTGGGAATGAAGGATGAAGCTGGAAGTTTTAATAGAAACCAGAGCCTGTAAATGCATAGGACAGAGGACTTAAGGCTTGTGGTCTTTCTTCATTGAGAGTAATAGGAAATCGAAGATGTCTTATGCCTTCCCGTAATACCTGTTTGGGCCCTGTGAAGTATCTTTCCCCTGCCAACCCCTTTTCCTATCTCAACTTAGCAAAATCCCATCTGTCCTTAATTGCTCAGCTAAAGTGCTGCCTTCTTCATAAATGTAACCATCAATTAAGTTCACAGATGGTTATGAGAGATCATTTTATCCTCCAGTAATTAATTCCTCTCACTTCTCCCTGATATCGATCTATACTTAGGATATTTTTGTAGCATTTTGTCACATTGTAGCCTGTTTGCCTATATTTTGTTTTAGCTTACAAGTATGTTTCTTACTTTTGATGTTTTTGAGGGTATTTATCAGGTCTCATCCATCTCTTTGTATTCTTCTAGCATGTAGGGTAATAACTTGCATGTAACAGATGGTATTTTTTCAATTGTAGCCATCTATCACACAGAGATCCTTAATGCGTGCTTTGGAAGGAAGTTGTGGAACTCAGAGAAATCTAGATGGGGAGTTCAGCAGAGAATCAGACTTGGTTTCTGCAGACTGTCTCATTACTCCCTTGCTGGGCCGCCGATATCACCTGATGCACACATTAAGACCTAGTTTGGGGGTAGTTCTTCCATTAGTGCTTGCCTCTCTGATTAACAAACAAATACAACCTTTTAAATGTTTTACTGCTAAAGTTAATAAATGCTGTTTTTATGGATGATGGATGTGATTAATAAAATCCATTAGGAAAAAAGAATTCAAATAATTGCTTTGTGAAATTGAAAATGCTAATTGCTAGAGACAATCAGCAAGCATAGCTGTGCTTGGATGGGCAGAACCAAACTATATAATTGCATAGTGCTCTCCTTTTGTGTCTTCACAAGAGTAAGAACCAGTGTTTTCTTGTTAGACCATAGTTTTATTTGTACAATACAACTGATGCTTTTCAATATAATAATTAAGTTGTCCAATTTACAATTTTACACCTCCCTCAAAAACATCATAACTCCTCTTAGCTACAAAGAATAAAAGTGATAGCTTGCAAAGTACCTGTTTTTGAATTGGACTGTCCAGACACATGTGTGAAAGGTCAATTGCTATATGTAAAACTCCCTTAACCATTTCTTTAAAGTACCTCCTTACGCACATGTGTCTTTTTCTCTAAATGTTTTTCTCTGACATGAAACATAGGATTCAAATTTCCACAACCTCTCCCTAGGTTTCTTAACATGTTTCCAATCCTGTAGGTGTCTCCCAGGCAACAGAATTTTAGGACTAAACATAGTTTTATATAAAAAACAAACGGAAATTGAGATATTGATCAAGTGAACAGTAAAAGTGGAAACAAGAAAAATGACAAGGTTTGGCTAGATGCTTCTAATCATCATGCAAGGAGCAATAATGAAGATCGATAATGGATGTAGCATCTCTACCAGAGATGGAGGTAAGTTGTGGGGCTGCAGATAGTTTGATAGGTAGGGTCATAACCCTCCCACCAGCTACAGAGATGGTCATATCCTAATTCCTAGAAACAGAACATGTTAGGTTACACGAAAAGAAGAATTAAAATTCCTAACCAGCTGATTTCAAGTAAGAATATCATCCTATATTACCAAGGTGAGCCCAATATTACACAATTCCTTCAATATGGAAGAGGAGGCAGAGATTATCAGAGGGAGTTGTGATGACAGAAGGAAGTCAGAGAGCCATGCAGCACTGCTGGTGTAGGGGGTGAGGACAGGATTCTCAGAGATGAGGGAGGCTGATTGCTCCTAAATGGTGGAGGAGGCCAGGATGTGGACTGTCTCCAAGAACCTGCAGAAAAAAATGCAGCCCCACCTGCACTATCATTTTATCCTAGTAAGACCTGATTTGGGCTTCTAACCTAGCCGTAAGATTGCAAGTTTGTGTTGTTTTTGAGACTCTGAGTTTGTGGTAATTTGTTATAACAGCAATGGAGAATGAATATACCCAACATGGTCTTTTTCATGGTCTGTTTTACTTTACTGTTACCAAGGTTTGGAAACTAAGAGAATCCTTACTGTTAACATATGTAATGAGAAGATGGATCACTATATTTTTGCAGATCCAAGTGGGAAGACTGGATTATGCTAAGAGGTCTAGACCAAGGCAGAGAGACACTTGTAGTGGTTTGACCTGATGCAAAAGTATGGGACAAGAATATTCTGTTAACACAAGGAGTTTTATATAGTCATTACCACCATCTCTTCATAATTCTCTCCTTAATTAGAGGGAGGCCAGATTTCCTGAAGCATCTGGATGGGAGGCCCTGAGGTCAGTAGACATTTATCACAACTCCTTTCCCCCAGCCATTCTTTTTCTGAATATCAGACACTGCCACAACAGGCAGTGGGATTAGAGGGGTGGCCACTGATTGATACCCTAGCACTTCCTGTATGTCCTATGGGAGTCCTAGTCCTGAGGACTGAGGCAGGATTCCGTGGCACAGGGTGACAAAGCAGAGTCTATGAGCTGAGCATTGCCTGAAATAGTGAAAAATGAAATAGGTATACAGCGAAAGTAGAAGCTTGAATCAGCAGGTCACAGTACTGACAAATTTCATAATCTCAAATGTTCCCCAAGTAGGATTTTCTGTCTTTCAACTTGCGCAAACTTACATACACTGGACAGTAAAGCCAGACTGTCCATGCCACTCAGAATTTGTTGCACAACATCCACTGTTTCTGGAATTTTTTCAAAAGGCTCTGCTATTCTGCTAGATTCTGGTTATCAGCTATAAAATGATAATGGAAAATAAATTTAGAGGATATATTTCATTTGCAAAAACATCATGTGTTGCTATTTAAAGTCCTGCCATGAAAAGAAATGTGGATCAGATATGCTGTGGTAAGAAGCACAATAGTATGATTTTCCTACTATGCAAATGATGTAATTCTATTGGGCTATGGCTAAGTGGACATATAGATATGGTCCAAGAGAGAGGCAGGCATGGATCTCGTATTAACCAGCTTTCTGTCACTGTGACAAAATCCCAGAAAAAAAATCATCTTCAAAGGGGAAACATTTATTTTGGCTGAGTTGTCAGTCTATGGTTGATTAGTTCCATTACTTTTGGCTCTTTGGCCAGGCTGAACATCATGGAGAGGAACATGTGGTAGAGAAAACTGCTCAGCTTGGTGGCCAGCAAGCACAGACAAAGATGAGGGCCCAGGGTCCCAGTATCACCTTAAAGGCTGTGCCTCCAATGATGTAACTTCCTTAAGGCCCCATCTACTAAGTGTTCCACTGCTCCTGCTAGTGCTGCAGGCGGGGGACTGAATCACTAAAACATGGAATTTTCAGGGACCTGCAAAATCCAAACTATAGTAAATCTGAGAATCACAGATTATAACCATCTAAAATTAAGATACAAACAAATATATTCAGATGATTATGTGGGCGATCAGGAATTCAAGAAAACAGATTTTGTGCACACATTCAGACACACATGCATCTGTATAAGAATGCAGGATGACATTGCATGGAATATTGTCATGAGTGTACACATACTAAACATGGATATAACTGTAGAAAATGGTAAAAAAAAAAAAACAAGCTTCAGGGTATAATGGACTTTTGTGTTATCAAGTCTTATACCAGATCTAGTTCGTTCAGTTAACAATCAAAATTTTATTCATGTAAAACTCAATGTTTTAAATAGAGACAAGTAAGCAAGTAAAATTAAATGTGTTAGGCATTGGAGTCAGGCTTTTGTTGTTGCTGTTTACTTCATTGTATGGTTTTTCTTTTGTTTTGTTTGTTTTTAACTTGCCAGCCTTATATTTTTAACTTGCCAGTCTAAATATTAAAAGAGTATTTAAGCCTGCTTCCTTATCACCTCTCAAATCCCCTGGAACTACATACAGATAGTGAGAAGAAAATCACTGTGTTATTTTAAGTGACTTGTATTTCTCATAAAAGAACTTTGGTACAAGTTGGTTTGAAATCTCAGTTTAATTTTTAGGGATAATCTAAGAACTACATCAGAGAATCTTATCATCCTCTATCTAACCACATGATACAGAAACAAGAAACAAATATCATCTTAGTTTATAACAAAATGGTAATAGTTTTTCTCATGAAGTACAGGTGAATAGCCTCACCTTATGGTCATAAAGGAGGTGTTACTCACAGTTCATTCGTCTGGAGGAAGATTCTACGGCCAACATTTCACGAAGTCTAAAAGACTCCTCACTCCCTCTCACTCTCTTTCTCCACATATTCTCTCTTCCTCCTTCTCATTTTCTCTTTCTACTATTCTCTCTCATTTTTCACTTTCTCATTCTTTTTTGTCTCACTCTTTTCTTTCTTAATCTCTTTCTCTCATTTTCTTTCTCCCTTTTTCTCAAGAAAATATCTTAACAGAAACTTATTGGTAAAAATAAGGTGTGAGCTACATTTTTCCCCTCTCATATTTCAATAGTTACAAACAGAATGGCACACAGTCATATTAACAAGGTAGTGCAATACATTTGTGAATGCTTGTGTGTATGATTTTGTGTGAGATGATTACTTTGAAATAAAATTAATGAGCCTTTAGCATAAAAGTCAATTTGATTTGATTTGATAAGAAGATTAATGCCATGAATTTAAATAATACATGTCCTGGTACAGGGATGAAACACTGATGCTTACAGTTAAGTGCTTAGTAATCACAACAAGCAGACTGAACCTGAACTTGGCTCTTCCACTTTTAGGTATATGAACTTGGAAAATTAATCTCTGTGCTTCAGTTATCTCATCATATAAAGTAAAGATAAGAGGCACCTACTTATATTGATCTATTTTGTGTTGTTATAACAGAGTACCTGATGCTGGATTATGTATAAAGAAAAGTATTGTAGTGTATAAACCTCATAGTTTTGGAGGCTGAAAGGCCAGGTTTGGAAAACACAGGGGCTGAGCCTCTGGCTAGGGCTTCTTTTTCCATGAAGACATGGTGGATGTCATCATAGCAGGCATGTGTATGAGAGTGAGAGAGCACACAGTGACAGAAAGCCAGAAAAATTCAGGGACCAGCTCGCTTCTTTTTCTAACAACCCACTCTAAAGAACTAACTGACTCTATGAGACCAGCATCAATCTTTCCTAAGAATGGTGCCCTGGTGCCCCAATTTCCTTGCAGTAAGCTTCACTCCTTAGAGGATCCACCACCTTCCTACACCACCCTATTGGTGACCAAGTTTCCCGTACATGAAACTTTGGGGAATACACTCAAATCATAGAGAAATCATAGCACCATCTCATAAGTTTGTTTTGAGGATTAAGTAAACTTCATGTGTAAAACACCTGATACATTGCCTAGAACATACTTAAAACTAGATAAATGCTTACTCTAATTACTTATGACTACTGCAGTTGATACTACACAGGGGCTCAAAGGGTCCAGAAGAATCCTGGTGACACCCAGTAGTAACAAAAGGCAAATTGGCATTTTCTGAAATTAAGTTCCTACCCTCCCACAGAGACTGGAAGATAGAGTTGCTGCCTCTTTTGATGATTCTCTTTCAAATAAATGGATCCCATATCACTGAGAAAAACATCCTAGGTTGTCAAATGGAAAGAGGCTGGGAAATTATTTATGTCTGAAAGGGACAGAGAAAATTATCTAAGGTAAAAGTTGTAAAAAAGAAAGTTAGAAAACCTAGAGATAGGAAGCAGCGTGCTAAAGTTTAATCAAACTTAGGGGAACCTTAAGACAGTTTTTGATACCTGCTCATAATGGAGGTAAAAATATCCTCAAGAGATATGAACCATGGGGACAATGAGGTAACAGCAAAACTATGTGTATTTCATGTCATTTTCTTTAGTGCAATTCAAGTGTAGTGGCACAGCATGCCTAAGGGCTTGCTGTGAGCATATGTGGAACATTAATTACATAGGTTGAAAGCCTCTTCAGTAAATCAGATTTTCATTCTTTTACATTTCTAAATTTAGAGATCTAATATTAAAGTCAGCCAAAGGAGATGCATATTATGGGGACTGAGAGATAATGCATAACTCATTAGTGCAAATACCTAAGTCAAAATACTTGTGCATTCAAAGATAAATCTTCTTTATTCATCTCTAAGTTTTTGTATAAATGTGTTATTAGGGTACCTTCAGTATTAACCCTGCTTTACACAGCCTCAGGCACCCTGAGAAGAATATCAAAATAACTATTCCTTGTTTAAAAGGATTGACAAGAGTTGAGTGTGTAAATGTTTCCTCTTCATACTTTCTAAAATGCTTTCTCTTGAAGAATGTTGAAGCTGAAGTTCATCCTAATTATGGATAGGAAAAGCCACCCATTTTCAGCAGTTGCTGATTAATAGAAATATGCAGATGAATTAGATATACTGGCAAAATAAGATAGGAAAATGCAAATTCCCTGGCAATTAGGTATAGAATTCAAAGGAAAATATGCAAATGACCTAGTTTTCACACTAGGAATTTCTATTGAAGTTCTACTTTTGAATTTCAATTTAGTAATCTGTTAAATATTTCTTTTATGCTTAAAAGATGGATAATTCTCACCCCCCCATAACTGTGTTCACAATAATTATTAAATTTACCAAAGCATATTATAACAATGTAAATTATTTGATCTCGAGAGTGAGTCTGGACTTATAACCCACTCAGTTCTCTAGGTATGTGACCTTCTGTAACCAGTATTACAAAATGGAACTTTAAAATTAGGTTTTTTTTGTTGCGTTTTAGAGATGAGCAAATTTTCCAATCTTCTTCCTCCTTAGCACAAAACCAACATCCCCTCCTCTCCTCAGCCCAAAAGAGGTGAGAATATGCAGGTGCCAGCCCTAAGAGGCCAGAGCCAGGGTTCCTTTCTATAGGAAAGAGCGGAATGAGCTGAAGATGGATGGCAGTGGCAAAGCCAGTGTGGAGATCTACATTGTCCCTCTGTTCCCTCCCTCCCCTCTGTTCCTTACCACAAAAGACCCTTGCCCACCTTTATACAGGGAGATGGTGTTTGAGGCAAATGGACCCGCCATCTCCTCAGAGCCAGCTTTGAATAAATCCTTTTTCCTTTGTACTAAAATATATGGCATCCTTTGATTTCATTAGTGGCAAACAATGATACAAATTTAAGCATATAAACCTAAGTGGGCACAAACACATTGACAAACCTCTGAATCTTCCTGAACCTCAGTTTCTTACCTGTAAAATAAAGATAATGCCACCCGTTCTCTCATTATCACACAAATCTCAGAAGAAACGATTGCTGTGGTATTATATTTGAAAGCACTGCCTCTCCATCCACTTTTCTTCCCCTTTCACTCTCATCTGTGCTATCTCCTCCTTCCCCCAAACCCCCTCCCATCTCCACAGGATCAATTCCCTGTGAAAATAATTTTTAACTCTCAATGTAGTGAGAACACTTTGTTGAAATCATTAACTGTTGAATGCCATGTTGTCTTAATATCTCTGTGAACTGTATTCATGTTGAGACCCAAAGTCCAGCCACATGGAATTAATTTCAGCTTCAGTTTTAACTTGGAAAGAATTGAACCCTTGTATAAAACTTCTGTAGATGAATGATGGGCTTACATTCTCCAACTAATCTCTTGCTTCTGCACTCCTACTTCCACTTGTGCTTTCTCTACTCCTTACAGGTGCTCCTAATGTGAAATTGTACAGAAGGTGCTGGAGTCCTACCATTTAAATAGCACATTAGATATTTCAATTTTTTTGTTTTGTTTTTTATTTTATTTTGTGGTACTGGGCATGAAACCCATGGCCTTGCCTATGCTAGGCAAGTTCTGTACCACCGAACCAATCCCTAGCCTGTCCTTTCAACTACTAATTGTCACAGTCATACTGGAGATTCTTAGTGAATTTCATTGCACGAACCCAAACACCTAACCATCTTACCATTTTTTCTACTAGTCTTCTTTAAAAAAAATAGAAAACACTTTTTCTTTTTTTCATATAGAAAACCTTAAATGTTTTTCTATTGCCTTGGCTCTAGCTGATACACAGGCCTTAGTCTCCTATTGCATTCTAGTGGATTATCCTGGTATTTATCAGACAATACCTGCCTTTTTCCAAAAATGCTCTGGTGTTGGTTATGGCAATTAAAAGATTGCTTCATCTTGCTATCAAAGGAAGAGCTGCAATAGTTAAAAAATTTGTTAATAAACTTGTTGCTTATCTCTCGTGAGAATAATGGAGTATAGTATCATTTCACCTACATTAGATTAAGAGTTCAGAACCTTCTTGAAGACCAGCATAAGATGGCTTTCTTAGGGTCAATTCTGAATATGTATTATTGTGGAAAGCAGGATACCAGACTTTTTCAGACGGCTAAGGAACAAAGCGTGCACTCTGGAGAGGTGGAGAAAGATTTTTATTTGGCTAGCCTGGCTCAGAGAAGCTCACGCTTCATAACTTCTGAGCCCCAAAGATAGTGTTACAAGGTTTTTATGGAGTTTGTGGTGGGAAAAATGAGCTCAAAGACAGTAATTCAAAAATGGCAGGTTTATAACTCTAGCTATCCTGCCAACCTTACTCAGGTAGGGAATCTAACCAGGATGAGGGGGTGGGGATAGGTGCCACAAGTTAAGGAGTGGAGCCCTGGTACGGGAGGGGTAAGGAGGAGAAGCAGCACCCTTGGATTTAGAAAACTGTGCAATTCCCCTATTAGCATATCAAGGTGTAGCCCTGGTGGGAGGAAGGAGTGGGAAACGTGCTCCCGCAAGGCAGAAACTACAGCTACTGTGATCCCTGGAGGCAGAGGATCACCCTTTAAAATAGACCAATTTTTCTTCAGTATAAATTTTTCATTTCTGTCACAATGTCTTGTAGTTCTAGGCTTTGTAGAAGACTTTCTTTTTACAGCTGAGGATATTCTTCAAGATAGCGATTTTAATAGAAGCAATTGTGAAATTGACATAGGGGAAAGAAACTCCCAACCTGCTAGCTGTCCCATACAAGTTTGTGTTCTCTAAAATCAAAGAATGAATTCTGGAAACAACAGAGGTTAAGAGCAGAATGTATTTATTGGGGAAAGAAAGCTTCTGTCTGAGAGAGACAGAAGGGGGCCCCAGTGGGTTGCTGAGGACTCTGCCTTTTCAAGGGATTTTTATAGAGCAAAACCATGAGATGAGGAAGGTCCAAGGTGAGGAAAAATGGGAAATCACGAAGTGGCCATGAAGTGGGACAAAACTATGTTCAGCCAATAAGATTTTGAGCATAATTGCTTAGGTAATATTGATAAAATGGGGATCAAATGGGGAAGCAAGTCATGCAGCAAGAGGGCATGAAGCTGAACAGGGGATTTTCCTGGAGGGGGTGGGTCAGTGGCTCTTCCTGGCTTTCCCGAGGTGCTGAATACCTATTTAGGATATAAATCATGGGCCAGTGAGATGGCTCAGCGGCATAAGCGCCTGCCTGGCAAGCGCAAGGGCCTGAGTTCGACTCCCGGTACCCACATACGAATAGAGGGCTGGTGATATCGCTCAGCAGCATGGGCGCCTTCTGACGCACAAGGTCCTGAGGTCGACCCCTGGTACCCACACACAAAAAAAGAATATCAATCACTGCCCTTTATCCTTAAGGGAAGTATGTGGGTGCATTCATTTCATCTTTTGTCTTAAGGTCTGGCCCTCAAAGATGTGTCTGTGTCTCCCCCACAGTCGCACTGGCTCCTTCAGGGCCTAGCCCTGCCTGACTGCCTATAATATTTCTACCTAACTTAGCTGTCCATAACACAATTATTTATTAAGTTATATGTAAGACGATAAGGGCAGAAATCTCTATTTTCTCCTCTGTGCTCATGGCCATATTTATTGCCAGCACTCAGTAAAAATTTAATAAAAACTTATCATATGTTGAAGGAATGAACAAGCCAAATAAGTGAAATGTAGACAAAAAAACAAAGCATTACATTTGTAGCCACAGTGTCAGTGCTCACACTGGGAAATTTTAACCCTCTGTCCCGGACTAGTTTTTCCTGACACCCGTTTAGTACACATATCTTATTTTAATTTTGTATTCTTATTTCCACATCCATTTAACCACTTTCTGCCATCCTCTTTTTTTTCTCTAATTCTGTTTTTTAATTTTTTCCTCTCTGCTTGTGAAGCAAATGTTAGAAATGCTGATTGAATTTCCTGGGAAAATGAAAGGACCTCCTTGAACTCAGTTGAATCATCAGAAGGCCTCTGTTAAACGCACGCCTGGATGTTTGGTCTCAATAATCATAGACATTAAGGATGGCATTTGCAGGGATGAAAATGTGAGGGAGGAACAGGAAGCACTGCATTATGAAAGGGTATAAGCTGGCCTGGTCATCCACCTCGATCTGCCTTTTCTCTATAATAGCCCTTTACTGCAGATTCAGCATGAAAATATGCCAATTCTAATATGCTTTCATTAACATTTTCAGCTAACATAGTCAGAACATTTGTTTTTGATGGATTCATAATGAAAATAAAATAGGGAGGGCAGCCAAGATTCAAATGATTTCAGATCAAAGGGAGAAAGGCCCATGAAACAAAAACATCTAATAGCTCATCATTCTGATTTTTGGTAGAATGAACACGTGTGAAATGTAATTACCGAGAATGAAATGGATTGTTTTATAAAGACACCATATATTTGGGGGAAAAATTATTTTGTTAGTTTTCATGGTTATGATCTTCACAATTGTTTTTTTATAATAGTTTTCTCCAGTACAACAATTCTGCTGATGATCAGAAATTATTCGTCTCTTCAGAAGTACATTGTCAAGACGATGAATTCTACACTAAGACCTTTTCTATAATTACTGATCTTGGATTATAGATAACTGCATGGAAATTTTTGCTGGTGAAGAAGAAAAGGAAAACATTCTTTCTAGGTGGTGAAGGCATTTAATGGGGAAAAGGAGACTTAGGGGTGATTTTGATGTTGGACAACTTGAGGTGGGTTGCAAAGGTATAGAAAAATCAGTCTATAATATTTTATCTTCTAGACCAGTGATGATGAACCTTTTAGAGATTTCAATGATGACGAACAGCTGGCCATGGCACACATGCCATAGGTTCGCCACCACTGCTAGGCTATCTCTGATTATCTACATTATCTCTCAGCAACAGCCCATTCCCTGATGTCCAGGACCATGAAAAGAAATTGTGCTGAAAGAAGAAAGTATTCAGGAACATTACAGCGCTATAACATTCATGTTTATATTTCAGTGTCTTAAACAAATGTAAATCAGAACCCCATATAGCAAATTGAAGAAGAGTGACAATGTGTCCCAGAGAGTGAAAAATTGTTTCTAGGCAATTAAGCTTTTTGCAGATGCTATTTGAATTCACAGCAAATAATATATATGACAACTCTAATCCCTGTGGGTAAGCCTAAATGTGTACAGATATGTGTTATTTTTCTCCTACTGTAGCTTTAAAAATCTAAGCTAAGATTGCTGCTAGAAATTTCATTTAGATCTTGGTAGGAGTAGCTATCTGGATTTTATTTAAAAGAGATAATCAAATGTATTGAAGATTGATTGACTAGATACTAAAATACATATACAAGTAATAATCATTCAAATTTCTATCTACTTACTTTGTAAAATAGAATTACATAAATAATTATATAACTGTGCTTTTTACAAAAATATTTGAGAAGTCAAATACTGTATTTTTTCTTAACAGGATTTCATACAAGATCCATGTGTGTGACTGTGGTGTAATAGACAGCTATGTTAGAGAGAAGGAAAGAGGCAGTCATACACAGATTGGGCCTCGAGGAAGACAGCGCAAAGATGAGACACACCAAGATTGTGGCTGGAAGTGAATCTGAAGAGAGTCAGGCATCAAGATGGAGATTCAACAGCCAGGCCTGTAAGCCTAATCAGCAATGTGAGATTATACTGAAATTAGCACAACCTGGTCCAGTGAGCTCAGATAAACATGAGACACACAGACAGGTGACCAGAACACCTGGACCCATCCACCCATCCTTTTCCAGGAATCCCTTTGTTCTTTCAATGTAGAAGTTACAGATAAGCTGAAGTTAATGGTGCTTGCCATATACCTTTGTTAAACGACTCTCTTCCCTATTAGACCAGTATTACAGTATAGCTAAGCAACTATACTTGTAACACTATAGGTTGGTTGTGGATTGACCATATTCTACCCATGTTGTGGTTTTGCTGTACGAAATACTACTGACAAAGAGCCCACTGAGGACCCCTGTTGGTAATCTAGGAGCTATTCTTATATTCAACAAAACTCTCCTAACCTCCTCCTATTGTTCTCAACTTCATTCCTTGATGGTGTGATACCACAAGCTGGGCACATCTGACATCTAATAGGCTGGGAGTTTTATGCCCCATCACAATGGCACATTACCTAGTCTTTCTATGTTTCAATATCCTCAACTATAAAATGGAAATTAATAATATTATTTTCAGTGTCTTCGTGAGGAAAAATGTCTAATACATAGCACCCTTCCCTGTGTTCTCAACAAATTTAAGAATAAGACAAAGGAATCCACAACAACAACAAAACCCGTGAATATCATAACGTCTCAGTAGGAAGAAGCAGTTTACGGTGAAAATTTAAGTAGAATTGTTTCTGCCTGCCCACTCAGGCCAGATCTCAGAACAGGGCATGGGGACTGAGGCTACTGGGCAGCCGCTCTTACATCCATTGTTTTTCCCCTGATTCATAAAGAGACAACATATCAGAAACCAAACCCCCTGCTCAGAAATTCTGAAAGACACTTGGCATGTGCTCACATACATAGATTAGTAACTAGTCTAATATTCAGGCAACTTACTACACTTCCATAAGAAAGAATAAAGGTCAAAAGGTAGAATTATTTTATAAAAACCAATCTCTATAGGAATTCTTCAGCTTTTTATTTTCTATTCCAATTAGAACTAATATTTCAGATTGTGCACATGCAGAATTGTAGCTACTCCATTGGGGAGAGTCTTACTTTCATGAAGTTGCTCCCCCAATTCCAACAACTTTCCTGTGGATATTCTCCTAGGACTGAGGAAAGACAATAGGAATTTTTCCTCTAGATACTTTAATATACATGAGAACAGAGATTTAATCGAATCCACTCCCATCTCAAATCATGTTAAAACTATAATTTCCATATGCAATGAGATTAAATGTAAAATAAATGAATGACAAATTGCAGGAATAATTGTTTTCATGAATACTAAATTGCACGCAAATTTTCTAACAGTGAAATCTCAATAGCAACAAGAGGACCCCAGATGTAAATATAAATCCCAACTTATGATCAAATTCTCAAACAAGTTTAAATCTAAAAATTAGATGTCTGTATTTCAACTAATTTTCCAAAGAAAGTGCAGATTTTAGTCTCCCAATTTATCTTATGGTGAGACCATGAGCTGTACTTTGTAGAGAATACAGTGATTGTGCACACAGGCCCAATAGGTGTTTATAGATCCATGTACCTAAAGTGATCTTATTTTCTGTGAACTCTCTGAGAATAGTGACTGGCAAAGGCTCTTTCTCTTTGAATAAAAGAACAATATGGAATATTCTTCACTCCCATCCTTTTCCCCCAGGTTAAGCTGGGGTCAGACAAAATGGTCAAAAGAAAGATCAGAAATAGAGTGTCCAGCACAGTGTGACCCCAGGGACTGGCAGGACCAACTGTTTCCTTCTTTAAACTGTGGCCCTGCTGGGGCTCTGTCCTATCTACTCAGCTATAAGATTGTATTCAGAATTAGACATTGGCAAAAAATTAGTCTATGAGCTTCAAGTTGTTTCTGACATACAGAAAATACTACATCATAAGCTTTTTGACAACAATGTTTCTTAAGCTTATAAGAGTTTCTCAGATATTTTAGAACTTGAGTTCAGGGGATTTATAACTTTAAATTTCTAGTTTGTTTCCACCTGATTTGTCTATTCAACAGATTGTTTGAAAACAAGGAAAATATTGGAATTGAAATAGCATACAATTATTCATATAAATGCTAAAACTTTTCATGTGATTTTATACAATTTTTAAAATATTGTGAAAAAGAAATCCCTATATATCTTTTGTAATTGTTTAAAATTTAATTTGTGTATTTCTGAATTTTAGTAACATTAATAATATATAGCTATGTAAGAAAAGCATGTTACATTATATGTACAGTTTGACCCATCTAAAAACGTCATAGTACATGCATGCATCATATTTATGAATGACAGCTGATGAAGACTCTATACAAATAGAAAAAACATTTGATATCATATACTCCAAACTAACAATGATTGGTTAGGAAGAAGGGATTGAAAATATGTTTTCCTCTTGAATTTTCTGCAATGATTTTATTATGAGAAAAATAAGAGAAACAAAAATAAACAAAAATTAGAACTATTTTCAGTTTGAAGGTATTTTCTTAACTGTCTAATAATTTCTAATCTGTTGCCAGATAATTGTGAATGTTCCATTTGTTTTGCAATAGTTTTATGACTTTTGAACTCATACTTTGATAATCACTCAATTCTACAGAAAAGTCCTAATATAATGGAAAAATTCCTAATAAGTCCTAATAAGCCTAATAAGTCCAGTAAGTCCTAATAAACCTATGGATAAATTCTGAGGCTGAAGTTACCTGAGGTTAGCTGGGGGCAGAGCAGGCAACTGTTGAGGCAGAAGCAGGCTAGAGAGCATGGCCAAGCAAGGTAGCCGAGCGGTGGTCCCTGTAGTGTCTTCCAGAGATTGCTGTCCCACCTGGGTTTTCTGCTGTTCACACAATTTAAACTTCTCTTCCTTACTTCTTTGCTTTTCGTCCTGCAATGAGCCTGTGTAACATGGCTTGGACTTCTGTTTGCTAAGTATTTCTATTTTATTCAATCCTCTTTTGGGACCTTAGATTTCCAACACATGGTAACTTTCTCTGAATGAAATGAAGTTAACGACCCTTGCAGGTCTGGTGTATAAGATTTTGATGTCTTGAAATCTTGCAAAAAAAAAAAATAGTCAAGTTGGTCAAATCTCAATCTTGTAACTGCTATTCATTCTTTCATTTATTCATTTCATAAAAGTTGAGTGCCTACTCTACCATGTCCTGTCTAGGTGCTGTAAAATGTAGGAAACCACACAGAATTCTTCAGCTGACTGTGATGGAAGATATGGAGGGAAAGGCTATGATCTGGGGCCAGGCCTATCCTGACTATTTGTACTTAAAATAGACCTCTGGTTACTGAATGGAACTATATTGTGGAGAGGCAAACGTGGAGGCAGAATGTCCATAAGATGATGACTATAGAAGGCCAAAAAAGAGATGAAGGTAGCTTGGTACCAAATGATGGCAAGAAGAAGTTAAAAAATGACTATAATAGATGTCATCTGTGAGTGAAAGAGTGAAGCTTAGGTTGACTCTAGGAGTTGTGCTATGAAGGAAAGGTAGAATAAGTTGTACATTTCCCAAAACAGGAACAGGGTAACTAGCTTACATGATTCCAAAAGAAGTAATAGATGCAAAAGTCAGTCAGAATCCATGGGACTATTCAGTTCTTATAAAATTGATATATATTTAGAATGAGACAACTGAAATTCAACGCTGGTCTATTCTTTAATCCCCCATAAATCCATTATCTATAGTACCGACAAATGAAAAGCTCTGGCATATGACTCATTCATCTGTGAAATCATTTCCTCAGTCCACACAGATGGTGTTTGCAGAGCATGTAACAGGGGGCAGCCTGTGGGAGGAGCAGGGATGCACAGTCACATGTGGCTATGTCTCCTATGGGGGAGAATATGAGAACGCTATCCCAGCAAGTCGAAGCCAAATCTCAAGACCTTTACTGTCCTTTTCTCTGGTCTAACATTTAATTTATTTCCGCTGCCTTTTTCTATTCTTCTCCTCCACATATCTTTGTGTAACTGTTGTCATAGCAACGACATAGTCTTCACTTGGAGAAATATTTGGCCAAGCCTGCATTATAAATCAAGGCCATCAGCAGTATGGTTCTTCTTCGGCTGTTTTTATGAACCCAAGTTAATATGAGGTCATGCTTTCATGAGGGATAGAGACAGAGGACCCTTTTTGCTAAAGTAGGGGTGAGTTAAATTTTCTGTAAAAAAACAGAGTAAATATTATAGACTCTGAGGACCATATTGCCTACGCACCACTACTTAAGTCTGCCCTAATTGCACAATACAGCCATAGACAATGTGTAAATGAATAGATGTAGCTGTGTTCTAATAAAGCTTTATTTACAAAAATAGGAAATAAAGCTAGATTTGCCTGATGGGTAACAGATTGCTAATCCCTGATGTAGTAAACTTCTTCTCACTGGCTTATCCATAGCAGAATTCCTGGGCCCTACCCCAGATTTCCTGAATTAGAATCTCTATGATATGAATTTGTAACAAGCTCCCAGGTGATGCCCGCTCAAGTGTGAGTTCAAATGGTGAAGTGAATCAAACTGCTATAAAACCTTCCCAAATAGAGTGCTAATTACCACAACTCTTCCCACATTCTAAAATCAATATCCATCCACTGTTACTGAGGTTAACATATGAGCAGCCTGAATAGTATTGAAAAAAAGGAAGAAGAAATTTGCCAACATTTTAAAGTCAGGGAGATTTCACTTGAAAATATGGATTTCCGGCTTCTCTTATAAACCAGAAAATCTGGCAGCCTTGAGCCCACATTCTTGCATAGCAAAAATATGCTAGAGTTGAGTCATAAACACTGATTCAAAGAAATCACATATGCTCAGATTTCCACCTCACTCCTCGCTACTCCACACCATCCGCCATCTCTTAACTGTCTCATTCACCTTTTCAGTTACAGATTTGCCTTCTGTGTTCATTTTACTTTGCAACCACTGATTTAATAAAAATTCTCAGCATGCATTAAAAAGGCTCATCATTGGCTATTTTATGCATTTTCCTCATATCAAACTATAAAGGCTTATGTTGAAAACTACACATATGCAAAGTTTTAATTTGAATAACTCTAGAATTCAAAAGACAAACCATTTTTATATTTCCTGTTGTAATTCCTATGACTTTTCTGTGTTGAGGAGGAATAACAGAAGGGACCCTGAATACTGAATGGCATGTCTAATGGAAGTGCTTTTACCAATTCCTAAAATGTTTCTGTGAGAGAAGAAGGTTCAAATTGTCAATCTTGATTTTAAAAATCAACTCTGTCCCCACATTCCGTATTTAAAATGAGAGTGTGTTTTATGAAGACTTAATGAGATTATAGCCACAGACTATCTATCAGAATAGCTTTCACATGATGAATCTGATATACTCCAGCTGTTGTTATTAAAAATTTATTAGTACAACAATTATTATTCATTATGGTAGTATTCACAATTGTTTGAGCAAATACATTCATTCTTAAACACATTCCTAATGGTTATCTAATTTTTCAAACTATAATCTGAATTATGTTATAGATATATATCTATTTATAAGACTATATTAGGTACCCCTTTAGCCTCATACTGGTGTTATTTTCTTGGCTCCCACAGGCATTTGAGTTTATTTTTAAGGTCTGATACTTATGAGAATAACAATTTTCTTAACCAAATTATTCCAGGTAGTTGGAATATCTGGCTTTTATATAATTTAATGTGAAAACTTCACATGCATTTCTAGCATCCAAGAATTTTGTTCTTTTGGATTCACCAGTGACTAAATATCAATGTTAAAAATATTAAATTTTAGCTTAAGAAACACAGGTTTTATACAATGTGGGCAGAAACCCATGATGTCTCACTAGTACCAATTATACATTCCTAAAAAGTTTATCACCACTCTCTCTAACGCACCTTTTCATAGTTCTGAGGGTATAAAAATGGTAAAGTGTCCATAGTAAAATTGCACACCCAGAAAGAAAAAGTTGGTCAAGGAGGTTAAAAAGAAGAAGGAGGAGGAGGAGAAGGAAGAAGAGGAGGAGGAGGAAGAGGAGGAGGAGGAGAAAAGAAAAATGAAGGAAAAATTGAAAAATTAGAAAAAAACATGGCTTTTGATTTTTACTAAACAGGAAAATGCTTATTCTTCACTCAGTATTCTATTTTGTTTGCACATTTCTTAATTTTTTCAGAGATACCCATCCTATATTTTTGGGGTGTAGATTCTTGTCTTCCTAGAAAGAATATGAACATCTTTAAAAAGAAACAAGGAAGACTGCTCCCGACGTAGTTTTAGTGATTGGTATTCCACGTTTTTTGTCACCCTGACCAGGCATTATTCCTTGGAAAATGAAATAATTCCTTCTGAAATTCTAGTCACACACACACACACACACACACACACACACACACACACTCCAAAACACAAGTACAGCTTCTCTCTAATGTACCTGGCTTTTACTTTCAGTGTTTGGAATTGACACTGTGTAACACTCTGGACTCTTCCTATTCCTGTATGCCTATTTTGATTCATTTTTCTCTTTCTACTTTATTTTATGATTTTCCTTAGGCTTTTGGGAGACTGTGTCCCCTTCCTTGTTTGATTTTATGACACAAATATTCAATGTCTAGGATATCAGACATTGGACACACACATATCCACATTTATCTGACATGTTATTTAAATTTATTGTAAATCATGAATGTTTTAAAACTACAAATATGGGGGCTGGTGAGATGGCTCAGCTGCATAAGCACCTGCCTGGCAAGCGTGAGGTCCTGAGTTTGACTCTGGGAACCCACATATGAAAAAAGGGCCAGGGATATCGCTCAGTGGCATGGGTGCCTACTGGCATGCGAGGTCCTGAGGTCGACCCCCAGTACCCACAAAAAAAAAAAAAAATGACAAATACTGTCTGTGATTTTCAAGAACATAGATGATTATCAATGTAACCTTGAACTTAGACTATTTGTTAACATAACTTACTGTTTGAATTTAAAGGAAAATTTTTCTGATTTTTTCCTCTCCTATGTGAAAAGAAAAATTTCAAGGAAGACAGGAAAAGGGGACATCTCAATTAAGACTGAGGGCCTGGATTTGTAAAGATAAATAGATAAATAAATAAATAATAAATAGTATACAAATCTATAATTTTCTATTATTTTGCTATAAAGAAGTATCAATCTTTCTTTAGATAGGGTTGTCAAACTGAAACATTCTAACAGGCAAAACCAGGAAATTTGAGAAATTTTAGCTACATGGCTATGCCCTTTTAAAAAACTGTTCTGTATGTGAAACTCAATAGACATTTTCAGCAACTATACATCAGGCCAAGAGGCCGACAGGATTCATACATTCAGCAATGTAAATGCTTCTAGTAGAAGCCGCCTAATTGCTTTGATGCACAATCTGCCAAAATCACATCTTGTGAGAGTAAATAAATGATAGCATGCTTTAAGTTGTAGGTTTCCAATAGGCTAAAGAGAAATCATTGACTTTCCTTTATTTTTTACTGTCTCCCCTACTCTCTAATTAATGGTATTTCTGTCAAGAAGAATATGAATACAAGTTTTATTCTCCTTTAAATGACTGAAATCCATCAGTCAGGACTTTTCAAACTTTGAAAAGTCCCCTGCATTAGAAAGCCCTATAGAATGCTGTTGAAAACACATCTGCTGGGTATTTTTCATGTAATTATGCTAAGTCAAATCTTCGTAAACAAAGTAAATTATAATCACCAATACTAGGTTTTGCAAAATAGCCCAAAGCAGATTTTCCTCCTAATGAGTAAGTCAGAATTAAATTGAACAAATACCACCGCAAAATTTAATTATTTTAGTAATGTTTTGGCCAATAGAATTGAGTGGAAGGGACAATGGGTAGTTCTGAGCTTAGGACTTAAGTGTTCTTTTAAGCCTCTTCTGTCTGTCTTGAAACTCTGTCCATCTGTGATGTGCACACCCTGGTCTAGTCCTCTGGACAAAGACAGATTCAAGGAGCTGGCAAGTCTTTCAACCCACCCCATCCCCAGCTAGCTAGGCAGCCTCACAAACACACCATTGAGCCCAGCCAATATATATATGCTGAGAAAGGCACAGATTTCCAGCCCACTGAATTTTGAGCCAATGCAGTAAATAATTCTTTGAAGGCACTAAATTTTGAGTGGTTTGCATGCAACAAAAACTGATACACATATCAGTTCATCACAATGGCCTCAGTGGGGTAGCTATGAAAAAGGAGGCTAAATGAGGAAGAGGGACAGAGATGAAATAATAATGACTCTGATGTGAGAAAAGGGAGAAGAGTATTGATAGGCAAGGAAACATATTCATTTTAACAAATCATGCCTTGAAAATCCAAATAGTACTGACTGCTAAGTCAAAAGTAGCATTGCACACAGTAATGAGTTTTAGCTAAAGAGTGGTTACTTACAGCTTATTATAAAAGGGGAGAAAATAATTAAATTTTTAAAACTTTCTTATCAATGTGACAATCTCTCCCTCTTAATTGAAAATTTAGATTATATGAATTTTAATAAGATAAGGATATGGTTAGAATTAAAGCTAACACATTGCACTTTGTCTTCTCTTTGTCAATTTGTTTTTTCCTTTTTTTCTTTTCCTTAATCTGCTGTAAAATTTTTTAAGTACTTTAGAATTATCATGTAGAATTTTAAATATTTTAGAATTATCATTTTATTTATTTTATTTGATTATTAGCCATATCCATTTTTATCCCAACCTACTCTCAAGTTATCTACTTCTTCACAAACAATATAAGGCTCTTAAGTAGTATAATTTCACTTTTCCCCTCTTTCATGATATTACTGTTATTATTCTACCTATGTTTTAAACTTCAAAGCACATTTTAATCATTTTTACCATATATAGTTCATTATATTTTTAAGGAAACTTAAATAAATCATTGTATGTATCCATGTAGTTTTGGTACTCTTTATTCATTTTGGTAAATTTTTGTTTCCGGCTGACATTAATTTCTTTCTGGCTAAAGAACTGTACCATTTCTTGCTGTGTATAACCTACAGTGGTGAATTCTCTTAGTTTTGTACATCTGAAACACTCTTTAATTTGCCTTTATTTTTGACAGATACTTCAGGAGGTCAAGAATATTGTTATGACATATTTTGTTCCTTCAGTATTTTAAAAATACTGTTCTATCTCATTTGTGTTGTTTTCTACAAGAAATATGCCATCATCTTTACCTTTGTTTCTCTCATGTTTTGTATTTTTCCTCATGGGCTGCTTTTCTCTTTAGTTTTTTGCTGGTTTTAAGCAATTTGATTATGATATACCTTCATGTAATTTCTTCTTTGTTTCATTTGCTGCGATTTGTCAAGCTTCTTAGGTCTGTGGATTTAGAGTTTTCATGAAGTTTGGAAAAAGTTAAACTATTTTCTCTTCAAATGTTGTTTTTTTTTTTTTTTTTTATTTTAAAGAGAAGAAAAAAACAAAACAAATCAAAATCAAATGTTGTTTTGTTCTCCTAACTTTCTTTTTACTCTTTGAACACCTGTTTATTCATAGATTTGACTGCTTGACATTATTCACACTTCATGGATACACTGTTATTATTTTTCTTGTTCTTAGTTTCTCTCTCTCTCTCTCTCTCTCTCTCTCTCCAGTTGGATAGTTTCTAACATATTCCTTGGCAATGCCTACTTGCTTTTAATTACACAGAGCTTATTTACTATCTCAGATGTTTGCTGACTTTTTTACATGTCTGGTGATTTTATATTAGGTGCCAGGTGTCCAGATATCTTTTCTTTTCTGTTTTACTTTTTTTTGTCGCTAAATAGCTTCATATTCCTGTAAGAATTCTTGAACTTTGGAAATGTCTTAAATTATCCTAAGTTTGATTTTTATGGGCTTTACTTTTACACTACATTAGGCTGACAAAAGCTACATTTAGAGTAGTGTCAATTTTTTACCACTACAAAGGCAAGATCCTTATTCTTCTGACTTTTTTTCCACTCCTGCTTTTAGTAAGAGGTCATATTTCTAAACTTGCGTGAACTTCAGAAACTACTTCTTCCACTTTTAGTTGGCTCTGTTCCTGGGCATTTAGTAGTTTACTTACTACTAAGCAGTGTGCAGTGAATGCTTGAGAGGAACTCATTCGCAGTGTTCAGAGTTCCCATTCCATGTAGTTCTCTCCTCTTCACTGTTTTCCCTTTCTTGCTCCATATGCCTGGCTCCCTAGACCCCCATCATCATTTCTTCAGTAGATGGGGGATGTCACTGTCTGACAGCACCTGCGTTCCTGCAGTCTACCGTGACTCCTGAGGCATCCAGGACAACCTTCGGGCTTTCCTCATTTCTCATCTCTCAAGAATTACTGTCCATTTCTTCATGTCCAATGTTTGAATGCCCTTTCTAATTTAATTTGTTTTTTAGTTGTTTCAAGAAAGAAGATAAGTCTGTTTCTGATTAATCCATCTTGATTAGACTGACTGCTTTCTTATATACTTGTATATCTAATGCAAATTTAAAGAACTTATATTATACGTGAAGAATTGCTTTATTGATCAGAATTCCAGGGGAAAAAAGATGTTTACTGTTTTATTACTGAGATTTATGAAAATTTCCCTCTGTAAAAGTTATAGAGGAACTGAAATAAAAATTACCTAGTTTTCAATCTTGTGGCTGGAAAATGTAAAAGGTCATTCCAGGAAATATATAATGTTGAAATTTCCTAGCACTGCTATGGAAATTTAAGGACTGAAAATGAGTAGGAGGGTTGTAGAGCATCCAGATGAAGACAAGGTTTAATATTTTCATTTATTTTGATTAACATTCTTATCAACTAAAATAGGAGGATCAGCTGATCCTCTTTCATCATATATAGAATCATATATTGAGATGCATAGGTGCAAAAAAGAAAATAATGAGTGTCTGCCAATGAAAATAATTTTAATAATATAAGACACTTTTGAAAAATGCTTTTCTAGCCCATGCTTCTCTCGTTCTCTCCCTCTCTCTCTCTCTCTCTCTCTCTCTCCTTGCAGCAACAGAGATCAAACCTAGGGTCTATTGCACACTAGGCAATTACACTATAACTGAGGTATGAATATGTTTTCTTTTAAGCAAAATATCTTTACTATTTTTTTTTGTGGGTACCGGGGGGTCGACCTCAGGACCTCGCGCACCAGCAGGCGCCCATGCCGCTGAGCGATATCACCGGCCCCTTTTTTTGTATGTGGGTTCCGGGAGTCGAACTCAGGCCCTCGCACTTGCCGGGCAGGCGCTTAAGCCGCTGAGCCATCTCACCGGCCCTATCTTTACTATTTAGAAAAGGTAGAGGAACTGTTATTACATTAAACATTTATATGCTATGGGTTTTTAAAAACAGAGAGGGCTTTGGTCAATACTCAAAAGCTGTATTTCCTTTTGAATACACATTGGGAGTTTACATTTTTTTTCAGTTAATATATTGATTAAGCATAACTGCATTGAATTGATTGGTTTGGGAGGAGCATAGGGAATTAATAAAACACAGTTCTTGGTGTGTCAGGGTGGGTCAAGGAGGCAGGACTTTGGGTACCACCCACAGTGCCTGCCTCAAACCTCCCCTGGGAAATGTTCCTCTGCAGCTCTTCCTGGCTGCCATGAACTAAACACTGCTGCTACACCAGACATTTCTACCACAATGTTCCTGCCGGGAAGCCAGCTGATGATGGACTGAAATATCTGAAAATGTGAACCAGATAAACCATTTCATACTTTAACTTGTGGGTATTGACCATCTGTTCCCAGCACAGAGAAAGCTAATATAATTAGTTTTATCAAGTACCAGATAATTTTAAAATTTACTAAAAGTAGCTTGCATCTAATATACTGGGAAATGATTACACTGTAGCCTTTCCTTCTCATTCAGATATCTCTAAAAATACTCAGAATTAATCCATTGAATTTTCTAGCTAAATCAACTGTATACCATTTGAACCTTATGAGAAATGAAACCATTTTTTGTATATTTACTTCAAGACTAGTTTCCTCTCCCTAACTTTCATTTATTTCTTTTCAACAAAGAGTTATACTTATTCATACTTTCCTAAAGGCTAATTTCATCTTTCTCTTTACATAGTCAAACATCGCTTGTAATTGCTTTGGCAGATAAAGAATTTTTTCTTGATTCACTTAATAAAGAGTCTTATTTTAAAGAGAAAAAACAAAACAAATCAAAAAAAGAACAAATTTTCAAAACAACGTAACATGAGGGTAACAATGGTCTTGTGAGAAAGCTTACAAGCATTCCTCTTAAAGTGTATCTTATAATACTATACCTAAGATAGAGGTTCATCCTGAGCATTCTGAAGGTTCATAATATTATGGGGAAGTAGCGGAAAGAAACACACATAATTTTACCACCCAGGGATAAAACTCATTAACATTTAGAACATTTGCTTCCAGTATAAGTTCAATTTGATTTTTGAGTGCAACTGTGTGTATGATTTGTTTATATCCCTACACATGTGGTTGCTCACCAAATGGAGAAACTCCACTAATTATGTATTTCCTCCAGTGTTGAATTTATCATTTAGCAACTTCATCATAGCTCTTCTGAGCTTCATAACCCCATTCCCAAATACAGCTTGATTTCTCCACACCTGCATTACTTTACTTTGTTCATTTTAACCACCCACATTCCCTCTTAGTTAAGACAGAGGTGATTAGAAACTACCAAGTGGACTCATTCTATTTTTAAGCTATTGGTTTTGATACACTTGAACAGTAAAGATACCTTAAGGAAATTAACTGAGAGGCTTAAGTGGTGGTGCATGGTATAGAATAAAACTCACTGGAGTAAGATAAAATACTATGGAAGCTCTCACCCACCCCCCTCTTCTTCTTTTTTTTTAATTTTTATTTTAAAGAGAAAAAAATAGAACAAAATTTCAGAACAACATAATAGGAGGGCAACAATGGTTAATACATTGCGTACTGTTATCTTTAAATTACTTTAAGTAATTTTAATTACTTAAGTAACTTTAAGTTACTCAGAGTACAAGATATCAGCATTCAACTGTCCAAACAATATTAACACAAACCTTTCTTTTCAATGAACTAAGAGAAATTAGTAATATATCTATCTTAACTATCTTTGTTAAGATAGTTAACAAAGTTTGTTTTGTTTTATTTAGTTTTTTGCTTTTCCCTTCCTTCTTTTCTCCATTCCCCCATCCCAGTTTCTCTTTCCTTTTGAACACTTTCTTCCTGTTTCACAATATCTATTAGACATTTTGGATCTTATTTACTCTCTTTCAGCTTCTCACACTAGGGAGACAATACAATTTTTACACATGTGCATCCGGTTTATTTCACTTATGAGTATGGTCTCGATTTGCTTCCATTTACCTATAAAACTCTCCAGTTTATCCTTCTTTATGCCTGAGTAGTACTCCATTGTATAAAACACCGTATCTTTTTTATCCATGCCTCAGTTGATGGGCATTTGGGTTGTTTCCAAGATCTAGCTATAACAAATTGTGCTGCTATAAACATGGGTGCACATATATCACTGTAGTACAATGTTTTAATTCTTCTGGGAAGATAGCCAGAAGGGGAACAGCTGGGTCAAATGGGACCTCTAATCCTAGTTTTATGAGGAATCTCCACACTCGTTTCCACAGTATTTGCACCACTTTACACTCCCACCAACAGTGGAGAAGTGTTCCTTTTTCCCCACAGCCCCTCCAGCATTTGTTGTTGGTTAATTTCTTGATAATAGCCATTCTTTCTGGAGTGAGATGGAATCTCAGTGTTGTTTTAATTTGCATCTCTTGAATGACCAGCGATGTTGAACATTTTTTTCATATGTTTATTTGCTCTTTGTATTTCTTCATCCGAGAAGTATATATTCATATCAGATACCCATTTTTGGATTGGGTCTTTAAATTGGTAGGTCTGATTTTTTTAGTTCTTTGTATGTTCTCAATAGTAATCCTTTGTCTGAGGAACAGCTGGCAAACATTTTTTCCCACGTTGTGGGTTGTCTCTTCACTCTGATGGTTGTTTCTCTTGCTGCACAGAAGCTTTTTAATAAGATGAGATCTCAGTTGTTGATTCTTTGTGATAGTTCTTGTGTGACTGGGGTTTTATTCATAAAGTCTTTGCCTACACCAATGTCTTCAAGAGTTTTACCTATTCTATCTTCCAGCAGGTTTAATGTTTCTGTTTTAATATTTAGATCTTTGATACATTTTGAATTTAGTTTAGTGCATGGTGAAAGATATGGGTCTAATTTTAATCTTTGGCATGTGCAGAGCCAGTTTTTCCAGCACCATTTATTAAAGAGGCTATCTTTCTTCCAGTGAAGGTGTCAAAGATAAAGTGGCTTAGTATGTCTGGAGTTGTTTCCGCATCTTCTAATCTGTTCCATTGATCTTCAGGTCTGTTTTTTTGCCAGTACCATGCTGTTTTTATTACAGTAGCTTTATAGTATAATTTCAAGTCAGGGATTGTGATACCTCTTGCCTTGCCTTTGTTGCCCAGAATTGCCTTTGCTATTCTAGGTCTTTCCTGGTTCCAGATGAATTTTAGGATTGTTTTCTCTAATTCTGTGAGATATGTTGCTGGAATTTCGACCGAATTTGCATTAAATCTGTATATCAATTTTGGAAGTATGGCCATTTTCACTACATTAGTTCTTCCTACCCAACAGCAAGGTATATCTTTGAATTTTCTGATATCCTCTTCAATCTCCTTTTTCAGAGTACTGTAGCTTTCAGTGTAGAGGTCTTTTACTTCCTTTGTAAGAGGAATTTCCTAGGTATTTCATTTTTTGGGGGTGCTATCGTGAAAGGTGTTGTTACCCTAATTTCTCTTTCAGTGAGTTTGTTATTCATGTATAGGAAGACTATTAATTTTTGAGTGTTGACTTTGTAACCACCTATGCTGCTGAATTTGCTTATTAAATCTAGCAGTTTTTTAGTGGAGTTTGGGATCTTCTATGTAGAGTATCACATCATCTGCAAATAATGATAATTTCACTTCTTCCTTTCCCATTGTTATTCCATTTTCTTCTCTCTCTTGTCTAATTCCCCTGGTTAAAATTTCCAGGACTACACTGAATAAGAGTGGAGACAGTGGACATCCTTGTCTTTTTCCTGATTTTAGAGAGAAAGCTTTGTTTTTGACCATTTAATATGATGTTAAATATTGGCTTGTCATAAATGGCTTTTATCAGATTAAGATAAAGACCCTCTACTCCAATTTTCTGTAGGGTTTTATTGTGAATGGGTGCTGGACTTCATCAAAAGCTTTTTCTGCATCTATTGAGATGATCATATGCTTTTTGTCCTTGGCTCTGTTAATAACCACCCCCTTCTTCTGGCAATAGACCTAGGTCTGGAAATTACTAGATAGCTTCCCTGAAGCCAAAAGCTGCAGAAGAACAGAGAAAACAGAGAAGAGGTTGGAAGAAAGTTTTTAAGTTCCACTCTAGCCTCCATTGCATGGTGAGCTGCTATAAAGGTGCTTTTGCACAACAGAAATCTGCAGTCAGGGCCCAGGAACTGTTTTCAGATGTGAAGTAAGTATGAGTGGACAGAATAGTATCTTAAGATGCATATTCCTCTCTGTTGTCCCTTTCCAAACCCTGAAAAAGAAGCATACTCCAAACAGTCTTTGTAATAATTTCAAAGTAAGTTCCTGACTAGAGATTTGCCTGGTAGAATGATAACAGTGGTCATGAGAGTTTCTATAAAGCACAACTCTTTCCACTTGGGCCTCATTCTTTTTTATTCCTAAAAAGTACTAGTAGGGGGACAGAATTTAATGGCTTTCAGCCTCTGTCTAATTTTACATTACTGACAGAGAAGCTGAAACATAAGAAAATGTAAGTTCACAGATCCAAATGTCTACATACATGAGGAATGTGACTACTACAAAGAAAGGGAATACCAAAGGCACCTGAATCAGAGCTGATATAAAAGCTCATGAAAGAGGCCAGGCATGGTGGCCATGCCTGTAATCCCAGCACTTGGGAGGCTGAGGCAGAAAGATCACTGTGAGTTTGAGGCCAGCCTGAGCTACAAAGTGAGTTCAAGCCCAGCCTGAACTGCATAGTGAAACTCTGTCTCGAAAAGAAAATAAATAGGGCCAGTGAGGTAGCTCAGTGGCACAAGCACCTGCCTGGCAAGTGCGAGGTCCTGAGTTTGACTCCTGGTACCCACATATAGGGGAAAAAAAGGCCGGTGATATCGCTCAGCGGCACAAGCACCTGCTTGCAAGCTCAAGGTCCTGAGGTCGACTCCTGGTACCCACATAAAAAAAAAAGACAATAAAAAAATTAATTAATTAATAAAAAATTTAAAGAAGCTAATAGAAGAATCATATTTTATCTGAAAAAGTAATGAAGAACAATTAGGTTGGATAGAAAAAGGTGAGATATAGTTTTAGAATTAATTAGTATGATTGACGTCATTAAGAAACCCTCAGGAAAGTATTAGAAAAGGATACTCAGTATTATTTTTACAGTATAAGATATATGGAGAAGAAACTAAAGATGTCAAAATTGTGAAATTGAAGTTCCATAACAAGAGAAAGAAAACAAAATTACAGACAGAATAAAATATGTTTAGTAATGACAGAGATACATTTCCTAGACCTAAAGAAAGTTGAAAAAGTTCAGACTGGAAGAAGCCATGGAGTCAACAAGAGATGGAGGGGAAGCGGATGAAAAGAAGAATGAAGATGTGCTATGTACCTGTACCAGCTCCCAGGATGATTGTAATCATTATGTACTGCAAACATGTACTAATAAATATTTTAAAATAAATAAATAAAATAAAAATAAGGAAAAAAGAGAGGCAATTATAGTACTCAATACAGTCTAGTCAACACACTGAAGACAAGAATAAAATTCTAAAAGTTTCTAGGAATAATGGCATATTACCTACAAAAAATAAGAAATTAATAATATATTTATTGATATAAGAAAGTATTAAGCTAAGAATTTTAGACCCAGAATTTTATATTGGGGAAATAATTTTTATTTAAAAATTAAATTAATATTTTAATTGACAATATATTTATAAGGCATAATGCAATATGTTGATCTATGTAAACATTGTAGAAAAACAGATTTAAAATATAGACTATAATAAATTTTTTCAATGTAAATGCTCCAAAGTTTTCCCTTGAAAACTGTCTTGAAGAAAGAAATCGTAATTGAAGGAAAAAACCATAACAACACCCAAACTTTTATCTTCTACCCTTCTCTTGGGTTTCAGATCAAATTGCTAATATCTTTTTGACAACTTCAGTTTGATGTTTAATGAACATCTCAAACTTTACATACCTGAGGCTTAATTTTTAATTTACTTTCACAAAACTCTGCTAAAAAATAAAATATATGCCAAGCACATTTGATGGTGGAGTAATGGAACTAAGAAATGGGAAAATGGCAATACTGTGCAAACTAACAAATAAATCAGACTCTAGTGTCTTGCATGAACCAGTAATGATTCTGTGATGAGAACTGTGCATGGAACCAAAACCTACATGGAACCAAATCCTCACAGGTGAGAACAACAACCACCAAGTCATAAATGGAGGCAAAAAGCAAGGGCTTTAGGTCCATACCAGAAAAAGTTGATAACGAGGATGATAGCTAGACAGAAGGGTCCAGTTAGAAGGATCATAGCTAGAGTTAAGCACTTACTTACAAACTTTTGAATATAGAAGGGAATAACCCAGTAAAGAAGGAAAGCAGAAAACATTATATAAGGACAGAACACACTTGGAAATAATTTTCTGCAGAAATTTGGAAATGCTGAAATAAAAGGTGACAAGGTTCAGGAAACAGCGCCCTCATGCTTCATAGTAAAGCCTCATCGCACTTAACGAGGAACCTCAAAGTATCTCTCTGGTCTTTCCCTAACCATTGTCCACACTGGCCTTTGAGTTTTTCTGAAATGCCAGGGCTCATTTACTCCATGGCATTTTTGCACACCCTGCTCTTTCTGAATGGAACACTTTTCCCATGATCTTGGCCTTCCATTTTTGTGAACCAACAAGAAGTTATCTCTTCAAAGGGATATACCCTGTGTCTTCTTTCTAATGGTGTCCTTTCCCCCATGTCACATGATTTCGTGTCACCTTATTTTATGTTCTTCATGGTAATAATCATCTTTTCACTTTATCTTTAAAGTGTCTTTATTTTCTGCTTTCTCCACTCTATATAAACCCTGCAATAGCAGAGTTCTTCTCATTTATTTTCTCTTCTCGGTCCTTAGTATCTAAAATGGTGCTCTACTAATAGGAGACATACATAATTATTTACTGTTCCTGAATGAATAAAGTAAGCATTATACATTTTGCCAAGTTTCAGGGGCCTGGTTGAATTTGGACACATTTTTAAAAAGCACCAAAGTGGATAGAGGGAGTGGTTATGGTGGGGCCTTTAGTAGAAGGGTCAGTTGTTTATTATTTACTGTTTATTTACTTTTTATTCTATATTATATTTACTATTAATAGGTGTGCTAATTGTTTTGTGTAGAGACAGCTAAGGAATTGTATGGGGCTCATGGAGATATAGGTAACACTGATATCTTAATTTTCTCATCAATATAATAGAAATGTTGTGGTTAACAAAATAATGCATTTAAAGCACATAATAAAAACCCTGACAGTCAAAGTTAGCTTTATTTCCCTAACAATAGCTAAGCTTTGCTTGATAGACTATGGAATTGAAGATTTGATATTAATATTACCTTATTTATATGTACAATTTTATTGTTTTCATGTGTCAGCTAAAAATTAGTTATAAAAAGAAGAGTCTACTGATACAATTGAGGGTTCATCTATTCAGTTTTCTTTCATTTTTATTATTTTGTGACTCTTCTTATTATTAAGTCAAAATTGTCACTGGGAAGCTGGGACCAGCAGCCCTACCATTCAGAGTTCAGTCAAGACACACACTAGCCATGCAGAAGTAGCCAAATTTATTGCAGACTAGATATACATTTACACACTCAAGCAGGAAGGCAGCCAGTGCTACAAAGGCTTCCACTTCAAATGAAAGCTTGGTATCTTTTTTATGTACAGAAGTGTTATTCCTAGGGCCCACAGAACTCGAATGATTACCATAGTTACTATTTACACAATGTTTATGTTTAGCAACATTTTTTCCTTAAAGGTTGCTTTGGAATGTCAGTATCTCAAAAATGTAGGTCCCTAATCATATAAGAAACTTATGAAATAAAATTACAACAGAAAAATTTCTAATGTAAATCAAGATTCAGCCCGAGGTCGGGAGGGTCTTTAAAAAATGTTTCTAGTACAATTATCTTACATGATTTATGTGTTCTTTGGCCTATTAGTCTGGTTTTCAATCTGTATATATGATAATTAACATTATAAGGTCTTATAAGATAATAAATAAATCTGATCCTGGAAAAAATGAAAGGGGGTGGAGAGAGAGAGAAAAAGAAGGAAATTGAAATTACATACATGTACCAATCTCCTACAGTGTTACATACATGTACCAATCCCCTACAGTGAATGTAATCATGTACTCCAATCACGTACTAATAAAAGTCAAATTTTCAATACCATTTCAGCACCATTCTGGCAACCAGGAATGCTCTATGCCTTGTTTTGGAAATAAATGGCCAAGTGGCCAGGTATGGGATGGAATGTACACAGTGTGTAAACTTAAAATGTCATTGTGCTCTGTGGGATTGCTTTGAGTTTGAGATTTAAGAAATGATTATACGCTGAGGTCTTTGTTTCTTAATTTAAGTATAAGTGGCAAAGCATGCTATCTTGGACCTATGTTTGTCCCTGAGGCCCGCTAAAGTCTTAACTACATGCCTAACAATAATCTTTATCTATAAGACCTTATGCTGGTTAAATCCTGCCCATAATTTTTGTGGAGCTTCCAAAGGCTTATACTTAACATAAGATGGAATGGAGGCCACTGGCAATTCCCATTTATAATAAAAATCAATAAGACTACCTGTGTGACATTCTTTTTCTTTCCTTCACTCTTACAGCCTTAATTAACTCTGTTTTGGCTTTAAATTCTTTTTTCCTTAATTTCATGGCTAAAAATATGGTTTGTTCATTTCAGTCTTTATCCTTTAGTGTTTGTTCTCCTCCAGTTTCTATTCTTATATTTTTCTTAGTTTCTTACCCTGTGAAATTGTAATAAACGTAATCACTGCTTTCATGGTGAGAACATTGTTAACAGATGGTAGGTTTTCAAAATGTGAATCATTTAAAGTAGGAGACACTGAAAAAGGTAATCAAAATTGGATTCTGCTTAAGACTGAAAGAGAAAGGTCATTTTTACCCTCATGAAATAAATTAAAGTCTGATACAATGAACAACATTACTAACTGCCAGGAGCATTCAGGAAAGCATGTAGAAAGGCATGGGAATTCACTTGTCTCTCTTAATTAGTTAATGGATTTTGAACATTAGTCATTAGGTTTCTATGTTTTAATTAAAGTTATTTATGTAATGAAATTTCTGAGCATAAAATATTTCTAATAAGCATTTCATCATTTATTCCAGAAGGGTTTCAAGTAAATGAGTTCAAGTAATTCAGCTCTGCTCCAGGAAGGAGCTGGTGGGAGCTGAAAACCAAGTGTCATACTGAAACGGGAGGGCTAAGCAGAAAGTGCTACAGGAAGAGGTGGGAGGATCTGGAGGGTGAGTCCTCTGGCACTACCAGCTCCCAGGAAAAACACTGAAGAGAAAGTGACCAGCGTTATTAAAGATTTAGTTTATATGAAATCCATTTTAATATTTGTGCAATTTTTTAATTTTTTGTCTTTTAATTATTTTGTTGTAGCTTCTTACCGCTATGCTTTTTTAAAACCAATTTTAGAATGCTTGAACTGAAAAACCATTTTTCTTTTTTTTACTATTGCATTAGTTTCTTATTGGAAGAGTATTGCAATGTCACGCAGTAATTGGTAGTTGCAGTTACCTCTAGTAGTAGAATTACAAATGATGAGCCACTTCTACTTTTTCTATGTTCCCTGAATATTCTTTTTTTTTTTTGTGGGTACTGGGAGTCGAACTCAGGACCTCGTGCTTGCCAGGCAGGCGCTTACACCACTGAGCCATCTCACCAGCCCTCCCTGAGTATTCTTAACTTATTCTAATTAATGTAAAAGGAAAGAAGATAGAAAATAGAAAGTTATTAGAATACTACAGTAGTAATTCTTATTAGTAAGAACCAAGCGAAAACTGAAATTAGAGGGTAGAGTTAAGGTGTAAAGTCTCAAAGTTACAACCCCAAAATAATACAGCAGTTTCCCAGGGAAATTTAGTAACTTTCTAGTGGAAGAACTTGGAGTTTCCCATCTTCACCTTTGAAGAGATGACAGTTAAAATTGTTCAATATCTCTGGCCCTTAGAAATGGGCAAATTAAAACAACAGTACATTTCCATCTTACTCCAGATAGAATGACCACCATTGAGAAATCAGTCAACAACAACTGCTGGCAAGGCTGCAGAGAAAAAAGGATCCTTTTTACATTGTTGGTGGGAATGTAAAGTAGTACAAACATTATGGAAATAACTGTGGAAAAATAAAAACCTGACAGTAGAAATTCCATTTGACCCAAATATTCACCTTCTAGGTATCTTCCTGAAAGAGTTGAAGACAACATGCCACAGCGATTCATGCACACCCATGTTTATAGGAACAAAATTTGTAATAGCTAAATCTTGGAAGCCACCTACATGTCCATCAACAACATATGAATGGCTAAAGAAAATGTATTTATATGCCATGAAGTATTACTCTGCCATAAAGTAGGATATGCTTGAGTCATTTGTAGAAAAATGGATGCACCTTGAGACCATAATATTAAGTGTAGTTAATCACAAACATAAGCTTTAATATTGCATGGTTTTTCTTATACAAAAAACTCAAAATATAAATAAGGAGCAAAATAAAAGATAGATGAAGGATAATAGGAGATTGACATTTTGCAAGTGGTAAGGGGATCAAGAGATGGAAGGATGGGATAGAAAAGGGATACAAAAAGAATTAAGATGTGTTATGTACATATACCAACTCCCCATGATGAATAAGTTCATTATGTACCGCAAACGTGTACTAAAAAGATAAATTGAAAAAAGAGATATTAACATCATGTTTCCTTTGGTAGGATGTATTTTTAGAATGAATCATTACATCTGTGGTGTTCTTTCCATTTATGTATAATTTCCTTTTAATCATGGAACTTATATCAGAAAAATCCAAATCTACAAAACAAATAACATATTTTTCAAATTCAGGATCACTTAAGATGAGGAAAAACATGAGATTATGGGCTAGGGATTAAAGAGACTTGACAATTAAGTGCAAAATGGGATCCTAGATGAAATATATGATGAAATCTGAATAGGATCTGCACTTTATCCTATAGTGTCATACTGATGTTCTTGTAGTCTTTATACTTCAATATTGTCATATAAGATGTTAATGTTAGAAAAATCTGAATGAAGTCTATACAGAAATTCTCTGTATCCTATCATAATCTATGTCTGAAATTATCTAAAAATACAAAGATAAGAATACTGAGGGAACATAGAATAAGTGGAAGTGGCTCATCATTCGTAATTCCACTGCTAGCGGTAACTGCAACTACCAGTATCGCAGACATTGCAGTACTCTTCCAATAAGAAACTAATACAACAGTTTAAAAAAAATGGTTTCTCAGTTCAAGTATTCTACAATTGGTTCAGAAAAAAAGCGTATCTGTAAGAAACTACAACGAACAAATTAAAAGACAAAAATTCAAAAATTGTACAAAGATTAAAATGGATTTCATATAAGCGAAATGTTTAATAACGCTGGTCACTTTCTCTTCAGTGTTTTTCCTGAGAGCTGGTAGTGCCAGAGGACTCGCCCTCCAGATCCTCCCACCTCTTCCTGTAGCACTTTCTGCTTAGCCCTCCCGTTTCAGTATGACACTTGGTTTTCAGCTCCCACCAGCTCCTTCCTGGAGCAGAGCTGAATTACTTGAACTCATTTACTAGAAACCCTTCTGGAATAAATGATGAAATGCTTATTAGAAATATTTTATGCTCAGAAATTTCATTATATAAGTAACTTTAGTTAAAGAAAAATAAAGTTGTTAAAGAGGTAGAGGACAAGTGAACTCCGATGCCTTTCTACATGCTTTCTTGAATGCTCCTGGCAGTTAGTAACTTTGCTTATTGTATCAGACTTTAATTTATTTCATGAGGGTAAAAATGATCTTTGTTTTTCCATCTTAAGCAGAATCCAATTTTTATAATTAAAATATAGAAACCTAATGACTTTAAATGGTTTTGGACTTCCTTATTTTCTGGCATTACAGTATGTTCTAGATTCAGGTCATATTTTCTTTTCTTGCCCCAGCCTTGAAATAAACTACTTCTACAACAATCTCTGATTATTTTTGTTGAATAATAGGTTTTAGAAATCAAGATCTGGGTACTGTGGTGATCACTGCTCTTGGGGTATCACTACTTTGAAGCTCTTTCTGTAGTCAGAGCTAGAAATATGTGTACATATAGAAAGCCAGGCACATGCATAGACAGATACAGAAATAGATGGATAGTTAGATAGGTAATAGATAGGTAGATACATAGATATCATAAGTATTTTCTACTTGTGAGTTTTTAAGAAAGTCTTCCTAATTTTCTTCATTCTACCCACCACTGATAACTGATAATTTTCTTTAGCATTGTGCTAGTTCATAGATATTTGCAATACTCCTCTCTGATTACAGACTCAACTGTGATATCCTTAAGCTCTTGTTACTCTATGTGTGGCCCTGGACCAGCAGTAACAGCAGCAGTGAATGTGTTAGAAATACAGAATCTCACATCTCACCCTCTAGCCGCTGATTTAACATTTGAATTTTAATAAAGTTCTTCCAATGATTAGAATGTGTACTAGAATATGACGAGTACTAATTTTAAAGAAAAATTACTTACTTTTTTATTATCTTCATCTTTTTTGCCCACAGAGTAGATCCATTCACAGTAAGTTTTGAATGATTTATGAGTTGACCAAGCTCACTTAAATTTCTATGAATGTTAATTTCAGTTTTTAAAAAATGGCAAGCTCTGAGACAAAGGCCAAGCAGTTTAAATATGAGTGTTTAATGGGGTAGTACAACCAAATGCAAATATACTTTTCTAAAAACTCTGTGCAGGGCAAAAGCAGAACATATCCACAACACAAGGGTCATGAGTTTTCAAAGCATACATTATGATTAACCCTATCAATGGTGACAGGCAAGCTTTAATGTTCTATGATTGATATATGTACTACAGAACAGTCTGCCAAGGCAAAGACATTTGTGGTGTAGCTTAATGTATTAATCAGCTTTCCCGTTGCTGAGACACAATACCTGACACCTTCAACTTGAATTGGAGGAGGTTTGTTAGGCTCTTGGTTTCAGAGAGGTCAGGCTATGGTAAGATGGCTCCCAGGCAGAAATATGGCAGAATTGTGTGACAGAACAAAGATGCTTAACTCATGGTGAAGGGGAAGCAGAGGAGGAAAGCAATTATAGAGAGGCAGGATGAGGAACCAGATATAGTACTCATGGCCACGCCAATATTACCCATCCAGACACACCCAGAATATGTTCCACCAATCCCCTGGGGGGATTCCAAAGTTGATCAAATTGACATTGCACGATAACCACCACACTTGACATGTTACTCTATTAGAATAAAGTGAGATCACAATAATTTTTAAATTTAATAATTATAATCATAATATTTACTGAAAAATTTACTAAGCCTTATATGTATTCTTTTGTTTAACTCATACAGCTTCACTATGATGTAGGTTCTACCGTCCCTCTTTTATAGCTAAAGGAGATCGATAGACGTGAAGTAACTTGTTGAAAAGCCTTTGGGTTAGCTCAGCTTTGCCTGATTACAAAGATTCAACTCTTAACTACTACAACATGCAGGTGAGAGCTAAGAATACACTCACAACTACTCACACTCATCCTGAAAAAGCATGAAGTCTGTCACGCAGCAAACCTCCTACCAGTTTGAACTCTGATCCTTGTCAGCAGTGTAAGCCTTGACAAATTATTTAGCCTGTCTTTCTGAATATTTTTTTAACTAGGACAATAGATATACCTGCCTATAGAGCTTTTATAGAGAATAGTCATTTAAATTATAATATATGCTGAATTAATAAAGGTGTTCTTATTATTTCTTCCTATTATTATTAATATCATACTAGGTAGTTATATCTCCAAACCAAAGTGGAAGGCCCTAAGGTTTTATATATGTAAAACATATTATATATATAATATGTATAACGTATAATATATATACATATATTTCAAAGTGATGAGAAATTTAAAAATATCTATCCAGATATAATATAGAATATTTTCATGAAGTTCCCCTGGGAATTGCTCATTTAACCTGCAGTAACATAAGAAAGCAAAAGAATACACTAATAAGCAGATTCAATTGTCCTTAAAAATACAAAAGCATTTCAACCTACTTCTTTAGCTCAATCCCCACCCAACATGAACCCCTATTATAATCGCTCATAGAGCCACACATTTTACAGAAGGATTCATTTAATAAGAAATAATATAATCCATATTTCTATTTATTTGGTACTCTATCAAAAATAAACAACTAACTCTCTGATGAATTAATATATTTCACTTTTTGTTCTGAAGTATAGGTTTGGAAAGGCCAGAGCTATTCCCCGCCGACTTAAATAGAGAAGTATTTAATTGGTGACTGTTTTGAACCTTGACTTGTTTAATATATTATTCATTAAAAACTTCTTAAGTCAAAGAATGTGTTATGTGGGACTCAGCAAGTGTGCGAGATTGGTCGTTTGGGTAGCTGCCCTTTAGATGTGCGGTTCAGTTATTTATAATGTAATAAAAGAAAAAGGAGCATAAATTACATAAGATGGCAAAACTAATTGCCAGCCAAATTAGCAAGCTCAAATGAAAAGGAGTGTTTTGTTCTAGGATCCATTTTCTTACAAAAAGTATACCAGACCACAAATGGAACAGTGGAGGCAGAAGAAGAGAAAACACAAGTGGTGGGAAACAAAAACAAAAACAAAAAACTACACAGCAAAAACTAAATAAATAAAACATCTTTTATGTGATCTTATTCTTCTCTCAACAAAAATATAGTTTTGAATATGGTCTGGAGTCAGAGTTGTGTGAGTACAGTGGCTGGCCTCTCCCCAACCAGCTGTGTATGACCTGTTTGATAAAACTTGTCAGATCCCTATCTATAAAATGAGGCTTCTTGACACCTACTTTAACTGTTCAAATGACACTTTTTCAAAGAAGCATCCGGAGTTCCTGGATAAAAATAGCACCTGAATCTTACTTTCTGTTCTACTTTCATTGTCTTCATTACCCTGTACTCATCGTTACCTGATACTGTATTTAATAAGCAATGTTTGTTCTGTTATTTTCTCTCCTATAAGATGAAATCCAAAGGAGGGGAGGGATTTTTTCCCTCCCTACTGTAACCCCAGCACCTATAAATGGATCTGGCGTATAATAAACTGAGCACATGTGGACCATATTATTGCTACTAAAGATAAACAGATTTATTTCTAAATCTGAGTAAAATATTTTCTCTTTTATTGAAAATTACCATTTAGCTTAAAACTGAACTTTCATTTTAAACTGATGAGTGAGAACAAAGTTATCCATTTTTAGTGAATGTCTTCCCTCTTCTACTTACTTTCATTGTATTTTCATTTTAGTACTAGACACATGTAGCTGCAATATATTGAACTATGTAAATAAACCAACAAAGGCAGTCTCCCCTAGACTATAAGCTGAGTTTTATTTGCTTACGAGCAACCAAAAACTATGACAGTTCACCTAAGAGTAAAGACAAAAGAGCTGATCATGGAAAGGAAGAGCCTTCAGAATCCCATTAATAACCTCCATTTACAAGGAGTCCACTAGAATCACCACACCATGTCAAAATTTTTACATAATTATCTTATTTCCTTCTCCCGTGAGCGCTGGAAGGTATAGAGAATTATCATATGCCTATTATGAATGGGTAAACTGTTGTAGTTTGAATTTAAATAATCTTCTCAAGGTCACCAGTTAGTGACAGATCTGTGATGCAAACCTGGCTGCCCTGTACTCTTTTTTCCCCATGTTGAACCGAATACCAGGTGCTCATGAATAGTGCATGTCCAGCTTTCAGGAAGGGTAGCTCCAGGGATCTCATGTTATTTCTTATCCCTGGCATCCATATAATTCATTTTAATAACTATCAGTTCAAATTCTTAGAAAAAATAAATAATTGGCTTAGTTGTCAGCTTTTGGATGAATAAACTGTGGTTCAGGGACATTAACTACAGGCATGACATTTGTAGGTTAATTTTTATGGTACAGAGCTTTGCATAGAGAAAAGATAAATGCTGTAAGCCAAACAGAATTCAAGAATTATTTAATATATAAGGTGTCAAATATTAAGGATGTGGTATATAGATTTGGAAATAGGAAAAAATGGCTTCTGTTTAACTGTGTGACAATCTTGAGTGATACATATTATTATTCATATTTTCTAGCTAAGAAAACTGAGGACAGGTAGATTAATTCACTCTCAACATTAACGAGCTAAAGGTCAAGGTATACTTTAACACATTATCTACTGGTTCCAAAGTCTGTACTTTACCTACTATAAGTTTTGCTATTTGTTTGGCTCAGAATTTCATCAGAATAAACAAAGAAGGAACATAAAAATGGAGGATTTATAAGAAAATTTTAACAACTTTTTTTTTGACCAGTAGGATAAAAATGCAGGCAGCATATAAAAATTTAGAGTTTTTCTCTTATTTGTCAAAAAAATTCAAAGTATCTTTTAAGTAGAAAATTATATGCTTCTCAAACTCCACATTAGTGCGACTTAGGTCCAAATGATAATTTTATACTCAGTTAAAAGCTGAATCAAAGAAGATATCACAAAAAGGATTAACAGCAGTTAATGATATGAAAAGAAAAAATTTTAGATCAATTAAATTTTATAGAGTTTGAGCAAAGAAAGATTCATGAATTGGGCAGCACCCAGAACAAGTGGAGAGCTCAGCTCCAGATGTGGGCAGGGAATATTTATAAACAGAAAGCAGAAGTGATAATATAAAAACACCTTGATTGGTTATAGCTCCTCCTTATTTAGGCATAGTTTTATTGGTTGGCAAACTATGATTGGCCGAAGCTCAACTGTAATGATTGGTTATGACTCAACTATTTGTTAAAAAAGTACTCCTAATTTAGAAACTCATTTTGTTTAAAAACAAAGGTAGGTTGTGGTTTGTTAGGAAGAGAGTCAATGTACAGATGCAGCCTCACAACAAGATTAAAGTGGGAAAAGGTCAAGAGACTATAACACATACTGTTCATTTAATTTGTGTTTCTGTCTGAGAGATTGAAATGATTGCCCATGCCCACTGAATTTGGTTATATCAATAAACTGACTGATTATTAATTTCATATAGGGATGCCGTCTATTTTTAAGAAATATTCTGAGAGAGTGGAAGGAAATTAATAATCTTTCTCTCAAGGATTGAATCAGTTAAAAGACGTTAGGAAAAATGGGGATAAAACTAAAAGCTGTATTTCTAGTGAAATCTTATTTCATAAAATATCAAACTTCAGGTGGAAATTATACTCTCTACTCCATTTTACTTCTAATTATTCATCTATACATAGATAGCCGCTGAACATGAGCCTAGGGCACACACGCACACACAAAAAGGAAATTCTATGCACATAATTTTACTAGAAAAATAAAACAGAAAACACCTATGCTACCCGCTGATGATGATACTTTCTGTTTCCCACCAATAATGTGAGCAAAATGAACACATTTAGGAGGGGCAAGATGGTTGGAGTATTATTTGTCACTGACTCTAGGTGAAAAGAAGTCACTATTTTATGTCCTATACAGAGACAATTTAGTATCGTTTCTATGCATTTATCCTTTCTTTAATCTTCCATTCATCTATCTATAGCTATTCATCTATAAGTTGATATATCTGTCTATCTAGTTATCCAGCTATCTAATCAAATATCTTTCATCTAACTCTTTCAGCCTAAATAAAATGCCCAGATGCTTTTAAATATCATACCCATTCTTGTGATGTGAAACTATTAAAACCATGTATCAGAAGTACTATACTTTTCAGCTTTCTAGTTGCTGAAACAAAATACCTGACATCCAAAACTTAAAGGAAGAGAGGTTTACTTGGCTAACAGTTTCAGAAGTTTCAGTTCGTGACTGCCTGGTTCTAAGGCAGAAACACCATGGAGAAAGGGTACAGTAGAGGAAAGGTGCTTAGTTCTTGGCAGTCAGGAATCAAAGAGCAGGAGAAGAGTGCTGAAGGCATAGCCCCAGCGACCCACCTCCCTCCAACTGCCCCCCCCAACAGCACATTCGGCTATGAACATCAGCAGATTAATCCATCAGTAATCATAGCATCCCCGGATCCAGTAACCTTTCCAGGAATTTAGTAATCCAGTCAAGTTGATAATTAAGCATCACAGGTACTAACTAGAAATCTATGTGTGGAGAAAAAATATAAAAAGTGAACATTCAAGGCCTAGATTTCAGAAATTTCAAAGCTCCATTAGCATACTGTAAAATTGAATCTGTAGTCATTCAGAAAAGGTGTAAATGATTCCAGGTATTGTGTCTTTCAAGTGCTCAGTAATTTACAAACTTCATTTAGAAGTGAAAATAGTCCACCCCAGGAAGAAGGAAGATATGACAAAATAATTAGTCTATAATGGACACTCTGTAGGATCCCCAGAGTCACTTCAAATGAATATTTTTAATATCACATTAAATAATGACCAGTGGAACTCTTTTCAAATATCAAAATATGCAAGGTACAAGTTAGACCCGGTTAGGTGGGAGAGATGCTCTGTCTTGTATCACAGAGTAACACTGCTGTGTGTCTAATGGATTACATTTGAAAGCTATTTTAAAGACTCAAGCTGAGTCTCCTTATGTCCTAAATAACACCTCACTATTCTCCTTCCACTGGTAACAAAGTATGGATGAAGGGCAAAGCTGCCCAAGGAGATACAGCTACAAATTTTTGTTGTTACTGCAGCCCAGGATATATTCAGTTCTCTTTTTGTGATAACTCTGCTCTCCTTCCCTCTCCTCCCCCACCCACCCACCCCCATTTGGACCCAGTTCTGAATTTAGTAACCAAGACTTTTTGTAGGATTTTGAATATATAATATTTTCTGGACTCCCAGGGACATTTTAAAAAACTTCAGGAATAAAAATTCTGGTTTCTTTCTTGCTCCTCAGTGAGCTAAATAGCAGAAAGAGTATATTTTTTCTTATTTTATTCAAAAATTTCATCAAAACTCCTTCAGTGTAGTCTTGATTCTTTCTGAGAAACATGGTCAGGAATTTACAACCCTGTAACATCGCAATCAGCAGAGAAATCTAGGCCTTAAAATATGGTGGCCTTCAATTTCTATAGGATGGTGCTTCAGGACTGGGCTTCAGATTGTATCCACAAACCTTTATTAAAGCCCAATTCACACTCGCTCAAGCACAATATCTGGACCAGAGCAAAATTGTGTCTAATTTGGAAAAAGCTGCCCAGGATGAGTACCATACAACCTCTGTTTGGAAACTCCTGTTGTGCAAAACATGAGTTACCCATGAATTAGAGCAGACCATCAGAAAGAAGCACACTGTAGTTACTACAGCTGTATTTTTGATAATAAATCATAAAAGCCATTGGCCTATATATCAGCATTTCACAATCACTAAATTCTTTCCTGTCCATTACTGTTCTATTTAATTTCTAGGCTATCATCTGTTCTTTAGTTACAGATATTCTTCAAGATCAGTTCGAGAGAGCATGATGCTCTTTCCTGCAGAGAATTCTAAGAGTAGTGCATTTCTTCAACCAACAGACCTTTTAAAGAGTACTGTATTTTCAGAGCCCAGGATTGGTGTGCTGTTAGCTGCCTCCATCTGCTACTGGTCTCTGAGAGAGCATAACCTCTGTCACTTCATAGTGAGTTCCATATGCCCTGAAAGCATTTTCTCCTTCAACCCTATTCATTGCAATTCAACATGAATCCACGATTCCTTTCTTAAGTGTGCCTCAAGGGATTCTGGATGGAATTCTTCTTCATTCTGCCAAACTTTCTCTCTCACTGCAGCATGGTTAGCCTTCATGCCTTTATTCATTAAATGTCACCAGCCGATAAACCAAAACATCTTCACCTGTTTTTAAAGTTACTTAATGAGGCACTGAAAGTCAGAACCATTGTCTATGAACCTAAGGGACTTGGACACCCCCTAAAAAGCCACACAGATCCCATTGGAATTGGATCCAGGAAGATGCCTGGGAACTAAGTCCTTCTGATATTTTAATTGTCTAACATCATATGCATGAGTTATACAATTGATAAATACTCATCAACATGCTTTCTATTTTTTTTTTTTTTTTTTTTGGGTACCGGGGGTCGACCTCAGGACCTCGAGCGCCAGCAGGCGCCCATGCCGCTGAGCGATATCACCGGCCCTTTTTTTGTATGTGGGTTCCGGGAGTCGAACTCAGGACCTTGCACTTGCCAGGCAGGTGCTTAGGCCGCTGAGCCATCTCACCAGCCCGCTTTCTATTTTAATAATGAGCTTTTAAAAAGGATTTTGTTTTAGGTACAAGTATTTATTATATAATAGAAAATGATGTATGCTGAAGAAGAAAATTTTAATTGGAAAATATATAAACATGGGCCAGTGAGATGGCTCAGCGGTGTAAGTGCCTGCCTGGCAAGCGCGAGGGCCTGAGTTCGACTCCTGGAACCCACATACCAAAAAAGGGCCAGTGATATCGCTCAGCGGCACAAGAGCCTGCTGGCGCATGAGGTCCTGAGATCAACCCCCGGTACCCAAAAAAAAAAAAAAAAAAAAAAATATATATATATATATAAACATGGACATTGAAAGAAAATAAACCAGTTTCTACAAATACACTATTTTACAACAATTTTTTAAAACTAAGGAAGCAGTCTTTAAGAAAATATTATTTGTAATACCTAGGCACTTGTGATCTTAGCATGTGTGTTATGTAAGTTATTCACCATGCTTTCAAAATGTTACTTTGATTTCTATCAAAGCTCTTCTTCAAGCAATTCAACTGTTATGTTGTGATTTCAATGAGAAACTCCTGAAAAAGAACGTAATTACTTGTTTGATGAAGGAATCTGTGTTAGCTGCATTGCAGACAATTCTGAAAGGGCAATTTTTCTTTATCCCAAGAAGTATCCTCCCATGTTGGGATCACATTCTTACCATAAAAGGAACCAACTTAAATTTTTCTAAATTTTCCTAGTATTTTCTCAAATTGATAGAAAAAGAACTAGTATAAAAATTAGAAGAACAGATTTTACTTCTGCTTCTTAAACCTTAAGCAAGTCCTGACTTTTCCGGCAATTGGATTTGCCTCTGTCTTAAACCACATCTCGCAACACATTTTCATTATTACTCCTCCCTTCCTCTGAGAAAGAGACTTTTCAGACACTTCTGCATGCTCCATCTCTGACCAATTTAATCAGACTTTCAAAAATTGTGCATTGGATAGGCAGGCACATTAAAATTCCACAGGGGTTTCTGATTTGTACCCCTGGTTCAGAAACACCATATTCCAAGATAGTGATATCCAAACTTTCACATGTCTGAGAATCAGCTAGAGACATTGACAGGGTGCAAATCCCTGAGTATCATCTTCAGAGTGTCTGACTCAGTAGTCTAGAGTGACACCCAAAAATGTGTGTTCCTAATAACTCCAGGTAATATTGATAGTGCTTGTCTTGGAAAACACTTAGGAGAGCTTTATTCTAGGAGCTTGTAACTCAATGTGGGGTCATCTGGCACCTTGTTAGAAACACAGTGTTCAGAAGATTATTAGGAATGCAGAGCTATAGACCCCACCCACATCTACTAAATCCGAATCCCCTTTTAACAAGATCCTGAACTGATTCATATAAACACTAAAATCAGAGAAATAGACCAAGGTTTTATAAATTTTCTATTACTTAAATTTTGATAATAAAACCATTAAGATTGTTTGATAATATTATATATTCTGAATGTACAACAAAACCAATAATTTACTTTCGCCTTTTAACATGCTTAAAGTCAAAAATTAGCATTTATTAAAATATCATAAAATCTTTGTTACTTTTATTTTACCTCACCAACATTGCCTGATCTGATATTATAATATAATTTACTTTTATCTTGAAGTTCTTAGAAACTATTCTTTCTTTCATAACTTGGCTTTTGTCACACATGAGGTTCCACTTAAATGACTCATTCTCTCACATTGTTCCTGCTGTGTCTTACAGTGCATTTATATTTTATGTTGGTGCTTTTATCCTTTCTCTGTCTACTTCCTGCTGGGGCGTTTAGGGAGATAAGTTCATAAAATTGGTATATATAAGATATTAATAAGAAACTGCCCTATAGCAGACATTTTAAAACATTTTAACCAACAAAGAATTCTCTTCCTTCTGCCTTCTGGTTCCTATTCTAAGAATAACATTCTAAGTTTCTCAAAAAATGGTTGTGCATAGTGCTATGTAAAACCCGATGTTCTCTGTTGTATCTGACTAGTTATCACTTTTAGCTGAGTTCCTAGAGTACATATTGTAATTCTGGCACTGGATTTCAGTGGAATTGAGCTATCGCAAAATAGGTAGACCCATAGTCAGAGCTCCTAAATCTCATGGAAATGCTTGATTTTGTAATTCTTGCGAAGTTGGGCCAAAATGAGATGAATTAGGAATGCAAACAATGTTTAAAGAAAGAGCTTCCCTCAAATCTCTGCCCTCAGCACCTTACTCACCCCACACTTATCCTGGTCCTGAACTCTTGTGCTAGTTTTCTGTTATGACAAGTATCCCAAATCTTAATAGTTTAAAACAACTCACATTTCTTATTGCAAGATTTCCATAATTCAGGAATCTGGGTGCAGCTTAGCTGGGTCCTGCATCTCATGGTGTCTTATAAGGCTGACATTAAGGTATTAGCCAGGGTCCATAGTTACCTAAGGGCTTGAGTAGGGGACAGTGTGTTTCCAAACTCTCTCATGTGGTTGTTGGCAGAATTCAGTTGCTCTGGACTCTTGAGCATAGCTCTTCCATTCAGTGCTGGTGGTGAGCTGGTAGCCTCACACAGTTCTTACTTCCACATACAGAAAGTTGCTTCATCAGAACAACTAAATAAATACAAAGACAGGGGAGCGAGAGCAAGGAAGATGGAAGTTACAGTCTTTAAAGCTCATTGTGAACGGTGAATCGCATCACTTTTGTTATATTCTATTGGTTAGAGGCAAGCTACAAGATCCAGCTCGCATCTCAGAAGGCTCCTCACCACATCTCCCTTACATTTCCTAGGGAGCTGCCAGTTCTTGTTGTGGTTGTGGTAGTGGTGGCTGTGGTTCTTCTTCTCCTCTTTCTCCTCCATCTCTTCCTCCACCTGCTTCTTCTTCTATTGCTTACTCTTATCATTTTCCTCTTCTCCCTCATCTTCTTCTCATGAAAAAATTATCATTCTTTTTGCCAAACTGGCATACTATGCTTGCTAAAGAATGTGGAGGTAAAAAGATTTTATTATTTTATTATGTAAATGTGGGATACCTGAAAGATCACGGAGCTACTTAAGGTATTTCAAGAAAGGGGAGACAGCTCCTGACCACTAGAAGCTGCCTGGCGTTATCAGGTAGGATGTGTGGTTGTGAGGAGCTGACTGAAGACTCAGTACTATTCTGCAATGAACTTCCATAAAAATTTCACAGATAATTCTCAGATAGGGCCATTCTGCACCCTAATAGGACAAGCTAAAAAGACCCTTGTCCAAACCACAAAATGATCCACTAGCCCTCTATTCTGGATGCTTATGAGTGCCTGCTGATTCTTCACCAATTCCAGATGTAGCTCTGCTGGATCTTCTCATTTTCCAAATAAAAATTACTATGATTTCTAATCACATATCACCCTAATTTCCTATACAACCTAGTACAAAGCCCCAGTTACTTAAACCCTCCTTCAAATCATCTAACCTAAGTCCAAATCCTATGAAATATCCTTTCTAATGTATTCTCAATACATGCTCCATGGATTTCCATGGTGCACATTCGCTCTCATACCCACATATCAATAAGTGAACTTACTTGAGTTGCAAGTAATGCTGGTGGTCTTTGGCTGGAAGACCTGGCTTTAAGAGTGATATAGGCATCCTGCATTGTTTCAGAAGAATTTATTTGCTATTATGCAATAACCTTATTTTATAAAGCTTGATTTAGCACAAGAAAATAAAGATAGCATCATTCTCTTTCACTTGCTGCAATTGTACAGTAAATTTATCATGGGTCATTGGGTTCTGAACCTTAACAATTACTTTAGCAATTATTTAAATACACGATGACCAAAAATTACATACTTTTTGTTAATTTTTATAAAATAATATAATAGGAAATATAATGACAATTTTATCAAATCCACTTAGTAATTTTTCTGTGTATATATTAAAATATTCAATGCACAATGCAATGTTACAATCTGGACAGTAGTACCTCATTTCTTTCCAAATTCTTTCTGCATTTTTGTCTCTCTTTGTACAACACACTTTATACTATCCTGCTGGACTTTCATTTTTTCCCGTAGGGGGTGTAATTGCAATAAAATGTCTACCCACTAAATGTAATAGTGAAGAAGTTGATGATGGACGTCTGAGTTGGAGTTTCGCTCTCCCAAATTTTTCAATTATTTGGTCTATTAGACCTAATCTAAATTGTAAACTACTTTTTGAACCCTCTTGTTTTGCATAAATAACAAATAAGTTCCCTACTGTTTGGTCCAGAAGGTGCATAAATATTTTATAATATTTTTCCTCGCGTTTTGATTACAGGATAGCTTGTTAGATATTGGTCACCTCTATCGACACTGCCCATAGAATTATAATCATTGACCACTACTAGAATTTTTTGTTTTGTTTCTTCTTTCAAGTTCTATCATTTCTTTGTTTTGAATTGTTGACAATAAGGAGACAGCTTTTTTGTCTTTCCATTTCATAACACAGATTTTCACAGATGTATGAGTGTATTTCATGTAAAGAAAATCAACTGGTTGAAATGACACCATGACACCACCCAGGGATAGTCAGCATGTAAACAAACGCACTGCCAGGGTGACTGAGCGACACTCAGGGTAAACTGTTAAGTGGTTAAACCATTATGATGTCCAAAGAGAGAGCACTAACCTCATTCTTTGTTTTAGTCCTATCCCTTCAAACGCCCCATGCACAAACACACACACGCACACACACACACGCCCATAATATGAGCATGACATTGATAGACTGATTATACCTGACATCTGCTTCCCTCAGAAGTCAGGAAAAGCTGTTCAACCGCTAAGAGTTTGGCCTATTTTCTCCAAAAGCATCGTACGTCATGGTCTCTGATTGCGCACTTAGTAGTTGTGTTGGGGTCTAACTTCCCCAGGTTTGAAGTCCGTTCCTGACAGAAGTCAACATTTTATTTCTAGGTTATCATTAGATGTAAAACTTTCCTTAAAAACTAAATCCTATAAAACTAAATTTCATGACTATAGTTATGTTTCTCAGAGTCTTAAGTCAGTCATAAGTAAGGAATAAAAGTTGGCATAACAAAGGACTTACACTGATGTAAGGCAGCTTGTTTTCATTAATATTGGATTGAATATTAATTTACCTCACTATCATAACACTGGCATTTTCTAATGACACTCTGGATTTAGTCATTTTCAATTTCATTAAATCATATTGGATTTTTTCTTAACTATTAAAAAATCATTCAGAATATAAGTAGGTGATTCCTCCTATTTGTCTTAGTATCGAAAGTGATTTGGACCTCTGATTTAATAATTTTGTACTGAGTTTATCTTTATAAGCTCATTTTATTAAATTTATTATTATAAATGTTAAATTTCTTATAATAGGATTAAGTTCACACTTATTAAATGTATCTTGTACTTTTATTTATACTTTTTGAAAAAGAAGTTTTTAAGAAGAAATAGAAATATTATAGAAAAGAAATAGAAAAACAGAAAAATGTGCTACATTTAGGACACAACCAGAAACACAAACATGATTTCTCTGTAGGGCACCAATGTTTTACAAAGAAATTTAATTTTTGGTGGGATAACAATTGCTTGCTTGCTTTTGGTTTTCTTTTCTGCTTTTCTTTTCCTTTTAAAATTCCAGACATAATCTATCTTCTTTATTATTAGAGGATTGAAGATCCATGTAAAACATGTAACCAACTAGAATGATAAAAAGTGTTGGCCATATGATTTCAGGACATAGTAATTAGCAGAGAAAAAGGAAAATTTGTTTACTGCATTTTAGGAAGAATGCTCTTCTAAGTATTCTGATCAAAAGTAAGCAAGTTTTTATAGGGTTAGGGTTTGAAAATGAAAGAGGATCAAAGGATTTCATATGTATAAATCTGATTAGATACTGGCCTATGACACCAGTGAAGAAAAAAAGAAGTGGATTCCTACCTTAAAATCATCAGGAAAGCAACTCTAGCAGGCCCAGATTTAACAAGACAATGTAGAAAAAACAAGTGGAGAAAAAGATGCATAATTTAAGATGAATATAGGAGAGGCACAGATGTCTTTGAATAGTTTCTAGAAATAGAAATCCTAGAATAAATAGAGGTTTGCAAAATAAAAAGGTAAAGGCAAGAAAATGGCATTCTTTTCCTTTTGTTTGGAAAAATAAGAAGAGAAAAAGATGTAGCCCTCGCTTGGCACAGAGGGTGTGGAGCATGGTGAGCAAGAAGCAGCTCAGATTTTGTTTTTACCATTGTCTCCATTTCAATAGTAGGATCTTCAGATCAAGAAGTTTAGAGAGAACTTTGGAGTAAGAGAAGGTTTTCTGAGAATAAGTAGTTGGTAGCAGGAGGTGCTTCATTGTTATAGCTAGTGATGAATCCTTAAAAATCTTTAAAATGTATTTTATCATTAATGCCAAGCTTCATATTTAAAATATTTTTCCTTAACAATTTATTGATGGTTATTTTATCAACCAAAGCAAAAATCTCTCTTTTATGGCTACATTATGTGCTTAGTTGCACACATTTTTTTTCCTACACTAGTTTGGTAATTTATCAGATTAGTGATATTTCCTGACTTACAACCATTTATTTATACAGTTACAGTAGTTTATTTTTCCTGTCTGAAAAGTCTTTTGTCATTCTACCTTTTATTGGAAATGGTAATTACCTAGTCAATTCACTTTGGGCTTCAAATAGATCAATTATATAGGCCAGTATAATCCACATATACCTTCTCTTGAGTATAAACAGTGTAAGTGAAAGATCATGTTTGAGTTTTCATATATAATTGACCTTCAGTAGGCTGAGTCAAATTTATTTTTATTACACTTTGGGTTTTGTGCATAAGCTGAAATTTGGATATCATACATCCAAATATATTCTATATATTCCTTTCCGTGCAACACAGATAAATTACAAACCACAAGCCCCACACAGTTTCTTCTTTGAAATGGTCTTTATTTGGTAGTGAGGAGTGCAAAAAAGTAAAGACAGAGCTGGAGGAGAAGCAGATAAATGCTGGGTTCTGATGAGTTTCGTAGGGGAAACAAGGAACCTGCAGTGAGAAGTAAGAAACTACAACCAGGTTAATGAAACAATTGAATGTTTTCAAAGGGTCTACTTTTGAGTAAGCCAAAGGCAGAAGCCTAAGGCCAAGGGCATTTTGTCAAAAAGGAAAGGATAGCGAATGGAGAACATGAGGGAAGAGCAAGGGAGACTCAGTAAATGGCCAGGCTGCCCAGCACTTGTGAGAGACCATGATGAAGGCTCGAATAGCTCATGGCCTGGGACCAGCTCAGACGTTTTCTACAGGAAGGAGAATGACTTGGTGGCATAGACATGAAACACAGATGTACAGTTTTCTGTGCATGTGGGTGAGGGGCACCAGGAAGGCTTTTGTTGAAGTCATCTTCTGTTAACTGTCCCTGGTTCTCTCCACTGTGGCCTTCTGGAGGCCCTGACATGCATCTGTACATGGCACAAAGTATCTCTCTAGAAGTGTGCCAGATATGAGCGATTGGATCTCTACTTTGCAAAGGAAGAAAATTTGAGGAACAAGAAATATCCAAAGAAGAAAAGGAAACTTAATTGTTCTTTCAGAGAAAAGTTTAGCTGAATTTCCTGTGTAAGTCTTACCTTCTTTTTTCTTTACATTTCTTATACAATTTAAAATGATTTTTATAGACCGAAGAATTAAAGAAAACTGTGATTACTTTTTCACTAAATGTATTATGACCATTTATTGGCCATTTCATCTTTCTATATAGCAGAAATTTCATACAATGCCTGCATACTATTTCATAAATTAATAATGATGATAGTAACAGCAGCAGTGTTAAAAGTGATATTTACAGCATAGAAGGGACAGTAGCAATTACAGCAATGATTGCAACAAATCCAAATAGATTTTGTAATTTACTCTGTGAAAGATAAATTCTTAATTACCTTCTATACCATCTTAGTTAATCCTTTCATGTTAGAGTCATTTATAGTTTTCCTCTGATATCCATGGGGATTGGGTGCAGAATATAACATGATGCTCAAGTCTTTTATATAAATACAACAAATGTAGTATTTCCATACGATCTATATACATTCTCCTCTATACTTTAAATCATCTCTTGATTGCCTATAATACCTAGTACAATATAAATGTTATGAACAGTTGCTGTATTGTTTAGGAAATAATGACAAGAAAAAACCCGTACATGCTCAGTACAGATACAATTTTTCCAAACAATGTTATTCTGTGATTCAGTCCATGGATGCAGAGCCAATGGATAAGGAGGTACTACAATAGTTTATAGGTGAAGAAGCAGACATTTAGAAGCTAACAAATTTGGAAACGTAGTTGTGCATATGAACCCTGTGTGCAGCCTGTTACACATATGCCAGTGTCTGTCTCCAACCCTGGCCCTGCGGAATTAGAATCCCTGAGGTCATTTCCAGGATTCTGTATCCTTGAGAAGGTCTACTGGTGCTTCTCAAACACTTCCTATTTGAGAAGCCATTTTGGCAATTACTTTACCAAATTTACCAAAGATTTGAACCTGGTCTACCTGATGAAAATGTTTGTACTCTTAGCTACCAAATTTTGTTTCATCTTACAGTGTGAATTATCCTGCCATTTCTCCAGTCTCATATTTTGATACATTTAGATTGTTGGTACTTTTATTATGCTGAAAGCAGAACTGAGACACAATAACAATTTTAAAGAGGCTTTATTAGAACTAATGCTGCAGCTTAATGGGGAAAGCTCATGGGCTGCACCTGGTAAGGGAATGTGGAAGTTGCCTATATAGGAAAAATAGCGGGACCACACATAACCAATGCCAAAGTTTTTGTTTGGTCATGGGTAGGAGAGGGGCCCCTCACGGACCTAACTGAGGAGGGCTGCAGAATAATCTACTGCAGAGCAGTAGAATTATCTAGAGAGGTTACAGCAAATGTCTCCCAGAGAGGCTGTGGGATGCCCAATATAACTGGACTGCCTGCAAGGTATTTAGGGATATGGGGAAAAATAAAAAGTACCTCTTTCGGAGCATCAGGTCCTTCTTTCTTCTCTCAGAAGGACCTGAAAGAAGTGAGGGTGGACACTGAGAGGCTCCTATGCTCAATTTAATATATTGCACAAATAAAAATATTTGAGGGATATTTCATGAGAGAGATTGGAGCTGCTTACCCCTCAGCAACACACTTATTCTTCACATTATCCCTGTGTAGTTTAATCCGCCACCTTTCCTCCTCAGCCTCTTAGGTCTCTTCCTCCTTACCCCAGACATGCTCTGAATATTTGCACTTTATTCTGAGGAACTCAGTAATGTTTTCCTTGCCTAACTTGTAAAGTAGTCACAGAAGATTTTAAACTTTTGGTAACTTTCATAAGTTTTTCTAAAGTGTATAAAATTTCTTCTTCTTCAGCTGAAATAAAATTTCATGCAATATCAAATGAAATACACTATGGTCTTCATTAACACAGATTTTAGAATATTATTCTTACAGTCCTAAAGAAGAAAATCAAATACATGTCATTTTCTCCGGATTCAGTCTTGATAAATTGTTGACATTTAATTCTTGACCTAAATGGTCTGGAAAAGTCAACCATTAGGATGAGCTGAGACCTATATGACCAAGGTTTTACATATTACCAGACACTTAAATTATGTCTCAGCTAAAATTGGCCTGAATGCATTAACGGTATTGCTCTAATAGTTTTTTACAAGTGAGAAAAGAAAATGTAAGGACTGTATAATATATGTGTCTTATGACCTTGAGAATAATTTCTTTAGTTTTGTTCATTAATAGGATTGTTTTAAGATTATTCTTAGCTTTATATTAAATAGTCAAGCGAATTTTCCATTTCCAATTTTAGTCTCAAGAAAGAAATGTGAAGCTAAGTGTCTTCTCCAGCAATGAACTTTTCCAGCATCTGTCTGGTGATAGAGATCACTAACACAACATTAAAAGAGTGCTGGCTGCACTGTGTTGGAGATTTTTCCTCCTCTTATTAAATATGTTTGAAAAGAGATCTTGAGTGGAAATCTATGTGCATTCAAAAGCATTTGTTAAAATTAACAGCACCCACTTGGGATGTTTTTGTTAGTGCCAGAGGAAAGGCAAATAATAAAACAGATTTATATTGTGATATTAATTCTTCTATTTGGAAAGAAATGTCTCCAGCATTCTTATTATACAGTGGAGTCAAAGATAATAAATAGGATTTGGAGACAATACACTTAAACTTATATCTTCCCTCTCCTCATTATTACCTGTGTGACTTTGAAGAACTTGTATTTACCTTCATGAGTTAAATTTTTCCTGCCATAAATAGGTTTAGTAATAACTATCTTGCAATGCTGCTATGAAGAGGAGAATTAAGGTACACATCTAAAATAATTCAGTAATCAGCAAATGGTAACAACTTTATTTTACAAAGAAGAAAAATACCTCTTTGCAAAATAGATATTTAAAAAATAATTATTTTGCTTTCCAAAAGAATACTTCACTTGCTTGAAAGTTTTATTTTTCAGCAATAAAACTGTCATGATATATAAAGAAAGATAAACTGGAGACTTTTATAGGTAAATGGATGCAACTTGAGACCATACTCATAAGTGAAATAAACCGGACGCACAGGTGTAAACATCGTATTGTCTCCCTAGTGTGAGAAACTGAAAGAGTAAAAAAGATCCAAAATGTACAATAGATATGGTAAAACAGGAAGAAACTGTTCAAAAGGAAAGAGAAACTGGGATGGGGGAATGGAGAAAAGAAGGAAGGGAAAAGAAAAAAAATATATATATACAAGATATTTAAGATAGACACCCTACTAATTTCACTTAGTTCATTGAAAAGAAAGGTTTGTGCTAATATTGTTTGGACAATTGAATGCTGATATCTTGTACCCCATGTAACTCATTTAAAGATAACAATATGCAATGTATTAACCATTGTTACCCTCCCATTATGTTGTTTTGAAATTTTATTCTATTTTTTTCTCTTTAAAATAAAAAAATAAATAAAATAAAATAGGCATGATATTACAACAATCTTAGAATTTTTTAAGATATTAAATAGTGAATGCAAAGTGTTTACAACCATGTTTGATAAAGAGCATATAGTCAATAAGTGATTACTGTCATTAATATTATTATTAATTATATTAGTATATACAGGCTTCCTTTTCAGCAATAAGCTCCATTATTAAAAGCAGTTAAATTTTAGTATAAATAACTCAGTAGAGAGTTTTATACACAGGATTTCTTAAAGTTCCAGGGCAATCCTCAGCTTTTAGGAGGTGATGATTGTGGATGATACAAGAAGAAGAACAAACATTAAGGAAGATCAATGAATGAGATTATGAGTTATTTAAATTCAATTTCCAAGGATGGCAACATTTATAAAACCAGAACTAAACACCATTGGAAAATAAACGTCCAATGTTGAGAAAAGGTATGAGATCAGAGGTAAAAGTCAAAACAGACAGTTTTCTTCTGTCTGATACAAAGAAAAGAGAATAGGAGGAAAAACTGGAAACAAAGCTTTTGTAAATAAGGAGTCAGAGGCAAAATTCAGTGTTGGGAAGACAGGTGCAAGCTCTCTCCATGGTGGAAAGGAGGACTGTGTGTTCTCAAAACCTGCCCGCTCCCAGCAGCTGGTGAAATCTGCTCAGAGCCCATGTCTTTGAGTATCATTGGCAGCATCATTTTAAATACACCTATCATTACAGAACCAGTTCACAGAGGTGACAGCTAAGAGAAATCATCCCTCCCTGCTCTCATGTTCTGGATCTCTTCAAATAGAAGAGGTCAGCTTAAGGTCCCTTTGATGACAGCTTCATTGCTTCATCACATGTAAGCTGCCTTCCTGAATGCTGCGGGGGAAATAAAGCGCCCATCTGCCAAGTGTGACACTGACCTTTCCTCTGAGGAGTTTTCTTTGGAAGGTACCACGCTCTAACGATTGCTTTGAATTTGATATAAACAAGGTACAGAATAGTTGTCAAAGCACAAATGATTTTACATATTAGGATGTGTATATTCTACTCCTTCCCTTCTCTGTGGGTTTCAATATGTTGTTAAAATTGTTGCTTTCCTTTATTTTAGCAAACAAAATTCATGTATTTATACTGTTTTTTTGTCAGCTAGCATAACTTTTGTGTTATACCAAAATTCAAACCTGCTTCATTTACTTTTCATTTTGGTGTAGAATTAATTGTGATAATTGTTCAATAAAGTGATCCCAGTCCCCCTGTCATTTTTTTCTATTGCCTTCCTAGAGGTTTGGAAAGGAAATCAACCTTTGGAATTTAGACATTTTTAGTTTTATTAGTGGCTTACTGAGACTGGCTATCAAAAGCCTCTATTTTCTTTCTTTACAGACTAAAGAGGACTGATAAGTACTTCTTTTCAGCACATGAACAAAGATTGCTAATGTGTATTACTTAAGGAAATTTAATATATAAGATAATTGACTCAAAATACATATCAACAACTTCTTTTCTTTTCTTTTTTTTTTTTTTATGGGTACCGGGGGTCGACCTCAGGACCTCGCGCGCCACCAGGTGCCTGTGCCACTGAGCAATATCACCGGCCCTTTTTTTGTATGTGGGTTCCGGGAGTCGAACTCGGGCCCTCACGCTTGCCAGGGAGGCGCTTACGCCACTGAGCCATCTCACTGGCCCTTCAACAACTTCTCATACTGTATTTTCTTGAGGAATCTATAGTGAGTCATAGATAGGTATTGATCGATTGATAGATAAATAGGTATGATACATACTTATAAATGGTACATATAAATACATATATATTGTATTCATAGAATTAAGCTTAATATGTTAATGTACTTGATTGATAAAATTTGATTTACACATGTGTTTTATGAAAACATCTATTTCACAAAGTAAGAAAATGTACACCAAGTACATTTTCTGCTATAACAATCTTATGTCCTCAGCAGGAAGCATTTCTACCATAAACCAACACTTTATTTCAACAAAGCCTTTTAGGCATATAACAAGTTAGGACATGGCATCCCAACGAAGATAATTAACACCTACACTCAACTCTAAAATTATTTTTAGATGTTGAACAATAACATGATATTGTGTGTGCTGACAGAATTTAATTTCACAATGATGTTAGTCTGTTCAGAAAGATTTGACTTTATTAAAAACTATTTTAATTGGTTTTAACCATACTCAGAGAATTCTAAAGTAATTAAAATATTTTAATACTCAGACAAATCTAATCATTTTATAATCATTTCCCCTTTCCCTAGTGCTTAATATAGCAGATGATCCTAAACATTTTTCCTCTGGGAATATAAGGATTTTTACATTTTCCCTATCTTCACATTACATAAGAAGACTGCTGGCCATATTTACTTACTTCCAACACATTTATTTCTTGTCTTATAGTTTTGCTGATTGCTTTTTAATGACAATGAAAGAGCTGAATGCTTTTCAAATATACTTCTCTAAAAATATCTTAAGGACTTCCCACCAATTTCCCCAATTTATCATCAATTTTGCAATGAATTAGTACTGAAAGAAGATCCCTTCTTTTATTTCTGACATTACAACCTTACGAGGAGATTATAGATTACATTGTCATTGATATAAAAGGAAGGCCAGAAAGTAAGAATGGCATTGGGAGACAAGGAGATCAGGAAAGAGTCTCACTTAAACTCACATTTTTCCAACTGTGTTGGTATAAGGTTAACAAAGCAATATATGAGATACCATTAGAAAAATTCAGGAAGTAAGAGGACAATCATTTTATAGTAGGATAAAAAAGCATGAATTTTAAAGCAGCAAGAAAATGGTAAAATATGTATTGTTGAGCAAAGTCAATTCAATTCTCAAACTTGCAAGTTATCCAAGATTGTTGTATCTGTTTTGCACATTTGTTTCATTTGTTCATCCTTCAGTCATTGAACTTTAGCTAAGAATTTGCTATGTACAAACCCTAACCTTAGGAAATGCAAGGAATAGTAATAGAGGAGAACATTTTTTTCTGCATCAAAATTTTCATTGCAAAATTGAGAGTTTGGTGCACTGGTGGGGAATACCTTACCTTAGCTATTCTGAGAGTGTATACATGAGGACAAAGGGATTTTATTCAAATATATTTGATAAACAGATGCAACCTAAGACCATAATATGAAGTGAAATAAGCAAGACACACAAGCCAAAATATCATATGGTTACTTTTATATGAGAAACTCAAAACAATATATACATAAAGAGCAAAATAGAAGTCACATAAACAGGAAGTAGGTAGATCTTTTTTCAAATGGATGGGGGAGCAAGAGATGGAGTGAGGGGGAGGGAGAGGAATGGAAAAAGATGGGAAAAGAAAGAATTGAATGAAAATAATGATGAAAATAGAACACTTGCAAATGAGAAGTGAAGCAAGAATTGGAAGGAACAGGGAGAGAGGGGAGATGTAGGGGATGAAAAAAAAAGAGAAAAAAAAATTGGGATGTGTTGTGTACATGCACCAACAACCCATGATAATTGTAATCATTATGTACTGCAAGCTTGTACTAATAAAAAAATCAAGTAGATTGATCCTTAGTAGTATGGGAAGATAGATATTTACCCAGTAAAATCAAATTAAGCTATTTTGTGGATACTGACAAACTTATCCCAAGGTTTATATACAAAAGATTCAGAATAGCCAATGCAAATATTTAAGAACTAAAAAAAAAAAAAAAAACAAAAAACAAAAAACATGATGTTACTCACTTTTAAGACTTGCTACAGGGCCGGTGAGACGGCTCAGCGGCTTAAGCGCCTGCCTTGCAAGCGCGAAGGCCCGAGTTCGACTCCCGGAACCCACATACGAAAAAGGGGCCGGTGATATCGCTCAGCGGCACGGGTGCCTGTTGGTGCGCGAGGTCCTGAGGTCGTCCCCCCGGTACCCACAAAAAAAAAAAAAAAAAAAAAAGACTTGCTACAAACCTACAGTAATTGAGACAGTGTGGTACCAATAAAGGAGTAGACAAATAGATCAATAGAACAGAACTGACATGCTACAGAAGGATCCACATAAATATAGTAAACTAATCTTTAACAAAGAAGCAAAGGTAGAGCAATGGAGAAAAGCTAGGTTTTTGAAAAATGACAATGGACATGCAAAAAAAAAATTAACCCAAACACATACTTTACGCTCTCATAAAAATTAACTGAAAATGATCATAAATCTAAAGTTAAGTTGAAAAAACAGTAAAATTCATGGAAGATAGAGAAAAATCAAGATGATCTTGGTTGTAGCCATGACTTTTAGAATTCTTTGGTCAAAGGATACAAACTTTCAATTATAAGAGGAGTATGTTTTGGAGTGTGGTAGCTATAGTTAGTAATGTATTGTAAACTTGAAATTTGTTATGAAAGTAGATCTTAATATTTCTCAAGTTACAAAAATAGCAACTACATGAGGTGAATGACAGCTTAATGGTAGTAATCACTTTGCAATATGTACATATTCTGAAACATCACATTGTACATTTTAAATATATAAAGTTTTGTTTGTCAATTGTATCTCAGGAAATTTGCTGATAAGATCTCTTAAAAGTATTTTAAGAATATGAGTAAAACACCTGAATAAACACATCACCAAAAGATATACAAATAAGCACATGAAAATATCCTACACATTTTATGTCATTAGGGCATTATAAATTAAAACAATAGTAAGTTACATTTATGGGTCTATTAGAATAGCTAAAATACAGAATCCTGACAGTAACAAATGCTGATGAGGATGTAGAGTAACAGAAATTTATTCAGTGCTAGTGGGAATGCAAATTAGCACAGTCACTTTGAAAGACAATTCATCAGTTTCTTACAAAACTAGACATAATCTTACTATGTTCCTTGGTATTTACCCAAATGAACTGAAATTTATCTTCACACAGTAATTTGCACGTGAATGTTTACAACATCTTTATTAATAACAGAAAAACTTGAAAATGATCAAGGTGTCCTTCAGTAGAGGGATGATTTGTGATACATTCAGACAATGGAGTATTATTTAGCACTAAAACAGCTATGAAGTCATGAAACGACATGGAAGAAAATTAAATGCATATTACTAAGTGAAAGGAGTCAAAACAAAAAGATAACATACTGTACAACTCAAATTATATGATTTTCTAGAAACTGCAAAACTATGTATATGTGTAACGGAAAGTGAGTATGTATTACTGGAAAATATCACTGGTTTCCAGGAGTGAGTGGAGAAGGAGGGATGAATATGCGAAGCACAGAGGATGTACAGAAGAGAGAAACCATTTTGTATGATACTGTAATTGTGGTTTGATGTCCTTGCACACTAGTCAAAACCCACAGAATATTCAACATCAAAAGCAATCCCAAATGTAAACTGGATTTTGAGTAACAATGATGTGTCACTGCCAGTCCGCCAATTGTAATAAATAAGCTGCTCTCCTATACACTGTAGATAGTATTTTTAGAAAAGATTTTCATTTTAAAAATTGCATTGGTGAATTTCCACCACACTTGATATTTGGCCTATGCTTTTGAATGAAATCAGAAAATAAATTTTATGCCAATTTTATACTTACAACTTTGCAAAGTGTGAGAATCCAAGCATGCAAATCAGTCACTAAATTATTCTTCTTTACAAAGGATAAAGAAGTATTAGCTACATATCTTTATGCCATCCTAACTTTTGCCCCTACCCCAGAGAGATAAGCAAATGATCTAAATGTCTTCTCCAGCCTGGTTATAGTATGTAGGTAAGAATATTTGGCAGAATTAATTAATTAACATTGCACATATTTAGAAAATTTCAGCTGTACTACATAAGAAAAAGAATTCATGCCTTTGAGAGGGAATTCTCTTCTCCAATATAATTGAAAATTTCAATTTGATAGTCTATGCTATTTATGCCAGCTGTATTTGTCATTCATGGGAAAATATCTCATAAAATCATAACAACCTTTCAACAATCCAGCATAAATTCAAATTATTTTAGTTTCCCAGATTTCATATTTGCATTACAGTGTGATTTCCTGTAAGCATGTTCTCATTATATTAGAAGATAATAGTATGAGTATTTAATTGTCTCATAAAACCTGCATACTAAATGTGATTCTTAGGATAAATTCAGTTAATTTTGGAACATTAACCCTTTCCACAAGATTCATGTAGATTTGTAATTTTAAAATTTGAATTAATTACTCTTTCTAATGTTTAAATACAAAGTACTGCTGGAGGGAAAATTCACCCTACTATGTAAAAAGGGCTCCATTGTTAAGTTTCATGAAACATGGCATAGTAAATTTACACATGACACATTTAGAAATAATTTTAGATTAACAAATTCTGACTAGGCCATGAGAAACTTAGCAAGAGTATGCTTCTGACAAATATCAGAACACAGAGGGGTTAGGGCAAAAGAATATGATGTTAAATCAAGTCGTCCTTAGGAAGCTCCTAAGCATATCTGTCCTGCCTGAGGAAATGTTCACATAAAAGAGATAAAGTCTCAAGGTGAATATGTCAAAAGAAGGCTCAGGACACTTGTTCTAATATAAAATCAGCCATGGGAAATATTCATTTGAAGGCTCACCCCCTGGGAATTATTCACAAGACACGGAGTGAATGATAGCATGAAAGCTAACTGTGCTATCTTAACTAAACCCTGGAAAAATAACAGATAACGCTGTGTGGATATAATAAATTAGGCCAATGGCAAATTGAAGAGTTATATTACTAAAATTGTATGTTTATATAAACATGTATATACACATATAGGTAATAGGTAGATATATACTTGTGAGTGTCTCTCTACGCAGATCTATTATTTAGTGTATAAATTATATATGGTACATCATTAAAGGTATATAATCTTATATAATGTTGTCTTATTAAAAATTCATAATGCTCAGAGATTTTTGATCCATATTTCTAAATCTCAAAAATGTGACCCTTCAATAAAAGATGGTTAGAGAATGAAATAGTTCAGAAAGGGAAAAAATGAAGAAAACTGATAAATAGGAAGATGCTTGACTTCATTAATAATCAAAATGCTAATACTAGTAAAATTATTTGTGACTGTTAATCATGATATGCCAGCTAAAATGGATTAAGAAACACCTAACAAATTAGTAATATGCAGTTCTGATTGTGTCTTTCGATGACTGGCAGGCAGACCAGCAAAACGAAGAGAAGAAGACCCACCCTGATGTGGGTGACACCAACTAACAGGTTCTCGCCTGTGGGGAATGAAAAAGAGAAAGAAGAAAGTATTCCCGTTTCAGAAGTGCTCAGTTGTTTACCTTTGCCGTTGTACATAGGTCTCTAGTTTCCTCAGCCTTCCAGTGTAGACTTGCGCTGGTGCCTCTATGGTGAGGTTTTAGGCCTGTTGGTGCTGTACACTCAATCCATCTTGTTCTGTGGCTTCCATCTTGTTGGATCTAGTAACCTCCAGCTCTCTAGCATGCAGACAGCCATTACAGATTCATATGCTTCTGATCCTACAGACAGCCATGTGTACTCTCCCACTTCTGATCCAGTAAGCTCATCTAATAAATCCCCTTCAAAATTATACATATATTTCTTACTGATTCAATTCCTATAAAGAACCATGACTAATACAAATTTTGATACCAGGAGTAAAGTTATTTCTTAGGCTATAACTGACCAAGTGGTTTAGAAGATTGGAAGTGGTTTGGGGAAGAGTTTGGAAAGAATCAAAGATGTGTGTTAGAAAAGCATGAGAATGCTTTAAGCAAGACTGATGGGTAATTCTCATCATAGCTCCAAAACCAGTATGTTGAAGGGAATGCAGGAACAAAGGCCAGGCTCTGAAGGTTTCTGTGGAGAATAAGGACTCCACTGGCAGTTGGACTAGAAGCCATATGTGTTACACTCTGGTGGAAGGCTCATCTAAATTTTACTCATGTCCAAAGACATGGTGGACTAATTGATCTGGAAGAGAAAATTTCCAGGCAATCCGATCTTCAGGCTGTCGCATGTGTGCTGCTGGTTACTTTTAGTCAGAGCTACAGTGAAAAGCCAGAGCAAAAATCCAAGTAGAATGATGTGAAAAATTGTCAGCTTGATCAGAAAAGATGAGCCTGTAAAGTTGGGGCCATGAAGACTGTGGTTGGGGAAAAGGATAGCATTAAAAAGAAGCCAGGTAATTTGCATCAGGACAGGAGGAATGGTGGCTTGAGGGAATCAGCAAGACTCCACTTTTCACAGACTTAAAGTTGCAAAACTACAGTTTTCACTTGAGAAGAAAGCACCCAGTCACCCTGAATGAGAAAGGTCACCTAGGAATTGGTTTCCCAGTATTCTTTACACAGCACTCAGCCACCCAGGCACTCAGAGGCCTCTGCACCCAAAATCCAAGAGGGCCTTACTATTGCTCGACTGGGGTACTTGACAATATTAGCAAGTAGAAACAATGGGTGCCCAACAATGGTGAAACCCCAAGGAAATTGGAATTCCCACAAATGCTTCTGAGAGTATAAATTGGCTGGACAACTGCGTCTTTTTAGAAAAGACAACTGTGGAAAGCAATTTGGAATAATTTCAACCTAGGCCTTTAATAAATACCTTGGAAAATCTTTTCTATAATCAGTAGACTATTTTACCATCTGATAATTTTAAAAGGTTAAATTTATAAATAATCTACATTCATAAGAAAGAACAAAGAGAATGTAAGTATTTTCATTTGTTACAATTCAAATCCAGCTCTAATGTCTATGTTAGTGGATGTTGAAAACATAATTTCAAATGTACAAAGCAAGCTATAGAATATGTATACACTATAAACTCATATGAAGCAATATTTCATATTTATACATATTTTTATATAAAGATAAGATAGAGAAACTACACTAAATTTGTGGTAGTAGATGATTCTAGGGATATGAAGGAAGGGATAGGAATGACTGGGATGGGAGATGGGGAACACCTTTACCTTTGTTTCTTATTTCTTAAGACAGACATCAAGTGTAACAGAATATGAACAAAAGTTAATTCTGGCAATGGGTTTCTTGGTCTTTGACTTATTATATACACTTCATTTTCTGTACCTTTAAGTGTCTTTTTAGAAAAGCAGAAATATCTTATTTTTGTGGAAATATTATAAGCATCGAAGATGGTAGATAAAACACAGTCTTATCTTTGGATCTATTGCTTCATAATGTCTTGATTGGAAGAATATCTCAAAAACAAACCATAAATTTCTCTATTAATGCAATGGTGCAATGGATAATTCTCATTCATTTCCTTGAATGAAGTTCGACATTTTGTAAGTTAGAAAATTTATGTTACTCAAAAATAATGTTAATATCAGACTATGGATATAATTGATCATTGTATACTGAATTTTTCAAGCCCTGAACAATACTGTATTACAAAAAAACCCAACCTAATTAAGGAGAATCTATAATCTCAGAGTCACTTCCTAGCTTCAATTTATGGAATTACCAACTATGATTTCAATAATATCTCCACTCTCCTGCTGTATTGTAAAATGATATCCTAAAGGCTAGGGCTAACACATGCTGAAGAGACTTAGAACCTTCCTCTGAATCAAGGTCTCTTTTAATTTTGTCCTGCTCTGCCCAATTCCCCGCCACCAAGTGCGAGGAAGAGCATTCTGGAAGTGACGTCACCTGCCTGAGGTCCAGACCTACAAAGAAGCAGCGATTACCTTTGGTCCCTTTCATGATCAAGAAAGAGAGACTGAAGTTTGCCAATATATTTACAAAGATTTCTGTTACACATCATTTTTCTCTATTTCATTTGCAAAGGGATTCATCTGCAAGCCATCGTCTGTTCTCTGGGGCAAACAGACTTTCTCCAGGCCATTGTATATTCATCAAGCCCTTTGAGTTCCCCTAAAAATAATGTACAGTCTTTCCCTAAAAATTGGCTACATTCTTTATTACACTTCTATAGAAAAATTGCTATACAAGTTCCTATTTTTGGCAAGTGAGTAACATACTTCTGTGATTTCCCCCCAATGCTTTGATTTTTTTCCCTTTTGCACATTAATGTATTTGTATGCTTTTTCTCCTATTTAATCTCTTTGTTAAATTATTCAGAAGGCAGAGGGAAATTTACCTTTTCCTCTATACTCCTACATTTTTGAGTCAATAATTTCCATCATCAAAATTGTCTGTCCAATCAGCTTTAGAAAACTGCAGAGCATGTGCACTATATCTATCTATTCATTCATTCATTTATAATTTACATGCATGTATATTGTCAAGTTGTATTAAATATTATAAAAAACTATAATGTCTTTATTATTTTTTGTATAAAAAGAAATTCTAGCAATCTCATCCTGACCATAGCAGTGAATCATCCTGCACTCTACTTCAGAACTATACTACAGAGCTATATACACAACTATATAGATGGTTCTCTATATATAGTTCTATATACAGAACTATATACACAATGGAGCCATAGAGTAATATATTAAAGTTTTTAATTAGCACATAAATCATGTATATTAATAGGGTAACACTGGATGTTTTGATGCATATTTACATTATGTAATATTGAAACCAAATGTGTAAGCATATTTATTTCTTCATTTACAATTATTCATGTCAAAAATATTCAAATTCTTCTCATTTAGGTTTTCTGCAATATATATTGCACTAGCATAATCTATAATCACCTTACTATGCAGTAGATCATGATACACTGGTAGAACACCAGAATTTATTTCTCCTATCTAACTATACCTTAGTATTCAATGACCAAATTTTGACATCCCTCCCCCCATCCTCCCCAGACTGTTGTAATTAATTATTCTATGTTTAATTTCTGAGATAAACTTCTGCAGATTTCATGTATGTGTAAGATCATGTAGTGTTTGTAATTCCCTGCCTGACTTATTTCCCTTAACATAGTGATCTCCAATCCCATCCACGTTGTTTCAAATGGCAGGATTTCATTCTTTTTTATGGTGAATAATATTCTATTGTACACATACATATACACATAGGTATATATCACATTTTCCTTAACCATTCATCAGTTGATGGATATTTAGGTTGTTTCCAATTCTTAGTTACTGTAAATAATGATATAATAAACATTGGAGTGTTTATGTCTCTCTGACATATTGAGTTCATTTCCTTTGAATATATATCGAACAGTGGAATTTCTACCATTGTATGGTAGTTCTATGGCACATATTACTCTATGGTTATGGCGTATACTGTACTTTTTTTTTTTTTTGTCTTATTGACAGGGTTTCACTATGCAGTTCAGGCTGGCCTCAAACTTGAAGTGATCTTCCTGCCTCAGTGTACTTTAAATAATACCCAGATGTGATTGCTACCATCACACAGCAGTACTAATTTAATTTTTTCAGTAATCTCCTTATTGTTTTCTATGTTTCTACTAATTTCATTGCCACCAACAGTGTTCAGGAGTCCCTTTTTCTCCACATTCTTGTCAGCACTTATAATCTTTTGTCTTTTCCCTTTATTTTTATTAATAAATTGGGAATTTAATCCACATAACTGCATTTATTCCTTTTCTATCATATGTTGAAGTTATAGTTTGCATGTTCATGGAAATCTCCCTTCAGCAGTCCAGCTTCTGTATAATCTGAGAGCATGAGGGATTTCAGGTTTGCCCCGTACTGAACTTGAAGTACATAGTATAGCAACTAGCTGCTCCATAAAAATATATTGAAACAGTATATGAAACAAAGATTATATGTTTATATGGAATGTTTAATAAAATATAGTTAAATTTTTAAATGTACATATTTACAAAATGTGTTTCATGCCTTGACCATCATGTCTTCTAGATTTTTCTCAAATTTTCTTTCAGATGAAGTTAGGAACAGTAGGAAAAGTAGGATGTTTAGTAGAATGAAAACTGTATTGGGCTTTTGGAAAAACACTACCCAATGAGCTAATACTTAGGAATTCTATTTAGATAAATTGATTCTTCATAAATTTTCAAACACTGCATTCCTGAATCTAAGAGAATGTTTTTAGACTTTTGATGATACCTGGATGTTCTAGGGGATTTCAGAATTTCATTTGTGAACATTTAGATGCTGAAGACTGTTCCAAAGACAAAGTTATGCAAGGAAAAGCATGTTTGGTAGTATGGGATGTTGGCATAGACATTTCTTCAAAATGTATGGGAAAAAAATAAAACCTTTTTTTTCAATGCACCGTGCTGGGACAAAAAAGTATGATGACTTTTTTTAGTGTGGATGAAATGAATTGCACCGAATTCAATTTTCTATGAGAAGACTGAATGGAATTAAAAAATACTACTGCAGATTGGTAGGGTCAAATCTAAATTTCAGGAGAAGAAACCAAGGATAACTTTATTCTATTAAATGGGTTACAATGTAGTCTTTGGAGGGAAATGTGTTCTTTATTCTTTGTCTATGCATTCTTTTAGTTTTGGTCAATAGTTCCTTTAAGATATTATAAATACACTTAATGAAGCTCTTCTGCCTGTGACTTTTAATCTCTAAGTATTTATCAAAAGGAGGTACACTTCTGAGTAAGCTGATTGAAAGTGTATGTGATCTGTTGAGAAAGAAAGTAATTTTGACAATATATAGAAAACTAAATGAACTTCCACTTATGAACAAATTTTATTCTTTTTATGACTTCTGTACATTATATGAAAAATAGCACACAATTTTATATTTTCTTTTCATTTCTTTTGGCATCATTTAGTCAGTACTTTCTAAGCAGAAGATGCAAACCCTGTTTAACCACTAAAGTAAAAACAGAGTGTAGAGTTCGGGCAGGGCAGGGCAGGGTGAGTTGAGGAGACCCGTGGTGCAGGTGTATCACCCTTTGAGATGTTGCTTTGACTCTGAAGTGAAGATTGTTTGGTAGAAAATAAGAGCCAAGTAAAATACAAGTAAAGCTAAGAACCTCATCTCAAAGTATTTAATTCCTACATTTCATCCTACTAAATACTTTTATTTGTGTATTTATTTCACACAGGAAATCGAAGGAAAAGCAAACTCAAAACTTTCATATTATTGTTCTGTGCCTACACCCTCAGCAAATACTTCCCCTCCCACTAGGCAGGATTACTGTATTCAATAATAGTGTTTACACTGGAATCTGTCTCACCTCCTACAGTTCAACACAGTCTGCAGTGACACATAAGAACAGCAAGTGAATAACGGTGTCATTTTTTCAACCTGCCTTCCCCTGAGGGAATTCTAAGGGTGGCAGCACATGGGATATTTTGTAGCTGTATGGACTCTTGCCTGCACCTCATCAAGGTAAGAATATTTTTCTCTCTGCACTCTGTCCAATAAAACCCAGGAATGAACCCATATCCCCAATGAATTCTAAAGATTATTGTGTCAAAATCATAATATTGTATATTCAAAACATCTTTATATTTTCATGGTCAGTTTCAACACTTCGATTTCACTGTTGATTTTACTTTTGATTCTAGTGTTTATGACAGCTCTAGACACTTGAGTAGAAGGATATCATGGTGGTTTTATTTCTTTTTTAAAAAAAGAAAAAAATCCCTGTTCCAAAAAATTGCTTCCAAATTCATTTGCTATATTTGTGTATTGTCAGCCTTCCCCAACCAGAAAGTGCCATGAGAGACAAAACTATTTTGTTCACCACGGATTCCTTGACATCGCAAATAGGGTTAACACATGACAGTGCTCAGTACAACCAGGTTAAAAGAATAAATGCCTGTGGCACACACACAACCCAGCTAGAGATTTCACATCCTGTCATAATCAGTATTTAGTTGGAGGTAGGTGAACGAATTCTAGTGAAGTACATAAAAAGAAGTGATGTACAGCACCCAATTCTCTTTACCTTCCTTTTTCCCTACTATGAAGTAGAATATGGACATTATGTATGAGCCAGTTCTGATTGGATAGAGGGCAAATACACAACAATAGAGAAAGAAACTGGCCCTTGAACAATCCTAAGAAGAGATTCACTTAGGACCACCAGATCTCCTTGCATTAGAGGTCTCTTTTACCAAAGCCTGTCTGGTAACACTAACAAATACAGAGCCTACATTACAATAACTTAATTTGGCATGGAGAAAGGAAGAAACTTTCAGGGTTTTAGAGGAAATTCAAATAAGACTAGGTAACTGATGGGCTCCGTCAAAAATGGGAGATGAGGCAATAGAAATGAGGATTTTAGCTTAGGAAATGGAGACAAAGGAAATGGCATTAATCAAGTGAGAGATTTTATAGCAGGCAGAGAGTGGTGGAATGATGAGTCATGTTTTGAATATGTTAAAAGAGTTTCGACTCTGTGACATCAAGGTGGAGATTTCCAATGAATTTTCCATTCCCTGCTTTAACTAGAATAGCTACAAGTGGATCTGTGATTTATACATTCATGTTTAAACTTAGAGTTCGTATTTCTGTGCCTAAAAATAAGTGTGTGGTTCAAGGAAGAGTCAAAAACCTCTCTCCTATAATCAGATTTAGCAAATTGAAGACAGACAGGGAACCAGTACCTATTTTACATTTTACATACAAACATTAATTAATATATCTACATTCTTTGCAAACAAGACACATATCTTGCCTTGTACTTGGAGAAGATATTCATATTAGTTTATCACAGAATTTGAATAGAGAATGCACTATTTAAGAGCTGCAAGCATTCTTGACTGTTACTTAATGTCCATTATTCTAATTATAGTGAATATGTAGTTCTCAAAAATGTTTTTAAGAAGTCAGTATCTTCTCTTTTTAAATTTGTTATGGAAAAATACTTCAACACATTTTAAGGTATTAGACCACAAATACAAAGCTTTAAAGAGTTTTTCCTTACATTAGTCTTTCAGAAGTATTGAAATATTTCTTGCTTCACAAGTTTCATACATGAATGCATATACTTGCATACACATATGTGTATGTGCTCATATACACATACAAGTAATTACACACCAGTAATTGCACACAAGTAATCTACCTGGAATTAAGATCGGAGGTTATCAGGAACTTCAGACTAAAAGCTAAATGTTTTAAGGCATCTTTAATAGGAGAGAAGAGAACTTTGAAAAATGAAATGCTCTTATAGTTCTCAGAATTGCTATAATTCAACATTATATATGGAGTTAGTACTGCCCACCATGTAAGGCACATGACGGAATATGTGTATATTAATCATGCAAGAGGAATGAGGTGGTAAGAAAAGTGAAAGAATCAACATGAAGAAAGCAATGCTAGACCAGATTAGATTTTACTAGGCCACCAAGAGCATCACAGCTGCAAAAGGGAATCTCTACTGCAGGTGGGGGAGCTAGGTTGTCCACCGCTAAGTCATACTTTATTTTCTGTGGATGAGGGTAGCTTCACTCCTCTGATAAAGCACAGGTGTGAATTAAAGTCCATTTAGAAATGGAATTTGCTTTCCGTGTGGCCCAGAGTGGGCAGTTGGGAAAGAGAATATGGCCTTCTTTGTTGCTCATGCTGCTTTCTAATTAAAAATGAATTTGTTTATGGGTGAAAATCCTTCACTGTTTTAAGGTGATTTTTCCAAAGAACTTCAAGAGGATGATATTCAAATATGAGTTGCTATTCTCAAGACTAGAGTTTGTTTTGGGAAATTAGCATGATAAAGCACAAATGAGTTTGATGACACCTGCCGCGTCACAAGCACAGCTTATATTAGAAGTGTTCTTCTCTATCATTTTATTCCATCAATAAATCGCTTTGTTCACTCGCATGTGGAAATCTTTTTATTCAGCATTTCTAAACCATATCCTATTCGACCTGAACAACTAGGATTAAGATTTTAAAAATAAAAATGATCCATTGGAATAAGAGATGTAGTTATGATATGTTTATTTTTAAAATTAGAAATCTGCACATGGTTTTTACTATGATTATTTCATCAATCACATAGGAGAACAGATGTTTTCTAAGGACATCCGGAGACAGGTCTCCCTTCCCATTCCAGCCACCCCAGCCCTTCTCCCTGCACACAACAAACACTCAAAAGAATATGTCATCATCAATCAAAGTCTTGTTCTAGCTCATCTGATCTGATCTTATATTTCATTTGTAACACCTCCAGGGGATTTTGGGGTGGAAGATTCTGGGGACACCATGAGAAAGTAAATGGGGGAGAGGCTTCCATTTCCCAGCAGCATCACCAGAAAACAGTGTGTTCACTAGCACATCAGTCCCTCTGTCCTCTATGTCCCCCCTTCCTCTGCCCAGCACAACCACCACCCCATTCCCTGCCTCCTGCCCTGGATGGAGATATCTATGAGTTAGGGCTTCGGAGATAATTTTTCTCCCTGTCCTGGTCTGAGAGGACAGGACTTCAGACATATTGAGGAAATAAATGGCCAAGGTCACACCCGTGTCAAGATCAGAGATGGGCCTGGAACCCAGTGTCGAGTTCAGTCCCGTTACCCAAAACTGCCGGGAAACAACGTTCTGTGATTCTCGTGATTTGGATTTTAGAGGTGTGTTTTTATATGCATCCTTTATGTTGAAGGAAATCAAAAGATTAAAATTGTAAATTGATCTTCATTTTAGAGTAAAATACTTAGGGGATACTCACAAATAAGCAATTTCTTATTCTTTGTTAATCTTTAGTATCTATCAGTCACTACTTATTCATCAGGGGTTTTATAACTTCCATATTGGCAAACATTAGTGGCATGCTCAGATGGACAACGAGACCAGACAGAGACACCAGGTGGGAAAATGTGTCAAGGCTTTGCTGTTTAAACCATATGGAAAGAAGTCAACGTAACATGCTGGGGGATATTTTCCATTGTCAAATGGCCTATAAGCATTCAGGTCCCTCTAATAGGCAACACACAAGTGATATATATGAGGTAAGCATGATATCAGAACTGCTCATTGTTCAGTGGTTCTCTTGAGTCCAAATCTATATATATATATTCATGTATGAAGGAACATTTCTGCATACAGTTAATATGAATGTTGGGACCTGCTGACTTGGACCAGACCACCTCATCTGTCTTGAGTTTATACGACATGACTACAGAGTACAGTAAACATACTCTGATATGGACTCAGTCCTCATTTATCACCCCCAGCCTTCCCAGGTTAATGAAGTCTCTTACAAGGACCTATCTGAGCTAGAAGCTACAGCATTGCTATATAGATCCATTCTGAGATGGTTCTTGAAGTTGTGTTAGTGAAGCTGTTTGACCACCTGGAGGTACCAAACTTGCATGAATTTACCATGCATAAAATAGTTCAGTACACTATAGAGTTTTGCATATAGGGTAAAGCATAGATTTTGGATCCAAATCCAAATTTTGTTCTTTTTCTTCTTCATTTTTCGTTAGTATATGCCTACAGTACACAGTAAATACATTCATCATGGGGGAATTTGTACACATACATATCACAACTTGATCCTTTTGATTTTCCCTTCCCCTTCTACCCATTCCCAGATCCTCTTCCCATCCTTTCAAGGAAACAATTATTTGATATATTTATCCTTCGTATTGTTCTTCTAGTCCAAATTTTGGTTCTGCCTCTTACTTATCCATGACTTAGGAAAACTTTCTTAACTTTCTGAGGCTAAATTTTATCATTTACTGATGGCTCTAATAACATTTCTTAAATAAAATAATTTAGTTTATGTAGTAAATTTGGCCAGGGATACAAAGCATATGTTTAAAAAGTCTGTTCTATTTTGTCCAGTTCTTCCCCTATATTAAGGTAAAATCACCAAGTCCATCCTGAAAATACTTAATATTTAACTGTGATGAGAAGAGACTTATTTGCCCACTAAAGATTTTACCTTTATTGGACAAAATTATTTAGCAAGTTATCATATGTGATACTGCATGTGATATATATAGAATCTTTTGTTTAATCTTCACAAAACTTAAGAAGTAGATTTTTGTCGTCTCAATATTTTACAAATAAAATTTGTATTGGTTAGCTTTGCTACAGTAACAAACAATCCCATGTTTTTAATGGCCTTCAATAAAAAATAGCACTGCATTTCTTGTTCACATTAGTTACTGACCCTATGTTCCGTGTGTCACTTTCAAATAAAAAGACTGAAGATAAGGACCCGTTTTGGATATGATATTTTTATGACAGAGAAGAGCAAGTGAGCTGGGAGTTGAACCACTCAGTTGTTCTTAGAACTTCTATTTGAACTTTCATCCTATTAACAAATCCTTATGGTTAACCTTGAAAATAAGGCAGGAAAATATGCTTCAAGTACAGTGAAAATGTAGTAAAGTCATATCGTCACAGCACAGTGTTTGACTGTCTACCACGAGATTAAGTATTATGTCCAAAGCTATACCCTAATAAGTGGAAACACCTGTTGTACAATAGCAATTCAGTATATACTCAAACAGTAATTCAGTGCATCATATGACTGGTGAAAAGTTATCCTCAGAGAAAGACAATGATAGAGTAAAAAAAAAAATCAGAAAAAGAAACTTGACAAGGACTTTACTACCTACTGTGACTATCTGCACAAAAGTAGAGAAAGAAGAAATTTCATTTATAATAAAACTATGTGAAAGGGAGTAGTAGGACAACATGGAAAGATCAGAAAGCCAAGCTGAGTGATTGGTTATTCTATGTTCTCTAATATGGTTCGGAAGGTTCATATTAGAAGGGTTTTATTAGCATCAGTCTGTATCTGTTCCTCCAAAGACATGCTTCACCAGATGTGGTGGTGTGAGCTGTGATTCTAGCACTTGAGGGGCTGAGGCAGGAGGATTCTTTGGGTCCAAGAGTTACAGACAAGACTAGGTGGCATAGTATGACCCTATACCACCTAAAACAACAACAATAACAAAAATCATGCTTTAATGACAATAGCCAGAGGAAGAGTATTGAGTTAAATTTAAGTGACACATTGGGGAAAAAAACAAACAAACAGAATTTGTGCAGCAGAAGAATGTCTTAAGAGTTATTGAGAATTGTTGAAATTCAACCACGCACCCAATTTGGACAAATGTTACACCTATTAATACTCCTTGATTGACATTTGTATTGATATTCCCCTAATTTGTTGAGAGAAAATTCAAGTTTCCATTCTTTATAATTTCAAAAAACTCAAGGTCAAATTTTAATTCTTTAAATCTGATATGCAAGGGTAAAATTCATACATGTTCTATTTTATTTGACTAAATTATCATTTTTACTCCTTTATGGGGGCTGAGGAGAAAGGTCATTATTGGTCATATTCAGCTGATCATAAATTTGCATTGAAGAAACACTGCAATTCAGGTGACACCGGAGGGAGTTTACGTACAGAACCATTCTTCTGGCTTCACTACAGATACTGTAGAATCCATAGCTATGCATTACTTTGAGCCCTTTCAAGAAAGGGGTTTCAATAATATTTTCATCTATTTTGATTTTGGTAATTATTGGGATGCACAGATATAAAACTCAAAACACATTGCTGTCTCAGAATAGTGCTGTAAGCTGTAATTACCTCTAATACCTGCACCGCCGCCCTAATATGACAAATCCCAAACTGCAGTTGATAATCAGTCATCTTTGTATAGAAGTTGCCACTGTGGCTCTGTGTTCCAAACACATTTTACAGCCGTCCCGCTCCTTTGGCCACATATAGCAATGTTGCATATACACCAAGTCAGAAGGAGCTAGAATATTTTAATCAGGATTTAGGACTTTTGGTTCTAAAATTAGGCCACTCTAGGTCTCCACAGAGGTTCTATAATTTAATAGCTCACTAGCTGTCCAAGACTCTGTGTCCTGTTTGTAAAATGTGATATTCAAAGTATCCATTTCATAGACTTTTGTAGTTTAAGTAAAATAATATCTTTTACATGGCAACAATTTCTAATAAAATCTTCTTTAAACATATGACTTTTTTCAGCACTGGGAATTGAACCCAGGGGCTCATAGATGCAAAGCAAGTGCTTTATCACTGAGCTACATCCACAGCCCTTTTTACTTTTTTTATTTTGGCAGAGATCTGACAAGTTGCCCAGGTTGGCCTTGAACTTGAGATCCTCCTGATTCAACTTCTCCATTAGGTGAGATTAGAAGCATGTGCTGACACACCCAGCTAACTATAAAATTTTAAATAATTTATTTCTACTGGGCAAGCTTACAATTTGACTTTAAAGAAAATAAGGATAATATGTGTAACTGATTTTTCCCCTTCCAATACCATGTACTGAGTACCAATGTGCCTAAGATGTAGCGCCAGGACCAAAGCAGACAGGAACATTACCCTCCTGTGGCTTTCAGGCTACAAATGAAACTTACAGTAACAGAATGATTTCCATGTATATTGGAAGTTGCATTCATGAGCCGTAACTAACTTTCTCTACTTAGTTCTTAACTTAGGAATCTTCATTTTCCTTAATGAGTCTATACTTCAAAGCTCAACTCTTAATTACACATTTTCATACTAGACTCCTAATTCTTCATGGACTCTCTTATGTTTTAGAACTTTTGAGATGGCCTCAAAAAGTACCAAATCAATTTGTAGGTACACAGTGCACCAATATATATCTATAAAAAAATAGATCTGTTGTTTATTGCTCTTGCTGTAATTATTTTGTATCTTACTTCTGAGATTTCACTTCTAACTTTGAAACATATATCATTACATCCATTTTATTTACTCCTTTATTAATTTGCTTTTGTATGTTCTGATAAAATATTTATTATCTCTTTTTGTCAGACACTGGGCAATTCAATAGAATGATATTATGGTTTAGATGGAGAATGTCCCCCAGTGGTCTTCTGGCCCATAAGCATGGAAGGTGATTGAATCACAGGGATAAAATAGCTGACTTCCTGCTAGGAGATGGGGGGCGGGTGGAAGAAGCGGATCTCTGGAGCTGTGATTTGGAAGGGTGTATTTCCCTCCCTGTTTCCTCCCTTTCCTTTTTCCTTCCAGGCCGCCATTACAGGACCAGCTTTCCTTTGCCCAATCCCTTCCACCGTGCTCTTCTGAATTGGAGCCAGTCAACCAAGGACTGCAACACGAGCCAAGATAAAGCTCTGCTCCTTTAACTGGTGGAAGTTAGGTATTGTGCCCAATGACAAGAAAGTGACTAAGACAATGTATCATACAAGAGGCTCACTGACCTTAAGGTATTTATATTCCACTGAGGAGGACAGTAAGATTAAAGCTAAATAAATAAGGGAGATATTGACATAAAGCTAAATAAATTAACATAGATAACTGACAATTTTTATAAGGACTTGGAAGGAGGCAAGAAGACTCCTGTGATAGAAAATAAAATGGAAGGGGCCTGTAAATAGATAATGTAGATGGGAAAATCTTATCTGCAGAGATGGTATTTTTCACTTGAGATACAGGAATTACAAAGAGCCATTTGCGTTAAGAACAGGTGAACAGATCAGCAGACACAAGTGTTCAGAGATGACAGGTAGGCTGGCTTGTTCTTAGGACTTGTGATACTAGAGTTCTCTGAACCTAAGCTGTGTGAGAGCAGTGGAAGATGCACTGAGAGGTAGGTGAGTGACAGGTAATGAAGGGTCACAGAGGCTATGGGAAGGAGAGTACGCAGTGCATCCTAAAGGGATTAGGAAGCCACTGAGTAGTTCTAACTGGCAAAATCATAACATTACTTTTACAACTGTATGACTAATAGTTATCATTTATATAGTATTTGCCAAGAACCAAAAATTCTTCCAAACTCCTTCCACCCATTGAATCCTTGCTTCTCACTCATTGAATCCTCATAACAATCTTTTGAAGTAGGTATCGTTATCCTTCCACTTTATAGACGAAGAAATTGAGTGATTACTAGATTAAGAGTCTTGTCTAAACTTACATCACTACTAAGTAGCAGGACTCAAATTCAAATCCAGGCATTTTAGTTCCAGAGATTGTGTTCTGTACCTTTCTTCTGTTATTTTAGATTCTGGGTCTTTGTCCAAATTCGAATTCAGAAATCTGAACAAACATCTTCCGTCCAGGCACAGTGGGAACAGCCTTACTTACTCTATAGAGTAACACATTTTAGTGTAGGATTTTAAGTCATACAATGATACAACATAAAAAGAGATTAAATGTGATGTCAATAATGTTTCAAGAAGGTAAACAAGTCTTCTCAGGTTGCATAATGGTTATATAACCATTTGTTAGAGCAGATATATTAAATAATTTAAGTAATGGACACATGATTATATTTCAACATTCTAATGGAAATCAATTTTTTCTGTGTGAAGTAATCAGAATCCTGTAAATTCCTCATAATAAGGGATGCTTTAAATAATTTGATAATAAATCATGCTTTTGAAGAAGAGATAGTAGAATCAAAATTCTCCTAAGGGTTAAGCTATGTAAACCTAAAACTAAATAGCAATCCTGAAACTGGTTAAATAGAATGAATAAGGATTAGACAAGAAACAAACAAAAATCAATTCTAACCAATTGTTTTCTAAGGTCCCCACAGTTGTAATAGGGAAAATGGTTGCTATAGTAACAAAAATTCTATGACATATCAGAAGACAGGAAGTCTAATAAAGTTAACTGTCAAGATATTGAGAGGCACTTTAATATAGAAAACAAGACAATTTCTAAACATAAAAATACATTAATAGATGAAGCATTCCTTAGGCAAATTGTGACTTGGATCACAAATGTTAATCAAGCAATTACTGTGTGCCAGGTGGCCTTGATATATAAAATTGTATATTTCTGCAGTTTACATTCTAGGTAGGAAAGCCAGTGAAATGAACAAACAAAAGAAAACCCAATCAAATAAAATGTCATCAACAGACTACCAAGATAAATAAAAGTTGTGTGTTTCTAAATTGAAAAATTTGCATGAATTTTTCCAGTAAAGAAACCAGTCCTACTTAGGCATTTGAGGAATAAATAAATTACTGTCTACTGATTTGTTAGCAGCTATCCTCAACTTACTTCAGCAGCCTTGTGGCACATGAACTATGCAATCATCTGCCATGATTTGAAACCCATCTTCATAATCATCTTGTGACTAATAGGCATCTTTCTCTGTATGAGGACAGGTTGTATCTCTGTCAAATTAGAATTATGTGACCACAGTCTGCAAGAGAGCTACATGAAAAGAATGAAAATAGAGAAAGTCAATAGTTATAGAAAGTTATACATAACTGTTATATAACAGAAAATTAACTGAGGGGTATGTTTTGAACTGGGTACTGTTATGGTTTGGATCTTTAGAGTCTCCCAAAGTCTGTGGGCTAAAAGCTTGATCACCAGCCTTGTGTCAGTAACGAGAGGTAGTGACCATTTTAGTAGGTGGAGCCCAGTGCAAGGAAGTTCTCCCATGTGGTGGACAGGTTTTCTCAGGTCCATGCCGCTTGCATAAAGTACTTCTTCACCACAGGCCCAAAGCAATGAGGCCAATCAACCATGGACTGAAACTTCTGCAACTGTGAGCAAAAATAAATATTTCTTCTTTTCTTGTGTATTTTCTCAGATATTTTGCATAGAAATTGAAATCTAACTAACAAAAACACTCACAGAATAGACTCAAGAAAGTGAGGTGCTCTGGAAAGGAGAATGGAAAATGTAGGGGTTCTTATTCCTGAAAATATTTTCTCCAGTTTTCAGGTCCAGTTTTCATGTTTCTCATGCTGCTCTGTATTACAGCACAACTGACCCCTTGAGGCTGTGTTTTCTCATTTCTATATTGGGAGACTTCCTCTGGGTTTAGCTACTAGGAGGAAAGAGCAAAAGGTTGGAGTGTTTGTGGAAGGAAAGAAGTCAGGGTATATTTCCTTTTTTTTTTTTTCTCTGTGCTTGTGGTGTCTTCTCAGCTACTGCGATGGTTTCTTGGCTCTTTCTCCTGCTGACTAGCTCTAGTATAATCCATATTTTACCAGGGGTTGCCAGTCCTTGGTCTTCACTGATACTGCCTCTTACCTTGACACTCTCCTCTGCAAATAGTGGCCCCTCCCAGATGCATCTCTCTGTTGCTTCAGAGGCCCTCTTCTGCTTTCAAGCATTTCCATAGCTTGTATTGAATATCCTGTCTTGAATTCACCTGTTTTAAAGATGCACATGAGTTATATTTTCCTGGCTTAACACTAATTGACACAAAAAGGATGCAGAAGAAACACTAGCTATTTCAAGTGCTTAGTTGAAATCTTGAGTCTGTCGGTTAGATATGCAAACTTGAGGTAGAGATTTGACATTTATATGCCTCAATTTCTCATTAATTTAACCATCATGATATTTAATAAATTACAATGTGAGAATCATAATATCTATATTAGAGGATTATTATGAGGATTAGGTAAAATCATGCACAAACTGTTCTTAGCATTGTGCCTGTCTCGTAGCAGACCTCAGTAAATGATACTTCAGTCGTCACTATTTCTTCTTACCTCCAGCATGAACATCGCACTTAAAACTTCCTGTGTGTGAGTCCTAGTATGTACAGGTTCTGGGACAAGACATTTGTAGGTGCTTTTTGCTTAATTATCACAACAGTTCTAGAAACTAGTTTTCATTAATATATCATCTTTTCAGAAAAGGGGACTGAAAGTTAAGATGCTAACTGAAATGTCTGAAGTCATACAAATTAGCAAGTGGTAAAACCAGAATTCAAAGTTATGTCTACCTGACTCCAAATGTGTGGTCTTTACTCTGTTAAACAATCTCCTAACATTACAAGGACGGAACATATCTGATCTCTGAATTCTTTTAAACTAGGTCAAATATATACCGTTTTGCATTCTCTCTGCCCTTCCCCTGTATTCTGCACTCTTCTCCTCTTGAGACAGATATTACATAGGATCATGTATGACTTTGGTAATTATTTTACCACAACGGAATAACTTTCATGCGTCAGACAATGTAATATATGAAATGAGAGTGGTAATAGTTTAGAACAATTTAATGAAAGGTCTGCATAGTACATAAAAATTAAGAAAATAACTAAAGATGGAAGTGTGTCATGCTGTAATAGCATATGAAGATGTAGCACACAGATATATACAAAGTTTAAGAGGAGTAGGTGAGGCATCAATTTATATATAAGATTTAAAAGATTATAAACATTCTTTTGTATATCAATAAAGCATATTAGTAACACTTTGATTACATATGTAAAAATTAAAGTCAGGAGAGAAATCTTTTGATCTATGTATACATAAATATTACATATGTTATATATATATTAGTTAAATAAAATGATATCAGATTACTAAGGCAATTATGGAATTTAATTCAACAGAGACAACATCTATTACATTAGATTTTAATATTTTCATTTTTAAAAAAAGTACTGCAACATGATTCTGAGAATTATGTTTTCTTTGTGTATAAAAGCAACAAATAGAAATTATAGAGCTAAGATATTCAGACTATGCCATAACAAAGAAAAGGCATTTATTTCAAAATGTATCTTGCATCAGTGTTTAGAATGTAAAACCTCAAACAGCCATCACACTGAAACTCGACATGGAAAAGTTGGCCTCTTCGATCATATTTTCAGTATTTTTTTAACTATGAGTAGCACACAATATAAGTACCATGAATTCCTCACTTGTATTTAAAATAAATACAAAGCTATTTCTTTTATAGTTGTTTTAATTAAAATTTTTAAAAACTACTATAGGATCTCCTGAAGAATTTGTTCACAAAAGACTAAGATAATTTAGTAGTAGTATTCTGAAACTAAATATATTATATTGCAGTAGGTAAATATATATTTACCATGAAAGGTAAACTGAAACAATATGTAAATCACTGAACCAGGGTGAAGAAAAGGTACTGTAAAGAGGAAAATCGTAGAATAACTTCAGTCATAGAAATGAAGATTGAGAATGTGGAGATCTGCAGCCTCTACTTAGCTTGTACAAAGTCTGAAGAAAACATCATTCTCAACCTTAAACAAGGAAAAAAAAAACTGGTCAATCAAAAATTCAGTTTATCTTTTGAACCTGTAAGAGAGAGGAGGTTGAGAGTAATCAACTGAAATCTGAAGCACTCGGTTGTCAGTGGGGAGGGATGGGTTGATCACTTACCTGGGGACAGATAACAGACAGCAGATAGACAGGTAAGAAAAAAAATCAGTTTATTTTTAAAAATGAAGTGCTAAAAGCCAGGTGTTACTTAGCATAAAAACGTAGAATGCCTGCAAACCACAGTCACAAGGGAAATTTCTAATCATCCCAGGACGTCTCCATGGATCTCACTGCTTATGAAAGATGGAGGCAGCGCAAGAATCAAGATGAAGCCTGTCTCCAGCCAAATGCCAGGGAAGGGGATCAAGAGCTGTTGTGAAAAAGTTATTTGGTTCCATTTGGATCTGTTTCCCTGTCTCTTCCGAGGGACAACAGCACTAGCTCTGTGCAGAGAAAAGCGAACTCTTCAGCCCTCTGGGCGCAGGTGAAAAACATTACAGCAGGAAGGCAGGAAGAGACAAGAACACTGTTCCTGCAAAGAGCAGCAAAATGCCCTGGGTCTAATCAGTGATAGCGAACCTTTTAGAGACCAAGTGCCCAAACTTCAACCCAAAACCCACTTATTTATCACAAAGTGACAACACTGCAATTAAACCTGAATACTGAGGTTTTAGTTTTAAAAGACAACTGCTATCTGATACTCGGCTGCTGGAACAATCTGGCTTGTGTGCCAACAGGGAGGGCTCGGAGTGCTCGTTGCAGCACGGGTGCGATAGGTTCGCCACCACTGGTCTAGGTCATTGGAGAACGTCTAGCACTGGAGATGCAAAGTCATTGAGAAGCCCCAACCCTGAGACCCAGAGGCTCATGACCTATCCTAGACCAAGGGTGATTCAGGACTACAGATAATGTTCCTCCCCACGACAGCCACCAGAAAAGAAAGCGCCAGGAACTAACAAGGGCCTACTGTTAAAGAATAGGAAGAGAAAACCTCAGTGGAGCACAAGCTCACCAAGGAAGCCTAAAATTTAGGATGGAACAAAAGCATTAAGAAAAGCCCAGTGTAACCCAGCACCAACTCTCACTTGACAGTGAAGATAGGAGAATGTGAAGTCTGTGGTCCCCTGAAGGTAACATAGACACAGACAAATCCTGAGAGGACTGAATCAGTCAACCACACTAAGACCTAACAAAAGAAAATGTATGCCCATTTCCAGGTCTAAACATCATTTACCTCAACCTTTGTTGTCCTAATAGATACCTATCTTTCAACCTAAACATTACCAGATTCACAGGGGAACAAGGGGGAAAAATGGTAAAATCATGGTCAGTTATGACCCTAATGTTAGAGAATTAACATAGAAAATTTAACATAATTATATTAAATGTTCATATGGAAAAAAGTGGACAACATGAAGGAACACAAAGGAAATCAATGAAGAGATAAAACTATGTAAATAATTCTGTAGGAAATGCCTCCCATAGGCTCATTAATATAGTCAATATTGCCAAGAAAAGAATTAGTGCAGATAAATAATTAAAAATTATTCAAACTGAGATACAAAGAGAAAAAAGAGGGGAACAAAAACAATCCTAGAGCCATGGAGAAAATATCAAAATATCCACATCGTGCTGTAGTTCAAATCTAGAACAGAAGAGAAAGAAAACTGGGTAGAAAAACATTTGCAAAAGCAATAGACAAAAACTACGCAAACATGGAGAAAGAGGCTATCTCACCTTCTCCTCACTGAGAAACAATATCTGACACCAGCAACTTAATGAAAGGTTTATTTGGCTCATAGTTTGTAGATCTTGCAGTCCATAGTCGGCGGGCTCCAAGTCAGGATGGTGTGGCACAGGGCTATGGCAGAGGAGGCTTGCTCAGAACATGTCAACCAGAAAGAAGAGGAGGAAGGAGGGAGATACATATACACTTCCAGGCCGTGCTCCCAGTGACGCACCTCCTCCAACCGGGATTCCCCTCCCAAAATCTCAGTTATAAACTCATCAATGGACAAATCCAGCCATGAGTATTATGCCTGCAGGATACAGTGTCACATGATACAATACATGCACCCATGATACAAAAGCCCACATATGAGGGCATGGGGATTTAGGAAGGACAGTAGACATAAACCAGTACAGAGGCCAAACCACAGATCCAAGAAGATCAAAGTGCATTCATCAGAATAAATACTAATACATTAGGTGTTTGACTAAGATGAGTTTTCAGTAAAGCTTTACACACATCACATTTCAGATTACTTTGGAAATGGCTATAAACTTATACAATTACAATGAAAATATGACATTTCTAAATGAAACAAGTAGTAATTAGAGATGACACTACATATTTTTTTCAACTTTACTACATCATAGTACAGTAATAGAAAAAATATTTAGAATGTAATTCATATATACTATCATAAAATTCACACTTAGAAGGGTACAACTCTGATTTTTGATATATTCACAAAATAATGAATGTACTTCCATGATATAATTTCCAAATATTTTTATTCTTTCCCCAAAATACATTGCTACTCCCCTTTCCTAGCCTCTGCCAAACACTAATCTACTTTCTATTACTATGGGTTTGATTATTCTGTATATTTCATATCAATAGAATCACACTTTTTTTTTTGCTTCTCTGGATAGTATAATGATTTCAGGTTCTTCCTTACTATAGTATGTATCATCACTTAATTTCTTTTTTATAGTGAGTTAATATTTTATTGTGTGGATTTACCACATTTGTGAATCCATTCATCAGCTGTTGGACATTTGAATGATTTTCACTTTGGGAATATTATGAAATGCTACTATGAGTATTTCTGTGTATATAGTTAGGCATAGGAAATTCTTGGTTGTATGGAAAAGGTATGTTAAACTTTTTTAGGAATAACCAAATTGTTGTACAAAGAGGCTGCATCATTTTACATTCTTAACAGTATGTTAATGTACCAATGCCTTACATTCTTCCCAACAGCTGCTGTTGTTTATCTTTTTAAATATAGCCATTACTGTGGATGTGAAGTGCTATTTCATTGTGGTTTTGATTTGCATTTCCCTAATTACTCATTTTATGTGTTTATTGGCCTCTATGCATCATTTTTGGATAATAACTATTCAAATCTTTTGCCTATTTTAACCAGGTTATTGTCCTTTTTATTGCAAGTGTTGGTTTAAATTTATATTATATAGATATGCCCACATATGTGTTGTACACTACTAGTACCTTGTAAGATATAATTTGCACATATTTTCTCCCATTCTTGGAGTTGTCTTTTCACTTCTGAGTGGGATCCAAGTTCTTAATTTTGATGAAGTCCAATTTCTCTATTTTTTTCTTTACATTCTTGGTGTCATAGCTTAATAATGTATTACTGTATTCATGGTTGCAAGGATTTACATCTATATTTTCTATGAACTGAATGTTTGTGCCCCCATTAATATATTGTAATGCTAACCCCAAATGTGATAGTATGTGAAGATGCAGAATTTGGAGAAATTCAGTCATAAAGGTGGAACTGTGATAATGAAATTGGTACCCTTATTAGACACAAAAGAGAATACTTTTCTCTCTATTCCCTGCTATATGAGCATATAGCAAGAAGGGTTCTAAAAACCAGAAAGAGGGCTCTCCTGAGAACCCAACTTTGTTAGCACTTTAATATTAAACTTCTAACCTCTAAAACTGAGAGTAATAAATACTTAAGTCACCCAGTCCATGTTATTTTTGCTATAGCAGCCTAAAATAGTATTCTTTTAAGAGATTTATACTTTTAGTTCTTACATTCATGTCTTTGATATATTTTGACATGTTTTGCATCTTGTGTGTCTTAGTTACTTTTCTCATTGCTGAGACAAATTACCCAGCACCCACAAGTTAAGGGAGGAAAGGTTTATTTAGCTCCAGTTTGTTGATGTTTCAGACCATAATCAGCTGGTTCCAAGGTAGAGTGGCTATGCAGAGGAGAACAGTTCACAGTGGGCAGAGAGTAGCAAAACAAGCAAGGAACTTTAACAGCATCTTTCTGCCCCTTCTATCTTACCCAGACTACTTAGCATGGGTAGCACTCACACCCTTAATCCTAGTGTCCTTGAGCCTACCATTACATTATGAATCAATCCCAGCATCACACACTCTAGATTTGGTTACCTCTGAAAAAGCCCCACCCATGACTGCATGAGGCTTTGGGGGGACATCTAGACCCAAACCATAACATCATGTAAGATAGGGATTCACCTTTATTCTTCTGCATATAGATATTGGAATTGTCTTGGAAAAGGCTACTTTTGAAAAGACTATTCTTTCCCCATTGAATTTTCTTGGCAACTTTATTAAAAATCAATCGACCAGCTGGGAATGTTGGCACATGCCTGTAATCTCAGCACTCTGGGAGGCTGAGGCTGGAGGATTACAAATCCAGGCCAATCCAGGCAACTAAGGGACCTGGCAAGACCCCGTCCCAAAATAAAAAATACAAATGGGTTGGGGAAACAGCTCAGCGTGAATGCTCTGGGTTCAATCTCCAGTACTGCCAAAAGAAAAAACAAAAATGACCATTACTATTAAATCAATATTTAAATTGTTAAATTACTTTGAACTCTTTATATGCCCACATAGATTCCTCTCACTGATTGTCCTGGAAGTCAATATAGATAATAAACGATAAAGTTATGTACCCATATTATGTAACCTCTACTTTCCTTTACCTTCAATGATTCAGGTTGGAAAGGCATCAGCTATGAAATATAGAGTATTTATGGACTTACCCACATTATATATTAGTCATTGCTTACTAGAGTCAGATGTAAAAGAGTGCAAAAGTCTGTCTGCATGCTGGAGACCCAGAGGATCCAGTGGAGGGCTTGGAGCCCATGGCAATGTCCCATACAAGCTCTTATCAGGAGGCTGAATGAGGCTGGATGGGAGATCGAAGGATCTGTACTGAAAAGGCCCAAGGGCCAGTGCTGGAAGGTGAAGTGTCTGTGCCAAAAAGCTGAAGGATCTGTGCCAGAAGACTGAGGGATCTGCACTGGAAACCAGGAGACGGCATCCAAGATAAAGATGAGGACTGAAGCTCTCCCAAGGAAAGAGAGCAGCCCAAGCTCTTTTGAAGAAAAATCCTGAAACTCCTCTGAAGAGAAGCAGTTGCAGTGAAGCTCCTTCAAGGGAAGATCAGCTGAAATCCTTCCCTCCCATTCTCCTTTTATACCATTCTGACAACAATCCTCCTTAAAGTGGGTCTTCCATGCCCAGAAATATGCTGACTCAATTCAGCTGGGTGTTCCCCACTCAAGTTGACAATTAATCAATTAACCACCACACAGTATAAGTCTTCATACTAACATTCAATGTTAAGTGCTACCCTAAAATCTGGTAAAATCAGAAGGGCCTCAAAAGGCAAACTACTCCTCCCCTTTTACTAGCCAATAACTTTTCTTATCAAGCAGACTACTTACATTCCTGGTTATCCCTAAATAGGGGTACTGAGTTTCCTGCCAGCCTGTGGAATTATTCTAACAAGCTAATTAGTAGTCCTGAAAGAACCAGAGATCATGCTCGATCTCATAATCACAATGTCTGCCTCCCACAGCCCATGGTTGTTCACTTTGTTTCTGGATGTAACCTATATGTGGACCTGTGTGGCATGATGTCTTCCTACCTTGAGCTGTAAGTGTATGTGACTACTTAACTGTTGTTGATATTACCTTTCTGGTATCACATCTCCTAGGTTCACACATTCCAATAACGTTTAACATGGTTCTTATGGTTTGGATGTCAGTACTCCAAAGGCCATGCACTAAAGGCCTGGTCGCCAGCCTATGGTACTATTGGCAGGTTGTGGAACTTTAGAAGGTGGGGCATAGTGGAAGGAAATTAAATCTTTGGGAATGTGACCTTGAAGGAAATACTGAGACTCTGGTGTTTCTCTGTCTATCTCTCTCTCTCTTTCTCCATCTCTTTCCTGGCTGCCAAGGTGAGCAGCGTCCTCTACCATATGCTCCCTGACATGATGTTCTGCCTTGCAGTAGGCCCAAGGCAACAAAGCTTGCTCACCATGAAGTGAAACCTCTAAAATCTGAGCCAAAATAAATCTTTCTTCCTTAAAGTTGATTATCTAAGGTATTTCATAACAGTAATGGAAAGCTGACTAAGCTAGGTAGTTGTTGAAACACTACACTTTATGTTAGGTGCTGAGGGAGCCAGTACAGTTGTATTATCTTTGAGCATATATTAGCCACTTACTCTGTCTCATGAGAAATAAGAACACTGCTTTGATGACAGCTTGATACCTTTTTTCACTGCCCACCACATTCTCCATCCGAGATTTATTTCTACCTTTTTGGCTGCACTTTCAATTGTTCTTTCAATTTCTGCTAGAGTATTTCTAAATGGCAAGTGACAGAATTATGGCCCTGTGGAAAGCCAGCCAATTAGATTTCTGTGTAAGGAAATTGTGTACAGAGTCATCCCAGCATAATGTTAGTATCTCTAATCAATACTGAAAGCCTACAACACTCCAATCCCAAAGCCCTGATTATAGAATTATGTGCAATTGGCTTTGCCCTTCATCCTGAGTTCCCTTTTTTTTCACCCATGTAAACTCTTTGGTAACTCTTCCTCTGCTTATGCCTGACTGAATGATGCAATTTTCATTTTTACCTTTTTTTTTTTAATTTTTTTCAATGTCACTGAAAGAAACCACTAAAAGAAGCTTAGGAAAATGTGAATTTTTCCTAGTTAGAATATCTTTTTTAGGTTTTGTCCCGGTACAGTATAGAGTCAATGAAATAAGTTATAAATATGCTTTCTACCTCCCTGTGTGTGCACTTTGTCATTGAAAGAATACGGGAGTTAATGGAGAAGAGTATTTACTAACACTTAGAGTTCATTCTGGTGCACCTACGTGTTTTTGTGTTTTTTGTGATTGATCAAACTGCTTCCATATCTTGATGATCTAGAATTGTACCTATTAGAGCATGCGTTCTTCCTCTTTACTGCCTTTGTTGTGTTATTTCTCCCTCTTTACTGCCTTTTCATTGTCTGTCACATGTCCCTATTTCTTTCTGCCTACTAATACCTAGTTATAATCCCACTTGTTACAGTAATCTTGGAGGTTGAAAAACTATTCAGGTATCTAGAGAAACACAGCTATAATCAAAGAAGTATTTATTAAGCACATGATATTTTTAAAAGCATGAAATAAATTTTGAGAGAGGCAGAAATATTAGCTTCTTGCCATAATAGCAGTCTAGTAGAAAAATACAAATTTCTATCATAACTGTGTATTGACAGAATATACAATATTTTATTTTCAGTAATATCCTAATTATTGAAACTGGTTTTCTTAAGTAAGCTGACTACTGATACTAGGTTAAAAAAAAAACTCAAAGAAATTCTTTGGATGTTTGAAATCCAAGTATTTTCACAGGCATCCTTACCAACAGATGGTCTTCTTTCTGCTGGGATTGTCTATATTGCACCCTAGTAGTTTTTGTATCAGTATGCTTGGAGGGTATAAGCAGCTCCAAAGCTGACCAATTTCCTGTGTTACTTCTTTTGGATGTCACATAATGCTTTAAACATCAATCACATATACTAAAATAATATATATGCACATATATGTACATAATTATGCAGGGAGATTTATTAGATAGACTTACGGGCTCAGAGGCAGGATAGTTCCCAGTGGCTGGGTTGCACTGGAGAGGCAGAAGATACAGTAGCTTCTCACTTCATGGTGACTGGGAAACAGAACAGAGGAAACAGCACCAGAGAGGGAATGGTCAGTGACCGGATATAGTACCCAAAATCATGCCTCCATGCCCCACTCAGACCCACCCAAAACTGTGCTTTACTAATCCCCTAGGCTGTACTCAAGCCAATCAAATTAACAGTCCAGTTTACTGTGGCACACTGTTTCCTTTTCTTTTTCTGCATCCACCTTCCTTTTCTCATATTTTAGGTTTTCAGATATTTTATCCAATTCGTTGCTTTCAATTCCCTCTGTTTGAAATTGTGTGTTTCTGCCTCAGATTTTCTGAGTTATGTATTTTTAGTTCAGGGACACATAAGAAAAGGAGGAAGTGAAACAGCAGAGATGCAGAGCTAGAGGAAAGAGATTTGCAACTGATATATATTATCTGACAGACAGAAGTTCTAATTGTACTTTTGCAAAGTTAAATTTGAAGTAGAAAAGGAAGTGTTGATTTGGTGATGCCATTTACTAGACTGTTGAACTTCTCTTATTGATCTATCATTGGTAAAGTGGAATTAATTTGGTTGCTCTTTAACGGAATGGGCATTTCCCTGTATATTTGAAGGATAGTATGCTCTCCTTTGTATCTGGAAACTTGTACATTAACTTTAATCTCTTCCTTCTTCTCTCCTCTTTCCTCACTGGTTTATAAACTCATCTGTGAAGCCTTTTTTGACACATCCCCTCCCTTGTGTGTCCATACAATGAGCTTTATTTGTATACTTTACTCCCCTAGAATACTTATTACTGTAGCTCAGTTGTGGGGAGCGGTTGAGCCGCGGCTGAACCGGAGGTCGGCAAACTCCTTGAGATTAGAGCAAAGCCAGTCCCAAGGACACAGAATGCCAGAGGCAGACTATATAAACAAGTGGACCTCTAGCTCAGCTGCACATCAACAGGTGTGCGGCCTGAGTGTTCTTCCTCGATAACTGTAGCACAGATAGCTCTGAGAGTGCTTTGGCTTTCAGTGTTCTCAGCAAAACACAGACCTTGCACTCTCGACCTTGTCCTGTGATTTTTCCCTTTTTTCACTTTGTATAAATAAAGACGCTGCGGTTGGGATGTTGTCGCTGCCTCTCCATCAGCGAGGTCAGGTCCCACCCGGTCCCAGCTTTTATGTGTCTTGTTTCTTCTTAATCTTCTTAATCTCCCATCGCCCCTCTCAGGATCCTGCTCCCCGTGCAGGTCACGGCACTCAACTCATTGTCTTCTCATAATAAAAGTTCCATAATGACAATAAAATTTCATTTTTCCACAGTCCTACAGTCATATTCAACATTGCTTTGGAATATTGCTCATGAAAGTGTTCCAGATATGAGTGCTGAATGATGGGTTTATTCCAAAGATTCATAAAGCCACCTGCCTCCTATCTTCAGCAATACAGGAAACACAGAAAGCATAAAAAATAAGTTTCTAAGTCTTACGAACTAACAACTGCTTGAGGCATATATAAAGGGAACAGTGTGAGGTGGGAGATGTGCCCCAAATCATGGCCTTTCACCGACTGCAGACACTCCTATTGTGAGTAATCCCTCCTGGCTTTTCCCTTTCATGGAGAGAAACAGGAAGTAGGATGCCTGGTCCCCTAGAGAGGAATTTATCTTCAGGTTTTTATTTTTTGGTTTAAATGCATATTTTCATATTCCAGACATGTTTTGTTACTGTTGATATTTGAATGACAATCCCCAAAGTGGCAGGCTTTTTCACACACATGGGGACTAATTATATGTTTCCTTCACTATCAATTTGTCTTTGCCAAGTTGATACATGTTATCAGTTGCATTTTGGTCTGGCTGTGACCTATAGAAGCTTATACCTACAGAAGCTTATTTTTCTCCCTAAAATACAAAACAATGATCACAAAGCTTTCAAACCACAAAAAAAAAAAAAAGAGTGCAGAAAGTCTTATATTTTTATATTTAGTGACAAGAACATTTGCCACAGTTTTCTCAAAAGCCAACTCCCTCAAGATGTAGTAAAAGTATAAATATAGACTGATTTTATTTAAAAATTGACTTGTGCTTCTTACATAATTGCAGCTACATGAAATTGAGGCTTCAGAGATTTGAAATTCCAATCAAACAATCTGATCTGAAATAAATGTAAATCGTGCAATAAGTGAATAAACTGCACATTTGCAAAAATTATAAATGGCAGTTATTGAATTCAGCTAAGCAATATCAACCAATAAATTGTGAACACATTGGGAAGTCAGAAAATTACACTTGATTACTTATCAGCGAATCCTAGGGGAAAATGTTTTTTAAAGGGCTATGGAAATTACCTGGCATGTTAAGTTATTGTGGATGGCAATGCATTTCTTACTTGATTACTTGCTTAATCTGACTTCTTCTTGTCAAACTAAATTCCAGCTCAAACTTGTACTAAATTCCACCTTCACAAAAATTTATGTGACAAATTTGTCACTTCTCATAGCAGTTATCCTCCACAGAAAAGTGAAGCTTTCTCTCAGCTTTTGACATGTGACCTGTAAAATTTACACAAAATTTAGTTCTTTATTGCTGTGAGATTTTTTAAAACAGGCTTTTATTCACTGGAGATGTTTACTGATATTATGACATATAATATGTCCTCTGATGTAATAAAAAATAAACGGTGGGAAATTCTTTAATAAGCGTGTTCTTCCTTGATGCAAATACTGCTTAGTTGCAAATACCAGTCCATAACAGAGTCGATTTGTCCACAGTAAGTTTACTTTGTATTCTAGTCCAGGTCTTGCTTTTAGAATGTATAGTTTACAAACAAAGTAATTTGGATTGTAGCTCCCATAGAAACTAAAGCAATGCATACAAGTGACAGTTCAACATCTTCGTTCATATGCATTCATTCAATGAGTATTTGCCAGGAGCTGATTCCATGAAAGGCTCTGCTTCAGGTTTTACAGATGCAGAGATGAACCAAACAAAATGATTATGGAATGTATAGTTTATTAAGCAAGTCAGACCAGTATACAAGTGATATTAATAAAACAGAGAATATGACAATCTTTGTAAGCGACAAAAAGATGAGACTATAGAAAATTCAGGTGACAGAAAACTTGCTGAGGGATGAAGGAAGTTGCCTACAGTAGGCGACTTTTTTCTGAAGATATGTCCAAATCCTAACCTGCAGTGCCTATGAGTGTGACCTTATTTGAGAATATCATCTTTTCAAATGTATCTAAGTTAACTATCTTGAGACAAAATTATTTGGGACTTAAAATGGGTCTGAATCCAATGATTGGTGTCCTTATAATGGAAAGGAGACAGAGATTTTGACTTAGAAGTGTGGCAGGGAAAGGCTATGTGAAGATGGATATAGAAATAATAATTATGCTGCCACAAGCCAAGGAACTCTGGAACCACCAAAAGTTGGGTCAGACAAGTAAGCATTCTCTTCTAAAATACTTCAGAGATAATGTGCCTCTGCCAACACCTGGATTTCACACTTCTGGCCTCCAAAATGATGACGTAATAAATTTCTGTCATTTTAAGGCACTAGCTTTGTGGTAATTTTGTTCCTGCAGCCTTAGGAGACTAAAATAACCAGTACAGAGAAAACATTTGAATCACGACATGAAGAATGGATTATACTTGCGGATTCAGAACCTACGGTGTGGCAGGATGCGTAACATTAGTGAAGAGAAACACCTGAGTAAAGACTCAGGCAATGAGTAGAGGAAAGAAGTAAATTTTCTTCAGCATCCTACAACAAATGGAAGTTTAAGACAGCAGACGAGAACAGAGGAAAGTGGAGGAGAGATAAGAGAAAAGAGAGAAAAGAAGTTGGGAAAAGGAGTTAAAATATTGGTAAAGTGCATATAAGCCATTGAGAAACAAACACCAAGGAGAGAAAACAGTGATAAAAAGCTATCCTTTGATGGTTGAAGTGTGCGAGACATGGGAAATGACATTCATGGTTGCTGATTTATACAGGCATTTGAAGGAGAAAAATTTAGGAGAGAACATCCAGCAACTATGTTTGCATGCTTAGATGTTCAGTAATATAGGAACTCTGCTTTTTTATTGAAATTCCTTAGTCGATGTAAAATGTTTTGCAAATAGAACTAGTTCTCCACTAAGTGCTTTCATGATCAACTCCCTTTCTGCATAGGAATTATTACTTTATTCTTTCTTCTCTGCTCAACTGGATTCATGTACCATTTTTCTCATGTGAATTTGTATGAATTGTTTCATATCTTCCAAGAGAAAAAATATTTGTTATTTTCGATTTTTCTTATCTTTGCACAGCATCATTCCAAGTATAACTTTTAGAAATTTAAATTGGTTTTTCATAAGTCTTTATTATAATCTTTTATTAAAATGAACTATTTTGATTTATGTATAAAGTAAAAATGAAGCAACATAGTGTCACAAACCAGCAGTAAATCTCTTCCTCTCTACTATACTAATTTTTAAGAAGAGATTTTTGAGAATTATAAAATACTCATTTGTTCTTTTTTGATTTGTTTTGTTTTTTCTTCTCTTTAAAATAAAATAAAATACTCTTATGAACATTATCTGAGTTTTTTGTCTTTTAAGATTTAATGAGGCATAATTTATATATGAATATATTTACATATATAATACATACATTTTGGTGAATTTGGACATGTGTGTACACTTGTGATACAATCCAGATACTAAACACATCTATCACCTCCTAAAATTTCTTTGTGTTTTTCTGTGTGAGGGTGGTTTATAGTTTGTTCAGTTGTTCATGAGACCTATTTTTTAACATGTTTTAAAGTACATGATACAGTAAAATAACTGTAGCTACTATTTTGAAAAGCAGATTTCTAGAATTTATTCATCTTGAACAACTAAAACTTCATGCCCACTCTGCAACAATTTTCCATTTTCCTTTACCGCTTCCCCCTACCCCAGGCAACAACCCTCCCATTTTTTGCTTCTATGAGTTAGACTGTGTTAGACTCACATAAGCAAAATTATGCAGTTTATTTCCTTTTGTGACAGGCTTAGTTCACTAAATATAACACCCTCAAGGTTCACCCATGTTATGGCAAATAATACTATTCTCATTTTCTCTTTACCATAACCAGTAGTGTACTTTTGGTACACTAGTCCTCCTTAATTAATGAAGAAAGCACCTTGATTTATAATGCATGGAATTTCTATGTCATAAATACTCCGGCTGTGGCTAATTTCAAGCCACCAAATGATTTAAAAGCGAGATTGTAAAGCTCATGGATATTTAATAAGTGGCTTTTGCCAGCCCATCAGTTTTAACACACTATTGGATGTTGGTACAGGTATCCCCATTTCATCAAGGAAATGCAGGAGGCGAAAGAGATTAAGTTTTAAAAATTTACACAGTTAGAATGGAAATTCAGGTCCTTTAATTCTACACAATATTTGCTTTCCATTCCATAATTGTAACTACTGCTTTATTTATAACAATGTGAGTTTTCATTAATTGCATCATTATTGATTCTTTGCCTACTCATAAAAATATTTAGGTATATTCAGATTAAAATACACATCTTAAAATAAAAGGCATTGTTGGATTAAAATAAACAATCATTTTAAATGTAACAAGACATCCAAGAGCAAAAAGTATAGATATTTCTATGTTTGGAAATAGAAATTTATCATTTAGATTGCTGTTCAGAGGCTATCAAATGAGAGAGAAGAGTCATCCTTTAATTGTCATTTTATGAAATATTGAAGTTAAATGCTTTTCACATAGATTTTCAAAGGCAGATTATTTTATATTTACTCATAGCTCAGTGGAGGAAATTGAATTATGATTGAGGAGTACATTCATAGAAAAAAAAATTAAAACAAATATTAAAATTTATTTAAATATTAAAACAAAACCTAGAGATGCAACTCATTTCTTAGGATAGCTTCAAATGTGATACATTTTAGAAAAATCCAAAATTAATTAACAATCTAACTCCACAGCAGCCATTATTCTATATTGCTCAACAGTGACAAGAATAAGCTTGAGACATATAAAACAAGAGTTACTGTATATTTGGAAAGTTGAACAAAAGAATGCGTAGTAGTATCAGAATACTTTAGTTTAGAAATGATTGACAGAAATTCTCATGAGGGAAGACTATATTATTTTCTATACAAGTTTAGAAATTTTCCCCTTCTTATTCAATCCCCCGAACAAAAAACATCATTCCTTTGTGCATTCGTTTGTTCAACAATAATGTTATCACTTACTATAGTCCAGGTACCATATTGAATGTGCATGACAGAGTTTGCAGTCAAAGATATCCTTGAAAGAAGGAAGTATTTTACACTTGAAAAAAGATTCATCGTTTGAAAAATTTAGGTGGGACACTTCTCTGGTTTAATTACAATTTAAATAAGTTGTTCAAACGTCTACCAAATAAATTTAGATGGGAATTTTGCCCAGTCTTGTTCTTCTCTCGCATCCAGGCATCCTTGATGTCACCCATTACCAAAAATGGCAATGTCCTACTGACGTAGCATGTCACAGGCACTTGTGTCTGTCAGGTTGGATACCTTCACAAATCAGACGGGAAATGACAGCCCCTCGTTGACCTGGTGCTCATTTTGTTTGCTTTGTCTCTCTGAAGAGATACCCACAGGAATGTCAGTTTCTTCTACTGGCTACCGCATCCTAATAATATGAAGAAGATCACCTGTTACCTAGGAGCTAGAATGTCTTGTAACTAAGCTAAAATGTGGCTGCCTGTTATGGATGAATATGTTCCAATTTGTAATAATATTGGGTCTTTTGCAGTATTACTGAATTCCTTGCTCTCTGGGGTTCCAAATGGACGAATTTTGATTAATAACACATCCAGACTGTAGTATAACCTGCCTGTGATCGAGATTACTTTGTTAAGTGCATAGACATTTAAAATGATAAAAAATTTGTCAACTAATTAAATATTACCTAAAAAATATTAATGCATCAAAGGACCCATGCTTGGTTTAATATTTCACTCTTGCTGCCTCAAAATTCCTTTTTTTGTTTTTATGTGGTTTCCAGGAGTCGACCTCAGGCTGGCGCTGAGCTATCTCACTGGCCCATGCCTCAAAATTCTTAAAAGCACTCGAATAAATATTTCATCTTTTTTATTTCAAATTGTCTTCCCTGAAATATGTACATGTCTCTGGTCACTATCCTCAGGACCTGATCATTGGCAGGGTGATTCTGTTTTCTGGTACCAATTATTTCCTGTGAATCAGTAATCTCTCCCTTTTGACAATCCAAGGAAGGACTTCTTAATGAGTTTCTGCAAATTACAGAATGATATACTCATAACACTAACATTATTGACCTTCTCCATCATTTGTTTATTTACCTTGCTTTGCAGTTAGACAAAACACAAAACATTCTCCCTGGCACACTTCTTTGCACAATATTGGGCAATCACTCAAAGGAAAAGAATATTCACTGCCAAAGAACATTTTAATATGAATTATTTGAGGAGAAATTATATTTTTCATATTGCTTTGAAGATTCAAATATGGTTCTATATATAGTTATAATTATAGTTAGTATTCTGTATTGGAGAACTCCGAGTCATTATCGTGCTAAGAGACCTTGTCTCTTTCAATGCTTTTTAGTTCATTTGGGCAGGAAGAGATTATGTAAATTACATGTATGAGAGAAGGGGAAGAAAGGACAAGTGAACTATCAAATGAGACAATTGATAAAAGATCTTTTAGGCTTGGGGTATTTTTAGTACATACACATTTACTATGGGTGTCCATTGTGAAGCAACTTGGACTGGTATTACCACTTTACATGAGCAGTTGTTAAGGCTTTCTCACCACATGTATTCATCAAGGGCATAAAGTATCATGAATCCATCTACTTACATTAAAACAAGCATTTATATACAATATTAACAGATTTTAATCAAATGTTTATGAGATTAAATTATAAAGTAAAAAATACTATAAAAGAATGTCAAACACTGACCTCTCTTATTCTAATGAATGTTTTATTTTTATCTAAATTACCACTGAATTCTAAGATTCTTTCATAAGACTCTTGGTAATGGAATAAAAATCTATTCTCAGGGGAGGCCTCATGTTAAACACTGTGCTATAATCAGTGTAAAACATAAATAGTGTAAGAGCACCTCTTACATAGGTACAGGTGCCAAACGCATTGCTAAACACATTTTATCAAGTTCAAGAGTGACTTACAGTTGGAGACCACTATATTTAAGCATAAATCACTATTATTAATTTACTTTGGTATTATTGTAGCTATTTTGAGTACTATTTTTGAGGAGAATTAGCTATATTCTATGCACTATGTTACAGAATGTTTGGATAGGTAGATAGACAACTACTTTCCTAGGAATGCTATAACAATGTACCTCAGACAGAGTGGTTTTAACAATAGAAATATATTGCCCCATAGTTCTTAAGATTGAGGTCTGCAGTCAAGATTTAGCAAATAGGCCATTTCTGAGGGTTGTTAGAGAAGGATAAATTCTAACACTCTCTTTGGTTTGTGAATGACTGCCTTCTCCATGTGGCTCTTCACACTGTCTTACCACTATAAAAACCTGTGTCCAAATTTCCCACTTTCATAAGGGCACCATTCATATTAGATAAAGGAATCACTCCACTATGACTTCATGTGGACAATTACATCGGTAAAATTTTCTAAACAAGGACACACTTGTACGTAATGGGAGTCAGGACTTCAACACACTAATTTTGGGGGGACACAAAGACAAAACTAGACAGACAGACAGACAGACAGACAGACAGATAGATAGATAGATAGATAGATAGATAGATAGGTAGATATACATAGATAGCTGATAGACAGTTAGATGGTAAATACATCTCAATTTAAAGCCCAAGAAACCTATGAGTTCTTAAAACGTAATGTAGAATACCCAGTGGCAAAATTATTAAAGGTAGATCAGGGGAGGCCTCGTGTTAAACACTGCTATAATCAATGTAAAAAATTATAAATTGTGTAAGAGCACCCTCAGGTGCCAAACACATTGCTAAACATACTTTATCAAAGGTATGTTTATAGTGATAGAATTTGGATACTATTATCCCCACTAACCCAAATCACAGGTGCAGAAGTTGAATCAAGGTCTACACTAGGGAAACATCTAGATCCAAGTTCAGTCAAGGTCCACATCAGGGAAACTCAGTATGTGCCAGTGTCATGGGCCGATGACTTTTTCCCCAAAGTTTCCTCATTTTTTAATTTATGGGAGTCATGATAACTGTTTTCCATACCCAAAATACATACCTGCTATCCTTTCAGTTATTCAGTCATTTTTTTGTCTATATTGGTCAGCTACTCTGTTGCTGGTATTAAAAAAAAATTGATACCCATAATTTACAAGAGAAATTAAATTTGGCAAATAATTTCAGAGGTTGATCCACGGCATGCTCCCTCTGATGTAGGAACATCATGGTGAAAAGCCAGCTCTGAATCACAGCAAAAGAACAGTGCCAGAGAAGAAGAGGCCAGGGACCATATAAAGTACTGAAAGTCACACCTCTGTAACCAACCAGACACACCTAGAAGTGTGTTTTACTAATCCCCTATGAAGCTTCCAAACCAATCAAGTTGACTTTTAAGCTTAACCATCACATCCTACCCCTTCTTAACTTGCCATCCAAACACATCTTAAACCATGCTTAACCTCCAGATAAATATATTAATAAATTAAGAATTCCATCTAACATGATATGACTGAACTGCATACAACTGAAAATGTAATGGTCCCTTCCCTCAAAGTCTCAATAGTTCCAGCATTATTCAAAAATTGAAGTCAAAAGTTTCCTCTGAGACTCAAGGCAAACTCTTGCCTTTGAAGCTCTATAAAATCCAAAATGTAAATGACTTACTCCCATTACACAATGGTACAGGGTAAACATCACCATTCCAAAAGAGGAGAATAGAACAAAGCAAAACTACAAAACAGTAAGGCAAGCATTAAGTCCTTTAGCTACATGTCTGATATCTAGGGCACGTGGTGGTATGATTCGAGTTCCAGAGGCTTGGGCATCCCCATCCCTATGGCCTCCTTTGTTGCAGCCCATTTGGCCTCTTTATTGAGTTGGCTTCTCTTCCTGTCTGAAGTTTTCTCTGGCAGAGGATCTACATTTCTGGAATCTCTGACTTGCTGGGGTGTCAACTGCACCATTGGCTTCATTCCCACAGGTTTAGGTTCACTCATTGTCTTTTCAACAGCACATTGTCTGCCTTACCAGGGTTTTCTTTGAAATCTGGAAGCCTCCATAACCCCACAACTCTTGCATTCTTTATGCCTGAATAGCCTGTATCACACGCACAATACCAAAGTTTGTTGCCACTAGGAGCAGTAGCCTCAACCCCTTGGACTATGGCTGCAGCAGCTTCCAAGGGCTTATATGGCCGAGCACAAAGATATGAATGCCAGGGGACCAAGTCCCTGAGTCAGGGGTCCCAGAATCTCTTCTCAAATGAAAGGTTTACACTGCGGCACCCTTGAGCCAGTGGTTGGTGCAATCTTGCTGACTCCTGAGATGACTTTTGGGCCCCTTTGTCTTGTCCTGGTATAATGGCATAATCTCTTCAGCAACCACACCTCTTTAGCCTCACATTTGCTTGTGATTCTTTTTGAGCCAATATTTAAATTTTTCAAATATTTCTGCTGTTTTTTGTTTCTGATTCTCAATATACATCTGGCTAAAAGGAGCTAGAATGCCCATGCAGCAACCTAGATGTTGGTTACTTTTTATTTCCTCTGCCAGATCAATTAGTCCACAACACTTAAACTCAGCTTTTGGCAAAGTCTCAGGATATGGGCAAAATGTTGACAGGTTCTTTGTTAGAATGCAATGCGTATGATCTTTAGTCCAATTCCCAATGGAGTCCCCATCTGAAACCTCATGGGCCTAACCTTTCCTGTCCACATTCCTATCTACATTCTGGGCTTTTGCTTTTCCAAACAGAATATCTCATCAATCTCTGCTTACAGAATTCTAGAGCTTTTCTAGCCAGCATCACCAGACTTTTCCAAATCCTTACTGCAAACCAATTATAAGGGCTTGTATACAACATGGTCAGTTAAAGTCATAGCAATGACTCCACTTCTCTAGTACTAATATCAATATTGATCAGTCTTCCTATTGATGGCATAAAATACCCTAATTCCACAACTTAAATGGGAAGTTTCATCCAGTTCACGGTGTCAGAAGACTCAGTCGATAGCAGGATGGATCCAAAGCATGAGCATCATGGCAGAAGGGCATGGAGGAGGAAACCTGCTTAGTTCATGGCACCTGTGAATTAGAAAAAGGGAACAGTGCCAGAGAGGAAGAAGGATTCAGGGACCAGATATTGTACTGAAGGGCACACCTTCATGACCCACCCAGACATATCCAGAAGTGTGCTTTGCCAATCCCCTAGGCAGCTCCTAATTCAATAAAGTTGACAGTTAAGCTTAACCATCACATTGTTCTTTAAGTAAGATAATTTTTTGAGAGAAAATTTATCTTATAAACAAAATTCAAACATGAATATGTGTGATAAAAATGCACAATCAAAATAGTGTAGGAGTGTGAAGGAAAGAGTGAAAAATTATTCTTCCTTGCTGAGCCACTGAATAGTACCACATATCCACTGGTTTCTGGAGGATGAATAGGAATTTGCCAAAAAGAGGATGCAGACATAGCACAAAATATGTGTAAAACTATCAAGTTATGAATATATCCTTTGGGTAGGTTATAATTAGATTGACTCTTGTTAACTGATAATTGCTAAAATTTGAATGAGTGTCCCCTAAAGGTCCACATGTTGAAGGTCTGTGCCTTGGAGTGGTACTACGCAGAGGTGAAGAAAACTTCATAAGGTTTTATAAGGTGTAACTTTATAAGGTGTAGTTTAGTAAAAGGTCCTTAGGTCTTATAGGAGTGACTTCGAAAGGAATTATGAGACCCGGCAATCTTTCTCTTTTTCTTCCTCTTTTCACTTCCTGGCTTTTGATGTAAGAGGCATGTTCTACCCATGACCCACATTAAGCCCTCAACTTTGCAATGCTGCTTAAATTTATGGCATATATTTTTGAAGTAACGCCTTCAATATATAAACATACCAATGTTTGTTTAGTTTGCAGGTATCTGAAGGGTAAAATCTCCTTCTTATACTGTGTGATTGATGCCATTAGTGCCAGGCTGAATTACCCTTTACCAGCCTGTGCACCTGGCCTCCAGCCTAAATGTTAACTCATGGCTGATCATTCTGAACAAATAACCTCACACGTAAAGCCCTCCACACTCACCCCAGGCAGACTTCAGTCCGTGACTGACTGGCACAGGGATACAAATGGTCCGCCTGCTAGCTAGCTTCAAAGTAGTATCAGCTGTGCACCGCACTGGACATTCCCTGGAATCAGAGCAAAGCTCAACTCAACCAAGACTACTTCTCGGCTTAATTTTCTTTCTCTGCTCCAGCCTTGTACCTTATTTCCCTTCCCCAAAGAGAACTTTGAACAACAATCCCTGTTTCAGGCCCTACTACTAGAAAATTACTTGGTATTTTAGAAATATTTTTTGAACTGAAATCCATATCATAGTCATTATCAAAATTTTTAGCAAAAATCAAACTAAAAAAAAGTTGTATATATTTTTATTCTACTAGGAATTTTTTTATTTATTTACTGTTATTAGTACACGTTTGCAGTACATAATGTTTACATTCCTTATGCATAACAAGGAATATGTACATAACTTGTCTTAATTCCTTTTCATCCCTTTCCCTCCCCTTCATTCCCTCTCCCTCCATCTTTGATCCACTGATTTAGATTAATATTAAGTATGTTTAATAATCTTGCCAAAATTTGATGAAAGATTTGCTATGCATAATGGGGAAAGCAGAAGATATGTATATTTTTAAAGAAGGGAAAATAGTATACTGTACATTTGCCAGCAGGAATGAAGTTCAGTGCTAGCTTACGTATATACTGTTTTACTTTTTTCTGAAGCATTTACAGTGAGTATTCAACACCTTAGTTTATAATTAAAATAACTTAAAATACTTTTCTTTCATTAAAAATAATTATAATCAATTGAAACTATGAAAAGAAATAAAATGTAATTTTATTCTGTGAAAAATATTATTATTAACTTTCAGCAAATGAAACAAAGATCAGTTTTATTACTGTATTTTATTATGGCAAGGATATAACAAAAATGACATCCAAGAATTTAATCATATCCAAATGCTTAGTAATTTTTATTAAAGAAATGGTATAAAAAAGATATCTTTGAAGAACCAAGATTGATTTCTTTAATGAGTACTCATTATTTAACTCTATTCTTAGATAATAGTTATTAGCACAATATTATATCTTATTGAACAATTTTATTATACTGCTCTTGCCAAAGACGAAAACAAGGAATTTAATGAAGAATTGTTCCTTCTTTCTCTTGAACACTCATTTAGTCTTTAATATACATAGAACATTTAGCACTAGATTGTTGTCTGTGTGAGTTAATTAGTTCTTTATAGCAGAGACTTAGTCTTTTTTTTTTTTTTTTTTTTTTTTTTTTTTGGTGGGTACCGGGGGAACGACCTCAGGACCTCGCGCGCCAGCAGGCGCCCGTGCCGCTGAGCGATATCACCGGCCCCTTTTTCGTATGTGGGTTCCGGGAGTCGAACTCGGGCCCTCGCGCTTGCCGGGCAGGCGCTTAAGCCGCTGAGCCATCTCACCGGCCCGAGACTTAGTCTTAATGCCTCTTGATAATTCATCATCTTGATATTCTTTTACAGAAAAACATAGGGAAAGTCACAGTTTTATTCTATACACTTAAACTCTGTGAACTACATACTCGTCTTTGAAGTGGACATGATACAAGTCTTATCTCTATCTGTTGTTAGTATGTGATGATATACATAAAAGCTCTCTGTACATTCTAAACTTAAAGACAAATAAAAATCAATACGATTCTTGAATTTTAACCTGAGAGGGCAAATGGAAGTATTTATTCTCAACACTCCTTTGATTTCAGTGAAGTTATCCAAATGCTGACACCATTAGGATACATTTGTGTGATTCTTTCAACTAATTTACCAAAATGCTACATCCTCTAAGGTACTTAATACCAAAAAAATACATTATATTTGGATGACTTCCATCTTATCATTTTACTGTATCGAAGCAAACTGAAAAATATTGTAGTGAAGATTGCAGCAAATTTCTTGTACCCTAAAAAAATTTCTTGAATTTCCTAGAAAGTGAACTTAAAAATATATGACTTTTTTTGTTTTTGTTTTTGTTTTTGTTTTTACTAAACATAACAGAATTTACAAATGCACACAAATATCATCCTACAAACTATGGTTTATAACCATATTTATCATGGTTTATTATGGTTTATAACCATTTTATATAAGATTGTAACCTTAGTATTACTAATTTTTTACTTCTTCTTCTAGACAGTGCTTCAGTGATCCTGAGATATGCTCAACTTATTTTAAAAATTCACTTGCTAGAATTACTTTTTTTTAAAAAAGGACATATTTTTAATATATGAATTACATTTTTAAAGTTTATAAAATGTCTTTAACTTAATAATTATAAGGCTAAAATTCACAATTCAGCTCCATAAGCTCTCATATTTTCAATAATAAAAATAGTGATAAGGTTAAGATTAAGAAATAGATATTACAACCCCATAAAAAGTCCCTCATGTGATACCCCAGATCCCAGCAGTCTCCTGGCTCTGATAAGGTATCAGCTCCCCAGCATTTTCTGACAATTGATTCTTTACCTTCAAATAAATAATTTTATCATATATGTATTCATCCCAAAATAAGTATAGTTTGTTCTGTAAATAAATAACGTACTTTGCATATTCCTATGAGTTATTTTTTCCTCTCCTTCATATTTGTGAGTTTATTCTTATATTATAGTTATGTTTAGTTTTTCTCATGTTCACTGAAATATAATCATACCCCAAATTATTTATTTACTTTAGTGTGAATTAACATTTGGATTGTTTCCAGCTTTCAGCTACTATAAGTGACATGTATAAATATTCTTGTTTATACCTCCTGATGCACATATGCAGGAGTTTCTTGCAAGCATATTTGCAGGCTACCTAATTACTCTTTTCATTAAAAGTGTTCCTTCAATTTTAATAAATATTAATAAACTAGTTTCTAAGTTGATTTTTCCAATGTATAGTAACATGAACACATTAGATAATATTATTATTAACACTTGAATTTGTCAGAATTTTCATTGCTACCAATATGGTATATGAAGGAAGTAATTTCTTTACACTTTCAATGTACACAACCCCAAGGTCCTCATAATATACAAAAGCTAACTAAAAAAATAATATATAAAACCTCGCATCTCTAGCAAGTGAAAAATTCCTATACACAACCTAGAGTAAGTGTAGAAGATCAAAAACAAAAACAAAAAAAAGAACCTAACATAAACTAGAAAAGAAAGGCAGATTACTGTGAAAGCAGGAATCAGGGCACCAGAGTTAGAATTCTCTGCAGAAACAATGAAAACATCAAGAAAATGGAATGATACAAAAGAAATGAGAGAAAATAACTGCCTTTCTAGGATTCCCTACTTAGCAAAAATATATTTCAAAAATGAAGTGAAATAAAGCTATTTTCTGATACACAAACACAGAGAATTTGCTGAACTTCAAAAAAAAGCTACATTGTTCTTGGATGAGGAAAATAATCTCTACTGAAATGTTTAGATGAATGAAGAAATTAAAAATAAATGAAATATTAAAATTGGGAAAACATAAATTAATAATGATTGGGTTAAATAATGAAAAACTAGATTTAGTATCTTATGCTAGTACTGGCTTAGTCTTCTACCACACACTCTACTACAGACCAAAGATCATGAAAAATTTAGCTTGATAGGACAGGATTTTTAATCTAGGATATATGTGGGTTAGTGCTTTCTGTGAAAGGTTCATTTTCAAAATATAATACAGCTAATTTAAGTAGTATATTTTCTGTACTTCATTTTTAAAATTGTCTTTACAGGTATACTGATGTAAAACTGATATTTGAACTTGTATCTCATACTTTGGTTAAATTTACACTTTTATTAATCCATCTAATAATTTTAATAGTTTATAGTATTTACGGGGTTGTTCTAAATATGCAATCATATCATCTATAAAAAGTGACTCTAAGTCACAAAGAAAGATGATCACAAGTTTGGTTTTAAGGAACAGTCTGAAAAATTATTTTATTATTTTAACCAGGCCTCATTGATCTATTTAATTGTATTTTTCCAAGATGTATTTGTGTGTTAGCTTTCTTTTACTGAAACAAGTACCCAAGGTAATCAAGTTATAAAGGGAAAATTTTTGTTTTAGCTCACAGTTTTGTGCATTTCAGTTCATTGCGTTCTATTTTGTAATTTCACTGTATTTGCTATAAAGCTGTAGTCAGTTCTAGAGACTATAAACTAAATAGAATTCAAGTTCTGTTCTTGGCAAAAATACTCTGTAGGTGTTGAGGTATAATTCTAACAGGATATTTAACAATGGTTGTTTTGTGATTTTTGAAGGGTTCTGGTAACATTGTTTCAGCAGCACTCAGTGTTCAGTATTTAGATTCATTATTTCAATATCAATTGCAAAGTAACAATGTTTTTGTCTTGTCATTTTTTTTTTTTTTTTTGTGGTACCAGGGGGTCGAACTCAGGACCTCGCGCACCAACAGGCGCCCGTGCCACTGAGCAATATCACCAGCCCTTTTTTCATATATGGGTTCCTGGAGTCAAACTCAGGACCTTGCACTTGCCAGGCAGGTGCTTATGCTGCTGAGCTATCTCACCGGCCCTTGTCATTTCTTTATTGACTGAAATACTTCTAGACAGAAAATATTCCCCTCACTAATTATTTGATCAGGTAAAATTCATATAAAAGCAAAGGAATTGAATTAAAAGAATAAGGATGTGCATCCTATTGGTCATTAAGCAGTGTTGTTTTGTGGGTTTTACTTTGGGAAATTATTGAAATAGATTATATGAAAGCAGCAGAAGAGAGTCTACTAGGATTCTACTGAGAACTGATCAGACTACATAAAAAAAAGCTACATTGTTCTTGGATGAGGAAAATAATCTCTACTGAAATGTTTAGATGAATGATTTTTTTTTTTTAAAAGAGAGGAAAAAAACAAAACAAATCAAAAGAAGAACAAATTTTCAAAACAACATAATAGGAGGGTAACAATGGTTAATACATTACGTATTACTATCTTTAAGTTAGTTATTCAGGACACCAGACATTAGCATTCAATTATCCAAACATTATTGGCACAAACCTTACTCTTCAATGAACTAAATAAAAATGGTAGTGTATCTATCTTAACCATCTTATATATATATATACAATTTTTTTCCCTTTCCCTTCTTTCTTTTCCCTATTCCAGTCTCTCTTTCCTTTTGACCAGTTTCTTTTTGATTCACCATATCTATTGTACATTTTGGATCTTATTTACTCTTTCAGTTTCTCATACTAGAGAGATAATACGATGCTTACACATGTGCTTCTGGTTTATTTCACTTATGAGTATTTTCTCGAGTTGCATCCATTTACCTATAAAAGTCTCCAGTTTATCCTTCTTTATGGCTGAATAGTACTCCATTGTATAAAAAAAACCACATCTTTCTTATCCATTCCTCATTCATTAATTTCTCTTGTTAGTCTTTCCAGATCTTCAGTTATCTTTCACTTGCCTCTCATTCAACATCCTTGCTCAGTTTAGTTTCCCCAGTAATTCTGAGTAATCCCTCCAGGATTATTAGAAATTATTAGTTCAAACTGATAACTTCTATGCCAATCCATTGCCATGTGATGCCTGCTTGTCTTTCCACATTTCATCTTTTCTTCTTCTTTCTTCATTGAAAACTGTGCCTCCTAATAATTCCAAAATTTACTAATTTGTTCAGTTCATCAATTTTAGGACTGCTTCATCCATACCACGATAACAAAATATATCTACTCAGAAGAACTCAGGCTTCGCTTGCTCTTTTTGTCCTGACTGTAAGTCCTGGAGTGTTTAATCAAATTCTGTGTAAAACATTACTTGGATTTGTTTGTTTGTTTTTTCCTCTTCCCTTAGAGTGATTATATTATTCATTTGAAAAATAGGTTTTTTTATTTTTATATTATGGACTTGTTCTACACATGAGATTTAAAGTTAATTTCACTATGTACAATACTATATGTATAAAATATGTATAATATTAACATGCTTTCAAAAGTAAAAAGTATGGGCCGGTGAGATAGCTCAGCGGCATAAGCGCTGGCCTAGCATGCGCAAGGTCCTGAGTTCAACTCCCGGAACCCACATATGAAAAAAGGGCCGGGGATATCGCTCAGCGGCATGGGCACCTGCTGGCAAGCACGAGGTCTTGAGTTCGATCCCTGGTACCCACAAAAAAAAAAGTAAAAAGTATAGAAGAACTCTATTCAGAAATGTCTCAACCCTCTATCACATGCTCTGATTCCCTGTAGGTTATCAAATTCATTGCTCTCTTGTTCTTCCTTTCTTGCTTAATTTGTATAAATTATCAGATATGTTTTCTTCTTTAGCTATCTTTTCAAAATAAAAGATAACATGTCTAGACTGATACTGATAAGATATGCCTTTGGATTTTGCCTTTATTTTGCTTTGACAATTGTTTTTTAATATTTCTTGACAATGACTTTATATTAATTTACAGAGAAAGCCCTTTTTCACTTGTGTAAGTGACCAATACTCCATTGAGGGTAAATATGTTATTTGATGGCTCTTGTGTGTTTAAAATGTTGGATAGCAGTCAGTATTTTGCCCTGTGAACAATTATGGAATGATTATATTTACATATATACATCTTCATATTTTTGTATATGTATCTTTCAGATAAAGTCCCAGAAATAAGCCTTCTGAGTCAAAAGGTAAATACATATGCCTCCTTAGACACAGCCGAATTGTCCTGTGTGCCCTTTGCATAATTGTTTCATTCCCATCCAAAGATGAGAAAGTGATTACTTTCTTGTAGTCTCCATACTACTGAGCCTAAAACAATGTCTCAATGAAGTTTTCATCCTCATTGCTTTTATTGTGACTTTCAGAATTTTAAAACTATATTTCAGAAGTTTTTGCTTTTCTCAATATAATTTTAGCCTTATTCCTGTATTTTTAATGTGTTTGTAATATACTGCAAATATTTCTTCTAATTTATCTTTTTTAAAATTAATTAATTTTATTGGTACATTTTAGATACACATAATCACATTCATCATAAGGAATTTGTATCTGTACATGATATATCTTGACTCTTCTTCCTTTCCCACTCCCTTCCCCTACTTTCAACCCCTCTTTTCAGCCTTATTTACAAAAGCTTTGTTTCCATGTTTCCCTTCCTACTTTTTCCCTTCCTCCCTCCCTAGTACCCCTTCCCATTTGAAAACTTTCTTCCTATTTCACAACATCTATTATACATTTTGGTCCATATTTACCCTTTTGGTTTTTCACACCAGAGAAACCATGCAATATTTGAACATGTGCGTTCAATTTATTTCACTCAAAATTATGGTCTTAAGGTGCATTCATTTACCTAGAAATGGGATTTGTCCTTCTTTATGGCAGAGTAGTACTACATTATATAAAAAAAAAACACATATCTTCTTTATCCATTCATCAGTTGATGGACATTTGGGTTATATCCAAGATTTAGCTATTGCAAACTGGGCTGCTATGAACATGGCTGTGCACATATCTCAGTGGTGTGATGCTTTTAATTCTATCAGGAAGATACCTAGAAGGGGAATAGCTGGGTCAAATGCAACCTCTGGTTTTAGTTTTTTCAGGAATCTCCACAGTGATTTTCACAGTGGTTGCACCAGTCTACATTCCCACCAACAGTGGAGAAGTGTTCCTTTTTCCCCACAGCCCCACAAGCATTTGTTATTAGTTGTTTTCTTGATAATAGCCTTTCTTTTCGTAGTGAGAATCTCAGTGTTGTTTTAATTTGCATCTCTCGAATGACTAGTGATGTTGAACATTTTTTCACATATTTATTTGCTTTTACTACTTCTTCATCTGAGAATTCTCTATTCATTTCAGATGCCCATTTTTGTACTGGGTCTTTACATTTGGGGGGGTCTGATCTTTTTGAGTTCTTTATATATTCTAAATGTTAGTCCTGTGTCTGAGTAACCACGGCCAAAATTTTTTTCCCACTCTGTAGGTTGTTTCTTCACTGGGTTGTTGATTTTTTGTTTTTGTTGTACAGAAGCTCTTTAGTAAGATGAGATCCCAGTCATTGATTCTCTGTAATATTTCCTGTGCGATCATAGTTTCATCCATGAAGTCTTTGTCTACACCTATATCTTCAAGAATTCTACCTACTCAATCTTACAATAGATTAGGGTTTCTGTTTTAGTATTTAGATCTTTGATCCATTTCAATTTTAGTTTAGTGCATGGCGAGAGATATGGTTTAGGTTTATTCTTCCGCATGTGGAAAGCCAGTTTTTCCAGCACCATTTATTAAAGAGGCTATCTTTCTTCCAGTGAAGGTATATGGCACCTTCATGAAAGATAAGGTGTCTGAGCGTGTTTGGAGTTGTTTCTCCACTTTCTAATCTGTTGCACTGATCCTCAGGTCTGTTTTTTGGCTAATACCATGCTGTTTTTTATCACAGTACCTTTGTAGTATTTCAAAGCAGGTATTGTGATGGCCCTGCCTTGCCTTTGTTGCCCAGAATTGCTCTTACTATTCTAGATCTCTTCTGGTTCCAAATGAATTTTAGGACTGTTTTCTCCAATTCTTTGAGGTATAGTGTGGGTATTTTGATCAGGATCACATTAAATCTATATAAGAATTTTGGGAGTATGGCCATTTTCAATATGTTGGTTCTTCCTACTCAAGAACAAGGGGTATCCTTCCATTTTCTGATATATTCTTCAATCTCCTTTTTCAGAGTATTATAGTTTTCAATGTAAAAGTCTTTTACTTAATTTCAGGTGAAATTTCCTGCCAGGCTGCAATACCCTCTATTTGGTGGAAGGCAAAAGAGGTGAGGGACCGTATACCCCAAGTCTGTCCTGTGTTACTTGAATTTTCCATGTTATTGCAGTGCATCAGTTTTTTGGGAACTTCCAGGAATGGCAGTTCCTTCACCATGCACAGGTAGAGTTCCCAGAGGCAGCCCTGTGAATTGCTTCAACTTTTTGTAAAGTCTTATGCCTATGGTTTGTTTGATTTACAAGTCTCTTATTTCAGATTGATTTTGGCATCAGGATGTATATCCCTCCCTTTCTTCCAATTACCTGTGTTTTTAGTGGATTTTCTCTGACTAACACCAATAGGGTTCCTTCTCTTCTCAGCCATGTTGAATGTCCCACTTATTATCTTTTAACTGTTTTGAATAATTTTGCATATGAAAGTTCTTTGTAACTTATATAGTCAAATTTATATGTATTTTTTCTATTGCCTCTGGATTTTGGTCAGTTAGATAACATGTTTCTATATCCATGTGTTCGTATAGCATTCGTAGTTTCATTTTTTACCTTTATATTTTTACATTTTTACATTTACTTTTCTCTTACATCTGGATGTTATTGTTGCTTATGGTGTAGGAAATACTTCTAATTTTTATATTTTTCCAAGATGGTGCTATAGTTTTTCCAACATATTTTCTTAAATCCACTTTTCCATAGTGATTTAATATCCATTGCTTTGCTATTTTAGTTTTCCAAATGTAGTGGCAGTTTTTTCTGTTCTATTTCATTGGCCAGTATATATTTTGCAAGTATATACTCTTTTCATTATAGACGCTTCATAGTTTGTTTACTATGTATAGAGTTTGCTCTATCCACTATAATTCTTTTTGGGATGATGTGCGAATTATATAAAGAGAAAGCTCTACACTTGGAAAAGAAAAAAAATTACAATTTGTCACTTTTATCAATAAGGAATTTCTAGTATTTTGTATGCATCAAACTTTTTGTCTTATCTTTATTATTACCCACATTCTTCAATTGAATTTGAAAGGCTGCCACTTGCTATTTAAGATTATATTTGAAAAAGGCATTTCTAAAAGAAGGAAACCTAATACAGTAAATGGAAAAGTAACCTTTACCTAATTTGGCCTTGTTTGTCTGCACTGCAAATAAGAATCCAAAAACAAGTGTTAATCGGTCATAGGATTTTAGTATGAAAATATTTCCAATTTAAGTCAGCTCCCAGTGCCTCCAGAATGTAAATCAACAGAGCTATGGGTAATAAAATTGGAAAGACAGGTTAGAGGCCTTAACTTTCATGTATTTACCTGTCATACTGTTGTCATTTATTTTATGATGTTCTTATTCACGTGTTTTTAGTTCATGTTTATTTACAGTACTTGAGGGGATCTCCAAGAAATCATCAATTAGGTGAGAATGATGCAGAAAAGACAATCACTTTGACTTCTACCCCACAGACTTAGCTTGAGCACTCCCACTAAAACTGGAGATTTTCTTTGAAGCTTTGGGACCTAGGAATCAAGGGGAAAAGAGGCTTAGGCAACAGGTAATACTGTATATCATTGCTATACTGTTGTAATCGTTAGTGGAAATATTTACATAGTTCTACTGGTCACTCCACCCCAATTGCTTCTACAAATGTATTCTCTTATTGGACTATAAAATTTGGAAGACTGTATTCCTTAAGACACTTTGGCTTGCCTGTGACAGAAAGCCAATTCAAACTAGCTTAAGTATGAAAGGAATCTATTGCCAAACATTCCGGGAATGTGAAGGAGAAATAAACACTTTAATATTAAAATTTGCTACTTGAATTCATTTTGCAGGAAATCCACTTGGCAGGCCAGATGGCTGTCAGCAAATGCAGGTTCACAACATTATAGTTTAACAACTTCAGTAGAAAAGGCCTCGTTATTTTTCTGTCCATGCAAATTACTGAAAAAGACTCTGTCAGACCATTTTTTGGTGCCAGACTACTCTTTGCTTGAGCCATTGTCATATGACCACTCTGTGTTCTGCACGGTCATTTCCCCAAGGAGAAGTTTCCAGACAGAAACAAGGCTACTGCAAAGACTTGGTCAAGTCTGAATCATCTTTGCATCCCCTGGAGGCCTTTGACCTACCAGATCTTCAATCATGGGATGCTGGAGTACCAAAGCAACTTTGTTACTAATGATTATTTTAATATGAAAAGAGGCCAAGTACTGACTAGGAAGAAAGACGTAAAATGTAGGAAGAAAAGATCAGCAAATAGAAGACATGATACGAAAAAAAGGGAAAAACACACAAAATACTGCAAAATAAGGTGATATTTCTCTGTGTTTTGTTTTATAAACTATAGAAGGTTAATAAAAACTAAGGTGATGTTTTTCATAATAGAAAAACTTTAAAAGGCATGTATAATTATTATTACCACAATTAAAGAGCCTTTATAAAATGGCAAGGGTATAATTAAATAATTACAAGTATTCTGATGGGCAACCCCTAGTGGTTTTTGTGAGCATCTGCTAAATATAATTAATGGCGCTTTTCATATGAAGATACTAAAGATAATTAAATTAGAATGCCAATGTTATTTAACTATATATTATGGATTAAAAGTAGCAACCAAACTTTTCATGATGAATCTCATTGCCTGATGCCAGAAATCTACCTCTTCTGTTAATGAAAACTCAAGTGAGCACAGAGGCAGTAACACACAGATAACAAACTTGTTTACCTGGACCATTCATTCATTGCCTCATAACCTAGCCTCCAGGAGATAGAACACAGAGGAGATATATATTTGCACATACATGGAAATATCTGTGAAAATAAACCATCACTAAGTAATGGAAAGTTGATTACTTCTTTAGCAATTCATTCAAGAAGATAGGTCATGCAGTAAGATAAACATTGCATTGTCTTGCCCCTTCCTCATTTTTTTTTTTTTTGGTTTGGTTTTCCCTTCCTTGATTCACAATTGTTGCATATATTTTGCTAAAGAGTTCTATTTCCCTAAACCATCCTGGGTACCAACCCTCTATAGCCTGAGGTTTTGGTCTGCCACCCATAAGTTTTATTAAAAATATCTCATCAAGAAGAACATTACTAATAACAAAAAGACTATTACTTTAAGAGAGTCTAGTAATCAAACCAAAGAAATACTACAATTACAAACTGCAAAAATAGAAAATGGCATCATATATATACTGAGCCAATAACATTTATTGAAAACCATTGTGCTAAGTATTTTATTGGCTTATTGCATTTAATTATTAAAATAATAATACGATGTTGACATTAATGCTATCATTGTTGCTTCTCAACTTCCTAAGGTCACACATCGGAAGACAGAGTTGTAATATAGATGCTCTTTCAGTCTATATACAATGCCATGACATTTTGTCCAAAGTGGAGTACTTTTTAGAACATATAATTGACAAATTAACATTAGAAAAAGATTCATTTAAAGAATGTGTTTCTGTGCATATGAAACTTTCTAGGTTCCTGAAATATTTTGGTTAAATATTTTGGTTAAATAGAAGACCTAATCTCATAGATTTTACACTGTAAAGATACATATGGTCGTAGTAGTATTTACATATATTTACACATGTAATTTATTACCATAGACCTGTGAGAAACACATTTTTGTGGTGCATTTTTCTGGAGATGAATAAATGAGCACTGAATCCTCTGACTTCTAAATTCAAGCTCACCTAACTCTACCACAGGGCAAATCTAGCTAAAGGTCTCCACTGAAAGGCAGAGAGATGGGTGTAGAGCCTCACTTGAAGGTGGTAGTAACAGGCTCCTGTTAAGGTGTCAGAATACTTATTCATCTGCCTCAGTAAGATCAAAGGAAACTAGGAAATTTAGACTAGAGAATGAATTAATGCAAAGATGCAACTCTCAAGAGTCCTGGAGAGCAGGATAACAAATCTCTCTCCTTTTATTGTGTTTAAAGTTCTCGTTTCAAATCCTTTCTGCCCTGTGTACATTATGGGGAGGATATAAACTCACTCAGATCAACCAACTACTTTTCCAATGTTCTTTTCCTACTTGTCATTACTTTTCTTAGAATTATCATTCTGAAGTTTATATTTTAAATATTTCCATTTTATTTCTACAGTTTTAAAAATATTATTCCATTAAATTCCATACCCCCACACACCAACAGAACTAAAATGATTACTATTGCTAACTACAATCATTCTAGAACTCATATCTTTGCAACTTTAGGATTTTTAATACCATTAGGAAACTTCTCGGCAAGACTTTTCTAGATAAGAGGGCCTCGTTTGCCGGAGACCTTTTAAAATGTAGGGCACATTTTAGAGCTTTATATAACAACACTTTAAAAATTGTAATTTAAATCCTTCTTTCTTTGCCTAGATCACTGCCAAACACAAATTTACAGTCTCTGTGGAACACAAACAGTTGGTGAAGAATCAGTCAGTTATTTGTAGTGTTATTTGATATAAGTGTCAGGAGATATACAGGGAGGTATCAGGAAAAACATTTTTAAAAAGGGGTCAAGAAATCCTGAACAGAAAAGTGCATATTATAGACAACCACTAAGAGTCTAAAAGCCTAATTTCAAATATATACTTAGGACTTTGTAGTTACCTGATTTTGTTAAAGTGCTAAATTTTTCTCATCTCCAGTCTTTTAATGTGTGCGATGGAAATAATATTAGCACCTATCTTCAAAGGTCTTAAAGGATTAAATAAATGAATGTGGGTGAGATATTTACAATAACATTTAACATATTAAGATCACATAATATTGTAAATATTTGTAGATGATTGGATAAGAATACTACGTGCAAAGCAGTTTCCTATAAAGAAGGTACTTGGGAGTTTCTTGATCCAAGGGGAGGGCTATTAGGAAGTTCTCATGAACTAGGCTAGATATTTATTGCTGAAGTCTGGATGCCTTATGTATTTGGTTTGGTCTCAGGATCTCCAAATGCATTAAAATGTCTCTTGGGGTACATGGGAAGAATAATATGTGAGTGATTCTTCCACTCTTTCCCAAGATACAGAGAAATCTTGCAGAGAATTGGAGCATAAGGAAATTAGGGAGTACATTTTCCCCAGCAACAAGAGAATAGTACGGCGCCTGTTATGAAAAGGCTAAGACAAGAACAATAGTTGCTACCTGAAAATTCTTCCTCTAGCTTCCACAAGTTTGGGCTCATTGTGTGCTAGGATCAGAGAATAATTACGTAAAACTGCATAGAAAGAAGATTCTTTTTACAACTCTCTAGAATTGAAGGGAATTATTGGGTCTATTTTTTCCACAAAGCTGGTTAGCAGAAAGGATGTGCTTGTACATTCTTGTACAGGATAAAACATGAGGTATTTATATTTTGTCTTGCTTTAGTGTCTGCTCTGCCACAACACTTCTAAGATAAGTTTGCATCTCTTACACTATTACTAAATTAATTCCTAATTCCCCAATTAATCAAAAATGCCATAAATGTAGAGAATTGTTCTGGTTTTGTTTATTGTCTTACCTCCAATACTAAATACAGTGTCTGTATTTAATACAGACTCTATATTTATTCACTGAGTGAATTAATGAAGTAATTAAAAAAACTATACAGTCTTTTTCTCATTTATGGTCTCAAAAGCAATTTTTAGAGTCTGAAAATTATACATATTAAATAACATGGATGCTAATTGACAGTTACTAAAATTTAGTTGATTTAGTTGATTTCTTACTTCAGATAAAATAATGAGAAACTTTAAAACCAAGAGATATGATTAGGAGCCAGTACAGAAGATTTGCTTGCCAGTTAAGATAAGGCCAGTTCAGAGTTGCTCTAAAGTAAAAAATTTTCTGATCTGTGTCTGAGGCAGAAGCTATATTCTGACTGATTCTACTTTAAGTACTGCTAAAGGTATTCTACATTTAAGAACATTTATGTTTTTTTAAATGAATGGAAACTAAGAAAAATACTGAATATTACTTTTAAATAAAAACAAAAGCTGCAGTAAAAAACACAAAATCCTTCTTGACAGCAGCACCACAGAGGCTCATTTTTGGCCCGTGGATATAAATTCTTCCCATAAGAAAGCATGGATTTTGGATACAAAAATCAACGACACTTGTAGATGTTAGCAAAAGACTCAGAAAATGCAAGTTAAACAAATGCTATTTCCATGGACACACACACACAAAAACCAAGTATCCAGACTATAGATACAATATGTGAGAGATTTTTCATACGGAAAACTACAAGGACTGCTGCATGAAATAAAAAGGAGAGCAAGTTAAATTGGAGGGTTTTGCCATGTTTGTGGGTTGAAAAACTTAATAGTATTAAGAGGCCTATTGTTCTAACATTCATTACTGCATTCTCAATTACAATATTATATGCAATCAAAATAACACCAAGCCATTTTCTCTTTTTATAACATCATAAGCTGGTTGTAAAACATATACAGAAGTATGTAAAACCTAGAATAGGCAAGACAATTATGAAGAACAAGTTGGAGAATATATATATATATATACATATAGCATATATTCATTAGCATAAAAATATTTATATTAATTAGCTTAAAAGTAAACAAGTGGAGAGTAAAGAATACAGAGTACAGGAATGGTCTGTACTATTCTGATGCTTAGTAAAAGGTACATGCACTGTAAGTATGTGTGTCACTAAAGGTCCACAAACTCAAAGGAGAATCAAGTCAATTAGATGCTTTCTGAATACATACTACATATAATGTTTAGCAAATGTAGAAGGAAGTTGGATAAGTCATAGTTCCTCATGTCAAAGAATTTATGTTCTAGATATATTTAAGAGTATTCATGACATAATACAGTAATATAATAAGACATAAAAAATACACCAACTTTATCTAGTGAGCATCCTAGGAGACATCAGATAGATCAGAATTTTGAAGTGTGGAATTATATTTTATCAAAGGACAAGTGTATCTTCTGTTTGAACAAAACTATGTACAAATTTACTGCTTTTTACTAGTATTAGCCCTGAATAATAATCATTTTATAAACCTCTGTTCCAGAAGTTGTGATTTAGAAATCAAATACTACAGGCTGAAAATATTGAAGACGTACTATACACCACCAAGGTTATGCATCTTAATTTGTAAAAATGAAAATACAAATTTTACTACTATACTTAAATTATACACAGTATAATACTGTGTCGTTATACACAGTATTATATGTGGAAGTAATTTCAATTTAATGTGCTATTTTCCCTTCTCATTCAGGCCCTAGCTTAATACCCTTTGATTGGTGCATTACTTGGATTCATATTACTTTTTGAGGAAGAACAGTATTGTACTATTCAACCAGAAAAGAGTAACAGATGGTATCAGCAATATTGCAAGCTACCTGCCAAAGTCATAAATTTTATATTAGCAAGATTTGGAAGGCAGATTAATGAGTCATTATTCTGTTGTTTTAGAGTTCCCAGAGGCTGGTTTGAAATGACTTCATGTAAGTAGTACCAATGAAAATAAAACTTCACCAAGATATGTTTCTCATTTCTAAATTAAAGTAAATCCAACATATTTCTCTGTGCATCCACTGAGATCAAATCCTCTTTCATGAATGCCAAAGAAAATGGCAATTGTCCTTGAGGATCCAGGATTTTTAGAGAACCTCTTAGGAACATATTTTCTTGTTCATAAATGAAGTTAGATTCTTCTAACTCTAATTTCATTTCCAATTTATGCTTACACTTCTGTGGAGGATAAAGAGAAAATAGCACATGTCAAATTTTAAACAGATATGTACGCAATGCAAGGTATCAAAGTAATGCATCCAAATACTAACTCTACATCTTTTACAAATTGGGAAGGTAGTTTCTTGGGATAGCTATAAAGATCCACCTACCTCTAGAGGACACCCCCAAAGAACAGACATCTCCTAGGGAAGCCTCAATACTAGTGGTAAAGCTATCTATCATAAGAAATTGGCAAGTATCAACATAGAAAACAAAATAAAATAAAAAAGAGAAAATAGAAAATGACAAGATGAAGAAGTAAAATGCAACCCCAGATGCCCAGCCCATCCAGGACAAGCCCAGAACACAATGAGATAGATGAAATTAGAAGTCAAACACTGGAACTTTCTGAAATGATAGCAACGGAAGTGAAAAAATGAGTGGAAAAGGCCATACAAAATATAATCCCTCAGGTACAAAAAGAAATGAAGCTTAAAATCAAAGATATTAGAGAGGACACAGATAAAAGAATAGATGAGCTTAGAAAAATGATGGAAACAAAAAATGCCCAACATGGGAAAGAAATAGAATCCATGAAACAAATCCAAACAGAAATCCAAGAGATTAAAACCCCATTGAAAGTATATGCAACAGATTGAATTGAGAGGATAGAATGTGAGATCTTGAAGACAGAATTGCAGCAAGTGATCATGAAAAGAAAAATATTTTTAAAATAGCAAGAGACCAAGAAAAATCAATCCAACAGCTACAAGATGAAGCAAAAAACAAAAAACAAAAACAAAAACATAAGATTGATTGGGGTCAATGAGAAGGCTGGAGACAGCACAAATGCCACAAAATAATCTCTCCACAGAAATAATGGCAGAAAGCTTCCCAAGCATGGATGAAGAATTTGACATACAAATAAATGAAGCATATAGAACTCCAAATAGACATGACCAAAATAAAACTACACCAAAACATACATTAATTAAGATTCCAGAAATTCATCACAAGAACAGAATATTAAAAGAGAAAATTATTAGAAAATTATTAGAAAATTATATTATTAGAGGAAAGAAACAGTTCACCTATAAAGGAAAGCCCATCAGAATCATGGCAGACTTCTCAACACAAACCCTCAAGTCAAGAAGAGCTTGAAGTATTTCAAGTCCTGAAAGAAAACAACTTCCAACCCATGACAAAGAACAACCAAACCAACTCTACAAAGAGTACTGAAAGATATTCTAGATGGAGATAAAAATGATCACAATTCCAAGAACAAGGACAGAAAGAAACCAACAGGCAGGGCAAGTAATTAAACAGAGGGGGAAAGCAGGGAACCAACAGCAGGAAAATATCATGTCAAAGATAAGCCAATACATATCAGTTATAACCATCAATGTAAATGGCCTTGATGTGCCAATCAAAAGAAACAGATTGGCAGAATGGATCAAGAAACAAGACCCAACAACAGGCTGTATACAAGAAACACATTTAACTCAAAAAGAAATTCATAGACTGAAAGTCAAAGGATGGAAAACAATCTTCCATGAAATAGGAACCCAGATAAAAGCAGGGGTAGCTATTCTGTTTGCAGACAATGTGAACTTCAAACCAAGAATGATCAAAAGAGATAAAAAAAGGTCACTACATACTTTTTAGGGGAAAATTTCAAGAGGAAGTGATAACAATCATAAATATGTATGCAGGAAATATGGGAGCACCCAACTATAAGACAATGATTAACAGACATGAAAAACCAAATAAGCAATAACACAATTGTAATGGGAGACCTTAATACCCCATTGTCACAAAGAGATAGATCAACTACACAAAAAATGAGCAAAGAAATATCAGAAATGAACCAAACCAAACCTCTGAACAAATGGACTTAGTAGTTGTTTTCAGAGTGTTCCACCCAACATCATCAGAATACACGTTATTCTCAGCTGCACATGGGATGTTCTCTAAAACAGACCATATACTGGTCAACAGAACACACTTAAGTAAATGCAAAGGAATTGAAATTATCCCATGCATTTTATCTAACCATGGTGCAGTGAAATTGGAAATTAAAGACAATAGAAACTGCAAAAACTCCATAAATACATGGAAACCAAATAACACCCTTCTAAACAACCAATGGGTCACAGATGAAATTAAAGAAGAAATTAAACAATATCTACAACTAAACGAGAAAGTACATACAATATACTATAACTTACAGGACACAATGAAAGCAGTCCTAAGAGAAATTTAAACCAGTGAATTCTCACTTCAGGAAAACAGAATGAGCATAAGTAAACAGCCTAATGTTGCACCCCAAGCTTCTAGAAAAGGAGAGCAAGACAAGCACAAAGCCTATACAAGGGAGGAAATTATAAAGATCAGAGCAGAAATTAATGCAACGGAGACTAAGAAAACAATACAAAGAATTAATGAATCAAAGAGTTGGTCCTTTGAAATAATAAATAAAATTGATAAACCTCTAACCAACCTTATCAAAAAAAGGAAAGAAAAGACTCAAATTCATGCACTGAGGAATGAAAAGGGTGAAATGACTACAGATCCTGTGGAAATTCAGAAGATCATCAATACCTACTTTGAAAATCTTTACTCTCATAGGATGGAAAACACAGATGAAATGGACAGATTCCTCAGTACATATGAATTACCAAAGCTGAATCAAGAAGATATAAAAATTCTGAATAACCCAATATCTGTTAATGAGATTGAAAATGTAATTAAATTTTACCAACAAAGAAAAGCCCAGGTCCTGAAGGATTCACTGCTGAATTCTACAAGAAATTTAAAGAAGATTTAATGCCAATACTCCTCAAACTCTTTAATGAAATTGAAAGGGAAGTAATACTCCCTAACTCATTCGTGGATGCAAGTATTACCCTGATACCAAAACCAAAAAAAAGAGAACTACAGCTCAATCTCCCTAATGAATACAGATGCAAAAATTCTCAGTAAGATACTAGCAAACAGAATGCAGCAAAACATCAAAAAGATTATACACTATGACCAAGTGGGATTCATCACAGGAATGCAGGGATAGTTCAACATACACAAATGAATAAATGTAATACACCATATCAACAGAGTCAAAGGCAAAAATCACATCATCATCTCAATAGATGCAGGAAAAGCTTTTGACAAAGTCCAACACTCATTCATGAAAAAACCCTACAGAAAATCAGAATAGAAGGTCTGTACCTCAATCCGATAAAAGCCATGTATGACAAACCAACAGCCAACATCATACTAAATGGACATAACTGAAAGCTTTCACACTAAAATCAGGAATAAGACAAGGTTGTCCACTATCACCACACCTATTCATTATGGTTCTCAAAACATTAGCCAGAGCAATTAGAGAAGAGAGAGAAATAAGGGGAATAAGGATAGGAAAGGAAGAAGTTAAATTATCATTATTCATAGATGACATGATACTCTACATAGAAGACTCCAAAAACTCCACCAAAAGACTTCTACATTTAATAAGCAAATTCAGTAGCTTAGCTGCATACAAAGTCAACACTCAAAAATCAATAGCATTCCTGTACACAAACAACAAACTCACTGAGAGAGAAATTAGGGAAACTACACCCTTCACAAGAGCATCCAAAAAATGAAATACTTAGGAATCAGTCTAAAAAAGGAAGTAAAACACTGAAAATTACAGTACTTTGAAAAAGGAGATTGAAGAGGATATCAGAAAATGGGAAGATATCCCTTGCTCATGGATATGAAGAAGCAACATTGTGAAAATGGCCATATGCCCAAAACTGTTATGCAGATTTAATGCAGTCCCAATCAAAATACCATTAGCATACCTCGTAGAACTAGAAAAACATTCCTAAATTTTATTTGGAACCAGAAGAGACCTAGAATAGCAGAGGTAATTTTGGGCAACAAAGGCAAGGAAAGAGGCACAGTCTCTGACATGAAATTATACTACAAAGCTACTGTGATAAAATCAGAATAGTACTGGCAAAAAAACAGACTTGAGCATCAGTGGAACAGATTACATGATGCAGACACAACTACAAACACATTCAGCCACATTATCTTTGACAAAAGGGCCAATATGTTCACTTGAAGAAAGATAGCCTCTTTAAGAAATGATGCTGGAGAAACTGGCTGTCTACATACCAAAGACTAAAACTAGACCCATGTCTATCACCATGCACTAAACTAAAGTCAAAATCAATCAAATATCCAAATATTAAAACAGAAATACTAAACATACTGGAAGACAAAGTAAGTGGAAATCTTGAAGACATAGATATAGACAGAAACTTCATGAACCAAACCCAGACTGCACAGGAAATACTACAAAGAATCAACAACTGGGATCTCATATTATTAAGAAGCTTTTGCACATCAAACGAAATCATCAACAGAGTGAAAAGACAGCCCACAGAGTGAGAAAAAATTTTAGCCAACAGTCCCTCAGACAAAGGACTTTATCTAGAACATATAAAAAATTGAAAAAAAATCAGACCCCCAAATTTAAAGACTGAATCTAAAAATGGGCATTTGAGATGAATATGCATTTCTCAGATGAAGAAATAGAGATAGCATATACATATATGAAAAAATGTTCATCATCATTGGTCATTCAAGAGATGCAAATTAAAACAACACTGAGATTCCATCACATCACACAAAGAATGGTCCTATTTGACCCAGCTATTCCCCTTCTAGGTATATTCCCAGAAGAATTAAAAACATCGTACCACAGCAATATATGTGCACCCATGTTTATAGCACCACAATTCGTAACAGCTAAATCTTGGGTACACTCCAAATGCCCATCAACCAAGGAATGAATAAAAAAGACGTGGTATTTTTATACAATGGAGTACTACTCAGCTATAAAGAAGGATAAACTTGAGGATTTTATAGGTAAATGGATGCAACTTAAGACAATACTGATAAGTGAAATAATTCAGTCTCACATGTGTAAACATCATACTGTCTCCCTAGTGTAAGAAGCTGAAAGAGTAGATAAGATCCAAAATGTACAATAGATATTGGGAAATGGGAAGAAACTGTTCAAAAGGAAAGAGAAACTCAGATGGGGGAAAGGGGAAAAGAAGGAAGGACAAAGTAAAAGTAAATATATAAATATTTAACAGGATAGTTAAGATAGCTATACTACTAATTTCTGTAAGTCCATTGAAAAGAAAGGTTTGTGTTATATCTTTTGATCAATTTTTCATGCCTATATCTTGTAATCTGAGCAACTACTTCGAAGACAACAATAAGCAATATACTAACCATTGTTACTTCTCTACTATCTTGTTTTGAAATTTTGTATCATTGTTTTTATTGATTTTCTCTTTAAAAAAAATAAGCATGAGTTGAAGTTTAGATCAGGAAGACCTGGACATAGAAATAAGATTGGGCTTGAGATGAGTTTAAAACATTGCTTACCTAGTTGAAGGATCCATCCCCAGGGGATATATCAAGAAGTCTGGTTAAATAAAACAGACAAGAAAAAAGCATTTAGATACAATTATGTTATGAAATTAGGCATAAAACTAATACAAAATAAATATTTAAGAAAGAATATGACCTCAATAAAGTTGCATTTGAATAAAGTAAGAATTAGCATTGTGAATGCATAGAAGGGCAAGGTAAATACATATGCTAAAAATGAATATTTCTTTTTAGGATTGTATTAGCCAGTTCTTAGACTGTGTGGGGACTGGGAAAATTTAAAAGAATATGATAGAAGAAAATATGGAGCATATCATGACAAATTTTATATATTAAGGGGAAAAGAAAAAAAGGATATGTTATTAAAAGTAATAAGGAAAGGATCAAGAAAGGACACATTTGTTAACTTTAAAGTGACTGCAGATGATTCCAGTAGACATATCCTGTAAGTCAAGGTGTAAACTAATAGCATACAAAGGTTAAGACTATATCTTTAGAAGGTCGATAGCAATGAGTTCAGTTCTCCATCCTGTGCCATTCTGTGTGTCCTTGGGAATTTTTCTGTGAATATAACTTTGAAGTAGAGAAAGAGCTGAAGATGCAAGTGAAGAATTTACACAGGAATGGTAGAGGAGACCATGATAGGGAGCTGGTGGAAGGTGCCAATAGAAAGCAAGTGGAGTATGAGCCCAATATTCATGTGTTAAGGATATTCAATAATGAAGAGTAGAAAGAGTCAACACATAAGATAAAGCAACTAATGAGGAGAGATTCTGGAGTATTTAGATACTGAATAGAGAAAAAAGGAAGAATCCAGAAGGGAGACATAAGAACAAATTTGAGTCTGAAAATGAGAATCCACTCAAAATGACTAAACTATAACATGGGAATTTCAATGTAATTGTACAAGAGTAGACTATAAAATTTGAAGTTAAAACATAGCAAATGTTAGAGAAATGGGAGCTGAAATTCTACTGTATTAAGGAGATCAGGCAATAGCATATGTTTAGTACCTTGGAAGTGATAAGTTGTCCTAACATTTGAACTGGTGTCATAGTGTTTTTTATTTATTATATTTAGGCTAGAGAAATCTTGTAGCATTTCAGAGTTTCATAATTTATAACAAATGATATGTATTGTATTGTAAAATTTTTCACTAAAAGGAATAAAAGAATAAGGAAAACTGGCAGTTTGGTTATTTACTGACACCATCTTGGGTATTTACATGAAGAGGTGCCTTTGCCCTGTGGTTATAAGTGTGGAATACTGAACCAGAACATGTGGCTCTACATTCTACTTTTATAAATACCTTTCAGTAGTTCTGCTTTGAAGCTAACTGTGCAACTTTCCATCTGTAAAAACTTGGAAACGTCAATGCAGTGCTTGTATTTTTTCATGTATAGATTAGAAACAGTAATACCGTCTACCTGCGGGATCCTATGAACATGAATTGAGCTAATACAAGCAGGGAACTTAGGAGAAATGTTGTGCACCATGAGCTCTCCATAGATTTTAGGTAATGTTACCAGGCAGCTCATTTATTTTGCATTGTGGCCCTTCAGGTATAAATATCTTTATGGACTTTCAAAATAGCTGACTTAAATTTTTTATTCAATGTATCATAAAAAACAGAAATATGTACTTACAAATAAGCATCCCAAACTTGTTTAAAATACATTCAGGCATACCAAGAAACTCACTACATATAGTATAATTTGCATAGCATTAATCATAGTCTTCCAATATAGACTATAAATGACAGTAATTCATACATTAGGTTTAAAATAATAATCTAAAGTGTAGGAAAATGTGAGCAATACACATGTGATAACATATCATGTATTCATTTATTTATCATTTTTATAACCCCAGGCGCTTTGAAGGTGTTTGGTGCAGTTGGTTAGAGGACCCTTAAAAAAGGCAAGCACATTTTATGATTAAGAAGGGGCATGAACTGATTTGTGTTGGTCAGTTTTGCTATAAAGAAATACCTGCAGCAATTATCTTCTAAGGTGAAAAGGTTTCTTTTGGCTCATGGTTCTGGAGCCTGCTGCTTCTGGTTCTCTGTGTTCCTGGCTCTGTAACTAGATACAATTGACTGGGTACCTAGAGAGGTAAGAAATTGGTAGGATCTATAGAATGTAGGCAGAAAATAACTTTATTCTTTTGTGTATCTGTTAACAGGGATCTATTCTCTTCTATGAATTTCAAGGTTTCCATGTCTTTTCCAGAAACTCTCAAGAACAAAAAAATCTAGTTGCAGAGTTCCAGCTTAATGTGACTACAGCCCTCTTGGTTGTAGCTGTCATTTTTCTCACTACATGAGCTTAGCCCACATCCATTCTAAACTGGATAAGATGAACAAAGTCACTAAGAAGTCACCTGATCATTTCATGCCAGGCACTGATGTCTGGACTGCTTTTAACTGATTCTTGACATGTTAATAGATCTTGAGAAAGCCCAGGAACATCCTGGTTGGATGAAGGCCAACTTTGTCTATCTTAGCATATAAATCCATTCCTTGTGCCCTGGTGCGAAGGAATCTTCCTGTATTCCTGCCATCCATGACATGCTTCTGTATGTTAGTCCCTAATAAACTTCGTTCTGTGGATTTTTCCACCTCTGTCTTTGATTTCATATCACCTTCTAACTTTGGTATCTGGTTCTTGTCCACTGAGTTTTTCTGACACACTAGCTCAAGTAATATTAAATCTTCACACTCTTATCCAATTAAAAAATGTCTCCCTTTCTGCAATATGGATCTGCCTTAGCCTAGAAACCTGCCCTTGGGGAAGAGGATGTAATGGATTTCTCCCTTATTTCTTCATTCTGTATCCTTCCCATCAATAAGTATGGATGTCATTCCATCTAGGATTGAAGTAGCCAGAGAATTTAGAAATATGTGTCATAAAAGAAATCTCATTTGTCAAGTTGTAACTTCACAGGTAGGTCTAGTTGTAGCAGATTTTAAATCCTCCTTCCCTCTCGAAGGGGAAGTTTTGCGGGTCTATAAGTGTATCTACCACCAGCTGTGTTTGAAACTACATGTCTGGGATCCCTTTGATGATTTTCTCTCTGGTCACCTAAGTACGCCTGCAGAGATGGCTTCATTCCCTGAAAACAAGACAGGTCAGACCAAGTCTTTTTCAAGAACACTGTGGGTGGCTCACTTTCCTGGGGTCTGTGTATGACTCTTTTCCCTGCTGCCCATGGCAACTCTAGCTACAAGCTACTGCCTCATATTTTCGGACTTCTGTAGGTATAAATCAGGTACTGTTTTCATCTACCACAAAACTACAATCTTCTATTCTTAGCTTGGGATCCCTAAAACACAATTTGAAGTGGCCATCTGGAAACAGTTAATGTATCATGGGAGCCTCTCCAGAGAAAAAAGGGTGAGAAGCATAAGGTAGTTTATGAAAAGGACAGACATGATTTTAGCTAGAGATTAGTCTCAGATAATCCCATACGAGTCTTTGGAGCATGAATTACAGTAAAGACTTGGTCCCAGTACAAGGCAAGGGATCTCACTGTTGATCAGTCATCATTGGCAGCAAGGAGCCTCTGGTAGTAGGGAAATATAACCTCTTAAACAGAAAAAAGGGTGTAGCCAGGAACTAGCAGACAAGGCCCATTCTAACAGCATCTACTACACATCTTAAGCTTTTGCTAAGTTTCTCTCTCCACATTCGAGGAAGTAAAGAAGCACTGTCAGTCACTTTCCATGGGGAGGGGCTGAGAATACACAGTGCACTAACTACTCTCCGAAGACATTCTTATTCTTGCCCTCTGCAATGTTCCACTAAGTCCCACACCTCTCTTAGCTTACCCTTGAGAACTTTGTAGAGTCAGAACTCAAGGAACTCGTTACACATCCTTTAGCATGGCCCACTTTGATATTTTGGCACTTTGCCAAGGGCTAAGGGATACTTGGGCTTCTGTTACTACTGGCTTTGGCTCAAAGTTTGAAAAAGAGATAAATTTACATTTATTCTCTTCTTACTGCACTAGCCTGTCAAGATTAATAGGAAAAACTGCTTCTCTTGATGTTAGGTGCTGAAAGGAGGTATAAAGGCTTGTCTATGGCCCTAGGAATTTTAGCTCTTACCTTAAAGATGGTGTGAGCATTAAGTGAGCTACTACAAGTAGGAGAGCGTGTGTGCAGAGTGAACGCTCCGCAGTGCCGTTATCAGCACCAGCGAGCCCACTGACTTTTCATGGTAATCCTTCCACTAGTAGATCTCCTTTGTTACGTAAACCAGAGAGCCTTGTGTTTCAGTATTAATGTCGCCATTCATTTAGTATTTCAGGTGTTGCATATTATAATTAATTTTTGTTAGGATTAGCCTTCATCTTTAAGGATTTTCTTTTGAATGCTTTATTGTTTCCTTGTACTTTCTGAGACATCTGGCTAAATTCCTTTCTTTTTCTTCTGTGGAAGATGACCACATTGTTATGCTCCTAGCACAGGAACAAGAATAATCAATACTTAGTTTTCAACGACAAGCATTGCAGAATTTCTCATCATCCTCTCCCTGCCTTCTTTGGGCATTTTCTCTGTTCGTGATCATATAAGAAATTCTACTCAAATCTTTCCTTGCTGTTATTGATGAGGAATGGCAAAGGACACCTGTGTACAATGCAGCTCAAGAGCCTTGAGGAATTGATGTACTAGAGTTAACAGTGGCATGAATTCATCAATAATTCTGATTGCATTAGCTATAGAAGAGAGGTGGAGTGACTTTTTGTGACAGAGAAAGTCACTTGAGGAAATTCCTGCTTTAAAGGAGGCTACTGAAGAATAATTTGCTGGTGCATTTTAATAGCACTAATTTATTTTCACTTCTTTTGGATTTTCATAGTTGGTAACATATAGGTAGTATATTACACAGTATTCCCAGTTTGTGGAACATGTATATTGATTTTCCATGAAAATATGACAGGCAGAAAGATTGTGTGAATGCTGTACTCATACATAGCTGAGCAAACAGATCTCTCTAGAGAGATGAGACATAATTTGTTAAACATGTGGATAAGCAAAAATAGAAGAAGAATCATTGCTAAATTCTGGAGTTCCAAATCTATATAAATTATTGCAGTCACTAATAAAATAAAATTTTCTTGAGAATTCATTGTATCTATATTTTCATTAATTTTTAAATGAATGAAGGACATAAACAATCCAGAATTGAAATCTCTGTATAAGGGCTCAAACATAAGTACTAGCTTGGAAATTGATATTCTAAAAGAATAAAAAGAATAGAAAATTGCTATTGTAAAAGGTTTTCTAATTTTGAAACAAAAATATTGTTTTCTTAAAGTTTTACTCCTGATTCATAAGACAAGCAAAGAAGCCTTTAGACATACAGTCTTTAGCATAAAGGAAGTTTTTGGAAGTAGGATACTAGCAAAATAATATCATTTAATAAAGGAGAACTCCAGGGAAGACCTAAAGAACAACAGGGTAATCTTTTTAGCGAGGAAATTTTCTAAGGCTACGTATTATTTTCCTGTTTGTAGTAATAAAGTAAACACATATTTCATCCCTTGTGGATAAGAATATGGTTGACGGAAGCATTGAAAGATACAGGAACTAAAGAGAGTTTCCAAATCAGATTTCATTGTGATGAATGCATTATGCAACATGAATTGAAAACCACCACTGCTAACATTTAGACCTAAATTTTAAACTGTTTGTAGAACCTCAGATGGACTTTTGGTGTACATTTAAATCTTTGAATGGATATTTAGACTAGGCTTGAGAACAGAGACACAGAGAGTGCTGTGGTTGAGGTAAAGGCATTCACATAATCTTTCATTGACTCTCTAGCTGACAAGATAAAACCCAGTATTTTTCAATACCAGATCTCAGTTAATAGGCAAAAAAAAGTGGGGGGCAAGAAGTAAAAAGGGAGAAGCAGACTATTTGTGTCAACATTTTCTATTCATTATGTTTTCTGGAGGAAGACTACCCCTGCCTGGCAAATGATAGTTTCTAACACTCCACATGTTTGTAAGAGACTGAGAAGACATGCAGATGGGGGACAGCAAAGTAGAAGAGAGCAGTTTGTGAGTAATCTACGCATGGGAATTGCTAGGAATTTCCTCTTGCTCAGGAGCCCAGTGATTAACATCTGGAGAACAAAGAGAACCCACCTGCATAGATACAGAAGATATTTTCACGATGAGCTACAAAGGCAAATGGATCAAGTTGAGACTTAAGGTACTTGAATATACTCACCAATCACCTGTAGAGTTTGCTTCATTTGTCCTACTTCAGTCTAGGATGAATTCTTTTTTAAAAATTACACATCTAGGGCCAGTGACATAGCTCAGCGGCATAAGCGCCTGCCTGGCAAGTGCGAGTCCTGAGTTCCACTCCCAGAACCCACATAAAGGAAAAAAAGGACCAGTGATATCGCTCAGCGGCACAAGCGCTTGCTGGCAAGCACAAGGTCCTGAGGTCGACTCCCAGTACCCACATAGAAAAAAAAAATTCCACATCTATTTGCTAGAGAAGGAAAAGGGCATCAGTAAATTATTAGATGGTATGTGGGCCTCAAATAAGATTAAAAAAAAAAGCAGTAGTATTAATAACAACAAAAATAATTGCTTGAGAGAAGAAAGTTAGAACCAACAAAAAAATATATGTGACAAAGGAAAGAAACTATATTCTATTGGATACATAAATAATCCAGAGGCTTCTCTCCTGACTTAAAAAAGCCAGTCTTGACATTCTAAAGGAGCACCCACAAAGGAAAAATATTCACACAAGGAATTATGTGTCCCACTCTTCGTGATATATGTTTGGTGATGATCAATGCCCACACTTTGGACACCCATTTCATGCCCAAAGATAATAATAGATTATAAACGGAGGTACAGAGTCTCAAAGAGCAGCAATGTCCAACAGAAATCATATGGGAGCCACATATGTAATTCTGAATTTTCTAATAGCCTCATTGAAAGTTAGGTGATATTAATTTTTTTTTGGGGGGGTACCGGGGGTCGACCTCAGGACCCCACGTGACAGCAGGCGCCCGCGCCACTGAGCGACATCACCGGCCCTTTTTTTGTATGTGGGTTCTGGGAGTTGAACTCAGGCCCTCGCGCTTGCCAAGCAGGCGCTTACACCACTGAGCCATCTCACCAGCTCAGGTGATATTAATTTTAATAATATATTTTATTTAGCCCATTATTTCCAAAATAATATCATTTTGAGATATATTCAGTGTAAAACATATTAAATAAATATTTTAAATTCTATTTTTATATAAGTCTTTCAAACCAGTGTGTCTTTTTACACTGACAATACATTTCAACTAGGACTAGACACTTCTTATATTCTCAAAAGCCGCATATAACCAGTGCCTGCCATGTTGACATTCATTCCCAGAGTATAACTTCAAAAAATAGCAGTAGGCCAAATAAGTTTCATAATACTCAATAATGTCTTCCCAATTCTAAGACTCCTCATTCCTAAATCTAAATCTCTTGACTTAGAATCACTCTTCCTCTTTGGCACCCTCATTCAATCAAATATTTCACTTTAGAATCTACTCCTTGGTAATATGGGCCAATTATTGTGTCTTCACTCATCTTTCTCATTCAATGTTGGACATCTCTCACTGCAGTAATTCCAATTTAATGATTGCTTAATAATTTGCATCTACTCCCACACTTAGCTGAGATAGGGTCTCCTGCATGATTTTTTCGACAACATTCACCCCTTCAATCTGTACGTATTTAATCTTAGCACTTAGTTAATGAGATTATAATTGCATGTTCAATTATTCCTCTCAGAGGCTACACGTTAGTGTTTATCATGTTCCTTAAATGTAATAGACACATGACCTTAGAAAAGGATAAATGAATGAATGCCTTTAGGTGAATATCTTGTGTATGACAATGAAGAATGTGAAATGTAATAACAACTCATGACATTAAAAAGAAAGAAGGCACGAGAAGAAAACAGATAGTTACATTGATGGGACAGGATTTGGGTTTCTAAACTACCGTGTTTTATAATATGCTGGTAGACAGACTCTTGGCAACAATCTAAAATGTCCTTCAGATAATGGAAACTACATACCTGAGATGTTTTATAATTATAAATTCAAACTAAAATGTGCAGGTAAGGGAAAGGCCAGGTGTGGTGATGCACTTCTGTAATCACAGAACTCGAGAGGCTAAGGCAGGAGGATTGCTGTGAGTTCAAGGCCAGCTTAGGCTACACAGTGAGTTCAAGGCCAGCCTGAAATGCATGGTGAAACCTTGTCTCAAAAAGACAAAAAAATAAAATAAAGGCAAGGGAAAAACTGAGACTATAAGGAAAATCAACAGACTAATTACCGTTTTTTGAAAATATGTATAATAATGGACACAGAAAATAATTTAAAAAGATGTTCCTTATGGACTTATGGCTCAAAAATGGATGTAATTAAGTTACAAATTAATTCCTGATATTTAGTTTTGAGACTTTATTCATTCATCATATTAGACTTGACTAAAATATTTCTGTTAAAGCAAGAAAGAGGATAACAGAAAAGACAAAAACAATTCTCTAGGTATAAAAGATATAAATTTGTATATATCAATAAAATATCAAGATATACTCACACTACATAAAGAATTTAAAACTGAAAAAAAGAGATAAGAATAAAGAGTAGAAATGTTGATTCTCTAAAGAAATTTGGGAAATCCAGATATAAAGGACCTCTATCTCTCTCTTGGGGACAGAATACAGGAAAGTAGCAAGATTTCAAATTTTCCCCATTGCCTACATGGCTAAAGGGTAAAAGGTTACACATGAACACACACACACACACACACACACACACACACACACACTTCATAATGTAAGACCTATTTTTTGAACAAGACTCTGGAAAATTGAAAATATTTTCTTCCACCAGAATGGATATGCCCCAGAGATCCAGAGGACTTGAAGCAGACCACTTGTCCACATACAAAGAAGATGTAGCAATGGAAATCATGAACCAAATGCCCTGCAGGAATAAAAATACCTCAATGGGCATTAGTGTAGGGAGATGACCACACAGAGGACAAGTTACTACCATCACCAAGAGCCGCCACAGAACTTAAACTCATCAGGACAGAGAAAAACCAGTATGCATGATGAATTAGTTGAGATAAAGTTTCTGTCACTTGAGTGAAAGTGTGTTTGTGATAGAAATTAAATTTAATTAAGGAAAAAGATATTACATTTCTTGCTCATCAGTTATACACAATATACCTAAGATAAAGAAAACAGCAAAATAGTCTAGAAAAGAAAATAATAAAAGGGAATATTATGATTGCATTCAAATGTTAAAAAGACTTCAAAAATGTAATTTAATCTGGGTGTAATTTCAAGAGACGGAAGTCCCAGCAAATTTTAAAATAAGAGATCCTTCATTAAAATTATATCCACAAGAGTCTTTGTAAAATTTGTATTTTGTATGGACAAATCATAGTTATGAATATTGATGTATAAAGTTTTACCCTAGGGGCCTGGATGCAATATTATAGAAGCAGTTCTTCAGTTTGATAAGACAATAATCCACAAGCTTTCTAGTGGGCTACCACAACGGAAAGACATGTCAATGTACATCAGACTTTCAACACTTGAAATAGGGAAATTAGGCAAGTAAAAAAAATAGCATGAGGTATAACCAGTATCTAAACAAAATTTATGTCCATAAAGAACGTGCAAGATTATTTGGAAATGAATAAAATTTTAGCAAGTTTTATTTGAAAGGCTGTACCTTTTATGCTTTGCTGAGTCATCAAGCCATCTCAGAGTAATCGATAAGATGCTACCAAGAATAAAACTGGTTCTGTCACATCTCTGCAGTAGTAATATTTGAAATGATGTGAATATATTCTTGTGGAGGAAATAATGAGTAAAGGAACTCACTGTTCACACTTAAAGGAAGTTTTTTACAAACAAACAAACAAAAACAAATTTGTCATTCTTGCCTGCTCTTCAACTGTGCTGTAGACATGAAGGTAGCACAGTTGTAACTAACATGTTAAATCTTTTACGTGTAATCAGCTCTTGATAATGGTTGGTTAATCATATATTATTTAAGGAATTTCTATATAATTATTTTCATTTAAGAGTTATTAGTTCTGTAAATATGAGGATTATCTTATAAACTATCTGACAGAGAAGTATTTTTAAATCACTGAGATATTTAGAGTTAACATTTGATACCCATAACTGTATGTCTTTAGGCATTTTCTTACTCTCTATAATTTTGAATGCTGTCTTAGATAATCTTAAAATAATTTTTTTGGCATTGAATGGTATGCACCATTAGTTGAAAATTGTTATTGTAGAATAGCATCAATATTAGATTAATAGTATACCTAATAAATTCAAATAAAACAATTCATAACAAAAACACAAATTAACAAGTATTCATATAGTGATGGGATGCTAAAAATCTTAATGGACCATATATTCAGACATTAAAATTGATAGACAAAAAATTGATTTTTATATAATTGACTTTGTAGATGAAAAGAAAAGAAAATGAAAGAAAATTTAAAATTATTAGTGGAGGCTTTAGTCAGTCTTTTGCAGAATTTAAAGCTAGGAATCAAAACCTCAGTCTGGTTGCGCTAGATGTATGATCTTTTATATTAAATAATTCTTAAGCCACATACATTCATATACACCTAACATAGCTAATAACTACAAGTGGATATAGCACAGGAGCTATAGAAATTCTAAAAAACTGGACTTTTTGACATTTGTATTGTACTTTCTTCAGGTCTTTTTGATGGTCTAACAAGTTAATGTCCATTGAATTCATGTCTTAATATATATGTACCAACTCCTTATAAGGAACATAAACATTATGTTCTACAAACATGTTCAAAAAAGGAAGGGGATCAAGAAATATGTGGCAAAAAGAGGGGGGAAAGAGAAAGGGGATGAATAAAAGGAGTTCAGATGTGTTATGTACACACAACAATTCCCGACAAGGAATGCAAACATTATATACTACAAACATGTACTATTAAAAATAATACCCAAAAATGTTTAAATCCGTGCAACATGTGAGACAGGTACTATTTTATTCTCATGCAGGAAGTGAAGATCAAGAGAGGCTAGATAACTTCATAAAGCTAGCAAATAACTGAAAGATTCAGCTTCTAACTGGGACTTTGAGGCCCATACCCTTCACCTGAAATCTGTTGCTCTTGAAGGTTGAAGCATACATGGTCTTTGCACATTTAAAATGATGCTAAAATAAGACTTTCCTTTTTATTTCACTTTTATCTGAAAACTTAATACTCAGAATAATATTTATTTGATGCCTCTACCTTATAGAAACATTGACCATCCTTTGAGAATCTAAGTGATAACCACTCAAAATCAAGTTGATAACTTCTAAGCTATTGCTGACTGTGAAGCTACATAAAAAGCTTAAATACTGACTAGGAAATAAGGAATTCTTTAAAAAGAATAGTACTGTTACAGTCTTTCCTCTTAATGCAGTGAGGTTATTTCCCTCAACATAGTCCAACCGCCCCACAAGTTAATGGTTTAAAGCAAGCACTGATTTGGCTCAGGACTCTGCAGTTAACCACTGAGGCTCCACTCCGCTGGTTTAGTCTCCTCGTCTTGCTGGGCTCATGTGTCTGTGTTCAGCGTCTGGTCAGATGGGAAAGGGCTGCTCCAGGAGCTGCAGCTGTGGGGCACATCACACCTCTCTGTGGCTTCTCATCCTCTGGCTGGCTGGCCCACACGTGTTCACAGGGAGGAGTAATGGGTTTCAGAAGAAGGCAAGTGGAAATACATAAGGTCACTTGAGTACTGGCCTTGGAACTGACCCCATACTTCTTCTGCTGGCCCAAATTTAAATTTATATTTAAAGGTTGAGAAATGGGCTCTGTCTTTGATAGAAGGAGCTACAGAGTTGAAAAATTGTGGACGTAGGAACAGCTAGACCGTTTTGGCCGTGTTTGCACTCTACCTCATGATACAGGCATATTCCGAGAGAACCACCTGAGGAGTTGGGCTAGGGTCCTTTGAAATGCTGACAAATCGGAGCCTGACACAAGACCTGCAGATGAAAATACAAGAAGAAAAGGAAGCTATACTTGCTTGCATGTGGCAAAAATGATTATGCTTGCTGGTGTAAAACCTTCAGTGCTGTAGTAAGTTACTTTGAAAAGACTCTGACCAAAAAATAAATAAAATAAATAAAAAAGCCTCCATTGGGCAAGCCTGCTGTGCAGGCTCCCTGATGAAGGGAGCAAAGGAAAAATGTAAGTGACTAGGTACTAGAGATATATGGCCCTACTGGGAAAATACAATTGGAGGGACCCAATAGTTGGACCTTAAAAGAAAAACAAAATAAATAAATAAATAAATTTTTTATACAGAACATCAGCATTTGACATCTGTCACCCATAGAACAAATCAAACCATTTTATAACTACAGCAGTCAAGTTTTTTTATGACCTTTATGCCTCTTTCATCCCTTAGCTTCAATAGAGAAGAATCTGTGACAGCCAATATGAGGCGTAGAAGTGGGAGGTGTTGTACTCAAGTAGCCAGCAACATACGGAAGCAGGCACGTGATATTGTGCCTCTAGAATTTGACTATTTCTCACTATCTCTACCACCACTGCCCTGATTCCGGCCTCCATCAATTCTTTTGGATTATCTCATTAACTCGCTTTCTGCTTCTACCTTTGCCTGCTACAGTTTATTCTCAACACAGCCAAAGGGACTCTTTCAGAGGTAAGTCAGATAACTCCTCTGCTTAGATTCCTTTCTCTTAGAATAAAAAGTAAAGCCATACAATAGCATACTTGCCCAGCGAGGACAAGAAGGTGTACTGCTCAGATTCCCCTCCAAGAAATAACTTGACATCCAGCTGGTAGGAGTACATTCAGCTCATAACCTCTAGCTGTAGCATCTTCATGCTCTGCAGCAGCACTGAAGCCACAGTATTCACAGGCAGTCCTTGGCCAAAGACTTATGAAGTGTGGAGATATGAGGACTGTGTTATTCTTGCTCAATGCATGACTACTCTTGTAGGCAATCTTTCCTCTGCACCATTGGTTTGGTGGAAACTATGTCAGATATAAGTCACGGTTAAGGGAGCTCCTGCCAGGTTTTGCCTCCTGTCCTCATTCCTTTCACAGATGTGAGATTCCCCTTTCCCTTTTCTTTCAAAGGTTGTTGTCTTTCTGAAAACTTACATTCCTAAATTGAACTCAACATTTGCTTGTTGGAGAACCAAAACTGACCAATGCCCAACATGCTCTGGTCCTTTGTGCTTCTATGACCTTCTCTCCTGCCATCTCCAGCTCACTCAGGCTGCAGGGCTGTCACTGGCTCCTCTCGCCACCTGAATATGCTGGTCCACTCATTGCTCCTTCTGCCTTCAGGGTTCTCACCTCCTAATATTAGTCTGGCTAACTTCTTGACATCGCTGGCTTTTATGAAATATCAGTGTCTCCACAAGGCCCCCCGCGACCACCGTATTAATTCTGTAACTTGGAACTTTCCCAACGCCTTGCATTGTATTTACATTCTTGCATATTCTGTACAGCTGTTGCCCTTTTCCATAACGGGGAAGTGAAATATGAGCTCCCTAAAGAGAGGACCTTTGCTTAGATCTCTGAAATATGCCCTACACATAGTGGGTGCCTGCCATGTAACTTGTCTTTAATGTTAAATTCCCTTTGCTATGTTATATCTATGGCCTTTCTATACAAGGCAAGCAAAAAGCAAGAAAGGGAAAACTTTGAACTAAATAAAAACTCCAAACTTTGATGCTAGACTGTAATAGATTTTTAGCTGAAGCCGAGACCTCATTTACCTGAGTATAATCAGAAAGACTGTGTCATCTTTAAAGCCTTGCCAGGGATGGATAAGGGATAATCAATAGGAGAGTAATACGGTTTTTGAAAAGGTTGCTTTCTGCTTGTGCCCTGCTGAGTCTAGAGATCCAATAAATCATGTGTACACAAAGAGACTACATTCTAAGAAGGCCCATGGTGAAAAACCTGTAGAGTGAGAAAATTTGGATTCCAGTTCTTTTAGGGATGACTAACTGGATATCATGAAATGATTCTTTTTGCTTTCTCTCAGGTTTCTCATCTGCAAAAAGGGTATAGTTACTTAATTTATAGTGTAAGTCAAATCAGGTAAGTATAAAAAGCTCTGGTTTACTATGGAGTTATAATTTGAATGCAGAAAGTACAGATTTTCTACAAAGTCAACACTCAAAAATCAATAGCATCCCTGTACACAAGCAACAAGCTCACAGAGAGAGAAATTAGGAAAACTACACCCTTTATAATAGCATCCAAAAAAATGAAATACTTAGGAACCAATCTAACAAAAGAAGTAAAAGATCTATACATTGAAAACTACAGTACTCTGAAAAAGGAGATTGAAGAGGGTATCAGAAAATGGAAAGATATCCCTTGCTCATGGATAGGAAGAACCAACATAGTGAAAATGGCCCTACTCTCAAAACAGATTTAATGCAATCCTGATCAAAATACCATTACCATACCTCACAGATCTAGGAAAAACATTCCTAAAATTCATTTGGAACTAGAAGAGACCTGGAGTAGCAAAAATAATCAGGGACAACAAAGGCAAGTTAGGGGGTATCACAATCCTTGGCTTGAAGTTATACTACAAAGCTACTGTGACAAAATCAACATGGTATTGGCAAAAAAACAGACTTGAGGATTAGTGGAACAGAATAGAAAATGCAGACGCAACTCCAAACACACTCAGCCACCTTATCTTCAACAAAGGAGCTAAACATGTGCACTGGAAGAAAGATGGTCTCTTTAATAAATGGTGCTGGAAAAACAGGCTTTCCACATGCCAAAGATTAAACTAGACCCATGTCTATCACCATGCACTAAACTAAAGCCAAAATGGGTCAAAGATATAAATGTTAAAACAGAAACACTAAATATGCTGGAAGAGAAAATAAATTGAAATCTTGAAGACAAAAGTGTAGGCAGAGACTTCATGAACAAAATACAGACTGCACAGGAAATACTACAAAGAAAGGGGAAAGGAAGGGACAAGAAAAAAACACATATATATACATAAGATAGTTAAGATAGTCATACAGCTAGTTTCTCTTAGTTCATTGAAAAGAAAGTTTTGTGCTAATACTTTTTTGGACAATATTTCATGCCTATATCTTGTACTCTGAACAACTACTATGAATATAACAATATACAACATATCAACTATTGTAACTGTCCTACCAGCCTGTTTTGAAACTCTGTTTTATTGTTATTTTTACTTTTTTCTGTTTAAAATTAAAAAAGAAAGTGTTGATTTTCCATGATTATTGTCTGACAAATGTCTTTGCCTGATTCAAATCAACCCAGAACAAAATAATGTATTAACAATTCCTGCAAGAAAATAGAAATAGTTTTTTTTTTATTCAAATTTTTATTTTCCTTCTATATTACCTTCCCATTCTTTGCAAGTCACTCCTGTCTACTTCAGGAGTGACAGTAAAAGATGGAGCACATATAAAACAAAACAAAACACTCCGACTTTAGAAATACCAAAACTGATTCAACACAAAATTCTGAATATTCATTCAAGAGAAACTATCAATAATCAAAATATAAATTAAAAACAAATTTATTAATGATGTGCTATTTGCAAGACAGCAATAAGGAATGTGGGCTTCCTAAAATACAAACTGTATCATTACTGCTTGAAAGGTATTTTAATTAACTTACAAATTCCAAATTAAAGCATGGTCTTAATAGGCTAAGACAATAATAATCAGTGGAGGAGGAACAGACAGATAGATTTGAAGGATGGTGAATAACTCTTTGTTCCTTCTCATACTTTGAATATTGAATAATACTGAGATGATAATAAAATAGAGTTAAATACAAAAATAAATGCCTATGTTAGTTGGCAATAATTTATTTTTGGCTCTTCTGTCACCTTAGAGAATGAGGTAAGCTTTTAAATCCTGTTTGTAGCTAAACACAATTTTACACTCATTATAAAGCAGACACACTATTTCACACATGAGTTCTTCTGATTGTTTGATATTATACTAATGTTCACATCCCTGAACACAAGTCTAATTGATGTTATGACCAAAAAAAGATATGAAAGAAAGAAGCCTTTGTTCATTGGTGTCACTGATTCAGCTCGTCAGAATCTATCCATTTGACAGATTCTTCTCCTGGATTAACCAGCGATTAAAGGACATGACTAATACAAGTGCACATAAATAATTGACTCTGATTTATTATCTTACTTAACTGATTCCAGGTCATTTTTAAATGAATAGGCTATGAATTATCAGCATTAACATAATGATGGATGTGTCTGACTGTACATTTGCCAGTGCTGAAAAGAAAAGAATTTCCAGTATGAAAATGTTGGGTGTTGGTAGAAATGCCAAAATATCCTTAATGTATCAAATTCCTTGAGTATATTGTATTTATAAAACTTATTTGAACAAGGAAAGTTATAAATATGTTCCACAAATACTGACCTTAAGAAATACAAATAAAAAGTCATATTCAATAATTTAGAAGGAATCTTATGTGTCTGTGTTTAATGATACCATCAAATTTTTCCTATGAGAAAACAGAACTAAACATTATTTATATCTTCCAACAGTTCTGTTTGAATGATCTCATGCATTTATTTTTGATTCATTCTCACAATACTAACAGCAAGAAAGGAAGATTGATCATAACATGCAGTAAAGTTCTTCATACTTTATTCTTTGAGGTTGAATTTAAGTCTCTCTCCAGACAAAAGTCATTCATATTCATTCCAGCCAATTTGTGATCTCCTAAGTATTTAGTCAAAACTTCTTTACTTTGGGGATAAGTGAAATAGGAGATAAATTGCCTACTTCCAGAGATATTTTACAACCTGGGATGTAACTGTCTTGTGGACAGTGAGATATCAAACTCAGAAAGTACATCTCCCTCAGCAGTGGAGAGGGGGAGTCCAGGAAGCAGGCTGCAGGAAATGAGGGTAGGGAGGCACAATTAGGAAAAAATGTAAGGTGGACAGCAGCAGGTGGAGATCAGAGTAGAAGGAAAGGGTGGGAGAAAGGAAGGGATTTTCATTTGTGTTCTACTTAGAGCTCTCTCTCACTTCCCTGCATTTCTGCTGTTTTGCTCAAACTGAGGCACACCTGTAGCTTCACATTGCTATAAAGCTGTCCTGCTCTTACCATAATGATATTGTCAATTCTCAATATCTGCATAACTCTCCCTTAGTGCCAAGCACAAGGAATGTTCTCAATAACTCATTTTTAAAACAAAAATGGTCTCTTCCATTTCCAAATGAATTTTAGGAACGTTTTTGCTACATCTGTGATGTATGCTAATGGTATTTTGATCGGGATTGCATTAAATCTTTATAAGTTTTGGGAGTATGGCCATTTTCACTATGTTGGTTCTTCCTATCCATGAACAAGGGATATCTTTCCATTTTCTGATATCCTCTTTGATCTCCTTTTTCAGAGTATTGTAATTTTCAAACTATAAATCCTTTACTTCCTTTGTTAGATTAATTCCTAAGTTTTGGGCAACAAAGGCAAGGCAGGAGACATCACAATCCCTGATTTGAAACTATACTACAAAGCTACTGTGATAAAATCAGCATGGTACTGATGCTCAGGATCAGTGGAATGGATTAGAAAATGCAGACACAACTACAAACACACTCAGCCACCTTATCTTTGACAAAGTGGCCAAACATGTTCACTGGAATAAAGACAGTTTCCGGACTAAATGGTGCTAGAAAAACTGGCTTTCCACATGCCAAAGACTAAACTAGACCCATGTCTATCACCATGCACTAAACTAAAGTTGAAATGGATCAAAGATCTAAATACTGAAAGAGAAACACTAACTCTACTGGAAGAGAAAGTAGGTAGAAATCTTGAAGACATAGGGGTAGGCAGAGAATTCATGAGCAAAACCTAAACTGCACGGGAAGTACTTCAAAGAATCAACAACTGGGATCTCATCTTATTAAAAAGTTTTTGCACCTGAAAAGAAATCACCAACAGAGTGAAAAGAAAACCCACAGAGTGGGAAAAAATTTTATCCAACTGTCCCTCAGACAAAGGACTTCTGTCTAGAACACATAAAGAATTGAAAAAAATCAGACCCCCAAATTCAAAGACCCAAACCAAAAATGGGCATCTAAGGTGAACACACACTTCTCAGATGAAGAAAAACAAATGGCAAATAAATATATGAAAAAATGTTCAACATCATTGGTCATTTGAGAGATGCAAATTAAAACAACACTGAGATTCCATCTCACCCCAGAAAGAATGGCTGTCACCAAGGTAACAACCAATAACAAATGCTGGAGGGGCTGTGGGGAGAAGGGAACCCTTCTCCACTGTTGGTGGGAGAGTAGACTGGTGCAGCCACTGCGGAAATCAGTGTGGAGACTCCTCAAAAAACTAGGATTAGAGGTACCATTTGACCCAGCTATTCCCCTTCTGGGTATCTTCCCAGAAGAATTAAAAACATCATACCACAGTGATATATGTGCACCCATGTTCGTAGCAGCACAATTTATAATACCAAAATCTTGGAAACAACCCAAATGCCCATCAACTGAGAAATGGGTAAAAAGAGGTGGAATTTTTACACAATGGAGTACTAGTCAGCTATAAAGAAGGATAAACTCAAGGCTTTTACAGGCAAATAGATGCAACTTGAGACCATACTCATTAGTGAAATAAATCAGACTCACATGTGTAAATATTGTATTGTAGGGCTGGTGAGATAGCTCAGCGGCATAAGCGCCTGCCTGGCAAGCGTGAGGTCCTGAGTTCGACTACTGATACCCACATACGAAAAAAGGGCCGGTGATATTGTTCAGCAGCATGGGCGCCTGCTGGTGCGCAAGGTCCTGAGTTTGACCCCCAGTACCCACAAAAAAATAAATAAATAAAGATAAGCATCGTATTGTCTCCCTAGTGTAAGAAACTGAAAGTGTAAGTAAGATCCAAAATGTACAATAGATAATGTGAAAGGGGAAGAAACTGCTCAAAAGGAAAGAATAACTGGGATGGGGAAAGGAGAAAAGAAGGAAGGGAAAAGAATATATATATATATATATTATACGTATTTATATGTATACAAGATAGCTAAGATAATTATACTAATAATATCTACTAATTTCTACTTATTTCAATGAAAAGAACAGTTTGTGCTTATATTGTTTGATAAATTTTTCATGCCTATATCTTGTAATCTGAGCAACTACTTTGAAGATAGCAATACACACTATATTAACCATCGTTAATCCCCTATTAGCTTGTTTTGAAGCTCGTATCATTTTTATTTTTTTCTCTTTAAAATAATAAAAATAAAATAAAACAAAAATGAAAATTCCACAATAGGAATTTTATAAAAGAGCTTATGAAATCATCCTCAAATGATCACAGAGGGTACATTTATTCTATATCTTTACACAGATTTAACCAAGTGATTATTTGACCCAGCTACTTTTATGTTTTTAATCACAATGCAACAATGCTTTAAGCATTGACAGAATCAACCCCATAACACTAATTTCTTCAAGTTTAAGGAAGTGAAGACTTCCGTGCCTCTTTGAGCAGAGAAAGAGCCACACAGCTAAGGAAAGAAACTGACTATTTTTCTCCCCCAATAATTTGTCATCCATGGTGAATGTAGTCTATTTTATGGAAAGTTATTTATGGAAGTTTTTAAGAGAAAAGGTGCTGTTAGCATAGATCTTTCTTATATTTTCTGGCATAAATGCTGAAATGAGAAAAGTAGACATAAAATGCAGGCATATCTTCTAACTTGATTTGACCTTTTTCAAAATCTCTGACATGCAGGCACTTTCAAAGCAATTATAGTAATAAATAATTGCTTGAGGATACATTTTATGAAAAGATTACTTTTTTCTTTGAAGAACAGAATTTATACAGAGAATTTAGTACATATGCAAAATTAGAATAAACATTGCCAAATTTTTCAAAATTATGAATCACTGCCTTATGTCTTAAGTAATAGTCTCTAAAACTCATCATTAGATCAAATATACCATTATCATTCACCTTGAGTTTGCTTAAGAAAGTAAAACTTTAGAGGGAAAAAAAATTACCACAGTAAATTACTCTTGGAGCTCAAAATGGGAGGAAAAAAAACTCACATTTTTATGGATATATTACCTGTTCCCAGAAATTCTCCGTTTTTAGACAATCTTCATGGGGCCAAATATTTCACTGGCAAAATAAGATAACTTAGATTTTCAAATTTTAAAATTATAAGAGTCATGAGTCTATGCCATTTCCAGTAATGTAACTTTATATTAGGTTTTTCAGCCAGGCATGTTGGTATACACCACTTGGGGAAGCTGCAGCAGGAAGATTACAAATTTGAGCCTGGTCAGTTTAACAACTTGTCTCAAAATTAAATAAATTATAAGTAAATAATAGATATACTGAAATAGCACTCAGGAATGACAAAGCCTGCTTCTAGAAAGCCAGGTATGCTATGTTGTTCTTATATATAAGATAAACTCCTGTGATTAAGGGATGGCACCCCCAGCTGACTGATACAATATGAGTCAATGATGAATAACTTTTTCTTCTAGGAGGGAGGAGTTTAAAAGGTGGTGAGCAGAAAGGTCAGAAGTAGGGGCAAATCTTCCTGTCCAAAGACAAACAGAAAAGTAGGACAAAGAAGATATGTGTGCTACCAAATATATATTCAAATGTTAATTTAATTCAACAATCCCAATATGAGTTCTGCATTATAATAGATATTTTTCTGATAGTACTAACCGACAGATTTTTCATTTCATTTGAGACATCACGTTCAGTGCTTCTTGATGTGTTAAATCATTTTGATTTTCAAAATTTTAGGGGAAGAGGCCAGGCACAGTGGCACATGCCTATAAACCCAGCACTCAGGAGGTTGAGGCACGATCTTCTTGAGTTTGAGGTCAGTCTTAACTACTTAGTCAGACCCTGTATCAAAAAAAATTTTTTTCAGGGAAAAAGCAGATATTAAAACAGTATGCATAATGGACATTTTTGAATTTCAAATTATAGATGTTTTGTTGTGGTGGTGGCTTGTTTTATTTTGTTGTTTTTTTTTTTGTTGTTGTTTTTTGGTTTTTTGGCCTTGGATTTTTCCAAAGCAATGTGATAATCTTAAATGCTAGGCCAGGACATTCTGTTATAGAGCTTTATTTTAAAGACCTGTTGAAGAGAATTCCACATATTGTAAAGTTTGATCCTTATACAAATAGAAATAGAAAACTTGGGGCAGAGTGAGGGGGAGAAACAATGCCTACAGGTAGCATTAATTGAGTAGCTGCATGTGCCTGGTGCTTTTTAAGTGCTCAGCATATCTTATTTTATCTTTACATCTTCCTGATATCTTCAACCTACAGACATGGAAATATGGAAGCCAGAGAGTCTGCATATTCAGGTTTATATAGCTATAGGTAGCAGTGTGCACTTTCAAACTTAAAAATTCAGTCTATAGCTAACACCTTTTGATGCTCCACTCTACTCCTTCTGCTATTTTTCAGAAAGTTTCCCTCTATTCCAACAATTTTACCTCCAGAGTATAAAACTTCAAGTCAAGAAGTAAGAAAAAAAGAAGAAAAAAGTGATAAAATAGATGTCTCTGAAATAATAAGGAAAAATTGGTCATATACATAGCTCCATATTTGGAAAACTTGGTGGATATCACCAAAAAGTGACCATATGACTTTATAGGCAGTCAGAATAGTATATAAATAGTATTGCTGGAGTCTGGCACAGACAGGACCTGAATTATGCTCCTCTGTGGTATAGAATTAATCTTCAAATTCCTGTGCTCTCTGGAAAGGAAGATAGAGACAACTGGTTTAAGAAGCGTTTGGAAGAAAATCAGAAGGTAGCTCAGACACAGGGCAGCATGGCTACAGGGTTAGCAGACCAAGCTCACTGCTACAGGTAGATGCTGGCTGTGATCTGGAGATTTCCAAGGTCAGTAAAATCCAAGGTGAGGCCAAGTCATCAAGGATCTTAAACCAAACCAATAGTCTAGACCAATGATGGTAAACTTTTTAGAGCTTTCAATGATACAAACAGCCCACTGTGGCACACATGCCGTAGGTTTGGCACCTCTTGTCTAGACCATAGCTATACTAGTAAAGATGCCAGCAGCAAATTCTAACAGGCCAGAGAGTGGATACACATGCAAGCAGGAAGTCACGTCTGCAGCTTAGTACTACTTATGCATGCAAGACCGCAGCACCATTCCCAGTCTTCATGACCAACACTAAGTTCCCACTTGACTCCAGGCTCATCTAGGATTGGAGGTGAAGGCGTGAAGAACCTATGAACTTGTGTTTACCAAAAAGAATCTAAATTTGTCAGAAATTGCTTTGAACCGATGAGGTTTGAGATAAGAGTAAAATGGTACTTGAAAATTTTTACACTTATCCAATCTCACCCTGTTAGCACAGAGATTAAATGGAGATTTGAAAGTTATAATGAAACATAGATACTTTTCGCACATTTTAATCTATATTCAACTACAAAGAAACTACACAGAATATTAATTTGTATGTTAATGAATATTATTCAAAAATTTCCTTTTCATGTAAGATTATAACATACTGAATTAAAAAATTAAACTGATCTCCATGCAGTAGAAATACTTAAATACTTCAGGGCCATCAGCATTGTGAATCCAGAAGAGCAAATTATACAGTGCCAAATTTTGAAATATGCTATCCACAAACATTTTTAACTGTTGCACTTAACATAATTAATCTTCCATAAAACACTTTTGAGAAATAAGGGTCTGGCTTAATATAAGGGATCTCTGTGATTTTTCAACATAAAGTTGGGTTATGCAGGATATGCACACACCTATATTTCTTTGGAGGTATTTTATAACTACTTATTAATATTTACCAAAAATTAATGGAATTGGCAATTTTATTCTCTGAATCCACATCATACGTTCATTCTGTGCTAGGGAGAGGGAGACAATGAAGTTATGTCCTTCACCCACGTGTGTTGCCTGTGCCTGATCATCTGAGTAGTCTTAGCTGCATTAATACGATCTAAAATTTGAATCAACATTAGTCTAGTCAAACCACTAGCTAAGCCAGGCTTCTCCCCTACGGGCTTCAGCACAACATTCACTTTAACATTGGGAATCAGGAGTGTGGGATTTTTTTCTCCCACTGTAGACCCTCACTTCTGTATATGTGCTATAGTTCTGTCTGAATAAATATTTTCTAGTACAATCTAGATGACCCAAACACAAGCTATGTCTATTGTTAAAACCTATTTTGATTCTTTTTTTATTTAATCTGTGTAAGTTGAGCCTGAAGAGTTGACAGTAAAATAAACCAAGAAATGTTTTCCTTTCTTGCACATCTCTTTTATCATTTTTGAGATTGTTCCATTTACCTGATCAATCTTCAGGGATATCACCTCTAACTTGTGCACAGGTGTTGGAGTACAACAGGTAGAAAATACACAGCACATTATGATCAGTTATTCTGAAATGATCCTAGTGTTGCACCAACACAAATAAGCTGTTTAAATTCATTTTTAATAGCATCTGTTGCAGGCAGACTTAATACCTGATTGTCACATAAAAATTTCTAAATTCTTTCATCCAGGAAGTTCTAGAAATAGAGTTCAGCTAAACCTTGTGTGAGATAAATCCTTATCCAGGCTTCATTCCGAGAGGTTATCTTTTTCCCCTTTGCCAGAAATAAGGAAAATAACGTGCCCTGAAAAAAAAGATATTATGCTCAGAAGTAAGCAGTTTTCCCAGATATTCAAGTGTAGCTGTGGTTAAAAATTTGGCTTTTTGAAGAAAATGACTCTTAAGACTGCATAAATGTGCCTGCCCAATCTGATGCTTAGCCATACAGTTGTTGATTTCTGCATAGTCTCCAAGCATTAGTTCTCTCACAATAATATCCCAAAAAAAGATTATTACATTAGGTCAGATGGACTCAGAGCTGGGGAGCCCTCTCACATCATAATCATCATCTCCGTTAGTCCATGATAGGTCAAACGTGATTACTTGTGAGCAGAAATCCACACCTGCTTCAAAAACCACCATCATGAATGGAGGGTCACATTGTTAGATTTTCTCAAAAAGAATATGAGAATTATAGGCACTGTGAACTTAATAATGTCCCTTCCAATTTATCTTAGTGTGAAGACACTTTCAAAAATGTAAAAGATCTGAACTCTTAACCTGCTTGCAGCCAACACATTGTCCTGCCATAGGGTCCTGGATGCCAGTGTAGTAGAATACATGAGATTCCTGAATCAGAAACAATGGTCAGTTTATTACTCATGGTGTTAATTTAACACTCATAACAGCACCCAGAATATGTTCATTTTGTGCCAGTTTACCAAGACGTAATTTTCACAGGGCAACAGGAAGAAAGTTGCTACATACCTGGACAATAGAAATCACAAGTTTAAGGAACTTGAATCTTTTTGAATGGACCATAAGCCTACATAAACTTTTCCTCAGAGTGTAAAATCGTCTTGATTATACTAGAGATTAAAGAAACCTGAACACCGATTCTTCTCTTTTTTAAGAGTCTTCACTAGACAAACATCCTTGAAAATGAGTTCAAGAGAAAAAGGCAACTCTGGCTGAAAAACATGCACAAATATGTAAGAATGGTCTCCTAAAAGACCCTAAGTCAAACGTTATCAAATATGATTTCAAGAGATATAACTCAACAATTACACATTAAATATTTGAGCTGTATGTGAAAATTGAAAAACACCAAGTAAGAACTGTTCTTTTCCCCCACTCAGAGTGAGAGGAAGTGAGGCTTAGGGGTCTCTCCTGACCCTCCCCATTCCAAGGCCTTTTTAAGATTCTGCCTTAATTTTTTTTTTTAACTTAGTAACTTCCTGATAAACTACTGAGATAAATGACTGCTTGGTCTTCAAATATTCAGTATCTCCATAGAAATGAAGCATTTCCTATCCATCTCAGCACTATCATTTCTTTTTTCATCTTTTTTCCCCTGAAATATAGAGATATGAATAAAAACTCTACTGTTCCCAAGAAGAGAAGGATTATTAGATGATGCTGTCTTCCCAAAATATCAGCTCGTATTTCCTTCTTTAGAAACTCCACTTTTATGGTTAAGAATAGATACCTAGGGAAAAAATAAATTTCCAGCAAGTGGTAGGATTTCAACGGAATGTTTGCTCTTTTGCTTTTATTTTACTTACATAGACATGTATGTATTTCTGCTACAAAACAATAGCAGCACATCGTTTCTCTTAATCCATTGTAATGATACCAGATTTATTCAGCCTAGTAATATATCTAACCACAAAACTAGGTTACTTAGCTTTTCTTGGAACTAGACATGGAAAAAAAATTTTGGAGAGAACTTGAGAAATACTTCAAGAGAGAGCTGACTGCATGAGAATGTACTCTGTTTTCTCACAGCCTCACTACTAAGGCTTGATGGGTGGAAGGGTAGTTGGACCTCTGACCAGCCCTTGTAAGGACTGTAGAGAAGAAAGAAGAAGCCTAGATACTTGATGACTTTTGGAACCATCATACCTACCTCATCTATCTCCAAATTTCTGTTTTGTGAAAAAAAAAACAATAGCATGGGCCAGTGAGATAACTCAGCGGCATAAGCGCCTGCCTGGCAAGTGCGAGGTCCTGAGTTCAACTCCCGGTACCCACATACGAAAAAAAGGGCCGGTGATATTGCTCAGCAGCATGGGCGCCTGCTGGCGCACAAGGTCCTGAGGTCGACCCCCGGTACCCACAAAAAAAAAAAAAAGAAAGAAAAAACAGTAGCAAAACACTAAAGGTAAGGTGCCTAAGCCACTGCATCATTTGTTTTTTGAAAAAGGAGGCTTTATTCTTTGCAGCTCTAAAAAACTGTGAATTATGTAATGATCCTAGCAGAAAATGTAAAGTGTTCATCAAAATTCAGAGAAAAGCAAAGCTATTTATGTCATTTTTAGTGCCAAAATTTATCCAGATTATCAGTATTATGAATAAATTAATCTAAATCATATCTAGTATGAGGAAATAAGCATTTATTTAATAAATAATGGAACTAATTTCCTTATGTTAGCTAAAGGCCTGGCTTAAATTTACTCTCATTTATGTTAAAATAGAACATTATATTTAGAATTTTATTTTTAATGTTTATATGTATTTTACTTTTCAGGAATATCACATTTTTAGCCCACTGTGGTAGATTAACTAATGTTCAACTTGTAACACCCAGCTGAACTAAATCAGCACGGTACTGGCTGTGGAAGGCCCACCTGAGGATTGTTGCCACCAGCATAAATGGAGCACTGGAGGGGAAGATGGTGTGCTGTTGATTCTCCTGGAGAAGCTTGTCACACTGTTTTCTCTGATATGAACTTAGCTGTTCTCCTGGTAGGAGAAGCTCAGGTCCTCCCGGTTGCTGAGGATGGCTGCGGTTCTCTTTGGGGGAGCTCTCGTCCTTACCTTGAGTGTGGCTTCCTGGCTGCAGTGCAGATCCCTCAGCCTGCTGGCACAGATCCTTCATCCCGCTGGCACAGACTTTCTAGCTTCCACCACTGACCTTTGGGCCTTCCCAGTGCAGATCCTTGATACGGACTTGCATGAGACATTGTCATGGGCTCTAGTTCTCCAGTAGGATTCATGGAGAACATCACCATGATATCCAGGCCCTCAGTTGGATTTGTTTTGGTCTCTAGTGTGTAGACAGATCTTTTGCACTCTTCTGCATTTGACTTTTTGGGTGAGTATTATAAAATAATCCTATAAATTATGTGTCCTGTATTAAATCTATTCTCTTGCAAACCCTGACCTCAACACCCATATAAATTAAGAATATAGTTTCTATCTTTGATATCTACAACAGGATTGATGGACTTGAAATAATACTACCTGATACATGCACTAGGCCTCAGGCTTTTGACAGTATGTATAGTGCTGTTTGCTCATATTTTATTATGTAACGTAGGCACATGTTACATTCAAAGACAAAAAAGGATATAGAATGAAAATGATGTTTCCCTTAAATCCACCCTTTCCCTTCTTGTCAAACTTTAAATGGTAAACATATAAACACCTTTATAAATTATTCCAAAAAATCATCATGTCTCCAAAATGTATATATACACACCATGAGCATCTATTTTATGTGAGGCACTATTGTTAAATCCTAGGCATTCAACAGTGAACATAGCAAATATTCTAGCCTCTTGCAACTTTCATAAGATAATTCCATTTAAGGAGGAATAAATAAATAAACAGATATATATATATGCAATATGACATCAAGTGGTGTGGTACTCACTATGAAGAAGGCACCGTACGGTGACACAGAGTGACTTTAGCGGGGAGGTTGAGGCTTTATACAGGGTATTTAGGCACAGTTTGTCTGAAGAAGTGAAATTTTCCAAAGCATAGGAAAATAAGTTATGAAATCTGATTTTTTCATAACTATTTTATACTATATCTAGATATATTTCCATTTGTCTTCTGTATGCATTTCAAACATAACAAAGACTATCATGTGATAAGGCTTAATACTTCAGAAATTTCCAAATTTTGTGAATCATAAGATATAAGATTAGGAAAATGTTCATGTCGCCTCCTATAATTTCTGTGTTTTGGGAATGAAGATACTGGAAAACAGATATGTTCAGTGTTTTTGCAAGTGTCATACCAGTGGAATACGTAGGATAGCTCTTAACTAGGTATTTCACACATTATTACCACATAGCAATACGAAAATTAAAACAGATTTCTTGACTTCAATAATACCATACTTCTTTTAATAACTGTGTTATCGCAGACTCAGGGAATACCACTTAATTCCTTTCACGAAATGCAGCTGGGATACCAATTCAGTGCAATATTTGGTGTTATCTCTATTCAAATATCAGTTGATTTGATAACCATTAATTTAATTACTAGTTCCATTGAGAACAGCTTCCATCAATGGGCAGGATCCAAAAATTCTATTAACACTGCTACATTGTTTAAAATATTTATATATTATATATTTAATATTTATGTGTACATGTACTTACATACATACTTGTGTCTATATATATATATACAGTAGTCCATTCAATTTAATGAAATTTCGACACCTATTCCAGTTCCAGAAGGACAGTGGCTGGACAGAGATTTTGGCTGTATGCTGTATTAGTTAAAACTTTAGAGGAGGTCTTCCAAATGAGCTGGCTGAATATTTAATCTCATTTAGTGTAAAATAGATAATTTTTGTTCAATCACCTAATCACTGATTACCAGGCCTAAATATATTACATAATTTAAGGGTGTCCCCGGTTGCATTAAAAGAGATACCACAATATTTACAAAAGAGGAAATTTATTATGGGACTATTCCCTTTAGAAACACAAGGAAAGTAAAAGTGATAGGATGCTATAATTCTAAATAAATCAAGCCATAAAAAGTTAGATAATCTTTGTTATATTATACATTATTCCTCTTCTAAAGGGTTACATAAAATTTGGTGTCAATGTTAAAATAAATACTATGTAAGAGACCCGGATATTTTCTGGGGAATAATAACCAAGATTTTTAAACAGCAGTAGATTGGATGGTTGGAAAAAGTACATTTGAAAATGAGCCTGAGAGTGACTAAATTTTTTTCTCTAACTCCCCAAATAACCAAATGAGAGATAAATAATGTTAGTCACTAATGCACCAAATGAGAGTAAAAGCACATGAATGTTTTAATTAAGCACATGAATGGCCTCACCTTCAGAATAATGGACATCTGACCTCCTCTCAGGGGAAGTATCAGGGCTTCCTGGGTAAAGATCCACATCCATTGGGCGTAATTTCATTGTTTGGTTAATTTGGGATGGAATAGTCTAACCATTGGAGTCCACTAGTTTCATAATTCTCTTATATTTTACTATCTTTCACTTTTCTTCTTGGCATTTTGTCCATCAATTTACAGTAGTAATCCCAGAAATGAAATTGCATGCCATAAATAGTTTTAAAATACAAACTGCTATTCAGAACAAAATTTAAACATGGTAAGTGATTGTCATCTAAGTTATCTGCAACAAAGGCAACTCGTGTTTCACCTTCTGTCAGCCACCAAAAGAGAAGGAAATGCTATTTTTTTCAAGCTTTTGAATCCAGACATTTTCACTCATAGTATTAAAATAAAGATTCCAACTGAATTGAGTGACAAAAAAAATCACAAAAAACTGTTAAAGTCATTTTGCTGAGATAACTTCTTCACAATGATGTAGATTTTATTCATTATCATTGAAAACTGACAATGTTTAAATTATTTAGATAAAGATAAAATTCAGAAAAGAAACAGAACTTCAATATAAACAAGAGCATAAACAAAGATATAAAATGGACTATAAATTCATAATAAAGGAAAATAATAGCAAAAAATGAATAAATATGACTTCATTATCCAACATAAATATGAGAACTTACTCAATATTTTTGAAATTCTCTGTATGAACCTATGCACCAAAGAGATTGGGAGAAAAATACCCTCAAGAATTCTTTTCATGGGTGGGTGAGATGGCTCAGCGGCCCAAGTTTGACTCCCAGAACCCACATATGAAAAAAGGGCCGGTGATATTGCTCAGAGGCACGGGCACCTGCTGGCACGTGGGGTCCTGAGGTCGACCCCCGGTACCCACAAAAAAAAAAAAAAAAGATGGCTCAGCGGCGTAAGCGCCTGCCTTGCAAACGCGAGGGCCCGAGTTCGACTCCTGGATCCCACATACGAAAAAGGGGCCGGTGATATCGCTCAGCGGCACGGATGCCTGTTGGTGCACGAGGTCCTGAGGTCGACCCACCGGTACCCACAAAAAAAAAAAAAAAAAAAAGAATTCTTTTCACAAAAAAAGGAAAAAAAAAAAAAAAGAATTCTCAGGAATGTGGCTCTTGGCCCTAGGGCTTTTGCAATTCTTTTTCTCTGTAACTGGATTTGGGATGAGGGCGAATTTTCTTTTTACTTTCTGTGTCTATTATATGTTATTAGTCTGTGTTTGCAATAAATCATAGCTACATTTGTTTCAGGGAAATGGTATGTGTACATACCATTTACCATTTATCATTTTCAGCCCCTTTTCCTTTCCTTACCCTTCCTTTCATCCCCTTTCCTATTCCGGAAAATCTGCCTTTCTGTTTCCCGTGATTGCTCCTTTATTCTGTGCTTGTGTTTTTTATGTTTTATGTTTCTCATATAAGAGAAGCCATGTAATATTTTACTTTACATGTCTGACTTATTTTATTTAATATTTGATCTCAAGTTTAATCCATTTTCCAGCAAATAACATGACTTCATTCTTTTTATGGCAGCATAGTATTTCTTTCTGTATATATACCACATCTCTTCATCCATTTTCCTAGTAATGGACACGTAAGCTATTTCCAGAGCTCAGCTACTGTGAATTGTGCTGCAGTAAACATCAGTATACATGTATCACTCCAGTATGATGTCTTTAACTCTTTCAGAAACATACCCAGGAAAGATATGCCTAGGACAATTGAAATTTCCAATTATAATTTTTTGAAGAATCTCCATACTGTTGTCTATAATAATTGTAATAGTTTATAGTGCAATCAACAGTGTAGGAAGATTCCTTTTCCCCACATCCTCATCAACATTTGTGTTCTTGATGATAGCCATTCTAACTGGTGTAAGATGGAATCCAAGACTTGCTTTAATTTGCATTTCTCTAATAGGTAAAGATGACAAACATTTTTCATGTAGTATTTATCAGGTCATTTTTATTTCTTCTTGTGAGAAGCATCTATTCAGTTCATTTGCCCATTTTCAATCAGGTCATTTTTTGGGGGGGATTAACTTTTTAGATCTTTGTATGCACTAGATATTTGCATTCTAGAAGATTAGCTGGTGAATTTTTTTCCCATCCTGTAGAATATCTTCTCACTCTTCTGACTGTTTCCTTTGGTGTGCAGAAGGTTTTTAATTCTACATAATCACATTTATTGAATCCTGATATTATTTCCTATGCTATTGGAGTTCTTTCAGGAAGTCCTTGCCTTTACTTACAGCTTCAAATATTTCCCTTGTTATCTTCCAGCAATTGCAATGTTTCTGTATTTATATCCAACCCATTGATCCAATTTGTGTGATTTTTGATCAGGGAAGAAGAGAAACATGGATTTAGTTTCAACCTTCTGCAAGTGGATAACGTTCACCATTTGTTTGCCCAGCACCATTTGTTAAAGAGGCTGTATTTTCTGCAACATATGTTTTTGGGTTCTCAGTCAAAAATTAAGTACTTTAAGGTACAGAGGGTTGTTTCTATGTCATTTGTTCTATTTGATTGGTCTGGGGGTTTATTTTTGTTCTAGTACCATGGTGTTTTTGTTACTATAGCTCTGTAGTATAACTGAAATCCAGAATTGTGATGCTTCCCACTTTGCTCCTTTTGCTCAGGATTTCTTTCACTACTCTGGGTTTCTTCTTGCTTCACATTAATTGTAGGATTATATTTTTCTAGTTTATAAAAGAATGTCATCACTATTTAATAAAGATTGCCTTAAATCTGTGCATCACTTTTGGTAATATGGCCATTTAACAATATCAATTCTGCCTGTCTAGGAACAGGGAATATATATCTATTTTCTTACATCTTCAATTTCTTTCATGAGAGTTTTGTAGTTTTCATTATAGAGGTTTTTCACCTACTTGGTCAGGCTGATTCCTAGGTATTTAATTTTTCTGAAGCTGTCATAAGTGGAATTGTTTCCTTTATTTCTTTCTTAGGAGTTGCATTATGGATGTCCTAGAACTCTTCAATTTTGTGTATTGATTTTTGTATCCTGCCACTTCATTGAATTTATCAGTTCTGAGAGTCTTTTGGTGGAGTTTTTTGGATATTCTATATATAGGATCATATCATCTGCATATAGGGATAATCTGACTTCTTCATTTCCTATTCATATCTCTTTTACTTCTTTCTTTTGCCTGATTTCTCTGGCAAAGGTCTTGAGTACTGTTTGAATAGGAGTGTCGGAGTGGACACCATTACCTCATTCCCGACTTCAGAAGGAATACTTTCTGTTTTTCTCCATTCAGTATGGTGTTGGCTTTGGGTTTGTTATATATGGCTTTAATCAATTTGAGGTAAGATCTTTCCATGCCTATTTTCCTCTAGGTTTTAATCACAAAATGGTGTTGGATTTTGCCAAAGGCTTTATTCATTCATGTATTTTGAACTATCCTTGTATATCTGGGGAAAAGCCAACTTATATGATCTTTTTCACAATTTGTTGAACTTTGCTTGTAAGTATCTTATTGAGAATTTTTTCATCTATGTTCATCAGGACATATGGCTTGTTTTGTTTTTGTCTTGTTTTTGAGTCCTTGTCCAATTTCGATAGCAGGGTAATTCTGGCTTCATGATTGATTTTGGGAGTATTCCTTCCATTTCAATTACATGGAAAAGTTTGAGAGGTATTGCCATTAGTTCTTGCCTAAAATTCTGATAATATTCATCATAAATCCATCTGGTTCTGGGCTTTTCTTAGTTGGTAGAATTTTTATTATAGTGTCAATTTAATTTTTGTTGTTCTGTTCAGGGTTTTTACATCTTATCAATTCACTTTGGGTAAGTCATATGTTTCTAAGAATACAACCATTTCTTTCATATTTTCAAATTTATTGGAATATAAATTTTTAAAATAGTTTCTTACAGTCCTCTGGATTTCTGTGTTGTCAGTTGAAATTTCACCTATCTATTTATTTATTTATTTATTTATTTATTTATTTATTTTGGCACAGGGAATCAAATTTAGAACCTCACACTTGCTAGGCAGGCACTGTGCTGCTGAGCTATCTCCCCAGACCCTTAATTTCTAATTACAGTGATGTGGGGGTTTTCTCTTCCTTTTCTTTTGATAAGTTTGGCTAAGGGTTTATGAATTTTATTTATCCTTTCAAAGAATCAAACTCTTTGATTCGGTAATTAGTATTTTTTAATCTGAATTTCATTGATTTCTCTTCTGCTCTTTATAATTTCTTTCTTTCTACTGGATCGGGGTTTGAATTGTTCTTGTTTCCTAGGACGTTCAGATACTTCATTCGGTTATTTATTTAGGATCACTCTGTTTTTCTAATGTTGGCACCTACAACTATAAACTTCCCTCTTGGAACTGCTATCCTTGTGTCCCACGAATTCTTAAATGTCATATTAGCATTGTTATTTGATTCTAGGAATTTAAAATTTTGTCCCCAATTTCTTTTGTGACCCAGTGCGTCATTTATACGACTAGTTTATCTTAGTCCATTGATCTTTCAGGAGTACATCTGGTATTCAATCTCCATGTGTTTGTGCAGTTTTTGTGATATCTTTTGCTATTGATTCATGGTTTCAGTACATTATGATCAGAGTCAAGAGATTATTTCATTTCTTTCCTATTCATTGAAACATGCTTTATTGCTTAAAATATGGTCTATTTCAGAGAAAGTTCCATGGGTTGCTGAGAAGATTGTGTATTTTGATGTTGTTAGATGAAATGTGCTATAGATATATGCTAAGTCCAGGCATTTTGCAGTGTAGTTAGCTCTGCATTTTCTTTTTGCTTTTTTTTCTTGGTCTGGATAACATACTTGTGAGTGTAGGGTACTGAAGTCCCCTACTCTGATTGTATTCATGTCTATCTATGCCTTTATGTCAAACTGTTTTTGTTTTGTGAAATTGTTTGTGCCAATATTTTGTATACATATATTGACAATTATTAGCTCTTCTTTTTGAATTGTTCTCTTTAACAATATGTAGTGACCTTCCTTGCCTCTTATGACCAGCTTTTGATTGAAGGCAACTTGGTAAGTGATTAGATTAACTAGTCTTGTTTGCTTTCATGCTCCAGCTGCTTGGGGTATCACTTCCCATCTTCAGTCTGTGTGTGTATTTGTGGATGAGGTGTGTCTCTTCTACGCATGATAGAGTCTTTTTGTTTGTTTTTTATCTAATGTGCCAGTCAGTATCTTTAGATTGGAGAGTTAAGATCATTTACTCTAAGTATTATTATTTAAAGTTATGTACTGATTCCTGTTATATTATTTGTTCCAGGGTTTGATTCCTCTCTGTTTTCCTTTTGTGTTAACTACTCTGTAAGATTTGTTCTTTCCTTTAGGCTTTGGTGAGGCTCCTTGTCTCTATTTTAGACTCCTTAATATTTTCCGCAGTGCTATTCTGGTCATCATGACTTTATTTAGTTTACCTTTATCATGGAAGGTCGTAATTTCTCTATCAGTCTCTGGGCTCATGTCTCAGCTGGAATGCCCCTGCATTCTGCCTGCACTGTGGTCAGTGGCAACTACAGCAAGCACTAAAATGCCTTCCACCTCCAGGGCTTTCTACCCCTTGAGTATTTTCAGCGTTTTGCAAAATAACACAGTTTCCAGACCTGCGGTGCAAGCAACATGGAAGTAGAGTGGGCAGCTTTCATTCTCATTTTGCTTCCTTTACTTCTATATTTCACCTGTTTGCTATCTTTTTTAGGTTATATTCCCATGCGCCCATGCAACCAGTAACCTGGGTGAGTGAATCAGAGTGATCCCAGAATGCCGTTTCCTACCATGATGAAATCTCTGTAACTGAATTTTTACCTCTTTCACCTCTTTCAAGGCCTTCTCTTCTTATATCTTTTAATGTGGACTTCCCTGGTCATAATATTTAAAACATCACACATAATTCCCCCAACAAATCTCTATTACTGCTCACCTTACCTTTATCCATAGTTCTTACTACCTTTTAACTCAATATGCAATTGATTTATTTTATTTTATTTGTTGTTGGTCTTCCACTACTATATTACTAGATCTGGAAATTCAGTGTTTTCAGTCTGTTTTGTATGATTTTGTATAAATAATACCTAAAGCAATGCTCACCGTTACCCAACACCTAGTTCTTGAATGAATAAATAAATGACAAAAAATGAATGAATGGTTACAAGACTGCTATTGACTCTGCTCAGTAAACTGTTATGTTTTTTGTACATAGTTCAAAGTCAAATTTTAAAAAGCAATCATTCTTCTATATGCATATCCTACCTCTTGAGATTTTGTGAACTAACTCAAGCGTGTGTGAATCTAACTATACTAAGAAAAATTTTGCTCATTTTCAGATTCTTTCATCCTAGCCAGAGAGAATGTTCTCTCCTATATACCTATTTTATAATTCAGGAATACATATAGAGGGGTTAAGAATTCTTGTTCATCATTACCTTCATTTGAGGGTTTCTTCCATAGGGACAGGGTTCCCTGCAGCAAATGTATAACTATACAGTACTTGAATTACAGATCAGTATTTCAAACATAAAGAGTTCAACTATACCTTGGTTTATAGGCTTCACATCCCAAACCACTCAGCAAGAAAAGACTTCCCACACTCCCACTGAATCCATCACATAAAATCTATAGTCTCAGTAAAAACTCAATTTATAGAAGGTAAACAGCCACTTTTGGAAAATAACCCAATTTCTTTCTTCCACTAAAGAAAACAAACAGAAAACATGAGCCATTGGAACCATTTCAAATGCAGATCTGTAGAATATTCTTTCAACCAATTCCATAGCTAACATGGATTCCCAGAAGAAAAATCATCTCCAAGAGACATGCTCCCCAACAGGAGGAGAGAAGATCAGACTTCACTGAAACCACGTGTGGAGTTCATATCTCCTTACTGTAAAGATATTTGTTTTAGGGAGAGAAGGACTGATCCTGGATCCCTTCAGGACTTTAAAAATGCATGGGCAAGAGAACCATCTCCACCAAAATAAAAACTATTATGTTTATATTTTTCTTAAAAGGAAAAAAATGTTGAATGAGTGAGATATTATCAACTCTGAGCGTCCTTCTGTAAAGAGTTCTGTTTTCCACGCAATAAGGTATTAAAGTTGTTTGTCCTTGGAAATTGTGCTGGTTGGTTACAGGCAAATTTTTAAAAGATAACCATGTATTCTGATATTTTGCAGAAAATAACATTAAACTTATAAATCTGAATGTCATAAGTGGAACTCTTAAAAGCTATCTAGTCCACTTTCATGAAAAGATACAGAACAGGTACAACTTTGCTATGAAGACATCTTTATATAATACAAATAAGAGCGTGTAGTCTTAAATCTCTAAGACAAAAGGTGCTGGGAGATTTCGGCCTTTATTTTTATCAACTGTTCTATGTCTCTGAACCTTGGTTCCCTGCTGTAGCTGAATCAATGACTAATGTTAGCCTCGATTTCTTTGTGAGCACTCACTAATTCAAGATTGCAAATTCTGGTATCAATAAGATTGTTACTAAGTAGGGTTAAACCAAATCTAATAGGCCTTTTCTTTTCCTACATTAGTACAATACAAATTTTAGTGTGTAAGATAAAAGTGGATTTTGTAAGTATATTAGGAAAATCTAATACAGATTATAGATTTAAACTGATATCTAGAAATTGAGCAGGAATTAACCTGAAAAATAGGCAGGAATTAATTAGATAAGCAGTAGATGAATGAGTATTCCTTATGTTGAAAATATTGCGTGTAAAGGCCTTATGGCAGGTAAGAGTTTATATATGATAGAAAATACTGAAATTTCAAAAAAATCTTGGGGTTAAAGCATAATAAAGGAGGCTATACTTGTTAGGATTTTTAAAAAACCGCAGCATTCTAATAACTAACACTAAATCTCAATAACTAGTCACAATGAATGTGTATTTCCTGCATCCATACTAAGAGGGACAAGTGACCCTCCCGTGTGGCTGTCCTCCAGGAAGTGACTTAGGCATTTCCATTGGGTGTATTTGTCCTTTGAGAATTTTCATCTCCTAAGTCAGAGAGTAGATGTTCATATGAGAAATGCTACAAATCCAAGCACGATATATCACTTCCACTCATATTCAATTGATAAAGATAGTTCATTTGTCCTTATCTTAGCTGCAAAGATAAATGAAAAATATTCTTCTTCATGTTTAGAAAGGCTGAATATCTGCACAGTATTTTCCACAAAAAGAAAAGATATATAATAGATAAGATCAGGGCTAAGAATGTGTAAGTCTTACAATCCATTCAGTTGTCAAACTTTATCTAAAAAAACTGAGAAGCCAATGCGTGACTTTAAGCAAGAAAATGACATAAGTCACTCTACATGGTTATCCAGAAGACAGTTGGACAGTTAGATACTCGAAAGGGAGAGGATGATATGGCAACAAAAGTGAAGATTGTTATCATAAGTAGTTGCAGTTAATGGGCATGGATGAGATTACCACAGAGGACAAAAAATTGAAACGTTTTCCAAAATAAAAGCTGGTTCAAACTCATATTATTCCTTAATTAATGCTTTTTCAGGACAACTTAAATGGTAATGAAAAATCTTCCTCATTTAGATTAATGCCCATCATCATTCATACAGTTGGCAGAACAGGGAGAAGGAGGGCCTTGGATTCCTTCCACCATCTGGGGTGCGCTGATAGAATACATGTCACTTCACTGTACCTACTTCTTGAACTAATTTTGGAAAGAATACAAATAGCTTGCATTTTTATTTCTAGAAGCTTTTCTTTTATGTGTGAAAACATTTTAGTGTATGGATGAGTCAAAGGATAAGTTTCCATGAGTCACTGACGAGTAAAGATAGATATGTCATTTTCAATCTCTAGTAACTGACAGTTTTAATAAACATTTATAAAACAAAATTATCTGTACCATAATATGTGACAAGATGAAAATGCAATGCAGTTTTCCTTTCATTAAAAGTTCCTAACTATGTGAACTTTAATGACTTATTGATAAAAGGTCATCCCTAAGGGAATGTGGGTGAGAAAAAAACACTGGAGAAAACATTTGCTAACATGCAAAATATGTTTTCTATACTATTATACCATGTTTATATATCCCAATCAATAGCCATATGTTAATACAAGAGGAAGAGGGTGTAAGAAAATATAAATTTGGTCTTCACCTTTGTCATCACCAGTAAATAGTAAGGAAGGGAATAGCTCAGGAATGCTTAACGGTAGGGAAATTTTAGGAGGTCTGTTTGGCAGAATTTTCAATAGCAGTTGCATATTGCTATTAATTTTATTTTTTACCAAAAGTTAATGCTATCTGACATAGTTGTTCTACTAACTGTATAACTTAGTTGACACACTAGTTCAGAAATGAATGATAGGAGCTCTACCTCTAAATTACCTTGCTTTAAGGCACTATGGGAGTTGTATTGAAACAGAAGATCTTTTAAATGTAGTTAATGTAGTTACCAAAGAATTTTATAAATATGTGCACCTGTAGGGTTCAAAAAGACTTCAATTTTTTTATCATGAACATTCTTTGAGAATCTGATAATAGTTATAAGCCTCTGTTCTACAAAATAAAATGCCACACATACAATGCTAAAAATTTTTAGTTCTTTTTTTGACTTCTGAACTCAGTCATGTATCAAAAATGTATGCCTTTGAGGGAGGATTTATTTTTCCAAATCTGGAACTTGTAATTCTCTTTTTCAATTCTTGGTATGTGTCCACATCTACATTAAAGATTGTTATCTTAATTCCATTTTTATAGGCATTCATTTTTTCGGTAAATTTTTACTTACAAGGAGGGCTCACTGACAGCAATGTGTTCCAGAACTAAATTCACATAGAGCTTTTTATCTGGTTTTAAATTTCCTCTTCTCAAATATAACCATAGCATTACAGAGACCTTCTCAAATAGAGATATATATTTTCCAAAGTTCTATGTTTTCTGCTTTTCAAAATTATGGAGCTCCATTTCTATAATGAGCTACTCAGTACTAGGAAATTACTTGAGCTGAGTTTTCATCACACTTATTAAAAAGTTCTAGGGTCAGCTTTTTTGATTTATGAACTTTTGCCTATTAATACATCCCTATTTGGCATGGTCTCAACTACTACAACAAGACCAGTGACAAGCAAGGAGGGAGAAAGCAGTGGACAGTTGATACTGCTTTAATATATTGTGTCAGTCCAAACAGGTACAGGTGTTTCAACACCAATGAGGCTCAGAATGGGCTCCACTGATAAAGAAAGTCATTAGCAGATTTTTCTCCTAATTTATTTTATAGTCTCTCTAATCATTTCTACTGATTTTCCTACACATTAATCATTTTTAAACTTACTCATTTCTAGAAAGTTAGTGACAATGAACAAATGCCCATGTTTTGGCCAATCACTTAGCGTGTGGTTTAGAGAATTTTGGAAAACACAAACATTTTATGCCATGCACATAATGCACAAGCCTATATTAAAATCTTATAGTTATAAAATTGTCCCAAATCTAACCCTCTATTAAAATCTTATAGTTATAAAATTGTCACAAATCTAACCCTCTATCATTGGAGTTTAAAGATTTTCAACTACAGAGCCCTTACTAGATCCTCTTCTTTTCTTGAATTTTAAGAATGTTTCACCTTTAAATGGGAGAAAAACACCAAGAGTGTAAAATAAATTTAAAATAAAAGAAACCAAGTGTCAGATGTCTCAAAAAGAGTAAGTCAAAAGAAATAAAGGCAATGTATCCAGAGAGAGCTCTGGGAAACTCCAAGAATACAAAGGAAAGAAAATGAACTGCCTAAATTTTTTCCAGACTAATAACTTTGCCCTTAGCCTTTGTATTCATCAGAACCACATAAAGAAATGGCAGGCGAAAGCTAATCATGAGAAGTACTGGGTGGAATAAAATGGGGAAAGGCCAAGCAATTATGTCTACCTCCTGTTGCAGAAAGTTATACCTTTACAGTGGGAATGGATACTATTGCCTCTAATGACTTCATTGTGGAGCAGGAAATATAGAAATGCATTCTGCACCAAGGAGTCCAGCTTTCTTGGAAAGAATATAATTTTATTTCAATGCACTTAAACAGTTCCTTTTTCTAGGGTATATTTGACCCCTATAATACTCCATCTAACTTTTCTGTAGTTCAGGCGGCACTAGAATTACAAGGATCTTCTATAGGCAGCAAACTGCAGTTTATACAACAGAATGTAAGTCCTGATGCTCAAAATTATCTTCTAACTTTTTCAATTCCTGGCTGTTTCACAGTGATTCATCTCTTGAGTTAAACCCATTTTCTCTTAATGTTGTCCTTCTAATGAAGATTTGGTTGCTTTAGAGGAAATACATTATCTAATTAGCAAACGTTGATTAGCATGGTTTTTTGTGTAAGCTATTTGATTTTTAGTAGGTACATTAGGTCTCTTAATTAGGAAGAGATTTAGAAACTTAGGGCACATGGGCACTGCTTGAAGAAAATTGGCACAGCTGGAGTACTAAAATAGTTTGCACAGTCCAGAAGAGAAAAAACTAAATCTTGGAGTATGGAATAGCACTCAGAAAAGAACTGAACTGTGCACGGGTAAATGAAGAAGGCACTGAAAACAACAAATATTCAATTTCGATATTGCCAAGGCCTGTGTATTTTCCCAGAGCATTCTAAGTTTATGCCTGTTTTAATTATTTCTAACTCCTTTTTCTCTTAGAAGAGTCCTAATTTGGTACATAAATTTTCATTGAGAGTTCATTGCTTTCTGAACTTTTTGTCTATTAATACATCCCTATTTGGCATGGTCTCAACTACTGCAAGACCAATGACAAGCAATGAGGAAGAAAGCAGTGGACAGTTGACCCTGCTTTAATGTATTTTCTCAGTCCAAACAGGTACAGATGTTTCAAAACCAATGAGGTTCAGAATGGGCTCCACTGATAAAGAAAGTCATTAGAGATTTTAACCTATAAAAGCCCAACCCTCCTAGACTGATGAATGGTTTATACAATGGAATAGAAAGGCTTGAAAAGGCAACAATTTTCTCACAGGTACAAAGGAAAATGTCACAACCAGACAAATGAGAACATTGGATGCCATGCTAAGGCGCAAGAAAGTTATTTCGGGGGTCTAGAGTCTGTGGTTCAGAAAAATGCTTTTTCCACTTTCTGCTCTGTAAATGCAGGAATTTCCTTCTCACGAGTTCACTCTCACTTCAAGGAACATATATGTATGTCTGATCATACCGTATATCTCTCCTCCTATACTACCCATGACTCCTCCATCTCATCCTATAGCCAAACTTTTAATGTACTAGTTCCTCAGAGATTAATCATGTTCTTTCTTTGCTCCCTGCTCAATTAACTATCTCCATAAGCCCATAGCTTTAAGTCTATGTTTACGTATCTATTGTACTTATATCTTCATTCCAGTCTTATCCTTGGAATACCCGATAGTATACCCCAGTGTTTGACATCAATACTTGGCTGTTTCACAGGTATCTTCAACTGGAGGTCTTGATCTGCACCCATCATGATTTCCATTTCAGTAAATTAAAAACAAAAAACAAACAAACAAACAAACAAAAACAAGAGGCATTCTTTTTGGGTCTTTTTCTCCCTCTTCCCCTTGATAAGTAATCCATTGATGTGTCTCATCAGCTCTACCCCCAAATATACCTGAACTCCAACAACTTTATCTTCCTATTCCATTTTATCTGTTTAAATCTGGTCATCATGCTTCATCTAAAAAACAGCAGCAGCCTTCTGATAGATCTCTCTGTTTTCAATTTTGTACTTCAATCCACTCTCCATACATTGGCCAAAGACATCTTAAAACATAAACCAATCATTTCACTATCCAACCTTCCAAGGACTGTGGAATGCTACTCCTTACTGTTACTTACAGTGCTTTGCTTGACCTAGCACTATCTCATACTGCTAACCCTATCAGATACCACTTTTCTTCTTAGGTCTCACTGGTCACCGTCCTTGCTCTTCCTTGGATGTATCATGTTTTCATCTACATTTTTAGGTCCTTTGCACATTCTTGTCTTTTGGCTGCAACACTCTGCCATCTCTATGCACATGCGTGTTCTTTTCTCTTCCTCGTTTGTGGTTTGACTTCAATTTCACCTTTGCAGAGATGACTTCCTTGGTTTCTGGCTCAGTCCTTTTCTTCTATAAAATATCACAATTTATAATTATTTCATGTATTTCTGGTTCAACTAATTTACTGCTGTTTCAAACATAAACTTAAGGACATCTGTGACCATTTAAACCAGATGACCTCAGAGCCTGTAACACTGCAAGCACTGAGTGAACATTTGGTAAGTGAATATAAGAATGAATCAATTAATATTTTACAAGTCAAAAAATAAAAAAAATTCTAAGGAAAAACAAATGAAAGTGCTTTGTCTCTGGTTTGCAGAAAACTTGATGTACAAAGTTTTCTTTTTCCAAAGCAGACATTTTCATGAATACTTGTAGAGGAAAAAGAACTGTGAAGAGGTGTGTTTTCCCTATATATCACAAAACACCTCCCTACAGGGCTGTTTCTGGAACATATGAGCTAGTTACTGATAGACAACAAACTAGCCCCATTTTTAACTACGCAGTGCCCACTTTACTGACTCAAAGTGGATATCTGGACTTTATTTGATGGGCATCCTTACATTTACAGGCTCAGTCCCACTCTTCCAAGTCTAGCATCCAATTAGAATGCATGGGGGAAGTTCACACCTTGGTATCTGCCTACATAACTATCTATTTATGTATCAAAAGCTGTCAACATGACAAGAAGAGATAGTTTTTTTCCCCCTCTGTTCAGGAAGTGTACTAACAATATTAACAACAAAAATGTGAGCAAATTGATCTACATTTTTTAATTTATTCCAATGAATGTGAAGATGATGACCCTTTTAAATTTCTCCAAGTACAACAATGTGTATATTTCCTGGCTTATAGCTTTTACTTCATAACTCTTTGTACCTTTCTATTTTCTTTATCCCTCACATAAAATAGTACTCCCAGTGAAGAATCACCAAATGTCACACACACACACACGCCCATGCACGCACGCACACACACTCATAGTGACGGTACCAGTTGACCAAAATAAAGCTACCTGACACTGCATACTATACTTAACTTCCCTGATTATGTTTCACTTCATGGATATTATGGTCTGCATCCTAATTGGAAAACCAGTCATCCTAAATCCTACAATTTGTATGCAAATCCAAAAGACTAATAGAACCCCTAGTCGTAGAATATACTTTTATAAACTGAGGTGACTATGATTTCACTAGGCAGTATAATCTAATAAGACCACCATGATATATGTGGCTACTTTTTGAACAAAATGTTGATCCAGAGGCATATAAATGAAAGAGTTATGTGCCTTCAGACTCCCAACACACATGATGGAAGAGAGACTGAATCTCTGATAATTTTTCCATTCAAGAAGCAGAATACTACAGGGCACGTAGCATTGAGTGCTCCCAAACTACTCTGAACTACAGGTGGACAGATCATGCACATTTGCCCAACTCTGACAAGCGACTTTTCTTCATTAGATTCTGGGAATAGCTCCCCAGTCCTTTGTTGTCCATAGCACTTAACTTTCTTCTCTGCAGGTTTTTCATTTGTACCACTTGAGGCATAAAGTGTGGGAAAAAGAGGTCATTTTGGATCTGAAATACGTATCTGTTTTGGGATGTTTGTTTGTTTGGTCTAGGCTGGCAAAGCTTTTGCTAACACAGCTCTCTCAAACACATGTGTCTCAAACACAGCTCTCTAAGTATTTGTCTCTAGTCAATTTTATGTGCCAAAATCCACATTCACCGTTGTTTTCAAGACATTGCTCCTTCTAAAGACCTAATTATGGATACTTTGGTCTCATTGGACTTTTGTGGGACCATAGGTTTTTTGAAAGTTCTTTTCTTTCCCGCTAAAAGAATAACAAATATCTTCCTAAAAATTTCTCATCTTAGCAAAGGCTGTTTCAGCCACATCCTTGGTTTGTTTGTTTGTTTATAACTGAGACTATACCATTATGGCTATACTTCAGACTTATTGAGAAATAGTTTTATTTACATCATTGCAGTTTATGAGTTACTTGTATTCCCACTAAATTTTGTTTGCAAACAACTTACTGCTCCCCCAACTTACTTATTGTTAAGTATCTTTACATGTGTGGTTAGTTGCAGTCAGCTTACATTTTCAATGTTTCCACAATAGCACATAGACAAAAGTTATTAGATCCCTCCTTCTATATTCTGTCTTCCAAGTTCAGAAGAAGCCCAATTTCACCAAATATTTGGCCTCTCCATAAAAGAGCACATCACTTTCTGTGTCCACTTCAAAACCTATCTGACTCATTACTTGTTCTCAAAAAAATTCCCCACATTCCATGTTTTAGTAATTTGAACAATTAAGTTTTAGGTGGTTATTTATCAAGATATGTGTTATATTAGATATCCAATATTATGTAATAGATTACAAGAAATGCATTGGCTTAAAACAGCACACATTTATTATGTTACCATTTTTGTGAATCAGAGGTCTGGGCATGGCTTACCTGGATTCTGTGCTGTAATGTACCGTGTGAAGTTGCAGTCAGAATGTTGGCTAGGCCTGGGCTCTCATCTATACATTCAAGGAGGGAAAAGGCTTCTTGCTCTCTTACATGGGTGTTGGGCACAATCATTTGTTGGATATAGGATTTATATCACCTTGCTTTTTCAAAGCAAAAAAAAGAATTTTTTTTTCACCCAAACAGGCACTATTGTCTTATGTAATTACATAAATTTAATCACCTATATACCAAAGCCTTTGCCATATTTACTTAGTTAGAAGCATGTCACAGGCCTTGCCCACACAAGGGAGCAGAGGATCATATAAAGATATGAATACCAGAATGTAAGGACCATGATGGGCCCATCTGTTGTCTACATGACATCACAAATACTCGCTTCTAATGGTGGCAATTATATTCCCAGAAACTTCAAATCTGTGTATATGATGCTGCATCTAACCTGTATACATAACACTATAAATATCACATCTGCAAATGAAGGGAGCTTGTATATAATTTGGAGAGTGAAATTAAAGCCGTTATTCTTACAAAATTGTGCCACCCAGATATAGACTTTGATACCTTCTCAGAAGCTCTCACAGTTTATGGTCATGACAGCCCTTCAGACTGCTGTGGGAATGATATTTTACCCCTCTGGGCCTCAGTTTTTTCATATGGGAAATATGGAAAAAATAACCCTACCTCAATGGGTGGTTATGAGTAAAAATTCATTAAATTATGTGGTGTCTATAAAGCATTTAAAATATTTCCAGGAGTACAATAAGCACTGTGTAAGTTATTTAATTTATTAAAATTAAATTTAATATAACTTGGAGAACAATAAACATCTACTAATATTAGTAAACTAGGTTAACAGTGCAAAATTCCAAGCCCTGGGGATCGAAAAATGAATACGAACAGTGCCCCTGGGGAGTTCAGAAGCTGGAACATGCAGAAGAAGAGATGTAAACAAAGACTCAAAAGAAGATCTGATAAGTGGCCAATTCAGGGGGTTCTGTAGGAGCCTTGGAAATAGCTGACTAACTTCATCCAAAGAAAACAGGGAAGGGGCCGGTGAGATAGCTCAGTGGCATAAGTGCCTGCCTGGCAAGCGCGAGGTCCTGAGTTTGACTCCCGGTACCCACATACGAAAAAAGGGCCAGTGATATTATTCAGCAGCATGGGCGCCTACTGGCGCAGGAGGTCCTGAGTTCGACCCCCAGTACCCACAGGAAAAAAAAAAAAAAAAGAGAAAACAGGGAAGAAGTTTCTGAGGAGATGACATTTGAGTTGTTTAGAAGGACATTGCCTGGAGGAGAAAGTGGTATTCCAGTACAGAAATTATATATTCACACACAAGAAAGAACAATCTGCCAAAAGTCATTTTTGCTGAGGAAATATGTAAACTTTCAACAAAGGTATTTGACCCATAAATAAAGGAAACACCATGTCTAAAGTTAGAAATACAATCAATAGCAATTACCAGAAAATTTCAATTGGGTGGCTTAATCTCACACCAAACTAAGTATGGGGATAGATAGTTCAGTTCTGGTGATACGGTTCAGGGACACCAGGCAAGGCATCTGCAAGTGGCCACACAGACCCTGAATAGTGCTAGGGCTACCAGTGACATTGGCAGCAAAGTAAAGACAATCTTACCTTCCATTCCTCAGTGCCAGAATTTATCTTCTGTGTCACCATCATTAGCATGCAGGAAAGGATGCCGCATTTCCACGACAGAGAGCAAGTGGAACAGAAAGGCAAATGCAGTAAAGTGATACCTCCTAATATAAAAAGGATCTTGTCATTCAAAAGAGATGCCCTCCACTGGGTTTTTCCAAACACCTCAGCTATAGCAGAACTTAGGGTATAGGGTGGGGAGACTTAGTATGTATCTTTCCTCAGGATAAAAGAGAGGGAAGAAGGGAGAGGGAGAGAGAGAGAAAGAGGGAGAAAATGGGTTTGATTGATGCTGACATCTCTTGCCATACACCACTCTTTACTCATTTGGAAGGAATTACATAATATTTTGACTTTGTGATTTCCATTCAACAACTGTTATGATACAGTGACCTATGTTTGTTTATTATATTTCCTTCCACTCACTCTTTCCATTCTGGGCACCAGCCAGGCTAGACTTCCTTCTGTCTCTTGGACACGTCGGTTCTTGTTTACCTCAGGATCTGTGTCTTGCTTTTCCTTCTGCCTTATCCTCTATTTTCTCTTCTTTTATCCTTCCCTAGGTAAGTCCTTCACATTCAGTAAGTCTTAATTTAAACATCACATCTTCAGGGGATTCTTACAAACGTCCAGGTTAGGATCATTACTCATGTTGCATCTAGTGACACTGAATACCTAGTACATTTTTAATTCTATTCCATGTCTGTCCTCTGCTCTAGATTTTAAGATGTGTCTGTGAAGGAATTCTGTCCTTTGCTTAGCTGTCAGAGTGGTTGGCCAGTAATACAATCTTGTTTAATTGTTTGTTTAATCAAAGGAATGGTAGAATTGTAAGAATTCCTGCGTGTTTTGAGATTTCCTTAACAGCAACAATTTGGTGTCTTATGCACTAACAGAAAACACTTAAAAATAATTTGGTTTCTTGATTTTATAAAAATTTAGATGTTATAAACAAAATGATCAGTTGTAGGAGTCACTGAAGGAAGTGTGTTCATATGAGACCACATGTCAAAGGCCACACAAGTACTAATATGTTTATCATAACTCCTGTCCTTGTTAAAGTATCAGCAATGAAAATTTGACTTTCAGAATTTATTCCATCACTTTCAAATTCAGTATCTTTGTCTAAATGCAATCTTGCATAAACCATTCCAGTCTAACAATTTATAAATTTATTTTTTGTTCATCAGCTATGCATTCCTCTGTTCCATATGCAATATTTATTTTCTGAATATTTTAACAAATAATATTTCAATGAGATGAAATGCACATATTAGCCTTAGAATTGCCATATGAAAGTATCTAAAAATGAACTCATAATTTCAGGAAGAATTTAAGCCACTGTAATCTCCAAGAACAAATATCAATAAGTTGTTAGCATTGTTATCTAAGAATTTTTGTGGTATCTTATTAATAGTATATCTAATACATAATACCAAAATAAAGATAAAATTTAAAAACATTCTTCTTATTCTAAAACAGAAAATGAATGCCTTATGCTGTCAATTAAGATCTTTTCTTGGTGCTTAAATTCTGTCTTTTACTAATTTGCTAGGTTTTATTTAATCATAACTTCCTCTATCTTTTAAAATTCAATATGGTTAGAATATTCCATGGAACTTTTTTTCCCCAGTGGAGAAATCTGCTCCGTGACTCTATTCTACTTTTCAGAGATACAAAATATCCTTTATATCTTCATTGCCACAGATGTTGGCTTTGTTGTAATGCAATTAAACATGAAACAATTAAATGATGCATAAAGAACATCAATGTCAGATTAGAATGTTGAGCTCATTAGCAGACAGCACAATGATTTGCCCAAGAGAGCATATCTTTGAAGAAGTACAATAGTCTATGTACTTTCCACTTATTTCCTACCTCTTTTTAGAAGCAAACAGGATAATACTTTATTTGCTTCAGTAATCATGTTTCCAGAAATGAAAGCAAAGGGATCTCATCAATGCCAAGCTATGGTCAAATTTGCTTACTAAATTTAGAAGAATCTCCAAACTGATGGCACATCAAGCTGTGAAAACTAGTCAAGTGGTAAAGGAAAGCATATGATTAGGCTTGTTTCTGGTTGGCCTGTACACTGGGGAATGGAGAGACATAATCATTGGTCTCAAACACCTGGGGATGTACTTGCATGGGTAAACAGCCTCTTTGCATTCTATTCAAGATTATATCAAGTGAGGGAGAAAAGTGAAAAGAAAAAGTAATTAAATTAAGTAAGCACATGACACAGGAATTTAGAATATGGAACTTCTTTTAGTAGGCAATTTCTCCTTTGGGATATATATCTAGTTTCCATTAAAATGAGGATAAGAGAATCCAACTTGAATTGCATCTTCACTCTACTACCATAAAATTCTGATTTCCCAAGTACTTGCTGAGCCTCATTACTTCTACTGATAAGAGTATCTCCCCGCAGGCTGATATGAGTTGTGATTGGAAAATACTTGTTTAAAATTTTTAAAAATTATTACAGTAAAAGAAACATTGCCATTAATCCCATTGAAACACTCCACCTTGTCTCAGACACACTTATCTCACTGTTCTTGCCACTTTCTGAAGCAGTTCTGGAACTCCTCTTTCATCAACACTTCTAGTTGCATTGTCACAGCTTCCTTGAAATCCTGCATTGATCCAAAACATTTACCTTTTATGGTCATTTTGATTTTGAGGAAGAAACAGAGGTCACATGGTGCCAGATCTAGTGAATAAGGTGGATAAGGATGCATTGTAAATTTTTTTATGAGCCTGCATTTCCCTAGGATAGCACTCAGTAGCAGCATTCACCATATTTCTGATCACACTTCATAAAGACACTCATGAATAAGGGACTTCCATAATTGTTTCAGAAAGTGGCAAAAATGATAAAATGAGTTTATGTGAAGCAAGGCAGAGTTTTTTGAGGGAGATTAATGACAATTTCTTTACTCTAATAAAGTAATTTAAACATTGACCATATTTTCTAATCATCTGTTCTATACTTTATGACTCTTCACATGCTGTAAAATTACTTTAACAAACTTTAAACAATATATCTTATTTTTGATTAGTGGTTAGATGGACCATTTCACAATACTATTTTAAGTTTACATAATTTCTGTCAAACTCCCAAATCTTATAAAAGTTAGATGAATTTTGAAAATAACATTTGCAATACATACTGCATCTGAAATTATGAATTGGGAAGTCCTGTTCTCAAAAGTGTCTTCTTTTCCTTGTATAATAACTATTATATTTTACGTCTCCATTCTGCTGATGAGAAAACAATTTAAATTAAGTCGAAAGTGTTCTTTCTCACTTTCTATCTCAGAATGGTATGTAAATTATTAAGATATATTGTCGAGGTATCAAATTAGTCTTGAGCCACAATTTGCACCATGGAAATTTTCTGAGACATCTACTTTATCCTCACAATGTATTTTATTGATTAATCTCTATTATTTGGAGTCTTCCTCGTGCTTACAGATCTTGTGGTCCCTTCAGGCTTTGGTTCATCACTTGAATAACACATCTCTTGGGGTTGGTTTGCTTACGAGAATGATCAAATAGAGAAAAAGAAAAATAACGATTCAGAAGAGGGGACAAAATTTACGGAGCAATGTCTTTAATTTTCTAGAGAGGATAGAAAATTGAAGGGGTTAGCCCTAAATATGAAACAGTGAAAATAACGCATAGTAAGAGGAGAAGATGTAGCAAACGTGGATATATGCAGGTAAGCGTTAGATGTTTGTGGGAATCTATGGAAGTTCTTTGCCAGTTGTCTCTATTTTCTCAATGGAATGATAAGAAAGTTCATCCATTGACTGAGAAAATAGTGAAGTTGTTGGAAAGCAATAGAGAAATTAGATTGTAGAAGAGATGTTAGAAATCAGAGATGAGAGGAGAAGTAAAATACCCATCTAAGAGAATAAAAAAGTGAATAAACTACAGATTCCTAAGAATAGTCTTATATATGTTTTCCAGCCACATTAAGTTTTATGGAAACAGGCATTGGAAGCAAGAGAAAGATAGGGAGTTGAAGATCTATGCAGCTGCAAAGCTTAACTGCCTTGGTGTGCACATCACTATAGAGCTCTTACTACATATTAGTTCATGTATTGTTTTCTTTAATCTCTCCCTCCCCGCTAGAACTCTTTGAGAACAGGAAATGGGTTTTACTCATCTTTGTAACCTTAGAACCCAGTGCAGAGTTTTGCAGTATGTTATTTGTTAAGTGAATGGATGCAATAATCTCCCTTCTCATTCATGGTCTTTCTTGGCTAGGAATAATACTTATTATTACATTCAAATCTTTATTATACCATCTCAAAATCACCTTTTAGTTTTTTGTTTGTTTTGTAGGGCTGTTGATCAAACTGCAGGCTTTGCACATGTTGGGTAAACTCATTACCACCAAGCTACAATCACAGCACCAAAATTGTATTGTCGTAGAAGAAAGAAAGTATCCAAATCCAACATAAGCATATTTCAGAAAACAAGAGAATTCTGTGGAAGCATATCTCCCAAAAGTCCTAAACAACTTCTGCTTTTATGTCATTAGAGGATGTGGCTGCTTTGAACGGCAACGGATGCTAGGAAAATAGTATTTTAGTTGAACATTGACATTAAGTCAAAAACTGTGTAGGGGCAAAATTTTATCCTACCTGAAAGCTAATGAGTTATCTTTCCTAAGTTTTATATAGAAATACTGGCAGAAGCCACAAGATTTCTAGATTACAGATTCAAATAGACTTGTGACACATGATTTGTTTCATTTCCACACACCCGATCCTCACAGGACTGCATGACCGGGGACCAAATTGGTCTGCACACGCAGAGCATCTACATCTCAGAGACATGGAAATGTTCAGGCTCAGAGTTTACAGAGGGAATTCTGGCATAAGGCCACCCCCATTTCTTCAGAGGGAAAAAGACTTCTACTCTAGAATGTAAACAAATATTGTCTGGGAAGAGGACAGATGGATTAAATCCTTATGGTCCTTAACCTGGAATGTCATTGATTGTCACCGGGGAGCTCCCTCTCTACGTCTCTTCTAAATAAAGAACTCTAGCTAGCTTTCAAGGCATATTAGCTGTTCAGTCATCCTTTAGCAAACATTTTCAGTAAGTGCTTTGCTCAGAAGCCTCGGACCACGCATAAATGTGAAAATATTCATGAAGAATGACCTCCCAGCAGTTACGCACAAACACACAAATCGGAGTTATATCATTAAGGTACTGACAAGAATGGAGATTTGGGTAAAAACAAAGCAATGGTGTGGGTTACAGCTAGAATTTGAATTTAAGTTTCAAGCATTCATAATATGTCACATTATTTTTTATCTTTTTTTAATTTTACTCTCTAAAAAGTGTTACTCTTCATGAAGTACTTTTAAATAAATAACTCAAGTTTTCATGACTTCAGTGTCAATGCTGATAAAATGAAAGATTTAATCGCACAATCACTAAAATTGCTTCCAATTTTAATAAATTCCATTTCAAATAAACCACATAGCAAATACATGTATTTTAGGAATGTAAGACCTTTTATGCCTTTCCTTTGGAAAAATAGATGAGAAACTGCCAACCAATAAATAAATATTTTTAAAATGCTTAGGCATGATTTTCATTGTATGTATCCTGCTTTCAATTTGAAGCATATCTTGATTTTATGAACTGAGGTTTTTATTAGAAAAAAAAAATTCTTCATCATCTGAAAGATTGACTTTGCCATTAATCTCACTCCTTTCCCTGTGGACTCTAGATACCCATGTGACATTTTCAACATGTTCTATTTCTCGTCTATTAAATTTTCTTGAAATTTATTCCTTTTTCTATTTAATGCTTCAGTTTATTTTCTTCTGACATATTTTCTAGTTAACTAACAATCCATTCAGCTCTTTTAATGTTGTAAAATTTCTGACATATTAAGTTATTATATTTCTAAAGCTGTCATTTTGTAGGTTTTTATATGTAGCTTTGAATATGTAGATTTGTGAGTCAATTCCTAATGTCTATTTTGTTTTCTTGATCCCGTGCCCTGGCATGTCTGGTAACTTTAGAATGTGCTAGACATTGCATATAAAAATTACAGAGACTTCAGGTGATATTTTCCTTAAAAGATGATTCATCATTGCTCATGGATAGGCTTTAAAGAGAGAGTAGATCATTTCAAATCAAAATGATTTCAAAATTGGGATTTAGTCTCTGTGAGGTCTAATTTATTTTTGGTTTGTTCTTAATTGTTCAACTTAGTTATTTGAAGCCTCAAGTCAAAACTTTGGATGTTTAGAAGTTTCTATTTTCTTTAGTGGCTGTTTACCTGTAAGTTTCATCTCTAACCTTTGTGAGACGTCAGGAAAATTATCCAGCTTCTCAGCTGCTCAGGTTTGACTCTGTATGGGTGCTTGGCTTTTGTCTTGTTCTACTTAAAGTCAGAAGACGCCTCACCAGGAAAAGCAGTGCCAAATGTGGAGCTCAGTTCTCTTTATGCTCTTCCTGTATAGAATATTTTTTCCCTGTACAAGTCCTGGCTGCCTTGTTATGCCTCAACTTCAAATTGATCCCCTTAAGAATGTTGGAAACACCGTTAATATGCTTAAACCTTTAGTTGCTTCTTTCTCCTCATTCTCTCGGACTGAACACTTAAAAACAGACAAAACTTTTCAAGGGCAATTGTGGCAAAGCATCAGGCCCATGTCAATGCTCGCTCCTTTCTTCTCAGGTCTTAGGTTCTTATGTTTTGGGCTAACTCGGTGTCACTGTCATTCCTTCAAACATTTTTCAAAAAAAAAAAAAAAAAACATATTCAGCTTTGCCAACTGCTCTCCTTAGGAAGGCTGGCCTGATTCAAACTAAAAAAATATAGATGTAAATCCATTATTTCATATAAATACTCTATCCATAACCTTTAAAATATAGGTGATATGTGTATACATGCCATTTTATTCTGTCACCTTTATTTGTGCAAAGTGCTATTTAATTTTTATATGAAAAATGACTTGTCTTGACAGTAAATTTGACTAGATATAAATGAGAATGCAAATATAGAACCAGTAATTGTTTTCTCCCTAAGTATTTGGGGTCAATGATAGTAATGACTTGTTAATAAAAGTAACATTTATTGTTTGCAATAGGTTACACAGTGTCCAAGAGTTTTATAATACCCTCAGCAAAGTTTCCCAGTAACACTACATAACACTCTAATTAAATAGATGCCAAATAAACAGATGTAGGAACAATCATAACTTGTCAAACTTTATACATCAGACCCAAAAGGTAGCAGGGAACAGGTATGAATTAAGCTTTGCAAATGGGCACAGCAAATTCAAATAATGAAATGTAATGGGGGTTTACCTTTTCTGGAAAGATTTTCAGAAAGAAATTAACCCTAAATCCCAGAAAAATGTGTTTCTAATAGAGAGATCTCAAGACCTGATACAGAAGCAAAAGAAAATATTTGGTCAAGTTAAAAAGATAATTCCTAAGTTTTCCCTTTTTCTAGGCACGAAGAAATCACTGGGACACACTAAGGAGTGAGACACTGAAATCTCATCCCCAGTCCCCAGCCATCACGCTTGGTGTGGCACACACAGCCCACTCAGAATCACAGTGGCTCTTGGACATGCTACTGCTCAGTCTCATGATTAACCTGAAATAGCGCCCCCTAAGAAAATTCTGTAAAACAATGTTCGAGGTAAAATTCCTAACATAAAATGGTAAGAAAAAGGATTAATAATAGGATAGATGGAAGTAAGAGGAAAATATCAGTATTTGTGGCCTTCAGCACTAAAATTCTAGCACTTACCTATTCTCTCAATTTCCCAAGCCCTGCTTCTAGTAACAAGTATATATAGTACCTTCCTTGTGAGTAGACCACAGCAAGAAAGTAGGCAATCAAGTTGTCATTATCAATTGCAGCTATGATAATGCCTATGTAAAAAACCAACATCCCTAAAGACAATTTCTTAGAACTAATATGGAGGTTGAAGATGGCTAAATACCATGTCAACATGCAAAAGTAGCGGTATTCTCATACTCCTGTAATAACTAATTAGTAATTGTAGCTTAAAGTATGTTATTAGTGAGAGCAATAAAAATCTGATTAATCAAAACTAATTAGTAATTGTAGCTTTAAATATATTATGAGTGAGAGCAATAAAAATAAAAATCTGATTAATAACCTAGCAAAAATATAGTGAATTAAATAGGAACACTCCAAGTACATGCAAGACATTTAGACAAATGTAAAGATGTAGTGCATTCATTGAGGAATCTGAAGACTCAGTATTGTAAGAATGGCTGTTGCTCCTCAGTATCAAATTAAGTTTGAGGGAGTGTCAGATATTATTCCAGTTATGAACAGAATTTAATAAGGCAGTCCTACACTGCTGCTGTAAAGTGCTAGAAATCAGTCAGTTTTGAAGAAGAAAGCTATGAATTCTCTGAAATATCAAGATACATTTTAAATTTACAGTGATTAAACCAGCATGGCCTTGCTTCAGGAGATAGTTAAAAATAGCAACTTACACAGAATAGACAGGCCCAAAATGCACCACTACTACTGAAATTGGGTGGCTGACAGAGGTGCATTATTACTAATGAAAATAGAATTCACAGTTTTGACATGATGCTAGAACTGACCACCCAGATGGAAAATGATAAAATGGCAAAAGTGGCTGCAAACTGATCACTCCATACACAAAACAATTCCAGAAAAATGAAAGCCCTAAGCAGGAAAAGCAAAACTTTAGGCAGTCCTGAAGTACACATACTACAGTAGAGATTAAATTGTTAAACAATCTGACAAATAATTGATAATTCTAACTATATTAAAATTAAAACTCTTTTTAAATGAATAACCAATCAAAAATAAACTATGAGGCACAAACTGGGAAATGAAATTTTATTATACAGAATCACCAAAAAATTAACATCTAGAACATATAAAGCACTCCTATAAGTAAATAAAAAACAAAAACAAAACAAATTCTATAGAACATAACAGGATAAGAGGTGTGAATAGTCAATTCACAGAGGTACAAAAATTCAAATTAAAAATCATAATAGCCATTGGATTGGTAGCATATTAAAATAGATTGGGTGACATTACATACAAATATATTTTAGCTTTGTATATATACATGTATATGCATAAATATATACATATATTAATCTTATGCCATCTCGCAGACTTTTAAAAATATATACAATCTATGTGAGCAATTTAGGACTACCTATTAAAGTCAAACATGTGAAAAATTAAAGTTGTAAATATAAATTATGTGTGCACTTATATGTGATTAACATATAATTATGTACATGGAAAAGTGCTTAAATATTCACAGAAAAATATGCACCAAATTCAGAGTATGAAAATTTCTAGAGATGAAAAGTACAGAAAAACTGGAGGGTGATATTTAGCTAAATCTATAAGTTTTTTTTTGACAAAGAGTTTACAAGTATTACATGTACTAAGCATGGATAGAATACACAGTATTTTCTCTACTATTCTTTAAATTTTACTACGTCCTTGAAATAATTTCATACATGGAAAAGTATTAACTAAAACCATGAATTATAAAACACTTTTAACATACTAAAGAAACAATGCATACTTTGACTTAGCAAAACAAAAAAAGGGGGGGCTATGTAAAAAATTTAAGGAATGAGGCGGGTGAGATGGCTCAGTGGCGCAAGTGCCTGCCTGGCAAGTGCAAGGTCCTGAGTTCGACTCCCGGAACCCACATAAAAAAAATTAAGGAATGATACAAAAGTAACTATATGGGGCGGTAAGATGGCTCCTGGCAAGTGCAAGGGCCCAAGTTCGACTCCTGGAACGCACATACAAAAAAAGGGCTGGTGATATCGTTCAGCGGCGCAGGCGCCTGCTGGCACACGAGGTCCTGAGGTCGACCCCCAGTACCCACAAAAAAAAAAAGTAACTGTATTAGGGGATACAATTTTAAAGTGAGTTCACGTCTTATAATTTATGTAATGTAGTTTTGGTAAATTATTATTATATTATATTCAAATAGCAATAACACCAGGGATATAGCTCAGCAGCACAGCGCCTGCCTGGCAAGCGCAAGGTCGTGAGTTTGATTCCCGGTACCAAAAAAAGAAAGCAATAACTATTTCATAGCAAGTTAGAAAAAAACTCCCAAGCCATAAAAATTCTCTAATGTTTAACATTATACCTGGTGCAATTAATGCAGAAGTGTAACTGCTTGGTTGTATTCATGCAGTCAAGAAGCTACTCTAAACTGAAATTTTGGTCAGCAGGAAAGTGTGTATGAGAGTGGCTAGAAATAATAAAGTGTATCTTTGGTAGTGAACGATATGCCTCCCCAGCAGTGTAGATGGCTCTGATTTTTCTCCTGTTCTCCCTTTTAAAGCCCACCTTTCTTTCTCTGTCAGGAAGGCAGATAGGCTGTGTTAATTTGCATGGCTAAGGTAGAACTGAATCAATGCCTGACAAACAATATCTGACAACTTATTAACATAGAAACCAGGAAATTCATTACCACACTCCAATTCTGGAAATGGCCTTTAACTAATTTGGTCAATACTTTCTATTTATGAAAGAATTAATTGTTTGAAAACTGATTAATGAGAAGATCCAACAGGTACTAATTAAAATCAAAGCAAATAATGGTAAGTTCTATGAAAATGACATGGAAAAAAATTCTGATAGCCAACAAACAACAGCTATTCTTAAAAGTTAGCATTTACTGAGCTGGCCTGGGATTCTGAGCTCTATATCATAATTAAAGGAATATTCAGTGTTGGTGACTTGGTTCTGTAAATTATGTCATGACTGCCTAATTAATACCTATTATTTGATTCCATGCAAGTCAAGGTTAGATACCAATTAATCCATAACTCAACAGCTGATTTTTTGAGAAGCTACAAATCATTAATGTTCTTTGGAAATACGCCATGAACAGACATTAATTATTACAAAGTATCATTTTTTGCCAAACTTGGAAAAGATTCTTACATTAGTCAATTTAATTGACCAAAGATAATTAAACTTATCATTGACCCAGCAACTTAGTTGGCCAAAATATTAATGACTATCAGAAGCTGATCATCCTGTTAACTTATTAATAACTATTCTCACACTTTTGCTGAATTTGGGAATACCCATAAAGTAATTAATATGACCATAGTCAGCAACAGGGTACCTGGAATGTCTACCTCTGAAAGTTGGAGGAGCTGAAATTCCTTTGGGAATAGAGGCTAGAATATTTGCCTTAAGGTATTATTTCTATGAGAATTACATAACTGTTTTTACAAGGATAATGCATGTAGTGGAATAACTTGATTGGGGCTGCTGGAAATTACAAAGCAGATTAACCGTTCCCTCTCCTTTCTCCAGCCTCCTCACATACTGGCCCATAATTCCACCAAATTAGATTTAAAATATTATTTTCCTTTAGGAACTAAAACGTAACTGGCCACAATACATAATTTCTTTTATCCTTTTATATTGTTCAGAAATGTGCAAACATATCTTTAGGTTGATTTGGTAATATTTCTCTAACTAAGTGGGACAAAGAAGGCTAACAATAATGCTACATAGCTGATTCGAGACAGAGTGGAAGAGGTGGTCAGAGCATGAGAAATCAAGGGAACTGGCAAGGCAGCCAGTCTCAGGGGAAGACAGACCAGCCAGCCACCCATGGCAAGCTTCAAGGACTTGCTGATTCTCCAATCTGAGAATTCCCCTTTTACTACCTACCCATTTATATAGAATGACCAATTAAAAAGAAATATTTCTATGAGGCAAATTAAGTTATTTTTGATCATGAGAACTTTTGGATACAACTTTTTATCTGGCGTTTTATTAAAACTAATAAAATGCATATAAGTTATCAGAAATTACTTCAACTTTAGCGTGTTAAATAAAGAAAAAGTTTTGTTTGTTTGCTAGTTTTTGGTACTGGGAATCAAACTCACGACCTCGCGCTTGCCAGGCAAGCGCTGTGCTGCTGAGCTATATCCACAGCGAACATTTGTTATTTAACAAGTGCTGTGGAGTGATAAAAACCACATGCTTCATCACCAACTCCTGTAAAGAAATCAGTTTCACGAGAGAAGCATGACATATCAATGTCAGACAATTAAGTCATAATTCTGTACAGCATATGAGTAAATGCCCAAATGAATAGCATTAGACTAGAATTCCATAGACTATCCCAAGAGATATTTAAAAGGAGTTCATTTGTTAAGTGTTCTGACAGTAGATATATTGGAAGGCATAAAATATCTCCTTATTCTTGAATAAGTTTTTTTCAAATTGTTTCATCATCTTCAATATTATCAATCATCTACTGTACTAAGCAGTACACTAAGCCCTTTAGGTTCATATGTCATTGCATTCTACAAATAATTTCATGGAATAAGCATTAGTATTATCCTAATTTTATTAGTTGAGAAAGATGAGAATAAAAGAGCTATTGTCATGATGACAGAGGGTATTTAGTGCTAGGTATGGACCCAAACTGCTAGACCCCAAAACATGGGCTTTAACATGCAAAGCAGGCCAGGACTCTGAAATTCCTGAATATTTTATGCAAAGAAAGCACACTTCCTATTTTTTATATCACCAACATGGTTTCCTTCTGGAAAGAAATTTTCATTCCAAAATTTGCATTTACTTATTTACTTATTTATATATTTACTCCCTTGTTTTCCATTTATCTTTCTGAACTGCATACTCAACAGAGCAAGGAACAGTAGCTGTCTTTTTTTTTTTCACATGCCCAGTGCTGATCTAAGTTTTGGCACAGAGTTGGCACTCAACGAATATGTAATAGAAAAAAGGAAGAAAAGAAGGAAAGAAAGAAGGAAGGAAGGAAGGAAAGAGGGAAGGAAGGAAGGGAGGGAAGGAGAGAGGAAGGGAAGGAGAGAGGCAGGGAAGGAAAGAGGGAGGAAAAGGAAAGGAGGGGGAAAAGAAGGAAAGGAGAGAGAAAAAAAGAGCTGCAAAGCAAAATTGCACCAGACAGTAAAAAGGCAAGGAAGACTTTAATCAAGACTATTGCAGTAGGGGAGAGAGGCCAGAACTCACTATAATAAAACTAGAGAGGACTTAAAAGCTAGGGTGGGGGAGTCATGGGCCATGTATTTTCAAATTGGCTTTACTGAAAGTAAAAGTAAATTTTAACTTCATGACCCAGATAGTTCGACAATTTGGAGCAAGGTACCCACTAATATTGGGATTCTACCACCTCTAAGGGACTGTGAGGTACGAACATTGCCTTCCTTGATAGTCACATTTCAAAGATATGTCTCCCAGGTCCTGAGGAAAGGCATCCCTGGAGTTTAAAAATGGAAAGAAATCTCTAAATAAAACTCATATCTCGGGCCGGTGAGATGGCTCAGCGGCATAAGCGCCTGCCTGGCAAGCGCGAGGTCCTGAGTTCGACTCCCAGAACCCACATACGAAAAAAGGGCCGGTGATATCGCTCAGTGGCACGGGCACCTGCTGGCGCTCAAGGTCCCCGGTACCCACAAAAAAAAAAAAAAAAAACCTCATATCTCAAAGGGACAGAGAAGGAATTTGCAATTAAAAGTTTTCTACAGAAAATACAATGAGAAAAGAAAAGTCCAGAGCCTAGAATCAGGAAGGAGCATATCTAAAGTTGAGTCTGGCTGAAGGGGACTTTGACCTTCTTTGAGGTCAGAAGGAAGGACAAAGGGGAAAATGGGATGGGGGAGAAGGAGAGTATGGTGGTCATGAAGTTTTACTCTTCTCATCTGCCTTCAGAGAAGTTGCTCCAGTGAGGACAGCCAGATGTCAACCTCCAACTGGGCTGGGTCAGCAGCATTGTTCCTACACGGATCCGGCCCTGCTGCTGTGCCCAACCAGTAAGTGAGGAAGTAGGGACATGAGGGCTGGACCATTAGGGAAAAAGCCCAAAGGAGACTTTAATTTTGGTGAGCACACAAAGGGGCAGGCTGGCATGGGGGCTACTCAGTAGGAGACTAAGTTACTCACAGCTTCTTCAAAAAAATAGAAAGCTAAATTAAGTATCAGGAAGAAGAAAAGCATGGGAGCAAGAGACACATTAATTTTCTTTTCTTTTTTTTTTTATTTTAAAGAGAAGAAAAAACAAATCAAATCAAAAGAAGAACAAATTTTCAAAACAACATAATAGGAGGGTAACAATGGTTAATACATTACGTATTACTATCTTTAAGTTAGTTATTCAGGATACCACACATTAGCATTCAATTGTCCAAACATTATTGGCACAAACCTTACTCTTCAATGAACTAAGTAAAATTGGTAGTGTATCTATCTTAACCATCTTATATATATATATACAATTTTTTTTCCCTCTCCCTTCTTTCTTTTCCCTATTCCAGTCTCTCTTTCCTTTTGACCAGTTTCTTTTTGATTCACCATGTCTATTGTACATTTTGGATCTTATTTACTCTTTCAGTTTCTCATACTAGAGAGACAATACAATGCTTACACATGTGCTTCTGGTTTATTTCACTTATGAGTATTTTCTCGAGTTGCATCCATTTACCTATAAAAGTCTCCAGTTTATCCTTCTTTATGGCTGAATAGTACTCCATTGTATAAAAATACCATATCTTTCTTATCCATTCCTCAGTTGATGGGCATTTGGGTTGTTTCCAAGATCTGGCTATTACAAATTGTGCTGCTATAAACATGGGTGCACATATATCGCTGTGGTACGATGTTTTTAATTCTTCTGGGAAGATGCCCAGAAGGGGAATACCTGGGTCAAATGGGACCTCCAACCCTAGTTTTTTGAGGAATCTCCACACTGACTTCCACAGTGGCTGTACCAGTCGACACTCCCACCAACAGTGAAGAAGGGTTCCTTTTCCCCACAGCCCCTCCAGCATTTGTTATTAGTTGATTTCTTTATAGTAGCCATTCTTTCTGGGGTGAGATGGTATCTCAGTGTTGTTTTAATTTGCATCTCTTGAATGACTAGTGATGTTGCACATTTTTTTGTATATTTATTTGCCATTAATATTTCTTCATCTGAGAAATGTGTATTCATCTCAGATGCCCATTTTTGGAGTGGGTCTTTAAATTTGGGAGGTCTGATTTTTTTGAGTTCTTTCTATGTTCTCGATAGTAATCCTTTGTCTGAGGAACAGCTGGCAAACATTTTTTCCCACATTGTGGGTTGTCTCTTCACTCTGTTGGTGGTTTCTCTTGCTCTGCAAAAGCTTTTTAATAAGATGAGATCCCAGTTATTGATTCTTTGGGATAGTTCCCGTGCGGTTGAGTTTTTATTCATAAAGTCTTTGCCTACACCAATGTCTTCAAGGGTTTTACCTATCCTACCTTCCAGCAGATTTAATGTTTCTGTTTTAATATTTAGATCTCTGATCCATTTTGAATTTAGTTTAGTGCATGGTGAAAGATATGGGTCTAGTTTTAATCTTTGGCATGTGTAGAGCAAGTTTTTCCAGCACCATTTATTAAAGAGGCTATCTTTCTTCCAGTGAATGTGTTTGGCACCTTTGTCAAAGATAAGGTGGCTTAGTATGTCTGGGGTTGTTTCAGCATCTTCTCATCTGTTCCATTGATCTTCAGGTCTGTATTTTTGCCAGTACCACACTGTTTTTATCACAGTAGCTTTATAGTATAATTTCAAGTCAGGGATTGTGATGCCCCCTGCCTTGCGTTTGTTGCCCAGAATTGCCTTTGCTATTCTAGGTCTCTTCTGATTCCAAATGAATTTTAGGATTGTTTTCTCTAATTCTGTGAGATATGCTGTTGGAATTTTGATTGGAATTGCATTAAATCTGTATAACAATTTTGGAAGTATGGCCATTTTCACTATATTGGTTCTTCCTATCCAGGAGCAAGGGGTATCTTTCCATTTTCTGATATCCTCTTCAATCTCCTTTTTCAGAGTACTGTAGTTTTCAGTATAGAGGTATTTTACATCCTTTGTGAGGTTGATTCCTAGGTATTTCATTTTTTTGGATGTTATTGGAGACACATTAATTTTCAAGGTGCCCTAGCAGCTCTTAACTGTCTGACCCATTCCTACAATGACTGATCAAAGACACAAAATAATGGGAAAGAGAATAGAGAAAAAAAAAGAATTTCCTCCAATTTACCTCCTAGGTAACTTGCCAAGAAATATAACCAGACGGTGAGTACTAGGGGAATCGTTTTCCCAGTTCTTGGTGTACTGAACAAAGAATTGTGTGAGACACAAGGAAAAGGTGGCAGGGATGCACACGTATGGGAGGTGTAAAGGAATTATGCTCTGTGGGGCAAGAGCAGGCTGGTGAGAGACAGCAGCCTTGACGATCAGGGAAAAGGGTCTTTGTACCCAGAATTTCTGGATTGATTTCTCCCTCGTGCAAATAAAGCACTGGGACAGATGTCTTATCAGAACCTCACTAAGCCTGGCACCAGATTTAAACCTCTGGCGAAACACTTGCTTGGCTTCCCACCAAATACAAATAAAGAATTGAAATCAGCACTTTTCTTATTGGTTCAGCGTACAGTGCTCAGGAGGCAGAGGCATCCTGGATCTTGCGTTCTTTGCGTGTCCGTGGGTCTCCATGAATCTGACACATTCTGCTCAGGCGTATGACTGGTTTGCCCCAGTCCTCATCTCCTTCCTCACTGCCACGAGTTGCTGCTCTTCCCAACCAAGTCTAAGGCTCTCCCTCCCACGCAGTCCCACTCCTTCTCCATTTTATTCTTCAGTTTTCTCCTAAGGGAATTTCTTACACACCAAAATGTCTCCCTGGAATACAAAAACTGATACAGAAGAAAACAAAGAGGGGCACAAAGAAGGGGAAGGAAAAGGAAACAGTGGAAGGAGAAAAGGGAAAAGAAAGAGCAAGACATGAAAAACAGAAATAAACAACAATAAGAAAAAGTGAAGAAGTGATAGGAGAGCAAAGGAGGCAGTGCATCCTGCTTGCAATGTTGGTTGCAGTCTTGGAATCTGAAGGTTGGAATTTTTGCATTGGCCCTGACTGTCCTTACTACCAGACACAGTGAAGACACTTTAAAGAGAAGAAATACCAAATGCAGGTGAACTTTTGGCTTTCTCAGAAATGGTCCTCCAGATGTCTGTCTACAGCAGTTTTGGGAATCATGAAAGCCTGACATGAGTTATCTGAGTCAGCTGAACTATATAAGAAGCAGCTGTTCTCATGGGCTTGCCATGATGGCTCAACTCAACGCTATATAAAAAGACTCGCAAAGTATTTCTCTACTGCACAGCCCTGGTCTCACAACTTTGTTTTGGACTCTGAGATAGAATTAAACTTTCCCACTCCCAGTTCACCTCCCAGTTCAACCTGGTATTTGGCAATGGAAACGTAAACTTCTTTTAAGGGAATACCTCACCAGCACACAGGTGTGCTCTGACCTCTCTGAACCAAACCAGTGCACTGTAAGAGTGCACTCATGGAAGGATGGTTTATTCAACTTGACATAAGGACATGGTCAGGACACTAACATCATAGACCAGAGAGTCTAGGTATTCATTTCACATTGATTTCTGAGCAAACCACTGACTAAAAAATATATCCTTCTCCAAAGTACTAAGAGTATTTTCTGGAAGAATTTAGTCAAAATCAATATTTAGAAGAAATAAGCAATATTCTATCTATTTCTACAAATACATAGATCTGTGAAGGGTCATCCAATTTGTGTTATGCAGCAAGACACTTTTCTCATTCTTTTTAGTCATAGTCTCATATGTTCTTCAAAATTAACAATTTTTTTTAAGTTCTGAATCTTCAGGAAACTTTTTCAATGTAAACTTTTCAACATAAAACTTTCCATTGTAAAATTGCCTATTCTAAAGGTTAAGTCTTATTTTCAACCCTGGAGTGTTTGCAACTGAAATAAGATTTTTCAAATTTCAGAAATCCTATTTTAACTGGAATCTCATTTACAAAGAGAAGTCAGAATGGAGTCCCATAATTTTTGCAAGGTCTAGAGCAACATAAACTCAGACAGAACACGATAAACCAGAGTACGTAGCTGAACAAGAAGCAGCAACATCATTAGTAACTGTGCAGGTTGGCAAAGCCTTAGGAGCTCTTTGCAGGTGGAAAAAATAAACTACAAAGTATCACCAAAGCAGTTGAAGCAAAACACTTTGAAAGAAAAAAGAAAATGAGCTGGATGTGGTGGTACACACCTGTGATTCCAGTACTCGGAGAGGCTGAGGCAGGAGGATCAGAAATTCAAGGCTATCCCGAGCAACTTAGAGATTTAGCAAGACCCTGCCTTGAAAAAAAAAAAAAAGATTTGGGGTGCAGCTTACTGTGAAAGCCTTGCATTTCATCCCCAGTACTGGAGAAAGAGAGAAAGACAGAGAGACAGAGACAAACACAGAGAGAAAGAGAGAATACCAGGTAGAAAACAATGGAAGGAAGAATACGAGATAAAGAACAGAGTTCATAATGTAACACAAGTACTACAAACATAAAAGTAGAAAATGGAATTATTTACCATTCAAAAATACTTATAAGGAGGCCGGTGAGATGGCTCAGCGGCGTAAGCGCCTGCCTGGCAAGCGCGAGGGCCTGAGTTCAACTCCTGGAACCCACATACGAAAAAAGGGGCCGGTGATATCGCTCAGAGGCACGGGCGCCTGCTGGCATGCGAGGTCCTGAGGTCGACCCCCAGCACCCACAAAAAAAAAAAAATACTTATAAGATCCTACTGCTTTGCAGGGTCTACTCTAAGCACTTGGCATGCATCTGCAGACAAAAGGCGACAGTGAATCCTACATCGAATAGTTTTACATGGGGAAGGTGAAACGGGACACAAACAACTTTTTTGAAAAAAGATCAAAACAAGGAGACTTCAGTTAAAATAAGGTTGTGATCAGTTGTCACGATAATTTCATGGTCAACATGTGCATGTGCAAAAATTAGGGAAATTTTTCCAAAAAACTGAAGACTGAGGTTTCCAAACTGCAATACCTTTTGGTTTCAAAATATACCACAATTCCTACCTAAAGAAATATTTGAATTATCCTTAAAGAGTTCTTTTAAAAATATTTATCTAATTTATGGCCATTTGAAGTAGGATAAATGAAATTTATCAAACAAATGTTTTATTAATAAACATTGCAGAGTAGAAAAGGTATTATGGTTGCCATTGTGTCCCGGCAGGAATACAACTCATTCTTTCCAAATCCTCTTTTCATCGTAAAGTCCTGAGGCTAATCTTCCTTTAAGTAGTTAGGCATCATTAGCATTTGATATCCAAGCTGGATATCTTGCTTAATATATTCAAGATTTATGGCTTCCTATTACACATGTACACATACAGAAATAGACCATTTTGCAAAATCTTTCTAAGCCAAGATTATTTCTGCTTGGGGTTTTGTATCTTACATTTCCAGTTTCATTTCTTCACTCTATTTGTAGATTTATGTTCAAGGATCTCATCCCAGATCATGAATAGCCCATCACTCAGAACAGGAAAATAACAAAGCCGTGATACTTCTAATGTTATGTCAGCTCAGAAGGTAATTAAATTAGTATGCAATAATCGTTTGAAGAAATGAAAGTCTGCCACAAATCTCTTTGGCAGATACCAGTAACATGGGCTATGAATTGGATATTACCCAGGTTCACGTGTCAGTCACTGTGATCCTAGTCAAGGAAAACTTTAACAGAGAATTGTTTGTGGAGGCACGGGGAGAGGGGAGAGCAGCACTCATTGCTGCTGGTTTCCAGTTCTCCTGTGTTTGCTTTCTTTTACCCCTTCTTTCAATCTTTTTTATTAATTTTTGTATTTCTTATTAGTACACATTTGCAATACATAATGATTACATTCATCATGGGAGTTGGCACATCAATCTCAAGGACAAAATTTCACCTAAATAGACTAATCTGGGGGCTAATTCCAATAATATTATTAGCTGTATTTTGGGGAGGAACTGGTACTATTTCATCTCTCAGCCTCATTTCTCTCATCTGTAAAATGGGCATAATGATACTGGCTACCTGATATAGTTCTGTTTTGCTTTGTTTTGTAAAGATTAACTGATGGAATATAAATAAATAACTTCCATAATGTACCCACTCTGTCACTCATTCAATAATGATTTATTTCATATGACCATGTTCAGCATTTCATGAACATTTAATAAATAATTGTAACTTTTATTATTATTACTACTAATAAAATATCACATTTTAATATGTACCAAGAACCCCAAAAGCTATGCTAGGAGTAAAAAGGAACCCAAAAATTATCAGAAGACTATCTTTAACTCTATTTCAAAAGATGTAGTCATGTTGATTTATATCTATATCAAAAACAGCATCCGTTCTTTATGAAGAAACTAAGGCAGGAAGCGGTTGAAAGAGATGCCCATGTTTCTGTAGAAAATAGCAGAGATTTTCCTGAAAGCCAGTTTAGTGATTTTGGGGGGTGGGGGTGGAAGAGGGGCAGGGCTATTAAACAAACACGAAGAAATTACAGACAATTCTAAAATGAATTACTCAAATGACTTTTCAAAATCACACCAACACTAGTGCTATGTGACAGATAAAAACCATAGGAGAACATGTCAATCTGAAACACAGAGTCTGTCTTTTTCAGAGTCTTCTGCACTCTGAAAAACTGTTCTCGTTACAAACCCAAACAGCACCCTGTAGATCTGAGTCATTACAAAAAAGAGGGATGTCTGATCAGCCATCAGATTTTGCTCTCCAAACATCCTTGATTTTGTAAGCAGAAATTAGTTTACAAAGAGAACCTACCCTATTTTTCTTACAAGAGGAAAGTTCTGCTAAACTTTATCATCTATGTGACTTATTAAATCTGCATCCATAAAAGTTATGATAAAATCATCCTGTGTGCATTTTTAAGGAATTACTTTATTCCTGTTATCATTTCTTTTTTCCTAAAAATGTTATCTTTCTTATAAAGAAGTATTTTTCATCTCTTTATCTCCTTCACAAATTGGTCATGGTGAGTCACTAATTCAATGCATCTGTAATACATCACAGAAAAGAAATTTAATCTGCAAATGTCAGTGAAATCTCTCATGATAAAAACTTGTCAAAAGCTATGGATTTGTTGCTGAGACAAACAACAGACAACATATAGTTTGCCACTTTGTTAGGTGGGCATTGTGTGTATGGTGACTTGGGGTGTAGGCAAAGATTTGAGGAGAGATTTCAGAGAAAGAGAATCAGATAGTTATGTACGAAATAGGTGGAAGGGGTCAATAATAAAATAATGCAACAATAATGTTGACTGCCACCATTTATTGCAGACTCCCTCATTTCTAAGAACCATATAATATGATTAAGAGGACTTAGTCCCCCCACACACACACATACACACAAATCCAATCTCTTAAGTAGCATTAGTACTTTACTGTAGTTTAGAAGAATGGGGCTTCGCGTGGCCACACAGCTAATAGGTGATAGAGCTTCAATTTGGACCTAAGTGTAAAGCCCGTATTCCTAAGCATTCCTCTGTAAATCTTATCATGACCACTAATCATGACCTATCAGGTTGACTGGGTTTGGAGACTCCTAGCAGAGCAACAAATCACAGTTCTGAGTGTTTCTATAGGGGGATTCCAGAGATGATTGGCATGTGGGTCAGCAAACTCTAGTGGGAAGATCCACCCTGATGGCGAGTGACACCAGCCAATACACTTGTAACCCTGATGGGATGAAAGCAAAAGGAATAAATTTGCCTGCGTTTGAAAAGCTCCATCCCACTTGAGCAGGTGAGCGTTTTGTTACTGCCATAGCCCTCTTACATCAGACCCCAGCTTCTTCAGCCTTTCAGTGCGGACTCACACCGGTAACTCTCCCAGGGTTGCCAGGCTCTCGGTCTCTGATTGGCACTGCAACCTTGATCCTGCTTGTCCTATGTTTTCCAGATTCTTTTTCTTTTTCTTTCTTTCTTTTTCTCCTTCCTCTTAGCCTTCTTCTTTTCAGTCTTCTCCTTCCCTTCCTCCTCCTTCTTCCTCTCTTTCTCCTCTCATCCTTCTCTTCTTCCTACTTTTCTTTCTTTTTCCTCTTCATTTTGTGGTACTGAAGATTAAACCCAGAGCCTTAGCACTGAGCTACATTCCCAGCCCTTTTTATTTTTTATTTTGAAACAGGGCCTCATGAGTCACTAAGGTGCCCAGGCTGGGTTTGAACTAGTGATCATCTGCCTCAGCCTCCCAGAGTGCTGGGATTGCAGGTGTGTATCATCACACCTGGCTGGATTCTAGCTTTTGGACAGGAAAGTTACTGGATGCTCTGCCTCTCAAGTGCACAAACAGCTGCTGTGGGCTCTCACACCTCTGATCCTGCAAACCTACCCAATAAATCCCCTTGCATAGATAAATATATATTTTTTTCTATTGATTCTGACATTCTAGAGAATACTAACGCATGCACTTGTGACGCTAAATTTTCTCCTTAAATCTGTTTTCCTTAGCTTGGGCATTCAATAGCCTGGAAATACACAGGCCAAATGCGGGGAGAGTGAGCCTCAGAGGTGTTATGAGGAAGCAGACCATAGCAGAGACCTGAGGCACTGAATTCACTCCATCCACACAGACCATGGCTTTGAAGAAAACTACATCCAAAACAGTGTGGGTTTAGTTACATTCCCACTAGATGATTAAATACATACTTAGCAGAAGAGATAAAATTCTACTGAACAAGAACTTGCCTCAGAAAATTTTGCCTATCCTTTCTTTGTCCAAGAGCCTCTGCTTTTAGAATGACTTTACCAAGTATCTGCAATCAACTACTATTTTGTGATAATTCCTTTCATTAAATAATTTCCAGGCCTTATGTTCACCAGCTTTGTGGTATTTCTTTTTTTTTTTTTCCCCCACCCAGACAACTTTCTAGGTTGCTTGTTTTTTGGAAATAACTCTACAGAGATCACAAATTGAAGGGAGCGGCTGATGCTGGAGATCGACCACAGGAGTAGGCCTAGAAAAGGCGAGCCAGTGAAAAAAACTGTTCCAGCACATCAGGAGCCCAGGCGAGCCACGCAAACAAGTTGCTAGGCAGAGGGGTTGAAATTGACATCAGCCTCCCCAGTGTATAAATAAATGTGCTGCAGTTGTTGGGTAGTTCCTTTTCTCGCATCAGGAAAAAGGGTGCCACCTGACCTCGGCTTTCTGCATTCTGACTCTTGTCTTCATTCCTTCATTGCCCCCCACACCCAGGAATTTCCAGAGCTGCACTGGACCCACCAACAAATAGCTAATTGAACCTTATCATCTGCCTTGGCGTGAGAAAAAAAAATGCAATTTATCTGCAATTCAAGACCACTTTAACCAAACATTCTATTGGCAGGAAACAAGAGGACGCTGTATAAAATACATTTTAAAAATTTCATTGATCTTTTAAAAAATCACTTCTAAAAGTAAAATAGTATGCACCTGGGTATTAGAATTGATTTCATTCCTCTCACTAATCAAATCTATCACCCATCTCCTATGGGGAGGACCCTTAACGAGGGGCCTGGAATGTTTCTCCACTGTGTTCTTCACTGGAGAATGGAGTGGAAGCTGTCTCCCTGTAGAAATGGATGGAACATGATAATGTGTCCTCCCCAAGGGGAATCCTGGAGCAGGGTGTTTACCCTGTCAGGCAGGCTGTTTGCCATTTCTTGCATGAGATGTTTTCATTTGTCATTCTAATGATCCTCTGCAAATACCACTGCTTGATTAGAATCCTTCCCTCTTTTCACCAAAACAAAATTCCCTGTGTCTCTATTTACTTAGAAGGATTTCATTATTTGGCTTATCAAATGTTGAACCATTAAAATATCACCACTTTAAATTTGTTGGGAAAGCAGATACACCAAATGCAAATAGCCGCTGCCCTACAGGTGGAATAGACCCCTTAAGTAGCCAGGTGATCAACGTCACCATGTCTTCATTCCACAGGCATGAAACACGGATTTAGAGCCAATTATAATAACTTATTCAGCCTCTCTGAAAAAAATTAGCACTCCACCAAAACATCAATGCAGGTATTTTTTTTTTACAGTTTCTCATTTTTTTATTCTTTGCTTTTAGAAAAAAAATGCAGGTAGATAGATTACTCTAAATTTTTCAGTAATAGAAGTCCTGGTTGATGTGTGTTATTAATTATGCTAACATTTAAAAGGTATGAGTTCAAAATAACTTAATTCCAAAGTTTATTTTTACATACAGTGGTTTGAAAATTGAATATAATGGTCAACTGTAGACAAGAAGTGATTCTACTTATATCTTGCTTCTTATAAATAATGCTGCAATATACATGAGAGTTCAAATATTTTTATGAGGTATTTACTTCATTTCCTTTGGGTATATGCTCAATAGTTGTGTTACTGTATAAAACGATGTTTCTATTTTTTAAGGAACAACTATACTCTTTTCCATAATGGCTATAATAATTTACATTTCCACCAAGAGTATACAAGATTTCCTTTTTCTCCTCATCCTCCCCAATGCTTGCTATCTATTGTTTTTGACCTTGAATTTTGATAACAGAGTCATTTCCACAGGTGCGAAAGCACATCTCACTGTGGCTCTAATTTGCATTTCCCTAATGATTAATGACATAGATCATTTTCATATCCTTCTTCACCCTGTGAATGCTTTCTTTCAAGAAATGCCTATTCAAGTCCTTTGTACATTTTTAGTCAAGTTATATATTTTCACAATATAATATATACTTGAAAATTGCTGAGAGCGGATCTCATATGTCCTCACACAAAAACACAGCAAGTATGTGGGGTGGTAAATATGTAATTAGATTGGTTTTATCATCTCACAAAATGTACATACATTAAAACATCACATTGAAAATAATAAATATATGCACCCTTTTTTATCAACTGTACCTTAATAAAGTTGATAAAATTGTAGACTGTGTTAGCAAACACATTTTATGAAGGACCAGAGAGTAAATATTGCAGACTTTGAGCATCATTTAGTCCCAACAGGATTGCTCAACTCTGCTCTGCTGTTTGACTAAGTAAACATTGACAATATAATTTTCATATTGCATCTTCTTTAATTTTTAGTTTCCCAAACTTTGCCCATTTAAAATATTTCGGTATTTCTATTATCAAAAAAATAAAATAAAACTTTTCAACTTCTGAAGGTTTGACATCACTTATGCTTAGCAAAATGTTTAGTTTTCCACAAGGTAAGCTTTTTCTTTCCACTTTATTATTAATTAAGCATGATTATTTTCAATCTATTTAACATAAAATGTTTAAACCAAATTTTGCTTCATAAAGAATACACAGTAAGTTTCTGACATCATGCAGATTTAAACAATCAAGAGAATATTAGATATTTGAATTAGGATATATTAAATAAAAATTGTTTGAGGAAGTTAAGAAGAACCTGAAATTGTGAAGACGCTCTGTCAAGAGACTTTTATAATTTTAATTTCATAGAAATAAGAATATCAGTTTTATACTTTAATTTTTATTTTAATATGCTTATTCTATAAATCTTCTTAAAATGATAATAAATGAAACAAGTGGAGAGAAAGCTAATCATATAGAAATTATTAATATGTTAATATGTTATATAATGTTAATATTAATGACTATTACTAAATTAATATGCTAACAATCATTGATATATAATATTATTTTTCAGAAGACTGGTATAGAGATATATGCATTCCCTGGGGACCAGGGATGCCACCTGAGATCTAATGATTGAAACCTTCTGATCGGTAGTCAGACGCAGTATCCACTGCAGCACTGGCCCACTGAGATCTGATTTGTAAGAAGCTTTTGTTGTAAAACAGAAATGCTAATTTACATTTGAATGTAAAATGAAGACATTTATTACTGTTTCTACAGTCATTTTCTCACTAGAATCCAGGGTTAAATACTAATTTTTCTTTGTATCACTTCTTTCCCCAAAGAATCATGTGCCAAACAAAGGAAGCAACATGTGGACAGAGAGTTTTGTCCTGATGCTCATATTTATGTCATCTATTGGTTTCAAGTATTGAAAAAAGCTCTGCAACACTTGAATGTGACTATACTAATAAACTTACCAAGATCAGGAATGATTTCCTCTGAAATTATTGATCATGGTGAGCTGAATTTGGTCAGCTGGACAAGTGAGTTATTCAGACACCGTGGAGACTTCCTATCCTGTTAACGTGGAAGACTGAAGAAAGGGAGGAGAGGTCCCACCGAGATGAGCTCTGAGCACAGGTGGAAGCCTAGCATACAGATGTTCAATGTGGGGGGTATAAAGAAGTAGCTGGTCAGGAGGGCAGAGCTTTGAACAACTCCTAAGAAATGTTAAAAAGTGTTTCTCAAAATACGGCCCTCTTGCAATGCCCTCCTACTCAATCATCTGTAGATGAACTTTATGATTGTAAAAGCTTGATAGTCAGTGAGTCTTGCTGTAGAATTTTCTACTGACCTCTCTGTCAAGAGAGATTCGAAATAGTAATGCATGGGTCTTGGAGGGGTTTTGTACTTATTTGAAAAGCAGCATCGCCAAGTCTGTTTGTACAAAAGCAGAGATATTTCATTGCTTTGAAGTTGTTGAACTTAGTAGAACAAGAACTCCCTAAATTATATATAAATGTAGAGTGTTTGTGTATTTTTCTAAGTAAATGATCTTTAGCTTTCATCAGATTATCAAATGGCTCACTACCTCCTTTCCAAATCTAAGAATCACTGGACTAAAAAATTGAGCTCATCTAATGCAGCTGATTAATTCTATCGGAGACATCAATTGCCATGGTCAGGAAAGCAGGTCATTTTCTTGATAACAAGAAAAATGAGTCCTTAAAATATTTCTCCAGCTTTTTAAACATAAATTTTTCATTTCTTAAATTATTACTTTGCTTCTTAAGTAAAATGCTATGTACCTTCATGCACATTTATCATCAAAGTAATATGAGAAGCCTGGTTCTAAATGTTCCATCAACTAAATGCAAAATTAATATCAGGAATGCAAAATAGCTAAACTTTGACCTCAAAATGTGCCCTGTATTTCATAACTATCATCTGTCTGTCACAGTTTCTTTTTCTATAGAAAGGAAGAGTCTTTGTGGCCACAATCACACATAATATTCTTTGGTAATATCTTACTGATGATGTAGTCCTGCTTTGTTGTATGGTGGTCTTTGCACAAAGAGGTCAGCTGTAACAAGAGAAAGAAGCTAAGAGAAAGTGACTAAGGCTAGATTTTATAGCTTTTCATGACTCCATGATTTGGGTTAGTGACAAAAGTCCTTATTTATATCTTAGTTAATAAAATTGTATCAAGAAAGATAGCTTCTAGGACTGAAGAAAGAAAAAAATAAAAAGGAGAAAGAGAAGGGGAGGAGAGGGGACAAAAAGGGAGAGGAGGAGGGGAGAGGGGAGGAGGAGAAGAAAGGAAGGAAAGGGAAGGGAAGGGAAGGGAAGGGAAGGGAGATATATAATGTGAATCTGACAAAAGACAAAGATTTTCTGTTAATCTATACCTAACCTTAAAATGTTAGGTTAGAAACTAATATTCTTGGACTATAGAGTATCAGAATTCATTTAATTATATCATAATAGTACAAATAGTACGTGTAGATAGAAAAGAAGTATTCAATTCTTTTTTAATACAAATGGGATAAAGCATCATGCTCAACTAACCTGCTTTAGAACAAAATCCCAGGCCCAGGTTCCTTGCAAACATGGCAAACTACTAATGCTAGTATTTTTGCTTCTGTTTGTCATGATCTTGCTCATATTTTTATTGTCTGGCAATGTCTATGACACAGAAAACATTCAACAAATATTTTTTAATAGGCGCATCAAAGAAAGATAATAAACTACAGGATGTATTATAGATTCCAGTTATATTCGTTAAGGTACACATAATATCTATATAAAAAAATTCTCAGTGTTCCAGTACTTTATTTTTACTTCACAGATATGAGAATGACATGTTCTGTTCCATGGAGTGATTTGGGGACCCAGTCTAGGAGAAGTTTGAGCATCTTCTGATGACATCCAGGTAGGAGGAGGAAGAGAGAGAATAAAGAAAACCTTGAGAGCTTTGAATGGGCCAGGCCTGGAAATGGCAAACATAATTTACACCTATATTTTGTTGGTCAGATCTCCATCTTATGGCCCTGCTTTACCAAGGAGGTTAGGACAAGTCCCCTGGTTGTGGACTCAGGAAGAAACAATAATAATGGATTTTGACTAACAACTAAGCTTGTGCCTGCTATACCAGAGTTAGAGCCAACTCAGTAAGAATTTCGATAAATGATACCCACCAACTCATAGCCAACTCTAAGGTGGCTTACATACATTGTGGTCTCTGCAGCGGATTTGTTTTTCACTGTCTGAGTAACAAAAGCAAGCTAGTGTAATCTCAATCAAGTGATAAAACTGCTAGTCTAAAAGAACAAGAGGGACTCTCCCAAGATTTAATCGTTATGATTTACTAAATACCTCTTGGCATTTCAACTGCTTGATTAACAAGCTGTTTGTTTTTAATCCTTTCTTAGCAAGATTGCCCTTGTAGCTCTTCCTAAAGTTTCCTAGACATTCCTTCTAATACAAGCCTCCAGAAGTCCGCTCTCCTGCCCATAAGTATTAATTAGGCAATGGAACCTCTTATTCAGAGGGCTGGACAGGCACCATATACGAAAAACAAAGGGAACTAATGGAGTTAATGTTTCAATCTCTTATGTATTCACCTCTTTGACCCTTCTGGAACATTTCTTAATGAGATTATCAGCTGTACATACCAATAAGGTTGGGATTTATACAATTATCTCTGAAATTTCTCATTAGCAAACTGCCTTTTCTGCAATTAAATGAGTTAGCCATTTAGCTAAGAAGAGTCTTCATTTCTTTACTTGTTTTTACCTTTTAAGTACATCAAAATGATATGTCTTATGTTCACCATATTTATTATTTGTTATAACCATAGTTTTTCATTTTTAAAATGAGATATTAAAATTCACATTTGGATTAATTGTAAAGTATTTCCTATTTTCTCCCCTCTTCCTCCCCATATTCTTTTTTACCTTTTTCCTGTGTTTTTCCACTACTGCAGTGAAGAAAGTAGGTTCCCATTCCCAATGCTTGTTAACAAACCTAAAGACATGATCTTTCTTTAATTTAAGGAAGAAGCACTCTGGAAACACACATGCATAGGCTCCCTGTCTTGTTCTCAATGTTGGGGTAGGGACACTCACTTGAGTTAGAATATTCATATGTTTGAGACAATGCTTGTCAACATTACTCAGGAAAAACTGGGAGATGGGCTAGTATACTAGCATATAATGTCAAGACACATGTTATGATTAAAGAGTTTTGATGATTAATAAATAAATCATGAAAAAGACCTTGCTATTGAAGTTCTATCCACGGGAATATGGATAAAATCAACCCATTTTAAGGGTTGCTACTTAAGGAATATGTTTTGCAATAACTGTTTAAACTGCTTTGTTTCTTCCATTTCTGCCTGTTTCAACTATTCATTGCTTTTTCCTCTCCTCAGTAATATCCAGTTCCTCAGAATATTTTAGACTTCAACACATTATTAGGTCAAAACAGGATGGTAATTAACATATAATAGTATATTTCTATTGTTCCACAAATCCTTACCTTGACAAGATGCTTAAAATAATAATAACTAAATGAGCTCTGGATTGTAGTTTTTTTACAATTCTTTCTAAGGATTTTTTTCATGTTTCAACAGGAGAGAGGTTTTGTATTTCTTACCTGTGAATTCTTCCTTATTTACCCTTGAAGAAAGGGAATAAGAGCATGAAATTTTATCAATGTTGTCCCATGAAAGTCAAACAAAAAGGTTTTCAGTCTTACAAATGTTCCATTCTAAAGAATCTACAAATTACAGAAAATTGTAATGATTATTGTCCAAAGAGATCTAATGTTGCCATCTCAAGACAAAGCCAGTAAGAACAATCCTCAGAATGGAGTTGATAAACGAGCAGAGAGGAGACAGAGGGGAATAGAAGGTAGACTGCCGAAGGCCAGAGAATAGGCAAACTCTAGAACACCAAGCATCAAAGGTGATTCTGTACTGACTTAATATCACCATCCAAAGGAATAAGAACTGATTTTGATTTAACCCCTGAGGAGACTTATATAATAGACTTCTAATAACAATCACCTTTTAAGCTTTTAAAAATAAACTATACCTGTCCACTCTTCCAGGTACTGAGCGCAAGGTAAATAATGTTATTTCCACTTACTATTGACAAAATCTATCAGTGGTAAATATAAATGGAACCATTTACAGACAAAATGACAGAATGTACTCATGAATTTGACAATGCCAAGTAGACAAGAAAATATTCAGGCGTTTCCTAGGCAAGCTTATACTTCCTAATGGATAATCAGCTTTGATCTAGTAACCCTGCAAGCAAACATATTTAAGATGCTTTTCATGCACCTGCTGCTCCTGTTTCTTATTAGGAGCAATTTCTCCAAAAAAGAGCACTTTTCCTCTGAAAATCTCCCAGAAAATAATAGTATGAGTTCAAGAGAGCAGCTGCTTCTTTTTCTCAAGGACAACATTCATATTTTCCATAAACCTTCTTAAACTGACGTCTCTACCACTCAGAGGATAATTTTACTGGCTTCTTGCATTAGCTTGATCAACATGTTCTATTTTCCAGTTTATTCTCATTATGTTAACTCTATAGTCGATGTAAGAGGCACAGGAGAATGGGTAAGATTTTGGTTCATTCTGTTCCTGTGATTTAATCATTAAATCAATACTAGAAGCTGATCTTAGAAGAAAACTATAAGAAAATTATCTCAAAATGTAAGACTCTTCCCCCAAGTAAATATATTTCTCTCTCCTTGAATAGAATGAAGAATTAATTCCTTAAGAGCTTTACCTTAGGAAAAAAATAATACATTTTCATTAAACTTCTTCAAGTAGTGCATTTCAACAAACTGCTGCATTATCAAATTTAGTTAAAGGACATATATATGTCATTCTTTGGCTGATTAAATACACATATTAGGTAAAAAGAATAATCCAAAATCTCTAATATAACCTTCTATCTCTTTTAACACATTTTGATGGAAATGGTAGTTTTTTTATTTGCAATTGTGTCGCACTGAACACTAAAATTATTGCATAGATCTATTTTTACAATAAAATATTCCATCTGCTACATTAATGATTCTGCAATTTCTAGGGTCTTAGGTCCTATTTTTACAGTATTCTGATATCTGGATTGCTTTAGAGCAATCCTTTATTGGTATTTCTGTGATGATGTAGTTGATGTGGAATTTACTGACATTCTTCTTCTTTTTCCATTTTTGATTTATGAACTGTAGCTTACCAACATAAAGTAGTAGAATTCCAAGACAACTATCTAATTCGTAGTCATTAAATATTCTCACTTTTGCACAATTAGAGTAAATGTGGAAACTGTGATTTTTTGAGATTGTAATTCACATTGTGAATCTACGGTTTAATATGTGCATCTAAATTATCTAATATTTTATCAACTACTACATTTATAATTATATATTTCAAATTAATAGAAATTCTTTCATTAGTTGCCTATATAGATGTATGCATGAGTGTGTATATGTGTTTGCAATTTTAATTATTCTGTATAACAGATGTAAGTCATTTTTCACTTACAGCAATAGTTTTCATTATTTCCAGTGATGTGTATCTTTCAACTAATATTTTTTTCTAGTTGATAATGCAGCAATTTTTTAAAATTCACTACTTGAAAAAGTAGCATGGGTGAGGTCCTGGGTCAGAGAGAGGGAGAAAAAAATAGAAAGAAAGAGGGGAGAAAAATAGATCTAGATGCAGATATTATACGTCTCATAAAAATTAACTCAAAATCTAACATAGACTTAACTGTAAAATGAAAACTTACATAATTTCTAGAACAAGACATAAGAGAAAATCTAGGCAAACTTGTGTTTGATGATTCTTGGCCAGTTTTTATAGAAAAATCAAAAGTACAATCCATGAAAAAAATCAGTCATTTAGGTTTTACAAAATTTAAAATACCTATTCCATGAAAGACAATCCTAAATAAATGAAAAAAGAAGACACAGGCTTAGAGAAAATACTTGCAAAAAGTATATCTTGTATAATATTTCATTCAAAATATACAAGGAACACTTACACTCAACAATAAGAAAACAAACCAATGAGAAAATGGTCAAAAATTCTGAACACACAACTCAGTAAAGAAGATATACAGGTGGCAATAAAACATATAAAGAAATAAGCATTATCATAGGTTATTAAGAAATCACAAATTAAAAGAATGATATAATATTATTCACCTATTAGAATGACTACAACTCAAAAACCTAACCATTCCAAATGTTGAAGATACAGAACAACAGGAAGTTTCATTCATTGCTAGCAGGAATTCAAAATGGTATAACTACTTTGGAAAACAGTCTGTTAATTTCTTACAAAATTAAATGTAGTCTTACCATAGGATCTAGCAATCATTCTTCTAGGTATTTGAATGATTGAGTTGAAAATTTATTGTCAATCCAAAAATAGATACACAAATGTTTATGGTAGTTTTATTCATGACCACCCAAATCTGGGAACAACCAAATTGTCCTTCAGTAGGTCAATTGATAAACAAACTCTGATTGACATTCTGGAAGACTAAAAATTATAGAAATAGTAAAATGATCATTAGTTATTCAGGGTTTGATGGGTTAGGTGGAGGGTGGACTATATGAAATATAGGAGATATATTAGGACAGTTAAATGATTCTGTTGGATATTGAAATGGTGAATACCTGATTTTATGAGTTTGTTAAAAGCCACAAAATTGCAACACAAAAAATAACCCTCAGTGTAGACTGTGGACTTTAGTTGAAAATAATATATCTGTATTTCGTTTATTACTTGTAACTTTTCACAATAGTGCAAGAATTTATTAATATGAAAAGTGTGTAAAGGGAGGGGTTACATAGGGGTTTCTATATTACTTGTTCAATTATTTTTCCTTTAAATAACATAACGACTCCATCCAAGACTAGAAAAAGAAAGTTACATCAATTATAAAGAGGGCCGGTGAGATAGCTCAGCGGCATAAGCGCCTGCCTGGCAAGCACGAGGTCCTGAGTTCCACTCCTGGAACATACTTAAAGGAAAAAAAGGACCAGTGATATCGCTCAGAGGCACAAGAGCTTGCTGGCAAGTGTGAGATCCTGAGGTCGACTCCTGGTACACACACACACACACACAAAAAAAAAAAAAAAATATATATATATATATATAAATCCTAAAAATAAAGATGAGAAAACAGACTATTTAAAAGAAGAATATTGAAAGATTACATATATGCATTCATAAAAGGGGGACTCCAAAGAATTGAGAAAATAAAGATGCCTCATTTTGCAACTAGTAAGAGGAATGCAAATGAAAACAACAATGAAGTAAGTTTGTGTATTTTTAGATAGGGAAAATTAGGAAATCAGAGAAATTAAGTTTTAAAGTTGTTAAGGGAACAAGAATTATACATTTATGTAAATATATATGTAAATGCATTTATGTAAATTATCCACACTCATAAATATGTTAACCAACATTGTATATATTAAAAAATGTCTAGTATACAAAGGCATGTAATACACACCTTAGGTAGATGTCTGTAGAGGGAAAGAAGTGAGAGACAGAAAATAAAATCTGAGCACTATGATAAATTCAACTCCATGCCTAAAGTCCAAATATTACTTTTTTATTTTGTATTTTTTATTAGTACATGTTTGCAGTATCTAATGATTACAATTATCATGGAGCATTGGTACATGTACTTAATATATCTTAATTCTTTTTTTCTCGTTTTTTAATCCCCTACCCTTCTCCACTCTCCCTGCTCCTTCCAACCAGAAAATCTTTAAAGAAAATTGGTTATTGAGATAAATTGTGTACTGTGCTCAAAGTGGCAGCTGAGCTATTTCTGAATGTCCTGACACAAGCTGTTTCGGTGAAAGTTGGGAGAGGTGTTGAAATCAAGAGAGAGAAGCAAGTAACTAGTGATCACAGGGTGAAATGGTAGAGTCCATGCCAGGAGACTAGGTATCTTAGGAAGTGATGAAGAAAAGAAGAAAAAGTACAAAAGTGTGAACATTTAAATGAGGCAAAAATGTATAATAAAAATGTAAAATGACTGGATTCTGTTTTTAAATTAGAAATGTCCAGTGCTAGAGAGTTATGGTTAAGAAAAGGATTCTAAGAAGTGAATTTTAAAAATTGGAATTGTCTTCATAAGTTAAAGATGGTAAAGATAAGTTATGCAGGAACCCAATAAAAAATGTAGAATAATAAACTAATATTAAAATGGGTGATGATATAAAATAGATACAGAAATTATACAAATAAATAAAATTTAAAATAACCCGTAAAGAGGCAACATTGTGTAGTGGTTAAGACTAAGAGTTGGGTGTTGGAAAACTGAGACACTTAGAATGGATCTAAATTTACCTTCCCTATGAATATAGAACTTAAAATGGCTTTCAGGAAATACTGTTTCAGCTCTGTACTTAAATGAACTGAAGCAAAACAATCACTGGTATATGGGGTCATTGTCAGTAACATTTTAATTATCTTGGTTATATTCACAATACCCAGCAGAGAACTGTGTGAACATTTAAATATCCAAGAGTGAGGAAATCAATAGACTATTAAGGATGAATAGATAAGAAATAATATATGTTAAAGAATTACTTAAAATAAAAATGTGTCAGTGAGATAAGTGCTTAGCGTCCCAGAAATGAAACAAAAAGGAAGTATTAAGAGAAAGATGTTAATTCCAAATAGTTTTCTAATCAAATTCTAATTTAATAAAGGAGTGTCAAGTATTATAAACCACAGTCTTGTAGATAACATTACTTTCGGGTTACATATAAAAATATTGAAGACTAGAAATGAATATAAAATTTTCCTAAATACACACATCTTGCTGACAGATCAAGGATTATCCAATTCTAAATTGAGAGTTCCTTCAACTGTGTAAAATTCATATCACCAGTAAGTGCTACACTTAAACTTGTCCTTTGTGAACATTTGGTAGGATGAAGCCTCTGTCACTGCTAGCCGAGAAACGCTACATGAGGTAGAAGTTTGCCAGGAGCCCTGAGATTATTCACATTTGGATGCGTGGGCGGGAGAACACAAGCCACAGCTGCTGCCCCTCCATGGTCCAGTGCGCAGAACTGGGAAAATCCAAAATGTTCTTTTTTTTTTTTTAATGAACAACTAGTCCCAAAGGAATCACTGAAGAGAGAAAGCAGACTTTAAACTGAACCACAAAATCATTTCAGGGCTAATTAGATGCTACGAATGTGGAAAAGAAAATTTGATTTTGCAGTGTTTTTAGAGCGAGAAAAGAGTGAACTGGCCAACTGTTCTGTCCACAGCAAACCATGTCACCCAGCCCGGCACTGTTTTCCCTTCCTTCCATTCTTTGACCAGCAAGACCTTCACCGCACTTGTGAAGTTACTCAAGGAAAGAGAGTAATTGTCCTCTCTAATCATTGTAAAATGCCCCTTTGGCCGAGGCCAGTGAGAGCGAAACTTTTAGAGACCGAGTGTCAAACTGCAACCCAAAACCCACTTATTTATCACAAGGTGCCAACACGGAATTAAACCTGAATACTGAGGTTTTAGTTTAGAAAAAACAACTAAAGACTTCCAGGAGTTTTCCCTTTTTACCCTCTTTGTTGTGTTTTGTTTAACTTTTGATTTGCCCTTGGCAAGAAAAATAATCTTAGCAATTTTTATAAAGATGCTTACTAGTTATTCCACCATCAAGATATTTCTTTTTTAAAAAAAATGATTTTTGTTGGTACATTTTAGGTATACATAATGATCACATTCATGATAGGGAATTTGTATTAGTACCTGATATAATATGATTCTTTTTCACATTCCCCTACCCTCCCTTCAAACCCTCTTCCCCTCCTTATTTACAAAAGCTTTGTTTCCATTTTTCCTTCTTTTCTCATTTTTTTTTACTTTTCCCTTCCTTCCTTTCCTCCTCCCCCCTCCTTTATTCTCCTTCCCATTTGCACATTTCTTTCCTATTTCACAATATCCATTATGCATTTTGGTCCTTATTTACACTTTTGGTTTCTCACACCAGAGAAACAATGCGGTATTTATACATGTGTGTCTGATTTATTTCACATAAGAGTATGGTCTCAAGATGCATCCGTTTAGCTATAAATGTCTCAAGCTTATCCTTCTTTATGGCTGAGCAGTACTCCATTGTATTAAAAAAAAAAAAGAAAAACTTCTTTTTTCATTTAGCACTTGATGGGCATTTGGGCTGTGTCCAAGATTTGGCTATTACAAACTGTGCAGCTATAAACATGGGTGTGCATATATTCCTGCAGTATGATGCTTTAATTCTTTCAGGAAGATACCAAAAAAGGGAATAGCTGCGTCAAATGGGAATTCCAGTCTCAGTTTTTTGAGGAATCTCCACACTGGTTGCTATAGTGTTTGCACCAGTCTACAATCCCACCAACAATGGCAAAATATTCCTTTTTCCTCACAGCCCCACCAGCATTTGTTATTGGTTGATTTCTTGATAAGAGCCGTTCTTTCTGGGATGAGATGGAATCTCAGAGTTGTTTTAATTTGCATTTCTCAAATGACCAATTATGTTGAACTTTTTGTATATATGTATTTGCTGTGTATATTTGTTCATCTCAGAAGTGTCTATTCATTTCAGATGCCCTTTTTTTATTGGGTCTTTAAATTTGGGGGGTCTGTTTTGTGTGTGTGTTCTTTATTTATTCTAGATAGCACTGCTTTGTCTGAGGAACAACTGACAAAAATTTTTTCCCACACTGTGTGTTGTCTCTTCACTCCATTGGTGGTTTCTCTTGCTGTGAAAAAGCTTTCTAATAAGATGAGACCCCATTTGTTGATTCTTTGTGATTGTTTTTGTGTGATCAAGGTTTTGTTCATGAAGTCTTTGCCTATACCAATGTCTTCAAGAGTTATACCTATTTTCTCTTCCAGCAGATGTAATGTTTCTGTTTTAATATTTATATCTTTTATCCATTTCAATTTTAGTTTAGTGCATGGTGAAAATATGGGTCTAGTTTTAATCCCCAGCATGTGGAAAGTTTACCCAGTTTCTCCAGCACCATTTATTAAAAAGGCTACCTTTCTTCCGGTGTAGGTGTTCAGCACCTTTGCAAAGGTAAGGTGGCAAAGTATGTTTGTGGTTGTTTCTGCATCTTCTAATCTATTACATTTATTCTCAGGTCTGTTCTGGTATGTCTTATTGGCATTATTGTTTAATTGTAGAAACTGTCTAATTTCTTCTTTAATTTTATCTGTGACCCGCTGGTTGTTCAGGAGGGTGTTATTTAATTTCCATGTGTTTATGAATTTCTTGTGGCTTCTTTTGCCACTGATTTCCAATTTCATTACACTATGGTCTGATAATATGCATGGGGTAATTTTAATTCCTTTGCATTTACTTAATCATGTTCTATGAGCTACTATGCGATCTATTTTGGAGAACATCCTGTGTGCAGCTGAGAAGAATGTGTATTCTGATGTTGTGGGGTGGAACACTGTAGATATCTCCTAAGTCCATTTGATTTGTTCAAAAGTTTGGTTCAGTTCTCTAATATTTCATTGTTGTCTTTTTGTCTAGTTGATCTATTTGTGATAGTGTGGTATTTTGCTCCCCCAACACCATTTTATTAATGCTTATTTGATTTTTCATGTCCATTAATATTCGTTTTATATATATTTGGGTGCACTGGTATTTGGTATATAGATATAGATTCAGATGTAGATATAGATATTTATAATTATGATTGTTATCTCTTTGCTTTGGATTGTTCCCTTTACATACATGTAGTAACCTTCTTCCTCTCCCTTTACAAAGATATAGTAACTTTCTTCCTCTCCCTTAATCAGTTTGGCTTGAAATTCACTTTATCTGCAAATAGAATAGCTACCCCTGCTTTTTTCCAGGTTCCTGTCACATGGAGTATTGTTTTCCATCTTTGACTTTCAGTCTATGAATTTCTTTTTCAATTAAGTGTGTTTCTTGTATGCAGGATATTGTTGGATCTTGCTTCTTGATCCATTCTGCCAGTCTGTTTCTTTTGATTGGTGAATTGAGACTATTAACATTGATGGTTATAACTGTCAAGTTATTTTACTATTGTTGGATACCTTTTTTGCTCCTCTGTTTAATTGTTTGCCTTGCCTGGTGGATTCATTATGTTGGACTTCATGGAGTTGTAATCCTTGTTATCTCTTTTGAGAAGGTCCTTCAGAACATTTTGGAATGATGGTTTGGTGTTCATGAATTTTCTCAGGCATTCTTTGTCATGGAAGTATCTTATGTCTCCATCAATTTTGAAAGACAGTTTTGCAGGGTACATCAATCTGGGTTGGAGGTTGTTTTCTTTTAGGGCCTAAAATGCATCACTCCAAGCTCTCCTTGACTTGATGGTTTTTGTTGAGAAGTCAGTTGTGATTCTGATGGGCTTTCCAGTATAGGTGATTTGCTTCTTTTCTCTAGCAGTTTTTAATATTCTGGTCTTGTGTTGAATTTCTGAAATCTTGACTATTACATGCCTTGCTATTGATTTTTTTGTTTTGGATCATGGCTAATACACCTCCCTTATCTGTATGTCAAATTCTTTTCTCCTGCCAAGAGGTCTGTGAACAGGTTTATTATGTTGTTTGCACTATCTCCTGCTTTTCCATTGACAATCTTATGTTATTCTTCTTTGCATCATCTAGCAGCTGCTGGATTGACTTCTCATAGTCCTTTGTTATTTTTAATAAATCTTTCTTTTCATGATTGCTAATCGCAGTCCTGTCTTCTACATCTGAGATTCTGTCCTCACATTGGCTCATCCTGTTGCATATATTTTCAACAGAATTTTAATCTCCTGGATATCTGTTTGAATCTGTTTCATGGATTCCAATTCTTTCCTATCTTGGGCATTCATGGTTTCCATCATTTTCCTAAGCTCCTCTGTTTTTTTATCTTTGTCTGCTCTAGAGTCACTAAGCATGTGTTTCGTTATCATCTCCATCTCTGTAGTTATCTGAGAAATTATTTCTGATTTGATTTTTTTCTAGAGCCTTGTTCATTTGCTTTGTTACTTCCACTGTTACCACTTCAGAGGAGCCAGTAGGTGGCTTTCAAATTGTGCCACCTCATTGCCCCTTGGGTATGCCTTTGGTCATTTGGATGTCTGGGGTTGCATCTTGTTTAAGTGTCTTCTTGTTTTCTTTTTTTTTATAGTTTAATTTCTGGCTTGATTCTTGTAAACTGCCTATGATGAGTAGCTTTATTGTTAGTATTTAGAACCCTTAGGAAATGACTATTTCTTACAGGTGTCTTTCAGGTGTAGCTGGCTTTGGGTTTTGAGTCTGTTGCAAGATCCTACCTCTTCAATTTATTGGGGATGACAAGTTGTTGCCTACTTGGCACAGCCCCTGGTTCTTTGGCACTGGCCTATAGTAATTTTTGTGACTCTCAGGCAATCTCAGTCTTGGAATACCAGGAAGAACAACTGGTTAGAACAACTATATCACTTTGGCTAACATGGTACAATCAGCAATAACAATAGCATCAAACACAGCCTAGAAAATGACAAACTGAGGTAACTATTAATTTGCTAGCTTTAACAGTATGAACTAGATTTGTGGTTATATAACAAAATTTAAAACAAACAAGAAAATTATATATAGTAAATAAGCTCTCGATATGACAATTTTACCCTCAGGGAAGAAAGTTTAAAAGGGGTTGGGAGGAAAAATAGATAAATAGAAGATGAGGAAGATATTAGAAGCAAGGTTGGAGGACAAAGGAGGACAAAGGAAAATCACACAAACTTTGGGAAACTGGTGAAGACAGTAGGGAAAGAGAGAAGGAAGAAAAAAGAACAGAACAACAACCACAAAAAACTAAAAACCCATGTTCACACTCATCTAGAAACAAGAACAAGCAATGAAGAACAAACAAACAAACAAAAACAAAAAACAAAGGAGAGAAAAAGAAAAGTCTACTTCAATTTGTGTCTCTGCTGTCACTGCTACACAGCATGGGCAAAGTCCAGATCCATGTTGATTAATCCCAGCAAGCCAGCAGTAGATTTACGGCAGGGTAATGGATAATCCCAGTGAACCTGCACATTTATTTCCCCTGAAGTTCAGGCTGGTTTCTGGCCATAAGGCCGGAACCAGACCCGTTCAGCCTGCAGCAATTAGTGCACCTTCTATGGGCTTGAAGTTGGCTGGGGGTCACTAGATGGAACCAGCAGTTCTGAATTCTGAGCTCAGTTGGCCCCTCTCCAAGATGGCTCCTGGCCGATTACTCTCTCCCACGGGACCTCTGAACCCACACCACTCACCAGCCACTGCAGTCCTCCACATCCACCAATCCCTTCCACTGGTGCCTCTCTCCATGGAGGCCTCTGTGGTGCCCAGCAATCACCTTGCATCTGCAGGTTTGAGCTGCCTCCTTCCACACAGTGAATCCGGGCTCAGGGAGGAGGAGGTGGCAGGTGGCCACCTCCTTCTTTGTTGAAGTTTCTCCCTTTGCTCTACCCATGGGCTTCAATTCTCACTTCAGGTCCTTCCTGGGTCCAGGGGACCCACTTCCTTCTTTCTTCACTTCCTTACATTGCTATATTCCAGTGTCTGGACAATAAATCTCAGAAAGTCTCTTTCTCTGCTGCTCACAATTCCGCCTTCTTCCTGGAAGTCCCCATCATCAAGATATTTCTTATCAAAAATATTCAAATTGTGAAATCAGTTCTCCTTTTCTCTTTTAAAAAATCCAGTGTTCTACAACCTTTTCATTTGATTTTAAAGCCTGTGATCCTGGTATACTGGCTTATTAGATTTAAAACTTGTTTTGTAAGATTATGGGAGTTTCTACAATCACATCATCTATGAATAAAAATGGTTCTATCAGTACTTTTTCTATTCTGCATATATTTTATTTCTCTTTTTTATTGTTTTTGAAATAGCTTGGGTTTCTATCAGAATGTTAACTAGTGGTGGTGAGAAAGAACATCATTGTCTTGTTGCTGTTCTTAACAGAGAACACATCTAGTTTGTTAGCATTGATTATAATGCCACTATTAAGTGTTTTGTAGATGTTTATTATCAGGCTGATGTAGCTTCCTTCTACTCCTACCATGCTGAGAATTTTCATCATAAATAAGGTGAATTTTCTTAAGTGTGTTTTTTTACATTAATTGTATGATCATAGTATTTTTCTTCTTTAATCTGTTAATATGTTGAATTAATTGACATATTTTTGTGTTGAACTAACCTTTCCTAGCCACAATAAATCCCACTTTATCAGAGTACATAGTATTATTTTATACATTGTTATATTCAATTTAGTAAATTTTTAAGAATTTTTAAATTTTACTTTATATTACTCAGTATTATTTTAGTTACTCCATTTTATTTCACATTTTTTTTGTTTCAGTCTCTTTTTTAACTCTTTCTGGTATTCCAATTATGTATGTGTTATACCTTTTGAACACCCCCCCCAGCAAGTTTTGCATGTTTTGTGATAGTTTCATTTTTTATACTCTTTACATTTCAGTTGGGAAAATTTCTGTTAATCTATTTTCAAGCTCCATCACCACATTCTTTTGCTCTGTCAAGTCAACTAATATGCCTGTCAAAGGAGTTTTTCATTTATTTTATAATGATTTTGACTTCCCTTATTTTCTTTTTATTTTTATGTATTACATGTAGATATAATAAAGAAAATATAAAAATTACTCCTCTAGGAAGAAAAACAAAATTTCATAACAAAATAATTAGAAAATAACAATAGCTAATACACTGTGTACCATAATCTTAAAAGAATGACCAAAATGTTACTCAGAGAAAAAGTCATGGACAGAAAATACTCTCTCCTTCTTATTATTTCTTAGTTTCTATCTCTCTGTATGCATAAATCTTCTATTCTTACATGTTGTATATTTTTATTAGAACACTTACTATGTTAGCCATAATTGCTTTATATTTCTTATAATTTCAAAATCCATACGATATCTGAGTTTGGATCTGATGTATTTATTATATTTCAGACTAAATTTCTCGTGCCTTTTGACTTATCTTGGATCTGTATGTTTGTTTAAAGCAAAACATGTCATCAGATGGTAGGAACTAAGACAAATGGTCCTTCCATTGGAGGATTTATGTCAACTTGATAGGAGTTGAGCTTTGTTTAATATCACTGTAGCAATCAGTATCAAAGGCAAAAAGTTCCTTTAGGGTCATTATTTTGTCTCCCCTTATGACTGGTTATCTTAATTTCTCCCCCAAAGGGGCTACATCTTATAACTCTTTATATGCACACTTACATTGAATTAGTATGATTTAGTAAGGTATAAGGGATGGGAAGAATCCCACAAATGTTTCTACACAAGTGTTTATATAACAATATAATTTATTCACCCTGCCTCCTACTCTCTTTCTTGTCTACCACATTTCCAATATTTTTCCATGAATCTCTGAATCCTATTGACAGTTCATCCCCCTTAGGAGAAATAGGAAAAGAGGAAAGGCAAGAATTAAAGAGATGGGCCGGTGAGATGGCTCAGCAGCGTAGGTGCCTGCCTGGCAAGCGCGAGGGTCCGAGTTCGACTCCCGGAACCCACATACGAAAAAAGGGCCGATGATATCGTTCATGCGGCACAGGCGCCTGCTGGCGCGTGAGGTCCTGAGGTCGACCCCCGGTACCCACAAAAAAAAAAGGATTAAAGAGATGCCCTTCCCTTGATGAAACAATACTCTGGCAAAGTCCTTTCCCTAAGGAGTAGGTTTTTGTTAGGGAAAGACTCTGGGAATAGTTCACAAAAATTACCCTTCCTGTCCACCCCTGTCAGAGCCCTGAGGAACTAATTCCGGGGTTTTCTGCATGAGAACTTGGGGATCCCTAGGAGTTAAAATCTACAAATATGTGTCTCCTCCCCTCACCACATCCATGAATTAAGCCCCCAGGAGCCTCTCATCAGCCTCAACTTTTCTTAGCAATTGTAAAATCTGACATTTACATCTTTCTACCAGTTAATGGGTCCAGCAATCTCTATTCTGGAGAAGCAGCTCTCGCCTGTGACTCTGGATGCACCTGTCTCTCCAGATTTCAGTGTGGCACTTTGCCATGTGACTCCAATTCTCTAATGTGTCTAAGAAGTCATGGATTGATTTCAAGTATGCATAGCTGTTTCTTCGTCTAAGATAAAGCACCAGGATTTTCCAGGTTCTTTATATGTGTGAGCCGAAAGCGGACATTTACTTGTTTTTTAAATTTTCTTCTGCAATGCTGGCTGATTTTATAATGACAGCAGAATTAAACACAATGGATTTCTTGCCAGCATCTGGAGAACACACTAGTGATATGGATAAGAATGACTCAGGAAATACAAGATAGCAAAAGAACCACATGCAATACTTTTGATGAGATTAAAGTGTGAACTGTGCTGTAAAAATTAGGAGAGCCCTTCTGAAAAACAACTGAACTTGATGCACAGACCTAGGTAATATAGAACCTTGATCTACAATCCACATACTTACAAAATTTAAACCAGAAGTGGTGCTTAAAATTTTCTTTTACTGGGCCGGTGATATAGCTCAGCAGCATAAGCGCCTGCCTGGCAAGTGCGAGGTCCTGAGTTCGGTTCCCAGTACCCGCATATAGAAAAAAAATAACAAAAAAAAAATTTTATTTTACTAACCTACTAATTAGTGCCTACTAATTTTATCAAAGGTATTAAAGTGAAGCCATTGTTTTAACTAAAATAATCTAGCTATGAAAAAATTAATTTATAGGAGGGTAACTGTATTTGATATACTTGACAAAGAAAACCAGATAGAGAAGTTATTCTGTTCTTCAACTCTTATTTTCCCAATCACTTAAATAAAAATGTGCATAAATATACATGAACCACTGATTGAAAATATCTGTTTCTATTGAGAAACAAAAGAAATATTTAACATAATTCTTTCCCTTTTTGGTATGTTGGAATAACCTTGTCCTAAAATTTTTATCATCCATAACTATAGCATCTCCACCAAACTCATCCATATCTTAAGTGAAAACTGAAAGCCAGAAACACAGCACTTGCTTGTAGGACGGTGTCAATGATGACTGAACCAGTAATCTAAGAATCAAGTGTCCACTATTCTCTAATGACAGAAGTCTCACACTTGTAGCAAAAAAATTTCCCAAATTCATTTTTATATTCATTTCAATATTCAAGGATATTGAAGCATTGGAAAAAGAATGTGCTCTATATCATAGGGCTATTAAGGAAATGTACTTTCAGTGTACAACACTGACTTTATTATAGTGTCAATGTTTATTAAGTATATACTTGTTATATAGCTTTATTAATTATAACTAGAGTTTTAAAATGTAGCAAAAATTGCAAAATACCCAGTTAAATTTGAATCCTCTATGAATAACAAACATTTAGGTATGTCTCAAATATTTCTAGAAACATACATAGTTATATAAAAAATTATTCATTGTACAAAATTCAAATTTAACTGAGTTTTCTGTATTTTACCTGACAGTCTTATTTGTATATTATTGCTTATTTCCATGTTCCAGAATAGAGAACAGAGGTGAAAAGTGTCACAGAGCTATTGAAAGTAAAGTAATGTGCATTAGGGGATAACACTGCTATTTGTAAGACAGTCAAAACCAGAGTCATGGAGAGATTATGTAATGCTACTGTTCTGGTCGCACTTCAAATTTATGAAGAGAAAATGGCTGGAACTTCACAGCCTTCTGTCTATATGAGTTTGTTTGCAAGACAGTTTCTCACCACCTGCACCTGAGCTCTTTGCCTTTCTTTCTGCCCAGGAATTCTCCAGCATCTCAGGATTTTGCCAGCCTGCCCCAGGAGCAACCTAGAAGTGTTGGAGAGGTGTGCCCCCAGGATTCTTAGCCAATAAGAAAGAGAAAAGGGGAAACAGTTGCCTGGCCTCCCTATCCTTCTAGAAGGTCACCAGCAGAAGAGAGCCCAGTGGTTCATAATGACAGCCTGCACATTAGTGTACTCCGTTCTTCCCTATTTTACAACTCCACTTCCTCACCTGTACACTCGCAGATGCCTGTGTTCAAATCCTTGTTCCAAGGATTCCATTTACTGAAATGTAAACCAAGCCATTGCTCTGGTGAATAAAATAGAATGAACCAAAAAGGCTATATTCCAATTCTACTTCATGGAGACCTTGAGGAGCTGAAGGATTTTCACTGTTCACTTTATAAGAAAACATGGTTTCCAGCAAAGCAGCTTCAGATTGAGCAGAGACAGCAATAGAACTGACCTTCCTGAGATAGAATATTGGGAGTTCAGGTTCAAAACAGTGGTAGTTGATAGGAAATAAGGGTCATTCAGAGCAGTCTTCTTTGCTCTCACTCTTTGCCCTTTCATTATAACTGTCTTCCCCAGGCCACAAATACCTGCTGCCCTATCTCCTGTTCAGCTTTTCCTTTATTATAACAGATTCAATCTTTAGTCTCAATGAAATATTGATGTGCTCTCTGAGAAGGGCAGCCCAAACTTCTGTACTTTTTTTGAATTATGTGGCTGTTTTCTTCAGGCCACCACCGAACTGCAGCTCTCACAGAATGACCTCTTCCGCACCTCCTCAGGAAAGCAGTTAGTGTGCCTTCCAATTTCATGGGGCTGTTACTTCTATTGACATTTATCCTAGAAGCCAAAAAAAGTTAGTGATCTCACTAATGACAAACTCCCCCTGTGAGATCATGCTGGACAGAAATATAAGGCTTCTGTCTTTCTGAAATTAGACTAGATAAGGTCAGTAAGAAATCATGTTGGAAATATGTTCATCTGAAACAAATAATGAATCAATTTATCATAATGACTAACGTGGAGAGAGTAGTTATAAGTGATAGAAGTGTTTTATTTCTATCAAACTTTTATTTGCTTATACGATTTTTTCTACACATCAGCCACATAAGTCATTTGTATAATAATTACCAAAAATGTACAATCTTATACATAAGAAATTTTATATTTTCATAATTTATAATTCATTAAGCTTTTGGATCAAGCCCCTATTTATCAGATGGAAATCCCCATCTTCTTACAAGTGGCTAGAGAAGAGTTGTTACCTTATTTGAAATTTTCCAGTTCTTAAGATGCTAAGGAGTCATTTTCGTAGTGTTACTGGTATTTCACCAAGGAAAAATAATACTAAGATGCCGTGTTCAGAATATTCCAGTAGCATTACAATATTAAATCAATAAACCAGTATTGAAAACTATATATTTTTAATAAAAGAAATGTTCTTCTATTTGGGCCTTTTTATATTTCTGCTATAACATTTTTCAACAATTTTAAAGTCTAAAGCCTTTAAATTTCTTAGATATCTAGGTATATTCTTAATAGTGTTCTCTCTTAAAAATGCATCTGAAATTAACACTATATCATGCTATGGCAAGGTGAGTCCATATTTTCATCATTAGGTGTTTATCTATGCATAACCAGTTCTGAGAATCTGAAATATTTGTTAAAGCTTTTTGAGGCAGACTTAACTCTGTTTCAAGAAAAACATAAGCATTTGGGAGAAGGAAAGATGCTGGCTAATTTTGAGGAGGACTATGATATCTACACTTACAGCTATCATCTGCAGAACTAAATGGAAGCTGTGGAAATAGGAAGACATCGTAAATGACAGATATTTATTATCTATACTGTGACCCCAGAATTTCCCTCCATTTTGGTTTAACAGAATCTGCAATTAATTATCCCTCCAGGGAACTTTAGAGAACATTCTCATTTCCATTTTCTGCAAAATATGTGAATAATTTTCTAGAAGAGAATCAATAAGGCTAATTTCAGCCTCCTTTACCTCCAACTGTACCTACTAACTATTGTTCAATCCCCATCACATCTACTGGAAAATGAAAACCTTGGTATTAATGATAGAAAATCAATTGTTTTCTCTGCACTCTACAGTATATAAGGTGCTTGCAACATATACTAAAATGTATATTAGTTACTCTGTTAATCACATAGTACTTATCACACTGTAAAGGCTGTTTAATTTTCTTCCTTGTTTAACTCAAGTGAATCAGGGAGATATTCTTAGACTGTGTAGACATCGCCATGGCATCAGGGAATTTTGCCCTTTCTTCCAAGTCATTAGTGGTTTGACCTCCACTCATTGCTACTTGTACTGCACAGCCATAATTAGACTGGCTCCAATTAAATTGACAGCTAAATTACACATTAGCCCTAGCAGAAGACATAAAACTATGTAAGTTGTTGTTTTGGGAGAAGAGAAGGACTTCAAAAGAGTCCTTCCAATATGTGGATTTCCTAGGAAGACCCACTTCTAGAAATTCTTAAAAGATTTATTTTTTAAGCCCATGATAAAGAGGAATTTAAGGGAAAAAAACAAAAACCAAAAAACATAGACGTTTTCTATAAAGTAAAGTAATGAATTCTCCCCTTCCTATCTCCAGAGATGAGAAAAGGGATCTTTTCATCCAATGGTGTGTTGGAACTAGTTTGTAGCAGCAACAGGAAGCCAATTACATGAATCGTTGGTGCCCACATCATGCTGGCAGGTATAAATCAATCGGCACGATGGGGGCATTTACATTAAGCATGCCTGAGCTTCACTGAGTGAGTAGGAATTGGCCACACATCAAATAAAATATAGTTAATATGCAAGTAACAATACTTCATTTTTGTATTTCAATTTATTGCATTATTGAATGAAATAACACAATAAGCCCAAGACTAATAATTAAATAAAAAACTTACATGTCTACTTAATAACAACAGACATCTGACATCACAGGCACACGTGAATGTGGGTATACACAAGTAAGTTCAAATATCATTATGGATCATCCTTTCTTTTTGTTTTTGCAATAGTAGGAGTTTGACCCACAGCCTTCACACTGAGTTACATACCCAGCCCCTCCTTTTAAAATTTTTTTCAAACAATCTAAGTTGCTAAAATGCCCATGTTGGGCTCAAACTTCCAATCCTCTTGCCTCAGTCTCCCAGAGTGTTGAGAATATAGGCACGAGCCACTGCACCCAGCTTAATCCCGCCTTTTACTTACCAAACTACACAAGCAATAAACCCTGACACATACGGGTTTCCACTGAGGCACAGGGAGCAGAGTTAGCACTGTGTGGTCCACCCACAACACACAGGGTTGCATCATTGCCTAGGCAGCACCTCACTCCAACACCACACAATTGAGTCATGTGGAATATTGCTGAAATCTCTTAAATATGTTAAAATTTAGATCTTCTGAAGCCACAACACTAGCTGTTCAGGGCCATGAGTAGGACACCCCTGATTTACGCTAGGAAAATTATAAAATAACACCAATAAAGTCCTTATCTCCAGAGGACTGGTTGCTACACCTTTGCCAGCACAGCTCTGCTCTTACTGAAGGATGTGTTTGATGAGTTAACTGCAGAGGCAATGCGGGCAGGATGCCCTGGCCCAGTTATGAAGCACACAATTCTCCGAGAGCTGACACCTCAAGCAGGTTTCACAGGGGCTAGTTACCAATGATGCCACATTCACCAAGTGAAAGTTCTAGTCACACCATCATTTCAGTCATTCGCAAATTTTATTTCATCTTCAGAATTTAACTTATCTCTTCCACTATCACTACAAATACCAAAATTAGCCACCTGAAATGCAGTGTCAACAGTTAGATTTTTTTTCTGAATTCATAGGTAATTCATTTGTTTTGACAATATGTAGGTCAGAGTAGAATGTATTCTCACACTCACGCACACACAGTTTTTTGTTATATTGTTTAAGAGATGTTTTGCTTTTTTTTTTAGATCTAGGATGATTATGAATGCCAATAGTGAGTGGCAGGACTTAGTTAACTACTGCATTTGAGAAGGTTGGAGGAAATATCCCTAAATCACAAATAGACCAGCTGTCTGAAGAATGTCAGTACGTAACATCTGTGTTAACTGTAATCTACTCAGTTCGCTTTAGCTATGAGTTATATAAATAAGAACCAGTTATTCAGAGCAACTCTCATGGCACATGATCTAAGTTATAATTATGAGAGAAAAAAGGAAAGAGATATTTCTTGAGGAAACTTTTTAGAGCACTTTTAAAGTTTATAGAAAAATTGAGGGGAAAATACTGAATTCCCTCCACACACAGAGAATTCCCCACTATCAATATCAACACTTGAGTAGTACGTTTCTACAATTCAATGAAGCAGCATAATTACCCAAAGTTCACCACATGCGTTAGGATTCGCTCTTGGTGTTACACATTCTGTAGATTTTGACAAAGGTATAATGGCTTCTGTCATTGTATAATCATGCTGAAAATTTCATTGCCCTTAAAGTCCTCTGTGATCTGTCTTTCCATCCTCCTTTCCTTGACACCACTGGCAACCACTTTTTGCTGTTTCCATAGTTTAGCCTTTTCAAGAATATCTTATGGTTGGAAGCATACAGTATGGAGCATTTTAGATTGGACTCTTTCATTTAGTAATATGCATTCAAGTTTCTCTTTGTCTCCTCATGGTTTCATAGCTCATTTCTTTTTAGTGCTGATTCATATTCCATTGCATAAATAAATGTAGCACAGTTTCCTATCTAGTCACTCGAAGGACATCTCAGTTGCTTCCAAGTTCTGGCAATTAAATGTAAATATTCAGTGCAGACACTGTGTTGGCATACGTTTTCAATTCACTGAGAAAGGTATCTTAAATCAGAGCTATCACAGTAAACTGAAAATGTGTGGCAGCTATACCCATCAGGGTACATTAGTGCCCAGGGTATAAGACTCTACATGAACATCACTGATCCAGATCATACAAGTTCATTCAGAATAGTTCTGTCTACATTCTCATAAGCAGCACAATTGCTGCAAAGAACCCTGATCTTAAAAAATTTTATTGCTCATATTTAGTCTCTCTGTTTGTTCATATGACAGATCAAGTTCATGTGTGAGAAAGATTTGGAACTTGTTATTCCTTCTGCAGGGAGCACTACTCTTTTGATTCTTTCCACAATTTCAGCGTGTGACTCCAGCTCTCAGCTTAAATGCACATTTCTACAGCTATCCCTGACAACACTCTAGGAAGCATCAGGCCCCGACATATTTTACTATGGTTTATAAGAGTTCCCTGCTTTCTTCTTCAATAAATTATACTTAGAAACAATGAAGAAAATAAGGATAACCCCTAATTTACAGTGATTCTACTTAGGACTTTTTTACTTTCCCAGGATAAGAAAGTGATATACATTTAGTAGAAACCACACCTGAAGTTTTGATTTTTGATCACTTCTCAGGCTTACCTGTCTTAAATACTTTCTGGTCACTGAGGCACAATACTGGACACCCGCAACTTAAAGAAGGAGAGGTTTGTTTTGGCTCACCGTTGGTAGAGGTTTCAGTCCATAGTAGGCTGACTCAAAGGTAGGGCAGCCTGGCAGAGAAGCATGGCAGAGGAGAATTGCTCATGGAATGGCAGGAGGAAGCAGAGAGTAGATCAAGGAAAGAGGAAAGGAGATAGACCCTCCCAAGCGACACCCCCAGTGACCATCTCCTCTAATCATGCCTCACCTCCCAACATCACATTTAGCTATAAACTCATCATTGGACTAATCCACCAATAAGTATCACACCTTTACAATCCAGTTACCTCCCAGAAGCCCCACCTATGAGGGCATGAGGCCTTGGGGGATATTTTAGATAGAAATCATAACACTAGCAACACAAAGTACAATACTATATTATGATACCAGGTATGAAAGGACAAAGAGTGCAGAATCTCACTTACACTGGAAATCTGAAAAAGTTGCACTCATAGAGAGTAGAATTGCAGTTACCAGCAATTGGAGGTGGGAAAAGGAGACATGTTGATCAAAGGGTATAAAATTGCAGCTAGTCAAGGGGAACAAGCTTTAGTGATATATTTCCCTAAATGAAGACAATACCTAATAATATTGTGCTGTATATTTTTAAATTGCTTAAAATTACATGTTAAGTATTTCACCATAAAAATTGATAAATATATGAAATATGGACATGTTAATTAGTTTGATTATTCCACAACATAAACATATATTAGAGCATCACAACATATCCCATAGACATATACTATAGATCTTTTGCAAAAGGGAAGGGGACCTAGAGATGGAGGGAGGAGAGAGAGAGGAGAGATGAAGGGGATAAAAAATGAATTAAGATGTGTTATGTGCATGCACCGACTCCTGTTGAGGAATGTGATCATTACATACTACAAACATGTTCAGTACTAATAAAAAATAAAAATTGAAAAAATAACATTTTAAAAAAAGATTTTTTAAAAATATGTTAGTTAGGGACAGGCTCATAGAAGCAGGCTAAACAAAGAAATCTGAGTAAAATATGATAATTAACCATTATATTTTAAATTGAATAAACCTTTATTCTCCATCCACTCTGTCAACCATTCTTATTTTAAAAATAGATTATATTGTGGTAGTTTCTCAAAACAAATGAAAAATTGATGATTTTACATAAGCTGATCTGGGAATGTTTTATTGACTTCACAACATATTACAAAATGTCTAAGATACAGAAAGAAAACCATTTTAATGAGCAACTTGCAAAAATAAGTTCTCAAAAGCAGAATCAATGCTTTGACATGTGGAAATTTTAGCTACAAGGCAGTTAAATTTCAGTTCTGTCGGTGTGAACCGACAGTAGATTGTTAATGTTAAAATGTATCAATCCCCTTATAAATAAATAGAAAACAGGTATTAACATTAATTTTGAACATTTTCCCCTACTTGACCTTTCACCACAGCATCTCCATGCCAAGCAAGTCAATTAATGTTTCAACTATTTTTTTCTTACCTTACAATTTATTCTGGACTCTAATGAAGCATGGAAATAGTTGAGGGACTGCCATGGTATTAGGGAAGGGATGAAAGTTTATACCATGCCTATTGTGGCAGACACATTACACTCCTGGAAGGTCACTACTACAGTCCTTGCTTTGTGGACTGCCTCCTATGGCCAAGGGGAATAGCTTACTTGAAATAACTCAACTTGGGGTCACCATCCAGTCTGGTAGGAGAAGGTGAAAACAAGGATTTCCAGGTACTGGTCCCACACAGAGTTGTTCTGGAGATCTCATTTCAATAGGGGTCTCTTTGGTCTATGTCACATAGGTGTCTTCTATGCTAACTATACAAACTGATAGGGGAAACAACACCACCAAAAATATTTCCTTTCCTGTTGATGTTTTCAGTCCTCCAGCTCTCCAGCCCATGGTTCTGTCAAAGTCCAAAACCTGCAGAGAGTGTATTTTTAAAAATAGGTCGAATTTCAGTGCTCAATTTTAGTCCCAACAGATGAATTATTGAACAAATCAGAATAGGAAAAATGACCTCATGCAACTGTGTTATTATTCCCTTCGTCTCTGGCTAGAGGAGGGGTGAGTCTTGGATCTCAAATAGTGAGGATGACACTTGGTACACCAGGCTTATGCCAAAAAGAAAAATTGCAGCTCCCCCCCCACTTTGGTAGACTTGAGGCTATTTGTAAAAGCCAGGCACAGGATCACAGCTCTTAGAATTTCCTACCTTGGTTGTATAATACTGTGTTTTAATTTTTGTTTAATAGTGCATTTCCTCTACCAGACAACAAATAAGAATGGAGACTTGAACCTTTTACTTCTGTATTCCTAGCACCTGTACCAATGGCTCATAAAAAATAGAAACTCATTGTGTATAGTATTTGCTGAATAAATAAATAAAATTGATGGCTTTGGCCAAAATGAATTACAGGTTTGGGAAGATTCAGACTTCAAATTACATGATTTTTCGATTGTAGTTATGAATAATGAGAAAGCAAAAATTATTGAAATACATTCAATTGTAATACCGTACCGAACTTGTGAAAAGCAGTCTTAGTTATGTTTATTTGCATGTGGAATGGTGTAGGTAGGCTAGTAGTAACCTATGTTTGCATGTATGTTTGTAACTTTAAGTATACCTATATATCTCTACTTATGTTTATCTGTATGGCATATATATATATATATATATATATATAGGCATGAAAGTCATTTCAAATAGGAAGCATTTTATGCACCACATTTTTTTCACATTTAATGTTCTGCGTTCTTCAAAATACTGTTATACCATAGCCTGTCAACAACACGCATATCATAAAATTTTTGCTAGCAATTATGGTGTAATTGTTCAAATATTAATTATAGAACAATATACTAAACCACAAATAGCTTTTCTGTAGCAAGAAGATTGATTATTCATGAAAAGTTTTAAGCCACCTGTCAATAGAAATGTTTGTCATTACAAATTAACTAAAATTCTAAGGCTTCACTATAAAAATAATTCCCACATGCAGTGAAAAATTGATCCCTAATAACTTTAATTACTTGTCTTCTAGCTTTTCCATAGTGTGACACTAAACTCTCGTGAAGGAAGATGTCCCACTTTCTAGCTGTCTTAGGCAAAAAATATTACAGTAACATTAATTTCTAAGTATTACTGTTGAGATGAAACATAAATGGTAAATTTTACAATTTTCTTTTTTTAAATAATTTTAAAATTATTTATTTATTTATTAGTACATATTTGTAGTACATATGTTTGCATTCCTTGTTCAGAATTGGTACATGTGAAGGACACATCTTAGTCCCTTTTTTCACCCCCTTTCCTTCCCTTCCCCTCTCTCCCCTCTTCATCCATCTCCTGACCCTCTTCCCTTTTCATACATGTTTGCAGTACATAATGCTTACATTCCTTGGATGGAACTGGTACATGTGCATAACACATTTTAATTCCTTCCTTCATCCCCTTCCTCTCCCTTCCCTTTAAAATGTTGAGTAAAGGTAATAAAGGGATGGACATGAACAAAATATACTACATACATTGAAACCCCTCCCCAAAATGTGAAACTAAACAGGAAAGTGTGGGGCAAGGGAGTGATGGGGGGAGCAGGATCAAAATACTATATGTACATGTACCAATTTGCCAAAAAGAAACCAAATGATCTACATAATCAATAAAGAAGAGTAAAAAAATTTAATTAACGAAAAATTTAAATAAAGTATTTTTGCTTTATACAAAGTTTCCATTATATATGCGTATATTGTGAACAAATTGCCAAAGGATTTTTACAAGGGAAGAGGGCTAATATGAAGATCACATATTAAAACAAAAGGAGTATAAGTGAGGTCCAGTCTTGGACTCTAGGAAAATGTTGAAAGAGGTGAGAGCTACTGTTGGGGACTACAAATTATAAATTGACCTAGAATCTGTCCAAGGCCCTCCTTGCCCTGCCTTGTGGGCCGGTTTTGGAATGTGGAAATCCCCCTTCCTCTCGGTCAGCAAGGCTGTGATCCTCACAGAGCGGGATGAAGTCTGCTGAGAACAATACAGGGAAAATCAGTACTCAGGTGTGGAGATGAATCTTAACTTGTTTCCCTCACGATATTAAACTTACCCATTCAACCAATACTTCTATGCTGTTCCAGGAAAAGCACTGCAGCACTGGTGAATAAAATGGTGGTCCACTGGGGACTCTCGGTCTTTGTTCCTGGAGCACATTCATCATCTCAGAGCCCTCTTTCCTCTCAATTCTTGTCTCTTTTCCTTTCTCGCAGTGTGCAGTGTGCCGAACTCCGGGCAGGAGATTGGGGACTCACTACAGGGCTCCTGATAACTGGCATCCTCAAAAGGGTCCCCGATAAGCTACCTTTGGAATCCCCCACCTCCCTCTTACTGTTCATTGCCTGGCTTCTAGAGCTCTTTGTTTCCACTCTGGGAATGCAGGGTGCTCTCCAGCTCCCCTGTTCTATCTCATGAACCAATGTCAAGTAATCCTACATCCTAGCCTATTCTAAATCTGATTACTAATTGAAAGACAAGACTACTCCTGATTACTTCTCTAATGTGCCAGAAAGATTCTAACATGTGAGTGACTGAAATGCAACATCAAATTTCTCATGGGCATCCTACTATTCCACAAAATAAGTCACAACTTTCTACAAAAGACATTTAATTTGTAAAAAGATACATTTCCCCATAGGATTCATTTAAATAACTATTTTCATCTTGAATGGGAAAAATGTGTACCATAAATCTTTATTTTTCAATTGGGTATCATTTAAATAGAAACGTATACAGACAAAGATACAGAAGCAAACAGGTACGGGTATAGATGCAGATAGGCACAGGTACAGGCATGAATATAGGTCGTCCATGACCCGATACTGTTTTATATAAAGACTTCTCCTCCCTCCATTTTCCCAAAATAAAACTCTCTCGGTATGAAATAAAGCCACTATTAGCTACTTGTATCAGAAAATGCCGTCAGAAAAGTTCAAGAGATTGCATTTGCAAAATATGTGGTTATAATTAAGCTTTTTTGTTTTGGACCTCTCTGTGAGAATGCAAATTGATTGACGTTCGTGGTTACTGAGTTCCATTTCTGTAGATATGTTTTCAGTGGTACCAACAAAAGACAAATCATGTACTTTATTACTTTGTTTAAAATGTCATTCCAACTTCAAAAAAATTTCAGCACATCACATGTTGATATAATGGTAATATTTTATGTACTTTAAATCATTTTGAGCTCCCACTAGTATTTTTAAAATGTATACCTAGATAGTGATGCTGAAATCCTACTAGTTTAATTCAGCCTGCTGGCCTGGCCTCTTGGGAATTCTGTAAGTGCCAGAATTAAATGAATTTGTGGTCCCACTTATTCCGGAGAAGAGTTTACCAGGTAGCCAGGCATTTCATTTACTTCAATTTGAAAGAGCTTTAGAAAAACAGCAAAATATATTCTTTAACTTGAATCTCTGAGGGAAAATATGCTATTTTATTTAGTTTTACAATGCAGGGCTATACCTTGGAAAAAATGCACTGGTCAGATAAATATCAAAATTATGTTTCTACACTAGACTAGTAAACTTTTGGAGACCACACTTTTTTTTTTTATATGTGGGTACCGGGAGTCGAACTCAGGACCTCGTGCTTGCCAGACAGGCGCTTGTGCCACTGACCTATTATCACCGGCCTGGAGACCACATTTTTATATTATCTCCTTTTTCACAATACAGAGTTTTAAAACTACTAATATTTAACATATAATTATAAGCTTAATGGTATACATAATTTGTTGATCTTTTAATTAGAACCAAGCACCAAGCAACTCTTAAAAAATAATAGTGATGAGCCCTAAACTCAAACGGAATGCATGTGTTATTTGGGGGATATGCTCAAGTATCCAAAGTGGTAAAAAATAATGGATGCATAACCTATAATCCTAAAAGTCCGTTATTAACTCAATAAAACACAATCCACTTTGGTTGCAATATAGAGCAAAATAGAACAACAACAAAAAAGAAACCCTACTCTCATGTATCTTATATCCCAGCAAGGAAGATATTCAATAAATAATAGATACAATAATTAAAATTATGTTCTATACCACCGTACTAGAAAGTTATACATGCTACAGAACAAAAGAAAATGTAGCATAAAATAAAGATTAGTTCTGAATGGCAAGAGTGTGGGCTGTTTTCTTGTTGCAGCATTGAAAAAGGTGAAGAGTTGGAAGAGTCCACTAAGCAGGTAGCTGAAGGAAGAGCATTCACAACAGAGGCAATAGCTAAAGTAAAGAAATGTTCTAAAGTGATAGTGTATTTAATGTGTTCAAGGAAGAGCAAGGGGCTGGGGGATACACATTGTTTTCCTGGATAAAGAACACAGGAGAGGGCCAGTGAGATAGCTCAGCGGCATAAGTGCCTGCTGGCGCGCAAGGTCCTGAGTTCGACCCCCGGTACCCCCCCCCAAAAAAAAAGAACGCAGGAGAAAGTTGTAGAAAATCACATCAAAGACGTCACAGGACAAGAGGTTAGATCATACAGGGCCTGATTCATGATGAATAGAAGAATCTTAGTGTTTTTTCAGTATGTGAAGAGCCATTGCAGGCTCCTGAAAGAGAAACGATCTACTCAGATGTAGGTTTTAAATGATCATCCTGCTGCTGTACAGAGGGCAGAGTGTAGGGAGATGGAATACAGTCAATTAGGAAACTACCGCAGCTGACGATGGCTCCAGTCAGAGTGTGATGGTGGTTTAGGTCAGAATGGTGATGGTGGAAACGTGCTAAACTCTGGATATAGTTTGAGAGAAGAGCAAAAGAACTTCTTGAGGGGATTAATCAGAAGTATATGAAAAAAGGGAAGCCAAGGTGACTTTTGACCTGAGAAATTCAAAGGATGGAATTTCTGTGATTGGGATGAGAAAATCTGGACGGAGGAGATGACAGGAAGAAGATAAGTCTCAGATATTCCTGCGGAAAAGTTGTGCAGTTGAATACATGAGCCTGGAGTTCAAATTTTAAAAGTCTGGGAAATTAAAATTTGGGACTTATCAGCAGATAAATGGTATTAAAGCCACAAGCCTCACTGACACCAACCAGTGACTGGCCGTATGCACTAAGGACTGAAATTTGGACACTTCAACATTAGGAGTTTGAAGGGTGTATGATTTCAGAAGCCATGTAAAGAAAGTGCCTCAGAAAGAGGGGAAAAATCAATTCGGTCAAAATCTATGACAGGTCAAGGGAGATGAGGGTGTGGAAAACTGGCCATTGGATTTGGCACTGTGGAGTTGGTTCATTTGTAAATTCAAATGTGAATACTGGCATCGGTGTCAATGTTTTCTAAACATTGTCATTTTGCTTTAAACATGGAAATTTCCTCCATTCAAGATTTCTGTTTCTGATTTCCTTTGCTTTGCTTTATAACTGTTCTTCACCTTGATATTTGTGATTGAATTTTGACTTTCTCTGAAATCTTTTGACTTTCACTGAAATCTTTTTATTTATGGTGTAGGGGACCCTTTTTATTTAGAGTCTTGCTATGTATGTAGCCCAGGTTGGCCTTGAATTCATGGCGATCCTCCTGCCTCAGCCTCCTGAATGCTGAGATTACAAGCATGCACCACCATGCCCAGCTTCTCTTTAATCTTTTAACTCTTTATTTTATTCTATATGTTTCTTTCTACATATTTCTAAATGCCCCCTTACACCTTATTTTCTTTTTGTATTTACAATATAGAACAATGTTCAAATTTACCTATTGCTTTTTTATTTCTTAGCCTAGTTTTTTTTTCCTAGATTATTTCACATTCATGTTATTATATCTGCCAAGTTTACAAATAAGTTGATCTAGCATTATTCATCTTTCAATAGTATTAGGGACTAGAAGCACTGAATTATATCTGTTACACAAAATAAAAAACCTATTTCTTTTCCCCAATAATTTTCCTGTTGGTTTGATAATATAGTTATATTCTTCCTGGCTAATTCATTCAGACTTGCTAGAAAGTAAACTCATCCACACTAATATTTTGTTTCTAATTCCTCCTTCTGAATGACTTCCAGATTATACACATTTTCTACTGCTTTTATTTGTATTACAAATTATTATTACAATGTTTTGTTTTGTTAGTTTTACTTCTGGAGCTACTTTTGTTATTATTTATCAATTCTGAGTTTCACCCTGACTGACCTTTGTAATTTCTTACTTATTCAGATCATGCCTTACTGCCATTACAGGTACCTTTAAACGTATTAGAATTCCATTGCAATTTATTCCGTGTTCTAAAGCCAATAAATGCCATGTCCCACTTAGAAAAATGGAACCGTTAATATGAAATGAATCTAGAGAATGCAATAGGTAGCAAGATAGATGTTATATGTGAAATAATAGTGAAGAATATTAAAAATAGAATGACAATGGAGGATATTTACTAGTTAACTAGCAATTAAACTCCAGAAAAGCCAATGCAAAGACCTATCTATGCAAGTACGAGGCACAGCATAATAAGTCATATCGCAGAGAGTTCCCAATCAATTCCTTTCCATTTACATAGTAAATAAATGGGAATCATACACACACTTAAACACCATGAGCAGAAGTACATTCATGGTCATCCTGCTTTCTTCCTCTCATACTATTTTTATTTACATAAAAATCATATTTTTTTTTGTGGGTACCAGGGGTCGACCTCAGGACCTCACGTGCCAGCAGGTGCCCGTGCCGCTGAACGATATCACCGGCCCTTTTTTCATATGTGGGTTCCGGGAGTCGAACTCAGGACCTCACACTTGCCAGGCAGGTGCTTACGCCACTGAGCCATCTCACCAGCCCAAAATCATAAGTTTTGATAGGTTATTTAGACAGATTCAATTATAAACTTATGCTGTGTAGTCAAACTGATCTGAAAGAATTTTTGAATGTCATTGAACACTTCATTGAACAGAATAGCTTCAAATGGTTTCTATTTTCCCGACAGTAATCTATGCGGTAGACACATAATAATCATCTGTTTCTGAAATGTCAACAAACAGAAACTACTCCTCAGAAATTACTTATACTCCAGAAATCCTTCAACGTATTTAAAACATTTTAGAAAGCATTTCTTCTTTTAAAGATACAAAACAACTGTATTAAAGTTTATCTGAATATATTTTCTCAATCTCAATATCAATAAGTTTAACTATGGTAGAAACACTAAAGAAAGAAAATTTAGCTATTGTATTTATGGTATTCTCAGTTATCACATTCTTGTAGAATTTACTAAGGATACATAATGATTTGGATACATGATGCCAGATTCCATGAAATGATCAATTAAATATAAAATTGTTTCAAATACTTTATGATATTCTAATTTCTATAAACTTTATAGTTTTTTCCGAAATATCAAGGTAACAATGTGCAGTGATCATAGACTTATGAGATAGAAAGTCTATCCACTAGAACTAATTGATCATTTAAAAAAAACTGCTACTCTGCCCCTCTGTTTTATTTCCCTGTGAGAAAAGATGCCTCAACATGGAATTTTATAATAACTATCATGCTTTATAAATTAATAAACACACAAGACTACTTAAACAGAGGCCATTTATTTATCTAGAGTCTTTGCTAAGGCAATCCTTCACCCAAAACTCAAAAGATAGAAAAAATACTTCACTTATTTACCCAATTTTAGATATTTTTATCCACATCATATCAGAAAATTATCCATATAATGTTGATATATCCCTCATCCATCCCTAACTTAATTAAAAAGCAAAAATGCTCAGCAGCTTTCTCAACCTCATAAAGGGTATTTAGGTAAAACTTAGGGTTCATGTACTTAATGATGCTAAACTGGATACTTTCCCCCCTAAGATCAGAACCAGTCAAGAATGTCTACTCTCACCACTTTTATTCGATACTGTACTCGAGCGTCTAGTTCAAGAAAGCAAGAGAAAGAAAGAAAACGTTTGGTATTGTTTGAATATGAGTAGTGTCCCCCAGTGGTCCATACATGCCAATGGCTTGGTCTCCAGAGTTGCACTATGATGAGGTGACAGAACCTTTGGGATGTGGGACCTAGTAGAAAGTTCTCAGGTCATTGGGGGCATGGCCTCAAAGGGGACCCCAAATGCTCACTTTCTCCTCTCCCCTCTCCCCTCTCCCCTCCCCTCTCTCTCTAAGATGTGACCATTTCCTGTTACATCCTCCCATCATGATGTGCTACCATCTATCACCCTTACCAGAGGCCAAACCATCCAATCTTGAATTTGAACATCCCAAACTTACTTGCCTCAGTTAATTCATCACAGAAATGCATAAAAAGTTACCACAACTAGTAAAAACATTTCTCAGAGGGGCCGGTGAGATGGCTCAGCGGCGTAAGCGCCTGCCCGGCAAGCGCGAGGGCCCGAGTTCGACTCCCGGAACCCACATACGAAAAAGGGGCCGGTGATATCGCTCAGCGGCACGGGCGCCTGCTGGCGCGTGAGGTCCTGAGGTCGACCCCCCGGTACCCACAAAAAAAAAAAAAAACATTTCTCAGAAAGATATGAGACCAATATATAAAAATAATTAATTTCTATATACCTGAAAAAAATCTTAGAAGTTAAAATTAAAAAATACTATAATTTATTCTGGCATTATAAAATATAAAACACATAGGAATGAATCTGAGAAAAATTATAAGACATATACAGTGAAAATGTAATACAATGTTGAGAGAGATTAAAGGAGATTTAAGTGGAAAGATATATCTGTTCCATGGATTGGAATACTCTTGGTTAATCTCCCGAAATTAACCGTAGATTCAATGTAATTCCCTATCAAAATCCCAGAAGGCTGAGATTAAAAACCTGATTAAAGAGAAATGGTTATATATATAATTAGTCACACAAAAGAGAAGAAAAATAGCAGCAAAAGCAAAATTTGAAAATACATTAGACAATATTTTTCTAGAACTGAAAAAATACATCAACTCAAAGACTGAAAAAACTTTAAAGCCTTCAAGCATGACACATACATGGAAACAACATACTTAGTTGCATCATTGTAAACCTACTAAAAATCAAAGACAAAAAGAAAATATTAAATTTAGCTGGAAAAAGAACAGATGTTAACTGCAAAGAAATAGCAGTAACACTAAAAGATTACTTTTCAACAGAAATTATAAAATTTTATACAATGAAGCAATGTTTTGAAATGCTGAAAGCAGATGACTGCCACCTTAAAATTCTATTCTCAGTGACAATGTCACTTTAAAAATTGTAAAATAAAGACATTTTCTGATAAACAAATACTGAGATAATTTTTACCCACCAAGAGGAAAATGGTCCCAGGAGAAAATACTTGAGCTCAGGGAAGAAGAACACAGAAAATGTAAATATGTTGGTAACCGGAAAGAAATATGGCAGTATAAGGAATGAAAATAATTTTGTGAGATTTAATGTATATCCAGAATTAAAACAGATGATTCAAAGTCAGTAGGAGATAAATACAGTTAAAGTATACAAAGCATTTAAGCATTATTTATTTTCATTATACTGTAGTAATTCAAAGATGCAAGTTGTTTAACAACCATTAACAGAATCGTAAAAGAAGTAATTAAGTAAGTGTAGGGACCATATAATATATTTGTTTAATCTAAAAGAAAGCAAGAGGGCAAAAAACAAAATAAGGGAGGTGCATCAGATGGAAAAGAGTAAGATTGTAGATGTAGAAGCTAGAATATCAGTAATTACATCAAATGCAATGGACTAGGGCCGGTGAGATGGCTCAGTGGCTTAAGCGCCTGCCCGGCAAGCGCGAGGGCCCGAGTTCGACTCCCGGAACCCACATACGAAAAAGGGGCCGGTGATATCGCTCAGCGGCACGGGCGCCTGCTGGCGCGCGAGGTCCTGAGGTCGACACCCCGGTACCCACAAAAAAAATAAAATAAAATAAAATTTAAAAATGCAATGGACTAAATTTTAGCAAAAAACAGTACCTGACCAGTCTAGAGATTTATGTGCAACATGGGGATAATAGCTAATAAAAGTGTACTATATATTTAAGATTCACGTTAATTACACAAAATGTAATTATGTGAGATGATAAATATATTAATTTCTTTCACTATAGTAACCTGTTTACTATTTGCAGCCCATAAACATCATCTTGCATACCTTAAATATTCACAATAAAATATACTTTAAAATAATACCTGTGAGGTTGAATTAAATGTAAAACCCTACTATATGTTCCTAAGAAGAAATATACCATAAAAACATGAATTAAAAAGAGTAAAAGATGGAGCAAGAAAACAGGATTTCACTATTACAAATGCAAGAAACTGAATTCCGCTAACGACCACATGGGTGTAACGAGAACTTCAAGCTTCAGGTGAGAAGAAGCCCAGGTGACGCCTTGTTTGTAGTCCAAGACCAGACTCCTGACCTACAGAACAGTGACATAATATTCATCTATACTTAGCTGCTAAAGGTATGGCAATTTGTTACACAGCAAGGCAAAACATAAATGTTTATACATAAATTAATTAATTAGTTGAGATATGTTCATAATATGAAAAACTACAGAGCAACAAGAATGAATGAACTATTGCTATGCTCATAAATATGGAAGATTTTTACAAATATAATGCAGAGCAAAAGAAATTAGACATAAAGTGCCTTCTAAATGAATCTGTGGTCTCCTAGAAGTACATCTGCTGAGTTGTACATAAAATACCAAATCTCCTTTTTTATATAAATACATATAAAGGTTTCTATATTCTCAAACAGATCATGACTCCAAAATGTGATGATCACTGATTTAGGCCATGTAACTATGTACTTAAGTGCCAGTTAACATTAAGTCAGTACAATTGTCTTAATTTTTAGTGCAATGTAGACCAAGGACAGAATACATTTTTAATTAGTTTAATATCTTTGAATTTTTCCTTCTCCTAATCAACATCTGTCAAATCTATAATATGGCTAGAAAGAAACTTTGTGACTAGAAAGAAAATTTCATTGACTGCAAGCATAAATCTTTTATCAGATTTTGTCATTTTCTTTTTACTTTAGGAAAGAAATTTAATATCCCGAATTTCTTTATTGTCTGGCCTTGGTCAGGTTCAAAAACCCTGCATTAATCCACTTTCCTTTGCTATGACAAAATATCTGGGGCTAGGTACTATAAAAAGAAAAGAGGTTTATTTAGCTCACAGTTTGGGAGGCTGAAAGTTCAAGATGGAGAGGCAGCAACTGTTTGGCCTCTGGTGAGGGCCTTGTGGTAGGTGGCATCATGGCAGTGGGGATGCAGGCAGAAGAGGTCACCCAGTGATGCGAGAAGCAGAAGGAATTCAAGGGCTATGCTTGCTCCTCTCTCTGTCCCTCTGTTTGTCATTCCCTCTTGTGACAGCAACCAAGGATCAGGTCACTTCATGAGAAGCACTTGCATTTAACATGGGGAGCAAAATATATTCTTGCTATTTATTATCTTTTCATCTGCTACATTTACCCTGATAGCAACAGGCACTGTCAGGTCCTAGCTTAGAAAAACAGATGTTCTGTGTAAATTGACCTGAGTTAACAAGATTTACAGCATTGAAATTTGTGTCTCCAAATGAGAATTCAACCAAAGTGTTACCTTTTTATTCTCCATTCATTGTTTTTGTGCGTATATTGCCCTCCAGAGCTTTATCCGGCAGTGTGGATAAGTCAGGTAGAGGATTTTGTTATTTCTGGATACCTAATTACAAATACCATATTAATATCATTAAAATGTTACCCTCTTTCCTAGGACTGTAGGTAATAACCCTTTGATTGATATATACAATCTTGAAATAAAAGGGATTATTGATTTCTCATTTGAATAGCTTTGAACATTTTGAGAATTCATTTCTAGGATGAGAATATCATATTTGTGTTACATTCTCTCTGAAGAGATTGCATATGTCCACTGAATTCTAATGAGACACAGTAATAATGTTTTAATGTGTTTGTAGAAAATAGCTTTGACATTGAAATGTGTTCCTTAAAATCAGAACATTCATATTCATATTTAGAACATCATAAATGGACACAAGGACAGACAGGTAGAAATGCTAGCAAGTGTTTTATAAAGAGCAGAGGACATACTTGAGAAATTTTCATTATTTCAAAAAATAAACAAAAACAAATATTATATCATGTTATATAAAAATTTATTCTCTGAGCAATTATCAATCTTTACATTTCCCCGAGGTTCCTTTACTTTGTGGTGTTTCACACTCCATTTACTGTTCCAAATAGACTGATGAATCATCAGAATCACAGTGAGTTGTAATTCTATATGAAAATAAAAATATTTCTCATTAATGGCTAACTGGAGTTTTTGCTTCATAGGTGGACGTCATTAATTACTTATTGAGAATGAAATTTAGCCATTAGTGAAAGATAGTACTTCTGTATGTTAGAGAAATTAATTTTTAAATCTTTATACTATTTTTCAGGTATATTACATTTTCTTGTCTATGGCATTAAGAAATAAGTCAAATTGTTTTCTCTTCTCCTCACAATGCTCAACAGGACACCTTGGACACCAAATGTGGTAGGGTTTTCCCTACACACCAATCAATCCTTCACTAAACACCAACCCTGGGTGTCCTCTGATTCAATTCCACTCTGACTCCATCCTGAGATCCTGCAGATTGAGAGCTCATTCTTCCAGGCCTGCCCCACCTCAGATGCTACCTCAAGCAGTAGGTTATCATCTGTACCCGCTCCAGAGAAAATGGATTTCACTGGTCTTAGGACAATAGGTTTTGTAAGATGAGAACAAGAAGACAAATAAAAGGAGAAGGAAAAAAAATAGTAAAACAACTGGGCAGCAACAGGTTGCTTCAAGTTACTTTCTCCTAGGAGTGAAAGTAGAGGGGACTGACTTATGCTGATTCAAGTAGACTGGAATCTCCATTTTCAGAGAAAAGAATGGTCTCTTTTAGGTCCTTAAATTTTAGTTTATGTGGCATTTAGCCTGAGTGACTCCATTTTGGTTTGGTCTGGTCTGTTGGATTCTAGTGGAGAATTTCAGTCATTAACAATGGCCTCCCATAATTTTGTTTAACTGGACTACCACTGTCTGTAAGCCAAACATGCATAATTTCTTCATATTCAATGGGGCAGAAGTGCTTAGTTTTTACTATCAGACTTATTTGTGTTTATCTCCAGCCACTGACTTATTTTTATCTGATGAATGCTAGAAATTATATAAAAGGTCATGTCTCCATCTTCTCAGTGATTACTAAAAATTTCAGAGATTAATTTCCAACCTCACCTCAGCCAAGTTAATGAGACAGCACAGCTTTAGCACATATGTGTTATACCAGTATAATCAGTAGTTTTAAATTTTTTCTGCATCTCATTTCTATTTAATCAGTTGTATATGTTACTTCTATTTTTCCTGTATATACTTTGAAAAGTCATAAAAAAATATTTTTAGGGGGATGCATGGAGTAAATAAACACAAATGTGAAATTTGGATTATGTTTTTTTTTCTCATAGTCTAAGCAAGAAGGAGGTAGGAAGCCTGCATGGATATAGAATTAATTAACAATGCTGAAAAATATGGGCCAATATCTAGCACTGCATAAACTAGACACCATCTCTCATGGGTCTTGTGACATACAGCGGATCATTGAACTTTCTCAATAATGATTTCTCAGGTTTAAAGTAGAAAATATTATACAACTAAAATTTAGAATAAAATGAGAAAAACCATAGGAAAGACTTCTGATAATTTTATACAAAACTACATAAATATTTTGTTTAAAAATTAATATCATGCTTTGTGTAGAGAAGGAATATTATTTAAACAAATTGGTGTCTGTTTTATATAGTTTCATCATTAACAACTTTAAAATCAAACGTAATAATAATGTTCAAAGGAAAAAGAAAGGGTTTTCAATTAAAAAAAAACTAGTAATACCCAAGAGTTTTTAGTACAAATGAAAGGCAATTGAGTTTTATAATGGCCTTGAAAAACAGTGAAAAAGAAAAGGAAAATGCACTTCTTGAAGGTTATTAATAAAATTAATCACTATTTCCTCATTTTAGAAAGCAAGAATCACAAATATAGAGCAATTATATAAAATCTTCCATGCTCATAAATGCTAATTTAATGAGCCCTGATTTAGATTCTAAATCACCCAACTGATGGTAATATATTTATTCTCTTTCAAACAATTTTACACTGATTCTATTCATTTTCCAAACTTTGGATATACAGTCTAGTTTCCTTCATTAAAAAGAACTGCTGCTATGGGTTGATTTCTGGATAACAGCCATTCTTTCTGCAGTGAGATAGAATCTCAGCATTATTTTAATTTGCATCTCTCAAAAGACCAGTGATGTTGAACACTTTTTCATATATTTATTTGCCATTTCTACTTCTTCATCTGAGAATTGCGTGTTCACCTCAGATGCCCATTTTTGGATTGGGTCTTTAAATTAGGGGGTCTGATTTTTTTCAATACTTCATATGTTCTAGACATTAGTTGCCTGAGGGAAAACTGTCAAAAAATTTTTCCCACTCTATGGGTTGTCTTTTTGCTCTGTTGGTGATTTGCTTTGCTGTGCAAAAGCTTTTTAATAAGATGAGACCCCAGTTGTTGATTCTTTGTAGTATTTCCTGTGCAGTCAGGGTTTTGTTCATGAAGTTGTTGCCTACAACTGTGTCTTCAAGAGTTCTATCTATTTTACCTTCAAGCAGATTTAGTGTTTCTGTTTTAATATTTAAATCTTTGATCCGTTTCGATTTTAGTTTAGTGCATGGCGATACACAAGAGTCTAGTTTTAGTCTTCGGTATGTGGAAAGCCAGTTTTTCCAGCACCATTTATTGAAGAGGCTATCTTTCTTCCCATGAACATGTGTGGTCTCTTTGTCAAGGATAAGGTGGCTGAGTGTGTTTGGAATTGTTTCTGCATCTTATAATTTGTTCCATTGAACCTCAGGTTTTTGTTTGTTTGTTTTGCCAGTACCATGCTGTTTTTATCACAGTAGCTCTGTAGTATAATTTCAAGACAGGGATTGTGATGACCCCTGCCTTGCCTTTGTTGTCTAGAATTATTTTTGCTATTCTGGGTCTGTTCTGGTCCCAAATGAATTTTAGGATTGTTTTCTCTGGTTCTGTGAGGCTATTATCAAGAAATCAACCAATAACAAATCCTGTGGGATGTGGGAAAAAAGGAACCCTTCTCCACTGTTGATGGGAATGTAGACTGATGCAACCACTGTGGAAATCAGTGTGGAGATTCCTATGAAAAAATAGGACTAGAGGTGTCATTTGACCCAGCTAGTCCCCTTCTGAGTAATTAGAAGCATCATACCACAGCAATATATGTGCATCCATGTTTATAGCAACACAGTTTGTAATAGCTAAATCCTGGAAACAATCCAAATGCCCATCAACTTAAGAATGAAAAAAGAAAGATTTTTTAATACAATGGAGTATTACTCAGCCATAAAGAAGGATAAACTTGAGACATTTCTAGAGAAATGGATGCATCTTGAGACCATACTCTTAAGTGAAATAAATTGGACAAAGAGGTGTAATATCACATTATCTCTCTAGTGTGAGAAACTGAAAGTGTAAATTAGAACCAAAATGTATAATAGATATTGTGAAATAGGAAGAAATTGTTCAAAAGGAAACGGGAACTAAGGAGGGGAGGGGGAGGGAGAAAGGAAGGAAAGGAAAAGAAAAAAAATGAGAAAAGGTGGATATAATGGAAGAAAAAGCTTTGTAAATAAGGAAGAGAAGAGGGGTTAAAGGGAGGGGAGGGAAAAGGGAATAAAAGAGGAATCAAGATCTATCATGTACAAGTACAAATTCCCTACAATGAATGTGATCATTATGTATATCTAAATGGTGCCAATAAACTTAATAATAATAAAAGGCCTACTGCTAGATTGTGTGTAGAATCCTAAAAACAAAACAAGCAAATGAACTATTGCAGAACACCATGGTAAATATAGCACAAAAGTATCTATAATGAAATGAAATATGCTTTCAACATATATTATTCAATTATATATTAAGATAAATACTGTCTCCTAGAAAGACTCAATAGAGACATATTATACTCATTCATATGTTATCATCATTGATCAAAATCTATATGCAGTTCATCTTTAGTAATTGCTTTAAGAGAAAATTTAGAGCAAAATATGATAATCATTGTTCCATCAAGCACTTATCTCTATAAGTGCTATCTTATAGAGATACCCAGACACCTATCTTAATTAAAATGACTCTGAATCAATGACTTGGGTTGATTAAATGTACTAAATCTCCTTTTAATATATTAAACTTTGCCATCATTGAGGACATGCAGAGCTAGTCTCTGAAACATGCTATGGCTGAGTATCAGCAAATTTGCTCTCAGGGCAGTATCTTTAGGAAAGGGATGGCCTTCTGCATGGAGCAATACTCGCTGGAAAGAAAATGAGCTTTTATGCTTAAAGTCAGTCCCATTGCTTCCAGTCACTTTAAATATACTATGTCAGTGCACACATACAACTAAATGTGAAATGTTCGCAAAGATACCGCTTTCTATTCTTGACTCAAGAATTCAACTCATTTTATATTATTCAAAGATATTTAAATGTTAAGTTTTCAGAAAATTGATATTAGAAAAACCTAGTATTAAACATAACCTAAGTGAATTGAAATAGCAGAAATTTGTTCCCATTCCCATTCTTTGTTAAACCAAAAGACCGTAGGCCTGCTTAGGGAATTTAACTTCTTCCCAGTAAATCACTTTGGAAGGTAATTTAGACTAATTCTGTATTTAGGTCTGGCTTTAGCCTTTACCCTGAGCAGGCTAAAGATAAGGGAACAGGAAGATTAGTGAGACAATCTCATACAAAGCGAAGGTACCTACCACCCTGTAATGTCAGGTTGGGACGTTCCGTGTCCGGGTGGGGCTCACCTAATTTTAAAGCATAGGATAAGGTAAAGAAGCCAGGCAACATGAATCTCTCTCAGTTCATTTTCCAGTAGTTACTGTGATAACAATGGCAAGAGGAAGAACTATGGAAAGACTCTGAAAGAATGAAAATGATGGATCTTATAAAATGTTTGTGACATTTTCCCTGAGTCAAGCCTGGTTAGGGACCTTGCCAGATTCTCAAGACACTATGGATACTACATGGTCAGGAAAACTCCCGAAGTTCCTACAAGCCACACTAATGTCTGTCTCCCTACAAGAAATCCTTGTTTCTACAGGGCCAGGACTGTCAGGTTGCATGGGTCCTGGTGCCACTGCTGCTTGTCTTCACCAACCCCATTTCGGTGTGCAAGTAGGTACGCACAAATGTGGGTGATATTACTGCTTGCCTTTCATCTCTTACAATATGCTAAGTGGACACAACAGTATCTTTAAAATGTGGCCCAGATTATCAGCTGGCTTTATCAAAACATAACTGGGAAAAGAAAAATATATATGTGCATAATTTTATATAATATGTATATGTGTATATATGCACATATAAAGTGTTTTTTGCACTACATGCTGATCACAGCATTATTCACCATAGCCAATAGGAAGAACAACCTGAATATTCATTAACGGATAAAGAAAATGTGACATATAGATACAGTGGCGTGAGAAAGCTCTAGAAATCTGCTATACAACATCATGTCTATTGTCATTGTTGTTTTCTATTTGGAGGTTGATTTTGTTCTTAATTTCTTTTCAAAAGTTAAATAATGTGTGTTGATTCAAACCATATATGGCTTCTAGGAAGCCTATAGGGAAGCAAAGAACTGCCACAGACTAGCCACGCGGTCCTGTCCCCTCCACCCTGCTCCGAAATGATGTGTCTAAAAAAGATCTGATCCTATGCTTCGACACTGGCACTCAATCCTGCTTGCAGTTTAAAGTCCTTAGCAAGACACAAATGTCTGGTAGTGCACTGTGGCTACTACTGACTGCTCTAGCTGCATCTCTTGCCTCTTTTCTATACGCAGTGTATGTTTCAACAGTGCTGAACCACTGATTTCCTTGAGTGTGAATACTGTGTGAATTTCCATACTCCACATGGCATTCTATAGCTTGAATCCATTTTTGTTTGTTTGTTTCTTCCATACACCTTTTCTTTCTTTCTTTCTTTCTTTTTCTTTTTTTTTTTTTTTTTTTTGACTTGATATTAGTATTTGTATTCCCAGATTGCTTGTTCACATATCCCTTCTGGGAATCCTTCTCTGAGTTAGGTCTCTGTACTGAATTAGATTTTTCTTCTATTAGACACTTATTATTTGCTAACAGTATCTGTTATGCATCTATTCTAATAACAGTATAATACATATACGTAATATAGATACATTGGAATCTCCTGCAACAAAGCCTCATACCCCAAGCCTATAGTGAATAGATGCACTATGGTGTAATCACAGCATGGAATATCATACGGAAGCAAAATCAAATGAATTACAGATGCACACAACAGTAACTGAACCTGAGAACTATGATTTATATTATATTTAGTATTTTAAAATATGAAAAAAGTATTGAATATATTTGAACATATACTTAAGAGAAAAAGACTTTGTCCATCACTAGATAGCGGGGGTAATTGTTATTCTATTTATATATATTGCTACCATTACTGCATAAACAGCTACTATTATTGAGCTTTCATTCCATAGCATACACTATGATAAGCATGTTATGTAGATTAGTTCATAGGATTTATTTTTTTAATTCATTGTTTATTGGTACATTTTAGGTATACATAATGATCATATTCATTACAGGGAGTTTGTACCTGTATGCAATATAACTTGATTCTTTTTTTTTCCATTCCCCTACCCCGCCTTAATTTTCTCACTACCTCTAAAACTTATAGGTGAAGAAACCAAGAAATAGCAAATGTTTTACCCAAGAGCACACATTCAGTTAGTATGGAAACTATAATTCAATCCTGGCGCTACTGGATACAAACCCTATATTTGTTCAGTGTACAATATTGGTAGTCAATTTAATAATACAAATTTTCTGTTAATACAGATGCTGCATGTGACGGACACTCTAGGGTGGAGTCCCATCATCCTTGCTCCCCGGGTTCAAGGGTTTATATGATCTCCTCTCTTGAAGGGATTAGGAGTGTAGGTAGGACCTGTTCCTTTGCTTCTAACCAATAAAATCTGGCAAAGGTAATAGGTGTCACGTCCATGATTATCATACAGAATATGGGATTCCACCTTACTCTAGAGACTTTCCCAGAGACTTTGACAGCATCCATAGCTAGAAGCAACCTCCAGGGGACTCTCCATCCTCAGGCACATGGCAATTCCACCAACATAAGTAATCTTGAAAGGGGATTCTTCCCTAGTTGAGTCTCCAGAAGAGAGCACAGCCCTGCTGACACCGGGATTACAGTTGTGTGAAATCCTAAGCAGAGAATCCTCCTAAGCTTTGCCCAAATTCCTGCCCTGAGAAACCAGGGCATTACTATAAGATAATAAATATGTGCTGTTCTCAGCTGCTAGGCTTCTGGTAATTTGTTATACTGCAATATAAAATTAAAATGATATTTTTTAAAATTGTTTCTTGCGTTGAAGACAAGTTATAGAGCTCATTGTGGAAGATTTATTCTATAAGTTTATAGAAAACCTCACATAAAATTTGGAATTTGATGGATGATGCAATTATAGGAATCATATCTATAAAAATTAGTAATATTATGAAATGTCTGGATGCAAAAGAAAAATGATTAAGAAATAAAAGTACTTTCTTTGTACCTATTGCCCATCTTGAAGCTCAGCTAGTGGTACTTTGATACTCTCGAAATGGAAATGTCACAGTCACACTGTGGAAGAGAGGCAGGCACTAATCCTCATTAAACAGCACAGCTGTGTTAAATCCTGCTCTGTTCAGAAGCCAAGGCCTATGCATTCCTACATGAATAGCTTTTAAAGGTTAATTAAAAGCAGTGAGCGATAAAAATTTATAAGGCTCTGCTTATCATTTTTTAATGGTATCATTTCCGACCTTTTGAATGCTTTCCCATGGTGTGCCATCCAGGCCTCAGCTGTTCATCAGGGCCATCACCATTAAGGGGGAATTCAGCGACAATACTTTCCTTGTCTTTTCCAAGCAAAACTTCTCAAGATTTCTTCTGGCTGAGCAGAGTTTCCTAAAGGTGTTCATAGGTTTCCTGTTGTCGATGGGACACTTTCCTCTTGGAGTTTCAACATTATATTAGCATTTAATAAACATTTAAAAGTTTACAGCTAAGAAAAATAAACAACAATTTTAATCAGCACTCCTTGTACTTATTTGTCCTCAGAAACTTTCTGTCTTCTCAAAATATCTTCCAGTCTGAATAATTTCTGCTCGAGAAACCATGTATAAGAAGAACAATTTCATCAATTTGCAATCTAACTTCAAAGCAGTATTTCTAGTAGCCGTGGAAGTCAAAATGCAAAGCATCAAATGTATTATATCAAAATAATATCAGATCAAGTAAAACTAAATGCTTAGGTACAGTGATTTAATAATCAAGCATCATTATAGAGTGTGTGACCCAAAGTACTGATCTGGCTATCAACTTGTGTAATTAACTCAGTTACACTCAACTGTTTTGTCTCAACTTTAGACTAAGAATGATACCAATGTTAGAAAGAAGTAATACATACAAAAATGTTATTGTTTACTTGAGTATTAGTGAGTGACAACCCTTTGAATTTTCTAATATAAATTTTCTTTTGAGTCCAATTTTTACTTGCATTCAGTAATACTGATAATGCAATAATACATTGCCACACACTAATCCAGCTATATCGACCACTCTGAAGTTTCATAAGTATACCAAGCATCTCCTACTTTAGCATTTATTATATGTTCTGCCATAAATTCTATTCTTTGAGATATCTGAATGGTTTTCTTCCTTCCATTATCCAAATATTTGTTCAAGTATCTCATCATCGGAGACGTCTTTCCTGGATACATAAAAGAGCATATTACCCATCCTACTTCTCATTTATTCATCTCTTTGCCCTCTGTATTTTTCTTAACTGATCAATACTAGATAGATATAGTGGTTGTTTATTTGGTTTTTGACTATTTGTTTGTTTACTATTTACCCAACTAGAACATAATCTTCCTGACAGCAGAGGGTTTGTCTCTACTTACTGTGGATCCCTAGCATCTAGAATAGTACATAATTCCCAGGAGGTATGAAATAAATAGTACACAAATTAATGAAATAATCAGTGTGTATCCTTTCTAAGAGAAAGCCTATTAGTTACTAAAGGGATATCTAATACAGGAGCATCCATGAAATTCACCATGTAAAACACTAAAGAGGAAAAATATGTATCACCCAATAGAAATAGAAAAATATTGGACAAAGCCCAAGGTATGATTTTAGTACAAATTCTTGGCAAACTAAGAATAGAAAAAGACTCTCTAACCATAACAATTACATCTCCAAAAATCCTACTGCTTTTGTCATTTAATGGTACAGGCTAGATATTTTCCCCTTAGACTGGAAACGAGATAAGGGTGCCCATTGCCAGCACTTATATTTGGTGCTGCACTGGCAGTTCTGGTAAGTAAAATAAGGCCAGAAAAAGTGAACAAAAGACATCTGGGTTGGCAAAAGAATAAGTAACGTAGTCTTTAGTTATAGATGACATAGCTGTCAATTTAGTGTTCTAAGGAATTTTTTAAATGTTGCTAGATCTAATCTGTGAATTTAGCAAGGTGACTATAAAATCAAATATGCAAAATCAATTGTGCTTTCATAAACTAGGATTCAATAGTTTGAATAATTAGAAAATAAAATTTTAAAATATTACTATTTACATTAGCACCAAAATTATTAAATAGGCAAATCTTCTGCACAAATTTTGAAACCTACACACTTAAAAGTATAAAACTTGCTGAAAGAAATTAAGGTCCTAAATAGAGAAATACTGTGTTCATAGATAAAATGTTAGTTCTATTCCATATTGATTTGAGAGTCAATGGAATCTCCATGAGAAAAAGCTTTCATGTAAAAATTGGCAGTCTTGGGTCGGTGAGATAGCTCAGTGGCATAAGCGCCTGCCTGGCAAGCATGAGGTCCTGAGTTCAACCCCCTAGTACCCACACACACACAAAAAAAAATGGCAATCTAGTTCTAAATTTACATAAAGATGCAAAGGACCTAGAATAGTCAAGATAACTTTACAAAAGAAGAAAGTTAGAAGACACACAGCACATGATATTCGGTATTTATAAAGTTATAATAATCAAGAGAGGGGCCAGTGAGATGGCTCAGCGGCATAAGCTCCTGCCTGACAAGCGCGAGGTCCTGAGTTTGACTCCCAGAACCCACATACGAAAAAAGGGCCAGTGATATCGCTCAGCAGCATGGGTGCCTGCTGGCATGCGAGGTCCTGAGGTCGACCCCTGGTACCCACAAAAAAAAAAAAAAATCAAGAGAATATGATATTAAAGTAAAAACAAATTAATAGATCAGTAAAAGCCTAGAAACAGATATAATCAAGATATTGTCAACAAAAGTACCAAATTAATTCAATGAGGGAAATGATGACCTTTCAATAAATAGAACTACTGTAAAATAATTAGTAGGTATTTATAAGCAAAATAATGAATCTGGACCTATATTCTACCCATACAAAAATTATCTCAAAATGGACCTTAGAAGAAATACAAAACTACACTACAAAACTTGTAAGAGAAAAAATTATGACCCAGATTTAAGCAAAGGTGTCTTAGTTACTAGTCCAAAAGCAGAATTCATAAAATTAGACTTCATCAATGCTAAAAATTTTTGCTTTTTGGAAGACATTGTTAAGAGAATAAACAAAAAGCTAAAGACTGGAAAAAGTGTTTTCAAATCTGGAAAAGAAATTGCAGCTAAAATATTTAAAATCTCTCAAAATGCAACAATAAGAAAATAGTTCAGTAAAAATAAGTAAAAGATGTGAACAGACATTTCACAAGAAAAACTGCATGGATGGAAAAATAACATATGAAAACACGCTGACCATCATTAGTCCTGAAAGAAATAGAAATTAAAATCACAGCTAAATACTACTATATTTCCATTAGAATCCCTATAATTAAATACTATAGGCCAAGATGTGTAGTACTAGAACTTTCATACACTGCTGTTGGGAATGAAATATAGCACAACTACTTTAGAAAATATTCGTTGGTTTCTTAGAAAGCAAGAAAGAAACATTTTACTTCTAAATATCTATGCAAGAGAGATAAAGTATATGTATGTACAAATAAATATTTTTAGACATGAATGTTTATAGCAGCTTTATTTGCAATAACTGAAACCTAGAATCAATTCAAATGTCCCTCAATGGATCAATGGGTTAAAAAATTGTAGTGTATCTATATAATGGACCTCTATTCAACAATTTAAAGAAATGAACTCTTGATACACTACTCAATACAAATGAATATCAAATTATACTGAATATCATATTCACTGAATGAAGTGAGCCAGATTTTAAAATACACACAGTATTATTCCATTTATATAATATTCTAAAAGTGTGAATTATTGTGACATCAGTGATTGGTGGTTTCATGATGGCAGTGGACAAAAAAAGTGATGAGGAAATGGAAAACAAAGAAGTAAAAGGAAACTTGGGGGTGATAAATATATTCAGTATTTGTACCGCAGTGGTGGTTTCACAGGTGTGTGAGATATGCCAAAACTCATGGAATTGCACATTTTAAATGTGTGTATGTCATTTTATATGTATTACACTTTGACAAACTATAAGGGAGATCAAATTTAAAGAGAGAAGGAAGAACAAAGGTGTTTCCTGCTTGCTTCTACCAAGCTGACTCATTCAATAAGCTGTTTGTATTTCTTCATCATTTTGTGTGAGGTAGAATGAGTATAATGGCTAGCACCTGCCTCCTTTTTCTTACTTTCTTGGCTAATTCATAATCACAACTTTTTTTTACTTTAGCTCTTTCCAGCCTGAAACAGTTTATGATTTGGGAATTTTTAAAAAATTTTATTAGTCTATGTTTGTAGTACATACTGTTTACAATCCTTGTGTAGAGTTGTGTGAACATAATTCCCTTTTTTAATCCCTTTTTCCTCCCCTTGTCATCCATCTCTTCATCTCTTTACCATATGAGAAAGATCTACCTCTCTACTTCCTATATCTATGTTTTATTTTTGCTCTTTATTTATATTTTGGGTTTCCTTTATAAGAGAAACCACATGATATTTAAGGTTGTTTGTCTGATTTATTTCAATTAACATTATGGTCTCAAGATGCACACAATCACCTCCTCAAAGAAACTTGGAACTTTCAATTATTGAAAGCCATGTGAAATAAGTTAGATATAAAAAAAGAGGAGTACAGTATGTTCTTCCTCAAATGTGAAGACCAAAATCAAGCAATTAGAATGTAGAATGGTAATTACTACTGATTGGGAAATGCAGGATGTAAATAAAGGTTGGATTTGAGCTGTGTGCCTGTGTCAGAATATCACACTGAACCCCACTGACATATACAATAAGGACAACTTAATCAAAAATAATTTTTAAAAAATAACCTCAAAGGAATGTAACCTACTTAGGTCAGCCATGATTCCTGTATTTGGTGAACGGCTACTGGATTCAAGGAGCAGAGGCACATGTTTCCAACTTACAGTTTATCTTAATCATTTTACTGTGCAGAGTCTATTTATAATTTGTTTCTTTCAACATATATTTCACCATGGATTAAGCTCCAATTATGCTTTCTATAATTTTCTTCAAGTGCTAAGGAGTATTGATACTCAAATCTGTATACTGAAACCCTCATTTCCAACTGCTTTCTGAACATATGTACTTAGATGCTTTTAAAATTGAAGATGCTGAAAAAAATAGTTCCCATATTCCACTTCCAAGATTCTTGTCTCCTCTTAGTTTCCTATTTTTGTGTGGCAATTATAAAACCAGAAGCATAAAGCAGATATAGTGTGGCAGAGAAGAGAAATAATTTACAGGACATCAAACTTTCCCATGAAGATGGCCAAACTGAGTCTTGCGGTCAGAAGATGAGTTCACCAGGCACACAGGAAGATGTACTGCTCCTGTCTGAATGTTTGTGTCATCCTCAGAATATCTAAGTTTAAATCCTAACCCTGAAGTTGATGGTACAAAGAAACGAAGTCTTTAGGAAGTGGTTAGATGAAGGGGGCAGAACTCTAATGAGTTGGATTTGTGTTCTTATAAAAGAGATCCACAGATCTCCTTCATCCTTTCTACTAAGTAAGGATACAGCAAGAAGATGCCATCTGTGAGGAAGCAAGCCCAGTGAGACACCAAATTTGCCAGCACCTTGGTCTTGGATTCTCAGCCTCCAGGACTATGAGAAGAAAACTTCTATTGTTTATAAACTACCCAGATTGTGTTATTTTTGTTTTTTTATTTTTATTTTTTGTCATAGTAGCCCAAATGGACTAAGACATATATCTAAAAATAGAGAAAGCTACATGAACCGCTGCATGAAATAGAAGCAATGGCCTATGTCTTGGGGATCTACATGGAATTCTGTATGGCGGTTACACAGTGTAAGATCTATATGCACGAGGAGGGACACAAAAAGGGTCATGGAAAGGGGTCGTGTTGTATTTTTGTAGTCAATATAGACAGCGGGAAATATATGTTTATCTAAAATTTGCTATAAACCTGCACTCTTATGTGGTTGAATAATACTTGAAAGTACTATTAGTACCGCAGCTGCCCCAGGAAACAGACACTGATACCTTGAGATTGCATACAGAAAGTTATTGTGAAGTGTTCTAGGAACTACAGTCGAGAGAGGGAAGGAAAACACCTCCATGACACAGTTACAGCAGAGGTCTCGCCTCAACATACAAAGAGCTGGATAGGCCTTAAGAGTTATGTTGATTAAGGCAAGTAGGCTGGGCCAGGCTTTGTGCTACCGTATTTAGCAATCATTGGGTGTCTCTGGATTTGATGTTTTGTCCTATTCTATTATTGCACTTTTTTGCAGATTCATTTCTCCAAAGAGGAACATGGAGACACTACAAAAAATGTGCAAAGTTCATTAGGGAGTAAACCAGTAAGAGAAATGAAGCAGAAGCAACTTGGTCAGCAGTAGGATCAGACCACCACGTGGGACTGACAAAGTCCCTGACAGTGGGGACTCAGAGCAAAAATTTTTCGCTACAGGAGTCCCACGATGGGTGGACACCACTTGGCCATTACACCACCATCGCTATAGTGTTAATGTGACTTGAGTGCATCTTCCAAAGTTCACACGCTGGAAGCTTGGTCTCCAGTGTGGCAGTGTTGAGGTGGTGGAATCTTTAAAAGAGGTGAGGCTTAGTAGGAGGTAATTAGATCGTTAGGGGGCACTGCCCTCAAAGGGGTTAATATACAATAGTTCTATGGGGACCTTGATTAGTTTCCTTAAGAGTTGATTGTTATAATAAGAATTATAATTGTTATGAGTTATATAATTGTTATAATAAGAGTTATAATTGTTATAATAAGAGTAATTCTAGGCCCTGAATCCCACTTGCTTCCTGCTCTCTTTTTATGGCTTTTACTCCTGTCATGATGCCTTCTACCATGTTTTGCTGTAACTAGGAAGAACTTCACCAGAGACTGAATTGATGAACTGATAAGGACACCTGATTTGGACTTCTAGCCTCCAAAACTGTAAGCTAAGTAAACCTCTTTCTTCGAAGAAAAAAAAAAAAGCTAGTCTTGGGTATGTTGTTACAGTAACAGCATATGAAATAAGATAATCATCTTGCTCAGTCATTAGCCCAGGCTACACAAGAAAAGTGTATGAACTGGGTTCAAAAACTGAGGCAGGAACAAAACAAAGGAGCCCACAGCTGTAGACAGTCAGCAACCACACACCTTGAAGGTGGGCAAAGAAAACTGTCTTGGAGAAAGATCTGAGCTTCACATCTCCTGGTCTGTTGCATCTGCATATAGACATTTGCCATGCTGCATCATTGTCTTCTAATATCTGTGATTTTCTTACGGTGCTTTACCTTTGTGCCATTTTTATGTTCTGTTGATGGGAACCTACAAAAATATCCTTGAAGTTGCTTTCAGGGCTGGGATTCTATTATTTTGTTTGGGCTACCCTGAGATATTGGCAATACAAACACCAAATGAACATATAATGAAGTCACTATCTTAGATCTCCAAATTCTACGTGCACCCAGTATTTCTGAGGTTATTTGAACTGCTGACTAAAACAACTTCTATGTTTCCAATTCTTGGTAATGGAGAGAGAAAATTGCTTTTATGTTAATGTTGGGTTTTAAAATATATTCCTGTCTTCAAACACTATTAGGTATATTTTAGTTTATAAATCATATTGAATTCATCTTTTCTATAACAGCAGAAATAAATATTATAAGAAAACATCTCAAATTTTCCTCTTTTATAGTTTAGTCTCATTGACAAGAAAGATGTTTACATACCTGAGAAGGAAAATAAGCCCAATATGGATTTAGCACAATTTATAGAATACTAGTTAAACCCAGACTCTGTGGAAATACCATCTTGAATGTATTTCTGCTTGTGGGAGATGAAGATAATGGGGAATATCAATAACCACAATTTAAGACAATCTGTTAGTATAGCAATGTGAACAAGGTGTTATGAGAACAGAGGAAAAAAAGAATTTAACTGGATCTGAGGTGAGCAGGAGTATTCCAAAGTACAGGAATAAATAGAAGAAATCAGCAGAATGGCTATTTAGAATCATAAGCAGCAAGCAGGATGTATGAAACTGCCTAGCAACCTGCTTTATAAGCTAAAGAATTATTAAATACGCAACTAGCATGCCTCATTGCAGAAAGCCATGCATAGCTTAATTATCTTTCCTTCATTCCTCTTTGTTAGCTGCCTGATATCTCAGAATTATTTGGAAAGTAGTACTCTCTGGTGTATGAAACAATAAGAATACAAGGTATGTTCATAGTAAACAAGTCTCTGGTGCTTAGAATTTATAAATCATGCTTTATTTAAAATAATTGCTAAATATAATGCTGTGTATATCCCAGAGGAAGGCCAAAGTCCCAAAGACCATAGCAAGACTTAAGGCCAGGGGAGCTTAGACAATACACTGTATGTATAGGATGCCCAGGCAAGCCTCTTATGGACCAGGGAAGTTATGAAAGCCCACAAGCTTCCTTAAATTAGCTTAGGAATGAAATGTTTTACTTCATCTGATGGTTGTTTGAGGAAAATTTTCTCCACATTTAAAAAAGATTCTGACTGTGACTAAATCACCATCCACAATCTCCTTAAACTACTGAGAGTTTGCAGTTTTATGAGTTAATCTCCAGGACACAAGATGTACAGAAAAGTGACATCCTTTGTTACTACCCAGAAGCAAAATGCCACACATAAAAACAAGCCATCTGAGGACTTTGTGAGCTTCCACATACTTCATAGAATACAGCCATACAAGCATGTTTGTATTGCACATGAGAAACTATGCATATTCAAATGCTAGCTGATTGTGTTTGTATATTTTTATCTCAAAAGTTAACTATCTTCCCTGTTACAATTGAAGCAATAATTATAGAAAAAGTAATAAATAATTGGGCTCTTCTTTCTATTAATCTAGAGATATGATACTGATCAATCGTTTCTCTAAATTATGCAAGGTGTCAGAAGCAAATGCTGGATATATATAGAAAGTGCTCCAAGGGAATTATGTAACTATTCTGCTCTAAGAAAGTGATTTAAGCCTTTAAATTACAGAAGGTTTAAGATGTTGCCCTTGTGAAAATGCAATGTTTTAAATTAAGAGCCATTGCGAACATCAATTTTCTCTCATGAAACAAATCACTAACCAACCAAAACCTCTATTACTTCTATATTTCCTGAAGGATTCTTCTATTCCCAAACTGAGTAGATGAATTGCTGCTTCATAAAGGTACTACAGAAATGTGACAGTCTCATTTGGAGACACACCTTACACAAGAGTTTCAGACAAAATTGTTTGAATCACAAACTTGTCTTTGGACGGTGACTCAGTCTAATACATCACTGAAAATGAGAAACGAATGTGTCGCTGGGGACCATCCATCCCAATGCCAAAGAGGAAAGTGGTTCCTTTCCCCATGGTATGTACAGGAAAGCAGTAGTTTCGAGAACTAACTAGTAAAGACTCAGATTTTGGAAATAAAGTCTAGATTTCATGATGCTCAAAAACTTGTTGAAATGACCAGTATTACATTGATGTTTTTACCTCCAGTGCCTAGTGCCGTACTTAGTATGCTGCAAATATTTAGGCAATGCACAGGTTTGTACACTGAGAGCTCACAGAGAAATCATTCATGTTATCATAATACCCTTAAACAAGCTGGTCCTGGCATATAAGGACTAGGCCCAACGTGTCATCTTTTTTGTTATAAATAACACCTCTGTACCAGGACATTGAATGATAGTGAACAAATGGTTAACATTTGAAATCCCTGAAGTTTCTTCCTTTAACAAAGGCCAAAAGAAAGAACAATTCACATATTATTTATATTTCGAGCCAGATTGTCAATTTCTTTAGCCCTAATCTATTACTTTATAGTTACTGATTATTCAGATTACAAAATGAATATGCTACAGATTTCTTCATTGAAAATCAGATGTCAACTTCAATGTCACCACATTAGAGATAGGTCCTTCATCAAGATTACAGCAGCCAGAGCCGGTGATATAGCTTGGCAGCATAAGTGCTTGCCTGGCAAGCGCAAGGTCCTGATTCGGTTCCTGGTACCCACAAAAAAAAAAAAAAGATTATAGCAGCCAGCCAGGGATTCTCCATTACAGAATAGTCCTTGCAACTCTTTGATATTTTTTTAACACATGAATATGTATGTGCACATGCACGTGTTTCCTTTTAATATCCTCTACCTTACCTTAAGATAAGAGCAGAGAACTCATCTGCCCTATTGTGGAGGACCACCTGGATGACTCTCCTTGAAAGAAGAACAATTATCTCCATTTTGGCTAAACCTGGCCCTATTTCCATGTACTGATATGTACAGAGCTGGCTAGGACTTTTCCTTATCCCTTCAATTGGCTTTAAGCAATGTAAATCAGTCCAGCCGAGGTGCTGATGTGTAGTCTTTGAAGCAATCGACAGGTCTGTGTTTCCCCGCCCCTGTAGCTCCCAAAACATATGGTTGAACCAGGAGGGATGGAGAGCTGTGCTCCATGCTGTCAGCTGGGATCAAGCCTCAAGAGAGAGGCCATGACTTCCCAGGGCATGGGAGATTACACATTAGAGCTGAAGCACCCACCCCGAAACATTAGATTCTATCTTGAATTGTGTTATGCAGATTACTCCTTCTGCATATCCTTCCCTCTGCATAATGCAAAGGTGATTTCAGGCCACCTACCTAGCCCAGCTCACGGTACTCAGAGACTTCCCGCCATTCTCACAGTCACTCATCCCCAAGCCACTCCCCTCCTTCAGAATTAATAAAACCCAGGTTCGGCTCTGGTCGAGGCCTTTGTTCCAGTAGCCACCATCTTGGCTGGACTTAGGACCCCTTGGCTCCCCACAGCTATAAATATGACTTAGTGTCTTTATTCTCACCGTGGGTTGCACTGGAAGTCGTAGATTGGAATTAACTCGCTAGAAGTCCAATAACTTTTCCATGGGATCACAAATATAAACTTCCCGGACCTCAGTGAGGCCTGGAAAAGGCTCGCTATACCCTATCTTTCGCATATAGCAGACAAGCAGAAATATATGTTGAATGACTGAATGAGTCAACCACTCAGTAGTCCCTGTGAAAGAATCAAAAAACTGTTAGATATAGTTGCTGACATTAGCAAATGTCAAATATAAGCAAGATGAGAGACTCACTGAAATATGGAAAGTATGAAATAATAATGATACTAACAGGACAATGTTACAGTCCAAGCCCAATGAAAATAAGTGACAGCGTGGATTTATTAGTAGATCAGGGGACCAAGCCTGCATCTGGATGGAGTTAACAGTGACAGACAGGCTGTAGAGAAGAGCTCAGCAAAGCATGATGGAGCACAGCACCAGTGTGAGTTTAGCCAGAAGAGAGGGACTTGTGTCCCTTTGAGAGCCTTGTGATGTGGATTAAAAACAGGATATTTTGTTCCAGATTGTGCATTTAGGATTGGCTGTGCTAAATTAAATTCCTGGCATTGCTGAGCATCAAGTTCCTCATTTGAACAACAAGAATGAAAATGCCTACCTCACTGAATTGTAATCAGGATTAAAAGGGACCGTATGAAAGCAGTTTCTGAAGCATGAATAATTACAAAACTGGCTAACAGTTCTTGAGTTCTTAGGTGTCAGGCACTGGAGTAATCACTTCACAGATGATCTCCTTTAATCCACAAAACAACCCAGAAAAAAGGCATTAACCAAGTTTTAACATCAAAGGGAGAGAGAGAGGGTTGGGAGGAGCAGGGGCTTTGAGGGATGGAGCCTCAGCTCTCAGGAAAGCATGCCTTGCTTTGTCCACCTTGTCTAACAATTGCTGTGAGGATCCATATTCCCATGGCTTGCTTCATACTTGAACTGGGAGGATGACACTAAAACATATGGTCACCTGGCGAGACAGGGGTAAATCTCATTAACACCAAGCCTCACCTACTTGGCTTTGAAAAAGAATATACAGTACACTGAAGAACTTGGAGGAATGTCCTTGGAGTGGGAAGTGAGTCTCTACACATTTACCTTATGTGTGCCAATTGTTCACAATCCAAGTATATTTTAAGGAATAGATTTCCTTAACTAAGGAAATTAGAATGCTGCCAAACATATCCCAAAAACATAGGTAACTTTTGTGCAGAATAAATGTATACCATAAATAGAATTCCAAATATTCCAATAGGACTTATCCAAACAGTATAGCATAGAGATTAGGAATATGAGCTCCAGGGCTGGCATATTTCTTACAGCTTAGCTCTGTAACATATTTCGTATGTGACCTCAGGGATGTTTATTCATCATGTAGAGCCTTACTTCTCCCATGTATAAAATGGCAACGTGTAATTATACATGTGATACTCTGGCAATTAAACGACATGATATATGTGAAGGAAAGCATAGTGTGCTGATCCTGGGAAGTGTTGAAAATTATATTTTCCTTTTTTTTGGTACTGGGAACCGAACTCAGGGCCTTGCGCTTGCCAGGCAGGCACTGTGCCACTGAGCTACATCCCTGGCCTTTTATCCTATTATTATTACTTTTTTAAGTCATTTAGTTTTAGATTTTTGTCATTTAGCACTAAGATTATAACTTTTATTATATGCCATTAGTGTAAAGAGTAAGGCCTTGGTATCATTTAAATACTGAAAAACATCACAAATGTGTTACCTCTGGGATAATTATCCTTTCCTTTCAGCAAGACTTGTCATTTAGTTCAAATCAAAATCACAAAAATGCTAAATACTGGGCTGCAATTCCTTTAAAATTAGTTTCCTGAGGCCTATGTGATATTACGGTTTGAGATCAGTTCCCAAAATGGAGATCTTACAAGTGATCTCTTAGTTGCTGTCAAACCAACTATTTAATACTAAATAGTAAATATATAATGTGATATCTCGGTTCACAAATGCTTCTGCTAACAAACAATTCAGTTCACAAACGGAAGCATTTGGCAAAATTTTCCTTTTGTTTGCAAACTCTGCATCAGGTGATGAACACGACCGTTGCCATCTTCCCCAGAATGGTGAAAGAATGAAGTTCGTGAACCGAGGCACCACTGTACCTTTACATCTGCATAGTGTAATCAGCATGGATTCATTAAGCCATGATGCTTTTCTGTACTTTAGTAGATTTTTGTTTTAGTTGTCAAGAAGGATTATTTCAAAATTACCTAAGGAATTCATTTCCCCTTTTCTTGAATAAATGTATGTCAAAAGAGTCTCTGTACAAAAAATTGCAAAAGATACTATTCTAATTTGTGAATCTTTGTGCCCATCGGAAAACATAAAGGAAATTTTAATATAATAGTCATTCTATAGAAATAATATTCATATTCATTACTGATGCTTTCCTTTGGATAATTTTATGAGTGAAATTAGCCCCTTATTTAAACTCTGAGATTTGCTTCTTTTAAAGAGACAGATGACTAAGTGGAAATAAAAACTGCAACCTACTCATTCAAATATTTAATAGGATCTGCAGTGTTAATTTTGAACTTTCACTCTACCATTGACAGTAAATTCTATATCTTATTCTAATTGAAGTATTCCACATTATTATATTTTTGGTAGTTCTCATCCAAACATCTTCCAGTGTCCCGAACTACACTACACGCCCTTTCAGCACAGACCACTTCATCCCTGGAATATGCACCCCTACTCACAGTTCAGCTGTAATACAGCAGATCTCCGTATGCACTCATGATGGAAAATTACAACCCAGTAAAGCCATTCGAAAGAAAGTGTTTAGTTTAATTTAGTTGTTCTCCACAAGAAAGCGCTCCTCAAAATAATTCAGGTTGTGTGGATGGAATATGCCCTGTGAAGTGAGGTGTTTATCACATACAACAAATGTTAGAGATTTCTTCTTTCACTTTTACAAAAGTATTATTATTATTATTATTATTAACAAAGCATTAAGTGTCTATATTTAACTTTGGAGTGGAAGAGGGTAATGAGATAGCAAGTAAACTTTGATCAGATAATTAATTATATTTTAATTAGATTATTAACTGAATAATAACTATTACAGAAAATGTTATTTTGAGCTTTAATTATAAGAACCCATCATTTCATCTTTATTCTTGTAACTGGGGTAATTCACAGAACTAATAAAAAACCAAATGCATGAGCTGAAAATGAACCATAATGATCTTCCACTCATCTTATTCCTCCTCATCCACAAAGGGACCCTAATTTGTTTAAATTTGCAGTTCTACTAAGGGACACTGTTTTACTGCTCAGTAGAAAAACTTGCTTATTTGTTTTATTAATCTTAGATGACATATACCAATATCCTCAATGAAGATGAATGTTAAATTCACTATGCCAACCCCATATTTTCAGCTTATTTTCTTTTTCATTTAAGTACCTGGAAATAAGTAGAAGTCTCCATGACAATAACCAAGAGAATTTTAAGAACATTCTAATATACAGAATCTCTGTAAAAAATATTAGCTTTTTGATTCCCTCAGGCATTGTGAAATGTGTCAATATAATTTCTCAAAACCAACTCCAAGGACTAATTTTGATCAAGGTTCCCATTTCATTTTAGCATGTCTCTGGCCCCTAATAACTTAGGTCACATGAATGAGAAGATATGTGTACCTGAAACTTCTAATTTTGTGTCCTATTTAGCGATATTGGCTCTCAAATGCCCCAACCAATAATAATAACCTCTTCCTATTGGCTTCTAGTATTTTGTGGGCTACAGAAACCACATAGGAGAACCATAAAATTTCCTAGTTGTGTATTAATGTTAAATGTTTCACTCATATGAACTAATGTACTTACCACATTTTCCATCAGCTGCGGAATATACAACATTTTGTTCTGTTTAATTATCTATAATTTACCCAAATCCTACAAATAATTGATAGTAAACAAGAACCTGAAGTCCAGATTGAAATTTCGAATTACATATTACTAATATTCTTACATAAAAGGAAATGTTATTTTTCATTACCCATATATAAGAAAAATGCCACATGATGTAAATTTTTTAAATTCTGCCTAAAAACTACTATGAGAAGCTTGAGGACATATTTCTGACTCAAGCTCATAAATATAATTACCACCAATTTATTTTCTCTCTTTTGTAAGCCCACCTAAAAAGTGTTTTATCGTCATTGAGCCTCAAAGAGATTAAATACCATGTCCAATTTATATACTTAATAAACAGTAAGGTTGAAGTTGGAAATTTATGTCTCCTTATTTGTATGACACATAAATATAGTTTTCCACCAAGATACTATCACTTTTTTCATTCCATTTCGTGTATAAAATTCAAGAGCTCTGTTATTGATCTTAGATGTACTTTTGCTTATGAAGCATTAAATTCCAACTTAATTACATTGAATGAATAGACGCCAAAATATTGAGCTCAACATCACATTTTATTCATTGTGGCTCAGTCATTCTTTAATGTAGCTTTGCAGTATAATATTTGAAAATGGGGAAGATCTAGATAATTAAAACTGGGAAGGCTGTATTGTGATACATGTCTCTCCATATATAACTATTCGTTAAGTCCAAAGAGGAGAGAGAACTAAGGGCACTGAATCATTCAGCCTAGCTAACTCTGTTTCCTTCAGTGACTCATAATTTTCTCTATCATTGCACTCGGCAACATTAGCAAGGGAAGATTAGTACATTTTAATGATCCCTTGATTTAGTCCTATTTTTCTTCTTGTTCTTGTAGCTTGAATGTATTTCCAGTCTTCCCTACTTTACTTTGTCTTTGGTTAAACAAATCACCTATTCATAAAGCCTATGAATCTTTCTAGAGATTTTTAAATCTCTTAATGTAGTTTATTTTAAATATATTTTGACATGATGACAGTGTCTTTGCTTGTCTTTCCCTTTGATTGTATTTATTTTTACACTAAGCTGCTGAAATACAAGTTGATCAGGTTTTCTGATTAAAAGTTGAAGAGAAAAAGAGTCTTGTTAGGGCTTTTAGTAAACAATTCAGATCTAGAATCACCTAATCAGTTTGGTTAGGAAAATATTTTTCAATGAGATGCTTAAGTTGCATGACATTAGAGAATTTTCAAAACAATAAAGTATCAATTTTTATCAGAAACTCCTCTTCTGTGAGTATCTTTAGTTGCACTGCCTTTGCTGCCTTGATGTTCTGAATCAATTCAAAATATTTACTTTTCATGATCATTTTGACTTTGGGGAAGAGTTGGAAGTCACACAGTGTGAGAACCAGTAAATAGGGTGGATGAGGACACACCCTATGGTTTTATGAGCCTGCCCTCCACTTGGCAGCAACATTCACTGTATTTTTATCATACCTCTTAAACACATTCATAAAAGAGGACTTCCAGAACTGCTTCAGAAAGTGATGAGAACAATGGGATAACTGTTTTCAAAGTGTTTTCAGTGAGACTAATGGCAATATGTCTTTTACTACAATAAATACTTTTTATTTAAATACACATCATACTTTTATTCACTTTAAATACACGAAACTTTGATTTGTCAGTCATTCATTAATAAATGTGGAATTTTAAAAAATAAAGTCTCACCAAGGTCTGGATATAGTAGTGTATGCATACATTATGTGAGTTGGTAAAAACTGAGCCAATAGGAAAATTTCTGAATAAATGGCCCTGCTAAGCCACATATTACTGATTTCCTGATACCTCAAAATCCAGATTTTTCTGTTAAAAATCCTGATTCTTAATATAGGACAAAATTCTAATTGCACAGATAATAAAATATGTGTCCTTATGCATATAGGATCTCAAGGGCTATAACTTACTATATATAGTCTTTTTTTTTTTTTGTGGGTACCGGGGGTCTACCTCAGGACCTCGCACACCAGCAGGTGCCCATGCCGCTGAGCAATATCACTGACCCTTTTTTCATATGTGGGTTCTGGGAGTCGAACTCGGGCCCTCACGCTTGCCAGGCAGGCACTTACGCCGCTGAGCCATCTCACCGGCCCACTATATATAGTCTTGACCCAACACATTTCATAATCTTGAACGTCTCCCACTTTTAGGCCTGAACTATTCTCAGTTGCTGTAAAATTGAGTTAGTTTAAGATGTGGTCCCAAAGCTCACCCTCAGCTGCCAGGGTAATGGGTTTCAATTGTTGAATTTACAGTTCTGTGGAACAGAGAGTTGTTTGACTTATGCACAATCATGCTAGTATTTTAGTTATGTCTAATCTGAATTTGATAGCTTGGTATGCATTTATAAGATCAAAAGAACTCCATTTGAAAACTCACCGATTACAGTCTCATAATGGGACATAACTAATCCATGCTTGTGTCGCTGAATTATTTTATTCTGGAATAAAATGTAGTAATTTGGCAAAAAAGCATGTAACCTTGTGATGTTTTCCCCATTTTGAACAGAGGGAAACTGGATATTTGTTTAGCAACAGCACAAACATTTTGAAAGTTCAGCTTTTATTATTCTTTTTGCAAGTTAGAAACAGGAAATCCTCATTCAAAACATGGGCATTATCTCCCATGCAGTATGAGCTAGTTGGTGGACTGATGAATGACAGAGCCATACAAAAAAATATGAGTCTCTTCTAAATCTATGTGACTAGAGAGCGAACTTAAACACCTATCTCTGCCATTTGACAGATACCAACCGAATGGAGACTTCAAATGTAGCCACAGACCCAAGCTCACTGAAACTACTTACTGTGGAACGAATTTTATGTACATTTACAATGATGCTTCCAAAATAACTTTTTGGTAAACTAGTCTCCATCTTAGGCACACTTGCTCTTGTTACTTTAAAAAGGACAAAAACAGACAAGGTAGCAGATGCCAAACACCAATACAAATAGCCTCTCCTGGTTTTCATAATATTTCCAAACACTCCAAATGTCTTCTTTTTATATAATTTAGGGGGACAAAAGACATTTTAAATGATGTTAAAGGTATGTATGTTTTCAAAATTTTACTTATCAATCTTTTCTCAACAACTACAATAAAAATTTCCTATGAGTTTTTCCTTATAATGGAATCCTCTAAAGTGCCTCGCTTATGGCAGAAATTCAACAAATAGTTGGACTGATCAGTTAGTAGGCATAACAGAATAAATGGCTTGGACATAAAGCCTATATAAGTCCCAAGGTATTATGATTTTAAGTTTATCTGAAAGCTTTATCAAAAATGCATGCAAACTCTTTTTAGAAATTTTTCTAATCTAGAATATCTAGAAGAACATTATCCCCGCTATGTTAATGATATTATAAATAAAATAAATCACAGAATACTGTAAAAATTTTGATAATGTGTAGGCCCTCTGTTAAAAATTATTGATGTGTCTTTCTTAAGCTTGCAAGAATCTACCATCTGTAATTAAATTGTGGATTTTTTACTAGTGTCTCTTTCCTGACATGGACGATGAATTTTATTTAACATACTTACAAATTTTCAAGTGACTACATTCTCAAAGACAAGGTATTAAAGAAGAATACATCTAGTAAGAATGCTTAAAATTTAGAAGATAAAACAAAAGCTTCAGAGATCAAAAGTAGGAAGGGTAAGTGGCTGATGGTTGAACGATGGAAAGGAACTTCTGCATAGTGCATTGCAGAGGCCCTCACCTCAGGAGATTTGGAAGGACCCAGAGGTGAAGGTAGTAACACAACAGCTCATGTGGTCTTTATGTAAGCCGTAAATTTCCCTTCTCCAACAACCTCTCCATAATTATCTGATATCAATACGTAAACATTCCCCATTTTACAGACTTCAAAAGTTCTTGAAATAACCCATTTCATTGTCCACAACTTAGATTATGAGAAAAGTCTTCCTTATAATGAAGCAAATATGCTTCCTCAAAATTTCTACCTATTGCTCTTTGTTGCATGCATTCCAGTTAGGCAGGCAAGTCTTCCTTGTTTACATGGGAATCCTACAAATATAGAAAGTTGGGCATCTTGTCTACCACCAAGTCTGCTCTTCTTCAAACAATAGGCAAATTTTCCTTGACTGTTTTCCGAGAGTTTGAGTTACTTGGTCCCCTTGTTTGGGGCTATCCTAAGCATGTCCAACTTACACTATACCACTTAGAGCATCCAACAAAGCCCTGAGGAGTACTGAGATGAAGGGCTACAGAGGACACTCATCAGTGCCTCCTCACAGCTGTCCCCTCTATTCCTATTACAATACTCAAGTTTACCCCTGGGAAACTCACTTCTCCCATTTAGGTTTTTAGTGAAAGAATTCATAGCCCCTGTTTTAGGTACTTAGTCTATTCCACCACTGGAGTAGACAATCTCACATAAATCAATTAACACCCAGGAAGTTTGCTCTGACTTCTGGCAAAGACAAAACTCCTTGTCCCAGAAATTATCATGAATCGACCTTTCCCAACCCGATGTGAAAGAGGAAGGTTGTAGCCCAGAACATGTTGAAAACCATCTCATAACTTTGCACAGAGAACTCCTTGAGGAGCCAAAGCCATGAAATTAGGAACTACTGTGATGTTCTTTTAGTTTGGAATACTAGCAAATTCCCTCCTAAACACACACACACGCACACGCACACACACACACATTTCTCTCATGCTGTTGCCTCTCCCTAGACTACTCTTAGTAGTATGTTACCACATACTTTATGTGTTTATCATCATAGTAATATTATGTGTATATTAATGATTGCTTGATAATTATCTATCTTCTCCACTAGACTATAAGCTCTTTGAGGATGGAGATTTTTTCTTATATACTGAAGGATATCCAGGGCCTGTCATCTGATGAATAGTCAGTAGATATTTTGGAATGAATGAATACAGGACTAAATGACACAGTAATGGCCAACATGTTGAAGAAGATTTCTACATGGGTAGTGAGCTCACCCAGGATGGTGTCAGCATTAAATCTGGACATAAAAATTACAAAGCATGTGCACATTTATAAATATAGAGAAGATACCAGTAAGTTAATAGATGGCATCAAATGGGGGCAAAGAAGCACGACAGAAATATTAAGTACCCAAACACTACCAACCTCTAGAAGTATTTAGATGGATGAAACAGAAATAGTATAAAAACACAATTAGCAATAAAGATGTTTCACCTTTGCAGACTCCATGTTCTAGGGGAGAAAATGATTCTGAACCCTAGCATTAAGGCTAGAAGACCTGGTGAGTGTTGGAGGGATCAGTAGTTGTATTGGTTCAGGTTCTCTAAAGGAACAGAATCAATAGGAATATACACCCTATAGGATCCAGTAGGTGCTCAGTCCAAGAAGCTGAAAGTACAGAACAAGAGGGATCAAGAATGTAGCACCAGTCCAAGACCAAAGTCGCTGAGGCTCCCTGGAGAGTTGCTGGTATGGCTCTGCATGGAAAGGCCAAAGAAACTGGTGTCTGATGTCCACAGGTGATAGCAACAAAAGAAGAACCCACTTAAGCAGAGTGAAGTTTCCAAAAACACAGCAGACTTCCTCTTTCTTCCCTTTTATTTCCCCAGACCACAGCCCATTGGATGGTGTCACTCACAATCATTCTCCCCTCAGCTTGTTGGACCACATGCCTGGAAACACCTCACAGACACATCCAGAAGTGTGCTTTACTCATCTGCTAGGCATTTTCCTGATCTAGTCAAGTTGACTTATCATGATTAAGAATCACAGTAACATTGGTGAGTTGACTCCAAAGAGCACTGAAATTAAGTTTGAAAGAGAGGAACTACAGATGTGGAAGGGGCTATAGATGGTAAAGTGGAGGAAGCAGAGGGAGTTGTGAAGATCAAGATGGAAATCATATGAAGGCTCAGAGAAATGAAGTGACTTATTTTATATCGTGAGGCTAATTCATAACAGAATCTATCCAAGAATGTACATCTGCTTTATTAGGCCTCATATTTTTTTGGCCAAATGTATAGTAGAGCTAGTGATGGAAAAGTCTCAAAAAATTAAACTAATAATTGCCTTGTCATGGAGGTTGATTTTTAATGTGTGAGTAGAATTAAATTCTAAAATACATTTAAGTAGTGAGATAATGTATAACTAGAAATATTTCCTCCTTTTATAATGTAAGCTCCCAAACATCAACATTCTCACATCGCTTCGCTGAATACCAACTGAACATAAATAAATTAACAAAGAGTAATTGGGAAATGTCAACATTCCCAGATGCTGATGGTCAGACTAATGATGCCAATTAAGAAAACTGATTTTGAAAATAAAACAGATGCCCTAATACCTATCAGCAGCACAATTTCTGAAGACATAGAACCTCAAGAGCATAGAAAGGGAATCATAAAATTAAGTAAATGTTGGGAAAGTTTAGCCAGAAGCACATATATCACTGTAAAGTGCAAGGTGCTGAGCAGTATACAGATTTTAATGGGACACAGAGGTAAGAGCTCTCAACACTGCACTAAGGCAGTAGAAAAAAGGGTTCATTCAACAGATATTTATTGAGCACATATTAGCACTAGGTACTTTTCTGGGCACTGGTGAGCAGTAAAGTGTCAAAATTCCCTGCCCTTTTTATGAAGATATTCTAAGGAGATACAGAAAATATATATTTCAAGTGGCAATAAATACTATGCAGGATAAAATATTAGAACAGGAAATAAAAATGTGGACAGAACAGGAAAGTTGGGAAAGGCCAACAAGAGAATATTTAAGTGGACCCTGACATTTGAGTTGATGTGTACCTGGGTTTTCAAAGGACAATGTAGGAGGTCACCAGGGAGGTGCAGAGAAATTTCCAGACAGAGATAGGAAAAGAACAGCCTGGAGATCCTAAAGAATAAGATTTTTTTCCTTAACATCCTTTCCTCTTTAGGGGTGGGAAAATTCCACCTCCAACATCTTAGATTCCTGGATGAGTCCAAGAATTAAATAGATAGAACATAGATCAACAGGATTAACATACTTTCTGGTTAGGATAGTGCCTTGCTCATAGGCAATTCATCTTTTGTTTCTAAGAAGCAGCACAAAGCTCAACGTGATCTTATACCTGCTGTTTTCAGGTGTCTTCCCCTTAGAATAGCATGTTTTAACCCTTTCAGTAACATGGAATTGCTTTGGAAAGCATTTCTCCAAATTCTTAGGCCATTTCCTTTCAACTAGGTGACACATGGATTGTGGTCTTCACCAATTACAGCTCAAAATCCCCTCAAAATTGTGCAATCTCAGTAAGTCCCGGCACTTGTGTGGGGGTTTTCAGACATATGTCCTTTTCTCTCCACTGAGGTTGTCAGTAATCATCGTGGTATGAATCTGGAGCTTTTGGAAGTCATCATCCAGATCCAGAGTATGAAAGTAACAAAAGGCAAAGCAGAGGTAAAAGACAAAGAGACATTGAAGTCTTATCTTCCTTTTTGAACTTCTAAATAAGACCCTGCCTGCAGGTAAACTTAGCCAGTATTTTAAGGATGTGAACCAATAAGTTTCTTTTTGGGGCACTGAACTTGCTACCGTATCACTGGTTAACATGAGTCTTAATATCATGAGCATATTGTGCTTGGTTTCATTTGTGCAGCTACAGCATGCTAGGCTGGATTAAAAAACATTTATTTATTTTTCAATTTCTATGGTTATGTCTTCACAAATCCTTTATCTTTTTTGTTTTATTTTGTTTATTTTTTTAAAAGAATAGCATATTTTAACCCTTTAAGGGTTAAGGGTGGTATCTCTTGTCTCATGTTTCCTCTCATTTTTTCAAGGACACTAACCCCATCATGATATCCTAATTATATCTGAAAGAACTTATCTCCAAATACCATCATAAGAAGAATTAGGGTTAAAATATATGAATTCAAAGGGACACAATCAGTCCACAGGGATGTTCAAGGAAAGGACTGTCAGGTGTTATTTTAGAAATGAGGATGATACTCAGGTCAGTATCCCACAGAGATCTCTAGGAGAACACAACTCTTGACATTTAAAGAGAGTTATATTGTAGAAGCACTGAAAAAGCGGGGGTGGTAGTTTCAAAATACAGAGAGATGTGTTTTGAAGTGTTTAAATTGCCCACGCAGAGAACCCACAGAAAGCACCTTCTCTGGATTTCTTACTCATAAAAATGTGCCCATAGGGATTAGGGTGTAGCTCAGTGATAGAATACTTGCTTAGCATCCATTGAGGCCTTGGGCTTGGTCCCCAGTTCTGTCAAAAATAGATGTGCACATGTGTAAAGCACAGTAGGTATTATAGTGAGCAACAATCTGTAGGTGCGAAAAGAGATTTAACATTTATACGTTGTTAAATGGAACGAAAGCCAAACAGTAGTTAAATCAGCAAAAACAGATTAGAGGAAAAGAGATCTCAGGATACAACTGAGCTCAATTCTAAATATAAGGAAAGTGGAAATTTATGGCCAAGGAAGCAGGGGTGGTACTAAGAGGAGACATCAAAGATATGGAGAAATTCTTGCTAAACTGACCTAACAAGATTCTTGCTGATTACAAAGCAGGTGATCAGATATCAAGGGGGGTGGGGAGTTTGCTACCCCTGAGTTATGCAGGCCCAGGGAGGATGGAGGCCAAGGTGAAGACCTAATTAAGAAGAGGGCTCAGAGGATACTGACCAAATTTTAGCCAAGGAGAGTATTTTTGTCAGTATGGCCACAAATTTCAAAGTGTTTTACAGTCATTCCTCAGTAGGCTGGTGTCACTGTGTTTAAATAACATGAGAGTTGAAATAATGTTTCTCAGAGTAAAAATGACAATGTACTTGATAATCTTGGAAATGGTTATTTTGTTTTGAACTCAACTAAACCGATTTTTTTCCTTGTCAAATTAATATTACCATCTCCGAACACTAACTTACATACAGTTATAAATACATTGCACTGTACATCACATACCCTCCATGGCTCTTGGGTGGTGCTTTCTTTAGGTATGGGCCAAGGTGCACCTCATCAGAATTACCTGGAGTGCTTGCTAAAAATCAGATTTCTGGGCCTTACAGACCAACTGAATCAAAATATCTGGTAATGCTACTCCAGAATATTCATTTTAATAAAAATTACAGCCTAGTTTTGTGCACACTAAATTTTGAGAATTATTCAAATATTAAATATTTGTTAGATTTTAGATAAAAGAGACTAAAATTTGTTGATCTTTTCTGTTTATTATATCTTTTATATACCTGCCCTTTCCTATTTTAAGATGCTAAGATTAAATCAGAGATGGTCAACTCATTACTCAAAGCCACACTTCTAGGGCCTGTCCAAGCTGACAGGGAAACCAGTCTATCTGAGGTTAACATCCATGACTGATCCTCACCTCACCAGTTTACCTTCTTCTCCTGCTCTAATTTCTTGTACATTTAATCAGCATCTTCCATCCACAAATACATTTTCTAAACTGCTGATGGTACAATTTAGGTTGGAACTACCAAAATACGTGCAGCTAGACTAATCCAAGAAAATATCAAATGTGTTTCTCATATTATCTTTTTTACAAGAAAAGCAATCAGTGTTGTATGTCTTTAGCTTTACTAGTCTCTATGATTTCAGGAAGTCCCCAAATCCTAACCCTCTGAGATACTTCACTTTTCTCACCCCTGGCAGGTGGACTAGAAAGATTAAAGAATATCTAATTTCTTTAACACTTGATTTTATTCATATCATTTTCCCACCTGTTGTAGTCAGGGTTTGCAAGGGAATAGGTTTAAAACAAGACACATAATTTATAAGATTATTTTGGAATATTCACCCAAAAAATCAAATGCAGAAGAGTGCAGGAGATCTGTCCACGCACTAGAACCCAAAAAATACAGCTCAGGGCCTGGATCCCAAGGCAATGTCCTGCATAAGTACATCTGGAGGCCTAGAGCCCATGACAATATCTTGTGCAAGTATGTATGAAGGACCTGTACTGGGAAGGCCCAAAGGTCGGTTTTTGGGAGCTAGAAAGTCTATACCAGCGGGATGAAGGATTAGTACCAGCAGGCTGAGAGATCTCCACTGGAGCCAGGAAGTAATGCTCAAGGTAAGGACCAGAGCTCCCCTAAGGAGAACCACAGCCATCCTCAGTGACAGCAAAGACTAGAGCTCCTCCAGGGATGAGAACAGCTGAGTTCACATCAGGAAAGTCAGTGTGACAAGCTTCTCCAGGAGAACCAACAGCACACCATCGCCCCTCCAGTTCTCCTTTTATGCTGTTGGCAACAATCCTCAGGTGGGCCTTCCACACCCAGCACCACTCTGATTCAGTTCAGCTGAATGGTTACACATTGACCATTAGTTAATCCACCACACCACTTGAGGAAAATATCATTTCTTGACTGTCTGAATGTGTTGAATTAAGTAACTATTATAATGATGATATCCTTTAGTACGAATCTAAAATTTCTGGCATTGAACAAAAGATCAAAGACTCCTGTGAAATCTCACTATCCAGATGGCCTAAGAGATATTAAATAAATAATTACAGTACAAAGGATAACATATGCATATCAGTGAAAAGAGAGTACAAAGGATAGACCTTTGCCTGTAAGTGAGTGAACTGAAGGTTCCAGATAGAAAAGATATTTGTGCCAAGAGATCATCAAGCAGAGCAATAATGATGACCTTCTGAGAAGAACAGTATTATTCAGGGACCTAAAGGTGTATAATGCTTGTCCTTTGAATATCTGCCTGCAATCATTTCCATCTTCTTCACTCTGTCCATGAGGGACCCAGATAAGTGACTTCAACTGCTTTCTTTTTTAGAGACCATGGGAAAGTTACCATACTTGCTTAGATCATTGAGTTAATTTTATAAGTTATTGAGATTGAAAGAAACTATGCCTGTGTAAGCACTAAAGCTACGTTACTCCAGTCTTTGTACTAGAAAACTGAATTAAAATCTAGAAAGCACTTCTTTAGAGTCACTAGAAAAACACTTAATAAGTATTTTAGAATTTTTTTCTAGTAATATTTTAAGAAAAACTATAAAATTATTTTGTACCTAAAACTAGGAGCAAGAAATCATGTGGTCTCTTAAGAGTTTATAAAGGTCCTGAATAACTAACTTAAAGATAGTAATACGTAATGTATTAACCATTGTTACCCTCCTATTATGTTGTTTTGAAAATTTGTTCTTTTGTTTTGTTTTGTTTTTTCTTCTCTTTAAAATAAAAAAAAAATAAATATCAACAATGACACACACACACACAAAAAAAAAAGAGTTTATAAAGGAAGTTATGAATTTTATGTCCAACTGCTCATGTTAAAGTTTTCTTTAACATGATGAGGATACAAACATTTCTGGGTTATTCATGGTCAATCATGAACAGTGTCAGGGTGCTTAATCTCCTCTGGACATGTAGTAATGTTCTCTGAATTCTCACATTTCCACTTGGCTTGTACACTCCTATTCCTTCAGTGACACCAGAAATTGCCTTCTCTTTTTAAGACAATATTTTCTGAAATAAATATGGGTATTATTATATAAATTAGAAAATTTCCACTTTTATACTGCTACATATTGATTTCAAACTCTATCTCAAAGAAAAGTGGCTGTGTGTCTTATACACTTAGATTTAGGCTATTTTTTCATAAAACTACAGAAGTAAGACCAGAAAATGGGAAAGTATATTTCTGTTATGGTTTAGATCTAAAAATGTCCCCAAGAGTTTCAAGTTTAAGAAGGGGCTTTTGCCAGGCAGTTGGATGATGAGAGCGCTGTACTAATCGGTGGACTAATCCATGATGAGTTCATGGCTGAACATCCAGCTAGGAGATGGAAACTGGTTGGAAGCAGGCCACTGGAGGGGTGATCAGGAAAGGTATATTCTTATCCCCAGCTTCCCCCTTCTCTCTCTGCTTACAGACTGCCCAGCTGTCATGGGGGAGCAGCTTTCCTCCACCATACCCTTCTACCACACTGCTGCCATCCAACAAAAAGGCAGATTCATAAAAGCATTACAGTATGTACTTATCCACCTTATTCACCAGATCTGCCACCATGAGACTTCTGGCCCTTCAAAGAGCTCATGGTCAAAATGACCATAAAATTGAGTGCTTTGCATCAATTCAGAACATACAGGAAGCCATAATAGTGAAAAGAAGATACCTACAAAAGAGGACTTCCAGAACTGTTTCAGAAAGCGGCAGGAATGATAAATGTGTTCAAAGCAAGAGAGAGTATTTTGAAGGCGATTAAGGGCAACATGTCTTTTACCATAATATTTTTTTAATTTAAACATTCACCATGTTGTTTAATCACACCTCTTATTATTTAATCACAAACACTTAAATTTTCATTTTGTTTCATTTAAATTTAAATTTGTTTCATTTAAATTAGAATACCAGCTGCACCAAACATTTCTACTTGTGGGACATGGTACACCATATAGTTCCCTAGATAGAGAAAAATCATCTTCACTTTGCTTTATGCCAAGATCTATCCTATATAGCCCATGGTAAATATAATGAGCATAATACATTGTATGCAATTTTATACTACTGAATGTATTAGTAAGGGTTCTCCAGAGATACACAGCCACTTATTCACACATATATATTCATATATATATATATATATATATATATATATATATATATATGAATAAGAATAGTTTATGTGACAGCTAGCTATAGAATTAATATATAAAAGTCAATAGTCATCCTTATTCCAGAAATAATCAATTTGAAATATCATAGAAAAAGACACCATTATAAATAAATATAAAATAACCAAGAATATGCTTAACAAGCAAAGTGTAAGATTATTTATGAAAAAATGACATTTTGCTAAAGTCTATCATATGTAAGTTTAACACACAGTAACCCCCTTTGAGTAATGGTTTCAGTGAATGTGAGTTCCCTCACTGCAGACTCAAGGATTACAGGGCACAAGGATTACAGGACTCCTGCACAAACACATTTGTGACCAAAAGGAGGCTTCAAAGAGAGGAGACAGATACCATCAATTGGGAAGCTGGAAAATGCCATCAACTTTATTTGTGAGAAAACTTCAATGAAAGAAAGTTTAATGTGAAACTTTCACTCATTTTGACCAGATTCAGGTGACTATCTTAAGCTCAAAATTTAAAAAAAAGATTCAGTTGCCATTTCCAAACAGGAGGGTCCCTGTGGTGTTACTGAGTGCTGGTCTTAATCAAACCCTCGCCCACTGTGGCCATAAGGTTTTATGAAAACTATAAGAGCAGGGCCTGCGGAGATTGTAAATGCGGCTTCAGCTGTTGCTGTGTTCTGAGAACTAGAGGTGTGGACCTACTAGCATTTGTATCAGCTACTGTCAAAGTAGAAGTTTGGCCCAACCAGACCTTCTTGAGTAAGCTTGTGATTACAAAAAAAAGAAGAAGGACAGAAAGAAAGAACTTTCCTTTAAACACATTGGGGACTGAGGTTATAGCTCAGCAGCACAGTACCTGCCTGGCAAGTGAAAGGTCCTGAGTTCAATTCCCAGTACCCCACCCCCAAAAAGAAACATTGGGCTGGGGGTGTTGCTCAGTGGTAGAGCTCTTGCCTGGTGTGCACAAGGCCCTGGGTTCAACCCCCAGCACCACCGGAGGGGGGGAAAAATTGGGATTCTAATCTCCAGGGCAACATTCCATCCTGGGGACTCTGATGGCAAGTGTCCCTCCTTTGTATTTCTTGAAAACTAATTGGAGAAATTAATTGTCAATGTAACCAGTTTAATTGGGATTTTAGAAAAGTACTTACTAATTAGTATCAATTATATAACTCAGATTTGGTGAGAAAATCTCTAAATTTTGCATTTCTGTGAAAATTAAAATTTTATTTGAAGGCTATTTTATTTATAATAAAAGCAATTGTCAGTGTTGGTTCAGGGTTCACTTATGTTCTAAGTACTCTAAGTAGTTCTTGTGCATCATTTTGTTTAATCTTATAATGGCCCCATTCTGCAGATAAAGACATGAGTCTCAGAGAAGTTCATTAAATTTCTCGAGGCTAATTAAATTTCTCACTGCTAATAAATGTAGGAGCAGGGCCTCAAATGCTAAGGGGCTGTCTGCAGAGTTAGCAATAAAATAATCTTTTAAAGTGGTGGTTCTCAACTGCCTCCTATGCTGCTCAGAGGACGTTAACACTGGAGATGTTGTCACCGGGAGGGACACAGATTGTGTGGGCTACTGGCCTCTAGTGGGTGGAGGCCAAGGAAGGTGCTGCATGTCTTAGAATGCACAGAACAACCCCCACAACCACGGATCATCCAGCCTAAAATGTCAGGAGTGCCAAGGTTAAGAAAACCAGCTCCAGGGAGGTAGATCTTTTGCAAAAGGAAAGGGGACCAAGAGGTGGAGGGAAGGTGATCATTATGTACTACAAACATGTATTCATAAAAATAGAAATTAAAATTTAAAAAGAACACCTGCTTTAATATAAAGTTTAGAATTAGTTTCAATAGTAAACTAGATTTGAGTTTTTGATAGCACTGATAATTCCTCCAGGCCCAATGAGTTAGAGTAGATCTTTCCTGATCAAATTAAAGGGTGGAATGGAGCTAACGCAAGTAGTAATTTCTCGTTTTGAGGGTAGTAGTTTGGTTTAGAAAGGGACTTTGCCATATAAACTAAAGGAAAAAAACTTAGCACAGTGGAAAATAAAATATCTTGAGGTTAACATTTCATGGGACCAAAAATACATACATATATATGTGCATATTTCATTTCCTGAAAACATCTCATGCTATTAAAGAAGAAAACTAATACTATCAATTTCTTTGTAGTAATAAGACTCTGGAGAAAAAAGCAAGAAACTAAATCTCCCTGGCATATTAAAAACCTTTAATTTAGTCCAGTATTTTATCAAACCTCATGCCAGAACAGTTGATTATAAAGGTGTCTGTTTCCACAGCGATTCTCTGAGTCAACTATGCCAGATGTTTTAGTTCATGAATATTTTTTCTTCAAAGATATTTTCATTTCAGAGCAAGACACATTAAATGTTAAATGCTATAAAATTGAGCCAACTTAAGAAACATATCTTCTCTGCTGTATTTATTAAGAGTTAAGATTCTGTTTAATTGTAATTAAAATATCTTCCATGATTTAGAATTAAGTAGATAAAAGTAAGCAATTCAAATATGGCAAAAATTTAAACTATTATTAAAATCAACAGTTTCATATTTCTTTGCTTGATTTTTTGAGCTCATAATTAAAATATATTCTAGTTGGAAAAGGAATAAAAGTGAATAAGATTCTATCAGAAATTATATCTAATCCTTTTTAAGGTTGTGGCAGACAAATTTTGAGAAAATATCAAAGGAATATTTTATAACTTTTAAAAATTAATGACTAGATGAATACTTTTCTCAGTCATATTTCAAAATCTACCTATCTAGACCACAAACATTCAATATACATTTTAAATGTTTGAGTGGATCCTTTAGAGTCTTCAGAATAATGACAAAATAAAATTTTTCTGATACTTCTGATAACTTTTTTTTATTGAATCCAAATGTTTAAAATATATCTTTCTAGTATAGTAGTTTTCAGTTGCTAACAATAACTTCCTGTCAAATTTAAAATAGTGCATATAAAATATTTTTTGAGTTTAAAATAGCTATGCATGAGCAATCAATATGCATTTTCATTTGTAGAGAGTAAGAAGCTATTACCAAGTAAAGCAATTTTACAGCAAGAAGAGCTTTAAAAGTTTCCCAGTTCATTCTCTTCCTTTTAGAGCTGAGATCACTGCTGTCAAAGATAACTTTTAGAAAATAAAGTAGAATATAGCTGGGACTGAGTGTCAGGCCCCTGGTTCCATGAAGCCTCTTCTACTACATTTTTACTTGGAAGTGAAAATGAGGTTTATCCACATTTAAAACTTAGAATTCTAGATATGTAAAATGTACCATACTAGCCGTTGTGGTCAACCAGTGATGAAGCCTAACATCTAATTGAAAAGTAACAAATGAAATAGATGGGGAACAGCAATACATAGTACAAACTGTAGTAGAGCAAGGTCATTTTCATTTGGGCAGAACAAGATCTTTAATTACTAAGAATGATTTGAGATAATTTTCAAGAGGGGGATGAGATTTAAAGAGAAAGAGTAGAAAGGGACTTACTATTGGCAGACCCATGTAAACAAACACATAAAGACAGAGAGATAGAAAACCATCTGTATCATTGGAAAAAAAATGAAAAGACTAATTTTACCATCATATATGATTTCCATATGGAGTGTAGCAGTAATATTAAGAAAGTTAATTGAAACCTGATGATTCTAGTGCATTACTAGTTTTAAGGAATATAGAATAACTCCTAGCTGCTGCTAGGAATGAAGAATGAAGACAATTTGTAAGAATGATTCTTTACCTAAATGGTTGCTTTGTTACTAAAGCATAAACAAAACATATTAGGAAATGTTTGTTTGTATATTTCTAGGGCTTATTTTTGTGTATGGGTATTGTAGACCCCAGGTCAACAAGATAAAACTTCATGAACCTACTAAAATTTTTGCACATAAACTTTGGGTCTGGACATTTTTTAAGTTTCTAGTGATTTTTGGTATTAATTTCACTATATTTGCAAATAACTTTTGGAAAATCAAGTTGGAAAACTACAGAAGTTATGAATGTAATTGTACATGAATTATTCAACATTTTGAGTTCACCACTAAAGACTTTTTAGTGATAGAAGAAAAATAAGTAACATGGCAAGAAAATAATTAGAAGAAAGTTGTATGGGATATTTTGGTTTTGGTTTTTGTTTTGTTTTTTTTTTTTTTGAAGACAGGGTCTTGTTATATAGTTCAGGCTGGGCTTGAACTCACTATGTAGCCCAAGCTGGCCTCAAACTTGTAGCGATCCTCCTGCCTCACCCCCAAGTGCTGGGATTACAAGCTTGTGCCACCACGCCTGGCAGAAGAAAGTTTTAAATAAAATTTAAAAGAATTCATTTGTCATTATTTGGCCTTGTCTATTATTTCAGTAAGATTTTTCTACCTCAGTCGTGAAGGAGGAGAACATAATGGATCGGTCATCCATGGGAAGTTTTTAGCACTTAGCCCTGAGAATAGAACATGTCACTTCCACTCACATTCCTTTGCCTAGAATACAGCCACGTGACCAAGTAACTGAAAGGAGACTGGAAAATGTAGTCTAGCTGAGTGCTCTGCAAGAAGAGGAAGTATTTGGTCAACTGTTAGGCACAGATCTCTTTAGAAAATGCTCATAAAATCATGCTTTACATTTTTAACTTTGAGAAGCATTCTGCCTTTTAAAAATTATATAAAATAAGGAAGACAGGGAAAAGGAAAAAACAAATATACATATATACACAAGATAGTTAAGATATTAATACAGCTAGTTTCTCTTAGTTCTTTTTTTTTTTTTAATGTGGGTACTGGGAATCGAACTCAGGACCTTGCACTTGCTAGGCAAGCACTTATGCCACTGAGCTATATCACTGGCCCTCTCTTAGTTCTTTGAAAAGAAAGGTCTGTGCTAATGTTGTTTGGACAGTATTTCATGCCTATATCTTGTACTCTGAATAACTATGCAGACAACAACACGCGATGTTTTAATTATTGTTACTGTCCTACTAGCCTGTTTTGAAACTCTGTTTTATTGTTATTTTTTACATTTTTTCTCTTTAAAATAAAATTTATATAAAATATATAATAAAAGGAAGAAGGTCAGGAGATATGTGAAAGGGGGAGGGAAGGGAAGGAAAGGGGATGAAAATGGAATTCTGATGTGCTACGTACATGTGCCAACTTCCACAAGGAATGCACTCATTCTGTGCTGCACACGTGTCCCAGTAAACTAAAATTTTAAAGTATATATATATGTGTATATATATGTGTGTGTATATATATATATATATATATATATATACTTAAATTTTGCAGGCAGTTAATATTTTATGAACCAATCTAAAACTTCATCATTGATCCTACCTGGACTTGAATTCAAACTCATTGCAAGGTAGATGACCCTGTTAGAGGCTGTTTATTCAGACGGGTTCCAAACGCTAATTCTCTAGTATATCAGCAAAGAGGCACAAACTATAGTACAAAAGGAATAGTTATTAAAATATACCATCTTGTTCATTTTTATTCAAACCTTAACACTAGCAAGGCCCCGACTAGAGATGTCACATATCTGTGAAACCCTAAATGTGCAACAAGGGCTGCTTGGACAGAATTCCAGGTGTTCCAAAACAGAAAGTAAATTGCTATATGCTAAAAATTAAATTGTATTTTCAAGTGTGAGATACATTATTATCTATATTCACCAAATGTACATTAAGTCTCCAGAATTTACTCATCATATAACTGAATGTTTCTACATTTTGAAAATATCTCCCAATTTCCCCTACCCTCCACCCTTATTAATCACTATTCTTTTCTCTTTTTAAATGAGTTTGACTTTTATAAATTCCACACATAAGTGAGAGAATGCAGTATTTGTCTTTCTGCATCTGGTCTTTCTCCACCTGAAATTTTCTAAGAGAGTAAAGCTAAGTTTTCTTACCACAAAAGGCAGGGGAGAAGGATGTAACTGTATGAAGTAATAGATATCTTAAATAGCTTGATGTGGTAATCATTTCACAATGTATATACGTATCACTACACCACATTGTATATTTTGAGAATATATAATTTTTATTTGTCGATTAGGCTTCAATAAACAGACAATGAATTTCTTTAAAATGATATACATACACAAAATAGGATCATCTGTTATAATAACAAAAAAGTCTCCCATATTTTCATAGAATGCATAATTTAAACAAGCGCCTTCAATGGACATTAATTTTTCATTCATTAGTACCACCAAGCGCGAAGGCCCGAGTTCAACTCCTGGATCCCACATAGGAGAAAAGGGCCAGTGATATCGCTCAGCGGCACTGGCGCCTACTGGCGCGCGAGGTCCTGAGGTCGACCCCTGGTACCCACAAAAAAAAAAAAAAATGCTTCACCAAACCAAATGACATATCAGATAAATGTGCTAAAGACCTCTCAACTATTTCTTTAAAATTTCACTTTATCTCTAGAGGGAAAGAAATCAGAGCTGTTTTTTAATTGGCAGATTCATTAAGTGCCTTTTCATGCGGAGCAATCACACAGCTTCTGTAAAGCAAAGACAAGTGCTGGCCCCTGCATTAACAAACAAGGCATTTAATAAGAGTCAGGGGGAAACAGAATCAGACATTTTTTAAAAATGGCAGGTGGGGATGTGAAGGAGAGACTTGCTCCATAGTTGCTTTCTTATATTATAGAGAAAGATAGGAAAAGGTATAGCAAAGAATGAATAGGGATATATTTGTTATACAGTACTGGGTGTTAACAATTATCTCCATCGATATATGCTTAAAAGCAGGAATGCAATTCAACATACTTACTCACTGGTCCAGTTTGGGTACTAACAAATCAGTAGAATTCCTGAGTCCAGGCAACTGAGCTGGCTTTGCCAGGGGAAGGTAGCAGTGGATGAGCTGCTCAACAGTAAAACTGAATAGTCAGTGTGTCAAGAGAAAGTTATAGAACAATAGAAGTACAGAAACTGGAGGCCGCATAGTCAGGCTATTGAATAAGCAAACAACAACTTGAAGATGCTCTTGTCTTTGCTACTTATGACTAAGCCTGATGTCACATCAGAGATGCAGGCCAGGTCAAATAAAGCCCCTCGATAATTGAAACCCTGTGATAATGTGATTTCTCTAAGCTGTTCAAAGATCCCACATCATCTCTTGGTGCATGTCTGAAACACCAGAGGTTGAATTATAATGAATCAGAATGCTAAGAAAATGGTTATAATGGCTTATGTTTAAATGAATACAAAATTGGAACAAAGAGAAATGCTGAGTTGTGCACGTTGAAATGCTTGCATGTGGAATATTGCCTATGCTATTTACAGGATCATCTCGACCAGTTGAGGTGTGCAAATGAAATGGTGTGATTAGTTTCCCTTACACCTCCCGCCCCCACACAAGCATCCCTACACCACACCTACATGCATACACACAGACGCACAGAGTCTTTTCTCAAATATTATATCTCCAGCTTCTCTCTAATCTGTATCTACTTTTCCACTGTGAATGTAATTATATGAAATTGTATTATTTGTTCTTTTTTCCTCCCCCACAAAAATATAAGCTTCATGAGAGCCAGGCTTTGTTTTATTATTGTTGTTCATCACTACACACAAAAGTGCCTAGGACAATGTCTCATACATAGTAGACTTTCAGTAAATACTGGTGCATTTATGAAAAAATTATAACAGGATTTATCATACAAAAGCTTAATCTGTTTCAGTAGCAGGCATTGCCTCATTTAGTTGTTTGCAGTGCCTCTTTTAATTGTTTTTGTTGCTGGAATGTCCTCATAAGTTTTTGTACAGCAATGTGGAGACCTCAACAGCAGTAATATAAATGCCTTTTCTCTCAATCTTAGATTTCTACCAGGTGCCTCCTATTTCCTCACAAATAAACCCCAAGCCCAAATCATCCTCATACAAACTTTTCTAATATTTTCACTTCACATCTTCTCCATGTGGCCAACATCCACTGCCCTCTGAGCAATGGAAACATTGCTCTCACTGTCGCAGCAGAAGTTATTGCTGAAGCAAAAATTGCACAGGACAAATTTAAAAGAGCAAGGAAAATGTACTCACAGTTATTGCAATAGAGGAAAAAGACCAGAACTAAGTCTAAACTCAACTCCAATGAAAAAGGGATTTTTTAAGAGCTGGAGTATAGGGAGAATACAGGCCATCTGAGTTTGCTAATTGTCAAACACAGGAAAGGTAAACACCCAAATAATAAAAGCAAACTTCTGCTTATTTTCAAGACAGGAAGTAATTTTATCACATAGAGCAAAGTGTCCACCACAACTAGGCTTCCTTCTTGACAATTACATTTCAAATACATTGTACCCAAGTCCTAGAGAAAGACAGTCCTGGGTTGTAAAACTGGCCAGAGTCTTATAAGGCGGAGAGAAATAATATTAATCACAGGCTTTTGAAATGTGGGACATAACACTGGTTTACAACAACCCATCCTATACTTTTCTACTGAAATTTGTACTTTAGCATAATAGTAGCCAGCTGTGGGTCTCAGTAGCTGTGCCTGGGGGGGATACAGGAAGTAATATTCCTGTTTATGGCAAGGTGTGTGCATGTGTGCAAAAGTGTCAAACTGGGATTTTTATCCACATAATGCTCCATCCAACACATTTTGCATGTGTTTACCTGAGCATCACAAGGGGTAAAATACACCCACACCACTGTTCTGTTCTGTAAACATGTATTTTACCATAACTGGAATGTAGGTGTGACTCACAGTAGCTGTGCCTGGGGAAAGCAAAAACCCATCTGTGCATTCACCTACAGGTGTGTACAGATCAAAAGCAGCAACAGATGAGTTTTACCCATGCGATGCTCATTGCTAAATTTCTGCACATTTAGAATTTGTTTTTTAAAAACTTTTCTTCAGATTTTTCAGACAGAAGTAGCCCAATTCAGTACATTGACACATGAAAAACCAGATTTGCAAGTTTTGGAGGAGGTCAAAAAAGAATTGACTGATACAGATAGAGGGAATGCAGGCCTCCTTGATTCAGATGATGAGGAAAACAGCAATGTTAGTACATATTTAACTAGTACAAATGGTACGAAATGGCCACACAACAAAATAGAACAATCTAATGTTAGAACTATGTCCAAAATATACTGAGGATCTTTGCAAGGGTGAAACCTATTGGATGGAATGCCAGCACTGCCATTCAATGTTGGAAATTATAACAGAAGAAATGCTACAAGATGTTGCAAAATACATAAATGCTGAAATGCAAGGAAAAAGTTCTGTATGCACCAATAGCCATACTAAAAGTGTATTTATTATGACACCTCACTAGCTGAATTGAAAGCATTCATAGGTCTGCTGTACTTAGCAGAGCCTTCTCATGGTAATCAGAGGAATGTAAAAGATTTATGGAAAAGTGAGGGGTGTGGGTTTGAGGTTTGTAGAATAATGATGACAATGAGGGATGACATTGAGTATATTTAGTTTCCTGCAAATTTGCCTAAGGTTTGATGACAAAACCACCCACCAACAAAGAAAAAGAACTGATAATCTGGCTGCTATCCACTCATGGTTTGAGAGACTTATGGATGATTGTAAATAATATACACACCATCTGAACACATGACTATTGATGAACATCTTGCAGCATTTCATGGTTGCTATAGCTTCGGGCAGAATATTCCAAAAAAACCTTCAAAATATGGCATAAAATGTAAGCCCTTATAGATGGGAAGACTTACTTTGCTTTCAATTTAGAAATTTATCCTGGATGTCAGCCACCAGATCCTTATTCATATAGTAATAAACAAAATGATGCTAGGAACAGACTTGTTCCTCCCATCTCCAAAACTAACAGAATGTGACATTTGACAATTGGTTTACCAGCTTCCAATTGATATTATATTTACTAATGGAACACAAGTTGACCGACATAAGAACTGTATGCAGGAACAAAGCAGAAATTCCAAATGAAATGCTGCAATTTCAAAACAGAATTGTTAAGTACAATCTTCGGATTTCAGAAAGATATAACACTGGCCTTGTATATGGCAAAGAAAAACAAACAGGTACTGCTGATGTCAACATTGCACTATGATAGAAATATTAATATTAATAGGGAAACTTCAATAAAACAGAAGCCTGACATGGTAAATTTCTACAACAAAACCAAAGGCAGAGGAGATGCTGCTGACAAGTTATGCAGCAACTATTATGTCACTCCAAACACAAAGCATTGGCCAGTGGTTATATTTTACTCAATCCTAAACATGTGTGGCATAGTTTGATAGTTTACAAAGAAATAACAAGTGCAAAACATCAGCAGGAAATTTTCTTAAAGGATTGGGACTGGAGCTCATAAGAGATCATTTACAGCAGAGGAAAACCAAAATGTTTCTGCCCAGGAACCACACACAAAAAAATTGTGGAGCACACTGGTGAGCTGATAGGTGAACAGGCAGGCACAGCCTCACAAAGACCTACTAAAACAAAAAGAAAAAAAAAAAAAAGATGTCAACTGTGTCCTACAGGAAAGGATAGGAAAACAGAACAGAACATATGTGCTATCAGTGTAAGTGATACTTGTATATGGAATATACAATTGTCATGTGTGAAGACTGCCTTGGGTATGATAGTCGAAGCAGAGATTATGTATGTGGTAGAATTTTTTTTGTATTTACATTGTAGTTCACATAGGTTTTTATTTCTGATGTTATCCTTTAGGTTTTATAAGTAAGTAAATGGCTGAGGTGAAAATGTTGATTTCTATTTCTATTCTCAACATTCTGAAAATGTTGAGTACTCATTATATACTTGATATTTTATTTTATTGATATCTTATTTTGCTGTTAACTGCACATTGTACAACACAGGAAGAAGCTCCTGACAGAACAGGAAGAGAAGAGAGGTGACAGGAAAGGAAAGCTAAGCGTATGTGCTGTCACTGTATGTGAGACGTGTGCATGAAGAATGCAGTTGTCACGTATGAAGATTGCCTTGGGTGTTGCAATTGCAACAAAGATTTTTTTTTGTAAAACTCTATTGGTATTTTTGCTGTAGTTCATATAGGAATTTATTTCTGATATCGTCTTTTAGGCTTTTTTATGGGATTAAGTTTATCTTTATTGCATTCAAATTATTTTTTATTTTAAAGAGAAAAAATAATATAAACAATGATACAGAATTTCAAAACAAGATAATAGGAGATAAACAATAGTTATATTGCATATAGTTATCTTCAAAGCAGTTGCTCAGGTTACAAGATATAGGCATGAAAAATTGATCAAACAATATAAGCACAAGCTATTCTTTTCAATGAACTAAGAGAAATTAGTACTACAATTATCTTAGCTATCTTGTGTATATATATATATTTTTCCCTTCCTTCTTTTCTCTTTTACCCCATCCCAGTTGCTCTTTCTTTTTGAACAGTTTCTTCCCTTTCACAATATCTATTGTACATTTTGGATCTTATTTACTCTTTCAGTTTCTTACACTAGAGTGACAATACAATGTTTATACATGGGAATCTGATTTATTTGACTTATGAGTATGGTCCCAAGTTGTATCCATTTACTTATAAAAACCTCTAGTTAATCCTTCTTTATACCTGAGTAGTACTCTATTGTATAAAAATATCACATGTTTTTTATCCATTCCTCAGTTGATGGGCACTTGTGTTGTTCCCAAGAATTAGCTATTACAAATAGTGCTGCTATAAACATGGGGGCACATATATCGCTGTGGTCTGATGTTTTTAATTTTTCTGGGAAAATACCCAGAAAAGGAATAGCTGGGTCAAAAGGGACCTCTAATCTTAGTTTTCTGAGGAATCTTCACACTGATTTACACAGTGTTTGTACCAGTCTGTACTCCCACCAACAGTGGAGAAGGGTTCCTTTTGCCCAAAGCCCCACCAGCATTTGTTATTGGTTGATTTCTTGGTGATAGCCATTCTTTCTGGGGTGAGATGGAATCTCAGTGTTGTTTTAATTTGCATTTCTCAAATGACAAGTGAAGTTAAACATTTTTATATATTTATTTGCCATTTGTATTTCTTCATCTGAGAAGTATTTGTTCATCTCAGATGCCCATTTTTGGAGTGGGTCATTAAATTTGGGGGCCTGATATTTTCAATACTTTATATGTTCTAGATATAGGTCCTTTGTCTGATGGACAGTAGGTTAAAATTTTTTCCCACCCTGTGGGTTTTCTTTTCACTCTGTTAATGATTTCCTTTGATGTGCAAAACTTTTTTAATAAGATAAGATCCCAGTTGTTGATTCTTTGAAGTACTTCCTGTGCAATTTGGGTTTTGTTCATGAACTCTCTGCTTACCCCTATGTCTTCAAGATTTCTACCTACTTTGTCTTCCAGTAGGTTTAGTGTTTCTGTTTTAATATTTACATCTTTGACCCACTTTGACTTTAGTTTAGTGCATGATGATAGACATGGGTCTAGTTTTAGTCTTCAGGATGTGGAAAGCCAGTTTTTCCAGCACCATTTATTAAAGAGGCTGTCTTTCTTCCACTGAACATGTTTAGCCTCTTTGCCAAAAAAAAGTGGCTGAGTGTGTTTGGAGTTGTGTCTACATCTTCTAATTTGTTCCACTGATCCTCAGGTGTGTGTGTGTGTGTGTGTGTGTGTGTGTGTTCCAGTGCCATGCTGATTTTATCACAGTAGTTTTGTAGTATAATTTCAAGTCAGGGATTGTGATGCCTCCTGCTTTGCCTTTGTTGCCCAGGATTGCCTTTGTTATTTTAGATCTCTTCTGTTTCCAAATGAATTTTAGGAATGTTTTCTCTAGTTCGGTGAGGTATGCTAATGGTATTTTGATCAGGCTTGCATTAAATCTGTATAACAATTTTGGGAGTATGTCCATTTTCACAATGTTGGTTCTTCCTATCCATGAGCAAGGGATATCTTTCCATTGTCTAGTATCCTCTTTGATCTCCTTTTTCAGAATTCTGTAATTCTCAGTGTATAGATCTTTTACTTCCTTTGTTAGAAGGATTCCTAAGTATTTCAATTTTTTAATGCTATTGTGAAGGGTGTGGTTTCCCTAATTTCTCTCTCAATGAGTTTGTTTTTTGTGTACAGGGATGCTATTGATTTTTGAGTGTTGATTTTGTATCCAGCTACATTACTGAATTTGCTTATTAAATGTAGAAATCTTTTGGTGCAGTTTTTGGGGTCTTCTATGTAGAGTATCATGTCATCTATGAATGATGATAATTTAACTTCTTCTTTTCCTATTCTTATTCCTTTTCTCTGTCTTGTCTAATAGCTCTGGCTAATGTTTCCGGAAACATAATATTTCACTCCAAGCTCTTCTTGACTTGAGGGTTTGTGTTGAAAAGTCTGCTGTGATTCTGATGGGCTTTCCTTTACAGGCGATCTGTTTCTTTTCTCTAATACCTTTTAATATTCTGTTCTTCTGCTGAATTTCTGGGATCTTGATTATTATATGTTTGGGTATAGATTTATTTTGTTATGGCTGTTTGGAGTTCTATATGCCTCACTTATCTGTGTGTCAGATTCTTTTTCCATGCTTGGGAAATTTTCCGTTATTACTCTGCAAATAGTTTTTTATGTCAGTTGTGTCGACTAGTGCTTTTTCATTGATGCCAATTATTCTTATATTGTTTTTCTTTGCATCTTCTTAGAGCTATTGCATTGTTATTTCTTGGTCCCATTTTTTTTTTGTGGGTACCAGGGGCCAACCTCAGGACCTCGTGCACCAGCAGGGGCCCGTGCCACTGAGCGATATCACGGGCCCTTTTTTCGTATGTGGGTACCAGCAGTCAAACTCGGGCCCTCACACTTGCCAGGCAGGTGCTTACGCTGCTGAGCCATTTACCGGCCCGGTCCCATGTTATTTTTAAGACATCTTTCCTGGGCGGGTGAGATGGCTCAGCGGCATAAGCGCCTGCCTGGCAAGCGCGAGGGCCCGAGTTCGACTCCCAGAACCCACATACGAAAAAAGGTCCGGTGATATCGCTCAGCGGCATGGGCGCCTGGTGGTGCGCAAGGTCCTGAGGTCGACCTCCGGTACCCACAAAAAAAAAAAAAAAGACATCTTTCCTTTCATGATTTTTAGCTGCAATCCTGTCTTCAAGGTCTGTAAGTCTATCTTCATTTTCATTCAAGCGGTTTTGCCAGCTTTCAATGGAATTTCTAATTTCCTGGATATCTGTTTGAATCCATTTTGTGCATTCTATTTCTTTCCTATATTGATCATTCACAGTTTCCATCATTTTCTTTTTTTTTTTTTTTTTTTTTTTGTGGGTACCGGGGGTCGACCTCAGGACCTTGCGCGCCAGCAGGCGCCCGTGCCGCTGAGCGATATCACCGGCCCCTTTTTCATATGTGGGTTCCGGGAGTCGAACTCGGGCCCTCGCGCTTGCCAGGCAGGTGCTTATGCCACTGAGCCATCTCACCGGCCCCTCCATCATTTTCTTATAATCATCTATTTTTTATCTATCTCTACTCTAGATTTGCTGAGCAATTCCTTTATGAATGTTTATATTTCTTTTTTTTAACCCGAGAGATTATTTCTGATCTGATTTCCTCTATAGCCTCTTGAATTTGTTTCTTTACTTCAGTTACTATTGTTTCAGAAATTTCAGGTGTGTGTCTTCCATTTTCCTCTATCTCATTGTCTCCTGGACTTGTTCTGGGTGGGCTGGGTCTGAGATTGCATCTTGCTTCTGCATCTTGTCACTTTCTATTTCAAAATTTTTATTTTTTTTTCTGTGTCAATCCTTGTATGTTTTTGTTGTAGGTAGCTATATTACTAGTATCAAGTCCTTTCTAGGAAAAGTCTGTTCCTTAAGGATGTCTTCTGTGTGTAGGAGGTTCTTGGCTTGTGTCTCTTCCAAGATTCTACCTTCCCTGTTAATTAAGAGTGAGATGTTGGTATCTGTTGGCTCAGTCCCCAGTTCTTTGGTGCTGGGTTGTGGTGAGGTTATTACGCCAGAGCTTCCCAGTATTTTTATAGAAGGGAGAACAACAGATTACAACAGATATTACATCCTAGCTAAAGTAATATAATTAGCAATAACAATAGCATCAAGCACAGTTTAGAAACTGACAAGCTGTGGTAGCTATTAATTTTGTACCTTAAACCATAGGAGCAAAATCTACAATTATATTACAGAACCAATTGTAAATTGGGAGCTTGTATTCAAAACATTTCCCCTTGGTAGAGTGGTTTTACCCTGTGGTGGGGAGATTTAAGATAATGAATAAAACAAAGATAACTGAAAATAAAGTAGAAGCAATGCTGGAAGACAAAGGATGTTCACACAAACTTTAGGAAACCAGAGGGGCGGGTAGAAGAGAAAGAATGAGGCAGTAAGCAAGGAATTATCTGAACTTGGTCTCTGGGTTTGGGGGATGAGATTAGTTTTCCCTGGCCAGAGTTCTCCCCAGGCATTTAGAAAAGAGAAAAAAAAAAAAAAAAAAAGAAAGAAAGAAAAGAAAATGCGACAATAAAAAGAAAAAACAAATAAACAACAACAAAGAGAGAACAGTGGCAGCCCCACCTGCCTGTCTCTATTCCATGTGTCTTTGTCCCCAAGCACAATGCTGGTTCACCTAACTTACCACTTGTTGGATCATGCTGTTATTGTTGCTTTGGACTTTTCATGCCACTAGTCCCACCAGTCCATCCTGTGTGCCCTTGTTGGGACCCTACTATGTCTCTGGCATTCTGTCTTGTCTCTGGGCCTTCCTGAGCAGTTCACCTCAGGTAGCAGCAAGAGGAGGGGCCATTCTCTGGGTCTGCCATTGCAGTTCACCTGGATTGCAGAGGTGGAGATGGCAATGGGAGGGGCTTCCTTCCTTGTTCTTCACCTGGGTCACTGCATCAGCAATGGTGATGGGAGGTGCCACCCTCTCTTTTAGGTTTTGTAAGCAAGTACACAGCTCATGTGAAAATTTTGATGTTTATTCTAAATGTGCAATACATATTAAGAATTTAAAACTTTATTTTATTGATATTTTATGTTCTTGTTAACTATACATTGTATAATAGAAGAACCTCCTGACAAAACAGCAAGACCAAGATTTCAAGTATGTCCTACAAAAAGGCCAGGAAAGCAAAATACATGTGCTGTCAGTGCAAGCAATATGTGTGTATGGAACATGCAGTTGTCATGTGTGAAAATTGCCTTAGGTTTGATAATTGAAGTAAAGACTTTTTTTTGGTAGAGTTCTATTGGCATTTTCATTGTAGTTCATATAGAAATTTATTTTTGTTATATTTTAGACTTTGTACACCCAAAACCAGTCGATGTTGAAAATTTTGATAGTTTATTATTAATACTCAATAAATATTAAAAATTCAATACTTTATTTTTTGATATTTTTTCCTGTTAAGTACTCATTGTTTAATATAAAAAGCTCATAATGGGGCCAGTGAGATAGCTCAGCGGCATATGCGCCTGTCTGGCAAGCACAAGGTACTGAGTTCGACTCCCAGTACCCACATATGAAAAAATAGCCGGTGATATCGCTCAGCGGCACAGGTGCCTGCTGGTGCATGAGGTCCTGAGGTCAACCCCCGGTACCCACAAAAAAAAAGCTCATAATGTTAAAATTCATAATAATTCATCAATAGTAATATTCTAAATAAATGTAAGTATTATACACTCACAAAAATGGGCCTTTATAACAAAATTGGTATTATGCCCCATGGGCTACAAGTTCTAAGAAAGAAAGAGGTGGGTTCCAGAGTCAGAAAGAAGCCCTCCTAGAATTGCATCAAGATGAGAGGAAACTTCAGGCTGCCTGGGCCAGTGTTAACCATGGGAACATCCATAGACAGATGTCACTTGCTACTGTGAGAGCCATGAATCCTGCAGGTGTGGAGCACTATTGTGGAGAAAGCAGGAGGAGGAGATACAATGATACAAAACTTCAAATAGTATTTTTTGTTGACTTCTGGTTCCATTCTTTTGGTCCCTATGATTCAGTCCTGACATAATCAGAGACCAGCATAGGGACAGGGAACAGGCAGAACCCTGGGCCCTTACCTGCTATTCTTTAAAAGCATGATTTGAGTTTTCTTTAGGAAAAGCCAGGGAAAATCTAAAAGCCACTTTATTATGAGCCATAAATCCTTTACCTGCACCTGCAGATGTCCAATAGGTAACTAAAAGCTGAACAAAACTTGACCTTCTTTGTATTCTGTGTTACTGTAAATATTGGGTGAAATCTCTTCTTAGATCTGCGTAGGGGTGTGTTGACCATTTAGGGAGTGTCTGTCTAGGAGCTGGCCCCCACGTTGATTAGCCTCGACTATTGTCTCATCCCCCTTCAAAACTAAGGACAAAGGTTAAATATCACTTTTTCTCTTAAATGAAAATCTCAAAGTATAAATAAAGAGCAAAATGAAATATAGATAATAGAAAACAGGAAGATAGACTGTGTGCAGATGGGTAGGGAATCGGGATGGAAATAGATAGGAGGGAGGGGACAGAAGGGGAAGTAAAAAGGATCAAGGTGCAATATGTCTATGTATGGTACCTATTCCACGTGTATGGATTTTATGTATTGCAAACATACATGGAAAAATACTAATAAAAATATATACTAACTAAAAAGGCAGGGGGGGAGATTGAGGACACCAAGATAAGAGATACAGAGACATTCAACTACACACAGAAGTCTCCAGCTGTTGTCCTAAACTTGTAATCACCTTCATTCCAGGAAAGGCAAAGCCCCATATGACTAAGATCACCACAGACAAAGACAATCCTTTCCTGGGAACAAAACTATTTCTCAGCCATGAAGATTCTAGTACTATGAGATAATGATTAGTTGGACCTACCCCACCAGCCAATCCCCGAAACCTGGCCTGCTTTCATAGATTGGCCATAGATTCTGTACTCCTGTGTCAGCGTGTGCCCACTCCAGTTGCAGTGGCAAACCAAAACACAGAAATGTCACCAAGGATTTGGAGGCAAATTTATTTAATGTCAATGGGCACTGACAGAGATTCACTCCCAAAATATCAGACCCCAAAGGCTCAGAGAGGAGGTTTTCATAGGGTTGCAAAGAGGAAGTACAGAGACAGAATGGCTTGTCAGTTGGGGGTTGGTTCTTACAATGTGCATCAGAGTGACCGGCCATTTCTAAGAAACAGAAGTAACAGGAACTGAGGTAAACTGGAGGCTACCTGGGCAACTAACAAAAACTGAAGTATAGTGGCTGGGGGGAGGGCATTTTCTGCTACACAGTTACCTAAGTTGCAGCCCTTTCCAATTAAAGCTTTTTTTTTTTTTCCTGTAAATTTGTGCTTTAGTTTTAATCTCCATTTCTACTAAAGCAAGGACCCACAATGGCTGGTGATACATAGGATCCAATATAAAACTAAGGGAGTAGGAAAGTGACAAAGAATATGACTGACTCTCTCTCTACCTCTCTCATCCAAATCATGTTTCCTTCTCCCTGCTTAGTTGGAATCTCTGATAATGGTTTTCCTTTACTTTTACTTTTACTTTTACCAAAACCAAGCCTCATATATTTGATTTACCAACTCACCAATTCCACCAATACCATATTCTAAAATCTTGCTCTAAATTTTTCTCGGCTACCTTAAAATATACAACAATAACACTATTAGGTAGGTGCTATTATTGCTGTATTCCCATTTTACAAATGAAGAAGTTACCATTTACTCAGAGTAGCTTCCGTAAAGCCACAAGGCTAAGATGTGGTGACAAATAAAAGTGGAATTCAACCTCAAAATTTTTCTTTAACCTCACAGCTGTACTATGAGCAGCTCAACTGTATTTGACTAAAGCAAATACACTGAGTAGTTCTACTTTTTTCATCAAACACACTAGTAGGGAAAGAAGGAAGCAAATTTGCTTTAAGAGGGCCAGAAGAGAGTTTAAGGAGCCATATGAGCAAGATTCATAGTGAACCTGGGTTAAATTGTAATAATTTCAACTGAGATTTTAGCTTTGATCCCCAGGCTCTCTTCTATCCCAGAAGGCAGTTAGCAAGGCCATAGGACAGAACTCTACCTACAAAACCACAAAGATCCGGGCTGCCTCAACTTTCCCATGCCGCCCCCTGCCTGCTGACCACAACTGTTCTCACTGTCAGCCCACCTTAAAGCTGTTATACCTCATTACGTTAAGGACCTGAGAATAAAGCATTAATGATTTCCTAAATTGTTGTTAATTCAGTTCTATAAACTGTGTAATCAGGTCCTTTGAAAGTGTAGAACTTACTAGTCATTAGTGAATAAAAGGAGATAAATAAAAATTTGTGATGATGTTCGTATAATCAGGAGGAAGTTGGACTTCACCTTCAGAGAGGCAGCCCTTCTCACTTCCTACAGGAGTGCAGAGAGTTGTGAAACTACGCGCACTCACATCCCCGCCTTCCAGCACAGTACTTGCGGTGATCGCAAATATTTTAATTAACTTAGACACAACTTTCTCATCCATCTTTCTGCTGGTAAATAAATGGTCTCTGGGTTACTGTTATTTTTGTTTTATAATTTCTAATTTCTCAAATTATGAGCAGTTTAACAGTTTCCTTTGAAATTAAATCTGAGTAAGAAAAAAAGAAGAAATTGAATAAAATAATAATTAAGCTTAACTCCAGCCTAGTTCTACATAAGTCTCCCAAAATACCTTGCAAACATTATATTTCAGGCAAATTTAGAAAGCTACTTGTACAAGGGCGTATTAAAAGAGTGTCAAGGGAAAAAAATGCAAATTTGCATGCCTGAGGCAAAGACTGAGCCAGAATGCATTGAGGCTACAGAGAAAAGTGAAGGCATTAACAGATGCCTGATTGGGTGTATTAGCCTACAGCTTCCCCCCGTGCAGAGGAAAGAACTGATTTGGACTGGGACTTCCCCCACACCATTCAGTGACCAAATTTCCTTTCCTTTCCTCTTGTCACTGGTCATCCTTAACTGCCCTCTTCACCTCCGTCCACTTCTTTTTCTTCCTCCTCTTATGTTCCCCTTCCTATTCTCAACCCACAAAATGTTACCAGGGCAGCAGGCAGAGGAACACGATGAAGGTGTTCAAGTCCTATTTCCTGCTTTAGACCCAGAGTGGAACTCAGGACTGCTAAGCTAGCCTGGGTTAGGTGGAGCCTAAAATATGAAGGCACAAATGGAAACAAAAATAAATCTATAAGTAATATTCATATTTTATTTCTTAGCCCTCTCCATTAAGGTGTTATTTTTCATTTTGTTTCCAAGATGGTCAATAAGTATTCACTCTAAGGTCTTCTAATTAGTTTGCAATGAAACTGGAAAAGTCTGTAACATATTCGCATGTGAGTTGTGATATTAAATATCATTCTTCAGAGTTTAGGGCTTATGCATCATTACAGGGTGATCAAAATATACAGAGAATGTTTAATTTTAAATTTTTATTACAGTAAATGATGCATTGCAACTAACCCCCCTCCCAAGACTCTCCCTCACTTCAAACACACTTGTTCCATCATTCTTGCCACTTTCCAAAGATGGTCTGGAAGTCCTCTTTCCTGAGTGTGTTAAAAAATAGGATTAATGTTACTGCCTGGCATCATCTAATGGAAAGCCATTTCATAAAAGTATTGCAGTGTGTCCTTATCTACCTTATTCACTGGATTTTGGTACTGTATAACTATAGTTCTTCCTCAAAGTCAAAATGACCATGAAAGGTAAATTTTTTGAATCAAGTTGGGACAATGAGGCAGCCACAGCAGTGCAACTACCTGACAAAGGACTTCCAGAACTGCTTCAGAAAGTGGCAAGAATGATGGAGTGTGTACAAAGCAAGGGGGAATATTCTGATGGGGGTTAATGGCAATATGTCTTTAACCTTAATCCATTCTTTTTTTTTTTTTATGTGGGTACTGGGAGTTGACCTCAAGACCTCACGCTTGCCACAAGAGCTTGTGCCGCTAAGCGATATCACCAGCCCTTTTTTTTTTTTTTTGTGGGTACCGGGGGTCGACCTCAGGACCTTGCGTGCCAGCAGGTGCCTGTCCGCTGAGCGATATCATGGGCCCTTTTTTCATATGTGGGTTCCGGGAGTCGAACTCGGGCCCTCACGCTTGCCAGGCAGGCGCTTACGCCACTGAGCCATCTCACTGGCCCCAACCAGCCCTTTTTTCCCTTTGTGCGGGTACTGGGATTCGAACTCAGGACCTCGTGCTTGCCAGGCAGGCGCTTATGCTGCTGAGCTATCTCACCGGCCCCTCCGTAATCCATTTTTAAAATTTAAGCATTCATCACGTTTTTGGTCACCATTGAGCACTGTATGTTGCTCTTTTATTCCATACACCAAATTTGAGAGACAGATACTTTTCCATCTTCAGTTTATAGGTGAGAAAACTGGAGCCTGGACAGATCAAGTAATTTATTTAAAGTCAGAAAATGAATGCCAGATCCGGGATTGAAATCATCATCTGTCTAAATACACTGCCAAAACCCTTAATGACTAAGTCATATAATCAATACTTATCCCAAATTCCTCTCCTAATCATCTTCAGAAGCTTTCCTATCATTTTCTCTATTTCTAACACCCCAGAGTTTCCAGGCAACAATTCTCATGAACCTTTTACTCTTGCATTCTTTTTCATTTAAACATTCTATTACTTTCTCTGCTATGACCTACTCTGTGAGAAATGGAGAAAGCCACCAAGTGCCCTGCTCAAGTCAAGGATCCTCCTAAGACCAATTTCTTACGGTGGTGCTATGGCATGATCCTGAGCCCCTATCAAAACTCAAGTTCCCTGGGCTCTTTCAGCTCAAACCAGCTTCCACACAGGTAGAAGCATGAGACACATGTAATTAAGGGACCAATGGCCAGAATGATCTTTTCAGAGACTTGGAGATGTATATTAATTAGTCCTGCCATTCAAGGATCAAGAAATAGGTGAGCCTTGGGAACAGAGAAGAAAAGAACAGCATCTGTCTGACTAATGGCCTCACAGAGGAGGCACAGAGTTCACCATTGGCACTCATACTGGTGGCAGTATATGGTCCTGGCTTTGTGGAGGCACAGACTGCTAATTCAGCCCTCACTTCTTTTTCTCCACAGGTGCTGGAGGCAATAGGAGCAGCTACAGAGGATGCCAGACCTAATTCACTAAGATTCTATCACATTTAACCCTCTACCAAGTGTAACACAAGGAAATGTCATGAGTATGTATAGATCTATTCCCAGAAATCCTAGTACAATGGGATTAACACATGGAAATACCTTGGGAATGCGGGAGAGGTAAAATGGAATTTGGATTTGGGTCAGTGAAGGAGACCCTCTCAGCAAGCTTAGCCCTAGTATCCCTGGATGGTAGTAGGATAAAGTAATCCTAATACTGGAAGAACAAGAGTTCCTGCAGTAGAGAACTAACCCCAAACTGGTGCCTGAATTCCCCTCATGGGCAGCAATGGCATCCAATGATAATGGACTCTGTAGGATTACCCACAAACCTTTGCAAACGTGCCAGTGAGCCAAATGTCCCCTGCTCTCAGCTGGCAACAGGAGCCAATATTGGCACTTTGGATTGAGAAGTCTCAAATTTAAAATAAAAGATAGATAATATGAAATAGGGAGATAGATCCTTTTCAAATGGGAAGGGAACTAGCGATAGAGTGAGGGGGTAGAAAAAGGAAGGCAAGGAGATGTAAAAAGAATTGTGTGTTAGGTATATGTACCAAATCTCCATAATGAATGTAAGCATCATGTACAGCAAACATGTATTAATAAACATAAAAAATAAAATAGAGATGATGACACTTAAAAAAGAGAGAGAGAAATAAGCCCCAGGTTTTATAGAGTTGTCAAGAAAAACCTCTTTCAGGAAAGGAAAATTATTTTTTCAACTACATTTTTAACCGAGAAGATAGCATCATCTAAATTGACTATAAAAATGAATAATGAGAAGCTCACACACACCCCTCAACTCCTAGTTACCAGGCAGGGTTCCAGAGTGGCATCTGCAAATTTTTCTTCATTTACAGCAGATGATACATTCCAGAGGCAGAAGGCCATATTCAGAGACGCCTTGATGATAATGGACTCTGTTCTTTTCTTCCTTTGCAATTGCTGCCAAGTTAGTCATAAACAGGAGTCTGTTCTGTGTTGGCGGTGATATCTTTCATCTTCCTGGAACCTGAGCAGACAGGTGGAGCCGGTCTTACCTTTCCACCGGTGAGAACGTTTGCTGCACCTTCCTGAGCCCCACACTTCTCCCAGCAGTGTACTGTCCAGCAGCCCAGCAGCAGCCTCCACCACCTCCCTTAAACTGGGTACACGGAAGGTCTCAGAACATGAGTCTGAGCCACTGCCATATGCACACACTTCATTTAAGTCCCTACAGATAAGGATGCTGTTTAATAATTAGTTCCTTGACTTCCTAATTTAGACCTCATGAAAGTAGAGGTCCTTATGCCAAGAACCTGAGAAGAGACACATTTCTTCTAAGAAATGATCAAGCCACCAAATGCCCTGCCCAACTCAAGGATCCTCTTGAGATCAGTTTCTTAAGGTGGTGCTATGGCATGATCCTGAGCCCCTGTCAAAATTCACGTTCCCTGGGCTCTTTCAGCTCAAACCAGCTTCCACACAGGTAGAAGCATGAGACACATGTAGTCAAGGGATCAATGGCCAGAATGATCTTTTCAGAGACTTGGAGATGTATATTAGTTAGTCCTACCATTCAACAGGATCAAGAAACAGGTGAACCTTGGGAACGGAGGAGAAAAGGACAACATCTGTCTGACTGATGGCCTACAGAGGAGGCATGGAATTCGCCATTAGCACTCACACTGGTGATACACTGGTGGGACGGCTTCTAGATACCTTCTAGATAAAGCTTTGGAAGTATTTCATTTAGGGTAATTATTCTTGATGTTTTCTTCTGTGAAGTGAAAATAGCAATGGCAGTGCTAGGATTATTATGCAATGAAATGCTGCATATGAAGCACTGGCCATGGTGTCTGGTACATCATGATACCTCAATCAACACCACTTATGGAGGGAGGCTAAGGGAGCGTCCCAGGGCCCCACCATGAGTATCTCTGTGGCAAAGGCAGAAAGGGCCTGAGTGCCATGACTGTGTGTCTCCCTGGGAGGTACGTGCTCCGTAGGTTAATCCTGGCTCACAGATGGGAATGTTGTAAATAGACGAGAAAAAAGAAAATCAAATCCAAGCAAAAAAAACCTAGTCCAGTTAATTGCCTCCTTTTATTCCTCTTAGAACAATGAACATTGGCCTAAAACCATTTCAGTGACACAGTTAGAGGACTCTGTTTAAAGTTAACTAAAGGGAAAAGATCACTTTCTGAAATTTGCTTATTAGCCAAAATAAAAATAACTCAGCTATGTTACCCTAAATTTGGATTTGTTCCCCATTCTCTCTCTCTCTCCTTCTCTCTCTTATTCATCCAGTCTCTTTCAATCTCTCCACCTTCAAAATCCCACGGGGAATTAAACTTGTACTTTAAATGGAAAGAAAATCAGAGCCAATGAGAGTACTGCTGACACAGGAGAGAGAGCCAATCCTGAATGAGGCCAGACCTGAGCACGCAGCAGAGCTCCTGGACCAGCTTGGACTCAGCCCTCTTCAGCAGAGCCCCTAGCAGTGGCTGGCAGACTGGAGATACCCCCAAAATTATCTGCCTTCCTTTGTTCCTTTCCTAAGGGTCCTTTAATCTGTTCCTTGTATTATCACTCATAGTGCACAGTTCAAGACCATATATAAATAAGACACAGCACCCACTGACATTGATGCTACCCCACGCCAACACCCCCAGTTCAGCTTGTACATCTTAAATTAGATTTCAGCTCCCACTTGCACTTTCAACCCAAAGCACATTTATGCAAAGGAAGAAAATAAAATTAAAAAGCATCATCCTGTGCCTCAGTCCTGGTCCTCAATAAATCTCTTGATGTGATAAATCTCTTCACTGATTTTTATTTCCAATTGCTAATGTGGCAAGTAGGCACGATTTCTAACAAGCACCTCAATGAAGTCTTAAGTGGGGGACAATTTTATAGCTACTGTTACAAATGCAAGTAGAAGCAGCAGCAACATAATCAAGTAGAGAGAATAATGGTTCCTCTTTTCTGAACGTTTACTAACACGAATGTTAAGGACTCTTCATGTACTATCACATTTAATATTCACAGTAAGGAATGAGCTACATTTCCATTTTAACAGTGATGAAACCTTAGATGAAACTTGCAATTGTCGGAATAAAGACTTGAATCCACATCTCTCTGTCATTTTCCAAAGTGCTAGACCAGTACAATGTGTACTATCTTAGGTTTTATTTGATATGCACGTGCAGCATTAAACACCATAGAATCACTGATGAGACTGTACTTTTCTATTTACTTTTCTCTCAGTTGTCTGATTACAACTCAGTCTGGTGCCAGCATGCCTTTAACACACCCCGTGCGTACTTCCTAATATCTACCTTACAATCAATAGCAAACAAGTCTCAGGCACAGGGTCTTCAACAAAGAATATTATTGAGATGATACTTAATCACAGTGTGAAGCACAATGTTACCTTTATTATGGCAAATAACACCATTATTCATTTTCTACCTATCATGTAAAGTTTTCTTTTTAAATGAAGTCAAGCAGGTGTTGGAGACATTAATAAGTAAAAAAAAATGTGGTACACTGATTATAATAGAAATCATTGGAGTGGTAGTCACAGAAGCTCAGATGTGAAAATCAGGAATATGTTAAAACAACAATGAACAATGGAGAAATAGTATATCATACCACTAAACCATTTGTATGGGCTTTGTTGCCAAGAAATGAATAATTTATATTCCAATTACACCAATTATTAGTTATATGGCTTTGAAAAATCATTCAATCTCTCTAAACTTTAGTTTTTCATCCTACAAAATGCATAATGCCTACTTTAAAAGTATTATTGTGACAAGTAAATGAAATATTTTTTTATAAACCCACCCAGATAGTGTCTGGCAGATAGTGGGTGCTCAATAAACATTAGTGTCCTCTACTGTCTCTGTCTTCTCCAGTGCCCAGATTTGGTATGAGAATCATTAATTCTCTTTGTCTCACCAAGAGCTCTTCTTAAATTTTTTTCTTTTCTTTAAATTGTTTTTATTATACTTGAGCAAATCATTTGTATATATTTGAAATAAAGCCAAACAAAGTAACAAAAAATGACCATTGTCATTACCTTTATAGTTTCTACATCTCTTCCCTTCTCTTCCCTGCTCAGAGCCAACAAATGTTTTAAATTTTGGGTTTCCTATCCTTTGTTTTCCTTATACTTTTATAGTTCCTCATGACCACTTGAAAGCATTATCCTCTTAATGGCTTCTCTTAGGCCAATTACATCAGAGAGAAATGACTTTGGACAGACAAAAGTAGAGAATAGACTGACTTTGAATTTACTTTAAGCTCGGTGTTTTGAGATTATAGTAATTTGGATTCAATTCTAAATAATATAGTCTTCAAATTTTCCAAAACAACATCCAATTTTTCAAAGAAAGACCCTAAAATGCAGAATGTAACCTAAAAACTTATAAAACATCTCATGGATGTGATGTTTTATAAGTATTTACCTACACATGAAGATGTTATAAGTAGGATCAGAGTCTCACAATTGAAATGAGGATGTCTTATTTATGTAATCATTCAGGAATCAAAAATATTCCCTTATTCTTGTTACTTCCACTTCCCTGACATTGTCCTTGTCTGTATGGTTATTTGATCAAGTTGGATCCTAGGTATATCCATACTCTAGCTTGCAAAAACAGGAAAGAGAAGTCCAGATTAACCAGTGGAGAGCCACCAATTCTGAAGAAACAACCAGAGAGGGATGACTTATGCAGAAAAATATTGCTTCTTTTTCTTGGGAAGAGTTACATCAGGAGTGAGTTGAGGGAGACACCTTAAGATCCTGTCAGAGGGTAAGCTACACAGGTGCAAATCCAACATCGCTGAATGATGCCATAAGATCATGTCACCTATGGTTTCCCTGTGAGCAGTAAACCAACAATGGAGTCTACTAGTTACTGCCATAATCTAATACAGGAGAATTTAGCACTATCAAATTTTCCAGCCACATACATATATAACCAGAGTGAAAATGCCAAATAAATAAATACTATATGTCAACCAAGGCCCAGGAGTGAGCTATTAGCTCCACTTTTATTTGTGTCCCTAATTTAATAAGGGCACTTTATTTTCCTTTAAGAATCTAGTGTATATAAGCCCCATGTATTGGTCAGCTTTCCCATTGCTGGATGCAATACCTGACACCCACAACTTAAAGGAGGAAAGGTCAGTGGGCTCATGCTTTTAGCCTGTGAGTAGTTGGCTCCAAGGCAGAAACACCATGGGGGAAGGACATGGAGGAGCAAACCTGCTCATTCATAGTGACCTAGAGAAGGGGGAAAAGTGAGAGAGGAATGTGGAGAAAAAAAAAAAATATATATATATATATATCATCAATGGTTGCACCTTCATGACCCACCCAGATACACCCAGGAGCACACCTTAGGAAACTGTGAGATACTTCTTAATACAACAAAGTTGATATGTCAAGATTAATGGTCACACCTCATAAAAGTACTTTACTAGAATTCAGAAATTGTTTTGTGACTTTTGTTTAATTCACATGTATTAGAATGATGTCGAGTACTCACAGCACTTAGCAAGCATTTTTTCTGTTAGTATAGTCTATGTAGTGGAATGTAATAGTGAGTCCACATGAAAAAATATTTGCAGAAATATTTTAGCAATTTCTTACATGAAACTGTCAGAAATATTTATTGTACCTTTTGCTTCCATTGTCAATAAAATAAGCTCAGAATAACTTTCTATACAAAATGTTGGTCCATGATTAATCATGAGATATTTCTAAATTTGAATTTCAGTGATGATACTGAGGAGCCAGACCAGTTTGCTCCACAAGATTATTCAGGACCCAGGGCCTTCCATGTTGCTGCTCCACCATACCCTTGTGTACTTTTATGGCTGGTGGTCTTCCCTGAGTGATTAAAGCTGTGTCATCAACACAATGCATTCCTCTGAGAGGGAAGAAAAAGACCCCAAGGCAATTATCTTTTGAAAAAGTTACCATAAAATTATACGTATTATTCTCATTGTCTAGAACTAGTCACATACACTTGACAGCAGCAAAGGAGGCTAGGAAATGCAGTTTCTCATTGCCCAGCCACAAACTCAAGTAAATCCATATTAAGACAGAAAAAGGAAGTTGGATGTGGTGGCACATGTTTTTAACTCCAGAAGGCTGAGGCAGGAAGATCACCAGTTCGACCCCAGCCTGTGCAACTCAGTGACTTAGCAAGACCCTCTCTCAAAATGAAAATTTTAAATAAGATGTGGATATAGTTCAGTGTGAAGGCTCTGGAATTAATCTCCAGAACTATACAACAGAGAACAACAAATTTGATTTTTAAAAATTAATCCTTACATCAAGAAAGCTCAACATACTCCAGCTAGAATATATTCAAAGAGATTCACACCTTGATAAATAATAATTAAACCATCAAAAGTCAAAGAAAGAATCTCAAAAGCAGCATAAAAGAAGAGACTCACATATGAGAAAACCATGCGAAGAAAAACAGATGATTTCTCATCAGAAACCATGTAGAGCATAAGGCAATAGAATGACTTATTTTAAGTGCAAAAGAAAATACATAACAAATAACTCTATATTCAGCAATATTAATCGAAAAATGTAAAATAGACATTCCCAGATAAACAAAAACAGGGATAATTTTTCAATAACAGACCAGTCCTATAAGAAATATTAAATAGAGGCCTTCAGGATAAGTTTGAAGACACTAGACAGTACATGAATCCACACAAAGAAATAAAAAGTATTAGTAAAGATTAATTGTATAGGTAGAAGGAAAACAGTATAAATGTACATTTTTGTTGATTACTCTTTTTGTCTTATATGATTTAAAAGATAGCTGCACAAAGCATCAATTTCATATATGTGTATATGTGTGCGTATAATGTATAAAGATGTAATAATATTACAATGACAATGTAAAGGGGGAAAAGAAGAGTTATATAGCAGCAAAATTTTCTTAATTTAATTAAGTTCATTGGTACAATTTAGGTATAGACAATGATCACATTCATCATAGGGGATTTGTACCTGTACATAACATACCTTGATTTATCTTTCTTTTTCCTCTCATTCCCCTCCCCTCACTCAACCCCTCTTCCCCTCCTTATTTACAAAGCTTTGTTTCCATCTTACCCTTTTTATTCTCATTTTTCTTTTCCTTCCTTTCTCCCTCCCCCATCCCTAGTTCCCCTTTCCTTTTGAGCAATTTCTTCCCATTTCACCATATCTCTTATACAATTTGGTTCTTATTCACACTTTCAGTTTCTCACTCCAGTGAGACAATATGTTATTTACACATGCATGTCCGATTTATTTCACTTAAGAGTATGGTCTCAAGGTCCATCCATTTAGCAATGCATGTGTCAAGTTCATTCTTCTTTATGCAGAGTAGTACTCCATTATATTAAAAAACAACACATTTTTTTATCCATTTGTCAGTTAATGAGCATTTGGGTTGTTTCCAAGATTTAGCTATTACAAACTGTGCCACTATAAAGATGGATATGCATATATCGCTGTGGTATGATGCTTTTAATTATTTTGGGAAAATACCTTTTGGGAAGAAAGGGAATAACTGGGTCAAATGAGACCTCTAGTCTTAGTTTTTTGAGGAATCTCCACACTGATTTCCACAATGGTTGCACCATTCTACACTCCCACCAATAGTGGAGAAGGGTTTCTTTTTCCCCACAACCTTACCAGCATTTGTTGTTGGTTGATTTCTTGATAATAGCCATTCTTTCTGTGCTGAGATGGAATCTCAGTGTTGCTTTAATTTGCATCTCTTGAATGATCAGTGATGTTGAACATTTTCATATATTTATTTGCCATTTGTATTTCTTCATCTGAGACGTGTATGCATCTCAGATGCCCATTTTTGGGTCACATCTTTGAATTTAGGGGATCTGATTATTTCAGCTCTTTATATGTTTAGATATTAGTCCTTTGTCTGAGGAGCAACTGGCTAAAATTTTTTCCCACTCTGTGGGTTTTCTTTTCACTCTGCTGGTGATTTCTTTTGCTGTGCAAAAGCTTTTTAATAAGATGAGATCCCAGTTGTTGATTCTTTGCCGTATTTCCTGTATGATCTGGGTTTTGCTCATAAAGTCTTTGCCTACACCTATATCTTCAAGAGTTCTACCTATTTTGTCTCCCAGCAGATTCAGTTTTTCTATTTAATATTTAGATCTTTGATCCATTTTGACTTTACTTTAGTGCATGGTGATAGACATGGGTCTAGTTTTAGTCTTCAGCATGTGGAAAGCCAGTTTTTCCAGCACCATTTATTAAAGAGACACTCTTTCTTCCAGTGCATGTGTTTGCCTCCTTTGTCAAAGATAAGGTGGCTTAGTGTGTTTGGAGTTGTTTCTGCATATTCTAATCTGTTCCATTGATCCTCAGGTCTGTTTTTTTGCCAATACCATGCTGCTTTTATCATAGTAGCTCTGTAGTATAACTTCAAGTCAGGGATTGTGATGCTCCCTGCCTTGCATTTGTTGCACAGAATAGCTTTTGCTATTGTAGGTCTCTTCTGGTTCCAAATGAATTTTAGGATTGTTTTCTCTAATTCTGTGAAATATGTTAATGGTATTTTGATTGGGATTGCATTAAATCTGTATAACAATTTTGGAAGTATGGCCATTTTCACTATATTGGTTCTTCCTACCCAAGAGCAAGGAATATCTTTCCATTTTCTGATATCCTCTTTGATCTCCTTTTTCAGAGTACCATAGTTTTCAATGTAGAGATCTTTCACTTCGTTTGTTAGATTGATTCTTAAGTATTTCGTTTTTTTCAGTGCTATTGTGAAAGGTGTTATTTCCCTAATTTCTTCCTTAGTGCAAAATGTTTTATACTACTGTTATATATATATATATACATAAAATTTACATAGCCTTTGGAAAAATTCTCAACATCATTTGTCATTAGGTAAATGCAATGAAAACTACAATAAGATATCATTTTATATTAAAAAAAAAGCAATAACAAATGTTGGTATGGATATGGAAAAATTAGGAAACTTATACCTGGCTGCTGGAAATATAAAGTGGTAAATCTTTGGAGAACAATTTGGAAATTCCTCAAAAGTAAAATCTAAATCTACTGCATGATCTAGCCATGCCATTTCTAGGTCCATCCAAATGAATTGAAAATATGTTCATCAAAAAAATCAAAAACAAATGTGGCAGGAGCATTATTCATAACAGCTAAATAGTAGAAACAACCTAAATGTTCTTCAACTGATGAATGACTTCAGAAAATGTAGAATAACTATATGGAAATACTGTACAATGGTACCTTAGTTCATAAACTTAATTCTCTCCGCAATTCTGGTCACAAACTGAAGTGAAAGAGAACCAAATCAAATTTCACCATAAAGTCAACATTGAACCTAACCACTGAATTTGATTCAGTTTTCTTCTTTTTGAGGTGATTAAAATTATCCATAATTAGGTAGATGTGATGATTGTATAAGCTTTTTAACATTCTAAAATGCATTGAATTGTACACTTTAAAATGGTGAAGTTTCTTACATTAATTATATCAAATAAATAAGAGGATAAAAAATAAATCCTTCCTTAGAAAGGAGAAATTGGCTAGAAACTTGAAGAAAGAAATCTGGGCAATATACAAGGAAAAAGAATGTAAAGAAATATAAACAGTAGGATTTATTCCAGAGTTCAATTTCAATATTCTTGTACTGATTTTTTAAACCTTTTTCACTGGCATGGCACCATTTAATATAGTAACATTTTGTACAGTTAATGAAGTAAGTAAAAGTTTAAGACTTAGGAAGGGATATTAATTATTTAATCATGAAAAAAGAAAGTCAAATTTTGAAAAAATAAAGGTGCAATTACAATCACTGATATAGTAGTAAAGAAACTGAGCACTAGAATCGGGCAAATGTTATAAATGTGGGTTCTATTTCACCTTTGTATGAGCTAGCATTTTCCTTGAGAAGATCTGTTATCTGCCCAAATGTCCCATATAAGAACCTGGAGAATGATAACCCGGTAATTATATGGGAATAAGTAAGGGTAATAACCAGTAGCAAGTGGTTTGCTGTGGAAAATGAATAAGGTAAAATATGTAAATGCTGAATTTGACACTTGGTAGATTTTCAATGTATAATAATATTTTGCAATAATCCTCACAATAGATACTATATAAATTATGAAGTTTTCAAAAGTAAAACTACATGTTCAAATACATGTTTCTCTAAAATGGATGAGTGTGTTAGCTTTCCAGTCAATGGGACACAATACCTAACATCCACAACTTAAAGGAAGAGACACTTAATTTAGCTCATGGTTTCAGAGGATTCAGTACATATATGGTTGACTGGCTCCAAGGCAGGCACATCATGGCAGAAGGGTGGGGCAAAGCAATGCTACTCAGTTCATGATGGCAAGGAAGCAGAGCAAGGGAGCAGCATCAGAGAAGAAGGGGTGAGGGACCAGACAGAGTATAAAAGATCACACCAGCATGACCCACCCAGACACACAAAGAAATGTGTTCTATCTATTCTCTGTGCAGCTCCCAAGCCAATCAAGTTGACACAATCAAGTTAAACCAACACAATGATATGTGTGGAGTCTACCAGAAGGATTATTTACATTTTAATTATTAAAATATTAATTTAAGCTTGCACATTTCTATTTTAATATACCAGCACAGAAGACTATTATAAAGAGGAATTGCCTACATTTTTAAGATATTAGTTGGTTAGAAAAAGACATTTGAGGGCTGGTGAGATGGCTCAGTGGCATAAGCGCCTGCCTGGCAGGTGCGAGGGCCTGAGTTCAACTCCCGGAACCCACATACAAAAAAAGGGCCGGTGATATTGCTTGGCGGCACGGGTGCCTGCTGGCGTGCGAGGTCCTGAGGTCGACCCCCGGTACCCACAAAAAAAAAAAGAAAAAGACATTTGTTAGAGATATAAGAATATTTGCAGACTAAATTGAAGAATGCATTCAATTTTTTTTTTTTTGGTGGGTACTGGGGGTCGACCTCAGGACCTCGCGCCAGCAGGGGCCCCTGCCACCGAGCAATATCACTGGCCTTTTTTTCGTATGTGGGTTCCAGGAGTCCAACTCGGGCCCTCGCGCTTGCCAGGCAGGCACTTACGCTGCTGAGCCATCTCACCAGTCCTCAATATTTTTAAAAATATGTTATTCTTAAAATTATGTTAAGAATAATACTCTGGTTAAAAAAACAATACTACGAAAAATTTTTGTTAATTAAAGTATATGAAATCAAACAATTGTTTTTAGGAAAGATCTTGCCGGTTTACATGTTAAAGAAAAGTACTTTTCATGTTTCCTTAAAATGAGATAAATTTAGTGAAAAATCTGGCCAAGTGAGGATGAGCAGAAGTTGACATATCTGAATGCTTTTTGCTGGCATATGTCAGAATCTTCTTTAAAAAAATTCTAGGGATATTGGAGTCTTCCGGGAATTAAAGGAAACCATAAAACATGGTAAATGTGCTGCATAGGGATTAGGGCACAGGAATCCTGTCCCTGGTTCTGAACACTCTAACCAAAAGTGGGGCAAGTTAACTTTTCTGTGTTTGTTTTATTCTTTGCTAAAAATTAAGGATTTTAATTAATGGATGATGTGATCCCTTTAAATTATAGTATTGTATGTTTCTGTCCAATATTTCCACTTCCGGGGAAAAATGTCAATGCTTAATATAGGCTTTCCTCTTCAAGGGTTATTAATAGGATAGCTGTGAATTCCAGAGTTTGGGCCAGTATCACACACTCTAGATCCAGCCACATCTGAGAAAAGCCCCATTTATGGCTGCATTGGGGGGGACATCTAGACAGAAACCATAACAATAACCAATCCACTCCTGCAACAAACCCATTCTTGGGATAACTGCTGCATTAATCCATTCACTCTCCCCTCATGACCTGGTCATCTTCCATTAGGCTCCACTCACAACAGTGGTTACAGTAGGGATTAAGTTTCCAACATACGCTTTTGGGGTACATTTTCAAAGAACAGCATTCTGTCCCAGCTCCAAAAATCATGTCCTTCTCCCATGTAAAATACATTCGTTTTACCGCAATAATTCCAAAGTCCTAACATATTCCAGTTCCAACTCAAAATTCCAAAATCCAGAGTTATATCTGAATCAGTTGAAACTTACAGCATGAATAATCTTACTGCAGATTCCCTGCTACCCATGAGCCTATGGAAGTAAACTATCTACTTCTAAGATACAGCAGTGGGACAAGCATTGGATACACTTTCCCATTACACAAGGGAGAAAAAGGCAAGAAGAAAGGGGTAACTGGTCCCCACAAAACCCAACAGGGCAAAATATGAGACATCGTAAAGTTGGAAAATTTTTCAGATTCCATGTTCCATCTTTTGGGTACAATGGGGCAGGGATTGGGCTCCCCAGTTCTCAGGCAGTCCCACTCCTCTGGCTGTGCTATGCTGAGCTCCAGTTCTGGTGGGTTGAAGTGTTGCACCTACAACTCCCTCAGGCTGGGGCTACAGTACTGGCCACTCTAGAGCTCTGGGGTAGTATTGTCAGCCCTGCTCTGTGGCTCCACTGGGCATTGCAGGAGTGGTAAGTCCACAGTTCACCCCTGCTGCAGCTGTCTACCTAAAAACCCAGGCTGTTCAGTACCTTGAAGTTTAGGTAGAGGCTATGCAGGCCGCACAGGCCATGCATTCAGTATACTTGCAAAACTAGCCTGGAGAGAGGGTGTACCATAAAGATTTACAGCTTGTAGGTTACTGTTACAAGATGCAAATGGACTTGCTTGAGCCACAGTTGGAGAAGCCCACCAGTTCCTGCTGTAAATGAAGGAGCAGGCTCAAAGAAGCCCAGGGCAAGGAGCCCTTTCTGCCCTCAAGGCCCTAACGCTCTGAGTCTACCAGGGCAAGGGCAGCCTCGTGAACTTCAAAATGCCCTCTGGGTCACTCTCCCACTGTTCTAATGAGTCTCTTGGCCCCACCCATTCCTTCATTCTTTTCTTGGTAGGACTTCCAACCCTTCAAACTGCTAAATTTGATTTCCCTCTTAACCATCAATTCTCCTCTCATTTTACTTTATGCAGTTAAAAAGGAGTCATGCAGTACCTTCACTATTCTGCTTAAAAATCTTTTATACAACATACCTAACTCATTGCTCTAAATTCTGCTTCCATAGAACTCTGGGACATGGGTACAATTTAACAAAGTTCCTTATTTTGTAATAAGAATGGCCTCTAATTTTCCACAAGAGATTCCTCATTTCCATTTGAAACCTCATCAGAATGGCCTTTACCATCCACATTTATATCAACATTCAGATCACAGCCATTTAGATAACTTCTTAAAAGTTCTCTACTTTCCCTGCAGTTTTCCTTCTCCTCTGAGCCCCACCAGAACAACCCCTAGTGCTCCACTGTTAGCAATCAAGGCTTTTCCTGCCCTGTTCCTCCAAAGGCTTCCACATTTCCAGATATTTGTTATAGCAACATCCACTTTTTGTACCAATTTTCTGTTTTAGTCCACTTTGTATTGCTATAGGAGAATACTGTAAGGAACAGAAATTTACTGGCTCACAATTCTGGAAGATAAAATGTCCAGAATTGAGGATCTGGCGTCTGGTGAGGATTTTCTTGTTGTGTCAATTGATAACAGCCCAACAAAGGGAGGGAGGAGAGAATGTTCAAAAGAGGAATCAAGCTTATGTTTTATAAGAAACCCACTCCCATGAAAACAAACCCACTCCCATGACAACAGCATTAATTCATTAACCATTCACTCCACACTCATGGCTTAATCGCTTCTCACTAGGTTCCACCTCCCAACTTCCGCACTGGGGAATAAGTTTCCAACACATTTATGAGAGAGGGACCACCTTCAAACCATAGCCAGCAAAACTACCCCATCTGTCAAGACCCTACTGCATCCTCTACTTTTGCCTGTCAGCTTGTCACATCTTTACCTTTCTTGCAATACAGACATTGGATTTGGGAAACCTCAGATAAAATGTTCTTCTATCTCTACAACTTTAGCAAGGGAAGAAACAGTTTTCTGAGGAGTGCTCACCAAAACTATGATGGGGTATACATCATTCAAGAATAAGTTATGCAATAAGCAGAAGAACTCAAAAAATAAGCTGAACTATCATTAAAATGAAACAGACTCAACAAGGTAAAAGCAGCTTGATTATCCTTTACTAAATTTTATGTATACTGAATGCATATGGCAAACTCTAGACTCCAGAGATTAATACAACATGGTCCTTAAAATTAGTTTTCAAACTACAATCATTAGAGTATGGGGGGCCCAGGGATAGGACAGGTTAGTAAACAGTCTGCCTAATTTGAAATCTGCTCTTATTACATATTTCTGACCCAAGTCGTCTAAATCTATTCCTAACCAAGTTTATGCCAGTCCAACTATTTCCTTATTCAGCACCAACAGGCTAATTGAAGGGAATCCTTAATATCTCTTATGTTGCTTGAGGTTGAATGGGGCTTTAAAATCTAAACCTATGTTTTATGTGTCAGACTGTTGCTCGGTGCTTATTTTTTTTCACACTGGTTCACACTGGTTGTTTGTTTCTTTTCCTGAGAGTCATCGCACTTCATCTCAGGAGTTGTTTGCATGGAAACAAAGAAAAAGATTTTCTAATTTGTCTATGATGTGGTTTAGCTATCAAATGTGACTGAAGGACAAAAGGAACAGGGAGGCATTGCAAGAACATCTTTGTAGTAACAAACATTAAATCTATGCTAGTGAAGAGGGGTGTGAGGACAAAAGGCTGGAAAACAGGAGTGGACTGGGGAATACAGACTCTGGGGAGGAGTACATTAAGTGATGCTTCTAAAATATATTTTTACTTTTTTTTCTTGGGAACTAGGATATGAGTGAAAGCCTTGGAAGTTAAGCTCTTTTCAGCAGAAATTATTTGATTTTTGCTACGTCTGCTTTTAGGAGAAATGACGTTGATTAATCCATGAATCAATAACATAATAAGAATGGAAATCACATTAGAAATAATTATCAACTTTTGAGAGTCTAAAAATTGAATCATGGTAAAAAGGCAAATTGTCGCTTCTCACAAATGGTTGTCACAGTGATAAAAGTAATAATAAGTGCATCTGTGTTTTCAGAGATAAGAACATGCTGCTAGTGCTGAATACTTCATCAAGGTAAGGGAACAAGAAAGAGAGAAGCTGAAAAGAAAATGAAAAAAATGAATATTTTCTCTCCTTTAGTCTATCTTCTCTACCTTAAATGGAGTTAGGTAACAGTGAATGCCTCGATTTACTTAGCATCCTCCAAACAGCAGAAGGCAGGTAGATTTCCATGAGTATTTGCATATTTAAATATCTGAAATCCATTACTTGACTTACAAAACTAACACATCATCAAATATTTGATTCTATAAGATGTGGTTTTCAGGATGTGCTTTTTGATATGAACAGGGGAAAATAAAAAGAAAGTACTACAACATTTTCTAAAATTTTCATGAAAAATACTTCTAAGCAGAAGGCACTTAAATCACGGAACAATAGTTTAAAATAATGAGTATGTTTCATGCTAAGTCTTTTTCCAAGACACTTTCTTGGGCTATAGGACTTTGCTTTCCCATTCAAATGAGATTGGTATATCCATTTCCACGGGACAGGTTCTAACAACTGAAACAGGCCACAAGGGTGCCATCTGAATATCTAGTCAATTGAAATTTATAGCAGAGGTAATAATTTGAAAGGAAAGATGTTTTGAGAATCAAAGCAAAGTCCTAAAGGACTCAAGACATAAAGTTTATGCCATAAAAAATGTATTTGGAAGAATAGGTGAAGGCCAGGATAACCTTGTCTGAATAACAATTCCATAAACAAACACAGGAGCAGGAGTTGCCAAAGGAATGAAAAGAGAGCATACTTCACAGTCCTGGTAAGAACGCGGTGTCTTGGCTCCTAGCCTGTGATCTACAGGCAATGGAGGAGTTTCTAAAAAAAAAAGTGTTTGTAAATTTCACGCTAGTTATTTTAATTACATGTTACATGCACTGCAAGTTTTGGATTTTTAAAGGCTTTTATATGGGCTCAGAAAATTACAAGAAGAGATTCTGAGTCTGCACTTTGCAGGTGAAGGAAAAAACCCTTAATTCCCTATGACTGTGGAGCAGCCGAAGGTTACACACTGAAAGGAAGTTAGGCAGATGTATGTACAGCAGCTGCAAAGAGTTCTCACGCTTCCCACAGTGGCACAAGGAGAAGCAGAACTTTCCCTCAGGTGGCCAAGAATGGTAAAAATAAGGCCTAAAAGCAGACAGCCTGCAAAGCCTGTGGCTGGGGTGGCGAGGCCGCTGCAGTCGTCTCCATGACCAGTTGAGTGGAGACTGGAGGATGCTGAGAATGTCCCAGGGCACACCAGCAGGGATGGATGGGAACAAGATGCTTCTTACTTTCCCTATACTCTCCAGAATTTAGAAAAAAATATTGACATTAGTGGGGGAGAGGGATAAATTTAATGATTAACTGAGAAATCAGGAATTGACTTTGAATTCCTAGAACTGACTTCATCAAGAAGAATGGGGAGACATGAGAAAAAATAAAGTCTTCCTTAATAAAAATTAAAGTTAGATTTTTTTCCACTCTGGAATGTTTACTTGAGAAGTTAATGACATCTGAAGTTCACACGAAATCCAGATCAAAGAAAAAACGCACTATGGAGTGTATATTCATTTTCTGAAAGAATTCTTCATAAAAGAGTATAACAAAGTACGCTGTTAAAAATTCAGTATTCTTTGTGTATATAACATCATTGGAAATACAGAAATGTAATTTGCATAAACATTTAAGAAAGTCATGAATGCCAAAAACAAGCCCACTGGGAACCTCCCATTCTTTTGGAATATTAATAAAATGTAAGCATCCACAGTCCTGTGAGGCTGGAGTAAGAAACCAATTAAAAAAATAGCTGATGTTAAGAGAAATGAACAGGTGGACAGAGCTATGTGTACAGGAAAGAAAGAACAACCTGCTGAGAGCTCAATGATAGTCTGAGCCCTCAGTTGGTGGCATCCAAAAGAAGTTCAGATGAAGACGGGGAGCAATTAGTGCTTCAGTGAAAACAAGAGAGACACACATGCACACAAACTGGGAATAGGACAAAAGAAGCAAATGAATTTTGTGGAATGTGGGACAGTGTTGATTAAGAATCATCATAGGATGATGATAAATGGAATCAGTTCTCCTTGAGTTCTTATTTAGAGAGCTCATTTTCCCATACCTGCAGAATCACAAAACAATAATCTAATTATTCTGCAAGTTGAAGAAGACAAAATATGGCCTAGAGGGATCCAAGAGCTTCTGTGACTATCATTCAACTCCATCAATTAGCCTCCTTGTGCTCCTCTCTCCACGCTACTCCTAGAAGCTGCTCCAGGCTTCACCTATGAACCTGCATTCTCTTTCTCAGGGCATAAAAGGTGCCAGCAAAGATTTAACAAACACCTCATTCCTGTAGATCACAAACAACATTAGAGCAGAACATCTTGTGGGTGGGGTGTGGAATGATTTCCTTTTCTGTTGCTGCCAAGCATATGTCTAGTACTTATTCAGGTACCCAGGGGCTCCAGAAGGTGGAGTGTAACAAAACAAGCACATTCAAGACTTTCATTTACATATAGTCCAATACTGTTACTGATGGCAGTTGTGTTTATAAAGTTACCAAGAATACTGAATTAGTGAATACCAAATTATTGCTTTTAGGGGCATAAGAATTAGGTTTCCATGAGATTCTGGTTGTAAAATTTTCATCCACCAATCGATGTATAACCTTGTTTCTGTGTGTTTCTGTTTAACTATATCACATTTACTATGTATTGTTGGTTCATGAACATTGAAATTATGGTCAATAGCACCGTAAGCCACGCCATCTAACACAGGCATTCTCTCTGTAACGCACATCAGAGCCTCCCTCCACTTGGGCATCATACACAGCACTTCACCAACATGCTTAGGCCCATTTTAAACACCATAAAAAAAATAAAAATGTGGCACTAACCAAACCACAGAAAGGACACTTACAGTACGAAAGCTGAAGCAAGAAGGCAGTGTGACCTTATTTGACCTTGGCTGGGAACATCCGCATTGAGTAACTAAAACTTTTCATCACTAAGCAAATCTTCCAAAGACCAAAAAAGTATCATGAGTACTAATGGGGAGATCTTACCTTGTTTTCTGGGGTTAAAACTCCACATATAAGGCTGGATAATTTCTGAAAAATAGAGATCCATGAGCACAGCGCTAGCATCTACTTACCTTCTGGTGAGTCTCCCAGTGGGTGAGAAATGAGCATACGCAAAAGGCACGTGAAGGAGGCTCACTTTATACAGCCCACTCTCGCGGTTTCATACCCACTGTCCCAGGAACTACACTGACTGCAGCATAAAGCCAGAGTCCCCACGACCTCAACTACCTCTTAAAGGTAATTAAATCTCAACAAGAGTTTTGGTGGGGACAAATCATATTCAAACCATGGCAGGATGTTACAAATAAATTTTAGTGAGGAGGCAAGTTTGCAAGTAGGGAGTCTGTGAATAATGAAGATAAACGGCTTTTAAGAGGCAAGATGTTAGCACATTAATGAATAAAAATCAGGAAGTTTATTTTTGCTTCACTAGTGGCAGGGTGCATTGTTGCAACGTTTTATTTCTGCTTGTGTTCAGATTTAGCTACATTTTCATGCAGAAATCCATACATTGTCTACCAGAGCATGCAGCAGCTAGGTTCCCAGAAAATGCTCTAAGGTAGTGATTTGTATGGAGGAAGCTTATTAGGAAGTGCACCTGACATCAACACTAGTGGGGAAATGAAGGGAGTAAGAGGGCAGAGGAAGACGCCGAACTGAGGTGAAATCTCAACAAAGGAATCAGGATGGGCAGGGGCTAGAACGGTTCATCAGAGCTGCCCCACACTGACACAGAAGGGTATGCGTTTGTAGCCTCTCCTTCCCAACCTTGAGTTATCAGACGCAAGTGGTCCTCAAAAGGCACTGTGACTTTGGGTATGGCAGTGTTCTTCAGCAGATAGCAATTCCCAGTGTGTGACCAGCTATATGTAATAACCATCAACACCCCCAGAAGCTGGAGGAATAAATGTTAAACGATGGGGAGGAGGATGTGAGCAGAGCGCCCCAGTACCTTCTGCATGTGTAAACATAAGAGCGCAATTCTTGAAACTTACACAACTTGTTTGGGGACTTCCTCAATGATTGTTAACAAAGCGCTGGAACAACATGGTAGCAGATGAATGAACCCACAGATAGCAATACCATTATCCCTAGAATCCAGGAATATGTTCACTTACATGGCAAAAGACCTTTGCAGATGTGATTAAGGTTGAAGACCTTGATCTAGGGTGCAAATCCTAGGTTATAGAGAAAGGTTCAATGTAACCACATAAATCCTTAGAAGTAGAGAACTTTTCTAGACTTCAAAGAACAGAGAGAGGGCAGCATGTGAAGGACTCAATCTGCAGTTGCTCACTTTGAAGATGGAGGAAAAGAGCCTTTGGCCAAGGAATGCAGGCCATCTCCAGAAGCAGGAAAAGGTGAAGAACTAGATTCTCCCTATGCACTAGAAAGGAATGCAGCCCTGAACTGTGGCACAATAGACCCAGGTAAAAACATGCTAAAGCCAACACCTTTGTGGTAATTTGTTACACACTCATGGTAAACTAATCCACTTCCTATCAAAATAGGGAAGTTGGCTCCATACAGCGAGAGAAAAGGGATGCTCCAAACTTCATGGCAAATCTTCAGAGATTTTTCAGGTTCCCAGGCAGCTGCAGAAACCAGCTTAGCAGCTTCAACTACCTGAAAGGAACCCTCCTTTTGATGATATTCATCCTCTCTCTCTCTCTCTCTCTCTCTCTCTCTCTCTCTCTCTCTCTCTCTCTCTCCTTCTCTCTCTCGCTATTACAACCCAGTGGGTGTCTCTAGAGTCATTTTTTAGTCTTTTTATACTCCCTTATTTTTATCCCAAAATTGCTCATGCCTAAGCCTTACAATTGCATAGCTCTTATCAATTAATTCAGTAGCAGGAAGTCTGTGTGACTCACAATCCGGCATCCTGGCCTGAACTTAACAGCTGTTTCTTCAGCAAGGTGGGAGAACCAAAGCATTTCTCCTGTTGCTCCTCATGCTATTGGTCTTCCCTGTAAGGGAGAACTTCCTAAAGTTCATTGATAAATATTCAAGTGCAATTCTGTTATCTGCCACAGGAACATGTCCACCTACTGTATGCTAGACAAGGGATAAAATGGTGACCAAAAAAGACACAGACTTTACTCCTAAAGAACTTAGAGATGAGTGATGAGGAGCGACAATATTTAATTTTGATACAGTTGTATGTTGGTTGATAGTGAAAATCAGGCTTCTATATGACCCCACTGGAGGAGCACTGAACCCAGCTTTAGATGATCAGAGGCTTCCCTGAGGAAAGGGCATTGAACCTGAGACTTGAAGGATGAATAGAAATTAGGTAGACAAAAAGGTTAATTGCAAAAAATGTTCCAGACAGATAGACGTGGAGAAGAGGAGATGCAATAGTAACAATCACTATTATTTACTGAATGTTTACAATGTGCTAGACTCTGTGCTAAGTGATTGACATATGTAGCCTCATTTTGACCTCACAAAATCGCCATAAGGTATGCACAATTATTTATTCCATTTTCCAGATAGGAAAACAGAAGAACAGTAAGTTTATGGAGCTTGTCCAAAATGATACTGCTTGAAAGAAACTGAACATAAAGTTGAACTCAAGAAGTTTGACTGTAGAATCCCCATGCCTCGCCACTACTCTGCACCTCCTCTCGCGGAGTCCCAGGCGAGAGATCCAGTGGTTCTTCCGAGTAATGGAAGTAACTGCTTGGCACTCAGAAAGTAGGGGCAGGGACTTGGATTGAGCAACAAAAAGAAATGAAGCGGAAGTGAGTATTTCTAACTAGATCATAATCATATCTTCTGGTACTCAAGGTTTAATCAATCCTTAATGAGAAATTGGAAGCTGTAGGATACAGTGGGAAGGGCATAGGCTTTGGTGTCAGACAGATTTTAGTTCCAGTCTTCCCACTTCTGCTTAAAAGCTAAGCAATTTAACTTAAGCAAGTTCTGTAAATTCCCTGTGCTCCCATCTGTGCCTTGGAGATTATAATAGCTACATCAAAGAGTTGTTGTGAGAACTGCAGGGTGTAAAGTACCCCAGAGTCTGGCAGATAGTGAGTAGGCACTCAAATGTTCAGCTTTTCCACTCCTTTCCCTTATTGGAAGGACCAGAGCAGACTGGCTAAATATCTCTGCATGTGCAATCAACACAGAACAAGAACTAGAGCAAGAGTGGATATTGACCCCAAATTTTTAAAAATGGATCTTATTTGAATGCTAAACCAAAAATGCCAGTGAACCAAAAAAGAAGCACCAAGAAAAATATAGTATGGAGGAAGGCTACTGGAGTAGGAATCAGGAAATGTAAATGCTAGTGTCAGCTCCACCACATGTAACTATCATGCTGTCTTTGTTCAATTTCAACATCCTCAGATGAAACAAGAGCAGGTTGAACATGATGGCTTCTGTGTACCGCTCAGGCGTAATTTTGAGCTCATGTGCTGTCTTAAAAATCCAAGCAGAGGGCCGGTGAGATGGCTCAGCGGTGTAAGCGCCTGCCTTGCAAGCGCGAGGGCCCGAGTTTGACTCCTGGATCCCACATATGGAAAAGGGGCCAGTGATATCGCTCAGCGGCACGGGTGCCTGTTGGTGCGCGAGGTCCTGAGGTCGACCCCCCGGTACCCACAAAAAAAAAAATCCAAGCAGAAACAAGACTGGAAAATCAAATTGATCTCTGAATTCAGCTAAGATTTCTAGATTAAACGAAATGCAAATCAGAATCTTGAGAGAAGCTATGCAGGCAGATGACAAGATGCAGGAGCTTTGAAGTAAGTTAGCCCTACCTCTTTGGGGTAGCAGGGGACTGGGAATTGAACCAAAAGCTTTCACTCTGAGCTATGTCCCCAACACTCACTCCCTTTCCAAACTTTTATTTTGAGACAAGGTCTCACCAAGTCAACAGGCTGAGCTCAAATTTGTGATCCTCCTGCATCGCCTTCCCAGGGTGCTGAAATTACAGGCATGCACCACCATGCCCGGCTATAATAGCCAATCATTTTTAATTTGTTCTCAATTGAGCGCTGTTTACCCAAAGTAAATCATTACTTCTTTAAACTTCTTTCCTTATCCATAAAGTAAAAGTAAATGTCTTTCATAGAGTTGTTTCCAAAAAAAGCGTATTTACCACTATCAGTTCACTATTTATACCTCAAAAGAAAAAATGTATTAGCCTCATTCCTCCAAGAAAAACTAAACACTCCTTCCTTTCTCCCTTCATCACTTAGGGGTTGCACAGCGCACCAACAGAACACTTATCCAGCTGCCTCTTATGTAACTATATATTTTGAGCTCCTTGAGGAACTGTTATATTCACATTTATATATAAATAGGGCTAGAATAATGCCCTGTGCACAGTAAATTTTTAATACATTTTGGCTGCTGAAGAAATAAAAACTAAAATGAGATTTCAGTTTTCATCTAATGAACGGTTTAAAAAAATATACACTGAATGCAGCCAAATGCACGTGAACTGATGCACCTTTTCTTCAACTCAGTCATAGTAATATGTTTCAAGACACAAAATATCTATGCCCTTCTGTCCTCTCCTAGGACTCCATCCAAGAGAGATAGTAGGCTATTTGCCATGTATAAAAGCAGTGCATGGGAACAGAAGGCCGTAAGTCGACACACCAAATACTAATAGTAATAACTGGGCCGGTGAGATGGCTCAGCAGCATAAGCGCCTGTCTGGCAAGCGTGAGGTCCTGAGTTCGACTCCTAGTACCCACATACAAAAAAATAGCAATAACTAATACTAGTAATAGTAAAGAGAATAGAGGTGATTTTCATTTTCCATTTCATACCTTTGTGTATTTTCCAAAATTTATTTAGTTATCATGTGAAATTTTTATAGGAGGATTATACAAAACTTTTACTGTAATATGGGAAATTATTAAAGTTTGAATATATAATCCTTAATATGCCTGAAGCATATCAATACTCACCTGCCTAATCTTTTATTTACCCCAATACCCAATGTAGCACCTTGCATGTTATAGCCACCCTATAAATTTTACATATAAACTTACAAAAATTTAGATGAGTATATCTACTCAGGGCCTTAATTTATTTTTCTTCACTCTCTTAAATTTAGAGTTGTCACTTGTATTTTTCTTCTAGTCACTTAATTCCCAGAGACATGCAAGCATCAGCAGATTTATTTTTCTCCAAATCAGGTTAATGCGCCACTTAACTGCTGTCCAGATGCTTGTTATTAAAAAGTAGCACAGTTCTCCCGGTGAGATTTCAACATCACATGCTAGGAAGAACTGAAAAGTTAACTAGGTTATGAGGATTTGCTGGAATATCTCATTATTGCTGAGGTAGACACAATTGCAGTTCTTGAGTTAAAAAAAATCAGGATTGTTGTTCTTATCAATAAAGTTCTTGTTCAGTAGAAAAGTTATTTGGTAGGTCTTTTCTTTGTAGAAGGACTAGTGCTTACTTGCCCAAATTTGTTTTTGCTAACTGGGGATTTCACCCTTTGATAGAATTAGCGATCATTGCCTCTTTTTAAATAGACATTTTAAAAATGTTTTTCCTAACACCTCAAGCTTCCTCATGGAGTTTGTTACATCAAGTACCAAATTTCTTGTATTTCCATGAGGCTACTTCTATGCTAGTACACATCTGAGAACCCAACATGACGATAAAGTCTTCCTTTTTATAATAAAAAATGTTCTTTTTTTTCCTTTGATCTATGGATCTGTTTTAGTCCCTAAAGTGTCAATGTTTTGAAAATGTAGTTCACACTCAACTGAATACATTTAATATCCCCTATTTCCCTGCTTACTCCAACTCAATTTCTACTCTTGTTGAGATGTTTTCTTGAAAGGCGCAAATCAACTTTTTTTGTGTGTGATGCTGAGGATCAAACCCAGGGCCGTCAGCATGCAAGGCAAGAGCTCTACCACTAAGGTACATCCCCAGCCCACCAATTTACTGTTACAACCAAAGTGGTGGCTTTTTTTCCTACTTTCAACATCCTCAATTTCTCTATATTTAACATTGTTTATTCTTCTGTCTTACTAAAATTTATCTCTTCACTTAGATCCTTGAAACAGTAAGAATGTCAGTGACCAAGAAGCTAAGATTTCACCCTTGCCCTCAAATTCCATATTAGTAGCAAACAATAGCTTCAAATTGCCTATAATTTTGTAAAATATCCATACACATTAACAATACATATGTTTTTATTTTAGTGTGAAAAATTAAACAAGTACATAAAATTCTATTTTAATACCTTGCAACTTACACTAACCAATCCCACCTTTCATCAGTAGCAGCTATGTTAATAATTTGGTAAAGATTCTTTCAGCCTTTTTTCTATATATCCATATTAATATAGAAATAGTCTTCTGTAAACATAAATAATACATACTTAGTTTGGGATAACAAATTGAATACATATATTCAAATCTGTTTATTGCTTTAAAACCGAAAAAGGACCTGCTAAGGAGAAGAAGAATAGCATGAACAGTACAGACACAAAAAGGGGCAGATGGTTTGCTTTTATGCCCAAAATATCTTATGAATACATAGGCATATTTCATGTCTATGCCACATAAAGTTTCTTAAATTAAGCATGGGAGATGGAGTACAGAATTTTGAATTTTGACTTCATTTTTACAGTGTTTTTGTTGTTTGTTAAAAGAAAACCACAGAAAGCTTAATTGAGGGACCTCCTCCAGTTTTTATTAGGCATTTGAAATAGAGGACTTATTTCTTTATAATTTTATTTTGGCTTTGATTTTCAAAAGATGTGAAGTTGAAAGAAGCTACAGTCACAGAATAGAAAAAGGGCATTTTAATTTTGGTACTCAGCTCTTCACATTCTGGCTACCCTGCCCAAAGTGATAAGATTGCACAGCCCGCTCACAAGCTGTAAATATCGTTACATGTGGTACATCTTACCCTAGCACATTAGTAACATGCCTTCAACAAAGTTTTAAAAGCTTTAAACAAGATGACATTGGAGTGCAACGAGGTTTACTAGTTTTCTTAAAAAAAAAAAAAAAAAAAAAAAAAAAACACCTTTTGAAGTGACTTTCAGAAGATGAAGAAATATTTGTACTACACAGGAAAGGATTTCAGGTGCTCATGTTAAAAAAGAAACAGGGTGAAAAGACTAGAGGATTTTTCTATGAACTAAGTGACTAGAGACTGATGTCAAGCACTTTGTGGAAAGAAGAAAGGTTAAAGACAGGCAGATAATAGAATGGGCAAAGAGATTTAAAGACAAGGATAAGGAAAGTTCTATTGTTACAGATATAATAGTTACCAAAGAACTGGAATTATAATTAATAATGTCATATTAAAAGAAATTAACAATAGATATGGACATGATCATTACCTATTACCTGTAGAGATTTGAAAAGAGATATTTTAAGAGACCATTTAAAAAATAATTCAAAAGTAAAAAACGTACATTAGTATTTAAAGACCAAAGCAATAGAGATAAAGAATGCATTCATAGATGTTTAATAACATATAGAGGAAATTGTTATCTTTTCTTAAGGGCTTGAAGATTTATGATGGCCCAACACTCAGATTCATGCGCTGAAAAGATTTAAGCAAGACAGCATTGATTGGCATTTTTCACCCATTTATTCCCATAAATATGGTTAGAAGTCCTTAGTAACTAATAACCTCAAGATTAACAGTTCTTATTTTAATCATTAATGTTGACTATCAGTTACATCAGGATCACTAAAGAAATGTGGTAAACACTTCATTTGAGAATTAATGATGTGTTGCCTGCAAGGTTTTGCAAAGCAAACCTTTAGGGGGCTATTTTTTATCCCAGGTAATGCCCTACCTGCTGCCTGCTATGCTAATAAAAATTTATAGTCTGAACAGATGGGCTTTCCACAGGTGTGGTTACCTAAAAAATATGACACATTTATTTTCTTTAAAATAAAAAGAAGCAGGGCCGGTGAGATAGCTCAGTGGCATAAGCACCTGCTGGGCAAGCGCAAGGTCCTGAGTTCGACTCCCGGTACCCACATACCAAGGAAAAAAGGGCCAGTGATATAGCTCAGCAGCATGGGCACATGCTGGCATGCGAGGTCCTGAGTTCGACCCCCCACTACCCACAAAAAATAAAAAATAAAAATAAATAAAATAAAAAGAAGCATCATTAAATGCAAGAAACTTTACATTTACTAAATCATGTATTACTATCCACTTGAATCTCAATTTAGAGAGGATTTTGCATAAATTTAAATATTGAAGTACAAATAGATACCTCTCAAAGCTCTGGATTCTACCCTAATATTATCCCACCCGCACTCAGGAAAGATTCTCATTCCATCAGACTAGAGCCATATGCAGGTGAGTGTTCTTATCTATTCCTTCAGGGGATTTCAATATGCATGTTTCCCACTACCAAAACCAAATGAAAACTACTTCTTCATTGCTTCAAAAAAGTGTAACTGAAACAAGAAATTAATACATCTCAGTTTATGACCTTGACTTAGTTCAAATATTTTTTTAAACCCAGGACCCTCTTTCCAAAAGCACTATCTTCCTTGGGCTTTCTGTGGGCTGAATCCTGTCCTCTCTTTAATCTTCTCCTCTTGGCCGTGAGTGGTGACATCTTTGTCCAATAAGCTCATCCTATCCCTCTGGTTGCAGTGACTCAAAATAAGCCAGTGACAGGGCTACCAGATTATCCTGTCAGAGCTGTGAGGAAAGGACGTGGTTCACTTTCCAGTGATGATGTTAACCTGGTAGAACAGTCTGAGCAGCCTCCATCCCTGCTGTATTCAGACACCATGTCTGAGAGATGGAGCCCTTGAATCTGGACATTCCAGATCTTTCCACTACACTCCTGATGGGTTGAAATGAGTTTCTATCAGTGGAAAATGAAAAGATCCAACAAATATGTCACACTACATTGGGTAATTGCTTAAACTTTTTAGCTTAAATTCATTACCTATAAAATTTGGCTAATGACATCTATCATGCCTACACACCAGAAAAAGTTAACGAGAACTAACCTTTTAGATGCAAAGGCTGTATTATCTAACAGGTTATTCAGATGATAAGCCTCATTGCATCCCTACAGGATAAATATTTAATTCAGACAATAATAATAATGCAAATTGATTATTTAGTATTATGTAAAAATATCTTATTATAATTCTAAATCCTTAACTATTTGTTGCCATATAAACATTTATTAGCAGACAAAGCCTATATTTTATATACCAATAATTACAATAATAGAGAAAAATTTTTTTTAATTTATTTAGTAGTTTAGTCGCTTAATGGTTATAATAGTTAATAGCTATTTCTTCCAATGTTGAAGTTATATCTTACATTTCCTGGTACAATATATATCAGTGCCTCTCAAACTTATCAAACACCTGGGGGTCATGTTAAATGCATATTCTCATTCAGTGGATCTGAGATGGGATCTGACATACATTATTTCTAATAAGCTCCAGGTGACATGAAGCATTTGGACAACAGACCAGTTTTAAGTGTCAAGGGAACAAATCCTAGAACAGTATAAATGCATGACAAGTGAATTGGGAATTGAATGATTTAAATTCTAGCCTTTATAATCTCATTTAAAAAAAAAAAACCTATATGACTAATTTTTAAAAGTTTCTCTGGGCTTTTCTTTAGTCATCTAAAATGAAAATATTGAAATGTGTAGTATAATAAGCATATGCACACAGTGGATACTTAATAAGTACTTAATAAGTTGACTGACTAACACTGAAAAATACCACAGGATCCGTGTTAGGATTGTTAAGCATCTCCTAGTCTAACCAGAAAGGATGGCCACTTACTATTAAGTAACTGTGGTAGAGCTTTCAGATTTATATTCAATCTTCATTTTCACATAGTAGTCCAATTGACAAATACATGTATAAGATCCTGTCATTTTCAAAAAGACCTATAATTAATAGTTGTTCACAGTAGAATGGCCTCAAGTTCATACTGAAAAGACAAGTTGAAATGGTGATGAATGATGAGACACATTTCTGACCAAGTGGCTTCGTGAAAATATGTGGTGCAATGTGACTGTCAGTCAAGATAACTTCTTAAAGGCAGCCTGCATTGGAATGGTGGACACATTTCCTTTCTGCCCCTTGCAGTGCTCCCTGTAAAATAGTAAACAAAATAGACATCACAGTTCAGAAGTTGGAGGATGTAGGTGACCTTTTAAGCTACAAGACATTGAAGTATACCAGGAGACAAGAATATTTCATCCCAGGGCCAGTGAGATGGCTCAGCAGTGTAAGCGCCTGCCTGGCAAGCGCGAGGGCCTGAGTTCGACTCCCGGAACCCACATACAATAAAAGGGCCGGTGATATCGCTCAGCTGCACGGGTGCCTGCTGGCGCACGAGGTCCTGAGGTCAACCCCCGGTACCCACAGAAAAAAAAAAAAAGAATATTTCATCCCAAATGCACAAAATTCATCAAATTTTAGCCATGAAATCATCATTCTTTCTCAGCCTAAAATTTTTTGACATTCTCTGTTTGAGAGAACTGCAGCGTGAGTTATTTCATGCAATTCAGATAATGTGGTAAGCAGGGATGAGTTTCCTTGTCCCAGAGTGAAATATGTATCAAATGTTTGAAAGGATTGTTGAATCAGTTTGATTCGACCTTAAAGATACTCCTGAAAAACTGAACTAATAAGATCAAGATTTTCCAGAGTTTGCTCTTGTTATTATTCCATAAACAACTGTGTCTATTTTGGCTTTTAGTTACTAATCAAGGTTCAACTAACACCTATTACAACAATTCAAAGAGACTTAATAAAGCTTCATGAGAGTTGGTTTGCATACTTTTCCCCCTTGCATTTGTAAATGTGTTCAACTGTATTTTCGTTTAGTACAATCTGAGATGGTTCCAGATATTTTGTTTATAAGCTGTTTTTTTTTTAATGAACCAACGTAAGAATTTTAAACAAATGGCAACATTGCCATGAAGAAAAAAAAAATCTGAATACATAGATTAATGATTTGATTTGGAATAAAATAACTATTGTTATGTACATATAAGAGTAAATGATAAATATCAATAAATGAATGCTTTAAAATATTAAAAGCAGACATCCACAGATCAGATAAAAGCAATTTTTATGATCTTTTCTTTATCCTTTTGTTTCTGTGTTGTTATTCCCTGAAGATCAGAAGTAGACATCTGAAGTATTCAGAAATTTCTTAGTTAACATGATCCCATTTGAATTTCTGTCCACTTTGTCATTGTCTTGGTTGGTACATAAGCAGGCAGACAATATGAAACACTTAGCACAACACTTGACATACAACATACATTGAAAGTTTGCAAAATTATTTATGCTATGCTATATAAATTCTACACTCAACATTTTAAAAATAAGAGACATTTTCACATAAAATAAAATGTATTTAATCACTAATTTAAAAAGTGTGTCTTTGGGCAAAACTTCAGCTGATTGCTAAATGTTTAGAAAAAAAAAACCCAATGAAGAACCTCGATCTTTTCCCCTTTTAGCAGATGTGAATAATTTTCAAAACAACTCTAGTGGTAGGAATGGTGGCCTCACTCCTTCAGTGCACATGTTCTGAAATGTTCTGTTTTCCAGCTTTATAATTAGAGATTATTTCACAGTGATTTTTCAGCACAGATAAAATTTAGCTCACTTAAGATATGACAGCCATCATCCCTTATTTTCATTAAACATGCTCTAGAGAGGATGGTTATAGAAAAAAGATAAGAATTAGCATCTGAAAGTTTAGATGACTAGCAAAATTTCTTCCTTAGAAAATGATGGGTTTCCCTTTCTTCTGCTTCTAATAATAAATCAACATCACACTGTGGCAGCCTGATGTATCCCATTTTTGTGATATCACATTTTTGAGCATTCATCTATGACTACAAGAAAGAAGTCTGATTTCAGTTGATCCAAAATGTTAAGATGTGAGCACAATTGGCTAGTTGTGCTGCCAAAGTCCATGTGTCCCCCATAATTTGCCCACTTTTCCCTCTCTGAGTGTGTCATGGCACCTGTGCATCTGTTTCAACATGCTTTCTCTTCAGCAACAACAATTTTGAGTGTCTGCTACCAATCTTTTACAGCAAAATTTAAAAAATTAAAAATATGAAACTTTGTCTATGTGAGACCATCAAATAAAACAAGTTGCTTTTTCCATTGATGATTATAGCCTCTTGTGCTCATTTGCCAAGAAAAATGGTTAGTTCATATTGGCTGGTTCTCATTTTCCATGGTGGCTTTGTCAGCACTCAGAGACTATGACAGTTAGCTCTTGGCTATGCTTCAATGAAACTAAATACTGATGTTCTTGTAAAGTCCAGGAAACACATAAAGTACTCAGAAAAAGAAAATTCTTTAAAACCGTGGCCTCCCACTTGTTCTCAATTGTTTCCACCTCCTGATTGTTGTGATATTCACAGCCATTTGGCAGATTTTCCTGCCAGTCATGTTCCTGATAAAAGTGACCTTTAAAGGGAGATGAAAATCAGAAATAATCCTACATTTAATTTAGTGTAACAGATCTTTCTATCGTCGTCTAGAAAACCAAAGTAGTACTGTAGAAACATGAGTATACATTTCACTGCTCTTCTCCATTAATTTTGTGATACAGGACCATGGAGTTGTTCACTGTTTCTTTCTCACTGCATAAAACTGAATACTGAGTAACTCTTCTCCCTGGTAAAGACAAGCCAGAAAGGAGGGCATGTGCCATTAAGGCTGATGTGACCCAAGTAAGAAGTGAGAGTGAAGTCCAGAAAGAAGTAGACAAAGCACATGAGCAAAAGGGACAGCAAGAAGAGATTGTTTGGCCTTAGAGAATGGAGAATGAGATTTTGGTCTCTGACTTTCTACTTCCTACTTCCAGTAGCTAATGAGACTTCTCTTTATTTCATGTCCTGATAGTCTACAGCATACTACACTTTCCTTCCCATTGCTTTTCCAAAGCATTTATTTTGACAAATATTTATTGAGTCCGTAGCAATGTGCCTAGCATTGTGTAGGCACTATGCATAGGACAGAGTACAAAGGGGACATGCAACTTATCTGCAGAGATTTTTTCAGTTTGGCAAGAAAGAGAATTACTTAATATGTAATTACACCTCAAAATTCCCACATCATAAAAAATAAGTGTGATGTACCATGAAAACATGTATTTTGAGTGGTGCAAGCCATTGTCTTAGTCTGTTGAGAGGGCAGATTTTTGCTGGTGAGGGAGGATCAATTTGAAGGAAAAACAAGTCAGCCAAAAGCTGAAGGATGACAGACAATTGAGTAGGTGAAGGGATAGAGGCAGGTAAAAACACCCCAAGAAAAATAAGACCTATATGAAGCCCCAGGATAAGAATTTGCAACTTGAAGAAATAACAACATGAAGAAATTCTTGGAGGAAAAAAGATGGCGGATGAGTAAGAAGCACGCAGAGAAACTCTCTAAAAGTTGCCATTGGACTATGGGAATATAGTGACCAGGAGAGCGCAGGAGGGGGGCAGATGTCTCCCCGGGACCCAGAAAAGTTCTGAAGCGCAGCTTGGGACCCCCGGCACCAGTGAAGGGTACTTTTCAACAAAGAAGGAGCAGACCCCGCGCGCACCTTCTACCATCCCAGGAATCACGGGGGACAGAAGCTCAAAGCTGCGGACACACGGTGACAGCCGGCGCACAGGGAGCCCCCACGGAGGATCGCGAGACAGCAGCAGGGCAGGGGAGCAGCAGAGAACGGCGCTGGCCAGCGGTGAGTGAGTGTCTCTCAGCCACAGCTGTCCCGCGCCAGAGAGCGACTGGCCAGGCGCCATTGTGGGGGGTGCGGCAAAAATCACAGCGGCTCGAAAACAGCGCTGGGAACTTGTGCTCCAGACAGGGCAGCGCGGTGCCTCTCAGCCACAAGAAAGTGCGCTGAGGGCGGCGGGTGAAGGAGACTGGTCTCTCAGCCACACCTGTCCCACGCCAGAGAGCGACTGGCCGGGCGCCATTGTGGGGGGCGTGGCGAAAATCAGAGCGGCGCGAAAGCAGTGAGCTGACAGCGGCTGGCGAAGGAGACCGGCCTCCGCCTGAAAGACCACTCTCTGCTCACCGCCCCGCCAGAGGGCCGCTCCTGACTCGCTCGGACGGACCTGCACGGAACAGGACTCTCATCACACGGTGCCTGCCTACAGCAGAGTCAACACCTGGAACTGATTATTTTTATTTTTTTTATATTTTTTTATTTTTTTTTCTCTCTCATTAGTTTTTTGTTCTGGTGAAGGGGTTTTTATTTTTGTTTTTATTTTTGTTTTATTTTTATTTTGTTTTTATTTTTTTTATTTTTTTCTTTTGTGGGGTTTTATTTCTGTTTTATCTCTTTGCTTTGTTGTTTTTGTCTTCATTTTTGTTTCTGTTTGTCTATTTGCTCTTTCCTTCATTATTCTCTCTGGCTTTTATATGAATGTAAACAGCGCCTCTAACCTCTTTGTGATTGTGGTTGTGATCTGTTCTTCCTTTTATCCTTTCCTTCTCTTTTTCCCACCAGTCCTCTGCACCAGTGTCCCAATGTTAGTGGGATCCCTCTCGGTCCTCTAAACTTACATCTAATTCCTTCCTCTTCTCACAATACTCTATTTCCTCCTTAACTCATTTTAAATTTAAACTCCTGAGGGGAAAAAGTGACATACTAAGGACTTGTATACTGCATATAATTTTTCTGGTGTGTTTTAGATTTTGTTATATAACCGCAACTCTACTTTATACAGCTAAAAGTGGTAAATAACTGGTTAGCTCAGTCTGTCATTTTCTAGGCTGTGTTTGATGCTTCAGTTACCATTATAGCCAAATGTAAAATAATTGTTCTAAACAGCTTTCCTTCCTGATATTTCATGATTGATATTGACTAAGGGACACAGAAAATACAGTGGCACAGTACCAAAGAATCAAGGACTGGGCCAAACAGGTAGCAACTTCTCACATCCAACGAATTGAAGAGGTAGGATCTGGCAGAAAGCTCAAAACCCAAAAGCAAGCTCCACTTGGAAGATACTGCAGAGAAGTAGTCATCTTCTAAGGATCTTGGACACTAGCAATAAAGTAACCTATCATAGGTAATTTACAAACATCACCCCAGGAATTAAAGAAAGAAAAGATGAGATGACACTTAAACAAGATGCAACCCCACACATCCAATTCACCAAAGGCAAACCTAGGGGGCAACGAGGTGGGACAATCCGAAAGCCACGCACCTGGCATATCTGAAGGGATAACAACAAAACAATTGAATGAGGCTCTGGAAAAAATTAAAACAGAAATAATTTCACAGATAACTGCAGAGATAATGTCCACAATGAAGACTATGCTTAAGGACACTATAGCTGATACAGACAAAAAAATAGATGAGCTTAAGAAAACTATAGAAACCATGAATGCTCAGCATAGGAAAGAAATGGAATCCATAAAGCAGATTCAAGCAGATATCCAAGAGAACAAAAATTCCATTGAAAGTATTTGTAGCAGATTAAGCCAATGTGAGGACAGGATATCAGATATAGAAGACAGACTTGCAATTAGTGATCATGAAAAGAAAGAATTCTTAAAAACAGCAAGGGACCATGAAAAATCAATTCAGCAGCTGCTAGATGACTCAAAGATAAATGACTTAAGAATAATTGGAATAAATGAAAAAGCAGGAGATAGCATAAATGACATTAAAACCTTGTTCAAAGACATTATCAGGGAGAACTTTCCTGGAAGAGAAAAAGAATTTGACCCCCAATAAGTGAAGCTTTTAGAACACCAACTAGACATGATCAAAAAAAAACTTCAGCCAGACATATCATAGTCAAGATCCCAGAAATTCAACAGAAAGGCAGAATCTTAAAAGCTGTTAGGGAGAAGAGACAAATCACCTATGAAGGAAAACCCATCAGAATCACAGCTGACTTTTCAGCACAAACTCTCAATTCAAGAAGAGCTTGGAATGACATATTTCAAGCTCTAAAGGAAAATAATTTTCAGCCCAGATAGATGTACCCTGCAAAACTATCTTTCAAAATTGATGGAGAAATAAAATACTTTCATGACAAAGAACATCTAAGAAAATTTATGACCACCAAACCAGCACTCCAAAATGTTCTGAAAGACAGTCTAGAAAGAGATAGGAACCCCAACAGAAGGAATCCACCAGGAAGGGCAGATAATTAAATAGCAGGAAAGGGGAAAAACAAAGAGTGGGAACCAACAACAGGAAAATATCATGACAAGTATAAGTCAATACATATCAGTTTTAACCATCAATGTTAACGGTCTCAATTCACCAATCAAAAGGCACAGACTGGCAAAATGGATCAAGAAGCAAGATCCAACAATATGCTGTATACAAGAAACACATTTAATTCAGAAAGAAATTCATAGACTGAAAGTCAAAGGATGGAAAACAATACTCCATGCAACAGGAACCCAGAAAAAAGCAGGGGTAGCTATTCTTTTTGCAGACAAAGTGAATTTCAAGCCAAGAATGATTCAGAGAGATAAAGACGGTCATTACATCCTTGTAAAGGGAACAATCCAAGAGGAAGAGATAACGATATATATGCGTCAAATACCAATGCACCCAGCTATATAAAACAAGTACTAAAGGACATGAAAAATCAAATAAGCACTAATACAATTATATTGGGAGATCTCAATACTCCACTGTCACAAAAAGACAGATCAACTAGACAGAAAATCAATAATGAAATAATAGAACTGAACCAAACTTTGGAACAAATAGACTTAGTAGATGTCTACAGAGTGTTCCACCCCACAACATCAGAATACACATTCTTCTCAGCTGCACATGGGATGTTCTCCAAAATAGACCACATACTAGCTCATAAAACCTGCTTAAGTATATGCAAAGGAATTGAAATTATCCCATGCATATTATCAGACCATAGTGCAATGAAATTGGAAATCAATGGCAAAAGAAATCACAAATACTCCCTAAACACATGGAAATTAAACAGCACCCTCCTGAACAACCAATGGGTCACCGATGAAATTAAAGAAGAAATTAGACAATTTCTAGAACTGAATGATAACGACAGTACAACATACCGGAACTTATGGGATACAATGAAAGCAGTCCTAAGAGGGAAATTTATAGCATTAAATACTTATATTAGGAAAATAGAGCAAGCGCAAATAAACAACTTAATGGTGAACCTCGAACTTCTAGAAAAAGAAGAGCAGGTTAAGCCAAAAGCCCGTACAAGGGAGGAAATTACAAAGATCAGAGCAGAAATTAATGTATTGGAGACTAAAAAAAACAATACAAAGAATCAATGAAGCAAAAAGTTCGTTCTTTGAAAGAATAAATAAGATTGACAAACCCTTATCCAACCTTATTAAAAAAAGAAAAGAAAAGACTCAAATCCATGCAATTGAAAATGAAAAGGGAGATATCACGACGGACCCAGCAGAAATCCAGAAGATCATCTATACCTATTTTAAAAATCTATATTCTACTAAGATGGAAAATGCAGAAGAAATGGACAGATTCCTAGATTCGTATGAATTACCAAAGCTGAATCAAGAAGATTTAAAAATCCTAAATAAACCAATATCAACCAATGAAATTGAAGATGTAATTAAAAACCTCCCAACAAAGAAAAGCCCAGGCCCTGATGGATTCACTGCCGAATTCTACAAGAAATTTAGAGAAGACCTAACGCCCCTACTTCTCAAACTTTTCAATGAAATTGAAAGGGAAGCAATACTCCCAAATTCATTCCTGGAAGCAAGCATTACCCTGATACCAAAACCAGAGAAGGACCCAACTAAGAAAGAGAACTACAGGCCAATCTCCCTAATGAACATAGATGCAAAAATCCTTAATAAGATACTGGCAAACAGAATCCAACAAATCATCAAGAAGATTATACACCATGACCAAGTTGGATTCATCCCAGGGATGCAGGGATGGTTCAAAATACGTAAATCAATAAATGTAATACAGCATATTAACAGAACCAAAGACAAAAATCACATGATCATCTCAATAGATGCAGAAAAAGCTTTTGACAAAGTCCAGCACCTTTTCATGATAAAAACCCTACAGAAAATTGGAATAGAGGGTCTTTATCTCAATCTGGTAAAAGCTATCTATGACAAACCAACAGTCAATATTATACTAAATGGCCAAAAACTGAAAGCCTTCCCTCTAAAATCAGGAACAAGACAAGGATGTTCACTGTCCCCACTCTTATTCAACATAGTTCTGGAAACTTTAGCCAGAGCAATTTGACAAGAGAAAGAAATAAAGGGAATAATGATTGGAAAGGAAGAAGTTAAATTATCATTATTTGCAGATGACATGATACTCTACACAGAAGACCCCAAAAACTCCACAAAAAAACTGCTAGATTTAATAAGCAAATTCAGTAGTGTAGCTGGATACAAAGTCAATACTCAAAAGTCAATAGCCTTCCTGTACACAAATAACAAACTTACTGAAAGAGAAATTAGGGAAACAATACCTTTCACAATAACATCCAAAAAAATGAAATACCTAGGAATCAACCTCACAAAGGATGTAAAAGACCTATACACTGAAAACTACAATACTCTGAAAAAGGAGATTGAAGAGGATATCAGAAAATGGAAAGATATCCCTTGCTCCTGGATAGGAAGAACCAATATAGTGAAAATGGCCATACTTCCAAAATTGTTATACAGATTTAATGCAATTCCAATCAAAATTCCAACAGCATATCTCACAGAATTAGAGAAAACAATCCTAAAATTCATTTGGAATCAGAAGAGACCTAGAATAGCAAAGGCAATTCTGGGCAACAAAGGCAAGGCAGGGGGCATCACAATCCCCGACTTGAAATTATACTATAAAGCTACTGTGATAAAAGCAGTGTGGTACTGGCAAAAAAACAGACCTGAAGATCAATGGAACAGATGAGAAGATGCTGAAACAACCCCAGACATACTAAGCTACCTTATCTTTGACAAAGGTGCCAAACACATTCAGTGGAAGAAAGATAGCCTCTTTAAAAAATGGTGCTGGAAAAACTGGCTCTACACATGCCAAAGATTAAAACTAGACCCATATCTTTCACCATGCACTAAACTAAATTCAAAATGGATCAGAGATCTAAATATTAAAACAGAAACATTAAATCTGCTGGAAGGTAGGATAGGTAAATCCCTTGAAGACATTGGTGTAGGCAAAGACTTTATGAATAAAACTCAACCGCACGGGAACTATCCCAAAGAATCAATAACTGGGATCTCATCTTATTAAAAAGCTTTTGCACAGCAAGAGAAACCACCAACAGAGTGAAAAGACGACCCACAACGTGGGAAAAAAATGTTTGCCAGCTGTTCCTCAGACAAAGGATTACTATCGAGAACATAGAAAGAACTCAAAAAAATCAGACCTCCCAAATTTAAAGACCCACTCCAAAAATGGGCATCTGAGATGAATACACATTTCTCAGATGAAGAAATACAAATGGCAAATAAATATACAAAAAAAATGTGCAACATCACTAGTCATTCGAGAGATGCAAATTAAAACAACACTGAGATACCATCTCACCCCAGAAAGAATGGCTACTATAAAGAAATCAACTAATAACAAATGCTGGAGGGGCTGTGGGGAAAAAGGAACCCTTCTTCACTGTTGGTGGGAGTGTCGTCTGGTACAGCCACTGTGGAAGTCAGTGTGGAGATTCCTCAAAAAACTAGGGTTGGAGGTCCCATTTGAACCAGCTATTCCCCTTCTGGGCATCTTCCCAGAAGAATTAAAAACATCGTACCACAGTGATATATGTGCACCCATGTTTATAGCAGCACAATTTGTAATAGCCAGATCTTGGAAACAACCCAAATGCCCATCAACTGAGGAATGGATAAGAAAGATATGGTATTTTTATACAATGGAGTACTATTCAGCCATAAAGAAGGATAAACTGGAGACTTTTATAGGTAAATGGATGCAACTCGAGAAAATACTCATAAGTGAAATAAACCAGACGCACATGTGTAAGCATTGTATTGTCTCACTAGTATAAGAAACTGAAAGAGTAAATAAGATCCAAAATGTACAATAGACACGGTGAATCAAAAAGAAACTGGTCAATAAGAAAGAGAGACTGGAATGGGGAAAAGAAAGAAGGGAAAGGGAAAAAAATCTGTATATGTATATAAGATGGTTAAGATAGATACACTACCAGTTTTACTTAGTTCATTGAAGAGGAAGGTTTGAGCAAATAATGTTTGGACAATTGAATGCTAATGTCTGGTATCCTGAATAACTAACTTAAAGATAATAATACGTAATGCATTGACCATTGTTACCCTCATATTATGTTGTTTTGAAAATTTGTTCTTTTTTTGATTTGTTTTGTTTTTTCTTCTCTTTAAAATAAAAAAAAAAAAAAGAAATTCTCTATGACCCCAAAAGGAACCGAAGACTAGCAAGGGCTAAAACTTGGGAGTGTTTTTAAGAACTTTAGATTTTGTTCTAAAGGCATGGACAAGCTTTTCAAGAAAGGTGGTGCCATAATTAGTTTTATGTGTTGTATCATTTAGGATGAATTGATGCATTAATTTGTTAAACATTATTTTGACCAGAAGTGGAGCAGTGTTTCTCAATTAGGAACATTAGTGCTTCCAAGTGGATATTTGGTAACATCTGAGGATATTTCTGACTGTCATAACTCCAGGAAGAAGGAAGAATGTTTGATATTGTCATCTAGTGGGTAGATGACTGGGATGCTGCTACATATTCTAAATGCACAGGGCAGTACACCGTAAAGAATTATGTGGTACAAAATGCCAGTGGTGCTGAGGTTGAGAAACCATGGAGTAGATCTGAAGGTAATAGAAATGAACAAACGTGCCACATTACAAAGATCTTCAGGAAGTAAAAGTAACAAGATTTAGTGACTACACAGAGTAGTCAGGCATAAAAAACCCATAAGCTTGATCCACAGGTTTCAAGCTTGAACAACTGGTGATCAGTGATAGCATGAATTGATTTAGGGAGTAATGCTGGAAGAAGTAGAATGGAGAAGATGAAGAATGATGTTTTGAGCATCTTGATTTTGAGATGCTTTTAAGGAAGTCAAGGAAATTTTACAGTATACATGCACATGAGCAGTTCTGGAAATTAGCAGAAAGGACAGGATTGATTTAAACATTTAAATGTCGTTTTGAGGAATAAGCTAGACACTTCCTATGAAGAGTTTAGTGCAGCAGCTGGCACACTGTACTTATTCAATAAACGTCACTCTTATCGATAGTTATTGGCATGTAGACTACGACTGAAGCCAGCAGATTGACTAAAGTTGTCTCCAGTGAAGATGTAAAGTGAAAGAGAAAAGAATGGAGGTGCAAGCAATGCCAAAACAGAAGTAGCAGGCAGGAGAGGGCCTGGATACTGAGACTGTTTAGTTGGAGACACACATGGAAACCAGGTACACATGTGTGTCATGAAACAAGGGGAGGAGAAGGTTTCAAGAGCAGTGATTGACCATATGAAACACTGCTCTGAATTCAAGTAGATTCAGAATTGTATTTTTCCAAATAAATTTGGAAATGAGGAGAGCATTGGTGATCTTGGGAAATGCTGACTTAATAAAGCAGTAACAAGAGATAAGAATGGTTTGCGACTTCAACAGAAGAGAAGAAATAACTTTTCAATAACTCTTTGGAAAGGCCTGGTTGCAAAGAAAGTAGAGATGTAACAGATGCAATATATGGGCAATTTATTATTATGGTCATTGTTGTTTAGGATATATTTAGGGTATTTAAATGTTAATGCCACGGTTAAATGTCAATAGAGGAAGAATTGGAAGATCGAGAATAAAGAGAAAATAATTGTTGGGGCAAGGTTTCCAAGAAATAAGGGACAGGATATGGCAAATAAAATGACTAACAGCCCACCTAACAAAGAGTACGCTGATCTGTTCAGTCACTTACTTTTTATTGTTGGAGAAGGTTGATACAGAGGACAGAGTGAAACCCCTAGGGAATTAGAAGTGAGGGCATTGTCAAGGGCATCCTTGCTTACTTTCTGGATTTACTGGTACTTGGGAATTATGAGACATTAAATCTCTCTTTACAGCCACTTTTTGCTTTAATCTACTTATTGAACATGCAAATAATAATATAATCTAAATCAATTTCTTATCAGTGGCCAAGATAAGTAATAACTACTCTTCATCGTTAGTAGATTCTGGCAATTAGGAGAAACATGACTGAAACCTTTGTTTATGTGCTAAACGGCTTTGTATGAGAGATTTACGTGGAGAGAATGTAAATTTATGTGGTAAATGAGCTGTATGAGAGGTTTACGTGGATAGAATGGAGAAATGGATGATGACCTGATGGCACCCATAGAGTAGTTTTGGGAAGGGCTCTTGAGTGTGCGAGTGAGTCTCAGCTATGAACTGACAAGTCGTATGACCTTAAGCAAATTATCTAATTACTCTATGTCTCACTTCCTGGTCTGAATAAGAGGAATGGTAATAACACCACATTTGTAGGGATTATCCTGAGTTATAAATGGATAATGTGTGTAACAGTCCTCCAGAAACGTTATTTTTGTTAGAGTGCAGTATTGACCTTGCTAGGTCAATGAGATGAAGATTTTATTTATACACTCAAAAATGTTCCTAGGTTTAATTCATTATCTTGAATATTTAACATCAATCCAAAATTATAACAACAAACTTTACTACCCAGAATAATTGGGTAGAATAGCATTCTCCCTTCCACTCCACATGGCCTGTCTATCTAAAAGTATCTACTTAAATCCTAAAGAGGAGAAGAAAAGCACAAAAGAAGACATAGGAACTATTTTTGCCTAGTTGGAGGTCTTCTTTTGTCTGTCTTTGTCATCTGACCTCTCATTATTATATTTCTGCCAAGGAAAAACATACAAGAGGAACAAATAAAAGTGTTCTCAATATAAGTAGTTCACAAGAAGAAAAACCTCAGCTTGAGTGTCTTTGCCACTACGTCTTGTCAGTCACTTTGACATTTAAAGGTTTGAAAATGAAATACACAAAAGAAAAATCTCAGAAGCAGTAATGATACCATTGGTCTATCTATGTCTGGGAGGGCATGGACAGGGTGAATGCATGATCTCACATTGCTGCAAGACCCAAATTAACGAGTTAGAGTCACCTCTGTCTTAATCACAGCTTGGTAGATGGTTAATCACATCAGTTCCTGTGGCTCAATACTCTTCCGTGTCATGGAAGGGAAGAAAGAGACCAACCATTCCAATAATCAGGGCCGCGTGGAATGACTTTTAATACATCCTGAATCATTCAAATCTTGCTAACTTTGCTGGTCTCTTGGGATATTTCCTAGCAGCAAATACCTGGATGCTGAGAGTCTAGAAATCATGGCTTTGCAAATTAGAAACTTTAAATTGAGGAGCATCAAAATTGCAGAAGGAAAGAGAGAATCCGGACTATGACTATTAAGAAGACTGGAGAAAATGAAGTTCAGAATTTTAAATGAATACTTTTGCCAACCAGATAGTATTCTAGTCTAAAGCAACATGAGAAGGTAGGTCTGTAGCTCAGTGGTAGAGTGTTTGCCTAGCATGCACAAGGCCCCAGATTTGATCTCCATGATTACAATAAATAAAAATGAAAAAAGTAAAATAAAATAATGTGAAACCCTAGGGCTTTCTCTGAATTTTCTTCTCAAAACAACTTTTTACCTAAAAACAATCTGGATTTACATGTGGTTAGCCTCACCATTAGACCAAAAAGATAAAAACCAATAGGTGTTTTATGTGAACTAAAATCTCACCTCATTACAAGTTGAACATCCATAACCGGAAAATCCAGAATCTAAAAATTTTTTAGTGCCAAAACGATCCCATAAGTAGAAAACTCCACACCTGACCATGTGTAATGAGTCACAGTCAAAACACTGGCACACTGAACATACTGTATTAAATTATCTCTGGACTATATGCATAAAGTACACATGAAATATAAATGAATATTCTCTTTCAATATTCCATCCCCAAGATATCAAATTATATATTATGGAAATACTTTGAAATCAAAAAGTCTGAAATAGTGCTTGTCCTAAGCATTTCAGATAAGGGATTCTCAACTCGTACTGTATTACTGTCATGATGACCTGAACAATTGCTTCCCAAAATGTAGTGTACACATATATATGCACATTTATATGGGAGTCTTATTAACATGCATATTCAATAGATTTCAAATGAGGCCCAAGATTCTGATTTCAAACAACTAATTCCTGTGCCCTTGAATTCAAGGTCTACACATCGTGTTCATAGGTGCAAAGAGAACCACCTCCTCTCCATCTCATTATTGCACAGTTCATGTCAAAATACTGTGATTTAAATTCAGTCTATAGTTTCAGCCCATCAGAGTCATCATAAAAGTGAAATTTTCACAGTATGTTGATGAGTAGCTAATGTTCAATTGACCATTAAGTTTATTCACAGCTTTCTGACTACCCAAGTCCTAATTACTAAAAGTTAGCTAGGGCGGGTCACTATGATGGACACTGAATTTTATATTTGGCTCTTTGCTTTTGATTTTCCCCAGGTGAAAATTTTGATATTTTGAATTATAAAAGGAAATTTGAGGTGTAAATGTAGGTACTGTTCAAATTACTACATTAGTATTTCTTATTATGAGTGACATAAAAAGCATAAAAGAAACCTGATAATAATTAATAATGACTTTTTACTGGTGATTGAATAAATAGGTAGGCCAGAGGGAACAGTGAAAGAAAAAAATATTGCCATCACAGAAAGAGCTTTTTAATGAATGGGATCCATTCCAAAAGCCTCTTTTCTCTGTCGGATATTGATTGCAGCCAGCCTCACTCCATCGCCCCTTCATCCTCCTGCCACACCCGATAAATCTTAACCTTGGGTAAACCCAACGGTCTGTATTCTCAGTGCCTGTACTCAGATAACTGAGCACCTTGGGAGTAAATCACATCACCAGATTGATTGATAGCACTTTCAATTTATAATTCCCAGTCTCCACCGAGTTCTTCACATGCCTTATGATCTTACCACATCGTTCAATCATTCTGCCCTTCACACTCTTAGATAGCTCACCCCTCCTAGTGGATGGCCTTGGTTTAATGTGGCTTATAGATAAGATTGTAGGCTAAGAGGCAAATTGTCTGGATTTGTATTCAAGTTCTAGCAATTTTCTATAAACGCAGCTTTATGCATATTTTCCTTAACAGTTCTGTTGGTAAAATAGAGACACTAATATTTCCCGTCTCATGAGGTTATTGTAAATAGCAAATGAATCAGTATATGTAAATCTAACATTATGCTTTCCATCAATAAACCATTAATACAATTTACTATTATTATATTTTCATAGGAAAATAGATGCCACTGGATAAAAATTCCCTTAGCTCTCCAAACCCATACCTCCACATCTGTCTGCACCTACCTTCCAATGAACTACTAACAAGACTGATAAGAATAAGAACAAATATAAAAATTAACAATTTTATAATGTAAGAAGTAATATCACTACAAAGTCTACATACATCAAAAAGAATAAAATGAGGATATTTTGAGGAACTTCAAACCAATAAATTATACAATATAGATTAAATCTACAAATTTCTTGGAAAAAGTGACCAAAGTTCAATCAAAATGAATTAGATATTTGGATTAACATATATCTATTAAAGAGATTTCTTTCTACAAAAAAAAAAAAACCTTCAGGACAAGCTGCTTTTACTAGTAAATTCTACCAAAAGCTTTGTTGTTATTGTTGTCTTCTTTTGTTTGTTTTTTTGAGACAAGGTCTCACTATAGTCCAGGCTGAACTTTAAATCATTACGTAGCCCAGGGTGGCCTTGAATTCACAGCAATCCTCCTGCCTCAGCCTTCTGAGTGCTGGGATTACAGGCATACACCACCACATCTGGCGTACCAAACGTTTAAAATAATAAATAATATCAATTCTACACAAACGCTTCCAGAATTTTGAAGAAAAGGAAAATTTTCAATTAATACTAAAGTTCCCATTATTTTGATACAGAAAAGACAAAAACATTATAGGAAACCACGGACCAATATACCTCATGAATACAGGTACAAAAAAATTGAGTCCTGTTACCTATAAAGCATATTACAAATCGTAATCTAGTGGGATTTAGCCCAGGAATGCCAGGTTGGTTCAACATTCAAATCCAATCCATGAAATTCATACTATCAAGAAACCAAAATAAATAAATAAAATAAAATAAAATAAAGACCTTTATGATTGTCTTAATAGATATAGAAAAAAATTTTTATGAAATCTAAAACCACCCTTGATAAAAGGTCTCAGAAAACTAAAAATAGAGTGCTACTTTATCCTAAGGTTATCTACAAGATGCCTATAGCTAAAACCTTACTTAAAGAAAAACTGAATGCTGTTTTCCTAAGATTAATAACCAGACAAAGTATCCACTCCCACAATTTCTATAAAACGGTACAGTGAAGGTTCCATCCAGTTCAACAAAGCAAGAAGAAACATAAAAGTTAACCAAATTAAAAAGGAAAAAAGTAACAATTTACTTGCATCTGATGTAACTGTCTGTGTAAAATATAATCGAATCTACAGAAAAAGCATTAGATAAAACAAGTAATTTTAGCTAGGTTGTAAGACACAAGTTAAGTATATGCAAACTTTATTTTTAATAACAATAATGAAAAGTCAGAAATCAAAATTAACAAAATATTTCCATTTACAGCAGCATCAAAAATTAATACTTAAGAGATGAATTTGTGGCTGGTGATATAGCTCAGCAGGATAAGCACCTGCCTGGCAAGTGTGAGGTCCTGAGTTCGACTCCTGGTATCCGCATATAAAAAAAAAAAAAGAGAGAGAGATGAATCTAACAAAAGATGTACAAGGCCTAACACTACAATTATAAAATATAGCTGAGAGAAATTAAAAATTTCTATGTTGAGGTACATACTATGTTCTTAGATCAGTGGACAATATTGATAAGATGTCAATTTTCCCCATATTTGTCTATAGATTCAAGAAAATTACAATCAAAATCTCAACAGCCATGTTTTAATTGACCGCTGATTCATATGAAAATGCACAGGACCTAAAACAGCTAAAATAACTTTGAAAAAGAAGAACAAATTTGGAGTACTCAGACAACATAATTTCAAGACTTACTAGAAAGCTATGATAATCAAAGTTTTAATGAAAGCATAGGTACACAGATTAATGAACCAAAAAAATCCTAGAAATAGACTCATGGGTATATAGAAACTCACCTTTGAAACACAGAAGAAATGGACAGATTCCTAGATATATATGAATTACCAAAGCTGGATCAAAAAGATATAAAAATCCTAAATAAGCCAATATCAATCAATGAAAATGAAGATATAATTAAAAACCTACCAACAAAGAAAGGCCCAGGCCCTGACGGATTCACTACTGAATTCTACAAGAAATTTAGAGACAACCTAACACCACTACTTCTCAAACTCTTTAATGAAATTGAAAGGGAAGCAATACTCCCAAATTCATTTCTGGGGGCAAGCATTACCCTGATACCAAAACCAGAGAAGGACCCAACTAAGAAAGAGAACTACAGGCCAATCTCCCTAATGAACATAGATGCAAAAATCCTCAATAAGATACTGGCAAGCAGAATGCAGCAAATCATCAAGAAGATTATATACCATGACAAAGTTGGATTCATTCCAGGGATGCAGGGATCATTCAACATACGTAAATCAATAAATGTAATGCACTATATTAACAGAGCCAAGGACAAAAACCATATGGTCATCTCAATAGAGATGCAGAGAAAGCATTTGACAAAGTCCAGCACTCTTTAATGATAAAAACCCTACAGAAAATTGGAATAGATGGTCTTTACCTCTATCTGATAAAAGCCATCTATGACAAACCAACAGCCAACAACATACTAAATGGACCAAAACTGAAAGCTTTCACTCTAAAATCAGGAAAAAGACAAGGATGTCCACTGTCTCCACTCTTATTCAACATAGTCCTGGAAACTTTAGCCAGAGCAATTAGACAAGAGAAAGAAATAAAAGGTGTAAGGATAGGAAAGGAAAAAGTTAAATTATCGTTATTTGTGTGTGATGATACTCTACATAGAAGACCCCAAAAACTCCACTAAAAGACTACTAGATTGGGCCAGTGAGATAGCTCAGTGGCACAAGCGCTTGCTGGCAAGCGCGAGGTCCTGAGTTCGACTCCCGGTAACCACATGGAAAAAAAAAAAAAAAGAAGAAGACTGCTAGATTCAATAAGCAAATTCAGTAGCATAGCTGGATACAAAGTCAACACCCAAAAATCAATAGCCTCCCTGTACACGAATAAAAAACACCCTGAGAGAAATTAGGGAAACACCTTTCACAATAGCATCCAAAAAAAAAAAAAAAAAAAAAGAAAAGAAATACCTAGGAATCAATCGAATGAAGGATATAAAAGACATCTGAAAACTACAGTATTCTTAAAAAGGAGATCAACGAGGATATCGAAAATGGAAAGATATCCCTTGCTCTCGGACAGGAAGATGCAACATAGTGAAAATGACCATACTCCCAAAATTGTTGTATAGATTTAATACAATCCCAATCAAAATACCATTAACATACCTCACAGAATTAGAGAAAGCAATCCTAAAATTAATTTGGAACCAGAAGAGACCTAGAATAGCAAAGGCAATTCTGGGCAACAAATGGAAGGCAGGAGGCATCACAATCCCCCACTTCCCCAATTTAAATTATACTAGAAAGCTACTGTGATTAAAAAAAAAAAAGCATTGGGCCGGTGAGATAGCTCAGCGGCGTAAGCGCCTGCCTTGCAAGCGCGAGGGCCCGAGTTCGACTCCCGGATCCCACATACGAAAAAAGGGGCCGGTGATATTGCTCAGAGGCATGGGTGCCTGTTGGCGCACGAGGTCCTGAGGTCGACCCCCCGGTACCCACAAAAAAAAAAAAAAAAAAAGCATGGCACTGGCAAAAAAAACAGAACTGAAGATCAGTGGAACAGATTAGAAGAACACTCAGCCATCTTATACTCAGCCATCTTATCTTTGTCAAAGGTGCCAAACACATTCACTGGAGGAAAGATAGCCTCTCTAATAAATGGTGCTGGAAAAACTGGCTTTGCACATCCTGAAGATTAAAACTGGACCCATATTTTTCACCATGCAATAAACTAAGTTTGAAATGAATCAAAGATCTAAATATTAAAACAGAAACATTAAATCTGCTGGAAGATAGAATAGGTAAAACTCTTGAAGACATTGGTGTAGGCAAAGACTTTATGAGTAAAACCCCAATCACACAGGAACTATCACAAAGAATCAGCAACTGGGATCTCATCTTATTAGAAAGCTTTTGCACAGCAAGGGAAACCACCTACAGAGTGAACAGACAACCCACAATGTGGGAAAAAATGTTTGCCAGTTGTTCCTCAGACAAAGGATTACTATCGAGAAATGTAAAGAACCCCAAAAAATCAGACCTCCCAAATTTAAAGACCTAATCCAAAAATAGGCATCTGAACTGAATACACACTTCTCAGATAAAGAAATACAGACAGGAAATAAATATACAAAAAAAAGTTCAACATCACTGATCATTCAAGAAATGCAAATTAAAACAACATGGAGATTCTCTCTTACCCCAGAAAGAATGGCTATCATCAATAAATCAACCAATAACAAATGCTGGAGAGGCTGTGGGGAAAAAGGAACCATTCTCCATTGTTGGTGGGAGTGTAGACTGATGTAACCATTGTGGAAATCAGTGTGGAGATTCCTCAATAAACTAGGATTAGAGGTCCCTTTCAACCCAGCTATTCCCCTTGTGGGTATCTTCCAAGGAGAATTAAAAACATCATATCACAGCAATATATGTGCACCCATGTTTATAGCAGCACAATTTGTAATAGCTAAATCTTGGAAACAACCAAATGCCCATGAACTGAGGAATGGATAAAAAAGATGTGGTTTTTTTTTTTTTTATACAATGGAGTACTGTTCAGCCATAAAGAAGGATAAACTTGAGACATTTATAGGTAAATAGATGCAACTTGAGACCATACTCTTAAGTGAAATAAATCAGACTCACGTGTAAACACCGCATTTTCTCCCAGGTGTGAGAAACTAAAAGAGTAAATAAGGACCAAAATGTACAATAGATAGTGTGAAATGGGAAGAAACTGTTCAAAAGGAAAGAGAAGCTGGGATGGGGGACAGGAGAAAAGAAGGAAGGGGAAAGCAAAAAAATATATATATATTTATATGTATATATACATATATATATGATAGTTAAAATAGTTATACTACTAATTTCTCTTAATTCATTGAAAAGAAATGTTTGTGCTAATATTGTTTGGACAATTAAATGCCTATATTATTCTCTGAGTAACTAATTTCAAGATAGCAATACACAATTTGTTAACCATTGTTACTCTCCTATAACCTTGTTTTGAAATTTTGTTTTTTTTTCTTTAAAATAAAATTTAAAAAAAGAAACTCACCTTTGACAAAAATATGAAGGCAATTCACATACACTTTTAAGCAAATAATGATGGAATTTATTGATTCCAATTATATCTGGTAACTACTGTATACTATACTTTCCCAATAGATGTAGAGTTCTTTAGCAGAAGGAAAATCACTCATGAAACTTGATTAATCAACACTGTTTAGCTCACCTCATAATACATCAGCTTTTTCAAATCCAACTGTAAAACTCAAAGCCCTCCCTGATTACAAAGACCTGAAAGATAAGAAATATTTGATAAATCTGTTCATATAGGAGGCAACAGCGCCTCATTTCTATGCTGTGAAATTTGAAGGATAAAATAGTTGCATGAAATATAGCCTTTCCCTCTATGAATATGCAAACTAGTCCTAAAGAATTAACACAGATGAGATGATGGATGTAAGAATGCAGAAATATATGACTGAGTGTAAAATTGTACAGTGACTTCACGTAAATGTTTTCATGTATTACTTATTAGCCTGTTTTGGGTTTAGCTACTTTTAATAAACACTTATAATATACCGGCAACTCTGCCAAATGCTCTCATTGCTCTTCCTAATCTTCACAAGAGTCCTGTTCGGTATAATTGTAACCTCTATTATATGCATTATTTGCAGAGAGTAAACAGCTTCTATGGTGCCCAAGGTCACCCAACTTTTATGGCCAACCTATGTCTTGTTATCAAATTTTGTGCTCTGACCAGTTTTTTGAGGACGTCTTCAATGAGAACCATAAAATTATTGAGATATCTCATCGAGAATTTGAGGATTGAACTAGTATTTTAAAAGGGTTGGAACAAACGGCATTTAAAAAGAAAAAAAATGCAAAGATATTTTTGGGTGGAGGGAATGGGCCAGCTGATTTACTCTCATTGGAGAGCCCTTCTGTAGGGACAGAGGGGAGATAGGCAGGGACATAGGCTGAAGGGGCTGACAGGACTTGGCTGATGCGGCAGACAGTTATAGAGATGAGAGCCTGCTTACCAGAGGAAATTGCCCTTTGTGAAACTTTTGCAGGTGTGGACCAGTTGTTTTTAGGGACCTGCTCGCACACACTGGAAACTCCCTAAAAACCCCATCGCCCTTAGCTCACCTTAACAACAGCTCACCCCAACAACAAAGGCTAAAACCCTGATTGGCTTAGAACCCCCATAAAACCAAGCAGAGCTAAGACCCCTGTTGAGAAGCCCAGTGTGGCTCTCCCTGTTGTGTGGCAGCTTTTTCTCCTCCTTTGATGTCTTATGTATAAGCCTCTGCTTCACACTGCTTTTGTTTTCTGACTTCATCTTTCTTCTCAGACCTGACTTCTCCATTTTCCATGCGGAGGATCTTCGGTTTTGAGTCAGCCTCACCCCACGCTTGCATTCCTCACCAGGGTGAAGGCAAGATCTGAGGAACAAGGTAAGCCCCCTAGGTCCCCAGATCCCTGCTGTGACATTACATTTTGCTCAGTGCTTTACCATATCTCTTATCATTAAATCCCCCAACCGCAATCCTCTAAAATAAATATTAGCATTCCCCTTTTGGAAGTAGGTAAAGTGATGCTCAGAGAACTTAAGTAATTTGTCAAATAACACACAGTAGAGTTCAGTCATATCCAAAATACCTACTTTACTATGCCACATTGCCTTTTAAATTCAGTTAGAAATTATACAACCACGGAGAGAAAACATAGTCCTTTTCTGAATATTGCTGTGGGCAACATTAAGGTGGTCACATATTACATGCAGCTCTTGAGTACTTGAAATCTGGCTAGTCCAAATTAGAGATGTGCTGTGAGTGTAGAATACACACAAGATTCAAAAATTTGGAAGAAAAAAGAATGTAAAATATCTCAATTTTTATATTGATTATTTAAAGTTAGGACCCTATTTTGATTATGTTGGGTTAAATATATTATCAAAGTAAATTCATTTGTTTCTCATTTTTTCAAGTAAATATTTGAAAATTTTCAATTACATACAGATTATATTTACAGCTTACACTGTACATTTATTGTACAGCTTTGACAAACAATAGAAACATTGTCTTCATTTTATGTATTATGCCTGGAATTATCAAGATTCCTTCTCCTGAGCCCAGGATTAGGATTTATCTACTAAACAGTCAAGTTCTCCTAAATATTTAACATGTTAAACCACTATCTTTTCTGAATAAATGTACCAGAAACTAGCCCCATCACTTGGAAAGGCTTTGAATGAATGGAAGTGAGGCAGAAACAAAAATTAATTCAACTAGAATCAAGAAAACTTACAGAAAGTGGGAGAGACAGGTGGGTATTGGCTCCAGTGCTGTGGGGAAGACTGCCAGGGAATGAGGGGATCATAAAATTCGGAGAGAAACTCAACATAAAATAATTGCCAATCTGAGAGTATATCCAGGTTGAGACCTAAACATCCATATTTATGGCTTTTTTTTCAGGGACTAAATTGTGTGCTGTCACAGTTATGATCTTAGTGCCAAATACAGCCTCCAAATTCAGAACTCTGAATACAGCTTCAGTGTTGCCCTGTGACCATGACTGTCTGGCAGCCTCCGGTGAATCAAGTGTCACTGATTTCTGTGGGTGTTCACCTGAAGGACAGCTGCGGCTGTCACACCATTTGCAAGTAATTATCCAGGCTCAATGAAGCTCTTGTCTTCGAAGACTCAACACCTAAATAGGAAGAAGAATAGCAGAATTGCAGGAAATATACTTAGACATTAATTGTTTTGAAGAAAAGTTTCACTGTTTCTGGTTATTAGGGCCTCCTTTGTGTCAGTTTTCAATTAGTTGTTTCCTTTATATCTATAAATTTACCAATTACATACAGACATTTTCCTGGGAACAAAAATGGTCATAGAAAGATGACAACCTGTATTAGTCAGGGACTGCAAGAGAAAACATTTAATGAAGGACACAGAAATTTACGACACTAATTGACAATATTCACCCACAGGGTCAAATGTAGAAGAGGGCAAGAGATCTGTCCACGTGCTGGAAATCTGAAGAACCCAGCTGAGGGCCTGGGTCCCATGGCAATGTCCCACATGAGTCCAGCCGAAGGCCTGAAGTCCATGGCAATGTCCTTTCGAGTCTATTTCAGGAGGCTGAAGAATCTGCGATGGAGGACTGAAGGGTCTGCACCAGAAAGCCCAAGGGCAGGGGCTGAAGGCTGGAGAATCTGAGCCAAAAGGCTGAAGGATCTGTGCCAGAAGCCTGAGGGATCTGTACTGGAGCCAGGAGAAGACACCCAGGACGAAAGCAAAGACCAGACCAGAGCTCCTACGAAGAGAGGGAAAGGCGAGGACCAGAACTCAACCAAAGCTTGTTCGAGGAAAATCAGCATTAAATCCTCCCCTCCTAGTCTCCTTCTATACCAACAACAATCCTCAGGTGAGTCTTCCACACCCAGAGCCACGCGGACTCAATTCAGCTGGGCGTTCCCACTCAAGGTGACTATTAATTGATTAATTAACCACCACACAACCACACACCTAACTCTGAGGCAATATGAATACTCTTATGACTGATGTTGAGAAATCGCTTTCACTGCTATTTTAAAATGTTGAAACCTGTAAGCAAGTGATGAAGAAAATGGCACTATGTATTCTTTAGTTTTATAAAATTTAGCATTTGGAAAGTGTTGGATGTGACTTCTCAAAGGACATTTTAAGGACAAAATATGATTTTGAAAGGGGTGCTGGAATGTTAGCTTTTGAATTATTGGGTTTGCATAAATGATAATATATTTTCTACATTGTAAAAATAATGGGGAAGTGATGGAAAAATATTGAGAGAAGTTTCTTAGGCCCATGGTATTAACAATGTCACCTTGGGTCAATTACTTCATACAATTTATTTCTCTTCTGTAAAATGGGAACAATTAAATCTCCATCCTGAGGGTGGGATGAGCAAAAAAAATGAGCAAAAACAGAAGAAAAATTATACATGCCACCATCTGGAACAGAGTCAATGATGACTGTTCCAGTCTGTATCTAGATGTCCCCCACCCTGCAAAGCCTCATAATCTCATAGGAGTGGCTTTTCAGAGCTGGGTAGATACAGGGCCTGTGATGCTGGGATTAAGGGTGTGTGGTACCAAATTAGTCCACTGATTGGAATTAGCACAGTTCTGGGTGGCACCAGCTGAAAGGCTGGATGGGATAAAAGAGAAAGTTGGGCTGGCTGCTACTGCTGCTTGCTTCCTTCTGCCTGCCACACCATGAACTGTTTCTCATCTGTGTTGCCCTCTGCCATAACACCCTGCCTCAGAGCCAGCTGACTGTGGCCTGAAACCTCCACTAACTGTGAGCTGAAATAAACCTTTCCTCCTTTAACTTTGGGTGCTGTGGTATTTTGTCCCAGCAATGAGAAAAATAAGACAATGACAATCTGTTATGGTTTGTGTCTAGATGTCCCCCCCAAAGCCTTATGCAGGCATAGGGCTTTTTTGGAGGTGGCTGAATCCAGAGTATGTGATTGATTGGTGGTGCAATGCTGGGCTTAATAGTGTTGGGCTTAAGGGTGGGCAATTGCTGAATCAGTCCACTGATTGGATTGGCACTGCTCTAACCCTGGTAAACTGGATATAATATAAGGGACAGAAAGAGGCTTGTCTCCCCCTCCCCTTGGTTGCTTTTGCTGTCTCCCACCTCCATGAACGGTTGCCTTTGCCATGTGCCACCCTGCCTTGGAGCCAGCCGATTATGGACTGAAACCTCCACAAACAGTGAGCTAAATAAACCTTTCCTCCTTTAACATTGGGTGTCGGTTATTTTGTCTCAGCAAAGAGAGAAAAGTAACTAAGATACCATCTCAGTGTTCTTCATTCCTGAACTAAAAGGCACTACCTTCTGCACTGGAAATCTTCAGTTATGCAAAGTCTTCCTGGTAAATTTCTGTCTGTTGTTGCACCCCCAGGCACTGCTCTCCAGAAGTTCCTGTTGGAAGCCCACTTCTGTTTCTCAGAGGCATTCCCTGTGCCTCTTGTTTGCCTAACAAGAAATTAGTGATGTATGTTTTCTGTCCCAAGTTTGCTTTACTCTTTCGACGTGTGCATTTCTTATCTCTGTATAGTAAGCCATCCTTACAAAAACAGTCTTTAATTTGCATTTGAGTCAGTAGCTACAGAGTCTTTCCAAGATTGATACAATGGCAACACCAGAAATATTGTCTCAGCTTCAAAGCATTTTTCTCTCCTGGAAAGTTATTAGAACGTCAAATTTAATTCACTAATCAGGAAAAGTTTTTGAACAGGCAAAAACTCCCCAAAATGGATCTGATTGCCTCAGGAGGTAATAAGCTTTTTGTCATTGGAGGTGTTCAAGCAGATGCTAGAAGATAACTTCTTTATTCTCTCCACAAAAATTTAATGGGTTCCAAATTCATGCCTATGGCAGAATCCTAGGAGGAAAAAATCAATAAAACAGGCAATATCCCTGAGTCAAGGTGCTACCAACCTAGTAAAGGAAACAAATGCAAAATCAAATGATTTTGTTAAATACTATGTTAGCAATAATTATTAGTTTATGGAAACACAGAAGAGGGAAACTAATACCTATCTAGTGAAGATTGCCCATGGAAAAGGACAGCTGCATAAGGTCTAGAGGTGGTATAAAGGTAAAATAAGCAGAGGAAACATGTTTATACAAATATATATATATATATATATATATATATATATATATATATATATATATGAATGTGTACAGAAACAGGGACAAAGGCACTTGAAAAGCTGTGACCACATGTGAAAGAGTATATTTTACCCTGTGCCTCGAGGTCTGGCCTCTTGCTGGAACTACGAGGAGTTAACAGAAACCGGTTTAAGTTCCTGTTTTTACACATCTAGTCCAGGCGAGGGCTCACTCTGACATCGCTGACCTGCAAGTGCGTGAGGGAAAAGTGGAGGCTGTTCTGGATTTGCTGAACTTCTGCTGTTTTCATTCTCTTTAAAAGCCCAGGGTTATGGTATTTCCCAAGCAGGCTTTATGGCACTCAAACAACCAGAGGTCTATTTGGTGATTACCAATGAATATAAAACTCCTTTCCAAAGGGGTTGTTGGCACCTCATGAATACATTTGCACCACTATCAAAAGGGGGTGAAGTGAAGAAAATATAAAAAAGATACCTCAGGAAAAAATTCTATAACTGCCCTATCAGACAGTCAAATTCTCTACCCCAACCCCCATTGGCCAGTATGTGAAGATATTAGTCCATAGCCATGAAGACACAAAAAGTTTTTGATAAAGAAAATGACTCAACCTTTACCATTCTAAATACCTAACTTTTTAATACAGTGATAGCTACCATTATTTAAACATTTCCTATGTGTCAAAAGTCCTAAGTGCTTTCTTTAATCCTTGATGCCTGAGAGATAAGCATCCTTGTTTTTCCTATTTTATAGACAAGAAAACTAAGGCTCATTCAGCTAACAATGATGGAACCATTATTACAGCTCAAAATCCAGACAATCTCCAGTTATCAAGAGGCAGACCTCAGGCTGCCTGCAGCAGGAACATCTGGAGTGCTAAAGATGCAGACTGTTCAGACCCACACAGGCTTATAGAGCTAGCATTTATGGGAGTGGGGTTCAGGAATCAAATTTTGGGAAGTGGTTTCAAAGTTCCTTATATAATTTTTTTTAATGCAGGTACCGGGAGTCGAACTCAGGACCTCGCGCTTGCCAGGCAGGCGCTTATGCCGCTGAGCTATATCACCGACCCTGATTTTTTCATTAGTAGATGTTTGTTGTACATAATGTTTACATTCCTTGTGGGGAGTTGGTATGTGTACATAACACAGCTGCTTTTTATTTCATTCCCTTCCCCTCCTCTCTTTCCCTGCTCTCTCCATCTCTCCCTTTCCCATTTGAGAAAGATCTATCTCCCTACTTCCTATTATCTATCTTTTGTTTGCTCTTTATTTATGTTTTGGGTTTCTCATATAAGACAAAACATATTATATTTAAGTTGGTGCGTCTGATTTATTTCACTTAACATTGTGGTCTCAAGGTGCATTCATTTTCCTACAAATGACTCAAGCTTATCCTCCTTTATGGCTGGATAAAGGAGGATAGTTCTCCCAAAAATAGTGCTGGAAAATCTGACTATCCACATGCAGAAGATTGAATCTGCTACCATCTCTTTCACCACGCACTAAACTAAAATAAAAATGGATCAAAGAACTAAATGTTAAAACAGAAACCCTTAACCTCCTGGAAGATAAAATAGGTAAAACTCTTGAAATTACAGGAATCACATTTTTTTTTTTTTTTGTGAGTACCAGGGGGACGACCTCAGGACCTCGCGCGCCAACAGGCACCCGTGCCGCTGAGCGATATCACCGGCCCCTTTTTCGTATGTGGGATCCGGGAGTCGAACTCGGGCCTTCGCGCTTGCAAGGCAGGCGCTTAAGCCGCTGAGCCGTCTCACCGGCCCTAGGAATCACATTTTAATCGGGCACCTGAGATAACTCATGAAGGTTGGAGTTTGCAAGCCACTGCATTCCCAAAAGACTTTAATTGGTTAAAGTAATGATCCCAGCCCTCCAGGAAGAAAATTATCTAAAGAAATAATGTGAGCTTTTGTTCTGAGTTAGAGTGCTCAGAGTCTCAATATTTTTCAAATTTTGAAAATCTGGCTACTGCCTGGTCTGGAGCTACTCTCATTAAGGCTGGGTTGCTCCCCACCACTGGCACCCTGTACAACCCTTCTTTTACACCCAGAGCCAAATTTCTGAGCTGACACTGTTCACAGAAGTGCACGATAAACTATAAGGAACAATTTCCAAGGAGCCAGACTGCCAGCTCTGCCCTTTACTACACAAAACTGGAAGAGTCATTTTAAGTTCTCGGAGCCTCAGTTTGGTTAGTTGTGAAGTGGAAATAATAACTCTCTGGTAACAGCTTCATAACAAAGTGTAGTCTGAATTTCGTGTGAGAGTCTATGTAAATACCTAGCCTAGTTAATGTCTGATGCCTGAGAAGTGTTCACACCTTAGCTCAGTGGTGATGACTATTTTATAAATAGCCCATCACCCTACACTATTCCTTCTACTTTCTGCCCAATCTCAGGATGTTGCATAAAGAATCTTAGCTTACGGTTAGACAGACCTGGGTTCAAGTCCTCATTCTATCAATCGCTAGTGTGACTTTGGGCAAGTTAGCAAGAAGCTCTCTGGCTTCTATCTTCTCCTTTATGACATAGGAACAAATACCACCTTTGAAGAGTTATTTTAAGAATTAGAAAAAAATAAAGTATGCAAAATCCATGATAAAGAGCAAGCACTCAGTATCTATTATTTTTCCTCTCATTATAAAGCCAAATTACCTTGGTTTATCAAAAATCTCAGACAGCAGGGGCCGGTGAGATGGCTCAGCGGCTTAAGCGCCTGCCCGGCAAGGGCAAGGGCCCGAGTTCGACTCCCGGAACTCACATACGAAAAAGGGGCCGGTGATATCGCTCAGTGGCACGGGCGCCTGCTGGCGCGCGAGGTCCTGAGGTCGACCCCCCCGGTACCCATAAAAAAAAAAAAAAAAAAAAATCTCAGACAGCAGTTCTCTATAATCTTAGCAGTAAGTATATTTTTAAGTGTTCTAATTCCTTTCATGTCATTAATACAGAAATTTAGCAATCTTATATTAATTTATTGACTAGAAGGCAAATATTCTCCAAACACTAGATACAAAGCATTTCTTAGACATTAATTTCAATTCCTTGAAATTATTCCACTTGATTTTCTCTTAGAAATCATGTAGCTCAAGCTCCTTTTCCAAGCAAGATATTAGTAGCCCAGAGCTGAAGTGAGAGAAAATACAGGTCAGTTTCAAGGAAGAGTAAATCGCTGGAAAATAAGATTTGTGAACATAGAATATAGAAATGTCTCCTAGAGATATCTGAGGGCAATGCATTGGTGATTGTCCAGCACAGCAATGTTTATGCCACAAAGAAAGGTGTTACTCAGTTAACCCCATTTCCACAGGATCAGGAGCTCTGGACCAAGTCATAGCATAAAGAATTTAGAGTAAATACAAGACAGATTATGACAATAACAGATCTGACAGGTTTCTCTGATATATTTTCTGTTTCTTATGAAAGGGATGAAGGATGCATCTCATGCAATGGGATAATGTTTCTAAGTCTTAACTTTCTCTTCTGCAGGTGTCTTTCCATTCCTTGTGCAATGTGTCCACCCCATCTCTACCTCCAGCCTGTAACTCACTATGGAAACTGAAACAGAAATAAAATCTGCTTGAGTCCGGAAGATTCAGCTACAAGCCTACACAGTAAGATTTTATAATAGCAGAATCTAGACAAATGACCCTGGCTGAGTATATTAGTCCCCTTTAAGCTGTTGTAACAAAATACCACAGAATGAATGGATTACACAACAGAAATTTCTTTTCTTACAGTCCAAGATCAAGGTGCTGAATGATTCCGGTCCTAGTGTGGATTCTTTTCCTCACTTGCATGCAGCCAACCACCTTCTTGCTGTGTTCTTACATGACAAAGAGAGCAATGACGTCCTTTCCTTTAATCAGAACAAGTCTTATCAGGTGAAAATCCCACCTGTGTGACAACCTTAATTACCTCTTACAACCCCCTTCTCCAAATACAGTCACACTGAGGGTTAGGGCATCAGCATATGAATCTTTGTGGTATATAATTGAGTCTATATCCTTGCTGGAGAAAGAAAGAAATATCCCCCAGGTCAGAGGAAGGACATTGAAGATAAGGATGAGAGGGTGAAGAAGGACCTTCCTTTGTGGGTCTCTGCAATTGACTTGGTTCTGTTTTCACTCTTCCACACACCTAAGGTGAATGAATTGCCCAGAGTCAATCTCTTGCACAGAGAGCATCAGTTCAAAGGTAAGTAAGTACACAGAGTGATTAAGATGTTGCCCTGGTATCTGCCCTCCTTGAGCATCCTGAAATTTACAAACCAGAGACTTTTATAAGGAATATGGGCATTTGTAGCATGAAAGTGGTATGAAATCATTCAAGACCATCCCATCCTGGATAGAACTTAAAGCAGTTCTTAAAGGGAACACAATTACTGAGATTACCTAGATGGTCACACAAGTCCTTGTTGACTTTGTCTTGCAATAGATTTGAGAAAATGTGGAAAGTCATACCTATGACCACTAAAAATAAGCATCGGGAAAATTAATTTGTAACCTGTATTACTTCCCTAGTGTGACTGTAGAAAATTGCCACAAATTGAATAGCTAAAAACAATAGATATTTATTGTCTTATCATTCTGAGGACCAGGAGTCCAAAATCAAGGTAAGAATAGGGCTGTACTCCCTCGGAGGGCTCAGGAAGAGTGCTGCTCACCTTAGTTGCTGGAGAAATTAGGCATTCCTTAGAGGTTTTTGGTTGTGGCAGTGTAGCTTAAATCTCTGCCTCTGAATATCCATGTCACTTCTGCATGTCTGTTTTGTCTCTGAGTCTCTTCTTATAATATGAACACCAGTGACTGGATCTAGGGTCCACCATAATGCACTATGATTTCATCTTAACTTGCTTATTAATCACACTGCAAAGATTCTATTTTCAAATAAATACATGCACAGGTACTATGGGTTACAGCTTAAACATATTTTATGGGGTAATAATTCAATCCACAAAGAACAATGGGTATTCTATTGCAGAAATAAATACCTGAGGCAATTAACTTATAAAGAGAAAAGAGTTATAATTTGGCTAATGATTTTGGAGGTTCCAATCCAAGATCAGCTGAATTTACTGCTTTCAGCCTCTAATGCAGGTGATAAAGGACAATGACCAGAAGCACATTGTGGAGCAAACCTACTTACATCACAAGCCAGGGATTACAAAAAATGAAAAAAGGGCTGGCCATAATCCCCAATGACCTAAATACCTCCCATAACACTACAAATTCTGAAGGTCTTACTACTTCTTAGTAGGGTCATTCTGGGAACCAAGCTTTTAACACATGTATGAATCTTTGGAGGCCATTCAAAATCCAAACTATAGCAGAGCCCTTAATATAATTCCCTATAAAAACCAACAGTAAAATGGCAAACTAGTGCTACTCTATGATAACTCTAAAGATAACTCTAAAGATGATTTTTATTGGGACTATTTCATCTAAAACATTATTCAAATACAGTGATATTTCCTAATTAATGTTCTGAAGAATAGTTTCTAAAAACATTATCAGCTGTGCCATGAGTCAAAGTTTATATATTTATTAAGAGCCCAATCAGTGAAGTAGAATCATTAGGTGATACGTTTTACACACAGACATTATATATCATATGTTACAAAAATTTTTATCTTACATAGTTGTAGGAACTGTTCTAAGAAATCTCTGTAAAGTGCTGCACTCATGTTTGTTGCCAGAGCTTGAAGTCCACAGAATAGGGAACCAGGAAGGAAGGATAGATAAAGTGGAGGAGAACAAGGATGAGCTAAAACCCATGAGCACAGCTCGAACCCATGCCAGTGCTAACTGCCTCTGACACTGTTGGCCCTGCATTCTGTAAGCAAAGCTGGTGCCCTTCCTCATGGAGGCAAACATACACTTGGCACAAGAGATGGAGAAGCTGAAGAGGGACCCAGGGAAAGGTGGAATAGTTGCATGCCCAGCTGTCGACTCACCTCAGCAAGATAAGCCAGAAGATTAATCAATATGTGAGAGCTACAAGTGGCTGCTGCTTCATTTTTACCTTCCAAACCTTCCACAAGAATATCCCTTGCGGCCTACCCTAACCAATGAAGAAATGGGAAATGAAGTTCAGCCTCACCACAGTGATAAACTGTGCAGTCACCATGGTTCAGAGCCAACAAATTAAGGAATAATAACATCCCTGTCTGAGAGGCTTACAAGCACATTAGTGTATCAAAGGCTCGACAAAGTATTTGAAGTAGGGTGGGGTATTAAGCATTAAGGTTGGGTGTTAGGTAGAGAAGTTTCTTCAGTTTACTAATCAATGTATTCAATCGCTCTCTCAAGGAAAAGTACACTGAATTCACAAAATAGCCTGGAGAAATGTAGAAGCTCTCAATTTAGCCTTAAGTAGGCTATTTCAAATGCTATGGCTCTATTTTATTTCTACGAATGGCTTAATAATAAGTAAAGCTCATTTGATGCTTATATTTAAAAGTGGCTATAGTAAACTCTTCTACAGAAACATAATGCTACACCTCCTAAGGTTCCATCACCTCCCTCCTAAGGTCCCTGCCACCCTGCAGATCAAATCTTTAACTGATGGGTCTTTGGGGGACACTCAAGATTCAAAATAAAGCAGAACACTACATCTGCTACTCACAATCATGGTATTAAACGTGAAAACGATATAAAGGTGACTACCACTTGAGGCAGCTCAGTAACAGTTAAGAGCATGGGCTCCAGAACCAGGCAAGATGGACTTGAAATTCAGTTCCAGCTGTTACTAGTTGTGTAACATGGAGTAAGTTACTTAACTACTCCAAGCCTGTTTTCTCTTAGGAAAAATGAGGGTAGTAACATTTCTTCCTTCTTAAATTATTGTGAATATTAAGTAGCTGATTACTTGTAAAATGTTTTAAACAATACTGGTCATGTTCTGAGAACTGTGTGTGTGTGTGTATGTCTGTGTGTGTGTTTGTGTCTGTGTGTGTGTCTGTGTGTGAGTGTAGCTCCTATGCTCTGATAACTGCCATATATTCACTGTCTCGTTTAGTCTTGACAGCAGTCCCTGCTTGGACTGTACTAGTACCCTAATTTTACAGATGAGGAAAGAAGACAAATAGAGGTGAAGGATACCATCTCAGGTTACACAGTATGAGACAGTGCCCAGGGAAAACCCTACATGATTCTGGCTCTAAATCATGGGCTTATTCCACAAGGCCATGTCACCCCTCCATAAAGTCTGAGGGCTCTCTGCGATTTCTTCCTGAAAGTCTCAAAGATGAGATCAAATTGACTACGTCCAGAAATGTAATTAGTCCCTCTCCCCAGGGATGCTAAAGTTGTTGCTGTCACTCATTCTTGACCTAGACTAAAAATGAATGCAGAACTCAAAATGAAAGGCTCCAGGGGTTTATTTTGCCCTGCGTTTACATGGTCCCTAGAAAGTTCTTTAAATACTTTCAATCAAGGGCTTAGAAAAATTTTTAAAAATAACCTTGCACATACAATTAGAAACTGGCATATGGGGAATTTAATATGAGATGAAATTGTCTATGATTATCATGGACTACTTGAAGGAAGGTGCTTTGAAGAAATTATCTCAGATTCTCAAAACTCATACAAAGGGGTCTGAAGCAACTTGTTACTGGCAGAGCTCACATGCACTCAAGGACTCAGCCAAGAGACCTTTCATTTTTATCAGAGGGAGAGGCAATGCTGAAGGAGTCTGTGGCAGCTGTTATAATGACTATAATGTCATAATGATTATAGCAAATATTACAGAACGTAAGTCATGAAAATATTCTAAAAGCAAGTGTGAAATAATTTCTTTCACATAAAAATCATGATTCTATGTGAGTATGCATGCATAAGGGAATTAGATTTTTAAAATAAACTTAGGTCTATACTCACTGGTACAGATGCCATTCCATATTAAAAGGAAAGAAGAAAAATCATATTGCTAAGCATGATTCTTTTTAGTTAAAAGTCACAAAAGAAACCCTCTGTAAGGGTCTATATTTGTGTGTGAGTGTGCATTTGTGCATATTTCTATGAGCAAGTAAATACATGTGTGTATTAGTCACTTTCCCATTCCTGGAACAAAACACCCAACACCCACAAATTAAAGAAGAGGATTATTTGGCTCACAGTTTCAGAGGTTTCAGTCCACAATCAGCTGGCTCTAAGACAGAAATGGCATGGTGGAAGTGGGATGTGTCACAGAAAATTTGCTCAACCCATAGCAGCCAGGACATGGGGGAGGAACAAAAATACACTTACAGGTCATGCCCTACCTCCCTCAACTTACCTCCCTCAACTTGGCCCTATCTCCTAACAGTATATTCAGCTATGAGTTCATCAGTGAATTAATCCACTGATACTTATAGTGCTCCCATAATCCAATAAGCTTCCAAAACTTGTGATTGCGTGAGACTTTGGAGGGAAATAGTACAGGAGTAAAGGTTGCAAAAGATAGTTAGCTTGGCCTTTATACAATTTTCTATTAAACTGTTTCCCTTCTTGCAACAATTTCATGTTGCACTCATAATTTCAAAACATCAAATAAGAAAATATTAAACTCAGGATAAGGTTAAAGATATTACATCCTATGTTACTCATGTTGCTCATAGAATGTGGACAGATGGAGAGGTACGAGAGTGACATACATTCAGTAAGCAGCCAGCTAGCTTATTTTTCCAGATGAGTCTAAAGCCATGCTCTTTCTATTACCTAATGCTGACTGAGGAACCTTAAATGCATAGGATTATAATTAGTGAATTTTGTTCTATGGCAGCATATTGCTGGCCATCGGCAAGGTAATTGATAAGGTATGTCACAATTCACTTCAAAAATGTAGTTCTTTGCAATATTGCACTTGAAAACCTTTGCTATATTTCATCTAAAAATGTATCAGTTTTATGAGCCAAGTAACTACTCATGGGGGATACACTGCTTCACTCCATATAGAAAGCTTTGTAATCTCAACAGTTGGTCCAGATAAAAAGCAAAGGAAGAAGATATGAATCCCATTCAAAATCTAATGTCTGTGAGGCCTGAGTCAAGTTTATTTGTTCCAAGTGTGATTTAATTTCTAAAGAGTTCAAAAAGGGAGGCTGACTGAAATTATCATTACTTATTTATATAGCTGCAACAAAAGTTAGCCATTTCCTCTTGTCCAACAAATATGATGCTCCCACCAACCACCACCAGTGTTTTTTTGTTTTTGTTTTTGTTTTTGTTTTTGTTCTACATGAATGGCAACCATACTTTCTGATATGTTCTAGTAAACTCTGAGAATGGAATCCTGCTACTGGATTGTTTCTGCCACCTCCAGCCTAAAAAACTGAAATGCAATCTACCAAAGAAAAGCAAAAAAAAAAAAAAAAAAAGAAAACCTTTAGATGTACCCCTAGGCAACCATTTGTAACATGGTGAACATTTAAGTCCTCCTAATTCCTTTAGAACATTAGCTGTAATCATAAACGAAACACAAAATGTAAATTTTACATCCTTGTCAGCATGATTCAGTGAAATTAAAGCTATCAGTTATAGAAATATCAGCCAAGCAATTCTGCTTCCCTTAAAAAGAATGCAAATGTGTCATAGCCAATCATGAAAAAGTTCAAAATACTCTACTTCCTCATGCTTTATAAATTGTGTTGCAATTGCTTCCAAAGTGAGCTTTTTACTTTTATTCATTTTAAGACTTATGGTTTAAAAAGTCCTATTTTAAATAGACAATAAACATTTAAATTTTTAAATTTTCTAATTTAATCTACTTTTACTTTTGAAGATCCTTCAATCCCAATTGTTGGTATGGCTCCAATAAAAATCAGTAGCCACCAGTGAATACAGGAATCACTTTTGTCCCGGGATGATTCTCCATCACATCTTTCCTAAATAGATTTCCCTGGATACAGAAAATTCAGATTATGTTGTGTCTCCATGGACACCGTTGCTTGGACTGCATATTTCCTCCTTGGGAAGGTTCTTTTTGAAGCCCAACAGTTTTTTAAAATGAAATCCACATAAACCAACACACCAGCCATCAGGCCTGTAATTGTAGCCAGCCTGATCACAAGCAAATTGTCTTCACTCACTATCATCTTTCTGCCTTCTGCTTCTTAGGAACAATGACAATAAAGTGTTGTCTGTGAAACACTTCACTATGTGTGAAGACCATCAAAGAAACTGATTATAGCAGTCCCATGGACAGGTAGTTTAGAGATGACCCATTTACCAAAACACTGAAAAGTGCTCAGGTTTGATTCTTAGGCTTGACTTCTCAGAAGCAGACCCACGATATATTTTACAATGACCCTTGTGCATTGTATGCCAATGAAAAAGTGCTCACAAATAAAAATTTTAAATTTCCTATTTGTTTTGGACCCTAAATTGTCTTTCAAGCATATCAAAGATTTCATAAGTTTGTAACTAATTTAGTTTTATTCTGTAGTAATCCTGACTTTTATTATCATTAAGCCATTTGTGTAAAATAGACAAAAAGTTATTGATAGCATTCAAAGAATTCATAACTGGACTTTGGAGTTTATGCTACAAAAGTCATACTTCATTGAAACACCTAGAAGTCAGTTAAATTTATAATTTCAACTTATCCTGGCACTTAGTTCCAAAAGGATGAATACTTTAGTTTCAAAAGGTTTGAGAATCTTTTGTTACAAATACTAGCAGAACTAAAAGAATAAGATAAATGAAAAGTCTTGACTACTATTTAATGGAAGAAACATATATTAGGTAAATGATTTTAATGCATTTATATAAGAGCTATAGTTATCAACTTATCAATCGGGAGAACTTAGACAAATCACTTCTCCTTTCTGCACCATAGTTTTCTCTATTATAAAACAAGACAACAATACAGACTGAGTTGAGAGTAGGGTCAAGGGTTCACAGTCACTGGCTGTATCACCTAGGCCAGGGCACTTAAGAGATTCCTGACCTTCAAAACTAGGATATTGTTATGTTCTGAATGCTTGCGTCCTCTCCGAATTTACATGCTAATGTCCTAATCCAGTAAGGGGTGACTAAGTCATGAGAAAGAGCCCTCATAAATGAGATTAGTACCTAGAGAACTCATTCACCCCTTCCACCACGTATGGACACGGCAAAAATGACCATGGTCAGATAACGAGCCTTGAGCAGGACACTGAATCTGCTGGCTTCTTGATCTTTGACTTCACAGTCTGCAGAACTCTGAGGAATAAATTTCTGTTGCTTAGAAACTACTCAGCTTGTCGTATTTTGTTTTAGCAGCCCAAATGGACAAAGACAGATATTAAAAGAATAATAGTTTCAGAGAAAGTACTTTTCTTCATCCATTTGCTGAATGTCATTTCAGAGGAGAAAGTTTGAAGAAACAGATCAAAAATAAATTTTCACACATGTCTGTTACAGTTCAAGTAATTTGAAGGATGCCTTCAGGACACCTCTCTTCCTGCTAAAATAAGAAAACTAATACCAATGTCATCTCTCAGGGTCGTAATGAGAATGAACTTTGATAACTAAAAAGCACATTTAACAACTCTGGGCACATAACAAGTGCTCAATAAATGGAAGCAGTTCTTGGGCACTCCACACCCCTATCTTTTATCTCTCATAAACCATGACTTTCAGAATGCCAACTGGGAAATATTGTAAGGTCCACAAGAACTGAGATATATCTAAGATTTCAACCAGAAAGTCATTACCACATATCAAATCAGAGATATTCAAAGCCAGCCTAAAGATAAAAAAATGATTCTCAAGACAAAATAAGTCCTAACTTACGGTATTAACTTTGTAAAATTACGAATTTGTAAACATCCATGGAAAGCTGGTGGTTTCATTATAATTCTTTGGATGTAATTTACAGGAGCCTAACTCAAATAATAATGGGAAAAATGCATTGTCTTGCTGCTATGGTGTGAGTATGTTATTGAATAGTGTCAGATGCTGTCAATGTATTAGTATTAAAAAACTGGACTTTAAGATGTGATTAGGTCCTGAAGTAGCCTTCCTCATTAATGGTATGAAGAACCTTATAAAAGAGGCCTTACACACCTTTGGACTAGCTTCCTTGCTTACTCTTCTGCTTTTTCTCATGTAAAGATACTGCAAGAAGGCCATTACCAGACGTCAAATGTTGGTATCTTCATCTTGGACTTTCCACCTCCAGTACTGTGAACAATAAAATCTGCGCTTCCTAAGTTCCCTAATCTACAGAATTCTATTATAACAACACAAAAGAGCCTGAGACACTCACTGATGTAAACTGTGTGGAATATTCTATTTCAGGAACTAAAGAACCAAGTGCTTAAATAATGTTATAAGAAATAGTTCAGTCCTCATATCCCTATTTTGTTTCTATTAGTCTCATTCTTAGACAAATTCTCAGTTTAGGTGGTTGATGATTACTATCAGCTCGAATGGTTTTTGCTATCATTATTATCCGTGTGTCTGCAAAATGTTTGCTCAATCAATGTTGAATCCTGCATACTATTTTTCTGAATGAGGGGACATAACTTTCAGCACAGCAGGTAATGCTCTGGATGCATAATAATGAAATGCACTGATCCCAGCTCATAACATGCTAACTAACAGTATTTGGCTTTATAAGCAGCAATACGGCCATTTGAAGGTACCTGTGGAGTACCACCTTGGTGGGAAGCCACCCTCTAGGTCACTTCATATATACTGTACTGATGACTGTTATGGATACTGGTGCTATATTCCCTGCAGTAGAATACATGGATCTGGAAACCAAGAAGTAAAATAGAAATGGCCTTGCTCACCTTCATTCCCAAGGACTCATTTAGGAAATGGGAGCTTCCTGTTCTACAACATCAGCTTGTATGTGTCTAAATGATTTGTGCTTCCAATTTCCATGAGTTTAAGCTCTGTGGGCCTAAAGATCCTAGTTTCAGAGGTGCGGTAAAGCCGAGAGTGTCAGTTCTGATATTGGGATCAGCTGCAGTAGTAAGGGGTAGAGGTTATCCCACGTTTTTCTTGTATGTTTGCCAAGGAAGATACTTCTAGAATTCTGAGGCACCAATCCCAGATGAGAGAAGTGTTGTCTGTGCGGAAGTGTAAGTTAGCACTACAAGGATGGAGTGGGATGAGTGCCTTGGTGTACTACACACATCCTTTCTCCAGGACTGAGACATGTCCATTTCCACAGCTGCTGAGAGTTACTAATGACTGATTTCAGCTGAATATTCTTCTAGGGCTTTCCTCAGCAGAGGGAGTAACCTTACCAAAGATTATCCTTTATATGGGCAAAAGACCTTCTTGCCTCAATTAAGGACAATATGAATGGCTGCCTCAGGACTGGAAATCCCCATGAACCTCTGTTACAATCACATGCTTGACTTCTTCCTCTGCCCAGTTGTGACTCTTCATTTGCTTACAGGTGACGTTCCCGAGATCACTTCCCAAAACATTCCATGAGTGCAATGTTTATCTCAGAACCTGGTGTCCTAAGCTCCTGACCCGAGACATAGCTGAGAAGTATGGGATACTTATTACGTGCTGTGTAGTTTACACATATTAACTCATTAAATTCTTGCAAGAAAATATCATCCCCATATGACAGATAAGAATCTTTATGTTTAGAGAATTAAGTGTTTACCTGAAGTTTACTAAATTATATGGGAATTTGAAATCGCAGAGGATTTCATTATCTGAAAGTATATCTGGTCATCCATGACAGATAGTAAATTGTCATTGCTGTGGTTCCATTCATATCACACATCTTCTGAGCCTAACAAGACATGGCCTGGGAGACCGTCCAGTGGCCACAACTCCAGGAACCCTATCAGTCCCTACTCTTTTCATAAGCTACAGTGGTACTGGGGAACCACAGCATATAAAAGGCTTAATGACTCAAATAAAAATATTTTCTTTCAGCTAAATAAAAGAAAATGGAATAATTTTGATATAAAAAAACAAAATCACAAAACACCAATCCCCTTTGGCTCCCTGAATGAATATTCAAAGGGAAGTATAAGTCAGTTGCTGCCACTTTCATCTTGACACAAATTGGCATGTCAGAGGGTAAGTAGAATATTTTAAGAAAATATATAAGGTATTTAATGGTCATTAGAAAGAAGCCCCGATGTAAAGCAGTATGGCATATATTTCTTAAAGGTTTAGGTTATTCCTTCCTAAACTCCCAGGATCCACTGTACTTGCTGTAATCAAATTCTAATATTAGGAGGGTGAGAGGTAAAATTAAAAAGGAAAAGAAAGATGTTCATGTTTATTGATGTCTTTGCCCCATCTAATGTTTTTCCAATTTCCTTTACCTCCACCTACAGAAGTACATGCTCTTCATAGCTACGTGGTATGTACGTGTGTGTGTATATGTAAGAGAAACTAAACCAGACACAGTTGCACACACCTATAATCCCAGCACTCTGGGAGGCTGAAGCAAGAAGATTGCAAGCTCCACTCCAGCCCGATCAACCTAGCAACTTAGTGAGACCCAGTCATAAAATAAAAATATAAAAAAGGCTGGGGATGTAGCGTAGTTTAAGGGCACTGGCTTCAATCCCAAGTAACACACACACACACACACGAAATAAAGCAAAAATTTGACCATACAACACAGAGCCTCATTACACATGATACATACTGATATTTTCTACTCTGCTTTCATGTCTTCAAGTTATTGTTACCTACTATACAGATTTGATAAGAAATGGTCATGAAGAAAAGCTTGAAAATTACTGTAATGCCAAGAGTCTTCACATTTATTTATTCATTTAGCACTGTAACTACTTTCTAAAATGCTTATCGTCACATTTTTTTCTAATTGGATACATGATTTAACATGTATCAACTGTCCTAAAGGGATTTAACAACTGTCCTAAGACCCCACAATACATAAATGACAGAGATGATATTTAAACAGATTAAACTACTGAATTTATTTATATTTCAACCTCTTGGTCAGTGTGTAAAATGCTCAAAAAGATGAGAAACAAGTGAAAAATGCAGAACTGTAGATGTTTACTCCATACATTTTCTTTTGCCTCTTATACCAGCTTCATTATCAATCTTAGGAAATGTGTTAGGGCTAAAAAATCCTGCCAAACTCACTGCAGATGCTGATAACCGAAGGCGAATCGTGACCACCCTGCACCTTATAATAATTTGTGGAATTCAGTATACAGCTCAAGAAAACCTCTCTTATCTAGTTAATGTGTTTTCTAATCTCGGAGCAGCAGGACATAGATGTGAGGATGATTTTTTTTTTTTACCATTCTACTTTTAAGCACTATTTCTTTTGCTCCTTGAGAAGTAAAAGAACTGTCAAATCAATCAATACACCTATTGAGTCTTTTCTGGAAATCAATAAAGTGAAATATTTCTTCTAATGTAACTGAAGCATTTTATTCACTCTGGAATCCTACTTTCCTCTGGAATCCTAAATTAAAGTGTATTGTGATCTAATCTCTAGTCCTTTACAAGTTTTTGTGTTTGTTAGTATTTGTGGAAAGGATAAATTTGAGATCCAAATTTTCCTTCATCTATTCCTAATTTTTCAGCAGTACAATTCTCATAACAGACACACTGAGGCCAATCTGCTCACAGAGCATCTTCTCCATGCAATTGTTAGATTTAATATTTTCCCATGTAGGTTCCAACAAAAATGATGAAAGTGACAGATTTTTAACAATAAAGGAGTAAAAGACAAAAAGAGCCAATCATTCCTAAAGCAGGAAAAATGCCTCTGTGCATAGAGGTGGGTGGGTACTTGCCCTAGGAAAGTGGTTCTAAAACACTGGCATATTTAGAATCAGCTGAAGAACTAATAAAGAGCACAAAGGTTTGCTTGTTGAAGTAGGTAGACACATGCCTTTATGTTTTTACCCAGGTAAAATGAGTTCCCAGGTAATTCTGAAACTCATCAGAGTCTGAGAATCACTGGCCTCGTAGATATCAAGACAAATTCTATAAGTAGAAAAATTAAACCAAGGTTTAATTTTTCTTGGCACTGATGCCAATAAAAAAGAGACAGACGATTGGAGCAAGTAGGAAGCCTAGAAATACAATGGTTTGAAAACATTCTCCGTATGGAAAGAATGGCTACTCTTGAGGAACTATTCAAAATCAATGACAATGCTATCGATATTACACTAAAATTGGATTCCAAGTGTAGAGAAAATTAAATGAAATTAACAACAAATATAAAGAAGCAAAATTTTAGAACTTTAAAAAAAATGTTATGAACTGAAAGACCTTAGTGTAAAGGATTTCTTAATGAAAGTTTATGAAAAATATATCACACAGAAAACATTGCTAAGTTTTTACATTAAAAGTGAGAGTACAATAGACATGGTGAATCAAAAAGAAACTGGTCAAAAGGAAAGAGAGACTGGAATAAGGAAAAGAAAGAAGGGAAAGGGAAAAAAATTGTATATATATATATAAGATGGTTAAGATAGATACACTACGATTTTCACTTAGTTCATTGAAGAGTAAGGTTTGTGCCAATAATGTTTGCATAATTGAATGCTAATGTCTGGTGTCCTGAATAACTAACTTAAAGATAGTAATACGCAATGTATTAACCATTGTTACCCTCCTATTATGTTGTTTTGAAAATTTGTTCTTCTTTTGATTTGTTTTGTTTTTTCTTCTCTTTAAAATAAAATTTAAAAAAAAAAAAAAAAAAAAAAAAAAGTGAGAGTCTCTTGGGCCGGTGAGATAGCTCAGCGGCATAAGTGCCTGCCTGGCAAGCGCAAGGTCCTGAGTTCGACTCCTGGTACCTGCATATAAAAAAAATAAAATTGAGTCTCTTTCAATCAAAAACATAGTATGAAAGGAAGAAGTAGCCAAAGATGGAAAAAGATGTTTGTAACATTTAGGATTATTATCTTGAATATCAGTATTTCTTCTTACAAATCATTAGGAAGAGAATAAACAATCCAATAAAAAATAAGCAAAAATTCCAAACATACATTTCACAATAAAGTGGCATGAATAGTGAACATGAAAAATGCCCAAGTTTTAAACTATTTATGAAAACAGAATTAAATCTATCTAAAATGCAATTTACATTTACTAGATTTACTGAAATTATAAACCCACATAATATGGAATATTGCAGAGGGTATAAAGCCATAGGGATTTATTTTATTTTATTTTTATTTAATTGTTATATGTTTGTGATATATAATTACACTCATTTTGATAAATTGGTAGACATAGGGTTTTTTTTATTTTCCATAGCATTTTCTCCCTCTCTGTCGCCTCCATTCTCTCCCTTCCCTTGCTTCCTTGCCCCATCCCCAAGGAGCCCATCTCCCTGTTTTCTGCCATTGCTCTTTTTTTACCCTTTAATTTATTGATATTTTTGGTTCTCATATAAGAGAAAACAGCAATAATTACCCTTCTGTGTTTGGTTTATTTCACCTAACATTATAGTCTCAAGTTCCATCCATTTTGTTACAAATGATTCGAATTTATTCTTGTTTATGGCTGAATAATACTCGTGTAAATATAGCTCATTATCCATTTATCTGTTTGGGGGCATCTAGGCTTTTTCCAACTGTGAACCGTGCCTCTATAAACATGGGCAATCATGTGTCTCTATAATATTATTTAATTCTTTCAGAAAAATACTCAGAAAAAGTACAGCTGGGTCAGATGGAATTTCTGGGTTTTTTTTTGGTTTTTGTTTTTGTTTTGGTTTTAGGAATCACTATATTGTTTTCCATAATGGTTTTACTAGTTTACATTCCCACCAACAATGTACAAGGGTTCCTTTTTCCCACATCTTCACAAGCATTCAGCCCTAGGAATCCTTATACATTGTGTATGAAAGTATAAATAAAGTATAAACAAACAAGTTTTGGACAATCATTTGGCATTATAAATAAAATTAAAGATGTTCACTGCTTTTGACTACTGTTAAATGTGTATCTTAGAAAATCTCTTGCACCAGAGATCCTCAGATGAACAAGACGACAGAAAAATACTATGCAGCAAATTATCCACATAAGAAATACCTTCACAAGTGCTAAATGAAGACAGATGAGAGATCCTAGTAACAGGTTATAGCATTATAAGGAGAAAAGGTGCATTGGCGAGGTTAGAAAAGATAATTTTAGGGCCAGTGAGATGGCTGAGCGGCGTAAGCGCCTGCCTGGCAAGTGCAAGGGCCCGAGTTCAACTCCCGGATCCCACATATGAAAAATGGGCCGGTGATATCACTCAGCGGCATGGGCACCCGATGGCGCGTGAGGTCCTGAGGTCGAAACCTGGTACCCACAAAAAAAAAAAAAAAAGATAATTTTACATTGCATGCATCACTCCTTCCACAACCACAGGCAGTATAACATGGAGAGAGATACCATTCACTAGGGAGAAAGAAAAGGAAGTAAACATAGGACTTTGCATTGGACCTCAGTACCAGACCTACTACAGTAAAACCTGGTACTGGGAAGACCCCTATAATCCCTGACTCCAGGGTAGTATCCATAAACCAAGACTTCAGTCATGGCCCAATGCAAGATGAGAACATGCAGCCCCTGAGGGATGGAGGCAAGTTCCAGCCCATATCACCATGAACTGGCTGCAGCAGCCTCTGTTTCCAGACAAGTCTCCAAGGTATATAGGCCTCAGTAGCTGTGAAGTTTGAATGTGCCTCAGAGTTGTGCCAGCCTAAGTGGCCACAGGGTTCCTTCCAGGTGTATTAGCTTCGGGGTCATGGGCCTCCAGCTGGGTTTCACTGGCTGCAACAGTCCTGGGTTTAGGGAGCCCCTAGTGCAGCAATGACTGCAGTACTCAAAGGCTTACGGATTACAATCTGCTTAGAGTTTCTGAACACACTTACTATACAAAGACATCCCAAGAAAAAGCCAAACTGTGGAAACTGAAATAAGTAGCTACTTCTTCACTATGCAGATATCAATGCATGAACTCAAGAATAATCAGGGAAATGTGATGTCATCAAACTGACAAAAATAAGGTGCCAGTGCCTGATGGTAGAGAGATAAAGACTGACAAAGAACCCAAAATAATTGCTTTAAGGAAGTTCAGTGAATTTCAAGAAAATATAGAGAAACAACTCAAAAATTTACAGAGGAATTTGACAGAGAGATTGAGAATTTTAAAAATCAAACAGAAATTCTGAACTAAACAAAAAATACCACAGGCAGCACCAACAGCAAAACTAATCAAGGAGAATAAAATCTGAACATGATAATGGATTATTTGAAAATGCACAATCAAAAGAGAAAAAGAATGAAAAAGAGTGAAGAAAGCTTATGGGATGTGTGGTACATCATCAAAAGAGCAAACATGAGTCATTGATGTCCAAGAGGGAGTAAACATAATGGGACAGGCAGGTTACTTAAAGAAATAATAGCAGGGAGCTTTCTAATCTGTCCAGAGATTAATCTTAAAATATCCTGGTACAGGAAGATCAAAGGTTTCCGATCAGATTCAATCAAAATAAGACTACCCAAAAGACATTATAGTAAAATTGTCAAAGATCAAAGACAAAGAAAAGGCGTGGAAAACAAGAGAAAGAAGCAAATACTATATAAGGAAGCTTCAATACGCCTAGCAGCAGACTGCTCAGCAGATATCTTAGACGAGTAGGGAGTGGGCTGATACATTCACAGTGCTTAAAGAAAAAAGAACTGTCAAACAAAAATACTATAATCAGAAAAAGTCTTTCAGATGAAGAAGAGATACGCTTTCTCAGACAAACGAAAGTTGAGGGAAGTTTTCACCACTAGACCCATCTTACCAGAAATGCTAAAAGGAGGTCTTCAACTGAAAGAAAAGTATGTCATTGAGTAAAACAAAAATATTTGAAAGTATGAAACTCATTTATAAAATTAAGAAGTCAATTTCAAAATATTCTAATATTGTAATTGCAGAAAACAAAAACAAAAACAAGACATTACTACTGATACTACAGAAATGCAAAGTATTGTAACAGATTATTATGAACAACTATGTATCAATGAATTGAATAATCTAGAAGAAATAAACAAATTCTTGGACACATAAACCTATCAAGATTAAATTGTACAAAAATAAGAAAATCTGAACAGACAAATAATAAATAAGGAGACTGAATCAATAGCAAAAGGTTTCCCATCAAAGAAAAGCCAAAGTCTTGATGGCTTTACATATCCAGTTTACTAAAATTTAAATAATATTATTAAATAATAAATAATACCAATTCTTTTCAAACTCTTCCCAAAAAATATGAGGAGGGAATACTTCCAAATCCAAAATTCCTTCATGATGTAAATTCTCAAATAAATTAGATGAAGAAGGAATTTACGTCAACCCAATAAAGGCCACAGCTGACAAGCCCAAAGCTAACATGGTGAATGGAAAAAGGCTGAAAGCATTTCTTCTAAGACCTGGAACCTGATAAGAGTATACACATTCACCTCATCTATTCGACATACCACTCAAAGTCCTAGTCAGAACAATGAGGCAAGAGAAAGGAATAAGAGGCATTCAAATCAGAAAGGAAGAAGTTAATTTATCCCTATTTGCACAAGACACAATCTTATGTAGAGAAAATCCTAAAGACCTAACAATAAAACAATTAGGATAAGTTCAGGAAAGTTAAAGGATACAAAATCAACACACAAAATCAATAGCATTTCTAAACGTTAATAGTGAAGTACCTAGAAAAGAAGTCAAGAAAACAACATTGCTGTGAGTTCAAGGCCAGCCTGAACTACGCAGTGAGACCCTGTCTTAAAAAATAAAAAAAAAGACAACTTCATTTACTCACAACAGCTATTTAAAAAAAAAACTTAGAAATTAATTTAATCAAGAATTTAAAATATATCTACTCTGAAAACTACAAATGCTAATAAAAGAAGTTGAAGATAGCACAAATAAATGGAAATACACAGATGGTCATGGAGTCTATAGAAACACTCATATCTTGAAGGTTTGCTTTTTCTTCTTTTTTGTGGTTTTGGGGAATGATGCTAGAGATGCTACAAATAAGTTTAGATGGCAGGCTGAAAATTTACTTCCTTTTAAGCTTTATTGAGTTATAATTGACAAATAATAACCCTATATAGTAAAGGTTATATACACATACATTGTGAAATTATTGCCACAATCAAGTTAATTAACATATTTGTCACTTCATATAGTAATTTGTGGGGGTAGTGAGAATATTTATGATCTATTCTCTTAGCAAATTTTGTGTGTAATATTTTAATATTATAATCACCATGCTGTATATTAGGTCTTCATAATTTACTAATCCTGTAACTGCTTTTTTGTGCCCTTAAAACAATATCTCTCCATTTCCCCAATCTCTCAATACTGTTAATCACCAATCTACTTTCTGCTTCTATGAGTTCAACTGTTTAGATTTCATATATAAGTAAGGGAGAGCATGCCAGCATTGTTCACAATAGCCATGATATGGAAACAAACTAAATTCAGACTAAATTTCTGTTCACTGATGAATATAAAAATGGTGTGTGTGTGTGTGTGTGTGTGTGTGTGTGTATTATTCAGCCTTACAGAGATCTTGCCATTTACAACAATGTGGACGAAGCCAAAGAACGCTACGCTAAGCAAAATAAGCTAGGTTGAAGATGTAAGTAATCGATAGTCATTATTTGTAATTTGATTTTGAATCAGAAAGTCTTGCTACTCTTTTCTCAACCTTTTTATTCCACTAAAATATAATATTATAAGGAAAAGTATTTTTTAAAAATGATTCCATTTGCAATCATTTTCCTGTAAGAAATCGTATCTTTTGAGAAATTATTCAACAAAAGCAAAAACACTTAAATAAATTGAAAGCTAACACTGGTAAAACACTATATATAGTTGGCATCCCCCAAAATTGGTTAAAATATTTATTTTCTAATTCTATAAATAAATGTACTAAAGTTCAGGACAAAAGATACATTTAGACTAATAAAATCCTGATTTTATTTTGGTACCAGTAGTCAAATGCAGTATCGAACCTTCACACTAAGCTACATTCCCCGCCATTTTTCATCTTTTATTGTTTGAGACAGTCTTGCTAAGTTGTTAAGTTGCCCCAGCTGGGTTCAAACCTGTGATCTTCTTGCCTTAGCCTCCTGGGATGCTGGGATTACAGGCAATGCCCCACCACGCCTGCTTAAATTTCTTTTACGTATGTAGGCTTCATTGGATTTTATTTCAGTAAAACACCTTCTACTAATTTAAATCAATTGCTTAACAGACAAGCAAACCCAGATCCAGAGAGGTTACATGTCTTGCTCATGTAGTAGAGTCAACTGGTACGATAGGATAAAAACATTAAATAACTTTACAGGATATCTGTACTCCTTAAAGTCTTCTCCTTCATCATTATAATGTTTGTTATGAATAACCTCAGTATTAGAAATGTGAAAATTAAAAGACAAGGCTGAAGTGGTAAATTTGGTTTGTGATCATGGGTAAGTACAGCTATTTAACTGCCAACAAAGTAGATTTGTGGAAATCATTAAAGTTTTATGGCAAGAAATAAACTAGCAATGTCTCCTTATTTACTTCTATCAGATCCTTGAAAAGGTCGAATCAATTAGTTTTTTCTCTTCCTCATTCTGAATAAATTGAGAATTACATTCAGGAAAAAGAAAACATATTATAAATTTGATTATTATTAAAGTTTGACCAGAGAAGATAGATTTGATATAAGATCTCAAACTATGTCCTCTGTAATTTATCCCTCAGTCACAGTCATCTGTGGGGCACAGAAGCCCTGCTCCAGAGAGCTTCCCTATAGCAGTAAGATTTTCAGCGGGCAGCCTGACCCCAGAGCAAGAGGAAATAGGATGCCAAATAGTGCTCACGCCCCCATAAATTTCCCACCCTTCCGTGGGAAGATAGGATAAAAGTCCAGCAAAAAATTACCCACCACTTCTCTTCCAAGGAATAGAGCCAAAGACCCCTTGTGAAACCGTAGGCTTGGTGACATAGAGATGCCCCATTTATCAATTGGAGTCCTATTAAGAGATTCCATCTCACTCCTGAAAGAATGGCTATTATCAACAAATCAACCAATAGCAAATGCTGGAGGGGCTGTGGGGAAAAAGGAACACTTCTCCACTGTTGGTGGGAGTGTAGACTGGTGCAACCATGGAAATCAGTGTGGAGATTCCTCAAAACCTAGCACTAGAGGTTCCATTTGACCCAGCTATTACCCTTCTTGATATCTCCTCAAAAGAATTAAAAGCATCGTACCACACAGATATATGTACACCCATGTTTATAGCCGCACAGTTTATAGTAGCTAAATCTTGGAAACAATCCAAATGCCCATCAACCGATGAATGGATAAAAAAAAATGTGTTTTTTCTTTTAATACAATGGAGTACTACTCAGCCATAAAGAAGGATAAACTTGAGACATTTCTAGGTAAATGGATGTACCTTGAAACCACATTCTTAAGTGAAATAAATTGGTCACATATGTGTAAATATCACATTGTTTTTCTGGTGTGAGAAACCTTAAGTGTAAATAAGGACCAAAGTGTATAATAGGTATTGCAAAATAGAAAGAAATGGTTCAGGGGAACTAGGAAAGGGGGAGGGGGAAAGGAAGGAAGGGAAAAGAAAAAAAAATAAAAGAAGGATAAAATGAAAACAAAGCTTTGTCAATAAGGAGGGGAACGAGGCCAGCCTGAGGTACATAGTGAGTTCAAGGTTAGCCTGAACTACATGGCAAGACCCTGTCTCCAAACACCAAAGAAAAAAAAAGAAAAGAAAAAGAGGGGAAGAGGGTTGAAGGGAGGGGAGGAGATTGGGGGGAAAAAAAGAGGAATCAAGATATATTTTGTACAGGTACAAATTCCCTGTGATGAATATTGTCATTATGTATATCTAAGTTGTACCAAAAACTTGATATGAAAGAATAAGAAACCACAGGCATACTTCAATCAGGGGCTGAAGGACGGAAGGGAAGGGCCGGTCACAGCACTGGAAGCAGTGCTAAAGGAGAGTGACAAAGGACAGTGATGTAGCCTGAAGCTCAGAAGAACAGGTTGTTTGGTTGACATCTGTATTGGTCATCTGTCCTGTTGCTAGGACACAGTATTTGACATCAGCAATTTAAAGGAGGTCTTTCAGTTAGGGTTCTCTAGAGAAACACATTTTTATATATATATGATTTACTAGGTAGGCTTACAATGGTTGTCTGCAGAATCAGGGGTAGAAGAGTGCAAAATGGTTGTCTACACACTGGAGAGTTGGACGCTGCAGTTGAAGTTCGAAGCCCTGGAGTTTACAGCAGAATGGCGTGAGTCACCGTCAGAAAATGGAAGGGTCTGTGTTGCAATACTAGAGAGCTTGTGCTGGAAGCCTGCAAGAACTGCGGACAAATGTCAAAGGCAATGGCAGAGACTCCAAGAAACAAAAGGGATGACTTCCTTCTTTACCTTTTCATTCCATCCAATCATGTTGAATGATGCCACTCACATCCAGAGCAGGTCTTCCCTCCACAGTTTGCAGCTCACGTGTTGCTCATACACAGACAAACCCAGAACTGTGCTCCACTAACACACGAGGAGTTTCAAGGTGATACCATAATTAACTACCATGGGAGGAACAGTTTATTTGGCTCATGGTTTCAGGAGATTCAGTCTGGTCAGGCAGCTGGCTCCAACGCAGGAACATCAGGCTGCAAGGGTATAGGAGATCAAAGCTGCTCAGTTCATGGTGGCCAGGAAGCAGAGCAGGAGAACAGGTCTAGAGATGAAGGGTTGAGGGACCATAAGAGTATCCAAGAGCACACCTCCATGACCCAGAAATCAGATACACTCAGAAGCATGCTTTGCTAATCCCCTAGGTGGCTCCCAAGCCAATCAAGTTGACAATCTAGCTTAAAAGTCACAGTATCTCAACCTAAGACCTAAAGAGCAAGGGGGTGGGTAGTAGCAAAGCATGGCAAAAAGCTGTGACTTTAGGAAGGGAAGAAAAAAGCCACTGTCAGCCCATAGGTACTCAGGGGAGGAAGCAGAAAAGCAGACACATCGACCCTTCTTTCTCTCCTCACTCTCAGTTCTCCTGTCAGTGCTGTCTACCCTTCACTGCCATTACCATTACCACCAAGAAAACATGGTGTATGCACCATCAGTAAACCAGTCCCACAGATGCAGGACAGAGTGAAGAGTGGTAGCAGTTAAATTCAACCTAGCCGCCAACGCATCTGAATATATCAATTCACAAATAGGAATTTGGGCTATGTAGATACCTGTCTTCGGTGCTCAATCAGAATGGGAAACAATTGTGGCCCAAAGCGTCTTGTGGAACTTTAGATTTAATAGGAAGAGTAACTAGACTAATTACAAGAAACAACTTATTGACAGAGGGTTTTTAATTATTAAAATTAAGTATGAACAAGTGTTTCTAATAAATAAGGTCTTACACAGTTTTTATGAGCATTATACAATTTATGAGATGGCCATGAAGATATAGATAGATAGATAGATAGATAGATAGATAGATAGATAGATAGATAGATAGATAATGGGCATGTTTGTGTATGTATATGACGATAAGAATTTTTTAGTGAATGTTGATTTTGGTAATCTGAAGAAGACGATGGAGGTAGCTGTGGGGAACACTTATTAAATACCCGGAGCTTTCTCCCAAATTTGGTGTCACTTAAACCCAGTTCAGTTTTCTTCCAGAAAAATGTCAAGTCCACTTAAAAATATCACTCCTGAGGCTCAGATTCTAAGCTGTCATTTCATCACTCCAGAAGTGTTTAGCTAAAAACTGGACTTGTACTGACATTTTGTCAACATTTAAAATTTTCCACTTTAGATGAATCACCTTTTCAAAAACATCAGCAGAAGAACCACAATTTTTCACTAACAAATTAAGAATAAGGAGAGACCTAATTGTTCTTTCTGTTAGGAAAAGTCTTCAGAAACCTAATTCCTGGGGAAGCAGGAACCATCTCCATACTCTACCCTAGCAACCACGTTCACCTCACTAATCACAAAAGCATCGACCAAAACAGATGCTTGATGTTTTGGTAAATCTCTTTTTACAGTCTCCCAACTGTTTCAGCCTGTACACCATTTGTGTCATCTGTGATCTTTTCTAAAAGAGCAATGTCTGAGTTGTATTTCTGGTAATTCTAATTCAGTGATTACATAAGCTTTTTCAAGCATTGTGTATTTTTTTAAACTCTGAAAGGACATTCAATGCTATATAAATGACTCACATTGAAATTCGCATTGAGAATTTCATAACCTAGCTGTAGGTAAAACAACAAAACAACAAATGCTTGTGATCTTAAAGCTATAGTTACAAACAACTGCCATTCACTCAGGAAGCTTTTTGTTTGTGCAAGATGCTAGGCATAGCTCTGGTCCCAGAATGTGGATAGATATGGTACAGGTATAATCTCCCATGAGGTTATACTGGTAAATTTGACTACACTATTTCAAATGTTATATGTAGACACTGTCAAGAGCCTATTTAAGACCATTTGTTTTGCTAGACATGGTGGCTGAGGCAGCAGGATCACTGAGAGTTCGAGGCCAGCTTACGCTACCTAGTGAGTTCAAGTCCAGCCTGGACTGCACAGTGAAACCCTGTCTTTGTCCTTCTTAACTAACAGACTCTCAAATGTAAGTATACTTACAATGTATTAGTTAAAAATGTTTGTTTTTACAGACTTTTGTGCCCATGTTGTATGCAGTAGATAAATGAGATGAAGACGGAAGTCCATGAAGAGATCATTGCTTTCTGAGCAGAGTCAAATCTCTCTGGGATGTACACCTAGCTCCCTGCCCCCTTTTCCTTGCTCCATCTTCTTAAGAATGTGCACAAGAGTCAAGAAGCCAGTTTTCACTTGCAAGACAAGAAGCATGAGAATAAAATCTTACATCTAAGGATTTATTAGAGTAGAAATATGGAAAAATAACACCACTGTTATTAAGAATGATAGCTTCTGGTCACCAGAGAGGGATCTAGGAGGTCCCTCAAAGAGGAAACGGGGACCTTAACCTGCCCCAAGTAGGTTCTTGACTCTATTGTTAGAGGAAATTATTTCAGGACAGATCAGTAGAGGCACAGACAGATATATTAGGCTGACTCAAAGTACACACTCAAAGAGATCAGAGTGTGGGTACTCAAAAGTGAGTATAATCTGCAGCTGTGGGTGTTTATGTGGCCTTGAGTAATCTCAAGGTAGATGAGGTGTTCATTCCTGTAGTTATTTATCATTTTCCCAGTGTCTTTTCATAAGATCATTTTCTCATTAGTGGGCTAAAGCAAAAACTGGCCTTGTCAACTAGGATAAATGCAAAACTTTCCTATGTATTTGATGTTTGGAGATAAGGCACTCATTAGTACCATTTCTTTGAGAGTGGGAGTCTTTGGAATTCATGAATTTATCATCGCAGAAGAAAAACACAAACCGAATGTATGAACTTATTGGATCTTTAAGGCTCTTAGGTATTTAGGAATGAGGAGCCTGAAAGAAAAATGGAAGAAAGAGTAAAACGTCATTGCAAATTTAGACAATTTTGATTGTGTCTTAAAGCTGCTGTTCTCTTAAAATTACAATTTTTAAATTTCAATGTCTTTGTCTTTTTTCCACCTATCTCTATTTCCTCTATCTGATCTCATTCCCAGAATTTTTGTTGCATAAGGTTAATTCCAATTAGTTAAACCATTATAAGCCAGCACAGGTTATGTGTAAAAATCTCTCATATTCTAAAAAGCACAAGAGAGGAAGAAAGGGAAGTTTTCACAAGAAACATTGGCATTTAAAATGTGAGCATCTACCAGGTGGGAGGAAGGAAGAGGCAGCAGAGTTCAGTGGCTAAGGGGACCCGGAATCAATAAGTTTGTATCCAGAATGAGTTTCCACAGAGTACCTGTATTCGTATAGTTAACGGAAAGCTTAATCTCTCTATACTTCATTTTTCCTTTGATCTAGGAGAAAGAACAAGAAATCGTTGTATCTACTTCACTGCATTTTTGTAAATATAAAAAAAAATTATCACTGGTAATGCTATCAAAACAATGTTGGGCGAATCCTACACAAGTCAGGAGACCGGGCTGCTGTCCTAATATCTAGTCTCCCAAAGGCAATTGTACCGTGTGCATCGGCTGCCTGTTATCAGACTTTCCAAGACAGATCCGTATTATCAGTTAATTCACTCAGGATTAAGCAGAGCTTATGGGGAAAAAAAGAGTTCCTCAGGTTTTGACAGTGCAACATGTAGCTGGGAAGTTTTGTAGCTGTCAGATAGGGACCACAGATGGATGCCTGAATACACCTGACTTTCATTTTGATGATTATTTATCATTGCATGTGACTTTCTTCTCTGTCACCTCCATTCTGTTATCAGACAGTTCCTGTTAGATCACCAACATCCTAGTCATTTATTCCACTTGACTAAAGCTGTTCAGAGCCCACTCAGACATCTCGCATCCTCCTGGGGCCACTCTATTTGTGTGAGTTTGTTTTTGAATATACCCAGGATTTTGTTGTTATTCAGGTATGGTGAGGCTGGCTTATCAGGAGATAATTACATTAAAAAATATTTCGTTACTCGCTGTTCCAAGAGAAGGGCACATGCCATGTAAAGGGTAATTTCATTTGTCAAATTATCGGGCTTCATATGCCCAGATGACTGCCTAACCTTATCTCTGACTTGTCTGTGAGGGTGCTCCTGGAACAGGGTAACATTTAAAGTGGTGGACGAAATTAAGCAGGTGACCTTTCCAGTTTGAGGAGGTATCATCCAATCTACTGAGCACCTGAACAAAACAAAAAGGAGGAAGAAGGTTGAACTTGCATTTCCTCTACCTAATTGCTTGAGCTGGGATATCTAGCTTCCCTCAGAACTCCTGGTTCTTTGGCCTTCAGATCAGATTGGAATCTACAGGATGGGGCTTCTACCAATCAGATCCTTAAACCATGCCTTTGGCTTCTTTGGATCTCTAGGTTGCAGACAGAAGATCATGGGGCTTCTCATTCTTATAATTCTGTGAGCCAAAATGGAGCTCATGTGTATCCTCCTGGTTCTGTATCTCTCAAGAGCTATGACTAATATGCCACACCCACTAATGCACCACAGCATTCAGGGCTACACAGGGTGGCACCACATTTGGTCAGGCAGCAAAACAAGTAAGGGGGAACCTGGATAAGAGCCCTCACTGTGATTTTGTAGGAAGGACTAGTGAGGCAAAATAGGCAGTTTAGGTTGGCTGGGTTGAATTATGTGTGTGGGTTCTGGTCTGGATGGACAGTCCCAGGTGTCTAATACCTGGCCCTGGGATGACTGGTGCAGAGGAATACTGCTTCTATAAAAGCCAGACTAAAAAGCTGGTTCAGAGGATTGTTTCTGCACTGGCTGCTTGGCAAAACAAAGGCAAGCTCTCAGGGAGGTGGTTTGTTATCTCTAGGAATTAAATAGCACTGGGAAAGTGAACTCTCCCCAGGTTGGTGAGATGCCAAAAATGCCAAAGCATCATAAAATACAGAAAACAAAACATGATTAACACAGACTTCAGCCCCAGTTTTGTGTTTGTTGATCACAGTATTTCAATTGTTTATAATTTTTATTTTCTTCCATTTCCAATAATCTTGCATATGAGTAGGCTACGCACTGCTAAAAGCACTATTTGAAATAAAATTATTCAGGTAGATGTGGCAAGAGTCTTAGGCGTTTCCATTTTCCAGGTGATCACTGTGATTTTCCACTCCGGCCGACACATACAGAAGACTTAGATGCTTGGTCTTTTTAAGAGATACTTTCTAGTTTACATTTAAACAAGAGTAATTGTATGTCTACACTGTTACTACAATTAGCCTAATGTATAATTATTTTGTATCCTACTACTACACACATAAATAGCGATTATCTTACCATCTTTCTTCAAATAAAAACGTCTTCTTTAAGAAACCGTATTTTAGAGTGGGGAAATGGGTATAAAAAGGCCTAAGAGATGATACAAGTGTTCTACCTATAAAATACTATAATATATCTTTCAAATGCCATTTAATCTTCACTTTCTCTAGACCTGAATGTACCCTGTAAGTAGAAAATTTATCTACCCTGTTCATTCCCCATCTTCAGTACCTAACTCAAGACTGTCACATAGTAGAAGCTCAATAAATATTTGCTGAACAAATGAACAATACAAAAATTAATGAAAACAATGAGACCTATGAATATGAGTATAATTTTAGTCTGTGAAGGAAATGTCTATAGAATTACATGAAGTTAAATCAGTAAAGCACACTTCTCTATAGCTCACAGGCATAGAAATATATATCATTAACCACTACAGTACTATAGAAACCACTGCCTCTGGGTTTTCCCTACCAGGCCTCCAGCCAAACTTCCCCAGTCATGAATTTATATTTATCTGAACTTGCATGGTAGAATGTGTAAAACCTCTTAGTACAAGATTACATTTCAACTTCACAACTACCCAAGAGGCAAGTGAGACAGGCCCATACTTACACCAGCCTAGATATTTACATAATCATGGCTCCAGACAATTTTGAACATTAAAAAGGAAAAAAAATTTTCACCTGTAAGTAAATGGGAATTTGAGGCACAGCCTGGGGCACTTTGTTGGGCTACTGTACTCAGAAATGTACAATCTCAAAATGAAAGCAGCGGCTCAAATTATCCAGTGTAACTCAATTGTCCTGGGCATGAAGAAACAATAAAGGTGTGAGGTGATGATTACACTGCTTTGACAGTGTATACATGTGCTGAAACATCACACAGTACCCCACACACAATGATTGCGTTAAAAATAAAATAAAAGTTAAATTTTTTAAAATTTAATTTTTAATAAAGAAAAAAAGAAATATTTTACTCTCAACGTTTAAGTAACACAACCAAACAGCCAATGACTACTACAGCAGTGATTCAGGTTCCAATTGTCTACTTTTTTCCAGTCCATCTGGTTGAAAGAGATCTATTAGAATTAATAACAAGTTTAATTTGCTGATTTCAAGCCCTTTGAAGTTGCTGACAAAATTATTTAGCTATTTTGTGTCTCCACTCTATTTTTCTCACCTTCAGGGATTCCCTCTAGTCCAGTGATGGCGAACTTTTAAGAGCTTTCAATAATAACGATCAACCGGCTGTCACTCCTGTGCCACAGGTTCGCCACCACTGCTGTAGTCCAATGCGCTCAGATAGTCTCTAACCTCCAGGTCTTTCAAAAAGCAATCTAGGGCTGGTGAGATAGCTCAGCGGCATAACTGCCTGCCTGGCAAGCGCAAGATCCTGAGTTCGACCCCCAGTACCCACAAAAAGAAACAAAAAAAGAAAGAAAGAAAGAAAGAAAGAAAGAAAGAAAGAAAGAAAGAAAGAAAGAAAGAAAGAAAGAAAGAAAGAAAGAAAGAAAGAAAAGCAATCTAATAAACTCATTTACTTCCAGACAGTGGGATGTTGGCAAATGGTTTTAAACTGGCTCTTCAGAAATGGCAATCCTGTTCTGTAGCATTTGCCAGCTCCTGGGATGTAAACACACTCTCCATGACCAATTTGAAGGATGGCTGTCATTAACAATAGAGTGCAAAATTCCTGGAAAGTTAGCAGTGACTAAATTACTGAAGAAGCTTAATTTATTACCCTTCTGAAAGGCATTTGCATTTATAAAAGCAGGGCAACCCAAATTTGGTCCTATTGGGAGCACTGCATTACCTGGAAGCTGGTTGGCTATGTATATTCATGGGTCCTACTCCAAACTTACTGACTCAGGGTCTGGTAGTGGGACTCTGCAAATTCTATTCTAAAGAGCATCCAGATTATTCTTACACATGTGAAAGTCCATATTATTCTTATGTATGTGAAAGTCTGAGGAATTTCACGCTAAAGGATAGTACAATATCTAACAAATTCATAATTGGTGACTATATTAGTTGCTAGGGCTGCCGTAAAAAACTCCCCAGACTGGGCAGTTTAAACAACAAAACTGTATTTCGTCATAGTTCCAGAGGCTGAATATTCATGGTCAAAAAATATTGTAGGGTTAGCTGCATTCCGAGAGCTCTCTCCTTGCCTTCTCACTTTGCACATGGTCTTTCCTGTGTGTCTATGTCCTAATCGCTTCTTATAAGAGCAGCAGTCATAGTGGACTAGAGCGCATGGAAACAGTCTCATATAACCTTATTTACCTCCTTAAACATCTTTTCTCCAAATACAGTCATATGCTGAGGCATTGGGGGTTAGGACTTTAGCATATGAATTTTGGAGAGGCACAATTCAGCCCATTACCCTATCTAATAAATATTTATTTCATAAATTAAAAAAATAATATGGGAGGGCAAATAGAACCAATCTGTTGAAAGGCAAGGATTCAAACACTGACCTAATTACTCCTGGATATGGGATTCATCTACTTAGTTAATGGGCAAAGAACAGTGACTATCAGAATCACTCAGTAGCTTGGGGAAAAATGTTCACCATTATGTGACTTTAGTTTTTATTAACTAATCTGTTTGCTATTTTTATGAATTTGAGTCCATTTGGAGATACCTGCCTAGGCAAATTTTATTAATATTTGATGTCTTCATTGTTATTAATCACCTTTCTCATTGTGAGGACACAATACCCAACACCCAAAATTTGCAGGAGGAGTTGAATTTGCTCATGGCTTCAGTCCCTTATCAGCTGCCTCCAAGGCAAAGGCATCATGGTGGAAGGGAGTAATGGAGTGAAGCTGCTTAGTGCTCAGTAGCTGAAAAGCAGAGTGGAGGAACAATGTCAGAACAAAAGAGACAAGAGACCAGACATAGACCCCAATGCCACGCCTCCATGACCTACCTAGAAACACATAGAAGTGTGCTCCACCAATCCCTGGGGCTGATCCCAAATCAAATCAAGTTGATTTAATAACCACCGCATCACCTTGGTGCCTAAATTCAGTAGACCAGGTAAACCAGCTCCACTACCAAATGGGAGATATACCAGCAATTCTTCACCTACAATGCCTGTTATGAATATTATGAGCTGTTTTGCTAGTTGTTTGTACGTAGACATACAAATACATAAAAGAAATATAATACATTCTCTCTCTCTCTTCAATGTAATAAATTTCATTAGGAGTCACCCAATTATGAAACTGTACTTTTGGAATATTTAATAATGCTACTTTATCAAATTCATCGAAATGTGTCTAATGAAGGTTTTTGGGTTACTTTCAAAAGAAACACTCTTAAAACTTATACAAAAGGTTACAGGAGCACACTCATATTCTGAAACTCTTTGTGATAAAATTATATTCATGAGTTTTTCTAACATTCTTAAAGATTTCTGTTGTGACAATATCTTGAATCCTTGCACATTTAGAGTCGTCCTATATTTTGCTGTTATTCATACCTTGAATTTTTTATAGTTTGCATGTCACGGAAGGCAAGGGTGAAGAGAATAATTTATTTTTTTAAAACTTAAGGTACACATAGCAAATATCACTCTGTGATCACAGGATTTGTCAGATGGTTTCAAAGAAAAAAAGAACACATCATCATTAGCCAACTCCCCAGGCAGATGCTGTGACATATCGCCTTTGATTAAATCTAATGCATTACACGTTTTTTGTAACTAGATGTGACAGATAGCTCCCATGGCATATCAACCCAAAGCTGTTCAAATACTCCATGCATGGCAACTTTCTTTTCAGAACTTAGGGCACTACGTTTTTCCAAAGAAGGATAAAATGACTTTCTGATTTTCCTTAGGAATTCCTGAAAAAGTACCATGGAATCCTTGAGATAGAAGGAATATTGGTGTTCATATAGTTCTATGGAAATTCCCTCTACATTATACAAAATAAGCTGTCACCAGCCTTTGCTTGCCTACTTCTTATAACAAATATACATACAAAATTTTGGACATAATTTTAAGAGGTTCACGAACATCCTAAAATATTAGTTTGTTTGTTTCTCTTATAAATAAGAAGAAAATGGAAAAGAGAACTTCAGTAAGTTCAAGGAGTGAACAAGAAAGGTAAGTCCAAAAAGGAACACAGTTCTGGGTTGGCCAGACACATAGGTAAAAATCTTCAAAGAACTGCATCAAAAAATAGAGAGAAAAGATGATTCCTAACCTCTACATCATCCCAAACAAGCTGTCACTAATCTTTTCTCAATACCTCCTACACTGCCTTAGCAGAATCTCATTGAGAGGAGCGCTAGGTTACTGACATACCAAGAAATTATATATTGAACTCCACTTTCAGAGCCTTTTGTGTCATTTCTTCTTCTGGGTGAAAAAATCCCTAAATATTACTCAAACATTTTAGTACCTCTTTACTATCAATAAAGAAACACTTACAGAGCTGGAGACGTAGCTCAGTGGTAGATTACTTGCTGTGAAAGGTCTTGGGGGTGGAAAAAAGAGAGGAAGAAGAGGAGGAGAAGGAAGGAAGAAAGGAAGAAAGAGAAGGAAAGAGAGAGAAAGAAGAAAGAAGAAAGAAAAAGAAAGAGAGAGAGAGAGAAAGAGAAAGGACATGCAGCAATGAACAAATAAAATTTAAAAATAACATTTCCCTAAATCTACTTTTTCTAACTATTGCCCAACTTGTCTTCTCCCATAGCATCATGTTTCTGGGAAAATACTGTGCCTTATTTCTTCTTCCTCACTTCCACTAACTGGAAACAGTTGGGCTTCCTTGCCAAAACCAGCAGTGAAACTTCTATTCACAGTCTTTCACCTTACCTTTCTAAAGCGTCTGAACACTCCTGACCACTCTTCCCTTTTAAAATTTCCTTTCTCCCCAGTTTATGACACAATTCTTCTAAGAAAAACCCCTAGAAGTATCTAAAATTGTATTCAATATTTTGTAGCATGAGTGCATCCATACTTCTGGGAATCGGTACTCAAGAATTCTTTAACTGTGAAATGAAGCTCTGCCTGGTCCTGGGGTTAGCTCACTATCATAGCTCAACACAATGATACCAGCTTCCTCCTGTACACCAGGCAGCTCCACAAACACCTCTCGACTGTCTCAAACATAATGATACAAAAGCAAATCAGCATTCTCCTATCACTACTGTAATATCTTCGGACTTCATTCTCTCTTCATCCTTACTCAGCCACATAGTTCAAGGTGCCATCATATCTCAAGCCAATTTGTCTTTTAAAAAAGATTCATAACTGGTCTCCCTGTCCTAAAAATTCCTGTTCTCCAATACCTTCTCAATATTCTCAATATTCTGCTATTCTCAATATTCTATACTAAATCCACTCTGGTCCAGATTCTATATTTAAAGCCCAAATCTGATCCTGATATCTAACTATTCATGTTACATGTAGTTTCTAATTGTCTTCAGAGTAAAGTCCATACCTCTGAGGACAGTATACAATACTGTTTATTGGTTTTGCCTGGGTATTTACCTCATCTCTGGCCACTTTCGCCTGCCTATTTTCTGAATGCTTCCATCTACTGCCCATTACTCCCAGTTTTTCCAGTCAAATGACTCACTCCTACATAGTCGTCAAGCCTTAGAGGTCACGTCTTCCACTCCTTCATTGCTAAACATCATTGAAGATATAGTACGAATAAGATAGACATGATCTCTGCCCTCTTACAACTTACCTTGTAGCTACAAAAACATTCATACCAACAACATTAAACCAATAACTACTTAATTAATTATTTTATTAAAACTATGAGTTATTTTAGGAGTAAATATATAGTGAGACTATGAATACAGTCCTATGTTTATTGAAATACAAGGGAAGATTTTCCTATGGAAGTTACGTTAAAGCTGAGATCTGAAGGGTTTATGGATGTTCCTGGGTGGAGAGGAAAGATTCCAAGTGGAGGCAACAGCATGTGTACTGTAAAGAAGCACTGAAGCAAAAATGCTCATGCTGCTTTGGAGGTTCTGCAAGAAGACTAGTGTGGCTATCGCAGAGAGCAACAGAAATAGGGGGCTACACATTGAACTGACAAATATATGAAAGGACCAGATTGTACTGAGATTTCAGAATCTTTTATTAGTCGGGTTTACCTCCTAAAATAAAAAACCTAAAGCAGCTAACTTTATAAAGAAAAGAAAATGTTTATTTAGCTCATTGTTTTGAAGGTTCAAAGGCATGTCGCCTGCCGTGGCTGAGTTCTGACAAAGGCCTCACTGCAGTCACATCATGATAAAAGCATGCACGTGTGTGTGTGTGCATGTGTGTGTGTGTGTGTGTAAGAGTTTATGACCCTAAACAGGAAGTCAGAAAGAAACGTTGAGGTCCTACAATCTCTTTGAAGGACTCCACTACCAGTGACCTAAGGACCTCCCACAAGGCTCAACCTTCCAAGGCTCCAACACGTACCAACACTGCTACACTGGGAACCAAGTTTTTAATCACGATACAACCTTGGGAAACACAAGCCATATTCAAACCATACCACTTGTCAATGAATTATTTCTTATCCTAAAAAGACAAGTAGCCCTCAAAATAGACAAAAATGAAAAGGGCTTTTTGCAACTCTTTTATTCACAGAATACATGGACTGAGGGGAAAGGAGATGCAGAAAGAGCTTTCAGGAAACCAGTGGCACAGTTCAGGCAAAATGTGGTGCCAAAAATACTGGTGTTGCCATCAGAAAGCAGAAAAATATGAAAATTGTTTGGAAGGCAAAACTCACAGGACTTGATAAAGGACTTATATGGCATCTAAAGGAAAGGGATATTAAAGGCAATAACAACATTTCTAGTTTGTACAACTAGATAGATGATCACACTATTCACTGATAGAAGGAATACTGAGGAGAAATGAGTGTCAAAGAATAGTCCTTACAGCAGTCTCTGATGTGTTAAACTCAGAAATCATGTGAATTTAAGTAAGAAAATCTGGAGGGCAAGTTAGTGATGTCAAAGTTAAAGATATTAATTTAGAAGCCAGGATAAGAAAGAGAGTTAAATTCATAGATGCAATCACCTCAGAATATCAAAAAATAAGATTAGGGGCCTGTGAGATGTCTCAGCAGCATAAGCGCCTGCCTGGCAAGCGCGAGGGCCCGAGTTCAACTCCCGGAACCCACGTACGAAAAAAGGGCCGGTGATATCGCTCAGCGGCACAGGCGCCTGCTGGCACGCAAGATCCTGAGGTCAACCCCCAGTATCCATAAAAAAAAAAAAAGATTAATTACAACTGACATCAAGATCTTACTACGTCTGTCACTCTCTTTTCTTTTCAATTAGTGTACATTTGTGATATATAATAATTATATTTATCTTGATCACTTTTACTCTTCCCATCAATTTTTTAATACCTTAAGAGATATTAATTATTAAATTTTCACAAAGGTCTATGTGGTAGGTATGGTTCTCATCCTTACTTCACAGCTGCAGTCAGTCTTAGGACTGCATGAGTTAATCAAGTGACAGAGTGAGTTAAGTGACAGAGAAATGATTCAAATAAAGGCAGTGTTGCTCCAAAACTCAAATTCAAAAACACTAAGCTAATTATGAAATAGTGAAGGCACTCAAAAAGTGTTTTCTGATCGACTAAAGTAACAGTAGGTACAAAGCGCTCCCTGATCTAGTCCACACATCCTCAAAATCCTGTAGTAGTCTTCAGTTATGGAATTTGAGGTTAAATAAAATTTCTTGGTCTTTTTCATATGAATTATTGCCAAACCAGGTCTCACTCTCCTCTCTCTAGTTACATATTTAACCTCTACAAAGTTTATGATTACAACTGCTAAATTTCCTAGACTTGATTTTGCCCTGCTGCCAAATTACCAAGTTCACTTCGCATCCTCATGATTATTGGCATTAAAGAGGACACAAAAAGTGCACTCTTATTTACTCTGTCTCAGTTCTGATTCGACCAAGGAACTACACCAAGAACTAATGATGCAGAAGAAATCAATAAATTGCAAATATTTTGCCTAAACCATATTATTCAGTATTTAAGAGTTTTATGCACATATCTTATATTTGCATTAAAATGCAGAAATCAAAATTATATCATATTTGACTGTACCCATATTTCAAATCAAGAAGAGACGCTTTTATTTTTGCCTCAGGTATAGTTTCAATCTGATTTGTGGGCTTTTCAGTGGTACCAGATCCCTAGCTAATTGTTTCTATATCCAAGAGGTAGTGTATTTAAAGTTCGTCCTTCTGTGGAGACAACCACTGAGAAGCAAAGCTGTTTCCTTGGAAACCTCTAAGCAACAGCTGACAGCTTGCTGAACATCTCAAATTCACAGTTGATCCCTGGTAGCCTGAACCTAGAAAAGCTAACTTATGAGGACGGAGTGGTAATCTGGGGTGAGGAACCAATTATGAATATTTATTGGACAGAAAACTTCTCACTGTCACTTTCTCTCACAGCCTACATTCTGGCTCATTTTTTTTTTTTTTTTTTTTTTGTGGGTACCGGGGGGACGACCTCAGGACCTCGCGCGCCAACAGGCACCCGTGCCGCTGAGCGATATCACCGGCCCCTTTTTCGTATGTGGGTTCCGGGAGTCGAACTCGGGCCTTCGCGCTTGCAAGGCAGGCGCTTAAGCCGCTGAGCCATCTCACCGGCCCTCATTTTGTAATCTATTTATTCAGTGACTGAAACATTGTATTTAAAATTCAGTATATAACAAAACTACTTTAGAAAATGGTAAGACATTATCTGGTTTATACTTTTGTAAAATACACATTGCTTGGATGTCTACTGAAGACCTTTTGTTCCTAAATGTGGAAGCCAGTATGCATCCAAGCAGAGCAGACCCAGGGCACCACTGAAATGGGCACAATTTGTCACTATCATTCATTCACCTTCCCTGAGGAAAAGCTCAGAATTTTGGGAGAGGCAAAAAGAATCATTACTTACCCCAAAGCAAATATTATGCATCAACATAGTGTTATTGTGATTAAAAAAATAAAATGTACACTAACTAAAACACATTTTTCATATATTTTCTGTCATATGAATTTTATATAACACTGTCTATCTGTGTTCCAATATGGTAAGACATGTGAAGAAGATAAGGTTCATCCCTGAGTAGATTTGGACTTGAGCAGAGAGAAAACAAAGCTGGGTGATGATTTATGTTCTCATTAACAGAATCTCAAAGTATTGTGCCTGGACCAGTAGCAGCAGTGTCACCAGAGCCCTTGTTAGAAATGTAATATTTCAGGCCCCATTTCAGATCTATAAATCAGAAACTGGGAGGTAATTCCCAGCCATATGTGGTCTAACAAGACCTCCATGGAATTCTGATGCAGACTCCATTCTTAGAAGCACTACTGATGGCACATAAATCACACGGTGATCACACCCAAAGATGATCCTCCTATGTTGCTGGGATGGCTACCTAAAGATTGTATTAAAAACATGGGAATCTGAATTATGTAATATTTCACTCTACCTAAATTTCAAATGAAGATCATGAGCTACTGGTGGTACACATGAAGTAAATGATCTGAAGTACCAGAACTGTGGCAGCATACTAAGAAAGGGAGCTGGTAGGCTCAGAGCAATGGCTAAACAAGAATGTATTATTATAATCCTGGGAGAGGGGAAAAAACACAGTTGCTTCACTAAATCAATAAAGAATGTCTTAGTGAGGTGAACACTGGCATTGAAACCCCAGTACGGTCTGTCTTCTGCAGCTGAGGTGCATGGTGGGGGATGTTGCTGTGGAACTGGAATCCACAGCTGTTAGTGAGGCAATGAGGGGATGATGGTGCTCTGAAATATCAGAGGCCAGATATCACCCTTCACCATCAGAGGCGAGATGCGTGTAACTACTATCACAGGCAGAAGCTAGGATGGAACGAAGGGCTAATCGACCATTGTATTCCTAGTGGCAAGATAAACTGAGCTGCCAACAGGACATAACGTGGCTTATATTTTAAAAACTGGACATGCGTTGGAAAGCAGCTGCTGCATTGGAAAATCATGGCCCCTCTTGCACTTTCTGGACCTGAGGCAGTTTTCAGTTTCAGAACCCATGAACAGAGAAAGAAACTTAAACTCACTGAAGAGCTACCTATAACACCACAGGAAGCATATAAAATTAATATTCCCAAGGTTCTTCTAAAAGTAATCCACAACCACTTATGAGACAAGCCAAACTGAGGGGGAAAACAGTGCCTATTTCTTTTAAAAACTTCAATCTGAGTCATGATTGACACAACAGAATTAAAATGTCATCATGACTCCACTGTTAAAATGAAGACAAAGGGAGATGGGTGTATATCCTCATGTTCACATCACATGAGTCTAATATTTCCAAGGATCCACCTGTTACCATTTCCCTAGGCTCTAAATGCATAACTGAGATACACATGGCCACCGTACAACTCTCTCAATAGACCTTTGATGTGCACAATAAGATTCATCATGATAGGAATGGTCAAACCTTGAAACAGTTCCCTTTCCTCAGCCAACACAGTACATCAGAAGCAATATCAATGCCAAAAATAATGTCAGAAATTAGCACCATCCTCAGAAACACAAAGAAGCCACACTGTGCCAGTTGTATAAACCACGGAGATCATGGCACATAACTGTTGATTGCCATATATTTAACCAAGTAGTAGCCTAATTTCAGCTGCTCTGCCAAATGTGATGTTTACATGAGACAGACCAACATGTCTTGTGGTACTTGCATGTGCAAATGATTCAGTGAGTGCATTAATTACAATACCATCAGAAAGGACAGTCAAAAGAAGTTATCATTTGCATAGGTTTAGAAAAGTTCATATTCATTATTTTGCCACAACTACGTTCCTCCCTTACTATCAAGATATACTCTGAAAGGAATTCCATCATCTTACTTGGGCAAAACATCATACTGGTTGACCATAATTTATCAAACTATCTTTTCATTGACTAAAATGTATAATCAAAACATAGAGCTTGGGCCCTAGATCTTAGACAATATCAAACTGATTTATCAGACATACATTTGGCAGGGCAGTCCAAAGGGATATCCGTCCCCAATATATAGAATCTCCAAAATTGGCTTCCTTTCTTATGTGAAGATTCTCACTCTAATGAACATAGATGACACCATTCAAGGTATGACTTACCCACTTCGAGAGCCAGTAAGGAGGTGCCTCTGAACTCTTTTCCTTCTACCACAACACTGGCAACACTCTGGGTATAGGGCGATCCATTAGCCTGGGTCCCAGAGTGAAGGTGACTGGAGGAAAGTCATGATGGCAATGGACACTGGTGTAAGCCAAGGCTTTAGTATTACACTGCATAACTTAGCCTCCCCTGGCGATGTAAATATACTCAGTGATGAAATTAACAAAGACCAATCCTACCCCTGAACATGAATGAAATGAGATGCCTCCAGGGACCCTTCCTAACCACAACTGCCATATACTCTGATTAGTTCAGATGAGGTTAAAGACTCCCAACTAAAAAGATACTCAGTGTAAAATGAATTATAATACAGCATGAAAGTCTGCTGAAATGCTAGCTGATTTTGCCAAATCTTTACAGATAAAAAGGAATAGCGCTCTTGGCAACTAAAAAGTTGAATAAAAATAGTGTTAGTTCCCTCAGAAACATAGCTGTGGAAAAAGATTCTCTGTCTGGCTTATAAGGAACACACCCCAATACTTTAAAAGTTCTTCCATTTGATGGAAAGTATGACACACTAGGCCTCCATATCCCAGTGCATACAATTTTTAAAGCCATCTTATTCTATTTTCTCTCATATATTTTAATTTTTTTTCCAAATTAACATCTATATTTCCTGTTGAGCAATAGAGGAAGAGTACATTGATAAGCCAATAAGAACATCTAGCTCAATGGGCAGACATTTCTCATTTTTCATCAATGATTAGCATTCTAATCACAAAAGAGGGAAAGTGGGGCAGGTGAGATAGCTCAGCGGCATAAGTGCCTGCCTGGCAAGCACAAGGTCCTGAGTTCAATTCCCGGTACCCACATAAGAAAAATGGGCCGGTGATATCATTCAGTGGCACGGGCGCCTGCTGGTGTGCTCGGTTCTGAGTTTGACCCCCGGTACCCACAAAAAAAAAAAAAAAAAAGAGGGAAAGTCTCAAACAACAGTAAAACCCTTTATATATTTGCATTCTCCCATCACTTAACCAAAATAACTTTATATACTCTATTTTTTCATTAAGTCTAGACCGGGCAATCTCATCACAAGGCAGTTATCATATGAAGAAAATTCTCGACTCTTTGTCTCTAACCCTGACAACTCTCCCATACTACTATTACATATATAGAATTCTTTGCCCACCCAAAACCAACTCTATTCTTCTGTTTTCTTCTGCTGTGTTGTCTCCTATCAGATAATAATATTTTCCTGTCTCACCTGCTCCGTTTCCTCTTCCCACAGGTGAGGATCACGTCCTTCCCCACTTTTCCTTCTGGTGTTTCTCCCCCTTAGATTTTCCCTATTGAATTCACTATTGAGTCCACCAATGCTATAGCCAAATCTGAAACAGTATGTTAAAAGTCGCTGGCCCCTTCTGTTTCTATAAAACACTGGTTCTTACAGTGAATGCCCTTCCCACACCCAATGCCAGTGCACAGGGGTAACTGCCAAATGTTCATGTTTCTTTCCTGCCAATAAGACCTAGGACCCAATTATGCAATGCCAATCCCTGAGTATCCCTAAGACCTACTGGTCAATTCAAAGCGCTTCCCCTGTTCCCAGGGATCCCACCTATGCTATGGTGCCACAGCTGTCCATTTCCTCAGTTTTGGTGAAAGAGGCTCTTAGACATTGCTTGGGTCTTCTCAGTTCCCCTCCATTGGTGGAAGACCTCTCCTCACACATTTTCAGTACACTGGTAAATCTGTAGGAACATCACCATTGTGTGTGCGTATCTGGATTCCATTTTGTTAGACTACCACTATTTCTAATGCAATTTCTAAGACTACAGTATTTTTTTTATCTCAAACATTCAAATAATGTCCCCATAGCCTTGGCATGTCTCACCTCCTCCAGGCTGAGGTCCCTCAGGCAAGCTCAGATTTCTACTTCATCCATCCCTATTCCTTCATCTTCTACATTGCTGGCATCCAACATCCATCAATTACACATAAATCCATCCAACTTATGAGACTCCAATCTATTCTACCTCCATTCTATTCGACACTTCTCAAATTCTCTTTGCTGTCTTATAAGCACTACCACATAGTTCAGATCACTGTTGTTCAGTAGAAATATCATATTTCCAGTAGCCATATTATGAGAAATATTTTCAAGGAAATGAAATTAATTTTAATAATATATTTTATTTAACCAAATATATCTAAAATATAACTTCAACATGTAATTGTATAAAAAGTATTAGTGAGATTCTTCTCCTCTTTTAAACTAAATTTTCAAAATCCGGTATGTACATTACACTTGCAATTTTTTTACAGTACTGAGGATCAAACCTAGGACCTTTACACTGAGCTATATCCCCAGCCCTTTTTTCAGACTCTAAGTCAGTAAGTTGCCTAGGCTGGATTTGAACTTCTGATCCTTAGTAATTTCTATTATATTTTGTTGCTTCCTATAGATAGTGTATCAGTGAGTGAATAAGATCCAAAAGGAGATTTTTGTAAAAATTATTCATTGAAATCTAATTCACATACCACAAAATTCATCCTTATAAAGTATAAAATTTCTTGGGTTTTAGCATAGCCACAGTATGTACAATCATCACTTCTGTATATTCCAAAACATTTTCATCACTCAAGAATGAAATCCCATATCAATTAGAACTTAGCGTGCTCTATCATTTTTATTACAGCCGTTTTTGTGGTTTACCCAACCTCTTTTTTAAGCCTTAATTTTCTCTTTTGTGAAATAGAACTAGTGAAAATATCTACTTCCTAAGTTTGTTTGAGAACATATAAACATCTGTTATCACTTTGCTTAGCAAAATAATATTTTTTCAATTTGTTAGTACTCAGCATTTTCTCAACATTGCAAATCAGTTTTACAACAGTTCTATGAATTTATTTGCATGCCACTTACATTATTTCTTTTAAGAAAAAGAAATTGACAAAACAGAAGTGACATTCTCAAGCACATAGGAAATAACTATCCCATGATAGTAATTTAAGTGAAGACAGATTTTGTCTGTTTCATTGATTGGTATATCCCAGCACCTAAACCAGTGAACTTTAAAATTATAACAGCCCAGGACACTAGGAGTAAAAAGTCTGCCAGTTCCTTGAGCAGTTTAGTTCAGTTTCCTAGGGAGATAGGGAGCATCCAACCACGGAAATTATTATCTTGTTGTAGTTGTGATAAACACTACAAAGAAAGAAAAATTTCATGAACGTATACTACAAGTGGAAAATGAAGTGATTGTCTGGAAACTCAGAAGGAATGAAAAATCATTTGCCCAGAGTGATTTTCTAGATTAAAGCTCTCTCACTGTCCTTCTCTGATTAGCTTCTCATTCCCCTGCCCTGTGTATAGAGAAGGTTGGACATTTGCTTCTACTCAGAGTCCCTTCCTGCTCTGTGCCATCTCCTTCAATGCAAGTGATAACTGACTTCAAACACTTAATTGTCCCTGCAGCTTGTACAATTGATCTTCATTTTATGGTTACTATAAAAGAGATCTGGCCTTTACCCTGGTATCTAAAGTATATATTGGTATTGTCTCCTTGTGCATCCTCTTTCTGCCTGTTTCTTGCTGCAGTAATAGAATGATTCCTATGCAACATTAGAACATTCTTAATCAAATAAAGGATCTGTTTTAGAACACAAGCAACAGAGAGGTAAAATAACCTCACTCTTCAAGAACTGACTTTTAGGCAGTGCTCCCTCACTTCTCCATCAATATAGCAATCTCCAAATAACACCTGGTTGAAAGAGAATGAACCACAATGCCTTGTGTATTAAACTTACTACAGCCCCTTATGCTCCATTCTACTACAGTGGCAGATTCCTTTAAATGTCTGTGCAGTTGGCGGGCTGTCAGCAGGCTGCCTGGCTGGGAGGAATTTTTCAGACTTTGTCACTAATCTCCATTTCTTCCCCTCATTATTGGGACCTATCACCAGATTCTCTGAATAATAAATAATAAATCTAGGCATTTTCTCCCAAAAGCCTTCTGTTTGGTTATTTTTATGTTATGTAGCTTTATGGAAATAGGCAAATATGAAGCTTTTAAAAATCAATTGTATGTGTATTATTTCCTAACAATGCATGCTCTTTAGAGGCTAGTAATAAATACCTGTCAGAACGTTTTTGTATTCATTTACTCGTATTCATGGAGAGAAGAGATAACTCCTGTGATGCCTTTTTATTTCGCTAAGGGAAACGTGATGTCCAAATACGGAAATGCGGGCCGGTGAGATGGCTCAGCGGCATAAGCGCCTGCCTTGCAAGCGCGAGGGCCCGAGTTCGACTCCCGGATCCCACATACGAAAAAGGGGCCGGTGATATCGCTCAGCGGCACGGGTGCCTGTTGGCGCGCGAGGTCCTGAGGTCGTCCCCCCGGTACCCACAAAAAAAAAAAAATAAAATAAACAAATACGGAAATGCTATTTTCTACAAGAAAAAAGCTTCTATATCAGAAGGTCAACGATAGTTTAAGTTTCACCGAAGAGTTCACATTATTTTTTGAAAGCTTATTGATAAAAATGAGGATTTAATCTAAAAAATAAACTTCCGTATAATAGATAAAAACCTTCACATTTGTTTTGCATAACTTAGTTATCACTATTTTCTTTTTAGACTTAAATATAAAAAGAAATTAGTTCATACTTAAATATCTGGAGAAAAAAAGGAATGCAAACCTCATGGATACTTCTTCCATTTCTCAAAAGGTTTCTCATGAGTGAAATATCAAAAAGGGATTCACTTTTTTGGAAAGCACAACATCACTAGAAAAACAGAATTTTGCATTTATTAAGAACCAACTTTGTGCCAGTCCCTGGAGTGAAATCTGGGGACATAAAACTAAGTATGACATGGTGCCTGCTCGTGGGTGAGCAGAAAAGACACACATCAGCCCTACTACAATGCGAGGCATGTCCCGGAATCATTTCTAGTGTGAGCATGGAGGGAGAAGGCCTTATTCTTCCTTGGGGATTGAGAGGCGAGAAAGCAGTGAAGCCTGTTGTCTTGAAAAATGACTGTAATTTTGCCAAGCAATGGAATAGCTCTTCTCAAATCCAAATTCAAAAAGAAAGGAAGCTAATGAGTGAGTGAAGGGAGGAAGCAGAGACAGAGAGAAAGGCTGTATTTGATTTCTTTTATTTTGTCTACTAGTTGAAGGTGGATTTTATTCAATAATAAAACCACATGAATGGAATTGAGAAAATATTCTGTTAAACTGTTCATTTTGCATCACCTAATCAACAGAAAATGATGCTAGTGAAAAAATATTTATACAAAGTCTTATTTTTATTTTACCTAAAAGTAACCAACTCGATGTTTGATTTTTTTTTTTTTTTTTAATAAAGCTGGATAATACTGGATGGGATCTCATTGCTCTCAAAAGGTAAGTGTTCTGGGTGAGGTAGAAGAGCTGGAGCTGCTCTCCCCTGCCATTCTACCTCTGATCATGCCTCTGTTATTATCAACCAAGTAATTTATTTGATATTTACTTTTAACCTAAATACCTTAAAGATGCTTAATGCAGGATCATAAAGTTTCCATAATAATTCCAACCAGTATCTGCAGTAAGTAACCAGCCAGCTTGGGAGAGCATCTCAAAACTTTGCTATCTACAAGGATGGGATGAGGACCATTATAAGATTGAAAAGCCTTAGGTCAGTTTGGCTTTTAATCATCCCTGTTTATGTCATTTTCTCAGTTATTTCTCCTGGCAGTAAAAAAAGTTTTATCCATACAATTCGCTATACCAATGTCTTTAACAGCACAAAGTAGATTATAGAATCCTGGTTGTGAATGGTGATGTCCATGTTTCCACTAACGATCTGGGATTGTCACTTAAGTGAACAGAAATAAGACATTTCTCAAAAGTCAATGCACCTTAGTTCTATAAAAATTCAGTAATAGTAAAAGTAATACATAATTGAAGAAATTTTGGAAAATGAATAAAAGAAAAAGGGAAAATAATATTCAGAGATACTAAAAGAAAATTCAGAAAGATTGGTTTCTTGTTTTCTCATTATAGGGAAATATTATTTGGGAGCACAATTTTAATGATTTAGTTATAGTCTTCTACATGATAGTCTGTAATCTGCATATAATACCCTCCAATGCTTATGCCATTTCCAATTTTTGAAAATAATAATTAATGCTAAAATGAGTATCTTTATATATTGAACTCTACCTCTGATTATTTCCTTGGGAAAGTTTTTGTTTTTTTGTTTTTTGGTTTTTGGTTTTTTTTAATGCAAGTACTGGGAGTCGAACTCAGGACCTCACACTTGCCAGGCAGGTGATTATGCCACTGAGCTATATCACCAGCCCAGGAAAGATTTTTAGAAATGAAATTACTGAGTAAAAAAATAGAAAATGTTACTCTTGATACATATGGACAAACTTCTTTTTAAAAAGAATATATTAGTTAATTTTGCAATCAGCATTGTCCTTTCTCTCTAGAACCACTTATCAACATTAATTAGCGTTATTTTTAATCTTTGCCAATCTAATAAACAAAATTTATAAATTGTTTACATGTGCATTGAAATGATGATTAGTAAGCTGAACATTTTTTACAGTTATTCACCCTTATTTCAGCCATATACTTTGGCCCATTTTTAATTTTAATCAGCAATTTTAAGAATTTTATATATTAAGGGTAACATTCATATTGCTACAGATATCTTAGTTTATAATTTGTCTTGAATTTTGGTTGTTATGAGATGTGACATATGGGATAGTTTTATATAAATAATCAAATATGTTGATATTTTTAAGTAAATTTTCCAATATGTTATAAATGAAAAATCTTTTCCTATCTTGAAATAAGGTTTAAAAATTAGGAGACTCTTTTTAACCATAACTGTTTTTTCAAGTGAGGCTGAATATATTTGCTATTTAATAGGATTTAACGAGTTACCATTGTTATATCTTGTTTTACACTTTTACTTTGTATGTTTGCCCACTAGACTTTTGTTTCAATAAGTCTTGTTTTCTTCTCCAATCATTTGAAAGTTATACCTTTCTTTCTTTTTCTTTTTTTGTGTTTTGTTTGTTTGTTTACAGGTTTTTACCATTAAGCATTTCCCAAACTTTCTTTAGCAAATATTTCAGAGCTACCATCATCAAAAGTGAAATAGCATGTTTTAGTGCCTAGTAACATAAACCAGGAATTTTAGTCTACTTTAACTTCCCTGCCTATGCTCTCTCACTTTCCTGTGTAATTTAGAACAACTTGGGTTGCAATTAATTTTTAATATTTTATAACTTTTGTTTCAAGAATATATTCAGTTTTGCAAACCTATCAATAACCTAATTCATCGAACAATTATGACAAGAAAATTATAGAATCTGTTATGTTAGATATCATTTATCTTATTAAAGTATCATTTATATAAATTGAGTACATGTTCCTTTTCAAACCTAATGTTTTATCAATTTGATTTCACTGACCTATGGCCAATTCACGGCTGGCAACCAAGCTTAGAAAGGATTCCATACCACTGATGATTTAGGATATGGTCCTGGGGCCGTGTGAATGTGAGATAAGAAGTGGAAAAGTTCAGGACCAAAATCAGGAAAATCAGAATGTTATATGTCTTTCTATTCAAGAGTATGGAACCCTGAGCACCCACACAACATAATGTCTTTCTAATATTTAACGCGTGCCACTTCTATAAATTACTTAAAGTTACAATTTCATTATGCTTCCTCTGAATTCTCTTAGCTCTGTGTATCTTTGTTTCTCGGCAAAAGATGCTCACAATCTAAATGTCATAACAATTTACTTCATTGTTCCCTCAGGGAGGAAAAAGAGTTTGGTGTTATTAAATAAAAGGCAAGCTACAGAAAGAATGACTGGATTTCCAAATACAATTTCAGATGTATTCTGCTTTACTAAATAGATTTATTTTTCACTAGCAGTGTAAATTGAATTTTTATAAATCCAGTTATATATTAAATATACTATAAAATCTTGTTAATTTAAATTTACCACATGAATTATTTTGTAAAAGTATCATCAGTCCTTTCTAAACATATTTTATATGTGAAATTTCAGATATCAAGATAACTGAATTCTAAATGAGTATATTTTTCCTCTTTACTATGTCACATTTATAAATGTAAAGCATGTCGTCCCTCAACCAAAATGAAGAAACAATTACTTTGCATCTGCATCTTCTTTTTGGTAAATAAGTCCTTTGGCTATCAAGATAAGAATTAAACCAGGCATGGGGGCTCATGCCTCTAATCCTAGTACTTTGGGAGGTAGGAGGATCACATTTCCAGCCCAACCTTGCAAATTGAGCAACTTAGTGAGACCCTATCTCAATTTTCTTTTAAAAAAGAAGCTGTAGATGTCGCTAGGTGTGCGTTCAATCCCAAGTATTACCTACACACACACACATAAACAAACACACACACGCATACACAAACACACACACTCACATGCACAAATGAGATAGGAGTTAAATGGATTTTGACTAAATACATTAAAAAAAAAAAAAGAATATGAGGTGGTAAAGAAACAATAGTGGAAACTTGCATACCAGGTGACAAATATGGCAAATGAGAGCTAGCTGAAAGATAGGAGATAAAATACAGAGCTAAAATGAGCACTGAGAGCAAGAAACTAGAACAAATAAGTAAGTGACAAGCAAAAGGAGACAGATATAATTTAGAAGAGTCAAAAAGGGCAAAGAATGAACCACAGCTTTGCAAATCAAAATGGAGGAATCTTGAAACATAACATTGAAAGAAAAGAACACATCACCATCCTCTATATGCAGTATGGTCCCCTTTATATATTCAAAATATACAAAATTAACCATTGATGGTTGGTAGACAGAAGTCACGCATGCATCGGTGACATCACATAGGTAGCTTAAACTTGGTAACATGGTAAGAATATTTATACCACAGAAATCACCAAATCCCACAGGAAAGAGCTTTCTTTACCCACGGTCAGTCATTAATCATTTACCAGCACACCACCATATCTATCCAGTTCTGAATCATCTCCATGAGGGTGTTATAGCAGCTCAATCTCAACATGCCTGAAATCAAACTTATATCTCCCTTCTCTGAGTTTGCACATCTTGTACCCCTTTTCCTCATCAGTGATGTCACCAACTGTCTACTAATATAAACACTCCCGATAATTTAACTCTGCCTCTTCTTCATTTTCATATCTATCTAATTACTACCAAGTGCCCTATATTTCATGTTCAAACTATGTCTCAAATTTGCTCTCCTCTTTTTCTCCTGCTGCTTCTATAGCTGAAATAATCTATAATTTCTACATATGCCTCCTGGGCTTATATTCAAAATATTTAAAAACTAATTAATGTAGGCTTGATGAATCAGAACAGAAGCCAGTTGTAGTGTAAGTCAGGGCCCTGGAGAAAATTTGGTTGCTACATCTAAAGAAGTCCGGGGTTTCTAGGGGTGCACCAGAAAGCCAAGGCTGTTAGGGTGGGGAGCTCTTAGGAGCTCAGGAAAGCAGCTATTTAACAACTGGTAGTATGGTATTTCAATATTTGGTTTAAAATACCAATATGTGGTGGGCAAATATTTGTCAGAAAGCAAGAGAGAGTCAAGAAATCCATGCATGCTTTTTCACTTATAGGCTAGTGTCTGGAAATTGCACATGTCACATCTGACTATATTTCATTGCCCAGAACTTAGTCGGATGGCCCTGTTCACTTCTAAGAAAGGCTAAGGAATTTAGTCTTCACCGGTCAGCAATGTAACCCCAACAAATCTGAGATACATTTTTTACTAAAGAGAAGAAATAAACAGTTGACATAAAATATCAATTGATACCACAAACATGAAACACAAATTTCTCCTTTTTACCATAAGGCACAAAGATAAAAGGATTTATGAGGAAACTATTGACTATTGGTCACAGTGAGGTTTCTGGCTACTCTAGCATTGTAGTCATGTATGGTCTGCTTTACTACACAACTATTATTGCTGCTGCTTATGCTATAAATTCAGGCACATATATGATCACAATATTTCAGTCAACATATAAATCCTGCTATTTTATGGACCAGTAACCTCTAGATCAGCTTGTGCATAATTCTCTTTTTTATAAATGAGAAAATAAATGAAGTCAACTTATGCTTTTTATTTTCCACTCCGATGGTATAAAGCTTAATTCCTACCAATAAACTCCTCTTCTGAAAATATATTTATCATATCCTTTTTAAATTATGTGCATAACGTTAGAACTATCTGTAAGTTTTTAGCTTAAAGACTTAGATGACATAACTTTTGCAACTTGACTACAGTTCAAAAAATGATATTCTAAGCCAGAGCAGGAAAATATTGCCACCAAAGCATGCATTCAATTTGCTGATCACCAATTATATTTTTCAAACAGTGCTTCTCTTGAGCATAATGGCAAAAATCTATCAAAATTTCCATCTGGCCTCGAATTAATAAACATTCACCTGCACTGAACAAGACTGTGGTAGTGCTAAGGTTAGGGAACCAGAATGAGATATGATTATAAATGGTAGCTCTTTGGCTTGAAGCAATAATACATTTTTTTTTGTATGGGAGAAAGAAACTTTTGTTTATTCTTCTAGGAGTTCTCCTTTCTGGACTACTGAGTATAAATTACTTCTAGAGGCCAAACATGTCCCTCAGTAAACATTTGAACATGATTGAGAGCTGATTTGGTGAGCCTTCCCACATTAAAAGCATTCTCCAATGCAAAATTACATTTAAACCGATAGCTTTTCATGACTTTCTGGATAATCTGCATTTGAGAGTTTGCGTGTCAAAGATGGCAGACTGATCTCCCAGTGCAGCTACAATGTTTTCTACACCATATGTGAAAGCAGCTGCTCTACCTACCTAATCACTCTCTTCCAACACCTACTTGCAATGTTGGTGGTCAGCAAATGCTTGTGGAATAGGACAAAAGTTATTAAAATAAGAGATTTTCCAGGCTGCCTCCTATACAGCCTGCTGATGAGCATTCAGCCTTGACTCTCTTAGTCCCTCTGTATCTTCTACCATTAGAAGGGAGCTTTGTGATGCAGAAAAACAGTTAAGAGGGGGAGGACATATATGTGTAGATTAGAAGTCTTGGAGGGAGATGAGAAGTAAGAAACAGAGGAACAGCTTCATAAACGAAGGCAGTGGATGGCACAGGGAATCGGAACTACTTAGGATCCAGTGAGGACTCTAAGAACTAAGATGTGTAGGAAATATAGGAATAAAATAAAAGACTTGAATTGCTCTGAAATTACTTTTGGGTGCTGGAACATTACTTGTTCACTATGATATTACTCTGGCATTAAGTACAGTCCCTGAGCACCTTTAGAGATGAAAGAGAAGGGCCAGCTTTGCCATTGTATTTCTCAAATATTGTCGATTCTGATCTCAGGTTTCATCACTTTTTAAATCATATGTACAGGAGGCAGAGAACTTTGTCTTAGTTCATTATATTGTACATAGAGGTGAAACTCATTATTGACCAGGGTGGCCAAACAAAACGTAAAGAAATCTGGACAAAGAGCTAGAGGAGCCTCTATGTCAATGGGGTAAACCAGCAACAGCACCGGGAGAATTTATCTTCTGTACATAATCTAGTTAAACTTCCAGTATCTTTGTCTTCCCTGAACTGCTTCAAATTCATTCCTTTGCTCTCTTGCTACAACTCTTTTTAGAAGCCAAAATGCTGTTGTAACTTCATTAACATGGAGATAGCAGAGCAAAAAAGAAAAAAGAAAATTCAGTAAGGCTGTGTAGAGGAAAAGCATTCATAATGAACAGAGCTGGGTTCAAACCAAGGCTTGACCATTTATTTCCTTATTTCCTTGGAGAAATTACTTAAATTTAAAAAGCTGCAATTTCCTTGTCTGTGAAGAGTGAATAATGATAGGAACTGTCACACAGGGTTATTCTGAAGATTAATTGAGACAGCGATGAGAAAGCACTCAGTATAACACCAGCGTTAGTCCTTTTATGTTGCTAATAACACAATACCACAGATTTGGTGAGTTCTTGGGAATAGTGGTTTATTTTGGCTCATGGCTGTGGTTCAGGATCTGGGGGCAGTTCTGGTGATAGCCATCTTGCTGAAACAGGGAGTATGTATGTGTATTTCTTTTGGTCTCTCTCCCTCTTCTTAGAAAGCCACCAGTATTCAACCTTGGGGGGAAAAGGGGGCTCCACTTTAATGACCTCATCATTACCTCCTAATCAGGACCTCCTAATTACTCCCAGAGGCCCTGCCTCTCAACAAATTAAGTTTCCATCCTTTCACTTAGGGGACTCACGCAAATCACACTTAAATTATAAAAACACCCAACCTATAGTAAGTCCTAAATGTGTTAGCTATCTTTATGATCATTGGTGTGTGATCACAGCTCACTGTTTCTAAGTTATAATTATAATTGATATTGTCATCCCATACCACCCTCCAACTCTTTTTTCTCTACTCACCTGCCTTCTTTAAATTCTAGAGTTCTCCAGCCCTTGGGCCAGGGACCCATACCAGTCCATGGCCTGTTAGGAACCAGGCTGCATAGCAGGAGGTAAGTAGTGGGCGAGTGAGTGAAACTTCATCTGTGTTTACAGCCCTGTAATGCACTTGAATCATCTCAAAACCACCACCTGCCCTGTCCCTGTCCATGGAAATTTTTCCAGGAAAGTGGTTCCTGCGGCCAAAGAAGTTGTGGACCACTGTCATAACCTGAACATGATAGAAATAGCCCAATGTGTAATACTACATTTCGATATAGCCAGAACCCATCATGACCACATCTGAGGCATTCAAGGAATCCTCCCTTCTGGTATCCATTCTGCCTAGCCAATAGTTTTCATCTATATCTTCCTGATGTCCCTGTCTGGCCTGAATCATAGTTTTTTCCTGACACCAATTAGCCTAACTTCCAAAAGACAGAGCAAGTCTTGAGTTCAATCAAAGAATTTTCTCCCTGCATTCTAACCCAAGGTTTGGAAAAGGGAAAATTAAATTTGAATGTTAGTCTTTAACACGTAGTTTTCCAAAGATTCCTAAGAGAAGGATTACATTTTTAAAAATATTGTAATGGTTAGTGTTATCTAGAGAAACAGAATTTTTTAAAAATGTGTGTGTGTGTGTGTCTGTGTGTGTGCGTGCATGTGTGTGTGTGTGATTATACAAGGAGATTTATTAGGCAGGCTTGTAGGATGAGAGGCAGGAGAGTTTACAGTGGTCATCTGCATGCTACAGACCTGGAGGATCAAGTAGCTGCTCAGTACAAGAAGCTGGAAGACACAGAAAAAGGGATCAAGAATGAAGTGCCACTTCTCAGAAGTTCAAATGACAAATAAATATATGAAAAATGTTCAATATCACTGGTCATTTGAGAAATGCAAATTAAAACAATGCTGAGATTCCATCTCACTCCAAAAAGAATGGGTATTATCAAGAAAACTAATAACAAATCTTGGAGGGGCTGTGGGGAAAAAGGAACCCTTCTCCAGTGTTGGTGGGAGTGTAGACTGGTGCAACCACTGTGCAAATCAGTGTGGAGATTCCTCAAAAAACTAGGATTAGCAGTGCCATTCGATCCAGCTACTCCCCTTCTGGGTATCTTCCCAGAAGAATTAAAAGCATCATACCACAGTGATATATGAGCGCCCATGTATATAGCGGCACAGTTTGTAATAGCTAAATCTTGGAAACAACCCAAATGCCCATTAACCGATGAATAGGTGAAAAAAGATGTGGTTTTTTTAATGTAATCGAGAATTACTCAGCCATAAAAAAGGATAAAACTGAGACATTTATAGCTAAATGGATGGACCTTGAGACCATACTCTTAAATGAAATAAATCGGACACACGCATGTAAATACCACATTATATCTCTGGTGTGAAAAACTGAAAATGTAAATAAGAACAAAAATGTACAATAGATACTGTGAAATAGGAAGAAATTGTTCAAAAGGAAAAGGGAACTAGGGAGGGGGAGGGGGAAAGGGAAAAAGAGAAAAAAAAATGAGAAAAGAAGGATAAAATGAAAACAAAGCTTTCTGAATGGGGAGGGGAAGGGGGTTGGAAGGGAGGGGACAAGAATGAAAAAAAAAAAGAAGAATCAAGATATATCATGTACAGGTACAAATTCCCTATGATGAATGTGATCACTATGTATACCTAAAATGTACAAATAAACTTAAATAAACTAAAAAGAAAAAAAAAAGGAATGAAGTGCCAGTAAGAGATTGAAGGCCTGGAAGCTCCCAGAAGAGTCACTGGTATGAGTCTTCATTGAAAGATTGAAAAATTGGAGTTCGATATCCACAGCAATGACTGTAGCAAAAACCCCACTTGTTCAAGTAGAATGGAGCTTTTCAAACTCAAGCCCACAGTTAAGAGTGGGTCTTCTCCCCTCGGTATGCTGGCCTACAAGTCAATCAACTCTGGGAACACCCTGCAGAATACCAGAGCTGTGTTTGTGTGTCTTACTAACATGCTAGGTGTTTCTTAACATAGTCAAGTTCACATAACACAATTAATGGTCAATAGTCCAAAATAGTTTAATGAAGTAAAATACAGTTTAAAAGATGAATTTTTAGAGAACTTTTAAAACTTTGTTCTGATCCTGAGGAAAATCTAGACAACCTTATTCTCACCGCTGAGAAGAAACCCACAAGTATTAATCAATCTCAAAGCCCTCATAATTGTCCACCCTCAAAGAAATCTTGAGAGAGAGATGGTGTCACCCCCTACCCCTGCATGTCATAGATTAGGAAACTGAAGTGTAAGGCAAGAAGGTGACTAGGCTACCCAACTAGAAAGTATCAGAGCTAGAACAGGGCATGTGACTCTATAGATCATTACAGCACAAAACATAGTTCTCAGTAGCAGATCTAACCCTGTTTTCACCACACCCTTCCACACCTCCTTATCACACTCACTGAAGATGCATGCTAACCCCATAGAGCACTATATACAGAAAGGCACGTTTTATAGGCAGGTACTTCCACATTTGGAGCCACTTACCCTGTAGCATGCCATCAACTCTGTACTGAGTCCATGTGAAAGCCCCATGAAAGCCCTGAGTCATGGTTCAACTCAATTCTATTTACCAACCCCCAGGGACTTTTAAAAATCATTTGCTGGAGTTACAATGATGAGAAAACAAGTTACTCAGAAGGACCTGCTGAGAGGGCAGCTGGGAAGTGTCTTGAGCGATTACAGATCAGCAGCATTTCTTCGTACTTCATCTTTAGACTCACTGCATATTCAAAGTTTAGAGGAGAAAAATCAGTGTGTTCATGGAAAATAACCAATGGGTGAATGAGGATGTCTACGGGTGGCACTGTTTCATGTCTGTCCTATATCCATAGCACCTGTTTCTATGCCAATTGCCAGCAAAGCACTATTCTGCACCAATACCATATAAGAAAAATGAGGGGTTGCATTGTTTACTATACAAGAACTGGAGGAGTTTGTTTTTGCACAATTTTTTAGTAAGCCATCATAACAATTTTGTTTGGCTATATTTTCCCTAACATCATCTCTAGTTTTCAACTGACAATGACGATCTCCAATATATGCAACAGAAATTAGTAACTGCTCGGGAATATGACCAGGCTCCTCTTTCCGGGTGTAGGAAGATGTCGTTCATTACAGAGAGTCCTCATCAGGAAATTTGTTTTGGATAATGAAATATCTGTGGATGTGAAATGTCTCACTTCTGTTCTGCTCAGAGTGTTTTATTGTGCTTTCTCTAATCTTTGGTCCTTTTTTCCACTATCATAGTGATCATAGAACAGTTGTCATAACAGCTCAGCCCCTGGAAATACTGAGCTAATACCTCAATTCCAGCTCCATAGAGATTGGTCTAAAATTCCATCAGACCCACCTTGAGCAAGAAATAAATGCCTAAACTAGTTGGTCCCATTGGAACATGTTGCATCAGCTGGATTTGTTATGGGCTGAGAGGTACAGCAACTGCACTGCAATGGCTTAAATAAAGAAAAGGCCTTTTTGTGTACACATGATAGTAAGGGTAAAGTAGGGCAATCCAGGGATGGCAGGAAGATTCTGAGTGGTCTTCCAACACCCAGTCTTCTGTTTTCCAACTCCACCACCCCAGGTTCTGGCACTATTCTTCATGGGACCAATGGCTCTTTCTCCTACAGCCATGTTCAAGCAGAAAGAAGAGACCAGGCTTTGTGTTTTACTCTGGGAAAGGAAGCTATCAGTAACAGAACAGAAAGCCAAAGATTGATTGGCTTAAGCAACAAAAGTTTATTTCTTATAGTCTAGAGGCTGAGAAGTCCAAGTTCAAGGTGCCAACAGCTCTGGTGTCTGACAAGGACATTTCTTTTTGCTTTGCAGATGGCTGTTTCCTCACTGTTCTTTCACATGGCCAAGAGAAATCCTCTCTCTCTCTCTCTCTCTCTCTCTCTCTCTCTCTGTCTCTGTCTTTCTCTCTCTGTCTCTCTCTGATGTTTCTTTTTCTAAAAGCACTAATCCCACTCCTGAAAGCTCCATCCCATGATCTAATTATCTCCTAAGGCTCACTTTTTAATACCAGCATATAGTAACGTAAGATTTCAACATACAAATATTAGGGGTACACAGGCATCCTCTCTATAATAAAGGCCCTTTTGGAAGAAATTAGACTTAATCTCACTGACTGAAAATGTGCATTGTGGTCAATAAGCTGCAGAGAGTTCTGGAGAGATCTTTTAGCTTCTTGCTTTCTCAAGTAAAGGATGATACAGGAAAGGAAGTTTGGGTGATGCCAATCTGTGGTTTCCCTTATGTGTAATGATGAGGAAAACTGGATCTTTTCAAGATGTGCCTAAAGGCAGATTTTTCAAAGCTAGTAGCTCACAAAACCAAATTTCAAATACAGTGCTAAGGAAGATATATATATATGATAAAATATTATATCATAGGATAGTGGAAGATATATATGTCTTGCACTTTTGTATGACTCACTATGTATCCACTGCTCAGGAACCAGAAACAGCATCACAGAGTGAAGGATTTTGCCAAAAAGATTAAAAAAGGGACTGAGCCCATCCACCAAGCTTCTAATTACTATCCTCACAAGCTGTAGCTTTTACATGCCTGAGCCTTAGACACACACTGTCTAATTTTCATGTAATTTCAAAGCCTGATCAAGTCATGGAAGGAGTGAAGGTTAAGTTTAATTGTCAGCTTGATTAGCTTGGGAGCCATTTGGGGGATTTATAAAGCACACTTCTAGGTATACCTTCATAGGTCATGGAGGCATGACCTCAAGTTCTATATCTTGTCCCTAACCCCTCTTTCTGTGGTACTGTTCCCCTCCTCTGCTTTCTAGACTCCATGAACTAAGCAGCTTTCCTCTGCCAAGCCTTTCTGCCATGATGTTCCTGCCTTGGAGCCAACCAACCATGGATTGAATCCTCTGAAACTGTAAAGCCAATATATTTCTCCTCCTTTAAATTGTGGGTATTGGATAATTTGTTCCACAATGGGAAAGCTGACTAATACAGAGCGGGTGATACATATTCTTTCATTCTGCAAATATTTATTGAGGCCCAACTCTGTAAAAGCAACTTATTGTGCACAATATCTACAATTATGAGAGTGGAGTGCCAATTCTATCTTCCAAAAATGCACAACCTGGAAACAAACCTAGACAATTTAACAAGTATCTACAATGTAATGGCACATGAGCAGTAACAATGATGCCTCTGAAGTACAGTTGCGGTGTCTTTTTTGTTTTTTTTTTTTTTTTGTGTGTGTGTGTGTGGGTACCGGGGGTCGACCTCAGGACCTCATGCACCAGCAGGCACCTGTGCCACTGAGCAATATCACCGGCCCTTTTTTCGTATGTGGGTACCAGGAGTCAAACTCAGGACCTTGCGCTTGCCAGGCAGGCGCTTATGCTGCTGAGCTATCTCACTGGCCCCCAGTTGCAGTTTTGAAGAGCAAATACTCACAGTGGGGTGGCCAGTTAGGATGGGGGAAGACTGTGAAACATGATGTATGAGCTGAGTGTTGAATGACTGAACAAGAGCTTGCCAAGAAAAGGAGTTGGGGAAGAGGTCCATCTAAGCAGAGAAAACAAGTACCCACAGTGTTTATTTCAGAATCACAGAACATAAAGATTATCCAAGCTTTATATATTTCATAACCCCCATGTCATATATTTTTAAAATATTCCAGCAATATCTTGGGTAATTATATATTCCTAAAATCACTACACTTCCCTTCCCCAATAAGTTACACATAAAAACAGGAATAAAGACATTTAGGAAGAAAGAAAAGGTATGTAGATCCTTCACTTGTAAGAGATTTTTAAAAGTCTGTCCTCTCAAATATGCAACAATGATTTGGAAAGCCAAGTATGCTATTACTTGTATATATGACTCCACAAAATAAAGTACAAAAACACACAGATTTTTCCACAGAACCTGAGGAATGTTTTTGTGAAAGCACATGATGAAATTGAAAACAATGAAGTTCGGTACTTCTTATGTGCCTCAATTTAAAAATGTCCCTGAAACAAAAGAACTCATATATGAGATCTCCCTTTTACTCTCTCCTACCTCCCTTTCCATGAGTCTCTGGAATATGAGGAGATGGTGGAGAAATCCTACACAATATAAGACATCAAATTGTCCAGTTACATCTAATTAAATCATAAATGGGTAAAATAGGCAATTTCCCCACTATACCTACAAACGTAAATTCATTTGCACCAAGTATGGTAGTCTTGACCTTTTATGTAAGTGAAAATCTGCAATGAGAAAAATGTCTTGTAAGTTCCAGGAAAACATCACCCATGTTCCCTTGGCCTTCGCACACTGCTGTAACTAAAGCAGTACACGGACCAGCTGCATCACAAAAACTGACTGGCTACCTTGTTGAATAAGTTCATAAATTAGAAGACAGGCTATAGCATTTATGATAAAAATACCATAATGTCATTTATTGCAATGATTTATAATGTTGAGATATCTTACAATTCATCATAAACAAAGAAAATGTAGGTTTATAGAGTAATGGTAACAATAGCACTTATTAATTACCAAGTAGGCATTGTGTCATGTGTTAGGCATATACGAACCCATTCAGTCTTTCCAACAACCCACAGGAATTATTTTTGACCTTGCTATGGGATTCACTAACTCCAAGGACATGTCTGAAAATAAAAGAACTTTAAAAGGAAAATTAGAACTCTGAGTAACAGATATTTGGGTAGTAACTTCCCTGAGACTGAGCTTACATCTTCTATCTCAGACCAGTGAGTCCTCACTATCCTTTGCCATATTCTCCCCAGAACAAAAGCTTTTACGAGTCACCGATTCATGAATGTTCATTCTCATTCATACAACAAATACTTCATTCATTTAACTAATTTCATTTCAAGGATTATTATTGCTTTCATTACATAGATGAGGAAACCATGTTTCAAAGACATTTCTTTCTAATGTTACCCTAGGTGGCAGAATGAGTTTTAGGAAGAACTTAGTGGAAGCCTTATCTTTTCTCCATACCTTACTTTAAAGTGACTATACTTTCTCAAGCCAGGAGTGGTGGCACACAACAGTAATCCCAGCCCTCCAGAGGCTGAGGCAGGAGGATCACTGAGAGTTCAAGGTCAAATTGGGCTATATAGTGAGTTCAAGGCCATCCTGAACTACATAGTGAGACCCTGTCTCAAAAAACTAAAAATAAATAAGTGAATAAAATAAAGTGATTACCCTTTCACTTCAGAAATATGTGGAAGATCATGCTTAGAAATGTGAGATTGCTATTTATAAAAATTTAGGTAAGTTTACAAAAATTTAGGTAAGTTTAGAGATGTGAAACTGAGATTTGTGTATCATAAATCCCTTGAAAATATAAATCATGCTCTCTTTGTCTTTGTATACAACTGAACCTTACATAGGGAAATTTTTAGTTCTAGTCCAATATATGTTAAGCCAGGAGGTCTAAGGAAATTTCTGGAGAGAGAATCATCTGTGATCCTAAAAAATTGTTTGTGCTTGGGTGGAAGGAGGCCCAGAGACCAGAGATGTGCGGAGAACCCCAGGCAAATGAAGGAAAGAAAAGACCACTACAACCAGGATTCACACTAATTCCATACATTAGACTGCATCCCAGCAAGGGGAGAAGAAGTTCCTGAAAGACACACATAATGAAGCAGCCTCACAGATTTCCTTACAAAACAGTGAAAAGCAATGTGGCCCAGGAGGCACCATGACCCCTCGTGCATCATCCACATAAGGAGAGTCACCCTTCCAACCAACAGGAGAAAGAGATGGTCCTGCGCCCTCTCTCTTTTCTAGATGCATTTTTAAATTCTTTTCTCTTTCATAAAAACAAGTGCAGTAGAACAAGAATAAGTGCAAATGGGATAATCATTGTGTTAAAGTGTGTTACCTCTATCTTATTTTTGGATCTTGTTCATTCAATGATTATTCATCAAGTGCTTAGCATGTAGTAGGAATTTTTGTAGTACACATGAGCAAAATACACAGAAACTCTCTGCTGTTGTGAGTCCTATATTATAGTAGGCTTTTATCTTAATAGTATTAGAGGGAATCTGGCTGGGGAAAAGATAATATTGGAATGCTTCATTAGAATTTTTGAAAAGTCAAACAAATTGTCAAATACGAGTTTTCAGCTTGAAATATCATGAACAGGGCTTTTCTTTCTCCCCCCCTAAGCCATACATCAAGCACTGGTTTCATGATATTTTAAGAGAGTAGAAACAATGCACACACCAGCAACGTATATGCTAAAGGCATGCTTTGAATGTCAATAATTTCCATCTTAGGTAAAGGAATGTTGAAAGTTTTCCTGTCAACAAAATGCTGACCCCAGAATTAGGTATAAAATATGTAATCTAAAGTCATTAAATGAGATTTGATGTGTTTAAAAGCAAAAAATGGGGTCAGAAACCCAAGTGGAATGGTAACACCCAATAAAGGAAAAGAGAATACTGAATTACATTGTGTGAAAATAACATTCGGTGCGTTAGATGTCAAGGAAGTTGGTTCACCATTTATCCGTGCTCCCTAACAGCCCCTAGACAAGCAAAACTGGTCAATTGTCCAGACCCCATCAGATTCACATTCTCATTCTAAACAGATACCTCATTATGCAGTGTAATTTAACATTATCAATGAAGGAATTAACTAAATGACTCATGGAATTTGTAATGAGCTTAGGAGATTTCACCTGTAACACCTACCAACAAGAATTCAAGTTGGGGTATATGCTTCCTAATGACCACGTTATTAGTCACAAGGGACACAGGGAGATAATTTCTAAGAAATTGAAGGATAAACTGTACTGTAATGCATTAAGTATGAGCCCAGTGTAACAGCAACACTTGCCGGGAAGTTATTGTCATTTGAATAGAATGAATAGTGGTTTATTCATGTGCAGTAAATCCAGATAAACAGACATGAGATATTTTCTCCAAGATTTTCCTGTACAGTAAGAAAGAGAAGAAATCTAACTTTTACTGAGTGACTCCTATTTTACAGATACATTACCACATTTAATCTTTACAAAAACCATGTGTATGGTATTCTTATACCCACTTTATTGACAAGGAAACTAAGACTCAGAGAGGTAAGTTAACTTAGGTAACTCCTTGATCACAGTCAAAAAAGTAATGAAGCCAAGATATCAAACCAAATCTTACTTCTCTGGGTGCTTATATTTGTGCATAAAACTGCTCAGCACTATCAGCGTTGCCCCCATGGGGAGCAAATATAATCCTTACTTTTGGTGGATTTAGTGTTTGGCTAAGGAGATAGAACACATAGATACACTGTAGAAGCTAATAATAATAATAATAGAACACTTAGCAAAAAATGTAATAATGCCATAATTTATCATATAGTAATTTGTTTCCAAGAAGCATCTGTTGATGAGATTTTTTAATGATCAAAAAGTTTCAAGTAAGAAATATTTTCATGCTTTTGTTTAACATTTGGTATTTGAGAAAGATTGAGAGTAATCTTCACACTTATAAAAATTTAGACTTTACTAAAACATTGTAAATCCTGAAAGCATGGGCCTAGACTATCGGTTCCCACAGAGTGAAGAGGCAGAGGACTCACAAGCCACAGACCTCTCTGTGAAGAGCTATCAAATATTATTCCATAAATCCAAAATATAAAAGTCAAATAGCATGTTCAGTTGGATATATGTGCAAGTATAGACAAGTGATCATCAGGTTTAAGAAAATGTAGAGGGGAAAATTTAACTTTGAGAGTGCTTTTGACTGACATTTCCTTAAAGTGAATTAATAGTGAATAATCTTGATCCATTTTATAGACCTCCCCAGGAGAGCCCTAAGAACATGCAAGGTTGTGGGCCAAGAATTCTGAACCATAAACCTCCAGATTTTGATACTCATCGGAGAGGCTGTCACAATACAGTTGTCATCCATCATCATTGACCAACACCCCCAATGGGATTATACTTTCATTTACAGAACTCAATTTGATGTGTACTGAGTACCCACTAGCCAGCTCACTATCAAGTGCTTTACCTTAGTTTTACAAAACGCTGAAGGATGCACTAACATCTTCATTTTTAAAAGAAGAAAGTGATATACCTAGAGTTGACTGGTGCCAGTCAATAATAATAATGGGTTATTCATGACAATAGCAATTTTGTCGATCTCATAGAATTATGTTACAAGTAAAATTTGATAACACAAAAAAGAACTTTGAGTATTTTAAACTTTCACTAAAGTTTACTGCTCCATCACCATTGTATTATAATTTATCAGCTTCATTATTATCATCTTCAAAGGGTCACTTTTTAAAAGAACCATTGGAGAAATCTGTCATTTGATAACAAATACTAGCATCAAAATGACTTTACTTGACTTTTAAATAATTTCATCAAGACAATTCTAATGATAGAAAAGTGTATCTGAAGCAAGCAAAAACAAAACTGAAGTTTGTGATTTCATTTGGCTGGAAAAAAGAGGACAATAAATCAAGACACAATAACTATTCAGCAATTGACATTTTAGTTATATAGCAGTCACCTTTCTGTCACTGGGACAAATGCATGACACCTGCAATTTACAAAGGAGAAGTATATTTTTGTTTCATTTTGTTTTGTTTTGTTTTGTTTTGTTTTGTTTTGTTTTGTTTTGTGGGTACCGGGGGTTGACCTCAGCACCTCGCGTGCCAGCAGGCACCTGTGCCACTGAGCGTTATCACCGGCCCTTTTTCGTATGTGGGTTCCAGGAGTCGAACTCCGGCCCTCACGCTTGCCAGGCAGGCGTTTGCGTTGCTGAGCCATCTCACCAGCCCCGAAAAATATATTTTTGGTTCACGATTTCAGAGTTTTCAGTCCATATTTGGCTGGCTCCAAGGCAGAAAAATGCTAGAAGAGAATGGTTGAGGAAAGCTGCTCAATTTATGGCATCCAAAAACCAGAGAGCAGAGGAAGTGCCCAAAAAGAGCTAGAGACAAGAAGTAGTCTCCAGTGTCATGTCCCCATGACCCGTCCAGATACATCCAGAAAGGCAGTTTACTAATTCCCTGGGCATCTCTCAAGCTAATCAACTTGACAATCAAAATTAACCATCACAATAAGCATTCTAATAAGAGAGTAGAAATGATGGAAAATGGGGTGAACTAGTTAGCTTTCCTGTTGCTGGGACACAGTGTCCAATGCCTACAACTTAAAAAAGGATAGATTTAATTTAGCTCATGGTTTCAGGGGATTCAATACATGGTTGACTAGCTCCAATGCAAGAGGACCATGATGCAAGGGGATGGCAGAGCAAAGCTGCTTAATTCATGACCCCAGGAAGCAGAGCACAAAAGCAGCACCAGTGAAGAAGTGGCCAACAACTGTAGGTAGTACCCAAGACCGTAACTCATCTAGACATACCCTGAAGTGTACTCACTCAATCCCCCAGGCAGATCCCAAAGCCAATTGAGTTGACTCTCCACCCTAGACACCACATGGAGGAAGAAAAATCATGCTTAACTTGATCACAATTGCACAAGCATTGTCAACATTTGACTGTAGTTCTTCCTAGTTTTTAATATTCATATTCTAAGTTATAGTGAATGCACATATAATTATATATCTTATTTTTGAGTTACAAATATTATATCATCATTTTAGGATGTTATTATATGGTCTTTGTAACCTTTATGTACAGCAGCATGATAGTAGGCCACACTATATTTATTAACAGCATCCTTAATGGTAAATGTTAATTTTTCATAATTACTTATAACACTGTGACTTATCAAAAATACTTTGTAAGTATATGCTATCATTTAGATTTTTAGGAGTCATTAGAAAACTTTGTGGTTCCAGATTTCATTCCAACATATATTTTTTCCAAAAGTATAGATCAGTATATAGTGTAATCAAAACTCATTAGGAATGCTGGTAACACCAATACTTGTTTGCATTATTATATCATTATTTAAACATTTTTAATAATGTCTCTTTTTTCTACAATGTATTTCTTTACTATTAACGAAGTAAATTTTTCCCATATACTAATTTTATATATGCATGATTTTGTGAATTTTTTTCAAGTCTTTTACCTACTATTCTGTCCCATTCTTAGTGTTCTTTTCTTTCTTAATGTTACAAGCTCTTTTTGTAAAGATAAAATTTTCCTGAACACAACATATGGAACCATTTCCCTCAATTTGATGCTTGCCTTTTTGTCTTGATTGCTTTACTTGACTTTAAAAAGGTTTAATTTTATGTTTATGTAAATCTATTCCAATGTGATTTTTTTTCTCTTTTAGTCATATTTCAACTCAGAAATTGAGGACTTCCACAGAAGTTTATAAATAGTCACTCCTTGTTTTCTTTTTTTTTTGTGTGGGTACCGGGGGGTCGACCTCAGGACCTCGTGCGCCAACAGGCACCCGTGCCGCTGAGCGATATCAACGGCCCCTTTTTCGTATGTGGGATCCGGGAGTCGAACTCGGGCCCTTGTGCTTACAAGGCAGGCGCTTACGCCGCTGAGCCATCTCACCGGCCCCTTGTTTTCTTAAAGTTTTAATGAAGTTAAATGTTAAAATCTAACTTGATAAAATACACTTCCTAGTTCTGTGATATTTATCTCCAGCTCTTACCACTTAATTTACTTCAATCTCTCTGCTTTAGGCTCCTCCCCACAAGTTTCTTTATAGTTTTCTTGCTCCGCCCAGTTCTTGAATGTTGGTGTTTCTTATCTCCTTCCTCTACTTAATACTGCCCTGTGCACTCTTAGCTATGCAAGTACATGCAATTACCCCTAGTGAAGCTTTGACTTCCACATCTGTAGCTCCAGATCCTACTACCTAAGTCAGAAACCCAAAAATCCCCCTTGATAATCAGATTCTGCCTCCTAGTTCAGCTCCCCTCCCTCTGCCCTCCTCACCATCCCCACTGCCATGCTCCTGTGCTGGTCTTCTTCAGACAGCTCCAAATGCCTTCACACATTCTTCCTGCCTCCAATCCCATCTCCTCTAACACCTTCTCATAACTCCAGGTGATTTTATCATCATCACAACCCATCCTGTAATTTCACTGTCCAAAACTGTCTATACATTGACAGACCAATAATCAATTACAGACCAAGAGTTATAAAAAAAGTTCTGCAGGGAGATCCAGAAAGTTAGACAGATGTTTAACTAAGACTGTGGAGAAAACAAGTTGTAGGGTTGATGGTTACTGGGGATAAAAAGAAGCCAGGAGGAGGTAACAAAAGCAATTCTTCACAGAGAAAGCTGTAAGGATAGATAATAATACTTAACATGATTCAAAGACCATAGCCTGGGCAGATTTTACCCCTAGTAGCCTACTCAGCCTTTAACAACCATCTAAGTAGATACTATTATTAGTCCTATCTAATAGATGAGCAGCTATGACTTTAGTCACATGGCAAGAGGGTAGAAAAGCCAGATATTCTTTTCCCAAAGTACCTGTTCTTGGCCACAATGCAAACTGGTTCTTATGGAGGCAGAAGAGAGGGATGGAAGAGAGAGGAAGAGAAGATTGAGAGAGAGATGACAGTAGCTATCCAGTTACATAGACCAGAGCTTGCCGGTCAGGCTCCTAGGATATAACCCTACACTAACATATTACCTTTGGAGTAATGTTTAAAATTTGCCTGACTCGATTTCAGCATTTGTAAAATGAATTATCACTTTGTACCAGTCAAAAATCACTTTGTATCTTTACAGTAGCACAGCATTACTAGAATGTACGATCAGATCAATTAGCCTGGCTCTCAAAGGATGAGAGAAACTTGTCATTTTACAAACATTTAATATATCGTTCTTTCTTGGAGTGGAAGAAGCTTAATTTCAGGAGCTCTGTACTTTTAAGAATCTGGGCACTGAGTCTGCTCTTCTTCTTCCTCCAACTTAAGAATATCTCAGAGTTTATGAACTAAGTTGACAAATGTTCTATCCTACTTAAAAAGAAGCAGCTTTGGTAAGTGTAGCTCAGCTCCTAAAAGCAACTCAAAGAAAAGGTATTTCTAATTGCATCTTTGCCTGCTGCCTGCATTCATCCCAGCAAGGCTTGGATCAGAAACTTTCTTGGAAACAAACACAGCCCATGAATTATTACAGGGGTGAAATGTAAAGGACCTCTGCCTCCAAGGGCATCTGTTTAATCCAATTTGCCTCCCATGCCTTAAACTTGCTTCTTTTAGCTGAAAGAAAATCTGTTGAGGAACTTGGACTTGATGAAAGAGTTAATCTAAAAGACATGGAGATTTTCTTTCTTTCTTTAGGAAAGTACCTTTTAACTAAATTGACACACAGGTACCAACACTGTTTCTATAGCAATTGTTATTAACCAGGGTCTCTTAAATGCAAAAAATAAAAAGCCTAGATCATCAGTCACAGGAAGAATTGAAAATTCTCCTGTTATATGTGTAGCCATATTCTTTTCTGGTTCCCTTGCCCTAGTAACTTAAAATTATCACTCAGTGACTCAGGGCTTCTCCTTCTAAATTCATTTGCTGGAAAGAACTGCAATATATGCTGTGGCTCAGGATAATATATCAACATTTGGGAAAAAGAAAATTACAAATGTGGCAATTCTCCCTCCTCCTTTGGGAATCATGTGCAGGTCTATTGAAAGTTAATATAGCCCACCCCCATATCATATTAAGTCTTTTGTTTTCCATTGATTGCTATATACAAAAGAAGCAAATGCAATGTGCGGAAAGGTAGTGTCAACAATCTCAAAAGAGGGCTGGTGAGATGGCTCAGCGGCTTAAGCGCCTGCCCGGCAAGCGCGAGGGCCCGAGTTCGACTCCCGGATCCCACATACGAAAAAGGGGCCGGTGATATCGCTCAGCGGCACGGGCGCCTCCTGGCGCGCGAGGTCCTGAGGTCGACCCCCCGGTACCCACCAAAAAAAAAAAAAAAAAAAAAAAAAAAACAATCTCAAAAGAAAACATCATAGAATAAATTGAATGACAGTTGAAAATGTGATCTATTATGTAATGGATCAATATGAATTATAAAAGTAAAATAAATCTGAGCATTTCACAAGAAGTTAAAAACATTAGGAGATAGAAACATAATTTGTCATCCTAAAATCATTATGCAACTTAGTTCTCAAGGCTAAATGAAAATGTAACTAGCAAATACTAGTGATATTAGCCTGTCTTTCAGGATGAAATGATATTAAAATAGAAAGAGGAAATAAACCTTTGAAAATCTGTTTATCATTACCTACATTCGAAATCACTTTAAATAAACTACCAAATACACTCCATCCCAAAGCCCCTACCTTGAGGCCAGGAAGGCAGAAAAGTGTCTTTTTAAGATTATAATTGATTGCTGATGTTTGCCTACATGGTTGAGTTGAAATTAGAAAAAAAATGGAATTCTACAGCTGGCCTGAGCAGGAAAGACTGCTACGATTGACTCATGATGTCTGCCATGGATATTTTGGGTTGGAGAAGGAGAAAACATATTCTTAAAGCTCAATGCATGTTTTCAAGACATGAATGAAATGTATGAACATTCTTGTACATGTCTCTTAGTATATGTTGGTAAACAATTGATGGGTTGTAGATAATGCAAAATTCAAACCACTGATTTCCACTTTAAAAAGTATTTGCTTTGGGAAAAAAAGGATATTTGAATTCCTCAAATTTTATAGTTAGATTGAAGCTATATAGTCCTCAGAATAGAAAGATAAAGACTGCTTCCAAAGTTCTGTTCAAGAAGACCTCTGGCTCATTGACTGGGTGGATAGAACGGTTAGTTTGTTCTCTATCTGGGCATAAAATGGCTAGTTTGGTGAACAACATATTTTTAGATATGTCAGTGATGATCTTTAGCTAGGTCTGTACAAAGCAAATGAGTAAGAAAAACTATCATTTTTTTTACCAGAAATGTATTAATAATAGAAAATTCGGCAGATTGTGTGTTAAGTGAATTTCCTTTCTATATTTTATCTTTACAAATATCAACTTGTGTGTATTTTAGCTGAATTGGGACTTTTAAATCTCCTTTTACACTGTACTAGATGGTCTTCCGATAGCCTCTGCTGACCCAGTTCCGCTCCCTCTCTTCTTCTTGCTCTTGGTTCTCAGAATAACTCTAGAATGTGCAAGAAGTACAATAGCTTGAGATAGAGAGGAGCTGCTGGAAACATTCCCAGCCTCACTCCTGTCCCTCCTAGGGAATGTAACATCCTGAGCTAGGGAGAAACTACCCTGCCTGGAATAGCCTGAGTTTCTTTCCCCTCCCCAGAAGCAGAATGTCCCCCAAAGTTTCACTTAGTGGTCATGTAGGCCTGTGATGTACAACACATACAAGGACACACCCTTTGGGGCCCTCACCTATAATGCAAATGAAGCACAGAGTCCAGATCCCATACACCTTAGGCAGCTTTCTCTAGCCCTGGAAGACTGGCTCACAATGGATCTTCAGCTTTTTCTGTCCCTTAATGCCTACTGGTGAGTAATAGATCTGCTTCATGTTACTTGTTGCATGTGAGTGTATGTCTTCTCACCAGACTCAGGCAATGGGAAAACTGCAGCCCAGGATGCAGTGGGTGGAAATGTTCAGACTCCTATTCTTGGTTGTTAGCATAGAGATGATCTTAGCTATCTACGACACAGTGGGAGTCCTCCCTTGGAATTGGTTCTTAGCACACCTGCTTCACACATTGAAACAAAAATAAAAGCAAAATTTTCTAACCCCCTCCATGTGTGCAGCACTTTATAAGTTGCTTTTTTGGGGTTGGCTTGACTTTTAGAATATTATAACATAGGATGTAAAATATAATGAAGTCAACCTGAAGTGTATTCCTTTCCCAAATACATTAATTGATTCCTACATCTTAAAATAAGTTCTGGGTTTTTGTAATAAGACTTATTATTCTCTACCTTAAAGGAATTTTTAAAACTCTGTTGTCTCACTGAATTTATTTGATTTCATTTTTATCTTTAGTGCAATTCAACGTTACGTTAGAACTTGATTTTTGTGAAATAGTCCAGAATTCATCTCTCATAAAAGTTTCTATTTTTAGTTGTGTATTATAAATATAATGACTATTTTTACTAAAATTACTAAACACAGCATGTAAATATTTTAGTTTACAGAAATAACAAAACTTTGCTAAGAATTCATACTTAAAAAGTGATATCAGGGCTGGTGAGATGGCTCAGCGGCATAAGCGCCTGCCTGGCAAGTGCGAGGGCCCGAGTTTGACTCCCGGAACCCACATACAAGAAAAAGGCCGGTGATATCACTCAGCGGCACGGATGCCTGCTGGTGCGTGAGGTCCTGAGGTCGACCCTCAGTACCCACAAAAAAAAAAAAGTGATATCAGAGTGAGAGTTACTGATCAAAATTCTGTTTCCAAAAAATCTGCAAATTTTGCTGACATTTATTGTATCATATTCCCTTGATGTTCAACTAGTAATGCATTTTGTTCTAGGTTACATTCGATTTGCTTTAAATGGCATCATTTGGTTTCATCTTGCTTTAATCCAGCATCAACTACTTGTATATCCCTGCAACTCTTTACACTCTTAGTGTTTGTGAGTGTGCCTGCTTGTGTATGTTAATGGATATAAAGCATCTCTTTCTTATTTCAAGTTATTGTTGGAGACAGTGTTATTAAACACATATCCAAGGAGCTAACAAGACCCAAAATCTGGAAGCAGGGCCACATAAAGGCTGTGGTAAGGCAGGTCCTTCATCTCAAGCTCTCCAATACCCACCTCCCACTTGTCAGTTGTTACACATCTGCCCTTTCCTTTAATGCTACCTTTGCATGGGGCAATCTGACACCCATTGTTTTGAAGCTGTGCTTCAATCTGTTGTTGGTTTCATGCAATTGCATGAGCAGGCTCTATTGAAGTATTTCAGTCAGTTATTCAAGTGCCTTTTTCTCATATAGCTATTAGGCACTGCCCCAATTCCACTAACCATACAATACCTTCTCCTTTACTATAGAGAAAGAAAAAAAATGTGAAGAAATCCCAAGTACACCCAAAGTATAGAACAATTCAATTTTTTGTTCAATAGTTTTGATCCTGATTCAAATGACTCTCCACTCTGGAGCCAGTGATAAATGATATAAGATGCCCGTGTGGATTATGGTCATTTATCATCCATTAAGTAAGCTTCTATTGAAAGTATTACCATGAAAAGTCTCAGTAACAAGGAGAACGTGCAATTCTTGCTCCCAGCTTCCCTCTGTAAGCTTACCCAGGGCCCTGTGCTGTGATTCTGAGCCATAGGTTTGCTTACCAATTAGCAACGCAAACCGCACTCTAAAATGTGTAAATGATCCTCAAGCTGGGTGGAATGCCCAGGAATAAAGCTTCTCTGACCTGTTACAACTTATGGTACCACTGTGAACCCTTCCCTTCAATTATTTAGGCTTCCCCTGTATGCAGACTGGGTTCCTGCTGACAGTAATGCAGAGCTCACTCATTAATCATTTTCCTGTCATTGTACTCTGGCAGGGGGGAAGGGAGGAATGCTTGCTGCCAAAAATAGAATGCCTTCTTTCTCGATAAATAGGACAAAACTCCTTAACGGACATGTTATTTCGTCATGAGCAATTCCTTCTGCAATTGTCATGAAAAGAAGCATAAGGTATCATGCCATATATCTATAATAATGATGATATAAATAGATACCAAATTAAAATAAGTGCCTTAAAATAATTATTCAAACACAAATCCTCAGTTAGATAATTTCAGTCATAGTTCATTGAATTACCTAAGCGATGCTTAGTGTTCATTTTATGTGAAGAGTGACATTTGAGTTTTTATTATTTGTATACATGAAAAAGACTAATAGACAAATAAACTCATTCGTGTGTGTGTGTTTGTGTGTGTTTCTGTGTGTGTGTGTGTGTGTGTGTGTGTGTGTGTGTACAAAAAGTATTTCCCAGGGCCGGTGAGATGGCTCAGCGGCGTAAGCACCTGCCTGGCAAGCGCGAGGGTCCAAGTTCGACTCCCGGAACCCACATACGAAAAAGGGGCCGGTGATATCGCTCAGCGGCACGGGTGCCTGCTGGCGCGTGAGGTCCTGGGTGTGGGTACCCCCGGTACCCACAAAAAAAAAAAAAGTATTTCCCAGAATATGCTTGGAAATGCTATCTGGCTGAACCAGGTTTCAAAGGTTTCTAGAAGATTGTCTCTGCACACAAATCCAAGATGTCACGAAGTGTTTTGTTGTTGTTTTTGAACTAGAAGCATTGTTGAGGAGTATCTAGTCTCATGTCTTCATGACATAAATGAGGAAGTTGAAGCTCAAAAATGTTTTATGCAGGAGACCAAAGATCCCTTCTGACCCGAGCTCCAAGTGTGGGCTGTTTCACTGTCTTAGGCCTTTGTGTCAGTTCATCCAGGTCCCCGTGCTGGCTGAATGTGCCCCTGGGCTTCAGAAGGAAGTGGAGTAGTGTTTCCTGGTCGTGCTTCTACACCCTGCTTTACTGCACCAAGGTTTAACAAAGCAAAGCTACCCACATTTTCAGTTGTGGAGGCAAAATATTAAAAGTTCAGTTGTTTATTCAGATGACTGAGGTAGAAAGAGGCTGGGAAGGGATTGGTGCTTAGGCTGCCTAACATGTTACTAAGTGCCTGATATTGAGCTCTATTTCTCTTTTTCTTTTTTTTTTTTTTTAATGTTAGTACCGGGAGTCGAACTCAGGACCTTGCACTTGCCAGGCAAGCGCTTATGCTGCTGAGCTATCTCACTGGCCCCTCCATTTCTCTTCTTTTATTCAGGTAGAAAATATATTTTTTTCTTTTTTATTATATGTAAAAAAGACTGGGTCTGCCTTCTTACAGGTGTCAGAGGAAGACTGAAGGTAAACAAGATAGCCGAGTATGAACCCCCACTTGGAGTATTCTCCCAGGTATCCTGCTACTGTCCCTCGAAGTCTCTGAAAGTCCTTCTATGGCTGAGTGCTCGGAAGATGGATAGCTCTGGAAGCATCCCAGTTAATTAAGTTTTGCCAAGCACCATCTCTTATTTCTACAAAATAACCCAATGAAAGCAAGAAACACTTATGGTTTCCAACATATTGGCCCATGGGTGGAAATCATTGGGGTTTGAATTTAGCTGATATATGCAAAGTGAGAGTGTGTTGAGGGAGGCGGGCCCCTGACCACTGCATCACACAGAGAAGTTACAGGGGAAACATTAGACAATCGCCTGCTCTTTTCAAGGCACCACCTCTGTTGCAAGTTATTTTATTCTGGCTTCTTTCTTTCACCCATCCTTCCTTCCATATATTGTCTGCTATGGCTGTTCTTTTCCTGTACCCAGCACTATATTTTGCAAGATAGGGCAGACAAAATCTATGTGTTCTGTAAATTTGCCTATCATGTTGCCTAAATGAATAACTTCCCACTGATTAAACAAACCACAGATTGACAAAATAGGGATGTAGGATCCATGGATCTGGGTTTAAGTCTTGGTTCTGCACAAAATCAGTTGAGCTACATCAGGTAGGTCACTTAACCTCTCTGAGCTTATTCCTTCACCTGTGAAAATGACATAGCCAACCTGAATTATTGCAAGATACAAAAAGGAGATTCAAGTGAAAGTTCTTAGTAAACTGGAAATTTCCATATAACTATTCACATTAACATTGTCAGATTTTAATTAGTTTCCAACTTTGTTTCACATGACAAGGTAAAATCAGTGACCATTCCTCTAACTTGTAACTATAATATTTGCACATTCAAATTTCTGTTATAACTTGAGATAGAAAATTCTTACCAAAGTAACTTAAAAAATGATTTTTGTGCTTCACACTGGGACTAAATGTTCATAAAGTAAATCACTGCAGCATGCAACTCAATTCACATCTTTGCTGATCAGTTTGACAAAGAGCTACATTAGTGTGGAACAAAGATCTGTTTGCAGAATGGAAGTGAAAATTAGAGGAAAATGGGCCCAAGTGTAAATTATGTTTATAAAGTTTATCTGCCATCAAACTCTATCTAAACTTCAACTAAAATTTACAGCACTCTAGGTCTAGCTCATCAGTGCTCTGAGCCACACTGGGTATTCTTATCTTTGTGTGCCTTATCTGATTGACCAGAGAGCAGAAAGAGAAATGATGTCCTGCTTCCTGCTGTCGTATCTGTCTGAACTAAAAGTGTCTAGCCCAGGGCTGTCACAGAAGTGAGCCCAGACATTTGTCAAAAACACTGAAGTGCATTTACTGTGGAAAGCTGTCCTGAAGAGTTTCTCCTGAAATCATCTTCAAGGAGTAATAATCTCTCCATAAAAAAAAATTTTGAAATGGCAGGCCTATCAACAAAAGTAAATGGCAGCACACAGTTCAAAAGGAATAACAGGTGCAAAGTCAAACATCATGAAATACAGATTACGAATTCAGACATAATAGCAGCATTTGAAAAGGTAGGCTAAGGGAAGTGGTAAAGGTGAAGGTGAAGTGTGTGAAGAGGGAAAAAAAGCACCTAGAATATTGTTCATGTTAAACAAATCTCACAAAATATCTTTTATACCTTTCAATGATTCCTTCCCACCCTCACAGTTCAAGTTCAAAGTCTCACACAAAGCATCTTCATGGAACATTTACTGTAGACCAGGCTGTGGGGAGAATGTTTGGAGCATTCAGTTTCTGTGACTGCCCCCTTGCACCTTTCCCACACCCTCCCCTATGTACAAACGCATCCACATAAATCCCACAACAATCCACTGATCATTTTTTCTTTATTTTTCTTTTTTATTAGTATATGTTTGCAGTACATAATGATTGCATTCATTATGGGGCATTGGTACATGTACATAACACATCTACCCTCCTTCCCCTACCTAATCTTTCCTCCACTAATCTTTCTGTTTCTTCCCCTTTGCTCATCTAAGAATGGCCTTCTTCCTTTGAAATCCTTCTCACCTTTCTGGGCTTTCACAAAGGCACTGATTTACAGAGCTTTCGCTAATCCACAAGGCAAGCCCCAAGGTTCTTTATCTCTCTATGATCGATTAATTGATAATTAATTAATATAAAAAAGTAAAAGAATTCATTGGGAAGCATACCATAAATGGAAGAATGGTAAGTTTTGGAGACACGCAGAGAACCCACATTAAGTTGTTCACCTGCATAAAACTACCTTCTTTCTCCTCAAATGCTATAGTTTGGATCTTTTTTTTTTTTTTTTTTTTTTTTTTTTTTTTTTTTTTTTAATTTTAAAGAGAAGAAAAAACAAAACAAATCAAAAGAAGAACAAATTTTCAAACAAACATAATAGGAGGGTAACAATGGTTAATACATTACGTATTACTATCTTTAAGTTAGTTATTCAGGACACCAGACATTAGCATTCAATTGTCCAAACATTATTGGCACAAACCTTACTCTTCAATGAACTAAGTAAAAATAGTAGTGTATCTATCTTAACCATCTTATATATATATATATACAATTTTTTTCCCTTTCCCTTCTTTCTTTTCCCTATTCCAGTCTCTCTTTCCTTTTGACCAGTTTCTTTTTGATTCACCATGTCTATTGTACATTTTGGATCTTATTTACTCTTTCAGTTTCTCATACCAGAGAGATAATACGATGCTTACACATGTGCTTCTGGTTTATTTCATTTATGAGTATTTTCTCGAGTTGCATCCATTTACCTATAAAAGTCTCCAGTTTATCCTTCTTTATGGCTGAATAGTACTCCATTGTATAAAAATACCACATCTTTCTTATCCATTCCTCAGTTGATGGGCATTTGGGTTGTTTCCAAGATCTGGCTATTACAAATTGTGCTGCTATAAACATGGGTGCACATATATCGCTGTGGTACGATGTTTTTAATTCTTCTGGGAAGATGCCCAGAAGGGGAATAGCTGGGTCAAATGGGACCTCCAACCCTAGTTTTCTGAGGAATCTCCACACTGACTTCCACAGTGGCTGTACCAGTCGACACTCCCACCAACAGTGAAGAAGGGTTCCTTTTTCCCCACAGCCCCTCCAGCATTTGTTATTAGTTGATTTCTTAATAGTAGCCATTCTTTCTGGGGTGAGATGGTATCTCAGTGTTGTTTTAATTTGCATCTCTCGAATGACTAGTGATGTTGCACATTTTTTTGTATATTTATTTGCCATTAGTATTTCTCCATCTGAGAAATGTGTATTCATCTCAGATGCCCATTTTTGGAGTGGGTCTTTAAATTTGGGAGGTCTGATTTTTTTGAGTTCTTTATATGTTCTCGATAGTAATCCTTTGTCTGAGGAACAGCTGGCAAACATTTTTTCCCACATTGTGGGTTGTCTCTTCACTCTGTTGGTGGTTTCTCTTGCTGTGCAAAAGCTTTTTAATAAGATGAGATCCCAGTTATTGATTCTTTGGGATAGTTCCCGTGCGGTTGAGTTTTTATTCATAAAGTCTTTGCCTACACCAATGTCTCCAAGGGTTTTACCTATCCTACCTTCCAGCAGATTTAATGTTTCTGTTTTAATATTTAGATCTCTGATCCATTTTGAATTTAGTTTAGTGCATGGTGAAAGATATGGATCTAGTTTTAATCTTCGGCATGTGTAGAGCCAGTTTTTCCAGCACCATTTATTAAAGAGGCTATCTTTCTTCCAGCGAATGTGTTTGGCACCTTTGTCAAAGATAAGGTGGCTTATATAGTTTGGATCTTGAACGTCTCTGAAAGGCCCATGTGTTAAAGGCTTGGTCACCAGCTTGTGGGGCTACTGGGAGGTGGTGGAACATTTTTCTTTTTTTTTCTTTTTTTTTTTTTTTATTTTAAAGAGAAGAAAAAACAAAACAAATCAAAAGAAGAACAAATTTTCAAACCAACATAATAGGAGGGTAACAATGGTTAATACATTACGTATTACTATTTTTAAGTTAGTTATTCAGGACACCAGACATTAGCATTCAATTGTCCAAACATTATTGGCACAAACCTTACTCTTCAATGAACTAAGTAAAAATGGTAGTGTATCTATCTTAACCATCCTATATATATATATATATATATATATATATATATATATATATATACAATTTTTTTTCCCTTTCCCTTCTTTCTTTTCCCTATTCCAGTCTCTCTTTCCTTTTGACCAGTTTCTTTTTGATTCACCATGTCTATTGTACATTTTGGATCTTATTTACTCTTTCAGTTTCTCATACCAGAGAGATAATACGATGCTTACACATGTGCTTCTGGTTTATTTCATTTATGAGTATTTTCTCGAGTTGCATCCATTTACCTATAAAAGTCTCCAGTTTATCCTTCTTTATGGCTGAATAGTACTCCATTGTATAAAAATACCACATCTTTCTTATCCATTCCTCAGTTCATGGGCATTTGGGTTGTTTCCAAGATCTGGCTATTACAAATTGTGCTGCTATAAACATGGGTGCACATATATCGCTGTGGTACGATGTTTTTAATTCTTCTGGGAAGATGCCCAGAAGGGGAATAGCTGGGTCAAATGGGACCTCCAACCCTAGTTTTCTGAGGAATCTCCACACTGACTTCCACAGTGGCTGTACCAGTCGACACTCCCACCAACAGTGAAGAAGGGTTCCTTTTTCCCCACAGCCCCTCCAGCATTTGTTATTAGTTGATTTCTTAATAGTAGCCATTCTTTCTGGGGTGAGATGGTATCTCAGTGTTGTTTTAATTTGCATCTCTCGAATGACTAGTGATGTTGCACATTTTTTTGTATATTTGTTTGCCATTAGTATTTCTTCATCTGAGAAATGTGTATTCATCTCAGATGCCCATTTTTGGAGTGGGTCTTTAAATTTGGGAGGTCTGATTTTTTTGAGTTCTTTATATGTTCTCGATAGTAATCCTTTGTCTGAGGAACAGCTGGCAAACATTTTTTCCCACATTGTGGGTTGTCTCTTCACTCTGTTGGTGGTTTCTCTTGCTGTGCAAAAGCTTTTTAATAAGATGAGATCCCAGTTATTGATTCTTTGGGATAGTTCCCGTGCGGTTGAGTTTTTATTCATAAAGTCTTTGCCTACACCAATGTCTCCAAGGGTTTTACCTATCCTACCTTCCAGCAGATTTAATGTTTCTGTTTTAATATTTAGATCTCTGATCCATTTTGAATTTAGTTTAGTGCATGGTGAAAGATATGGATTTAGTTTTAATCTTCGGCATGTGTAGAGCCAGTTTTTCCAGCACCATTTATTAAAGAGGCTATCTTTCTTCCAGCGAATGTGTTTGGCACCTTTGTCAAAGATAAGGTGGCTTAGTATGTCTGGGGTTGTTTCAGCATCTTCTAATCTGTTCCATTGATCTTCAGGTCTGTTTTTTTTTTTTGCCAGTACCACACTGTTTTTATCACAGTAGCTTTATAGTATAATTTCAAGTCAGGGATTGTGATGCCCCCTGCCTTGCCTTTGTTGCCCAGAATTGCCTTTGCTATTCTAGGTCTCTTCTGATTCCAAATGAATTTTAGGATTGTTTTCTCTAATTCTGTGAGATATGCTGTTGGAATTTTGATTGGAATTGCATTAAATATGTATAACAATTTTGGAAGTATGGCCATTTTCACTATATTGGTTCTTCCTATCCGGGAGCAAGGGATATCTTTCCATTTTCTGATATCCTCTTCAATCTCCTTTTTCAGAGTACTGTAGTTTTCAGTATAGAGGTCTTTTACATTCTTCGTGAGGTTGATTCCTAGGTATTTCATTTTTTTGGATGTTATTGTGAAAGGTATTGTTTCCCTAATTTCTCTTTCAGTAAGTTTGTTATTTGTGTACAGGAAGGCTATTGACTTTTGAGTATTGACTTTGTATCCAGCTACACTACTGAATTTGCTTATTAAATCTAGCAGTTTTTTAGTGGAGTTTTTGGGGTCTTCTGTGTAGAGTATCATGTCATCTGCAAATAATGATAATTTAACTTCTTCCTTTCCAATCATTATTCCTTTTATTTCTTTCTCTTGTCTAATCGCTCTGGCTAAAGTTTCCAGAACTATGTTGAATAAGAGTGGGGACAGTGGACATCCTTGTCTTGTTCCTGATTTTAGAGGGAAGGCTTTCAGTTTTTGGCCATTTAGTATAATATTGGCTGTTGGTTTGTCATAGATAGCTTTTACCAGATTGAGATAAAGACCCTCTATTCCAATTTTCTGTAGGGTTTTTATCATGAAAAGGTGCTGGACTTTGTCAAAAGCTTTTTCTGCATCTATTGAGATGATCATGTGATTTTTGTCTTTGGTTCTGTTAATATGCTGTATTACATTTATTGATTTACGTATGTTGAACCATCCCTGCATCCCTGGGATGAATCCAACTTGGTCATGGTGTATAATCTTCTTGATGATTTGTTGGATTCTGTTTGCCAGTATCTTATTAAGGATTTTTGCATCTATGTTCATTAGGGAGATTGGCCTGTAGTTCTCTTTCTTAGTTGGGTCCTTCTCTGGTTTTGGTATCAGGGTAATGCTTGCTTCCAGGAATGAATTTGGGAGTATTGCTTCCCTTTCAATTTCATTGAAAAGTTTGAGAAGTAGGGGCGTTAGGTCTTCTCTAAATTTCTTGTAGAATTCGGCAGTGAATCCATCAGGGCCTGGGCTTTTCTTTGTTGGGAGGTTTTTAATTACATCTTCAATTTCATTGGCTGATATTGGTTTATTTAGGATTTTTAAATCTTGATTCAGCTTTGGTAATTCATACGAATCTAGGAATCTGTCCATTTCTTCTGCATTTTCCATCTTAGTAGAATATAAATTTTCAAAATAGGTATAGATGATCTTCTGGATTTCTGCAGGGTCCGTCGTGATATCACCCTTTTCATTTTCAATTGCATGGATTTGAGTCTTTTCTTTTCTTTTTTTAATAAGGTTGGATAAGGGTTTGTCAATCTTATTTATTCTTTCAAAGAACCAACTTTTTGCTTCATTGATTCTTTGTATTGTTTTTTTATTCTCCAATACGTTAATTTCTGCTCTGATCTTTATAATTTCCTCCCTTGTACGGGCTTTTGGCTTAACCTGCTCTTCTTTTTCTAGAAGCTCGAGGTTCACCCTTAAGTTGTTTATTTGCGCTTGCTCTATTTTCCTGATATAAGTGTTTAATGCTATAAATTTCCCTCTTAGGACTGCTTTCATTGTATCCCATAAGTTCCGGTATGTTGTACTGTCATTATCATTCAGTTGTAGAAAGTGACTAATTTCTTCTTTAATTTCATCTGTGACCCATTGGTTGTTCAGGAGGATGCTGTTTAATTTCCATGTGTTTAGGGAGTTTTTGTGGGATCTTTTGCCATTGATTTCCAATTTCATTGCACTATGGTCTGATACTATGCATGGGATAATTTCAATTCCTTTGCATTTACTTAAGCAGGTTTTATGAGCTAGTATGTGGTCTATTTTGGAGAACATCCCATGTGCAGCTGAGAAAAATGTGTATTCTGATGTTGTGGGATGGAACACTCTGTAGACATCTACTAAGTCCATTTGTTCAAAAGTTTGGTTCAGTTCTACTATTTCATTATTGATTTTCTGTCCAGTTGATCTATCTTTTTGTGACAGTGGAGTATTGAGATCTCCCAATATAATTGTATTAGTGCTTATTTGATTTTTCATGTCCTTTAGTACTTGTTTTATATAGCTGGGTGCATTGGTATTTGACGCATATATATTTATGATCGTTATCTCTTCCTCTTGGATTGTTCCCTTTACAAGGATGTAATGACCGTCTTTATCTCTCTGAATCCTTCTTGGCATGAAGTTCACTTTGTCTGCAAAAAGAATAGCTACCCCTGCTTTTTTCTGGGTTCCTGTGGCATGGAGTATTGTTTTCCATCCTTTGACTTTCAGTCTATGAATTTCTTTCTGAATTAAATGTGTTTCTTGTATACAGCATATTGTTGGATCTTGCTTCTTGATCCATTTCGCCAGTCTGTGCCTTTTGATTGGTGAATTGAGACTGTTAACATTGATGGTTAAAACTGATATGTATTGACTTGTCATGATATTTTCCTGTTGTTGGTTCCCACTCTTTGTTTTTCCGCTTTCCGGCTATTTAATTATTTGCCCTGCCTGGTGGATTCCTTCTGTTGGGGTTCCTATCTCTTTCTAGAATGTCCTTCAGAACGTTTTGGAGTGCTGGTTTGGTGGTCATAAATTTTCTCAGATGTTCTTTGTCATGAAAGTATTTTATTTCTCCATCAATTTTGAAAGATAGTTTTGCAGGGTACATCAATCTGGGCTGAAAATTATTTTCCTTTAGAGCTTGCAATACATCATTCCAAGCTCTTCTTGAATTGAGGGTTTGTGCTGAAAAGTCAGCTGTGAATCTGATGGGTTTTCCTTCATAGGTGATTTGTCTCTTCTCCCTAACAGCTTTTAAGATTCTGCCCTTCTGTTGAATTTCTGGGATCTTGACTATAATATGTCTGGCTGAAGTTTTTTTTTGATCATGTCTAGTTGGTGTTCTAAAAACTTCACTTATAGGGGTGTCAAATTCCTTTTCTCTTCCAGGAAAGTTCTCCCTGATTATGTCTTTGAACAAGGTTTTAATGTCATTGATGCTATCTCCTGCTTTTTCATTTATTCCAATTATTCTTAAGTTGTTTATCTTTGAGTCATCTAGCAGCTGCTGAATTGATTTTTCATGGTCCTTTGCTATTTTTAAGAATTTTTCCATTTCATGATCACTAATTGCAAGCCTGTCTTCTATATCTGAGATCCTGTCCTCGCATTGGCTTATTCTGCTACAAATACTTTCAATGGAATTTTTTATCTCTTGGATATCTGCTTGAATCTGCCTTATGGATTCCATTTCTTTCCTATGCTGAGCATTCATGGTTTCTATAGTTTTCTTAAGTTCATCTATTTTTTTGTCTGTATCAGCTATAGTGTCCTTAAGCATGGTCTTCATTGTAGACATTATCTCTGCAGTTTTCTGTGAGATTATTTCTGTTTTAATTTTTTCCAGAACCTCATTCAGTTGCTTTGTTGTTACCACTTCAGATAGGCCAGGTGGGTGGCTTTCGGATTGTCCCACCTCGTTGCTCCCTAGGTTTGCCTTTGGTGAATTGGATGTGTGTGGTTACATCTTGTTTAAGTGTCGTCTCATTTTTTCTTTCTTTAATTCCTGGGGTGATGTTTGCAAATTACCTATAGTAGGTTACTTTATTGCTAGTGTTTAAGATCTTTAGAAGATGACTACTTCTCTGCAGTATCTTCCAAGTGGAGCTTGCTTTTAGGTTTTGAGCTTTCTGCCAGATCCTACCTCTTCAATTCGTTGGGTATGCGAAGTTGCTACCTGTTTGGCCCAGTCCTTGATTCTTTGGTACTGTACCACTGTATTTTCTGTGTCCCTTAGTCAATCTCAATCATGAAATATCAGGAAGGAAAGATGTTTAGAACAATTATTTCACATTTGGCTATAATGTTAACTAAAGCATCAAACACAGCCTAAAAAATGACAGACTGAGCTAACCAGTTATTTACCACTTTTAGCTGTATAGAGTTGCGGTTATATAACAAAATCTAAAACACACCAGAAAAATTATATGCAGTATACAAGTCCTATGTGTGTCAATTTTTCCTTGAGGAGTTTAAATTTAAAATGAGTTAAGGAGGAAATAGAGTATTGGGAGAAGAGGAAGGAATTAGATGTAAGGTTAGAGGACCAAGAGGGATCCCACTAAAATTGGGACACTAGTGCAGAGGACAGGTGGTAAAAAGAGAAGGAAGGGATAAAAGGAAGAACAGATCACAACCACAATCACAAAGAAGTTAGAGGCGCTGTTTACACTCATATAAAAAACCAGAGAGAATAATGAAGGAAAGAGCAAATACACATACAGAAACAAAAACGAAGATAAAAACAATAAAACAGACAGATCAAAAATAAAACTCCACCAAAAAACAAAACAAAACAAAACATAAACAACAAAACCCTTTGCCAGAACAAAAAACAAATCAGTGAGAAAAAAAATAAAAATAAAAATAAAAATAATAAAAAGAATCAGTTCCAGGTGTTGACTCTGTTGTAGGCAGGTACCTTGTGACAGAGTCCTGTTCTGTGCAGGTCCGTCCCAGTAAGCCAGGAGCGCCCTCTGGCGGGCGGTGAGCAGAGGCGCGTACTTTCAGGCAGAGACCAGTCTAGCTCGCCTCCGCTCTCGGCGCCCTTTCATGATCCCTGGGCCTGAGAGGCTCAGCGTGCTGTCCAGAGCGCGGGTTCCCTGCACTGGTTCCCGCCGCTCTGGTTTTTCGCCACGCCCCCCACAATGGCGCCGGGCCAGTCGCTCTCTGGCGCGGGACAGGTGTGGCTGAGAGTCCAGTCTCGTTCGCCTGCTGACCTCAGCACACTTTCGTGGGCCTGAGAGGCCCCGTGCTGTCCTGTCCGGAGCACAAGTTCCCAGAGCAGTTTCCGAGCCACTCTGAGTTTCGCCACACCCCCCACAATGGCGCCCGGCCGGTCGCTCTCTGGCGCGGGGCAGCTGTGGCTGAGAGACACTCACCGCCGGTCAGCGCCGTTCTCCGCTGCTCCCCTGCCCCGCCGCTGTCTCAGGATCCTCCGTGGGGGCTCCCTGGGCGCCAGCTGCCACCGTGTGTCCGTAGAATTGAGCCTCCGCGGCGCTGCAACTCCTGGGATAGTAGAAGGTGCGCGCGTGCGGTCTGCTCCTTCTTTCCTTCTTCTTTGTTGGAAGTCACCCGTCACTGGTGCCGGGGGTCCCAGATTGCGCTTCAGAACTTTTCTGGCTTTCGGGGAGTCATCTCCCCCCCTCCTGTGCTTTCCGGGTCGCTATATTCCCGTGTTCCAATGGTAACTTTTAGAGAGAGTTTCGCTGCCTGCTTCTTACTCATCCGCCATCTTGAGGTCCTCCTCCGGTGGTGGAACATTTAAGAGGTGGCACCTAGTGGACGGAAGTGAGGCCACTGTGGGGGGGGGGAGTTCCCTTGAAGGGAATATTTGGATTCTGTGTCCCTCCTCTTCCTCTCTCTTTGGCTTCCAGGCTGCCTTGATGTGAGCAGCTTCCTCTATCACATGCTCCTGCCATGGTGTGTTGCCTTGCCACAGCCTTAAAAGCAATAAGATCATCCAACCATGGACTAGAAACTCCAAAACTGTGAGACGCAGTAAACCTTTCCTTTTTATAGGTTTGTTTATATCAGTGTCTGTTATAATAGCACAAGACAGACTCATATACTATCCTTTTGTCCTACGATGACTGCATCACGTTTGGTCCCAATGTCAGTTGAGTCATTAATGCCGGTGCCCACAGAACTGCTGACAATTGGGGTGAAGGAATCAAGAAAGTGAACATGAGACTTCAAATCTGTTCACAATCTAATTACGAAGCCAGATGTAAAATAAACACTTGTCATTAACAAATGTGCCTCAATTCCTGAAAGACATCACACAGACCCATATTCACTACATAGTAGAAATCACCCCAGAGGGGAAGTCTTTGACCAATGGTGACCAGTGAAAGGCATTTCCTTTTTCTTTTCATGACCTAAAGGAATTCATACCCTGAGCCCTTAGCTAATCATAAGGGTGAATTTAAACTCCAAAGAGAAAGCAACCCATTAAAAAGACATCACCTGCATTAGAGATTCAGATTTATTGTACATTTTCAACTTTATCCTGAGAGACATCTGTTTGGAAAAAATGAATAATTAATATTAATATTTAAACGCATATTCTTAAACCTTGTTGAAAGTCTATCTCTATTTTCTTTTCTATTCCTTCATAATTTTCAGTGTGCAGCTATCTTTACCTGGGAATTAGGAGTTATCGGCATATTTTAAGCTCTTATTATTCACTAGACTTCCTTACAAGGGTTAATTGGTATGGCTTTTTTCTTTTTAACTCATCTTTGTGATTTCCAATTGTAGTGGGAAAAGTGCCTACAAATATTGCCAATGAGTCAGAAACTGCACACTGCACATTCCTTGGTAACATCAGTGAGAAGCCAAGTTCTGAGTGAACAGAACCCTTTGAAAAATGATTTCTATGAAAGAGTCCCAAACCATGTTTCCTGGGTTTTACTTTGCCCTTTGAATTGGGTGAGAAATTGTTCTTAATAACAGTAAGCTTTGTCTACTCTGTAGCCTGCTGACAAATTTCACTTTGCTTTCCTACAAGAATTACATGAGCCATGTTAATAAGCTCTCAAGTTCTGTTTTATAATGAAAAGGGGAAAATTTGTGGTACCTGGAGGCAAGTTTGGGCAGGGGAAAACCTTCTAAAACCAAGGCCTTTAACTTTGATGAGGATTCTCACTTGCCCGACTTCTTCAACCCTTCAGTTGCATTCCAGCAGGAAGTGGAGGTAACTGTTTATGCAGTCAACAAAAAGAACTAACATATTTAAACAAAGCTGCAGTGTACCAAGACCACTAGGTAGCTTTTGGCATCTCCAGAAGGATAGAGAACCAGGCTTGGGGACTTTGTGCTTCAAATACATTTCCACTTGCCCAGGAGAATGGCCCAGAAAGAGATCCACACTGTATCTGGCACTGGCAGCGATGTGTCCTGAATGTGCTTTCAAAGCTGCCTCCTCCATTGGTTCTGGAAGCCACACATCTCTGAAGCTGTCCTTGCCAAGAGGGGTTTTTCTTGACAGCTCCTTTTTCTCATTACTACCTTAGTCACTTACCTCATCAATGGGACAAAATACCTGCATCTTAAAGGAGGAGAGGTTTATTTTGCCACGTAATCTGGAAGTTTCCATCTTTGCATGGTTGGTGCAATGGTGAACAGGCCTGGGTAGAGGAAAACTGCTCACATCATGGTGTCCAGGAAGAAGAGAGAGAAAGGGAGTCAGAAAGGGAGATACACCTTTCCAGGCTATACCACCAGCAACCTGCCTCTCCTGAACAGGCCCCTCCTAACAGCAAGTCAGCTGTAGTGCCCCTGCAGTCCAATCCTCTTTTAAAAGTCCAGCCTATGAACACATGATGCTCTTGGGGGACATCTAGATATAAAGCATAACACAAATTTATGTTCTGGTTAGTGCTACTTAGATCACTGTTTATGTCACAATTACAAAAAGGTTGAAAAAATTAATTTCTAATATCATCCACTGGGATCTGTTTCTACTTAAAGTAGAAAACTTCACAAAGTAGACATGTTCAAAGGCACTAGACTGCCAAAAAGAATGGCAAAGGTCCACTCCCTTGGTTCTTGGCAAGGCTAGAGTGCCAGAACCCTGACAGAGTAGCAACAGAGGCTGACTTCTAGGTCAGGCAGCATGAAAGGGTCAGGAGGGAATGCTGTGCTTCTGTTCAACTCCTATACTCTTACCGACCTTTTGCCACTTATTCTTGATTTATTAGCTGAATGTATTTGAGGAAAATATTCACATCTCGAGTTAAAGCCATAAATCTGCTTGGAGTCTCTCTGATTCCACTTTCACCTGGCAACAGCTCATTTCCACATAGCAGCCAGACTCTGCTTTTTATAACATAAATCTGATGATGTAATTTCCAGGCTTAAATCTTTCCAGTGGCTGCCTAATCATCTTACCACAGCCTACAGGAATGTACAAGAACTGGCCTTGCCTAGAGTGTTTTCAAGGCATCTTTAAGAACATCATTCCCCTTACCAACTTTTCCTCAGTTCCTCTAATCCTCCAGCACAGGCAAGCTTGTCCCAAGTTAGGGCACCTGCACTTGGTATTTTCCCTAACTGAAATATTCTTCCTTCATATCACTATATGGTAGATCCTTTTCAACATTCAGGTTTCAGATCAGTGGTCACTTCCTCAGACAGACCTTCCCTGACCACCCTATCTATGTTAAACATCCCAAAATAATGCTTTATAAAATCCCTCTTTTAGGGGCCAGCGAGATAGCTCAGTGGCATAAGCGCCTGCTGGCGCGTGAGGTCCTGAGTTCGACCCCCAGTACCCACAAAAAAAATCCCTCTTTTAAAAATCATAGTTCTTATCAACATCTGAATTATTTTATTGATCTATTTACCAAGCTGTTTTCTGTTTGCTTCACTAAAAGTAAGGTGTATGTTCATCTCTGTGTCACCAAGGTAGAGAACAGTGGCCAGACCATTAACAAGCTTTTTATGCTATGTGCCAAACTCCTGAGCTCCTGGCTCAATTCCTTCTACACTCTGTCTAATTTTAGCCTTGCCTTTGCCCCACTTCTGTGCGACCTAACTGGGTTCCTTGTCATGTGTCGGAGCAGATGGGATCTCCCACTTCCCTGAAGCAGATGGCGTCCTCCATGGCTAGTGTAGGCAGGGTTTCAGTAGCCTGGGAGTTGAGCACATGGTCAGAGTACTCTGGGCTGTAGCATTCAGGGGAAATTGAGTGGGAAAACGGATAAGAAAGATTACACTACCAGGTGGGCTGGAAATCAAGTGAGTAAAGATGTGACAAAAGTAGCTATAGGTGGATAACAAAAGTCAGTTAATTTGCTATCTGGTTAGGGCCTAACCTCAACATCATCCCTTCTTTAATGAGTTCATCAGAGAGAAAGAGACAGGGCAAGGCACACAAGCCATGTCTCTAGTCTATTTCTTAAAGACACAAAGACAGCACAGTTAGTTAAAACATTCCTATACTTGTTAATGCTGCTTGTTAACACAGCATCCCAGGTCTCAGGCTAATCCAAATGGAAGAGTGGCACATGTAAGCTTGAATTATCCCAGTGATGTCTGCATGATCTTTGCTTTCTTGGATACAGATTTGAAATAACAATGGCATTCTTAGTCCTCAAGCAAAGTCCTATGTCAATTGAGTTTCCTCTTGACCTTTAGCTAAACTGACTCTAGTCAGCGGAAGTGAGCATGCTCTCTAACAGATGACAGGCATCTAATGAGCTTGTCCTCTAACAAAAAACAAGCATCCATTGAGCATCCTTCATCCCAGACTTTGACCTGAACGTCATGATAGGTTAGGTAATAGTTTTTATCTACTCTCTTTTTAATTATCTGAGTATCCAGGTAATCACTTGCATTTCACTCTCCCAATGGAGACATAACTGTGATGCTGTCAACTGTGGTTTGTATTAGCTGTCCCTTCACAGTGGTGTTATCTGCCACAGTGGATCCTTAACTGTCCACTCAGGGAAATTACCCCCCAGTCTTGCTTAGTTCCAATGAAGAGCAAAATCTCTCTTAATCTCTCCTCTCATAAAGAGTTACCCACCTCATACCCTCTAATCAGAGGACTCACCAGGTACCAGCATTGATGAATGTCAGAAAATGAGTGGATGGGCAAGGAGGTTCTCAAATTCTTGATCCATCCATTCTACTCTTAATCCTCTGTCACTGAAGATTTTTGCCCTCGTCTGTCCAATTCATCTTTCCTCTCCCAGTGGTGATTGTTGCATAAGTTTCTGCCTCTCTCCCTACATCCCCAGAGGCAGTATTATCTAACTGCTCCTCTGTGGGGAGAGGAGAAATTGGACCTTCAGGCATGCTGCTTCTTGTCTATCACTTAGAAGACTGAGATATTGATTCTACTTTGATGTGAGCTCGTGGAGGGAGAGATCCCTTCATGCCTGGATCAAGTGAGAGAGAAGAGGGAGAGAGAATACTGAGAAGTCACCAGATTATTGCTTAGAGATATAGCATGGACACAGTTCCAAATAATAGGAACCACTGGAGGCATCTAGGCAAACAAGGGAGACTATGATAGAGAAGGAAAGACTTTACTGTAGAGTAGAAAGGCTGTGATGCAGGCAGACATCAAGAATCACCATAATCTGAGGGTGCAAGCCCAATCTTGAACTTCTCCTGCCTCTTGTCTCTTGTCCATGTGTTTGCTGCATCTTTTTCACTCTCTTACTTCTCTGTTGCTTCTAGCTCTTTCTCTCTTTCTGGTACTTATTGTGGCTCTTAACCCTATTCCAGCCCTCTGCCTATACTAGCTTCACCTGTTTCTCTGATCCATATGGAAGAAATATGAGCACAGCTGCTTCCCGAGTGTACCTGTTACAGGTCCAGTCACCTAATTTCCCAGGGCAGGGACTTTGACAAGCCCACCCTTGAACTGAGACATGGAGGAGGTGCTAGGTTAATGTTAACTGAACATTCTAAAAATTCAGCCCTGCAGTAAATATGAAAGAAGTCATGGGGTATGAAAGCAAGCAATGAAAGATGAGCAGAACTTGTAGCATAGTCATTGCCTTCCATGTCATTTACTCACAATGCACGGCAAATTATTCCTCTTATTTATGAATAAATTTGTGAATATGACACCAGTTGCCTAATGGTTTTCATCTCACTTGAAAATAGAATAACAGGGGCCAATGAGGTGGCTCAGCAGCATAAGCGCCTGCCTGGCAAGCACGAGGGCCCGAGTTCGACTCCCGGAACCCACATACGAAAAAGTAGCCGGTGATATCGCTCAGCATCATGGGTGCCCACTGGCAAGCGAGGTCCTGAGGTCAACCCCCGGTACCCACAAAAAAAAAAAAAAAGAAAGAAAGAAAATAGAATAACAGTAGAACCATAAAAACAATTGTAAATTTAACTATAAAATAGAGACTTTCAGAAATTTATATCAGCTATACTTAACTAAATATAGGATCTTGCTCTTATCATTTCAATTGTGTAATATTTCTTGGTACTCTGCATGCTTGATTAAGTGCTTCATTCTACATTTTTAACAGATGGAGAGCTCTCCGCAATTAGTACCATTCTCATGTTACTGAGCCATGTGGGAATAAAGGAATTAGAAAATAACAATGTATAAAGTAAATATCAATTTTGTTCTTGCTTTTATGTTAACTTTAGCACTCAAATTTTTATGTTTTCCTCCTTTTCTGTCTTTCCTTGGGTTCCTACTCTAACAATGCATGTCTTTTGACAACAGGTATGTACTTCACAGTGCAAAGAAGATAGTATTTGCTTAATGAATTCTTTTTTTTTTTTTTTGTAGGTACCAGGGATTGACCTCATGACCTCATGCGCCAGCAGGTGCCCGTGCCGCTGAGCGATATCACCAGCCCTTTTTTCCTATGTGGGTTCTGGAAGTCGAACTCGGGCCCTCGCGCTTGCCAGGCAGGCGCTTATGCCACTGGGCCATCTCACCGGCCCCTTAATGAATTCTTGAAGTGAACTGAATATATATCAAATCAGTGCAAAATATCACAGGAATGGTCTTGATATGTTTTTCAGATGGAACGAGTAGGGAAGAGATGAAATTTTAAGCATACATCAAAATACATTGGAAGTCTTTTATGGATATTAAGACTTTGTATTGTCTTTGCAGCTTTGACCTGTGATCATTTTTCTTTTTTCAGAATAATCATAGTTGCAGTTCCCTAGAGAAGCACTGAGAAGATTCGGCTCTGTATATGGTTTTCTTGGTGTTACTGAAGGTAGGTGTGTCTTTGATAGACACAACAGCCTATCTGCTATTCTGAGAATATTCTGAGGATCACTGGTGAGGGTACGGGCTATTCTAGAAGCACTTATGAAGAACATTGTCTTTACCAAATACTCTGTAATTCCAATAAATAAAAAGACAAAACGAATGTTCATGATAAGATAATGTTTTCCATTCACTCCTAGTGTACATTCTATACTTTTTCAAAAGCCATAATAATTAAGACAGGGTATCTACATTTAAACTTGTGGTTTGTCTACTGTTCCTGCTTCCAAATGATTCTTATTCTCCTATTTTTTCTATAATCCTAAGTGTAGTTTTCAAAAGTGAAATCCCCTCCCATGTCTCTTAGTTATTTTTTCTCATTTTAAAATAACTTAAACTAAGATTTACATGTACTAGTGGTAAGCCGCATTTTTTTTCTCTTCTGGTTTTTAGCTGAAATTCTTAGCATTCCCTTCTGGTGGTAGAGATGAAGGAATACTTTTAATGAAAAACATTTGAATGAGATTTTTAAAATGAGGAATGTTTTATGATAATCGGTTACTGTTCTCTCCATATTCCCAGTTGTCTGCAAACCAGGCAGTGAAGATGTGGCCACTATCTTGTTAATCTAATCGCTATAACAACCCATGTGGTGATAATGATACATAAGAAGGTTTCAGAAGGTAAAAGGTACTTCACTAAAATATGGAAATTAAAGAAGTCATGTGTGCTCAGAATATGAAGGAAATCAAGATTTTGATTTCTGCCAGCTAATTCAGCAGTAAACTCTTTCTTTAAAGTTCACATATAATGAAAGAATCAGCCATGCCTTGCAAGCACTCTCGGTCCTTTTAATTTAACAACCTCTCCATAATGTAAAGTGACAGCAGTGTATGTATAACTGTATCATCTAATGAGCTGCTGAAAAGAAGGGGTCTTCATTAAAGGATGTCTGTGAAAATTCTCAATTCAGCAAAAATGAGATTGACTTCCTGAGAGGTTATTATAGCTTTGATATATTCAGCAACTCCATATCATGGAGTGCCATTTTGCTGTCTAATAGATTCTGCACGCAATAGTAATAGCATCTTCTATCACAGGGCTTTAAGGTGTTAGACAGCTATGTTTCACAATCTTGATTTGCTAATGGAGATTCGGAAAGGTTAAGTGATTCCATATCCTATTCTTTTCTGCCCTCATTAAGCTTGCAGGGCTCTGCCCAAGCCATATCTGAGAAGAAAACAAACGTGACACAGATAATACCATCCATCTGGGTCACTGCAGCAGAGCTTAATGATCCATCTGTACTGATAGGAGAGAGATGGGCTGGGGACTACTGTGCCACTGCTACCTCAGCTCACCTTTATCTCTTCCATTTTGAACTCCTGCATGGTTCACCCTGATTCACACCTTGACTCTGGATCATTCACTACTCGGCACTGTTGCTCAATCATTTCTTGTTCATCGGTTCACGGGGTTCACAATGACGAAACATTTACTGCAAGAAAATCACAACTCAAAAAATAAAGAAAGAAAGCAAAGCACAATTCCAGACTGGAGTGTAGGCTTTTTTCCTTTTAAATCTTATTCATTTAAATACCTCTGTCTTCTTCAAAATGAAAAAAGAAAAAGAAAAGGCAATTTAAGGAAGTTTATTTTTCTAGTGCAGTGAACAAATATGGAGTCACTGTTCTCAGGAATTAAAATCTTCCTAACAAAACAGAACATTATATTTATGAGGACTGTCCACAAATAGTCCATTTCTTCTGTTCACCCAGGTAGGTAGTAGAATTGAAGTTTCCTGCCTTTCTGAATTTCAGTGTGATTATATGACTTCTTTTGGCCAACGAAACATGAGTATATTGCTTCCGTATGGAAGTTTTAGGGACCAATAGCCAATTCTTTTCCTTTCTCTTTCCTTAGTGAACAGAGAAGTATGTGATAAAGTAAATCTTCTATCAGCCAGGGTCTTAGAGGAGCTGCCATGAACAGACACCCTATACAAACCCATCTTTGTATATGAAACATGAATGAAAAATAAATATTCACTGGATTAAATCACTGTGAGTTATAACACCACTATTGAGATAAATTCTCAAAAAAATATAAAGAATTGATAAAATCTTCCTGCTGAAAGTGTACAGTTCAATGGTTACAGTATGTTATAAAGTTATACAACCACACCATAACCTAATCTTAAAACATTTTCATCAGAACAATGTCATTTAGTAGATTTCATCAACGAGAAATCTTGTACCTATCAGCAGCCACTGACTATTTTTCTCTCATCCTCCCAGCCCCAGGTAATCACTAATATCCTTTCTGTCTCCATGAATTTATCTAGTCTGGACATTTCACATAAATTGACTTATTCAGTATGTGGTCTTTTGTGACTGGCTTCTGTCATTAAACATAATGTTTTTAAGGCTATCCATGTTATAGCACCTCTCAGTAATCACCTACTATTTTTGGTGAATAGTATTATACTATAGTATATGCACTGTGCATACCACAGCTTGGTTATCCATTTATCATTTGATGGACATTAAAGTTGTTTTCACTTTGGGGCCTTTATGAGTAACCCTCTTATAAATATTTGTGTACACCTAATATGTGGGCATATATTTTCATTTTCTTGGAATTCCCCTAGGGAAAAAAATTGCTGCATCAGATGGCATTTGGCTTGGAAAACAACTTGTCTTCCAAAGTAACTACAACATTTTACATTCCCAGTGCATGAATATAAAAATGTAACCAAGGGTCCAATTTCTTTGCATCCTGTTGTCTACAAATAAAGATAGATTTACCAATCTTAATGCTTTTGCAGCTTAATGACATTTGTTTCTTTTTTCCTCTTCTAATTGCTCTGGTAGAACCTAAAGTACAAACTGGAAAACACATTCCTGAGATTTTTGAAGTTAATTGTTATTGCAACATATCCTTGCCTATATGTCAATAATGGAAATATTAAAAAGAATAAAATGGAGATGGATTCAATTTCATTGGCAAAATCCTAGAAGACTTTTGGAAGAGAGACCTGGAGAGGATAATGTTTAAAATATGGAAGTGAAGCCATTCAGTATGAGAAAATATAATATTGATTTTTATACTTCAATTTAGTGTAAACTTCTAAAAGAAGAGTGAAAGAGGAAACAGGAACTATATGTTAGCACGAGCATATTTGTACAGACTATCTTGGGAGACTTGAGAATGGATATAGATCAGTTGGAAGGCTCTTGCGAAGGCCTGGAGAGGAAACAGCATGTCCCACTAAGAAGCAGTTAGTACTACCTGTTCTCAGACTCCTCTGGCGTTCGCATTGAGGGTCTCAGCAAGATCTACGCTCCACCTACCCAGGCTTCCACAACCCCGGCTCTAAGCCAGAAAATATTTACTGACTGTGAAGAACAAATCGAATGATAAGCCTGGTCCCTGGCTCCATTTTGATCATAGACAGTATGGTTTTTCCACTTTCAAATTTCAAGATTGCCTTCAGAATTCTGTGATCTCCTTTTCTTCTTTGCCACAGTTACAGAAACTCAGTTTTCTTCACCTGCCTTACTTACCTTGGGTTAGCCTATTCCTCATCTAGAATGTTCATGTCTTGGTTAAACTGACTACACAATAAAATCTAATGTCCTCAGCTCCTATTGATAGTCTTGCAACTTTTGCATGCAACCACACAAAAACAAGGCACAGAGGGCCCAATTTCTGAAATGGAGTTTTTTGGTGCTTGGTTTGTTTGATTTCGTTATTAAATAATATTCATTTACTATCAAACAAAATAGCAAACACTACAAAGTTTGTAAAATCTGACACAGTTTTGCTTCCATGATCCCTTCTAAAATCAAGAACTGTGAGCCTAGCTGCCCTTCATTTCCCATAACTACTCTCACAGAGTAATAGGTCTTTCACTGATAGTAGCATGTTTACCATTCACCTTTACAAAGCACACATCTTAAATCCATTGCATAGGGGAGGAGACTCCAGCTAAAGGGAAAAGATGTATTAACATAAGGCCACAAGTAAGTATTAAAGCCAGTACTGGAACCTATATCTATCAGTTTGTCTCCAAAACCCACATTCTGTCATGGGCGGCGAGTAGAACTCACCAAACCCTTTTAAATCCCTGTTCTTGTGTTGCTGGTCTTTGTGAATCTATGGTATTTTTTTTTCTTTTCCCTAATGTGAACTAATGCTCTTTCAAGTGTATATTTGTCTTAATGAGTTTACTTGTATTTAAGAAAACTGACTGATGTTCGTTTCATTGGTCTTGCCCTTGCCCCCGTATGCACCATCTTTTTGGAGTCCCATACTAGGTTGTACTAGCTAGAAACTGGGTTTGTGCTGTTGGGAGCATAGAAGAACTTATGAATAAGTGAACAATTTAATTAAATAGATCCGTGTATGAATGGGCAGGGTATCTAATGCCTTTTTCTTGTGCCTGGAACTTGCATATTCAAAGTCAGTGTCAACTCTAGCAGAAAGAGTGTGGAGTCAGGCTCAGCACTGGCAAGCTCTGTGAGAATGGACATATTATTTAACTCTTTAAGCTTCAGATTGTTCCTTTGTAAAATGAGTAATAAGTTGCCTCAGCATATGGAAAGTCATATGAGATGATGAATATGACAAAAATTAAACAATCATAATATTATTTTTCTTCTTCTTACGACAAATGTTGCTACCTAAGTGTCTCTTGTTTTGGACTTCTCCTCCTTTGCCTGGGTAATTGTATTGGTATGATACCTATGTATTGGCATGATATTGGTATGATACTTAGCATCTACAGATGGAGTATATCACAGTGGTTGAAACCCAGATTCCAGAGTCAAACTGCCAGAATAAAAACCAGGTCTCACCACATCCTAACTGCATGACCTACACAAATAAACTTGACATCACCTTGTCTCAGTCTCCACATCTGTACAGTGAGGATAATAATAATACTTTCTTGCATGCAATGATAGAGCAACATTAAATAAATCAATGTCTCTAAAGCTCATAGGATCATATGCAATCCAGTGAAGACCACTCATTGCATGTCTACCTTATTTCTGCCTCTAGCATTACCATTGCCATCACTACTTCAAGCATTTACATAAAATAACCCTACAGTAGTCTCCTTGCAGGCAAGATTCTACCTGAACCTCTGCCTACCAGATTTGCTAGTGATCACCATGTCTTTACTGGATGTTTACTACTGGACATTACAATCACCATTCATCAATCTGCCTCATTTGGCTTCTGTTGGCTACTAAACACTGCCCCCAGGGACTTACAATATGCTAAAGTGTATCTCAATTCCTTGGCCTATCCATTCCTTATTCCTTTTCTTTCGCATTTAGAGATATATAGAGAACTACTGCCCCCAAATTAAGGGGTCACTAGATCACTGAGTGGTAGGTGTGTGTTTGTGTGTGCATGTGTGTGTGAATACCTACATCTGCTGGCACATTTCTTGACTGTTGTGAGCAGTCATTTCGCATTTCCAGCAATGTATCTGTTAACAGCAGCTCTTCCTCTTCTAATTCATGTCTCTAATCTGCTATAGTTTTGCTAAGCAGGAAACCCCAGGTTGTTTAACTATAGAGTAATTGTGAAGAGAACCTCTGGGATCTCCCATGAGTCAAGGGAGTAAGCATCACTGTGTGAGCCTCATAACATACAATCTGGCTGCTTCAAAGATTCTTTTTATCTCACATTCTTGCTTTTGGTTGTACTCCAAGAAAGGTGAGGTTCGCCAGGCATCTAAGTTGTGGAGTGGTGGAAGATCATCATTCTAATCTTATTGCTAGGAATACAAAAAGCATTCAATTCAACTTTTGTTCAGGGTATCAGAATGTTCTGGGTCCCATGAGAGTAGAAGGAGCGCACTGTACGTTTGCTGGGCGTGGGATATGAGGGTTCTGACAGTCTAATCTCTGAAACGTCCAGTGCTTACAGAACTCTGCACTGCCTGAACTTTGGTGCGAGAGAAGTATTCTTTTTCCCAGTTACCCTGGCCCCAGATGTCACAGTGAAAAACTGCATGCAGCAGCTGGCTGTGATGGTGCACACCTGTAATCCCAGCACTCTGGAGGCTGAGGCAGGAGGATGGCTGTGAGTTTGAGGCCAACCTGGGCTACATAGTGAGTTCAAGGCCAGCCTGCACTACAAAGCAAGGCCCTGTCTCAATAAAACAAAAACAAATAAACTTCATGCAGCAATAGTGACAGTGTACCTAGCACTCAGCGGCAATGGTACTGTGGTAGCCAGCAAGCAGTGCAGGTGGTGACAGAGGTGCACTGCAGTTCTCAGGATTTAGTAACAACAGCATGAAGGTTATCTTAATGGTCTCTTCCTGTCATGCTATTTGGCTGGATCCAATCATCTGACCTCTACTGGTTTCCTCCAGTTGAATTTCCAACTATCTCAATAGTATTACTAATTAATAATTTCCAATAAGTTGTTTATATGCTTAAGTTAATCAACAACAGTTTTGTTTTCAACCAAGAACTCTGCATAGGACAGATGGGTGATTCCTTATTTTTAAAAATCTATGTCGGGGCCGGTGAGATGGCTCAGTGGCATAGGCGCCTGCCTGGCAATCGCGAGGGCCAGAGTTCGAGTCCCAGAACCCATATACGGAAAAAGGGCCGGTGGTATCGCTCAGCGGCACAGGCACCTGCTGGCGCGCGAGGTCCTGAGGTCAACCCCCGGTACCCACAAAAAAAAAAAAAAATCTATGTCGGATATACAAATGCAGAACTTGATTTCAAAGGATAGTTTAGCCACACATTGGCTTATGTTCAGTATATTTTATTGTCATATATTTATTAACACATTTATTCAGAGAAAGTTGCAAAACTCCATTTTAACTTACTACAGCCTATTTAGTTTTAGTCCCCTGAGCATCTTATAACCTAGAAAGTAGTATTTAAATCATTTTGAAACAATCGCCTATTTAAGTGAAAAGAAAGAATTCCAGAAGTGTTTCCAAAGAAAGGTCAGTGTGGAGGAACAAACACGATGTTGTCACTAATATGATGTACATACTAATTATTTTTTGACAACAGGGGAAAAGGTAGGTAGATCATATTTTACTACATCCAAAAGTAAACTAATACAATTTGATTTGTATGTGGATGTGGTAACTTCCGAGAAGAGTATGGCCACTTACATCTACTCAGTACCAACACAAATGTCTTTGTTCAGTTCCTTTATTTTCCACTACTTCTTCCATTGCAAGAAGAATTTACTCGTTCTTTCCATGTGGCCTGAGCTACGGGTTAGCCCTGTCACATCCTGAATATTAAATACCAAAGAATGTTGTGTGTGTGCGCAGGTGTGAGAATGAGAATGTGGGTGCTTGCACAGAGAAGCCGAGACCTGAGAGAAAGAGACATTCATGATGCTCAGAGAGAGCCAGAGATAAGACATGGAAAAACAAGAAGGCTTTTCTCCAAGGACAGTCCCAATTCTGAGTTTCAGTTTTTCTTTAACATCAATTCCATTTTTGCTCTTGCATTCAGTATAATTTTGGTTACTTCATGGTAGTCTGGGTTATTTATCACTAACCAATCTTGATGTATGCAGAAATAGATCTGTATGTATTGTCTTTAAAGTATTACACATAATTACATTTTAATAAAATATATATTATAAATAAATACAAAGTTACATTAATATAGCATCTTAAAATAAAGAGGTACACTAAATTTATTTCAGGAGGGCAAAACAAGTCTCCTAAATTTTAAGTTTGCTCCAAATATTAGTGGAATGATCTTCCCATACTTACCATGAAGTGACAGGAGTTGAGAATTTAAAACTTGTTCTTGAATCTTTTGATTTGTAAAAGTTTCTCAACACTTCAAAGCAACCATGACTGGCTGCCTATTCTCTTCTTTGAACTGAATATAAAGGACCTGTCAGTTTCTGCTCATGGTGTTCTAAATGTAAGCAATGGGATAATTTATGTTCATGCAGGGTGGTCCAGGTGCAGTGGGAGCATGCCTGGAAAGGGACTGTTGGTCTCTTCCTCTTTCTCTCTTTCATGTCCAGGCCACAAAGTAAGTGGCTTTGTTCTGCCTTGTGCTCCCCACCAAGGTGTGCAGTCTCACCTCAGGCCCAAAAGCAAGGAGGCCAACCAATCCTGGACTGAAAAGTTCAAAACCATAAGTCAAAATAAACCTTCTTCTATAAACTGATTATCTCAAGTGTTTGTTGCAATAACAGGAAGCTGAATAACACACTCATTTACAAAACTAAATTATTAGTGAAATTAAAGAGGGTTTAGCTTCTGCTCAATAAATATAGAAAAGTTAATGTAAATCCATAATGTAGCTAACATGGCCATCTCAGTAGAGTTTTCATACCTTACGTTACTTGGTTTGCCCAACCACTAAAATAAATTTTACAGAGACATTCAAATGATTTTATCAGTGTGTCCAAATGTGTCTTTTTATATGTTGATGGCCAAGTGGTACATTATAACTAATGTGTGACTTGGTGTTCAGAAATCTGCTTTATATATTAACTACTTTTGGTATTCATCCAGCTTCTAAGTGCACTTGGACATGCCACTAAAACCTCTTGAGCTATCTTTCATATTTAAAAAAAAGTGGGGGGGTCATATAGTTAAAGTAGAAGCAACCTCAGGGTTAGAATCAAAATGAGATAATGTGTCAAAGTGGTTTGTACAAAGCAGGTCACCAAATAAATCTCAGATGAGGACTAGGAGAGGAAAGAATTTTTTAAAGTACATATTTCAGATTGTCATGGGGGGGACTTTGGCAATCAGAAAGTGAAAATAAAACATGTAATTTAGAAATATGAAATAATCTGGGGCCGGTGAGATGGCTCAGTGGCTTAAGCGCCTGCCTGGCAAGCGCGAGGGCCCAAGTTCGACTCCTGGAACCCACATATGAAGAAAGGGCCGGTGATATCGCTCAGCGGCACGGGCGCGTGCTGGCATGCGAGGTCCTGAGTTTGACCCCCGGTACCCACAAAAAAAAAAAAAAAGGAAATAATCTATGAAGTTTTATGAAGTTTTGTTTTAAAACTTTGCTTTCTTCTCCTTTGTGTGATATACGGAGTGTTCTCCTTGCAACATGTTTAGAAGGTTGTAAGGGGGAGACTGATCAAAAATACATCAAACAGATTTGGAAGGGGTGGATATAAAGTTAGAATTTCTGAGTCATGAAAACATCAGATAGCGCCTCCTGAAAGGTGTAACTTTATTTAAAACTGAGCTGCTGTGAATTCTATCATGCTGCAGACACCTCTGAGTCAACAATCTCTGTTGGCAAATTGTTATGCTAACAAATTCACACACGAATTGAAAATTTCCATTTTGTAAACAAGTAAGTGGGTTCTTGATGATCTATGTCATATCCTGGGGTGGAACTTTGGGAGGTGGAATATTGGCTGGAGTGACCATGTGTAATCATTTCTCACATTAGCAAAGTGGATTCAAATATTTATCACCCAAATCAGGAAGCCACTGGGAGCAGAAAAGCAATGTGATGTCTGATATTCTTCCTCAAGTTTAGGAAACACGAACCACACATCACTGGCTTCACTGGCTTGATTCCCTGAGCTAGAAAGAGTGGCATGATGTGTTCATTTGGTTTTCTTAATAACACTAGGGCTTCTATTGAGCACAAAGAAAGAACAGTGACCCAGAAGTCTGGGGGCCACATATCCGATGTATACAAATGTGAGTGTACATGCGGGCAAACACAGGTTGGGTGATCAGGCTTCTTCTGTAAGTCAAGAGTCAGTCACAGAGGCTCTTGTGCTTTTCCATCACCATGACCATCACACAAGCAGAAGAAACTAGATGTTTGACACGGCCTGCAGCTGGGGGAAAATCACTAGCCACTACAGCAAGGAAAAGCTGAAGTGCATTTGCATATGAGGGACTATAACAAGCTGTGTGCACATCTACCACAAAAGATGACACAGATGTATTTTCTAAAAATGCATACAAGGAAAGCAATGTCCAAGAATGGACCTCTGAGTAGGAGATAGGGAGATGCCTATTAAAGCCTAACGGTGTTTAGCACACAGGAGATACTCAGGATGTTGATGTCACCAAATGAGTTTTTCTTTCCTTCCTTCGATAAAATTACAATTTGTGGAAGGAACATCATTTATTTATCAAGGGGGCGCTTGGATTCCATGATCACAAGACTCTTCCAGCTCAATGACTGGAATGAACCTACAGCTATTTTACCTTTGCACGGCCCTATTTTACAGAAAGGTGGAACCACCGTTTGATGAGAACAGGACCTGTGGTGCTCTAGCTGCCAACTGGAGATGGGTTAGAGAATGGGAAGGGAATGCCTGTTCTAGATCACAAGCTTGGGCCCACACCTATTTTTCATGTATTTATTTTTTGTCCCATTTCTAGACCCTTTAAATTCTCCAGCCTATTGTGAAATAGTATGGGTTTCTCTTTGGTCTCATGAGGCAAGAGCAGGAACAGAAGGAAATAAAGAATTTGGAAGAGTCAAGTCTTTTGGGATCATGTAGGTACTACCTTTCTTCCCTATCTAGAAAGTAGAAGTAATACCTATCTTCCACATCTATAAAAACAGGCCTTGAGGAGCCACTGTTCAGGTTCCTAAAGATGACAGCCAAGGCTAAACTTGGACACAATTAGAAAACGGAGGTATCACGTTACCAAAACAAAACAAAACAAAACAAAACAAAAACCAAAAAACTGGGCATTAATAACTGGATCCTGGCTCCACAGGTAGTTAATCATATGACCTTGTACAGGTCATTTCACTTTGTTGAGCATTAGTTTTCTCCTGTGCAAAATGTAGTAACACTTTTAGTATTTACTGAAGAGAAGAAAATGTTTGTATGTCATACAAAGATACAAAACTACAAAATCAGGGCCTGTCCTCCAAAAGTATGCCCTTTATCTCTTCTATCTAGTGATAGACCAACTGATCAACTAATCTACTAATTCCTCCAGTTGGGAAATTATGGGTATTCATGATAAAGTCTTATCACCTCAGGTGACCTCTCCCTTATGACATTTGCATGCTATGAAATGAATCTCTGGTTTTAAGACGTTAAAAGATAGGGTAGAAGAATGTAGGGGAAGGGGTGTGTGTGTGTGTGTAGGGGGAGGGTGGGTGGTGGGGCATCCTTAGGTAGAAACCTCCCTGATACCACAAAGACATCAGCCTGCCCTACCTGTGCCAAGTCTGGTTTGCAGAGAGCTTCTTAAAGCATGGTCCCACAAACAATGTGAAATCCTCTTTCCTCTGTAGCCTTGGTCTGCAGTGACGATAGCAGATGCTAGACTTTGGCCTGTCTAGAGCAGCTAATTAGGTTATACAGGCTGCCAAAAATCCCAAAGTCATCCAAAGAAAATACAACACTTTGAGATCTAAAGCAAAGGTCAGAGACACAAATACTAATCCCATTTGTAAGAAGAGAGAAATAAATTAGTAGCTGAGGGTGGGGGAAGAAGTCAGGCAGGTCCCTGACAATCTGGCAACTTCTGAATTTTATAAACAACACTGAAATTAGGCTTAATGTGGTCCTGGCTCCTTTCCTCTGTAATAGATACTGCATTTTCATGAAGGCTAAACTGTAATAGATGTTGTATATTCATAATTGTTCCAGAGTTCATCAGAGGATCTCTGGATTTCATTCCTCCTGGAAAACGTCCCCACCTCGGAATAATGAGTCTGGAGAGAAGAGAATTTACTGAACTGAATCTACTGAGCGAATGGGTGGGTATGTTCAGGGCTTCTTCATGGGTTCAGCAAATAATCACAAAGAACTGCTCTCTGCGCCCAGATTTTCAGGAGTGGAGAAGCACCCTTGAAAGCCTAGACACCCATTTCCTCCCAAAAGGTTACCCTAGAACGTCTGTGTTGGGTGTGGGGTGGATTAACAAAGTAAACAGAAGTGTACTGGACTTCAGTGCCACCAGCAGGGGCCAGAGGAAGTGCAGGCCCTGAGGACGCCAGGGGCTAATTTGACTCTAGCGCTCAGCAGATAGGATACAACTCCTAGCTGAGCTGCTTGCACACTACTGTACCCACCCATCTTCTCCCCAATTTGAGGATTTCCGAAAGCCGTTCTTCCGCTCTAAAATACAGGTATCCCTGCCCCAAAACTCAGAACGTCGGATTTGGAGGCCAAACTCAGTTAAGTCTCTAAACATTGCCGTCTCCCTCCCCTCCACAACACATTTTTATTTTACAAAGTTTTTCTTCCTCTTCTGGTTATGAAGGATTTCCCTGGGTGCAGTGCTGTGTGTCCAGCAACGGCAAATTTACCTCAGGCTCCCTCTGCATCTCACCGCACCACCTGGGACGTGTACCAGACCCAGTGCCGGCCGCCTCGAACCCAGACAAAGGAAGCATAGTCGGGTGTTCAACGGGTCGGCGTCAGGCGGAGCCCACCCACAAAAAACAGCTGAAGCACAAACGAGAAACCGTGCCCCCAGGCCAACTCTGGTTTCTCGAGCCACCGCCCCAATCCGTGGCCACTTGCACCTTGCTGGACGTTGCGCGGGTTGAGGGGCTGCTCCGCGGAGTCCACACCCGCCAGCCCGACCCAAGCACGCCGGGCCACGCGGGGCTCCCGGCATCCTCCGGCAGGAAGGCAGAACAGCCAGGGAATACTGGGCTGGAGCAGGAAGGATCCCGGGGAGCCTTAGAAGCCTCCGGAGAGCTCCCCACGGAGGTCCGCTCCCCGGAAGGGTCTGCGACCACGCGGCAAGGAGCACGTGAGCGTCGCGGCTTGGGTATAAAATCCGAGTAGGAGAGCGAGTGCAGTGGCAGGACGCGGCCACCTGCTCCATGAGAGACAGGGCAACGGCAGCCCTCCCCAGACAGTCCGGAGATTTGATGCCTCCAACCCTCCGGGTCGGGTCTCTAGGGAGCGCTCGTCCAACTTTGAAGCCCGATTCCTTGCACTTCAGCAAAGAAAGGCGCGCAGGCTACAGCACGCACGGATTCACGGAAAATGCTCAGGGATTCTTTGACCTTTAGTGGACTTGGAGGAGGAATGGCAGGAATCTCATCTCAGTGATTTCTTGTCCTCCAACAAGGAGGCAGAACACTAGGCTCGTTCTCCCGGGAGCACGCGAGGCGCCAGCGACCCCGGTATCCAAGCCCCCGCCTCCCTTTGAACCGCGGTCATTTCTGCGCTGCGCGGGAGGCGGCTCCAGACCAACTCGAGGCGCCCTCTCCTAAAGTTTGGTCTGCTCTCCTCGCCCTCGGTCCCCGCCGCCTGGCGGCCCCCTCTTTCCACGGAGGGCGCGGACGGGGACATGGCCGCGGGCTCAGCCACCAGCGCTTGCTCTTCCCGGCGCAAACGGGCGCTGCGCGCGTAGCGCCGCCACGCCGACCTCCCGCTGCCGCCGGCCGCGCCTCGAGCCCAGGCCCCGAGCGAGGGCGGTCGCCCCGGAGCGGCAGGCGTGCGCGGCGACAGGGGCCCGAGGGGCCGTATGGCGGCTCTCCGCGGGTGGCCGGCGTGCGCCACGGAGCTCGCCGGCTGTGCCTCGGGCTCTGAGAGGCTCTGAGCCGCGCCGCCTGCGGACGTCGACCTCGCCGATCCGCAGAGCCGCGAGCAGGAACCCGGGGAGAGGAGGACGTGGCCGCGGCGGCTGTTCCTCCCAGAGGGCGATGTGGCCGGCCGGCGCGGGCACCAAGCTGCCCTATCCCCGGGACTCTGCGCTCCGGCGCGCCGCTTTCTCCGGGAACCTCACGGCCCTCCCTTCTCACCTCGTGCCCGCCGGCCGCAGCGTGCGGGTCTTCATCAGCGCCAACCCTGAAGGTGAGTCCCTTGGGCTTGTGTGTGTGTGTGTGTGTCTGTCCCCGCGGAGGGAGTCGAAGCACCCCGCGTCCCCTGCGCTCCCTTCCCCCGGCTAAGGCTGTGAGAGCCCTGAGCGCGTGGGAATTCAATTCCAGTCACTTTGATTCTTCCCTCACTCGTCCGCCCGCCGCCCGACTGACTCTAGGACACTCACTCTCTTCCCGGGTCAAGCTAAGAAACACCGAGGCATAGCCAGGCGCTCTGGACGCTCCACCTGCCTCCTCCGCCACCACTCCGTTTCCTCTCCTTTTCTTTTATAGGGTTATCTCAAACGCAAGTCATGTAGTAAGTTCCTCTGGCTTTCGCTCCGGGGCAACTTCCTGAATGCGGGTTCCCTCCTTTTGCCACTTGTTCTGGGCAAGACGAGATGAGCCCGTCTCTCCTTCAAACTAGCGTCTTGCGGGGAAGGTACTAGCCTCTGCCTTGAGCGACCAAGCAGGCCAGTGTGAGCCAAAGGGCTGTGGAGGTCAAAGGGACACACACTGTGGTGTCCAGGACCGGCCTAGCCCGATGACCTCATCTCCTGGGCTGGGTCCCTGGGCTTACTCTTCTTCGTCTAGAACGTGGCTTACCTAACCGTGTTCCTGCCCAATGCCAAGCACCTGGCAGTGAAAACTTGATTTATTGCATTCACAGTTAGTGGCCCAGCCTTAGGTGGTCAGATTCTTGCTCAGCACTACTTTTCAGTTCTCAGTCCTGAATGTTAACTTTGATTTCCACTAGGTGAGAGAAAAAAGGAAGGATACATCTGACTGGGGCTGGATAAAACTGCAGGAATTCTTATTTTCTAGGAACTGGTTTCTAGGAGACTCATTTGTGAGAGATTCCGGAATTAATTTTTTTTCTGTACTCTAACAAGCTTTGGGTCTAAAGAAAAAGAAAAAAGCTTACGTTCACATGATCGAGGGACAGGATCCTCTTGAAAACTCAAGGCACTGGTTCCTTGTGAAAACCAGTGAGAAGCAACAAAAGTAACTTTCTAGAAAATTATCGTTTCCAAAATATTGCAGTATTGCAAGTTTCTAGCAAAGCTCTCATTATGAAATAAGAATGGGAAAATCGGTAACAAATACTAATCAATATTAGAAGGAATGCATATTTTGAGAGAAGGAATGACTGTCCATTTATCAGTTTATAACTCACTTTACAGAAATTTTAGGAAAATGTACACTTTTCAGGAATTATTATATCTCAAATACATGTTACAGAATTTTTACTTAAATCTGGATTAAATAACTATGAAGATATGCAGCCTAATTTAAGGATTTAAAGAAACCTGCAAGTTTGTTAGAAAATGTTTAGAGTTGAAATTTTCAATTATCTGGGGTTTTAAAAAGTCTTATAAATAACATCTAATCTGCTGATGCGAAGCAGCTGCTTTTAAAACAGTGAAAATTGTTAATATCAATTTTTCTTCCTTTGAATTTGCAATTTCTAGGATTAAAATAGTGCATTTATGTTACTGGTTTAATATTGAATTAAAATCAAGATTAAAGTAATTTGTCTTATGCCTGAAAATACCATTCTTCAGATTCCCTACTTTCTTGAAATAAAGACTTTAGTGTATGTCAATCCTAGGAGGGCAAGCAGGAGGGATGTGCCAACAGTCATGGCTTTTATTTCTGTTTTTGCTGGACAGTTTCCACACTGATCTTAAAAGGCTCAATTTTACCCAAATTGGAGAGCCAAGGACATATTGAAGACAACACAGATGAGCATTTTTAATGATCTGAATGTGAAGCCTTAAAATCCTGGTAAATGCTCCATGAGAGGCAGCACTTTACTGTAGGACCTTTATGGATGCAATTTAGAAAGCAAATGGTTGTGTTTTGGTACGATCCAATATTAGATTCTTGGCCAATACTGAAGAACCTCTCCACTGTCAAATTAAGACAAAGGACATTATCTCATGCTTTTTTTTTTAACGAGTGGAAATCCAATTTATGTTCTAAATAAAAGCTGTTTTATGTTGAAGCCACAGCAGTACTTCAAGAATCTAGCAAGGTTCTTGCTTAGGATTATTGTGTTTACTAGGTATTGCTCTACAAAGCTTACATGGAATTTCCCCATCCATAATGAAAGTAACACATGTCTTCAGAGTGGAAAAATTAGATTTTCTTGTGTTAACTCATTTAATATCTTAATTTTCATCTCCGATCCTGTGAGAGTGGAGAACCAAAGGGTGCTCCCCCTGATGAAGTTAAGCTACTTGCCTTAATTCATACAAAAGAGTGAAACAGAGTAGAACTTGTGGGATATTCAAAACATCTGTTTTGATGCTCTTTGACTTGGTCTTGGTACCTGCCAGATTCTTGTAACAATCTCACACACACATTGTCAAAAGAGTATGGCATAGACCTTGGACAAATGCTGTACATCTTCTGACTGTCAAGTTGGAGAGTATGAACAGCTGACAGGGTACAGGACTGCCCTGACCCACTTGCTGCCACTGAGAGGCAGCCCTAGGGGCATTCAAGGAGGTTTTAGAATGTGCTGAACTCTAGTGGACACATTCTTATCCTAAAGTGTGTCTACCTCTGATGAGTCCTTACCACTGAAAGACACTGGAGATGAATCCGTGTGGGGAGGCAATAGCATTAGCCCAGATTTGCATAAATAGCTAGTCTTTGAACTTTATCTCCCACACAACATAAAAATGCCATCTGTAGCATCTTTATAATCCTTGGAAGGTTTCTAGTCATTTAGCCACTGTCTTTCTGCCAGAACAGCACTTATACCTCCTTGGAAAAATGATTTTAAAACATGTAACATCCTCCACTGTGATTAAATGGTCCAGATAAATGGAGACTAGAAGAACCTGCATTCCTTCTAATATTAATTAGTATTTGTTACCATGATTCTCTCCCTGTTATTGGAGTTTGAGGGCCCTTCTCTTCCCTGCCTCTATCCTAAACAAATTTAGAATAAGGTGAAGTCTTAGTGCTGAAGGAAAACTAAAATATTGTTTTTGCAACTGATAAGGGATTGTGGACCTGCATCAGTTTTTATGTATAATCTTCAGGGCAGATTTGATTTTGGAATTCTTCCCATCTCTATTTTTTTAGACTTTGAGGGAAAATGCTTATATTGCTGTTTAATATGTGAGGTCACAGTTAACACCCCATGTTAAATATATGTCTATAGGGAGGCACGACTTCATTGTAGTAAGTGTTGTGTGGAACTTTCCGTAATTATGGAAATGTCTTTGTCTGACATGGTCACATGGCTATTGAGCATTAACTAGTATGACTAAGAATCTGAATTTTGAATTATATTTTTAATAGGTTGAAATTTAAATAGGCACATGTGGCCACTGGTTATTTTATCATACAGAAAAGCTCCAAGCAGACAAAGATTATAGGTAGCTTCATATTAGCAAAGGTTAAGTTTGGCTACAAGTGACTCAGATCACTTTAGGTTTTGCTCTGGGACAGACTGGGGACAATCTTTTATTTTTGAACCTTGAAGGATTCAGGAATTGCAAGAAAAGGATGTGGACTTCTATTGGAGAATGTGGTTTTAACTGTGGATGTGAGTTTTCCAGTACTGGACCCGGAATTGCACAGACTTGGCCTTCCGTACACTGTCAGCCATGGATGGAGCAGGGCCTCTCTGCCTCCCCACCCAGGCAGAGCTGACCCTTTCAAAGCCTAAGGCATGGATACACAGGAAGAATGGCAAATTTCCTTGCAACAGAGGAAGAAGGGGCTGGGATGCTGTGCTCAGATTCTCCTTCAACTGTAGCACTCGGATGAAGACCCTCCTCCTCCCCTGAGGAGGAAATGATAACTTCGCCTGTCCAGATGCATCCTCTTCTATACCAGTGCATTTTCCTCTGTGCATAAAAAGACATCTGGAGCGGAGGGAAAGAAACCCCAACATTTATCTTCATGCATTTTTCTGCCCACTCTTCTGCACTGGTCATCTTTGAGAATTATACGCTTGTGCCCACAGTGTTGATGACCAGATGTTCAAACTGTTTCCATTTTCTTTCATTTGTACGACTTTACACCTTCCAAGGTCTTGGTAGAAAACCTTGTTCTCTCTTTTGATGGAAGCTATGATAAAGACAACATGTTTTCCATGATATACGCATGCGTGTTTAGTGGCTACACCAGTGGCTTACTGCTTTAGCCTGCACTGTGGGGCAGCAGGCAGAAAGATCTGCCTTGGGAAGTTCACATGAAACCTGTCAGTGTTCATCACCATTACTTATCTCTTCTACTATCCTAATTATTTCCGTGACTCCCTATTTTGTATTTTCTTTATGAGTAATCAAGGAAAAACACAGCCAAATATATAGGTACATATATGTATGTATGTACAAATACACACGGTTGTCTTGATATCCCAAGAACGTGGTTAAAATTTAAGAATCTTAAGGGAGAATTACCAAGTCGCTATTTCGTGATCAATGTACATAGAGTGTTTATAATTAATGAGTTATGAAACTCTAGTAGTTGTATCTTCTAAATCCTTACGCAGACATTGTTTAGGCAGAAGAAAGTATTAGGTATGTGCATAGAATTGCCAAGCAGACTTCCTGAGTTTAAATCCTCAGTCTGCTATTTAATGTACTATTTCTTGAGCAAGGCGCTTAACCTCTTTGTTCTGTTTCCTAACTTGTAAAAGAAAACAGTTGAGGGCCGGTGATATCACTCAGTGGCACGGGCGCCTGCTGGCGTGCGAGGTCCTGAGGTCGACCCCTGGTACCCACAAAAAAAAAAAAAATAGAAAACAGTTGAAGCATCTGCCTCACAGGATTATTGACTAAATAAACTAACAGACATACAACACTTAGAAAGCAATGCTGGGCACATAGGAAACATTAAATATTTTCTATGTTTACCATTATGCTTTTTATTTTGCACTAGATCCAGGCATTGTTCATGTATGTTTATGCCAGGTATGCAGTCAATAGAGATATATTAGTTAGAATTCAGTAGTAAGACAGAAACCACTTTAGATTTCTTGTGGAGTTAGGTGCCTCCAGAAATCATTGTAAAGGTTGAAGAAGAGAAAGTCATTAGGCATTTAGGTCACATTGCCAAAGCTAGCATCCAGAGGGTAGGCAGCTGTAAAAGCTACTGCCAGTATCATTGTGCCCCTGGGTACTGGATAGCTGGCACCCTCTGCAGAAACACACATTCACTGAAACTCACATTAGCAGCCATGGCTGGTGATAGAGGAACTTCTCAGTAGCCTTTGCCCTCCAGATCTCATGCCCTTGCATCCCTTTGGCAGATCCAGAATTGGAGTTGTACCCTGGCAGCACACACATTTAGTAATTTCTAAGCTTTCATCCCCTACACTACAAAAAAAAAAAAATGAGGATAGAAAGAAGAGGTAATAGATATTCAACACCAAGAAACAGCATCCAGCCCAGGAGAAAGCCGACGCATGCACTCCTTCAACCAGGAAATATTCTTGAAGGATCTCCTCCATGTGGAGTGCTGTTCTGGTGCTTAGAATATGGCAGTCAATAAAACAGACCCGGTCTCAGCTCTTATGGAGTTTATATGAACACCATACATGATTGTTGCGCTAACGATTTAAGTAGAGCATTCAAGGAGCACCAAGGAGAGTTGGGTAAGGCGGCTCAGGGTCAGGGAGAGGAATTGGGAGGGCTACCAGGGTGTGGAAACCATTCTACATGATAATCAAATATGGGGCAAAGTGATGATGAGATCTCCACAGGGAACAGAAATAGTCTTTATTATTCTTTAATAAGACAGCTTTTATCTCTTTGAAGAAGTACAGGATGATATTGTGAGATGACAATGTCATGGCTTAGACTGTAGAGATACAATATGTATAAATAGAATCTGGCTTTACTGCTTAATAAATCATCTACAGAACTTCTAACATTCTTGTTATACCATAGTGATGATTTCATTTACCATTTTAAAAGATATCTGCAGGTTTGTGTTTTATTTCTGTTTCAGTTATCTGTTGCTGTTTCTCGATCCATCTCAAAACGTAATGGCTCAAAGCAATGACTTAGCATTTTTCATACTTCTGTGCTTGGGAACTTGGCAAGGCTTGGCCGGGTCGTACTTCTCTCTCACTGGGTGCTGACTGGAATCACTCATTTGACTGTGTTTGGCCACACCTACCCCTGACCGGGCTGGATGGTCCAAGAAGACTTATTTGTATGTCTAGCCCTTCCGTGCTCCTTCATGAGCATCTAGGTCTCTCCTTTATTCTCTTCTCCCTCTCCCACTTCCTTTCTCTCTGTGTCTGCCTGTCCCTCTCATTTTCTGTCCATCTCCTTTCAGAAGTCCTGTCCAAGATTCATAATACAGAGTTTGGTTTCATCAGAGTTTGGCTTCATCAGAGAAAGGAAATGTAGCTTCCAGGACTTGGAAGTCCGACAGCAGTAGTGGCAAACCTATGGCATGCGTGCCTCAGTGGGCTATTTGTTATCATTGAAAGTTCTAAAAGGTTGACCATCACTGTCCTAGAATGTCCTTTTGCTGCATTCAGTCAGCAGTGTAAGTCATGGGCCAGGCTAGATTCCAGGTGTAGAGAACTAGATCTTATTAGTATCAGGAGATACCTGTGCATACATGGAAGGGAGGAATTAGTGATGGTCAACTTTGAAAACTACCGTAACCCCCACTTATACTGTGAAATTTATTTGACCTTTCTTTCTCGTAGTTAGATTAAATGCGATGTGACACGTGAGAAGTGTATTGTACAGTAGCCCTGACACACAGGGACTCAAGAAGTATTAATAATTACTTGTTATTTCTCTTGTACTTCATAAAGACTGAGAAAAACTTTGCAGCACCCTTATCTTCCTCACAAGTTCTGAACTAGTTAATCATTTCTGAAAAAATAACAAAGCATTGGATATAGATCAAAATAATGTGCCTTTCTGATAAAGATAATGGAGAATACTTTTGTGCTTCCTAATACCGAATGGCAGAATTCTACATTTCCCTTACTACTCAGTGGCAGTGGGAGAGCTCACCAGGCCTTCATCATGTGACCTGCCCCATAAAGCAGCAAGCCTGGGTGCAGGTGGCTTGCCAAGGTGCTCTGGGTACGGGTCGCTATCTAAGGGAAGGGTGAGCAGGTGGGCCAAGCTTGCCTGACTTCTTCTTCTCAGGGTTTCCATTTCTAGGCAAGGTAAGTGAGATGGTAAGCAGAGTCTAGGAAACTTTTGTTTGAGAAGAAATCTCCGGGTAGGAGAAGTAAACGTCCTCCACTCACTATTTACTCATTTCCTTGGCACATGCCTGTATTCCCAGTGACAGCTACTTGGGAGGCTGAAGCAGGAGGATTACAAGTTCAAGGCCAGCCTGGGCAACTTTGTGAGACCTTATCCCAAAATTAAAAAATGAAAATGGCTGGGGATATAGCTCCATGGTAGAGTACCTCTGGGTTTGATGGCTAATACTCCACAAAAACAAAACAAAGATATTCATAAACAATAAAATTCTTACCTTGTAATTTAAATTAGAGGTCTGGTATTAAATAATGCAAATTACATTACAGCAAAATATCTAACATGAAGAAGAGAAGACAAATGAGCTATAAGGTATGAAAGATAATAGCATATGGAACTGTATGCAAATATCAGAACATTTTTGTAAAATAAGTGCCTAGAATGGCCTTGGGAACAGACATTTCATGTCTCCAGAAATAAGTTTTTTAAACCACTAAATTAGTAGGTGAATTTCTATGCAGTCATAGATAAATGAAAACTAAAAACACGAGATAAGAACTCTCAAGCATTTTTTAAAATGGCAAATGAGGAAAATTCTAGAGTCACAGAAGACAATTGGAGTTACATAAGTGTAAGTTTTTTGGTTTTTGGGTTTTTTTACTGAGCTGAGCATACCAGTATTTGTTGAAATACTGAAAAAAAATGCATTTTGTTGAGAAATACCTGGCAAGGAAGGACACGAGAATATGTGTTTCACTGATACAGTAAAATGTCAACAAGAAACCAGCTTTGTCCTCTAAACTTTGCACAGACACAAGTCTATGGCAGCTGTGGAAGAGCTGTAATAACAGTATTCAAGCATTGCAAATTGTGTTTACAAACGTAGACCGAGTAGAACAAACTAGCCAGTTTCAAGTTCTTTTCAAAAGTGTTCTTTTAAATTTTGATTAGAAGATTTAAGTAAATATGAGACATAGTGGTGACTTAAAAGTGACATAGGTGCTGAGTTACAATGTAAAATCAACCTAGTAATAATATTAATTTAGACACACTTATATCACTTCTTCAAAGCTTTCGCTTCCATCACAACTTCTGTTGAAAACAAACAAGACTCATTCTACAAGTTGAAAGTGTGTTGGTGAATATATAATTAGAAAAAGGAATTATGTGATAGAAATTTAATAAAAAGTTGAAAAACTGCAGCTTTGGATGCCATTCAAAGAGAATAATAATACCCCCTTCTAATAAAGTACTTCCTTGAAATCTCATTTTAAACCCCCAGTATTTTAAAAATTCCAGAAGCAAAGCACAGATGACAGGTGTCTAATTCCTAGAGTAATTACAGAATTTAACTCAGAAATAAAACCACATAATTGAAAGGGTTAATCACGCTTAATGTGGTCTGTTGCAGTGGTGGCAAACCTATAGTACTCGTGCAGCGGGCTGTTTGTATCATTGAAAGCTATAAAGGTTCGCTGTCATTGTTCTGTTACATAGGGTATCATTCAGATAGGTTCTTGCCAATGAATGTTTTTCCTTTGGATTTTATTCTAAGCATTAGCTGCAGTATTTATTAAATTCCCATTATGTGTTTGCAGACTTTTAATTGATTGGCATGGATAGTGACAAAAAAGGAGATATGTACTGCCACTCTCATTCTTTAGACTCTACCTAAGATGCAGGACAAATACCGCTATTCAAAGACATAAACAGTGTTTGTGAAAGGCATGTTTACAGGCAAAGACTGGCTGGAATCAGATTGTTGTATCTGATGTCCCAGTCAGATGTTCAGATCTATCCAAGGGGAAAGATCAAGATGGGTTGGATCTATCAAATGATCTGCCTTCTGTAGGGGCTGGCCCCTGGAGAAGTGGCCCATCTGTAGGGGATGAGAACAAGTCCACATCTGAAAGAAGACACAGTTTTTGAAGACAAATCAAATGGTACCAGAAAGTCTGATAGAATCTGAAAGGCTACTAACAAGTGAGCAAACATATACTGAAAGTTGTTTATCTTCCCTAAATATCAGATGAATAATTGCAGATTTTACTCAGACAAGGACTCAGAAATTAAGATCAGAATTTGTTAAAAGCCCTAGGCCATAGCTATAAGGATTACAAGGGATTGGTAATTACTCAAATAACTTTTTTAAAAATCATAAGATGAAGTGAGTTCTGAGGAGGTGCAGAGCATGAAGGTCTTGGGCACAAGGCCCCCATTCTGAAGTGGAACTTTTGGGGGACACAGAGAAGCAGAAAGCATCTGGTGAAAGCAAAACGATCGCAGTCCCCACTCATAAAGGAGTACTGAAGCACTGGACAGTGTGTCAGTCTGCTCTCAGGATCAGCACCAAAGGCCAGAGCTGCTACCTGAATAATGTGCTCCTGAGGCAGTGGGCTGGGATAGGAATAGCACTGAGCCTTTCCTGGCCAAGATTGCCTTGGTCCCAAGGAATGGTAACAGCCACCATTGCAGGTGGCACAAGGTGTGGTTCCAGGTGTATCAGAGAATGGATGGATACAGGGCTGGGAAGCAGGAAGTGTTACTCAGTAAGAAGAAAGAATTTGTAACAATATTTGAAAGATGAGAAAGATTTGTCTACAATAATTAAAAGTTCCAGAGAGAGTGAATACTGTATTTCCTGGAAGTCGGGTAAAGCCTCATTTCTGAATCAGTAGAAGCTGCCTTGGAATGCTTTGTAGGGAAAGATAAGAAGCCATATTCAGGCTCAGTAGGAAAAAGCGCATTGGTTGATTAGTAGCGTCCGCTGTAGACTGTGGAGTGCTGCATATATCCGTTTGTGCAGTATATTTGTGGGAGGGGTGGGCCAATGGGAGAAACAAAGAGGAAGAAAGCTTTTGTTTTGTTTCATTTGGTTAAAGCAGAGAGGAAAATTCGGTGTGAAATGAAAAAAATTTTGCTCAAGAAATAACTGGTAAGAAATATCCTTGCTCAAATGACAGGACTGTAGAATCAAAGCTTTCTTAAAGGGGGAAAATTTTGTTGAAACTTGTAAGTAGACTGAAAATCTTGCATCAAGTCAAACTTGTATACCAGTTTGTTACTAAGCAAAGAGTAGCTGCAGAAAAAGACATACTCAGTTGATAATATTCTAAAAAAACTCTAATTAAAATGGGATATAGAACCTAATAAGGTCATGTGTGAAAAGGAAAGTTAACCAAAGATATCAAAAGCTAAAATGCTTTAAAAAATGAAACTATGCTAAGAACATTGAAAAAGAAGATATGAAAATAAAAAATCCCTTTTAAGCCCAGGTCTTCTATTCATAAGCCTAAATGATTTATTGTTCTAGTCCTTTTTATGTTACTATAATAAAATACCCAAGACTGTGTAATTTGTAAAGAAAGGAGGTTTATTTAGCTCACACCAGCATCTGTTTGATATCAGGCATGCCAGATGGAATCATGGCAGGAGCTTGTGCAAGAGGGAGAGACCATAGGGCAAGATAGGAATCCAGAGCGATTCGGGGGCCAGGCTTTCTCTTAATATATCACCATGTCATCCTGGGAACTAATAGGGCTGGTGATAACTGTATTCATCTGTTCCAAGGACGATGCCCCCAATGATCTAATTATTCTCCATTAATCCCCACCTTTTAAAGGTTTCACCACCTTCAAACATCACCTCGTAGGGGACCAGACTTCCAATGCATGACCCTTTGGGGGCACTGTCAAACCATATCCAAACGTCTTTATACAAAAGCAATTTTAATAACAATACAGAAAATATGCAGGAAAAAGCAAAAGGATCCAGAGCTTTTCTATTCTAAGAAGCTATGGTTTGGAGCTAAATATCCTTAAAGTCTTGGGAGATGAAACCATTCTTGAGAAATTGCACAATTTGAAGAAATCACTGCTGAACAAGAAATCTTATAAGGTGTTAGAGTCTTACAATATGCCTCAAAGTTTTGGGTACTCTTATTGAGTGGGGTGAGTCTGGGGTTGTAGCTCAGTGTCAGATGAGTACTAGGCTAGTGAGTATAAGGCCCTGGGAAAACAACTAGATTTCATCTATGACTTCTTTTGAAGCCAGGTTCTGTGACTGTTTTGGTCAACAGAATACAGAAGTGGCACAACCCATTTTCTAGGCCTAGGCTTTTCAAAATTGGCCACTTGCAATTTGTCCTTTGACATAGTTGCTCTTAGAACGCCACCACTCTATGGAGAGACCCCTTTGAGAGGTACAATAGCCAGCTCCACCTTGTCCACAAGGAAAATGAGCTGCCTTGAAAGTGGATCTCCACCCCTAGTAGAGCTGTCCTAGGTGCCTGATACTGTGTGGATCAGAGACTAGCCTTCCTGCAAAACCGTGCCTAAGCTGCAGATTCAAGGGGAAAATGACGGTGGTTATTTTAAGCCCCTAGCTTGAGTTTGTTATATAGCAATAGATAAATGAAATGAGTAAAATAAAACAAAAATAGGGTGTACTGGCTAATAAAACAGAATGGGGGGGAGGTAAAAACAGGGTTTGAATCCCAAGATGTATGGTAAACCTAGGTAAAGTAGTCTTCTCCAGCTTCATTTCTTTTCAGAAAATTGGAGATAATTATAACTACTTCATGAGGCTATTGTGAGAAAGAAATAAAATGCTGTGCATAGCACCTAAAGCAATTTCTGAAAGACAGCAAGGACTCAAACGATATAGGTCTGATCTTGATAAAAGCCCCAGGAAGTAGTTATATGGACCACACAGAAATAAGAATTACTTGAATAAATTTTTCCTTTTAATTATGGATCATTATTCCCAAATTATGCTCCCATGTAATCATGTATGCTTTTAGCTAGAAAATACAACATAAAACATCATATGTAATAAAATGGTTTAAGACGTAACTATCAATTCAGTCCAAGCTTTAAGGTATTAAGGTTAACAAGTTATATCTCTAATACTACAAAAACGAATCATTTTCAAAAAAGTTATGTGACAAAAATGCAACTCTTTTTGAAGTAATAGGTAGCAAGCAGAGTTCAATAAAATGACAAAGAGAATAAAAAGCACCTCCACTTTCTAATGTTAGATGTACTAATCTTTTATACTAAAAGTCATGACTTCTTTCACACACAAAGAATTCCCCTTAATGTTGCTTCAAGTCTAGATAAAGGTTCATATTCCATTTTTCTGGCTTCTGTTAATCTTTTAGACTTTAATGCCTGATTGATTTGCCACAGATGATCCAAAGAGTGTATATAGTGCCCACGTTTCATGTCAAAAGAATAATACATAGATCAAAAATTATGTTAATTTCAAATGATCGCCATTGCAGAATGACCAAGTCAACTCTTAGTGTAAACTGATCATTTGTATGGTGTGCCTATCATGGTTACTGTAAGCCCATATTATAATGAGAAAGAAGTATTGTGTTCTTATGGGTGTGAATATTTGGGGGTGGAGAAGGGCAGGGACGAGATGGCTCTGTTTATGGACTAGAATAGGTGGATTATGAATCTGGAAAGGGTTGCTCAGTCATTTGATCATTGATTCTATCTTGAAAATTAGAAAGTAGAATGGAATGAGGGAGGAAGGCCCAAGCATCTAGGAGGTTTTTGTTTGTTTGTTTGTTTGTTTTGTGAGTACCGGGGGTTGACCTCAGGACCTCGTGCGCCAGCAGGCGCCCGTGCCCCTGAGCGATATCACCGGCCCTTTTTTCGTATGCGGGTTCTGGGAGTTGAAGTCAGGCCCTCGCGCTTGCCAGGCAGGCGCTTACGCCGCTGAGCCATCTCTCTGGCCCCATCTAGGAGTTTTGAAGCATAAATGGTTTATGTTATTAAGTTTTGAGCTTGGTGCCACTTGAAAAGGGTTAGATATTGGCATAGTGCAAACCTTCTGGAAGCAGAGAGACAGAGTTCTTGGTGTTAGCACATGAAGAAGGACCATGAGCTACTTTCCTGCATGTACCCAGCATGCTTGTCTGAAGAAAAGGAAATTTGAGGTTTAACCAAATCCTTTGGTTCTTTTATTGAGACTTGTTAAAAAAAATTAACACTCATTCTTTGGCTTTTATGCCTATTGTCCAGTTTTGTTATTTTTTCCAACCTTTTTCCTTTTGGAAAGCTTATCTATCTAAACCTGTCTATCTATCTATCAACTGTGTCAAAGGGAGAAAAAGATTTCACATTTGCGGATGTCATCAGTAAGATTGAAAGTGACCGTGCTCTGGAGGCAGCTGCAGTGGGCATAGGCACAGCGTTCCCCTCGGAATACTTGTTGACTTCAGATATGTATGTGTGTAAATTTCTTCTCTGTCTCTGCCTCGCATGTCCAGATGTCCAGGACATGAGTTTCATTGTTCCATGCTTAAAACTTTTCCACATGCAGAAGACTTAAACTGCCACGTAAGCTAATATTAAGTCATTAGGTTACAGTATAATTAACTGATATTTCATACATTAAATAGCTGCCTAAGAAATACTTGCTCAATTTTTAAAAGCCATTACAGAAAGGAAAAGGCAAGAATGGTATGAAAGGTTCTCCCGCTGACCTGATTGCTGATATCCCTGTAAAGCCCAATACCACCTGTACCAACTGTAGTTCACAAATCTCACTCCTGGACTCTTCATGCCTATATAGGTCTGTCCCTTTGCACCAAACTGATAGGGCATTACCCAGAGATCAGCTGGATCCTCCAGGAAAGATCAGAGAGACTCAGTCTGACATTTCCTACTCCAGGAGTCCCGAGATCCCAGCCAGCCACTCTCCATGGTATAGTGCCCCATATTCTACATTAGCCCAAAAGGGAGGGAAGAGTTGAGGGAGAAGGATGCTTTCTACCAGACAGGGAAACAGGGATTAGGGATGAGATGTCTATAAAATTTGACAGTAGCTGTGAAGTCTTCAATTTCTATGCATTTCTCACAAAAACAGCAAGAAGCAAATACTGCTAGTATTATGGGCCAATAGCATGATTTTCAGTACTGGTTGGGAACTATGCCATTCTCTGTAACATTATTTTTTATGGAAAGTTTCATTTTGTATTCCACTTAAAGCACACACAGTCAAGCTTGGATAATAGCCATTTAAAAGTTGGAGAGATTAGAGAGGTTTTTCTAAATGTTTTGTCCTAGAGTGCTTTCTCCCTGTTTTCTAATAGCCTACGTTAATAAAATGAGTGGCTTCTATGTTCTGTTTGGGTGGTAGCTCTGTAACCACGGGCATTCAGTCTGAGATTCTTTTTTCTGCATCTGCAGAATAAGGTGTTGAAAAACAGAATCTCTGTGGCCTCTTAAAACTGCATACTACACTATTCTGTTTCTCTGAAACTCCCTGGATATGCCATTATGTTTTCTTTCCATGGCAAGGAAGAAGGGTGGGTTCTGGCTCTTCTTCCCAACTCTGGAATGCATCTACTTAATTATCTGAAAAATAGCAATGACATCACCTGTCCTCCCTTCCTCAGAGGTTAATCATGGGAATGGATAGGAAAGCACTACCAGCATAACAAGGACCCCAACAAAGTTAGTAGAAAACATCTCCAGGATGTAAAAACACCTTCCCAAGTGTTCCTTATTAAAATTGGAAAGTGGTGACTCTCCCTTTTGTGGCCACCCAGTCTATTTCTTTGATTGTATACTTTTAAAATTCTACCTGACATATCTCTTTATGTCTCTTAAAAAACGGAAATAAAAATCCTGAAAAGTATTAATAAGGCACAACAAGTACAGAAGACCTCTTGTTTAACCCTACAAATGAAAACTTCGTGTTGATTTTTAAAAGTGACCAGAATTTGGGGTAAGGAAATGGATGTGAACTTCCAAATAGAAGTGTTTGAATTTCTACCCTGAACTGAGTAGGGTAGTTCATCGTGGGTACAGTACAACACTTGAGAAATTCAGACTAGAGAACAATAGAGGTTAAAGTTCAGACTTAGTTTGGAAACACAGGGTTTGGAACCTTGATTTGTGCCATCTTCTGACTTGGTGACCTAAAACGAGGTCACTTAATTTCTTGAATCCTCAATTTCATTATCTCTAAAAATTGAAAATATTTAATGATTTTATGAGGATTAAATTACTTAAAGCTGTGCAATAACACATGCTTGGCACAATGAGCTTTCATTAAGTGTTGGCTAGAATTATTACCATTATTATTATTAGCTCCATTATTTCCTTACATAGGAGATGCTAACAGCTCATTTAGTAAGGAGGAGACATCAAACCTTGCTCAAACAATTGACAGTTGTTATGGTTTATCTCTAGATGTTCCCTAAGAGGCTCGTGTGCTCAGAGGCAGGGCTTGGAGAAGGTAATTAGATTATGGGGACACCAAAGCTGACTTGCTGTTGGGAGGTTGGAACTGGTTGGAAGAAGTGGGTCACTGGGGGCATGATCTGAAAAACTATATCTCCCTCCTCGGCTCCTCTCTTTGCTCGCTGCTCCCTGGCCACCATGATGTGAGCTTTTCATTCACTATGCCCCCCTGCCATACTGTTTTCTGCCTTGCTGTCTGTTGATAATGGGCTGTAAATGTGAGCCACAATAAACCTTTCCTCTTTTAAATTTCAGGTGTCAGGTATTGTGTCTCAGCAATGCGAAAGTGACTGAGACATATTTTAGTTCCAGAGAAGTGGGATCATTGCTGTGACTGTGTATGACCCTATGGTTTCGAAGCCTTTGGAACTAGTTCATAGGAGGGGTTTTGAAAAATATGGAGATGCTAGCTAGAGAAGCCCTAGAATGCCGTGAGCCAATCTTGATGAGAGATTCTGGTCAGAGCTCAGAAGACCAGAATGCTGACAGAAACGCAGACAGTAAAGACCGGGCTCAGAAGGTTTCATTTGGGGGAAAGGACTCTACTGGCAGTCAGACTTGAGACTGTGTGTGTTAAGCTGTGGCAGAAAATGTGTCTATATTTTGCTCATGACCTGAAACTTGGTAGGAGATAGGGATTAAGGGCAGCAGACTAATCTGGTGGGGGAAATTGCAAAGCAGCCCTGCAGTCAGTCTGTGGTATGGGTACTGCTTTTGCTTTTAGCTAGATTTACACTTGAGAAGGAAAAGCAAAAAGCCAAGTTCAATAATTTGAAAAATGTTGCTGTAGCCAGAAAAAATGCACCTGTAAAATTGGAATCTGTAAAATTTTGGCCCAGGACACCTCGGTTGCTCAAAAAATTAATATTAAAAAGAATCCAAAGGACACACACACCAAATAATTGCCAGGACTCTCTACGTGGAGCTCTCATGGGTTCCTGTGATGTGTAAAATGAATGAAAGGATACAGATGCCATAAAGAGCCCACTATTATGGTTTTCTTCATAGTATCCCACCTTGTGTCTCTCAGGGTGTACTTTTGTTTTATTTTTATTTTTTCCCCTCTTTTAATTGGCCCAACCTTTCTATGCAGAGCCAGTTTCTCCCTTACCTTTCACTTTTTTTTTTTTTTTTTTTTTTTTTTTGTGGGTACCGGGGGGACGACCTCAGGACCTCGCGTGCCAACAGGCACCCGTGCCGCTGAGCGATATCACCAGCCCCTTTTTCGTATGTGGGATCCGGGAGTCGAACTCGGGCCTTCGCGCTTGCAAGGCAGGCGCTTACGCCGCTGAGCCATCTCACCGGCCCTACCTTTCACTTTTAATTTTTCCTATCTCAAATAAACTTTGCCACTGTTTAAAAAAAAAAAAAAGGAATCCAAGTGCTTTTCATCAGGGCAAGAAGAAAGAAAGGGAGTCCCAGCAAGACCCTGCCCTCTTTCCTGCAAAACTGAAAGACTGCTTTGAGAAGACAAACCCAGAGAGCCCAGCTTATTCAAAGATAGCTATCAAAGAGTTTCCTGGAGCTAAGCTGTCCAGGCACTCATAGGTCTCTGCAGTCATAATCCAAGGGGGCTGGGCTACTGCTTGAGCTGGTGGCAGATGTTGGCATCATCCATTTGGTGCTGGTTTTACAGAGATGCAGAATATAAGTGTTGTGGGATCAAGGAGGCTTCCGTCAGACTTCAGAAGAAGTCCTGGAAGGCCAGGCAGTGTGCCTCTGAGAGGGCAGTGAAAAAGCTATGAGAGTAAAGGCAAAAGTGCAGCAGACACCCCAGGAAGTTGGAAATGTGAGAAACATGGAACATCAGCTGAGGAAAACCACAGGCAGTGAGCAGAGCCACTCCAAGAGAGAAGCTATGCAGAGTACAACCAGCAAAACCATAGGGCAATGTCTGTCCAAGCCCTTTGGAGTTTACATCTTTTCACCACAACTTTCCCCAGATGCTGGACACAGAACTAAAGGAATTAATATTTGCTCCTCTGGATTTTAGTCTTGCTTTGGCTCCACTCCTTTCTTTTTTTTTTTTAACGTGGGTACTGGGAGTCGAACTCAAGACCTCACGCTTGCCAGGCAGGTGCTTATGCCGCTGAGCCATATCACTGGCCTGGCTCCACTCCTTTCTATCCCCGTTTCTCCCATTTGTAATGGGAATGTTTACCCCATGCTGTTATATCTAACCAATGTTTAACTTTGATTTTTCGCAAAAGCTCACAGCTAAGAGTTTCCCTTCAGTCTCAGAGGACTTTTCAGCAGTGCTAATACTGTTCATACTTTGGTGACTCTTAGAAATGGACTAAGTGCATTTTGCATAAAGTCTCCTGCAAGTGAGACTTTGGGGGCCAGGGGTAGAAAGTTTTAAGTCCCAGGCTTTCACACATTTGAGTTCTGATATTTCACAGGTGTACTGTGTATGACTCACTTTGCCAGTTTAAGAACATGTGGATCCTGTTTGGAAGAGGCAGGTCACCAGGGACTTGACCTCAAAGGGTGTGTCTGCCTCTTCGGCTTCTCCCTTTGGTCTCTGCTTGCTGGCTGCCATAACATGAGCAGCTTTCTCTTCACTGTGCCCCTCTTCCATGCAGTTTTCTGCCTCGCAGCCACCTGGCTATGGACTGTAAATGTGAGCCAAAATAAACCTCTTTTCCTTTAAAGTGCGGGTGTTGGGTACTGCATCTCAGTGTTGAGAAAGTGACTAAGACAATCATTTTGAAAACACTCCTCTGCTAGTGGTATCTTTGTGGCCCACTCAATAGGAAAAGGGAAAGATGTGTGACATGATGATACAGTTAGGAAACATATATTTTCTGTTTGTTTAGAGTGTGACAGCATGTTTATTTCCAACTGTCTATCAAGGTTGACATCTTAAGTGGCATTTATTGTAATCATTTTATTTACCATGAAAAGTAAGTTCTAAGTCATGAAAGGCATGTTTTCTTCCTTTATGGCCAGACCCCATTTTAAATCAGATTCACAAGTCACTCAGCAAATATTTATTGAGGGTTTGCCATGTGCAGGATGCTGTTCTGAACAGAGGAGGGTGACTGTAGCTCACAATTCATTATGTATTTCAAAATGACTAGAAGGGAAGATTTTGAAGGTTCACACCATAAAGAAGTGATAAATTTTTGAGGCAATGGAAATGATTCGATCATTAACATCCTAACACTAATTTAAGTATTATATATTATATTTATATATATATTTATATATATATTTATATATATATTTAAGTTATTAAACATACGTATGAGCCCTACCTTCTTTGTGTTCATATCCTGATGAGATACCATAATGTAAATATATAAAAATTAATTAAAATACAGTACTTGTAAGGTTTGTGAAAGTACTGGTAAATACTCTGAAGAAAAATGAAGCAAGGTGGCCAGGTGTGGTGGCACACGCCTATAATCCCAGCACTCAGGAAGCTGAAGCAGGAGGATCACCACAAGTTTGAGGCCAACGAACCTGGGCTACATAGTGAGTTCAAGGCCAGCCCGCACTACACAGTGCGACCCTGTCTTAAAAAAAAAAAAAAAATGAAGCAAGGTAGTAACAAAGAGTAATGGGCAATTTCTCCCGGTTACTAGATGGTGAGAGAAAGTCTGTCTGATGATGTAATACTTGAACAGAGAGAGTAACAGTAAAGAAGCGAACCAAGCTGATAGAGGATAAACATTTCCACCTAAGAAATTAGTAAGTGCAAAAGCCCTGTAGCAGCATCTGTGGTGTTAGAGAACAGTAGGGGCAGAGTGATGGAGAGTAAGTGGAGACAAAGGTGATTTTCAAAAACTAGTGCCCCTGTATGGTGGACGCCAGCCAGTGAGAACAGATGCCGTCTGTAAATGTTCATGTACTTGTGCATGTCTGCCTAGCATCAGCCTTAACAACAAAAGAGGTCAGGGAGCTGCAGAGGTCACGTCAAGTGGGGATAGCGTGTTATCTAACCGTAATTACTAGACTTAGCTCCAGACACCAACTTTACCCACAGGGTAAGGATTTTCACTGTGTACTTGGGGAGCAGATTCACTCATTGATTCAATTTTTTTTTTTTGTCTGTTTGTTGAGATGGGGCTCATTATGTGATTCAGGCTGGCCTTGAACTCACAGAAATCCTCCTGCCTCAGCCTCTCAAGTGGTGTCATTACAGGTGTGTGCCACCACGCCTAGCTACATTGATTCAGTTTTAAAAGTTATCATAAGAAGATTCAAGAATGACTTTTCCAATTTACATTCCTATCCACAATATGCAGTTTCTCTTTTCTCTACATCCCCACCAAAACTTGTTATAGCTCTACTTTTGATAACAGTCAGTTTAACAAATATAGTGTGATATCTCATTGGGGTTTTGATTTGTATTTCCCTGATGATTAGCCAATATTGGAAAAGAGGATGTGACGAGATTCACTGGGTTGTATATGTCTGGTAGGTTTGTTAAATCTGATCTGAGGGCCGGTGAGATGGCTCAGTGGCGTAAGCGCCTGCCTTGCAAGTGCGAGGGCCCGAGTTCGACTCCCGGATCCCACATACAAAAAAGGGGCCGGTGATATCGCTCAGTGCATGGGTGCCTGTTGGTGCGCGAGGTCCTGAGGTCGCCCCCCCGGTACCCACAAAAAAAAAAAAATCTGATCTGAGTTTCTTTCTGTCTCCTCCTGTCTCCATCTCCTTCTCCCCCACTTCCTCCTCCTCCTCCTCTTCTTCTTGCTTTCTCTCTGTCTCTGTCTCTCTCTCTCTTCTTTCTCCTATCTCTCCTCTCTCCTCTCTCCTCTCTCCTCTCTCCTCTCTCCTCTCTCCTCTCCCCCCTCCCCCCTCCCCCCTCCCCCTCCCCCCTCTCCCCTCTCCCCTCTCTCCCCTCCCCTCTCCCCTCTCCCCTCTCCCCTCTCTCCCCTCCCCCCTCCCCCCTCCCCCCTCCCCCCTCTCTCCTCTCTCCTCTCTCCAGAAATTCAGCAGCTCATTCAGTATTCTAGTAGGGTGGCAAGATGTAGAGAGGAACCTGTACTCCCCAGCTTCCAAGACCCTAGGAACTAAAATGGAATTGGATAAGGGATATGCTAATTGGATACTTAGAGGTAGCAAGTGGCAAAGTGCCCAAGCCTCAAGAATAAGACATATCAAGAAAGAAAAAAGACACCTCTTCACATGTGACCTGAGTGGACAGAAAACCCTCTCTGAGGTGGCAGAGGATGGAGTCGGTCTTTGCCATTGGATGCTAGAAAATGGCATAGGATGATGCTTGGTATAGCTCTAGGTGGATTCCCTGCGATGTCTTCTAACCAAAGGTTCTGGGAGACCTGAAAAAATTACTTAAGAGAGAAAACTAAGGCAAAAACAATTTGGGAGCCCATTACGAAGTCGGTGGGGCAAGGGCCAGCCACCAGGACTGTTAAATCTGTCTTAGTGAGAAGGCCGAAAGCAGCTATGAGATGAATGGGGAACATAATCAGAACCCTAGGCGAGGGTCACCTGGGGCGTCCTGCAGCCCTGCAGCAGCCATGATGTGATCCTGATCAGGGACAGATGAGATTGTGCGGTACAGCTTTTTCAGCTGCTGGGATCCCAGGACACTTGTATTAGAACCTGCCGCTACAACAGGAAACGTAATGGCTCACAAAGAGGACGTTTAAGCAGTATGTTTCGTGGCAGGTAACCACAGCGACCAAGAGACACAGTGGTGATTTGTTATCCATGCATTCATCTATTCAGGAATATGTATTGTATTCCTGGAGCTGGCCAACACCTTCCCTTGTCCAGTTTGGTCTGGAGCTCAGGGGGCATGGTTCACACAGGATTTCAAAACACCAGCAACAGTAAAGATAGTGTATCTTGGCTCCAGATTAGAAAGTTGCTACATTTTGTATCTGGGCTCCAGTACTTTGTGGCAGTGTCATTGCTACATCTTCCTTAAAATCCATGAGCTAGAATGGGACTTGGTTGATTAAGAAAGAAAAAGAAAGAAATAATTATAGCAGTAGAACTGATGGTGACCATCAAAAGTAAATGGCTATTATCTTTATTCCTAACCATCCACTGCGTGCCTCTGAACAGTAAGATAAATAATACTTTCCAGCCAACCCTGAACCAAGGTAACAATGAAAGAGAACACTGGGATTCTATCTGATTGTTATTAAGATGAAGATTCCGGAGAGGAGCAACAAGGCAGGGAATAGCTGCTCCATTTGTTTTGGGTTGGACCAGCTGACCCATTCAAACGAAAGGCGATTTGGGACTCAAGCCCCTTCAATCTGTCTGCTCCCAATTTAAACAGATAACTGTCAGCTTAATTTAGTGCCTGGATGAATTCAAATGGATGGGTGATTTTCAAATCAGACCCTTCCTACATATTAGGAAGACATGAAGAATTTGAATGGGTTCTGAAGGTTAATAACTGGAATAAACCTTGTCTGTCCCTAGCTTTACAGAATTTATATTGCTTTCAGAGAATATGTGATTTTTGTAAATTTATCTTCCTCAAATAAAATGATGTTTCTCTTTCCCCTTTCTCCTGAAGTTGTGTTTATCATTTTAGTTTCTTAAATAACCAAATGACTTTTTCTTAAATAGGTCATTTTGTTGTAGGGCCAGTAAAGTTGATATTCTGGAGATTTTTGCCCAAGGAGGTTGAATATATTTATATCTGGATGTCCATATGTCAAACAGATATTTCAGTCTGTATCTGAAAGCTGTTATGGCTATATAGCACTATGAAATTCCCTGCTGCATAGAATCGCATAGAAACAAATACTCTTGACACATCACCAGACATTTTCAAAAGATCAGAAGTAAAAAGTAAAATGTTAAAACAAGGCTTTATTCGGTAAAATATGAAATCAGAGGCAAAACATATCTAGTTTTTTCACTAGTGTAGCTATATTCTATGTACATATAAAAATACTTAATTTCCTGTTTAAATTGTGTAAAAGACTGATCATATTTACATGTAAATAGTGTATTTTAAAATATTTTAACACAACACCATTTCTAATCAAAACAACATCTATAAGATGAATAAAATATAAAAGCTTTGCCTTTGGAATGTTTTTCTACCACTCACTTATGTTATCAGAATATGCTGGGGGGGGTGCTTGCTGCAGACTATGTAAGGTACAATGAACAAAACAGATCTCCAGCCATTTAAAGCTTAAATTATCACAAGTGTTATCTCTGTGAAAAAACAGACCAAAATAAATTATTGTCTCTCAGTCCCAATTCTTTCCCATTCTGTGGCTTGACAGCAAATTTTTCTGCCCTCTCCCCCACGAAAAAAGGGTAGATGGGAAAAGAAGTGTTGTATGGTAGTATGATAATATGAATAAATTTTTTATAAAGGGACTTGAAGATCAAGATGTTAAACAGTATACAGTCATATCACTTAACAACGGGGATATATCCTGAGAAATGTGTCATTAGATGATTTTATCATTGTGTGAATATGATCAGAGTATTATGAACAGAAACTCACAGTGTCACTAGGGCGTGTAATCTTATGGAATCACCATTGTATATTCAGTTCATTGGTGGCCCAAACTTCATTGTATTAGTCTGTCACTATCATGAAATACCCAAGGTTTGGGTAGTGCATAAAGAAAATAGGTTTATTTTGGATCACAGGTTTGGAGGATAAAAGTTCAACACTGCATTGTACTGGCTCAGGTGAGGCGTCCCTAACTCTGTCACATCATAGTGTGTCATCTCATGGTGGGAGCATACAGGGGACACAGCAATCACATTGTGAGACCAGAAGCGATAGCATGGAGAAAGGTCTGTTTCATAACAACTCATCCTGGCAGGAACTAATTCAGGGTCCCACGGGAACTATCTTCTTCCGTTCCAAGAGCAGTGCCTCCAGCAAGACCTGGTGAGCTCTGGGTAGGCACCATCTCCTAAAGTTCTCAACACCTCTTATCATCACCACACGGAGGACCAGGCTTCTAAAATATGAACCTCTGATGGACTGACTGCATCCACACCATAGCAGTCATTGTGTGACACGCGACTGCCCTGCAGTGATAAGCTACAGTGGACCCCACTCTGCACAGTATCTGTAAAGACACACGGAAGTGTGAGGCATGAGATTTATGTCCAGGAGCTTACAGTATAGTTATTGACACTGACACCTGAAGGGTAAAAGGCAAACCAATGAGTACAACATTTTCATCTGTTCCCTATTCCTTCTGTAACACATTACCACAAATTCTGTGGCTTGATACAATCCAAAGGTATTATCATACAGTTCTGGAGCTCAGAAATCTGAACTTAGTTTCACTGGCATAAAGTCAAGATAGTGACAGGCCTGCATTCCCTCTCTAGGATCTAGAAAAGGATCGGTGTCCTTGCCTCTTCCATCTTCTAGACTCTGCCTGCATTGCTTAGGTCATAGCCACATCCTTCATCTTCAAATCTAGTAGCATAGCGCTCTCTCTGTCTCTCTCTCTCTCACTCTCTCTCTCTCTCTTCTACTCATACTGTCATATCTCCTTTCCTTTGGTTCTGTTTTCATGGCCATATTTCCGTTTTCACTCTGACCCCTTTCCCTTCTTCTAAGGACCCTGGTTATTATATCGGATCCTTCCACATAATCCAGAACAGTCTCCTCAACTCAAGATTTTTGTCTTAATCACATTTTCATAGCCTCTTTTGCCATGTCAGGTAACATTCACAGAGTCCTGAAATGAGGGTGTGGACATCTTTGTAAGGCTACTGTTTAGTTTACCAAAACATTGGAGCCTTTGAGGAAAAAAAAAAAAAAACACCTTTGTAGCCTCATACTCAAAATTCTGTTATAATGCTACAGTCTTCCTCTTCAGCCTTGTTCTCTACCATTCTCTAGAATCACATCCAGGTTCATTCTTTCTGAACAAGATCCTACCCTTTCTCTACTCTCCTTTGTTGCTGAATCCACTTTACTTCTCAGGATCCTACACCTCCTTCAAGGGGAGACTTAAATGGTGTGTTCTCCATTCATTGTTTGCTGATAACAGAAACCCCACTCAAACTCAGCTGGACAAGAGCTAGAGACACTGTTCCATAGGGGCGGGGTAGGGGTAGATGCGGCCTCAGAAACATCTGATTGGCTTAGGTGAGGTCCTGTGTCTAACCCTTACCAATCACTATGGCAAGATGATTGTGTACTGAAGCTACAGATGGGAAATGGGGGAAATCTTTTAACAAGAATGAGAGAGAGTGCTGGACAGAAAAATTGCTGCAGCTGGCAACCAGTGTTTTCAAACTATTATATTTTATGTATATTCTTAATTTATATCATTGTTATACCATCTTTATTTGATCTTTTGTCTTCTTTCATGACATATTTTGCTTTGTTGCCTTGTGCTGATATAGTGACCCCTTAAAGGAAGTGTTTGCATCTTTCTAATTTCACTTAATGGCTCCCACCCAGCACTTTGTACTGTGCAGTGCTCATAGTAATGTGTAAGAAATGTGTTAAATTGGGTTGAAAATAATACTTCAGAGGCAGCTAAAGGTTAATTAAAATAAGTGCTAAAATTGAGAGAAATAAAGTGTTCTGTGGAATGTAAAGACTTGAAGAATTTTATAGCTTAAACTGGAGCTTGAGAGATGAGTAGACTTTAGGTAAAAAAGAAAAGAAAGGGCCAGTGAGATGGCTCAGTGAGATGGCCTGGCAAGCACGAGGTCCTGAGTTCGACTCCTGAAACCCACATACGAAAAAGGGGCCAGTGATATCTCTCAGTGGCATGGGCACCTGCTGGCGCGCGAGGTCCTGAGGTTGACCCCTGGTACCCACAAAAAAAAAAAAAAGAAAAACTCCACAGATGATGGGTATTACAAAGTTCACGTGGCAATAAAAGAAATATGGAAAAACAAAGTGTTGTCTAGGTAAAAACAGTCTTTTTGTTCTGGGACCTCTTCTATGACACTATTACTAGAAGTCATAAATATTTCATGTTCGTATTAATTAAAAATTGCCATATTAGGATAGAATTTTTCCATATCTTGTAGTGATTCAGTCATTCATTCACTTAATTACTCACTGAGAGTTTACTATGACTATTTATGCAAACCGAGGACTGTGACTCATACTAAGGAACTTACTGATGCAAAGAAGGAGGTAAAAGGGCTGAAAGAGCAGGGTGGTGAGGGGCGGCTGCAGAACAGTAGCACCACGCTGGCCATATCGACCCCATCAGAACCCACAGCTTCGAAGATTTTATAAGAACCTATCTGCTAGGGTACAGGGATATCTGTCGCCTCTGGTGCAGATTTTGAAAAGTTCTCTGCATTTTTGATGACCTCGTCTCCATCAAAGGTAATGTCTGTATGATAAGGCTGTGGCCCCTGAACTGAGAGAACTTCCTCCAGTGTAGCTAGCGGGCTATAAATTACTGAAATCGTGGACTGAAAATTTGAAATTATAAAAATGGAGCCTGAGGCCTGAGATGCCTCTTGACTTTAATGTGTTCTCGAAAACAAGCAAAAATGTGGATACTTGTCATGTATCAGGAATTAATATCAATTAATATTACTACAACATAATTAAAAATAATAATTGATACAATTATAACAATATGAACTGGGTCTGCATCCAGGGACTTTATGTTGAGGGAGACAAACACAGAAAGAGAAAGTTTAAACTGAATGTTATTAGATTTCTGAAAGCCTTCAACTCTGGTATTATGGAACTACTGTTCCTACCCCCCAATCCTCCTTCTTCAAACCTTATTCACTTTTCTATCGCTACTGGCCTTACCTGCTCCTATGGACTGTCATTCCCTGTAGGAATCCTCTGTGCAGGGAAGGTAGCTTTTTACTTGAAAAAAATCTATATATGTTCATTCTCAGTTCAGAAAAATCTAAATGCCACACCCTCACCCCTAACCCCACCCCTGGCTATGGGATAAAACCCGAGCTCAAGAGCCTGATATACTAAACCTTCCATTGTTTGGCACCATCCACCCAGCTAACTGATTGCTTCCTTATACCATGCTTTCATATACTCCTTTGTGTTTTCTCTTTCTCTCCTCAAGTGTTCTTCATTTTGCCCAATACTCATCAAAACCTGTAAATTTTTAAGGTTTCAGCTTAAGGTCTACCTCCTACCAGAAGCCATCCTGAATGAGCTAGGGAAATTACTGTTTAAAATTCGATGTGTGACCATAGGTTTTTCACTTTATTCCTTCTGAATATCTAATGTGTATACCTTGTTTCTGAATTCATTGCTAACTAATAAATACATAGGGCTCTGCCATTTTCATTTATAGATTCTCAGCACCATGCATAGTGCCCTGCCAGAGGGAACTTATAAATATGCAGTGCTATTCGTAATGCATGCTTGAATGTTGATAAGACAATTACAAATGTAGATTGAAATATGGCACCTTTATGCAGTAAAATCACTTATTACTATTAGTGATGTCTCCTGTAATTGCTAAGAACTTTAAAAAGCTATTTGCCAATATTTCGAGGAAATAAGCAGACCACTGGGATGAGGAAATTTATGTTTTAAGAAAATTTCTCTGGCAGCCCTATGTGTGATGGGATAATGAGGTGGGAAAGACTAAAGATAGGAAAGCAAGGTATAGTAAATCTGGAAGAAGAGGCAAGTGAGTAATTGCTAAAGCCAGTTGGACAAAAGGAAATAAATCATCAGGATGTATTTCCAGTAATTAATCAAAGTCCATTTTTAGACATGTAAGATCATTTAGAAGGAATTGCAGACTTCCCACAGCAGTGGTTTTTTGATTTTTGGAAAATTCCTTTGTCATTATGAGATTTGTTTTTATTAGTATTATGTAGATATGTGCAGTGATGTTTCATAAGAATTAAATATGATAGCCTGTATCTTTGTCTACAGTAAGGAACACATCATTACGGTCAAGCATAAATAGGTTCTTAAATGAAAATTGAACGTACTAAAAAAGACACAGTTAAGATTTTGTTCCAGTCAGAACATCCAGATGCTTGTCTCTGCACGTCAGTGCTTAGTGGTTGGTTGTACTTTATATTAGGAAGTGATGCAAGACTGATGTTTAAATTATTAAAGAAAGAAATGGAAGGTTAGTCCACAGTCTTAAAACTCACAATATTTTTGCATTCAGTGAAATTTGTATATCTTAAATGTACAATTTGTTGAGTATTAACAATGCATTTCCTTGTGCAACAACACCCTAATGAAGCCATAGATCACTTCCATTACTCCAGAAACTACCCGGGTGCTCTCCAACCTGACAGTCTTCCTCCTGCATAAGCACCACTCCCGCTTTCCGTCACCATTGCTTAGTTGTGTTTTTGAACTTCATTCAGGCAAGATCATGCAATGAATACATTGCCTCTCAGCATAAGGTTTTGGAGATCTGCCATTGTTGTGTGTGTATTGATAGTTCATTCTTATCAGTAATTTATTATTTTTTATTGCTGAGTACTATTCTGTTTTATTAATAGCTCAATATTGTTTATATTATTACTTTTTCATGGGTTTTTAAGTTTCCAGTGTTCTTATTTAATTAAGCTGCTATGAACATTGTTAACAGCCTTGATATTTTTCATTTCTTGATTAAATATCTGGGAGTGAAATTTCTGCCTCTGAGGTAGACATTTAACTTTATAAATTGCCAATTTTTGAAATGGGTTGTACCAATTTATACATCCATGAGTGATATATGAGAGATTTATTTTATGAAAACCATAACGTGTTACGGCCTTCTGGTGAGAGTGAAGTGGTGTCTCACAGAGGCTTAAATTTGTATCTATGTGAAGAGTACTGATATTGGGCATCTTTTTGTGTGCTTTGTGGCCATTCTTATGTGTTTTGGTGAGGTTTTATTCAAATCTTTAACTCATTTTTAATTGGGTCATTTGTCTTTATTATTGATTGGAAGGCCTACTTATATTTTATGGATACAAGTTCTTTGTCACATATCAGGTTTTTATTTTTCTGTATTTTTGTATCCAGAGAAATATTTCCCCATTCAAATAGCAATTATTCTCTTATGCTTTCTTCTAGATACTACATAATTTTAGCTTTTACATTTGACTCTGAAATCTAGTTTGAGTTGACTTTCGTATATAATATGGGGCGGGGACTGGGATTAATTTTCTACACATTTATCCAGTTGTCCCGGTGCTGTTTGTTGAAGTGACTTTCTTTTTTGCCCATTCAGCTGCTTCAAAAGCTTGGCTGGATATCAGTTCACTGTATTGGTGTGGATCTGTTTTGGGCCTCAATCCTGTTCCCTGGTCACTTTTTCCTTACCCTAGTATTACGCTATCTCAGTCACTCTAGCTTTGTTCTCTGTCTTGAGATCAAGTACTGTAACTCTTCAAACTGTTTTTTATCTTCTTGAAAAAGAATAAGTTCTTTTAAATTTCTATGTAAAGATTTACATCTTTCAATTTCTATGAAATCACTTGCTGGAATTTTGATGGTGTTCCCATTGACTCTGATGATGAATTTAGGGATAATCAACACCCTAACAATGTTAAGTCTGCCAGTCCATAAATATGGACATTGCAACAATGTGTTATAGATCTCAGTCAAGAGGTCTTGCATGTCTATTGTTAAATTATTTCCTAAGTATTTTAAATTTTGTTTACTCTTTTAAGTGGAATTATTTTATATCATTTTTGAGTTGTTTACTGCTAGGATGTAGAAATACAATTGATTGTTTTTATATTGTCCTTATATGGCCTGTGATTTTACTAAAACCACTTCTGAGTTGTAGTAATTCTTCTGTAAATTCCTTAGCATCTCTAGATACACAGTCTTGCTATCTGGAACTAAAAAGCTATATTTATGCCTTTTAGGTCATTACACATTTTATTTCTGCTTCTTGTCTCATTGCAATAGCTTGTTGTGTTCCAAAATAAGTTGTTGGAAAAAAGTGGTAAGAGCAGATATTTTTCTTGTTTCCAAACTTAGCAGGAAAGTGTTTGATGTTTCACTATAAAGAATGCTGTTACGGTTTTAGATTCCCGTAGTTTCCTGTTATCAGACTGACAGTGTTCCTTACTGGTCCTAGTATTTTGAGGATGTTTATTATGAGTGAGTTTGAATTTTCTCAAAAACTTTTGCTGTATAACTTGATGACCTTAGGATATTTATTTTTTGCCTGATTGTGTTATTATGAATTACATTGATTTTCAAATGTTGAAGCAACCTATCTTGGCAGTGATATTTTACCTTTTTCTATATCGCTAGATTGGATTTGCTGATATTTTAAGAATTCTGTGTGTGTGCTCATGAAGAATCTGTTTGCTTGTAATATATTTTTCTGGGTTTGGTTTAAGAGTACTGGCACCTTCATAAAATAGATTAAAAGTGTTTCTGTCACATCTGTTTTTAAAAATAGTTGTGTAAGATGACATGATCTCTTCATTAAATGGTTGAAAAATATACCACTGAAGCCATGTGGAATATAGTTCTCACTGTTATCATACTTCTTATAATTTGTGTGGGACTGGGGATTTAACCCAGGGCCTTTGCACTGGACTACACCCCTAGTGCATAATTATCATTATTTTATTGTTATTGTTGTTATTATTATTACTACTACTAATACTACTACTACTAATTTTGAGACAGGGTTTTTCTAAGTTATTAAGTTGCCCAGGCTGGATTTGAACTTGAAATCCTTCTGCCTCAGCCTCCAAGAGTCATAGGATTACAGGCATGCGCCGCCACACCTGTCTTATACTGTAATTGTTTAGATATGGTTTCCTTCATTTGTTGAACATATTCATAATATCTTCTTTGACATCTTTTTTATAATACCAGTAATATTAGTGACAGTTTTTCCTGGCTACTTTTTCTTGAATATGTTCCAGAATTTCCCATTTCATTCAGTGGCTCATAATTCTTTGTTGATAACTGGGTCTTCCAGATAATATATTGTAGCAATTTTATATTTTGACATTTTTCCCTGAAGAATATTACTTTTTCCATTTTTTTTATTGTTTAGTAATTTGCCTAAGCTAATTCTATGAGATATGTGATCCCTATGACATTCTACTATAGAATGTAATTTATCTCCTCTATAGATTCTACAAATAGCTCTGTACATTTTGTATTTAGAAAAGAATAGATGCAGGTATTTTCTTGCACCTGTTAGTTTGGTTTCCTACGGTCTTCTCATGTGTCTCCGTAACTTGATGTTGAGAGAGTGTACTCCATCCTCTTGACGGTAATTCCTCTGTTTCTGTTAGTAACTCTGTTATAGAGTGGGTAATGCATTCAAAGCTCAAGCTATTTTAAATTCTGCTCCAGCCTCCACTTATGTAAGCCCTTCAAAGTCTTTCATGTATATTTGCATAACCTTTGGGTTAGTTAGGAGTGTATGAAGAGCTTGAGTATGTGTTCTGGTATTCTCTACATATTCTGTCAGCCAAAATCATGCTTTTCCCAACTATCACAGCAACTCCAGGCAAGAACCATTGGCTCTTCCCACTTGTCCATTATTGAGATCATCATTTCCACCAAATACACCTCTCAGAATGGTTGTCACCAACTGTTCCAAGCCGAGTGAACCCCTTTAACTGAAACAGATGGAAGTCTATCCTCATGACCTACCCTGCCACAACATGTTTTCTTCACATGTGAGAAAATATGCAGCTACAGACTGCTGAAATATGGCATATCAGGCAACAACAACATAATGAATCCTGAAATTTGTTGCTGTTTTTGTGAGGAGTTTGATTATTCTGCCATCCCCTAAATCTTCATGGAAATCAGCATTCACTTCCTTGACCATTTATCAGTGTAGTGGACCCGGCAATGGAGAGGTAGTCTCCTTCCCAAAACACAAACCACCTACAATAAACATTGAGACAATTTCCTGACTTTACCACCACCTTCACCCATCTTATTATGTACAATTGGCTTGACAGGCCCCTCCCTCAAAAAGAGAAGAGTGTCTGGTCAGTTCGTTCAGTGCAGCTTCCTCAACTGTGTGGAGATCTTCCGACTCTTTGTAAGTTCTACTGAACGTTCAGGCAAAACAGCAAAACCGACTAAATATAAGCGTTCACATGCTTCCACTGCATTTGGCTTTCTGCACACCACCCAGAACAATGACCACAAAAGAGAAGACAGAACTCAAAAGAAGGTGAAAATAAGTGTAAGACAGAGAAATTTATATGATTGATGAATCAACACACCAACCATAATACACCAACCATGTGAAAAGATGGAGAATTTGCCAGTAAGTTTTTCTGAAATTTAAATCTATTTATGGCAAGGTGGTTTATTATCACTTTACTTTACAAATTTCTAGTTCCATGCTTCAGTTGTTTGCCTTCCTTTTAAATATTAGTCCATTTAAAAGCCAAAATAGAGAACGGAGCCTTTGACAGAGAATCCCCTTCACCAAGAAGGATTGATTTGTGAACAACGAAAAGAGTGGTGTGATGATGAGAATAGATCTGCAAAAAGAAAACAAAATTAATGTAGTAATTATCTGTTTATGCCCTAATTCCATAGTAAAGTCTCCACAATTCATTGACAGAGACTGAATTTCTTTGTTAATGAGTATCAGTCAGTTATTCCTGAATGTGTGTTGAGGTTACTGTAATATTTGGACTCTGTTGCAGAAAATATACAGTAAATGATACTCAAGTAGAAGCAGCTCTTGTTCTATCTGCATTATCTTGAAATTTCTACACTTGATCTTAGCCAAAAGGCTGAGAAGCGATAATCTACGGCCTAATTCTAATTTTATTCTTATTCACTGAAAAAATTGGGTAATTACAAAGCAAAATTTATTTTGAAAAGTGTACTATTTTATATGTAGCATACACTGTCACCTGTAGCTATATATAAAGATATACACTGGAATGCACAATTGAATGAAATGATGCTTCCAAAAAGTAAAAAATAAGATTGAAAGTATAAAAATAAGAAATAGGAAATTATCCCTAGGTTTTGATAGATATCTTTTCTTTTTAAAAGTTCCCTGGAGGAGAAAAAGGATGAATAGAGAAGCCTTTATCATTCAGAATTCAGAACAAGATTTATAAAGGTAAGGGGAAAACTTTGGGTCCCAGCTGGGCATAAAATAGGAAAAGAGTTGCTGAGCTGCTTGTAGCTGAAAGAAACATGGCCTTTGCTTTTATGTCCAGAGGACATATAAGCCAAGGTTCTAGCAGGAAATCCAGGGCACACTCAACACAGGTTAATTCTGCAGGGCTTATGAAAGGGAAATGTCAACGAAGTGCAAAGAAGGAAAGAAATTGCATAGTAATACTATATGGGACAGTGCTAATAATAAACAGCTGATACCACCACATGTCCAAAGGACTGAGAAGAAAAAGTATTTACCAAACCATAGAGAGAAGGCCCCCTGAGGGGACACTGCACAACAAGCCTGAAGTGACCCTACAGGACAGGACCATGGGAAATAAAGACCATAACTTCTCCCTTCTTTCTCTCATGATCCCATGCTGTGGTTCAGTGTCCCTGCATCCCAGGAAGCCAGAGAACTAGGAGACTCATTGGTTTAGTTTGTGCAGATCAGCTTCCTATCTGTTGCAGAGAGCAGATGGAGAGGAACGGAGTGGATCTGAAAGTGCAAATGGAAGAAAGCAGACCCACATGCTGTGTTAGAACACTGCTTTTAAAAATTCTTATGGTCCACTGGAGGGACACTGTTAAAACAACACAACAAAATGAAGTGGGAACATAAAAGGGAAAAGCAGCAGAGTCCATTGTACAACTCTGACCCAAGTTTTTTTTACAGTGGGCCTCCTTCTCCAATACCTTACCCAATGTGTGTCCTTATGGGACAGTTTGCAGCCCCCTTGTTTTTAAACCACAGGAAGTGTTTATGGAACAAATTAAGGACTATTGTGAAGAGCTGCTTTGGGTCAAAAATTTTCTCTAAAATAGGTAATATAAAGTTGATGGAACACTTAATTCCAGCATTCAAGATCCTCAAAGATACTTATGGAATGGAAGAGGAAAAAAAGACATCTTAAACCATGTACAGACAGACCTATTAAGCAATCCTAGAGCAGACAGACATTGGTGAGGAAAAAGAGGACTGAGACCCATCTCTTTAAGCACACTATGTCTATTAAATCATTTTACCTCCTACTAAACCTATGATATTCCTCCTGTTATCTTCCCCATTTTATTATGAGAAAACAAAGACACAGAAAATTTAGCACTTCCAAGATCACACCATACATCGTAGGGGTGGTATTTGAGCTAGGCAGTACAGTTCAAGTCCCATTACAGTGCCCTCTCACCCACTTCCTATCTCTGAAAGTAGCAAAGAAAAAGAGTGGGAAGGGAAGTATTTTTATGACCGTAAAAGTTGTCATTTAAGTAGGTGCTACTGTGTCCCAGCATTGTATTAATCACTTATGGAATCCCTTTTATCCAAGGAGAGCTTTCCAGGGCTAAATATGAGCTACCTATACTGTAAAGAGGTTGAAATCATGGAATAATGATTCTCCCAAGTCTCATATGAAATCTTTATGAACATTTTGAACTGGGTACCCTATATCATTACATGGAATGTATAATGACATCATTGTTTAAAATAGGAGCGATGTTAGTAATAACATAGTAAGACCAATATATATTTTCTTACATACTTCTCTTATCTAACATTTTAACCATCACATTTACTAAGAAAACATTTTATTTTAAACTAATTTATGGATATAAAATTGCAAATAATTTAAACTTCATCCTTTAAACAAATGCTGTTACACCCTGTTACCTAAATCAAGATAATCTGGCTGACCATAGCTTTGTAAGGCCTCTACAATATTTATGATTCATAGAAGAAATAAATTGGTTTTTCCATGTACACTATCTTTCAAATTTCTCTTCAGTACAGTGAGTATAACTTTGCTTACCTCAGCTAATATTTTATACCAACTATGCATAAAACCTTAGTGTTCGATAATGAGAAACAGCTACTTAATTTAAAACTAGTACCATATTCTCATAAAAATAATAGCTCTTTAAATGAAAGGCTGTTAAAAATGAAAATCAGGGCCGGTGAGACGGCTCAGCGGCTTAAGCGCCTGCCTTGCAAGCGCGAAGGCCCGAGTTCGACTCGCGGAACCCACATACGAAAAAGGGGCCGGTGATATCGCTCAGCGGCACGGGTGCCTGTTGGCGCGTGAGGTCCTGAGGTCGTCCCCCCGGTACCCACAAAAAAAAAAAAAAAATGAAAATCAAACAAAAAATCAAGCATCTCAAGACAATTTTGAATATAGGGTATGGATTCTGCTTAAATTCAAAAACAATACTTATAAACTGATCACATTACAGCTGTGTTTTATCACTGATATAAGATAAAATGGAGACTAACCATGGCTTTTTTCTCCTCTGAGACTGCTTCACTTCCCAGCCTGGAAGAAATTTAGATACTTAGGAAAACACGTTAGGACTGTTAAGTCTTTCTGATACTATTTCTTACAGGGTGAATGCAATTTTTGTTCGCAAAAATAAGCATTTTCCTGATATACATCAGTAATTCAGTAAGTGAGACCACTGACCAACCAGTCAATCTGCATCCTTGTACAGTTTGAGTTGTGAAAATACTCAAGTGCAATCCCATCATTCTTAGTCTCTATTTATTGGTTTGGTGTTTGGCTCCACCTATTAGGCTCGGCATATTTGCATAGCATATCCCTGTGTTAGGTGCTTTGGAATTAGCTCCTCTTTCCTTTGTTTCTGCTTATATATCCTTTACTAAAGATCATGGATAGATCCACCATACGTGTCCTTGGAGAAGTTAATGTCTCAATGCTCTTATTTCCTCAGAGTTCCTCATTTAGGGTTGTGAGAAATAAACTGCCGCCGCATGTCAACAACAGGATAGATTCTGAGAAATGAGATTTTGGGAATGTCATTGTCATACTGACATGTCATACTTACACAACATGAGATTTAACCCCCGACAAGAGACCATAATGCAATCAGTCATGCATTAACACAAGATAGATGAAGCCGATGCCATTCTTTTACTGGTTTATAGTAAACTATTTTATGAATAGAAGTATTCTAAAATAATGATAGAAAATGTATCAAATACCTAAACCAGTAGTATAGTCAATTATTATCACTTTTTAGCTATTCTGTACTGTATGGAATTGTCTGGGCTATGCTGTTACAGGACTTTCAGTACAGTAGGTTTGTTTACATCTGCACCATCACAAACGTGAGTAATGTGTTGCCCAGAGCAATATTACAGTGGTTATGATATCAGTAGGTCATAGGAATATTTCAACTCTACTTGAATCTTTGGGGACCACTTTCTAGTATGTGATTCATCTTTGACCAAAACATCAATGTACTGTACATGACTAATTGATAAATGTGAATAATATGATTATAATACGTATTGTTTAACACCCAAGACCTTGCATGATTATTAAGTTATTTACATATTATTAGGGAGACCCAGTCTCCATGTTTTACTGATGAGGAAATTGAAGCTCAAAGAGGTTTAGTAACTTACTCAAGGTCATAGGGCTGGTGTGTGCTAGCGTAGGACTCACCTCCTGTCCTCCTTAATTCTGCTTCAAGTCGCTAGGTGTACTGACTTGCAATAATTATAGCATCATTTCTACTGAACTCACCTCACAGCTACCCTTCTGTAATCAGTGAAAAGCCTCCTCCCATCAGAAGTGTGGAAATTATCAGAATTTGTATTGGCTATGTACAAACATGCAGCGATTTGTTTTATCTAAATACAAAGGAATATTAGGCTCAATATGTATGGCTTTAGGAAAAATTCACTATGAAGACAAACCTACCATTTTAACACAATAACAATGTTCCCATGAGTATGTTTTTATACTCTTAAAATTTGTATATGTCATCTAAGAGCTCTTAACACAGTGGAAGATTTTAGTTCTTCATTATGGTAATTGTACTGGTCAGTGTTTTAGTAAATAGCAAATGTACAATTGTATTACTACCATGGTTGTTGAAATTTTGACCTTAGGTGTTTTACATTTGTCTAAGAGCCTGATGTGTAATCAGAGTGATTTGACCTTTAGCAGTATAAGACTCAGCAGTATGTAAATCTTATGACTTGTATAGTTTTTCTGAAAAATTGGACTTTGCATTTCATTAATGGGAGTGATATGGAAATTTAATGTAGTGGTGAGAGTTCAGGTAGTAGGACCAAGTATTTCTTGATATCTCAATGGTATTTGAACACTGTACTTTAAAGTAATAAAGACAACTGTCTTCTGTGGAGATACAGAGGCAGTCAGTCTAGGAACATTCTGTGTGCTGTGGTAATGTGTGCTTTTGAGCGAAGTCACAAAATGGAGATTCTGGGAAATAGTCCCTAAACTCGTGGGCCTTCAGTTTTCTCATCATTTAAACTAAGCAGCTGTTTTGGATCTGTTCGCTATATACATTCTGTGAAACTGAAATGTTGCACACATTTAAATTACTTTACAAATATTTTAGCAGTATCTTTGAGAATGTCATTAGCATTGTTGTTATAGATCAGTGTAGCCAATGTGCCTTAGTCTGTTTAAGCGGTTGTAGCAAAGCACCATAGACAGGGTCACTTATAAACAACAAAAATTCGCTTTTCACAGTTCTGGAGTCTGGAATGTCTGAGTTGAAGTTGCCTGCAGATTTAGTGTCTGGCAAGAGTGTATTTCCCTGTTCATAGATGCCATCTTTTCATTGTGTCCCCACATGGGGAAGGACTCTCTGGGGTCTCTAGTACAAGGGCACTAAGCCCATCCAAGAGAACTCTGCTTTTGTGTCTCAGTCACCTCCCAAAGACTCTACCTCCTAATGTAATGGCAAACTTTTAGAAATTTCATAGCAGAAATTAGAAATCAGTTAGTAGCCTCTGCCTAAGCTCATGCTGCCTGTCACGTAGTTAGACTCAGCTGGCCTTGACCACCACGCCAGCTATAACTCAGAGCCAGTTTGACTCAGCCTCATCTGACTGAATCCAGCTGCATTGCCCGTACTTTCTAGCCTATGAACATACTCTGTTTTGCTTGCCTGTTCCAGGAGCTTTCCACCTGGGACAGAATAACCCAGTCAAGGACATGCTTGCCTGATTTCACCCACCCACTCGGACAGCCCCCTCACTAGCGGATCCCACCCAGAACAAATCTGCCTGACGACATATGCCTTAGCCTATGTAACCAATCATAATCTGAGCTTTGTACTTCCGGCTTGCAAAAATGTATTTAAGCTAAACTCTAAGCTGACTCTACACTGATGATTTGAGACCTGATTCTCCTCAGCCCGCTAGCGTAATAAAGGTTGCCTTCCAACTCCTCAGGTGCAGAGTCTTCCATTTGGTTTGATATCAGGTTTCTGTAACACTAATACCAGCATCATGTGGGGAATCAGAATTTCAGCATATTAATTGTGAGAGGACACAAACATTCAGACCATGGAACCATCCAAACTAAAGCCCAAAATGTTTCTTCAACCTCATGACCTCCCCACTCATCTTGAGAGCCACATTCCTTGGCTCCATGAATGACTCTTGAACTCCCTCACAGAACTCTGGACCTCCAGTTTCTCCTTCAACAAGGGTGACCCCCATGTCTCTGATGGCCCTGTATCTACAGCCCATTTGCAAGAAGCTGCATGAGTCACATAAAATCAAGAAATAAAGGAAGACTTTTATTTTGGAAGACTAGAATATGCCTGTTTTTAAGTACGTAGTTCTCATAGTACCATAATAGTCCTCGTGGCTAACTGCCCCCCCACCAAAGCCACACATTTGTGCCTTTGTAGTTGTGCACTCTCCTGTGACCCTTCAGGGGCTGGGGTTCTGGGGCAAGTATTGGAGAGAGTAATGTGCATAAGTGGGATGACCAATAGGGCACTTAGCCCTTTGTCTTTGGAGATAACACTGTCATTGCTTTCCCAGTGAAATACTTCTCCCAGCTGCAATCCACAGTTACTTACTTCCATGTCTAAGGATAGGTAGAACTGTAAATAACCCTGCATACTGTCTAATTTTAACAGTCTTTCCTTCCCTGTACCCCTTCGGCTTCCCCCTACCATTATTTTACCAGTGAGGAACTAAAGCCTCCATCAAGCCACAGTAGTTATTGGCAGAACATGAATTTAGTTCATGACTACCCTTCTGGGGAACTTTGCAGAACACAATGTGACTTTTAAGGAAATAGAGGTTTTTTTTCATTTTTTAATCTAAATTATCTCTGACATGTGTTCTCTGTAATTAAGTAACATTTGGCTGTTCTTGCATAGCTCTGGAATTGTTAGGAAAAACATTAAAGTTGCCAAAACATATTTGTAAACAATTATCCTACCATTCTTATGAATTTTGAAGTTGGCTTGTCGTTAAGGCCTTCTGGTAATGCCCAATAATATATTTATGGTAAATAAACGTGTGTGTGTGTGTGTGTGTGTGTGTGTGTGTAGAGAGAGAGAGAGAATATAAATGTTTATACTATAGGAAAGAGCAATAAGGCAATCGTGAGTTATAATTTTTATAAGTACCCAGGAATCAAATGAAAAATAATTAGAATTGTTTTTACAAGTTCTAGCTTATTATATTAACTAATTGCCCACATGGAGCATTCTGTTCTCTAACATTTAATTATTTTATTTGAGAAAACATGTTCCCTTTGGCTTCATTTGGTCCATATAATCTATTCTTAATTATGTCTTGTTTACAATGTTTTGAGTTTACTTGGGGTTCTAATATGAGTCTATATATTTTGTCTCCATATCATTATGTTGAAAAACTTCTTGCAAGGTTTATAGTAACAATTTTTTCACTAAAAATTTTATATACAGGGCCGGTGAGCTGGCTCAGCGGCGTAAGCGCCTGCCTTGCAAGCGCGAGGGCCCGAGTTCAACTCCTGGATCCCACATACGAAAAAGGGGCCGGTGATATCGCTCAGCGGCACGGGTGCCTGTTGGCGCGCGAGGTCCTGAGGTCGACCCCCCGGTACCACAAAAAAAAAAAAAAATTTTATATACAGAAAATTCTTTCCCCTGTTATGCTCATAATATAGGGTAGGTATACTGTTAAATAGTGTCAGTATCTACACCACTCAAATGGTTGCAGTTTTTTAAAGTTACTTTAGTCTCAAATTTATACTAAAAATAGAATTTCATTCTGATTTTTGAAGACTTTTCAGATACATATGAGGATTTTGAAGTAGCTTGGTGTGAGAATCACGACATTAACTGACCTTAAGCCGTATGTGTGTAGGCAAGTCATTTGAAGATACTGCCATAGAAATCTAAAGAGAATAGTTTTCTAAGTTTAGGTGACTAAACAAATAGGATATAACATCAGAGTATCATTTAAAAATGCATAATGGTTATTTTCAAATAAACTTTTATTGCCATCTGTAAGAAGAATTTAACTTATGATTGGTTAAGTTAGTCATTTTTATGTAGTGCTGTGTTATCTAGGACCAGCTTTAGTATTTCATCTTCATTGTTAGCACGTTTGCTAACAATAACAGCAGTGATGATGGCATTCCCAAGACAGCCTGGAGTTGAAATATCATCCAAATTACAGCAGTGCCTGCTGGATCCTGTTTCCCCCCGTGCCTGAGCTGCCTTGGAGAAAGTATATTTGTTCTTTCTTGCCATGCTGCATTACAGTGAATGGGGTCTGTGTGCAGCCCCAAACATGAATGTACCTTCAGAAGACACTGACTTAGATTCTAACTGGACAGAGGCCCACTTTGCTTTGCAGTGTACATGTGCACAGATCATTGCATGAGACAGAAGGGTGCAGAATTTCAATCAGTGTTTGGAGCCGTAGAAAGAACTTGGACTATGGAGTGGGTAGCCTGGATTAAGCCAGGGGTTGACCAGTAGCAACTTGTGTGCACTTGAGCAGATTACTTAGTAACTCTGAGTTTCCTTTTGGATAAAATGGAGATCAGGGTATCTCCTTCACATAATTATTACAAGATTTAGAGAACTCATGTATGTAAAGGTACCTGAAGCAGCTACTGATGAGGTCTTATATGTTGGCTATGAATCTTGCTGCTTGTATTCTCACAGAGCTTAACTTAATTTAATGACATTGTAAGAAAAAAATCAGTATAAAAAGATAGGATATTTTCTAGTGTGAAATGTTTTAATGTGGATCCTTTATGTCAACAGGAATAAAGCTCATACAAGGAAAATTAATTTCACACTTCAATTCCACAAATGCCTCTTGTACCAGAAGCACTTTAGCCAGTATCATTTAACCCCAAGGTGAAAATGAATATAGCAAGAGAAACAGTTGTTAAATTTATTATAGTAGCCAAGCTATCAGATTAAACATGTTATTTATAGTGTTTCTAATTGTCAGCCTAATTTATGTACTAATATTTCAGGACAGCAGGTGCAGAAATTTAATCAGCAAACCATTATTCCCGTGGAGGTTTAGTGGTTACATTCTGGGAGAGAATTCAGGCCTTGGAATCTCTTCTGCCTCCTCTGGCAGGGTCCAGACGCACAAGTGGCAGCAACTGTAGAAAAGTGGAAGTAGCGGTGAGGTGTGCATTTGAGTTTATTGCGGAATGATGAATAATACACCTGCGGAGTTGCTAGTTGTTTGATTTTGAACAGATTTACTGATCCCTAATTATTTTAGTTACCAACAGGAATAGACATGGTTACACTGGAGGAACCATTTGTTAGTTACTTAAATGAAACTGAACTCTAGGAAAAAAATGATTATAGCTTGTACTGAATCATTAGTAATTAATTTTTTTTTTGTGGGTACTGGGGGTCGAACTCAGGACCTTGCGCACCAGCAGACGCCCGTGCCGCTGAGCGATATCACCAGTCCTTTTGTCGTATGTGGGTTCCAGGAGTCAAACTCAGGACCTTATGCTTGCCAGGCAGGCACTTATGCCGCTGAGCTATCTCACTGGCCCTAGTAATTAATTCTTACATTATGCTTACATTAATTCTACATATGATTTACATCTAGTGTTTTAGTTTTACCTTATTTTCTTTTTGGACCCTGGAGTTGTCGGAGATTTTCATAATGAATCACTTAACCAAGCTGGTACCTAAATATTATTTGAGTTTTTGGACAAATACTCCAAGGCTGAAGCATTCAAGTTTTGCCGTACCAAATGATAATCTAGCCTGGAATGATAAATATTTGAAATTTCCATATAACTTGAGTTTTTCCCACAAGTCATCAGCAGCAGCTGTCATTTGAAATGTATTTGGATCTTATATTTGCACAGAATTGCCATTTTCGAAAGTAATCAATTTACTAATTTAATAAATTAAATCAAAATGTTATTACTTGTCAGCAATTATAATACTAATGAGTATTATTTTCAGAAAAAGTAGGATCATTTCACTCATTTTTTCCAGGGTATTGTTTCGTATAAAGAAATATTTTCCCGAATAATTCTATGAAGAACAATTTTATTTAGCAGGTATATTATTACTTTTGATAATTGCATTTTGCTTTCATTATTCTCCTTCTTTCCCCCTAAGGTACATTCCAGAAAACTCTGTATAGACTTGTTAACTGATGGCACTGGTACTCTCATAATAGTTTATTAGCATTTTTCCTTAGGGAAATTTTATATTTTGGAGTAGTTTAAACATACAGAAAATGCACCATCCAAAGTTAACAAATGTTCCCATATATGCAGCAGATTTTTTTAAAGAAATAACTCATTGTTCATGCAGTAAAAAGCCTGACCACCACTCTCTCCCTCCTTCCTTACAGGGAGCAGAATTTGTATATGGTGTAGTTTAGTTTTCAGAAGTTGCAGCATTAGCGGTGTTCTGTATATTGGAGATGATTCATTCTACCAAGAGCAGACTGAAGCATGAGTGAAGAAAATCAAGGACAATGATTCTTTCTGCTTTGGAAAGCATGTTAATTCAGCACCATGAACTAAAAATGATCTCAGCTGAACATGTTGGCATTTTAAGTGGATTACTCCTCCTTCTGGCGCACAGTGCATTAATCCATTTAATGTCCCCGAAGTATTCCCTTCCAGAATAGTTTGGGCTTGAAACAAATACAGAATAGCCATCTTGTCTGCTAGTAAGCCCTCTCCCACCAACACCTTTCTTCCGCATGTGTGGAGGAAACCCTCTTGAAGTCATGACGAGAATCTGTATGCCAAGAGATCTAAACTTTTGTCTGTTTTCTTTAATGTGTTGAAAACACTTTCTGTACAAACTAGGAATTCTATAAATATTTATTGAGTAGCTATTGGGACGACTCGATTGTTAGCTTTTGAATGCTAATATGCTTGAATCTAAATGAAGCAAATCAACCTTTTTCTTTTTCTCTTTTTCTTTCTTTTTTTTCTTTGCAGTGATTTTTAATGAAAATTTCCAAACGTCCTAGAATACTGAAAGAATTATGCAGCAAATACTTATGTAGCTCACCATCTACAATTAACACTTTATGTATTTGCTTTTTTTGTGACTGTTAATCGAGATGTGTCAATTTAAGTGGATTAAAAAATGCCTGGGGGATTAGCAAAGCACACTTCTGTATATGTCTGGGTCGGTCATGGATGCCAGACCTTGGGCTCTATATACATGGCGCTTGGCTCCTTCCTTGCTGGCTTTCTTCCCCTGCTCTGCTTCTCACCTGCTATGAACTGAGTAGCTTTGCTCCGCCATGCCCTTCTACCATGATATTTCTGCCTTGGAGCAGCCAGTTCATGGAAACTCTGAGCCAAATTAGACCTCTTCTCCTTGAAGCTGTGTATGTTGGGTATTGTGGCCCAGTGATGGGAATGTTGGCTAATTTATTGTGTTTTTCTTTCCATCTGTCCCTTTTGCATACATTTGAAAGTAAATTGCAGTTGTCAGCACACTCCGCACTCAACATTCCAGTGTGCATTTCATTAGAGCTCAATATTTGTTTGTAGTTCTCTGCGTGTCTTTTGAGGTAAAATTTCTATACAATAAAATGTGTACATCCTGAGTGTACCATTTGATGCATTTTGTCAAATACCTACATCAGTATAACCCAAAACTCCATTATAGAACATTCCCATCCTTTTGTCCAAGTTAGTTCCTATCCTTACCTCCAGAGACAACAACCATTCAAATTTTTTTCCAACATAAATTAGTTTTGAGCAAGCAGTTATCTATGAACCCTTTTTTCCCAGAGTTGTTGTTTGATTTGACCAAGGATAAACACCCTGCCTGATGATCAAATGAGCGACAACATTTTCCATTTGCGCATAGTTGTAACTTTCTGGGGGTCTCTTCAAATGGCTTTTTGCCTTTCTCCCTAATAATCCAGTCATTTCCAAAGTCCTTTCTCACAATTGCCTGGTAAGCTAAGGACATAGAGGCCCCTAAGTGTCTTCATACAGAATTGTCCTTAAGAAGCTATGTATGCATACCATTTCAAAAATAAATTCAGCCAATATTTATTAAGGGCTTGCTATCTACTGGGTAGCAGGCTAGACTCAGGGGATACCAAGATGACTAAAATGTTATGTGTATCTCAATATAAGAGATTGACACATAAATCAATAACTACTTATCATTTATTATGTTTGAAAATATTGACCATAGTATGTGGCTGGCCCTGTGCCAGAAATGGGGATTCGGCTCTAAGCAAGACAGCATGGCTCCTATTGTCAAAATCTGCAGATCAGAGGTGAAAGCAGTTCCCCTTCTTGTGCCTTAGTGGAGCATCACTAATCAGAAGCTCAGATTCATAGAGTGTCTGTAAATAGGTATAATGTGGGCCTGTTGGGAGAATGTAGATGGTCAGAAAAGGTTTCTTGGCAGAAATTGTCTTTCAACTGATTTTAAAGGTCAAGCTTGGAGTAAACTAGGGTAGGGAGATATGCAGGAGTCAGGTACAGGCATGTGGAAACAGTGGGAGGAAACGGATGACAATAACACACAGAGAACAAGGAGAGAAGTGACAAACGTGAAGGCTAGAGAGAAGATGTGCTCAGTGAGGAAGGCTCCTGAACATTTTTTCGTGGGAGATTAAGGGTGTTCGATGGGTTGAACCATTATCCTCCTCACTCCTCAGGTTAGTGACTTTTTAGATTAGCCTTTTGAATTTAACCTGAACTTGGTTGTACTGTTGTTTTAGAAAGAAGCATTTCTATGTAAAGGGTAGGATTTAAGAGTCCTAGAATGAAGGAATGATAGGATAAGGTTTTAGTTTGATAGGACTTCTTAAAATATGCAGCTCTGTCTAGTTTGGAATTCCTGAGAACAAACCTAAAAGGAATTGCAGGGATCCTTCGACCACTGGTCTGGTTGTGGCCTTCATTTTCAGAGACTGAAATCAGCCCAGGACATGCAGCCCACAACACTTACAGGAGGGCATCATGAGTAGTCAGTTCAGGATTTTAAAAATAAATATGGCCAAGTTCTTCCTTCCTCGTGTAGCTCTTTGATTTTCTTGCATTGTTTAATAATTTGTAATAAAATGATTAAATAACCATAACAAAAATAGTAGTCCAGTCTGAAGATGGTTGTGGGACTTGAAAAACTAAAATAATAAAAAAAAAAACCTTCCCATGCAATATTTTGTTCATCCCAGATAAGGTTATATAGGAGAAAAATCCAGGGCCGGTGAGATGGCTCAGCAGCTTAAGCGCCTGCCCGGCAAGCGCAAGGGTCCGAGTTCAACTCCCGGAACCCACATACGAAAAAGGGGCCAGTGATATTGCTCAGCGTCACGGGTGCCTCCTGGCGCGCGAGATCCTGAGGTCGACCCCCCGGTAACCACAAAAAAAAAAAAAAAAAAAACCCACAGTGATTCAGCTGCTGCGTTGAATTCCACGCTATTGCTGATATAATCTCCACTACCTTTCTGTAAATTTAATTTTAATTACATCAATCTACTAGGCTCCAGAAGATATTTACTTTTTTTTTTTTTTTTTTTTGTGGGTACCGGGGGGGTCGACCTCAGGACCTCGGGTGCCTGCACGCCCGTGCCGCTGAGCGATATCACCGGCCCCTTTTTTGTATGTGGGTTCCGGGAGTCGAACTCGGGCCCTCGCGCTTGCCGCGCAGGCGCTTAAGCCGCTGAGCCATCTCACCGGCCCAGTTACTTTTAGCATAATGGATTTTTAAGGGAAAATATTCCATGAAAGCATTGAGTGTTGAATATTTTATTTGAAAGTAAATGCTAAAAGTATTTTTATAACATTCAATATTGATACTTTGGGGGAAAGTAAAATGAAAAATATTTTAATGGATTAAAAGGAAACCTTCACAGCCTTTAGCTGTGAGTAGTATTTAGAAGTTCACACTAATAATAATAATAATGTATTATTCATAGATGCATTATTAACAGGGTAGCTTTGCTAAAAATTCTGTTTTGTTTTGTATTGTATTGTTTTGTTTTGTTTTGTTTTGTTGCCTTCTTTTGTGTAAACCTATATCAGTATTCTTTTTATGGTGTGATTTAACTAAGATAACTCATTTTTTAGTGATGAGACTATTCATAAATATCTAATGATCAAAGTATTTAAACTTAGCCCAAAATGTTGAAGTCCAGAAGCCACCATCATATACCTTTGATATAAATTACACTTTTAACCCTCTTTCTGCAGTTTATGCCATTTCTTAAAAATATGGGAAATACGTTCTGAATGTGAGCAGACTCCTCAGACCTAGAAACCCCTCTAGAAAGAGCACTTTGGTCAGTTGTCTGAATATGATTACAGAGTGTTAGATTTTTTTAAAGGCTGCTAAACCTAGACTTAATGATCTTCAGGTATTTCTAAGGGACTTGCCCTTAGCACATGTTAAGTTCTCCCCTTAGGATGTTCATTCCCTTAGGAGATGCATGGCCAGGTGACATTCCCAGATGCTCCAAAGATCCATGCAGGGAACTAAGGCCAATGAATCTGCTATGGTTTGATGTCCTCCTGCACCACCACATTCATGCGTTGAAACTTAATCACCCATGTGAGAGCATTAAGAGGTGGGGCTGTTAGGAGGTGATTAAGTCATTCGGATGCCATGGTGAACGGGATTCGTGAAGGGAGCAACCTCACCCCTTTGACCTCTGCTGCCAAGTGAGCCTATGCTACATGGTGCCGTCCACGAAGCACAGAACAATCTTTTACAGATACTGAATCTGCTAGCACCCTGAGCCTGAACGGTCCACCTTCCAGAACTGTGAGAAATAAGTTTCTAGTATCTCTAACATTTTCATTATTTCCAAACCACCCAATCTAATGTATTTGTTATAGCAGCCCTAAGAATTTTATCAAGTTCAACTCCATCTCCAGGCTTCCAAGACACCTATCTTGAGGTACGTGGAAATCCAAACTGCGTTCTCTAAAATATCTGTACCTATTAAACAGATTAAATCTATTTTTTGAAAACTTCAGCACCTAGTCCCTGTCCAGTCAGTTGTCAGCGGGCTAGCACTGGGGCTAACAACTTCATTTGTACCCAGAATGGTTTGTTTGAACAAGTATTTGTTGTTTTTTCTTTTATCGCCTTCAATTTCCACGTGGAATTAGTCAAAATCAGTCTCAACCTCAATCTCTCTCCATTAAAAAAATAACTTTTAAAATCACATACTCGAGCTGGTGAGATGGCTCAGCAGCGTAAGCGCCTGCCTGGCAAGCGCGAGGGTCCGAGTTCAACTCCCAGAACCCACATAGGAAAAAAGGGCCAGTGATACCGCTCAGCGGCACGGGCACCTGCTGGCCCACGAGGTCCTGAGGTCGACCCCCGGTACCCAAAAAATAAATAAATAAATAAATAAAATCACATACTTTTGCCGGGCATGGTGGCGCACGCCTGTAATCCCAGCACTCAGGAGGCTGAGGCAGGAGTATTGCCATGAGTTTGAGGCCAGCCTGGGCTACATAGTGAGTTCAAGGCCAGCCTGAACTGCATAGTGAGACACTGTCTCAAAAAGAAAAAAAAATAAAATATAAAATCACATACTCTCTATGTACGTATTTATGTTACTATTTTCCCATCGGATGCTGACTGTATTGCTGCAAGGGTAAGGGTGGATTTCTCATGTTCTCTGTATCTCCTAAAACAGGTCTTTTTACATGGCAAGTATGTAACACATACTTCCTAATAATATGATTCATTAAACACGTCTAACAAATCAAAACCATGTTTGTTCCCAAAAGCAGTTGTTATGGAAATTATTTTAAAACCTATTTGTGTCTTAATCAAGAATAATTTTTAAGAACAAGAATGTTAACTATAATATAATCTTCTAATTTGCCAGCTCATTGATAAATATTAATTATGACATATGGATGTTTACCAGCTTGATATTTCATATGCTGCCAAAATGGATTACTTTCTTCTCTAGTGGTATACAGTATATTATATTAACACTGTTTAAAGTTCATCTCTACATGATTTGTACATTTCAAGGTTTTTTTTTATAACCAGATAGTGCATTCTATTTTTATGTGGAGAATTGTATTGACAGTGTATAATGAAATGAATTTATGTAAAGAATGAATATTTGCTTTTACTGACAATAAAGGGCTTGAAGTGCTTCCTTTTTATTGCGGAATAAGCCTTCAGCTGCTGTTATTTTTACCAGCTGTTGCAAACTGTGTAGTACTGCTTAATTCTTAACAAATGTGAAGCCCAGGACACTAGATGAATAAAAAAAATTGGACCTCAGAAAATCAGAGCTTTAATCCCTATTATTGAGTATCACTGAACATTCTTCCCTTTGTAAGTTCATTGAAAGGACAGTTACGTGGTTATAGGTAAATGTCAGAATACCGGTCAGAGGAATTCCAAAGCCACAGGGAGCCCCACACGACACACCCTTAGAGGAGAGGAGGGAGTTCTATGTGGCCAGGTGAGGGAAATGGGAGAGACCGCAGAGTTGGTGCAGGAAGTGAGAACTTCCAGTTTTGTTCTGATGGTCTCTACTACGCTGTGAGCTTCCATGCGATTGGAAGGGCATTTACACAATGGTTTGATGATAAGTGTTATTCTCTTGACATTTTTATCTCTGGTGTGCCATTAATTGGCAATTGGTTCTGCATTATTTCAGAGAAATCGTTGGTACTAAAGACCATAGTTTAGTATGGAATTCCCAAGACTGTGTTTTTATAAGATCCTCATCCTCAGGTCCCAAATTCTTATTCCCTGTCCTGATAAGCCTACGAGCCAATTTGCCATTGGAACGGCCAAGAAGGTGTGTCACAGGCCCAAGTGTCCATCCCACCTGTTGCTCATCAGTAAGATTACAACAGCAAACTAAGGGAGAAGGTGAAAAACATTGGCAACAATGTTCAGAGAGAAGCTTTTGGGCACCAGGGATATAGCTCAGCAGCACAGCGCCTGCCTGGCAAGTGCGATGTTGTGAGTTCGATTCCCGGTACAAAAAAACAAAAAACAACAACAACAAAACACAGAAGTTTTTGGGAAGTGATTGGATCATGAGGGCTCTAACCTCATCGATGGGTTAATTCATTGATGAATTAATAGCTCAACAGGCTTCCTAAGAGGTGGGGACTAATTAGATGAAGTTGGTCACCAGGGAAATGGCTTTGAAGGGTGTATTTTTTCCTACTCCATTCCTTGCTGGCTTTTTTCTTCTCTGATCCCTGGCTGCCATGAGATGAGCAGCTTTCTTCCACCACATCTTTGCCATGATGCTCATCCTTATCACCAGTCCAGAAACAATGGAGCCAAGTAACCATGGACTGAATCCATGGACTGAGTCCTTGAAACCATGAACCAAAATAAGCCTTCTCTCCTTCAAATTGTTATGCATGGATGTTTTGTTGTGGTGGTGAAAAGCTGACTGACATAATAGGTTTGACTGTTTTTAAGGATAACATCAGATCTGCTTCAGATGATATACAAAAATCATTTTTTAAGACACTGAAAAAAAAAAAAAGAATCAGCAAAACATTAGGCATAGAACACTTGAACCAGATAGGTTTAGAAAGATCATCCAAAGCATTTCCCAGATACTTTGATTCCAGTAAGTGATCCTGAATCTCCTATTTGAATACTTTTATGAGTGGCAAATCTCCTAAAGGAGCCAAGTCCATCTGGAAAGCTCTTAATGAGTAAAATTTTCCTGTCATTTTAAGTTAAAACTGTCTCATTGAAACCTTTCTGATGTTGCTTTTTGGTTTGGTATATGTGTCTTGATAATCTATGCCAAAATGAAGAGAGATTTCACTGTGACCCATTCCTGATCCATCAGCTTTGATTCTTCCTTTCTTCCTTATAATTGCTTAATCTTCATATATTCATACTGCTTAATCTTTATATTAATCTTCAGACACAAAATCTGGCTCTCCTTTTGCTGTGCTCAAATACTTGCCCTGTTACCAATGATTCCCATAACTTCTGCTATTCTGGCTTGGCCTTCATCAACTCCTTGATTTCCAGATGTCTCTATGGCATTTCTGGGAGAAGCTTTCAAATCTATAATATCCTGAGTTAAATAGTATGCCGGTTGACCATAATTCATTTTATTTTACTACCATTTTTCTAGTCTTCTTGATTGAAAATATATTTAGCTTTTTATTTAAATAGTTTCTATTTTTCATGGATTCCATATTTGTAAATTTCCATTTTCTAAATTTTTTTGTAGCACCAAAATTAGTACTCATGGTGTTTTGGGGGCTCCTCACCAGATGCACAGAGGGACCTCATGCTCACACTCCCAGCTGAGATCGACCAAAGTCATGTTCTGCTTCTTGTCTCAATTATCATGCTACAAGCAAGGGTCCTTTTCTCCAAATATTTAAAGCCAAAGTTTTCATATTTTTTTATGGTGATGACTTCCCTGTTTCAAATGACCCTCATGTGCTAGAGTGCTGTCTAGTGCTCCTGAGAGAAGGCTATGATGTTCTTTAAGGAGAAAGTAAATGTGCGAGATAAGTTTTATTTCGGCATGAATTATAATGCTGTCAGCCAATGAATGGTTGTACTAAATATGTTTCCATTACACAGAAATACAGAAAATAAAATTATACTGTTGATTGGTTGATGAAAATGTTGTGAAAAGAGGGTCACAGGAGCCTCTCCCTGTATTTTCTGCAGTAGCAATGGTTCAGTGTTTACTAATTTAGGGTTCACAGGAACTTCATTGGACATGTTTTCTAATTCCTAAGAATCAAATTAATTTCACACTTACAGAGTAATTGCAAGGATAGTAAGAATTTCCATATACCCTTCACCCAAATTCCCCAAGTGTTAGCATTTTACATTTTATCCCCATCTTGTGTATCATAGCACATATGCGTTATAAATAGATAATCATAACATATAATATATATGTATATCCTTTGCAACTAAACGATTTACTGTGGGTCTCCTAAAAATGATATTTTCTTACATAAGTAAAATATGATTATCAAAATCAGGAAACTAAGGTTACTTCAATATTACCTAATCTGTTCATCTCATTAGTATGTAACAGCTGTGCCCGACATTTGGAATCATGTGTTGCATTCAGTTGTCATGTCTTTCTTGCCATCATAAAGGAGCCATAGCTCCTCAGTCTTTTTCTTTGTCAAAACTGATGATTTTGAGAGACATACAACCCTTACTTTTCACAATTTCCGTGGTGCACTTTGATGTTTCTTCAGGATTAGATTTAGATTGTGATTTTTGTCAGGAATATTACAAAAATGATGCTGTGTTCTTCCTAGCACTTCATTTCTCAGAAAGAATCAGATATTGGTTCTGGTAATGCTAATTGATTGCTTGGTTAAGCTGTTTTCTGCCTAGTTTCTCTGCTACAACGTCTTTGATATCCTCCAGCCAGAGAGCCCAGGATACCCCAGTGTTGATCAATCTTGGTTTTGTTGGCTCACTGCAGCGAGGAAGAGAGCATGTCTTGAAGAACTGTGGGATATCTCAGTATGAGACCATTAGTATTGGGTTTGGACTTATATTTAGTGTTTTTTTACAGAGGTCTCAAGGAAATGTTTTGTTGTAGATAGGGTGCTATCAGAAAAAGGACAGTTTCATGATTGGTTATGTTAATAATTTTTTATGGAGGAGGAGAAGAAATGGAGCAAAGTAAATGCATTTAATAAGATCATGTTATTCAGGAGAGGGGCATGTTTCTAAGAGTCTGTGTTTGGACAGTGTTATTGCTTCTGCTTTGTCCAAATGTGATTATGGAGTAGGCTTGTTTTTGTTTTATGTCATCACCATCATAGAAGGACCTTGTTGGATTTAATGTTGTATGAATTGTTTGTATTCAACAAGAAAACACCAAATGAGAATCTAAGCCAGCTCTCATTTGACAGTAGGTAGACTATTTTGTTCTTGTTCACTTAGTTTTTTTTCCCCTTTGTAATTAATGTAAACACTCCTATTGAGGTAAGTAGATAGAAATGTAGATGAATAGGTAAGTGAGTAAATGAATAGGTAGATAGGTGAGTAGAGGGGGGTGGATGGTTGGGAAAGGACAGAGCTCTTCATTACACTAGGAAGTAAGTTGATAATAAAAGAAATTGTGGAAAGAGAAAATTATTTGGCAACTACGGTAATTTATTCAGACAAGGATCATCAATGAAAGGTTGAGAAACAACAGCGTATTTATTTAGTCTCAAGCTATTTCCCTACATAATACCTATCAATTATCAGGGAAAATAGCTTTTTTATTAAGTAAAAAAATTTTAATCTCTGACAAGATGATGAAATGAGTGTAGTCACCTTTTACTGAGAAGATTTATATGATTTAATCCAGATGAGTTAGATGGTATGGACATTCTCTAAGGTTTGTACAGGCTTGTGAACTAGCCCTAAGACAGGAGCTCATAATTAATCATTCAGTCATCAAACTCAAAGCTCCTTTTAGGAAACATGTTATGCCTTGCCTTTCTTGTATATCTGATCTATCTCAGTTTCCCTTTAAATATCTCTCATTGGTGTGATGAGCTCTCCTTACCTCATATGGACTACTATCCTTATTTGAAGGCAGTTCATCCATTCCAGTTTCTCTTCATTAAAACTACCATACGAAGTGTCTGCTTTTCTATCTTTCTGTACAATCCTGTTTATCATACTCTCCCACTTCATCAAATCCAGACTCTTCATCTAAATTCTTTTTAGGTCATAGTTATCCTAAAATATTTTCCAATTTGTGTCTCAAAAATGCCTTGTATCTCGAATGTGTTCTATTTTAATACTGAATAACTTATATTTTCTACAAGTATCTCAGTTTTGACACTAAAATACAAGTCAGCTGAAAACATAATTGTCATTATGTTGTATAATCACCCTTCTTTCTCAGGATGTTTTTAACGTCTAATTGTTTGGGGGTGGCCGTTCATTCTCACTGTGAAGTAGAATTTCCATATTTGTATGCAATTCTTTATATTTGTTCTGCCTGGAATTTGTTGGCTTTCCTGAATCTGAAGATTAGTATATTTCAACATCTGTGATTGATTTCTGCCTCTCACTAATCCATTCTTCTGGATATACAGTAGATTCTATATATTATACCTGTTTCCTAACTCTTATTATTTCTTTGTCTTCCTGTGATGAATTCTAATAGCTTATTTTGCTATATCCAGCAGTTTATTTTTTCAACTATTTAAACATTCCATTGAATTTGAATATTTTTTCATTTTTTGTAGGTTGTAGTAATTTCTTTCTCAAATCTGCTTCATTATTTATTTTAGTTTCTTTAATTTTGCATTCAATGCCTTCTTTTATTCTTTTAAATAATTTGTTTTTATTCCAGATAAATCCATCATTTTTAGTTCTGTGTGGATTTGATTCAGCTAAGCTTTTTGCTTTTCAGCTGGTGCTCTTGGTGCCTTGTTTCCTTGTGTATTTATTGGTGTGTGTGTGTGTTCATATTCCTCGGAACTTTTAGTTTGCTACAACTCATAAAGTCATTAATTGAAAGTTACCTTCACAGACACCAGTGATCATTACTACAAGTATTTTAAAATAAAATATAATAACTTTATTTAGTGTTTGTATATTATAAATTACTAGTTCAAAATAAATCACAAGGCCTGAGATGTATCAGACCTACAAATACAGTGAATGCTTGCTGTAAACCTGCAAGTCTCTCATGGCTTGTGATACAGATACTGTGGAAGTTGTTTCTTATTCTACCTAATTTCTGTAGCTTCATGTTTTCTTGTTGGTGAAGATTTATTTCTCCTTACCCTCACACTGAAGATACACCTCTTTGAAGTCATAGCCTGTTACAAGGTTTCTCTGTTAAAAAAAAGAAATCTGTTACCATCCTGTTATCACTTAGCACAGGATCCAATGCATTGTCTCCCACCTGCTGTGCACCATGACACTGATATTTAGGTTCCCAGGATCTAATAAAACGCAACCTAAACCTGGCTTCCTGCATTCCAGGATTCCAGCCTTCTGTGAATTGCTAAGTTTGATTCCAGCTCTGCAACATGTTTGAAAGATAAATTTTAAATACTTACTGCCAAATTTTAAATACTTTGTGTTATTTTTGTGCAGATTTCATTTCCTCAATATTAACAAAAACAAGTATTTGTTTTCTTTCACAACTTATTTTCCCCTCTAATATGTATTAAAGTATAGAAATAAAAGAGTTGGGTTCCTACTAGAAATTTTTAAGTGGTTGGATAAACTGAGAATATGAAAAATAATATATTCATACTTTTTCTTGATTACACTGACTGGAACCTCCAGGAGAATGTTGACGTGTGAAGGAAGTGTTCCTGATCACAGGTGGGAAATGTTCAGTCTTACACCATCAAGCATGGTGCCAGCTGTAGTTTCTTGTAAATGCCCCTTATCAGCTTTAAGAAGTTCCTTTTTATTCCTTCTTGCTGCATTTTTTCCTGAAGAGCTTACCTTTTACCATATTTTTTCTGCATTTATCAAATGATCATATGAATATGTTCTTTATTTATTATTTAGATTACATTCATTGATTTTCAAGTGATTTCAAACCTTGCAGTCTTGTAATAAGTCCCATGTGATTATACTGTGTATGATCTGATCTCAGTTTATTAATATTTTGTTAGGAAAATTTTACAACTATATTCATGAGGAATGTATTGGTCTGTCCCTCTTGTTTTGTGTTTTTTGTTTTTTGGTTTTTTTTTCTCCTTTAGTGCCTTTGTCTGGCTTCAGGTTTAGGATAATAGAGACTTACAGAAAGAGTTGAGAAGTATTGTATTTTCTGAAAGGATTTTTAAAGGATTCTTTCTTTGTTTATATAATTTACTAGTTCACCCTGAGTCTCAGATTGTCTTCATGAGATTTTTAAATTAATTTTTAACTTGTTACAGATAAGTTCAGATTTTCTTTTTCTTCCCGAGTCATTCATAGTAATGTGTGAGTTTCTAGGAATTTATTTCATCTAAGTTATCTAATTCGTTAGAAATAGTTATTGTTCAACGTAAAACCTTACAATTTTTTAACTTCTCCAGCATTAGTAGTTATAGTTTCTTTTCAGTCATGAACTTGATACTTTTTTGACACCTTTTTTACTTGGTGAACCTAACTGACAGCTTATAATTTTATTATTCTTTCAAAGAAGTAACATTCGGCTTTGATATTTCTCTGTTTTTCTTTTTTAAATTGTATTGATTTACACTCTAATGCTTATTTTCTTCCTTTAGTGTGCTTTGAGTTCAGTTTGCTTTTACGTTCCTAATTTCTTAAGGTGGACTCTTATATTACTGATTTGAGACTCTTCGAGGTGTTTAAGATACAGTTATTTCTAACTACTGCTTTAGCTTCATTCCATAGTCACTGACAGGTGTTTCATTTCATTCCATTCAAAACATTTACTTTTGCACATTCTTCATTGATGTATGGATACAAACTTTAAGTATTTAGAAGTATATTAACATATTAGTGTTTTAGAACTATCTTGTTCAATTTCAAATATTTGGATATTTTCAAACTCTCTTATAGCTGTTGATCATACTTGTTATGATATAATCATGTTAAATTTATGAGACTTGTTTGTTGTCTAGCACTACAATGGGAAATGTTCCACAAGCACTAGATAGAATGTGGGTCCTGCTAAGTTTGAATGGATTTTTTTCTGTATGTATCAGGTCAAATTATTTCAGAAATGTCAGGGAAATTGTTCAAGTTTTCTATAAACTTGTTGACTTTCTATTTAGTTTTTCATCAGTTATTATGAGTAGGCTATTGGAGTTACCAAGATGTTGTTGGTATATTTATTTCTCCTTTTAATTTCATCAACTTCTGCTTTATATATTCTAGGGGTTTATGAATGTGTTATACATTGTAATAGTTATCAAGTCTTTTTTTCTCTAGAAGTACTCCTTAAAGCCTATTGGACAGTTATATATCCAATCCACTTTTGGTTACTGCATATTGCATCTTTTTCTATCCATTTTCCTTTCAACCTACTTGTGTTTTTTAACCTAAAGTGTGTCTCTTATAGACAGCGTATTATTGCAAACCGTATCTGTTTTCCATTACTGTAACAAAATATCCAAGCAATTAACTTATAAAAAGAAAAGGGTTATTTTGATTCAAAGTTTTAGTCCTTTATTGAGTGGTTTCCTGCTCTGGGCCTCTGTGAAGCAGTGCATCATGGGAGGAGTGCATGGCAGAGCAAACTGCTCTACTCAGAGCTAGGAAACCAAACAAGAAGACCAGCAAGATCCCACATCCCCTTTCAAAAGCACAACCTCAATGATAGAAGACCTTCTTCCAGGTTCCACTCCTTAAAGTTTTCATTGCCTTTCCATAGTGCCACCAGCTAGACATCAAGCCTTCAGTACATGGGCCTCCAGAGAACACTTATCCAAAACGATAGCAATTTATATAATCCTTTACATTTATATTAGTGTCTGTATTGGTATCTGTCATTTCCTTTAAGCTTGAAACTACGTAGTGTATTCTGCAGTGTAGATATGCAAGTAACAACTTCTCTGTCTTTTTAACTCTGGTTATGTCATTTATTTTGCCTTTTCTAAAAAATAGGTTTTGTGAGTATAGAAATATTGGCTGACTTTTTTCAGTACTTGGACTGTGATGTTCCTTTGCCTTCTGCCTCCACTCCATTTTGATGAGAAGGTAGCCATGAAGTGTGTTGTCATTCCCCTCTATGTGATAATTCACTCTTTTTTTTTTTTTTTTTGGGAGTACCGGGAGTCGACCTCAGGACCTCATGTGCCAGCAGGCGCCCGTGCCGCTGAGCGATATCACCGGCCCTTTATTCATATGTGGCTTCTGGGAATTGAACTCGGGCCGTGGCGCTTGCCAGGCAGGTGCTTACACCGCTGAGCCATCTCACTGGCCCCATAATTCACTCTTTTTATCTTGGTTTCAACAATTTGTCCAAAATGTGTCCCAATGCAGGTCTTTTTGTATTTATCATACTTGTGTTCTTTTAAATTCTTATAGATGTAGACCAGTATAATCCTTTTAAATTGGAGCATTTTAGCAATTGTTTCTTTAAATTTTTCTTTTTTATTTTTTCTCTCCTTTTGGACCTTTTTTACACACACATCTAACACACGCATGCATGTACAGATGATGTTTCACAGGTGTCTTGGGAATCTTCATTCTCCTTCATTCTTTAAACATAGCTAGCTTAACTTCCTTGATTTTGTTTGTAGATGATTTTTCAAAATCTGATCCCACTCAGAGACAATTTGGATACCCTAGGGATCAGTCAGTGATTGCCAGAATTTCTTCTCAAATGCCTTAAGGCAGTAAGGTTTCCACTCTGCCTGTGGATAGAGGGTTGGGTAACACATTGCAAGCTTAGACAGAGTCTAAACCTATTCCAAACTTTACTTTCTACCAGGCTTTCTCAAGGTTGCAGATGCCCATGTAAACGTGCCCAGTGTCAGCTTCTTGTCTCTCTCATGATAGTGTGTAACCTTCCCATCAGCCAGAAATTTGCAGCTAATGTTCTCCATGGCTGTTTATTTCCTTGATCTTGGGCATAAATTTGGTTGAAGCCACAGGCAAGCTGAGCCACTGGGCTTACCCACTTGCACATCTCTGAGCTCACTCCTGCTACTAAAGGAGTTCTTCTAAGATTAAGTCTTAATCACATAAGTCTTGTTTAACAATGATTTTTTTTTAGGACAGTAACAATAATTAGTACATTGTATATTGTTGTCTACATAGTAGTTATTCAGAGTACAAGATACAGGAATGAAGTATTGTCCAAACAATATTAGCACAGACCTTTCTTTTCAATGAACTAAGAGAAACTAGCTATATTACTGTCTTAACTATCTTGTATATATATATATTTTTTTCCTTTCCCCTTCCTTCCTTTCACTTCTCCCCCATGACAGTTTCTCTCTCTTTTTTTTTTTTTTTGTGGGTACCGGGGGGTTGACCTCAGGACCTCGCATGCCAACAGGCACCCGTGCCGCTGAGCTATATCACCGGCCCCTTTTTTCGTATGTGGGATACGGGAGTCGAACTCGGGCCCTCGCGCTTGCAAGGCAGGCGCTTACGCCGCTGAGCCATCTCACCGGCCCCTCTCTCTCTTTTTTTTAAGAGAATAAAAAAATAGAAATAAAATAAGGTTCACAGATTGATTTTCTCTGAGCTGGGGCAGGGAGAAGTGAAGGTAGGGATTTTTGGTTAAAGGAGAATGGGAAAAGCCCCAAGCAAGAATCCCATAGACTCCCACTACTCTTATCCAAAGTTCAGATATTTTTCAAGAATCATTGCTTCTCAATTTGTTTTGTGCCTTTCATCTTTGGTTAATCTACAGAACATTAAAGTGGTTATTTTGACAATATTGTTGAATTTGATTATTGCGTATTGGAAAGATGTCTTAGTCATTTTCTCAACTCTGACAAAGTACCTGATACCTACAGCTGACAGGAGGAGCGATTTATTTTAGCTCGCATTTTCAGTCTATAGTCTGCTGGCTTTGAGGCGTGGTGGAAGGCTCTGGCAGAGGAAAGCTGCATACCTCATTTTGGCTACAAAGCAGAGAATGAGGGGAGGAGCCGGGGAGGGAGGTGTACCCTTCCCAATCACATCCCCAGTGACCCAGCTCTGCCAACCAGACCCCACCTCCTAATAGCACATTCAGTGATGGATTCATGATCTAATTACCTTCCCTGTACATTAGAACTTCAGGGGACATTTTAGATCTAAACCATAACCAGTATTGTGAGAACCCGCTAAGCCCTCACAGTACTCTATCAGGTATTTTGTAACCAGATTCACATATGAATATTAATGTTGCAATATAGTCAACTATTTGAAAATGACATTGGATTTTAAATTGTTAACTTTTTGGAGGCAACATGTTTTAGTTTGGTTTAATTAATGTCTCAGCTATAATAGCATCTGTTGGCTCGTGCATTTATAAGTACTTGTAGTGGTTGATACATTGTATCAACTTGAGAAGTTTAGAAGTTTAAGCCACTCAGCGGGGGGCCAGGGTCCTCACTTCCTAAACATCCTCCTCCTGTGCAAGCGGAGGGCGGGCAGATGGTGTGAGTGCTACACCCGCCCTAGGGGGTGGTAGCCTGCTTACAATATAAGGGAGGAAAAGAGGCTCGCTCTCCCCTTTTTTGTTGTCTTTGCTGTCTTCTGCTGCCTTGAGGTGTCGCCCCTGTGCCATGCCACCAGCCTTGGAGCCAGCTGATTACGGACTGAAACCTCCACAAACTGTGAGCTAAATAAACCTTTCCTTCCTTAGTTTTGGGTGTCGGGTATTTTGTCTCAGCGAGGAGAGAAAAGTAACCAACACAGTACTAATTATGTTCTAGGCTGTGCACTAATTTCTGTGATATAAAGATGTATGAGAAAGTCTGCTTTCCATAAATTCACAGTGTAAGGGGGAAGACAATGGCAAAATAATTATTATAATAAGTTACAGTTGTCTTAATCACTTTCCTTGTCACTGAGACAAAATACCAGAGACCTACAACTGAACAGAGGACAGGTTTATTTTGGCTCCTTTTTTTTTTTTTTTTTTTTGGTGGGTATGGGGGTGTCGAACTCAGGACCTTGCACACCAGCAGGCGCCCATGCCGCTGAGCGATATCACCGGCCCCTTTGGCTCCTTTTTTTAGAGGTTTCAGTCCTTACATGATCAGCTGCTCTGGGTGGCATGGTGGAAGGGTCTGGTGGAGGAAAGCTGCTCAACTCAGGACAGCCAGGAAGCAGGACACACCGTGCTAGGTTCCACCCCCAGTTACCTGTTTGTTCCAACCAGACCCTACCTCCTAACATCACGTTTATCTATAAACTTATCAGTGAATTAATCCACAGATGAGTGTAGAGCCCCACAGTCCAGTCACCTTCCACAGGCCCCACCTCTGAGCGTATGAGGCTTTGAGGGGACGCGATATAAACCAGAACAACAATAGATGTGATGTTATACTGGGTGGACACAGTGTTGTGTAGTGACCTAGAATGGCTTGCCTGTCCCTAGCAAAGGTTCACAAAGCATACTGCTTATAATTGCAGCAGAGAGGGTAGGAGGCAGCAGGTCAAAGGAGACGGAGTAGATAGGAGGCTCTGAGTATGGAAAGCAATGAAGACAAAGCTCAGGATCAAGTATCATCTTCTAAGACTCGGCCTTTAGAAGACACATGGCAGACAGCAGTAGAAGGTGGAACCTGGGTGGACGTATTTACAACTGCTGATCATTCTGGCCTTTGTCATCTGGACCACCAGAGGCTAGGCAAGGTCTTTAATGATCAAGTTAGTTTTTGATTTTGGTTTGTCTTGAATTTACCTCTGGCAGCTCTGTAGTCCCCAGACTGTGATCCTGGAAAACAGGTAACAGGTAAAACAGGAGACTTCAACATCTTCAGATTGAGAAGGCGAATGTCCAAACAGGCTGATCAAATTCAAAAGATATTTCTGACATAAAATTGGCAAGATAAGGGCTGGTGAAATGGCTCAGCGGCGTAAGCACCTGCCTGGCAAGTGCAAGGGCCCGAGTTCAACTCCCAGAACCCACATATGAAAAAAGGGCCGGTGATATCGCTCAGCGGCACGGGCGCCTGCTGGCACACGAGATCCTGAGGTCGACCCCCGGTACCCACACAAAAAAAAAAAAATTGACAAGATAAGGACGCTGAGATTCTGACGCTGAGATAAGGAGTGTGGCTGAATGGATACAAAGGGTTTATCAGACCACCATGGACAGGAACCCTTTTGGGAAGCTGACCAACAAGAAATTAACCTAAATAACCAAAAGACCCAGATAGGTGTCCCCATGAATCACTGGCTGAGGAGCTAGGGAAGGAGAGAAAATCCAGCCAGGAGCAAATGTACAGAAACCTGGGAGACCAGGCTGGAATAGCAGTTTTAGCAGAATATGTGTGGTATATCCTAAATGGGTTTTCTGTACTGCTGACAGGGTTGGAAAATTGATTTAATCTAGACATCCATGGCTTTATGTTAGGGTGAGGCAAGAGCTGTATGAGGTTCCTATCCAGCATGGTCATTTCAACATTCTTTTGTTTTTAATAAATATTTGGAATTAATCTAAATTCTTTGTGAAGTAAAATCAAGATGTTTCAAGGATAATGTTTTTGATTAATAATTCTCTCCAACTAATGTACTTCCTGAGGGCAATTCAGAGACCTTCATTAACTGCGGAGTCACTAAGGAATCATTTAGAAAGCAACTCTTTAAAAACCTACGAGTGCAGCCAAAGTGTTAATGCACCTTTTCAAAGCACTGAGGAACTGGGCAGACCCAAATGGATGTAAGGACGATGTGTATAAAAAGGAAATGATGACACACCCCGTCTCTGCTGTGCACTTGAAGAGGTTCCGCCTTATGTGTGAGATTCTGAGAGCTAATCTTTCCCATCCATGACATTCAAATGCTTTAATTGCCAACCATCCGGATTTGCTGTCGGTATGAATCAGGATTTTCTTATTTAATGAAGCCAGCTTATCTGTCACCCATCATAATTAATCCATCCTATCCTAATTACTTTTCCATTTCCAGAGCCCATCATCATATATTAATGCAAATATGGGAAAATCTGAGTCATTTGTATGAGAGCACAGGATGCTATCAGATATGTTCATGTGCTTCCTTCACATATTTAGAAAGGTTCAAAATAACTTGGTAAAAACGCATTCATATTCTGCCAGGGACACAGAGATCAGGAAAGAAATCAGTATTTCAATTCATTCATTATCTCATGACACCAAATTTCTCAACCCTGCCATTTATTTTCCAGAATTCTATAGTTGTGCTTTTAAAACCATCCAATGACTAATTGTAACATAGGAAGCTTTCCTGATTCTGGAGGTAATTACGATATAGCATTGCCCACCAGCTCGCTTTTATACAGGTATATGTGCAAATTTTTCATTCCCTCATTAATTGAGTATGACTCTAATCATTGAGAAGGCAGCAGTGAACTAGACAAAAGAAGGTTCCAACTCTCTTTAGATCACATTTTCGTGGTGGAGACAGACAGTAAATAAATAACAGTAGTGATAAGTAGTGTGCAAAAGTTAGAAGAAGGAAGTAGACCGTGATTTGGTGGCTCCTGTAGACAGCACTCAGAGGCGGCCTGGATTGCAGCAGCCACTCGTGAAAAGAGGCCCTGTGAGCAGACCACGGGACTAAACATTCCAGGAGAAGACAACGGGAGAGCAAAGGCCCCTGAGCGGAGTGCAGTCCGGGAAGCACCTTGCGCCCAGTGCTGCTGGGGTGACATGAATGGGGACGGGGGTAGAAGATGAGCTTGGAGAACCGGAGAACATTCCATGAAAGGAGTATGGATGTCACTCCACATCCCATGAAAAGCTGTTTGAAAGAAGGTAGTGCTGTGGCTTACGTTTTGAAAAGATCTGTCTCGATGCTTTCTGTTGAATGAACTGAGAGAGTCAAATAGGAAAGCAGGGCTAGGGCCAGATGAGAGGGGAGTGTAGCTTGTGTCCAGTAACAGAGGTGAGAGAGGTAGATTAATTCAGTCTTTGTGTAGAGGTAGACAGAGAAAATTTACTGCTTGTTGAAGAGTGTATCACAGAAAGAGAGGAATCCTCAGTTCTTTTTTTCTTTTTCATTTGTTTTTGTTTTGCTTTTTTGTGATGTAAGGGATTGAACCTAGGGATTCCTTTGCCTGCTAGTCAAGTGCTCTAAATTGAGTTATGTCCCATCCCTAACTCAGATTTTTTTTTTATAATTTCACACACTCAGGACTCCCACATCCTTTAGCTGTCACATGCACTTATTGCTCTGATTGTTTTCAACAGCTGCATATTTCTGTGGCTAAGCAAAGCAGTCTATCACATGGCTGCCTGATTTCACATCTGAGTTCTCCAACTTTGTCCATATGACCTAGGGCAAGTTTTTGACCCTTCTACTCCTCAGTTTCCTTTAATTAAAAAAAGAATAATAATTTTACCTACTTACAGGGTTGTCATCAGATATGACCTAAGAAAATACACATACATGTGCTTAAAACAGTACCAGGCTATAGAAAGCACCGAGTAAAAGTCATTAATTGGGTTCTGTATTTCTGTATTTTCCTTCTTATGATTGTACCTCAGATCTCAGTAGCCAGTGCTAAGAATTACAATAACAATTTTTAAAAGAAATAAATTCCTGATCCTTATGTCACTCTGTAATTACTTCATGTATCAGATACTAGTATTTTTAGAATTTCATAACACTAATCCCTACTTAATATACTTCCACTTTCCATAAACAGTAGTATTCATTTTTAAATGATTTTTTGTTATTAGGGTTTTAAAAATCTGCTAAGGTCTTTTAGAGAGATTGATTGGCTATTATCAGCTTTATTATGAAGTTAATGTTTTCAGCTTTTAAAATGGGGCAAAGGAGGATGGACATCTGATCCCAAGATTACATAAATTGTATAAATCTTAATATGCTGCCTCTGGCAGTGCCATGACACTCCAGGGCCCTGCTAGCTTATTCCTGCTTTCCCTGTGGGCTCGGATCACATTGGACCTAAGGTCGGGAAAGACCTCTATTATTTAGGTCACAGGGTATTCTGGAGATCTTGCATTCCTCTAATTCTTTTATTCCCATGTAAACACTGGTTCCTGTCCCTCTGCCAGGCTGCCAGCTACATTTCAGACTCTCATGAGTGGTTATTTGCTTCTCAAAATAGGCTTGAGAGCAGTAGGAAAGTAGAGTAGGTCAACACAGCATATGGCCAAGTCTTCATAGACAGATGCACTTGAGAATGGCAAGGAAATCTTTTTAAATTCTTACTTCTGTTATAAACTCCTTATGCTGTAGCTGGGATTGAATTGCACTTTGCAAAGGATACTTTTCATGAGATACATTAACCTGATTTTTTTTTTTTTTTTTTTTTTTTTTTGGTGGGTACCGGGGGAACGACCTCAGGACCTCGCGCGCCAGCAGGCGCTCGTGCCGCTGAGCGATATCACCGGCCCCCTTTTTCGTATGTGGGTTCCGGGAGTCGAACTCGGGCCCTCGCGCTTGCCGGGCAGGCACTTAAGCCACTGAGCCATCTCACGGGCCCCATTAACCTGATTTTTAAAAACTATATTTCTCATGTTTTGCTGAAGTTGTTGGGCAAGGAACAACTTCGGTTGGGTCAAAGAACCTTAGGGTGTCATCACTGATGCAAGAGAACCTTGTCGTTCAGCACAGAAAGACTTTGAATCCCTTTCTGCAAAATGTTCAAGATTAAGAGCATGGGTATTAATTCTGTGATTGTTCTGGTTTCAGGTTCAGTGTTTCTTCTTGTGTTGTTAAATGAAAGTATAAAAATATTTTATTTTGGGACTTTTCCGTGGTGTGGCATGTGTCAAACAGTTCCTGTCTCTGATTTAGCATGAAATCCCTAAGCCCCAGGTTGGAGATGTTACTGTATTAAACCATTGGCCCATTGAATGTACAGAGGGTGAGAGCTGCAATTTTTTGGTGTTTGCTTACACAATTTGTCTCTCCTAATGATATTCTGATTGCATGGACACTATGCTGAGTTTTGTAAAAATTGCATTATTTCTAAATACTCTAGAAAATGATAGTCTGGGTGTTTTTTGTAAGTCAATAACTAAATCAATCAACATGTGTATGTTGAAAATTTAATGCTAGTCAAAACACCTGATAGCCTTACACTGTGTCTTTATACCGTCTCTAAAGACTGTCTGGTCACAACTGTTTAAGAATCTTGTTTATCCTGTGGGTTTCTTGTGTTTATTAGGTGTGTGGATTTCTGTGGAATTATCCCAGCAGCAAAACCCCCACTTGATTAATATTTAAGTGTTCAGTCTTTTTTCAGAAATACTTATGTGGATAATACTTTCTATATATTTGCTTTTTCTATTCTAGATACAGGAGCAGAAAGACAGGCACTAAGAGAAAATGTGTATCCTAAACTGAGAGAATTCTGCAGAGAAAACTATGGATTGGAATTTCAGGTAACTCTAATACTAATCTCATTTTTAATTATGTCAGCTAAATAAGTAGGGTGTGTTTCTTGTCACAACTTGAGTGTGATAGAAGACATGTTTTAAGCCCTAAAAATATTTCATTTCTTTAAGCATGAGTAAGAAGAAACACTAGAAAGCTGAAATAAAATATTTAGTCATTGTTGGTGTTTTATACTTTTATGCTATGCTTCTTGGACCTGCCTGATACTTCCTCATCTTTTTCTTCAAACCGTATTTATTTAGTTTTTTGACAGTTTCTTTTTTTTTTTTTTTTAAATGTGGGTACCAGGAGTCGACGTCAGGACCTCACACTTGCCAGCAAGCGCTTGTGCCACTGAGCGGTATCACCGGCCTTTATTTTTTCCTTTATGTGGGTACCGAGGGTCGAACTCAGGACCTCACGCTTGCCAGGCAGGCGCTTATGCCACTGAGCTATCTCACCAGCCCGACAGTTTCTATTTTAAGAAAGACTTTAAGGTATGGTCTTTTGGAAAGTTTTGCATCTAAAATCAGGGCAACCTTTTCAAAGTATTTCTTTTCAGCATCCTGGCAAGTCCTGATCTTCTGTGTGCCCTTTGGGTTTTTATTCACATTATAGAATATCCTTTTTCCTGAGCATTTCAGGGCTTTACCATTTACCAAAAAGTAATCATGTGTACGTATGTGTGAGCACATATCAGCCTTTCAAAGACAGTAACTGCACACATCATTGCTAAAGTTCATGAATCCTGGCATTTTTATACATGGTTGATTTTACCACCTGATAGGAAAGTACTTGAGAACATTGAATTTGTCTTGTACATCCCAAACTCTAAAAAGTAAATGCCTCTGTAACAGATAATATTATTTACTCAGAATTGTTCAGCCTTATTTACAGTGACATTTTTGGCTTTTAGTTAACCTTTCAATGATACATTCACCTTGTCATGTGATGAATATGCAGCAGAGGTTTGTGGTGCAAGACTAGAAAATGTGCTATTGTTAGTGGAAGAAAATCTCACTGTCCATTTGTTGTCCCCTGGGATAAATATTTTGTCTTGCTGTACCTAATCATGTCTTTTAATGTGATGCCTAAAGCAGTAGTCTCTAAATGCCTTCAGTCTCAACACATAGCGTTGGTCAGTAGCAGGCCACTGAAAGACACATTGAATAGTTACTCCTAAGCCACGATTTATTTGATAAATTGTGAACCTAGATTAAATTCCTTGTCATGAATTCAGCACTATCATCTCTGAGGAATCTGATTCTACTGATAAAAGGATTACAGTTTTTACAAAGCTTCCAATCTGGTAAGATTCCCAAAGACTTGGCCACTCCTTGAGGACACAGTTACCAAAGGGGAAGAAATATATTCAAGCATGTTAATCCCATCTTTGAGTTTGTTTTGTTTGCATCATTTTTATCTGGAGAAGGAGGAAGTCATTGAGCTACAGAGCAGCCTCCATGAAACACGGTATTGACTAGAATTAGCTGAAGGGATAGAAAAGAAAAATATCATTTTTAAATTAGAAGTGGGCACAGGTAAAGACAGACAACTAAAAGAAAACTGCTGAAGGCAAAGCTAATAAAATAAGTGGATGTTAAGAATCATCCCAAGCAGGTGCACTGAGGTAGATAGTGAGGTGCTGGACGGCTGTGGCAGTGGCAAGGGACACAGAAGACGTGGGACTGAGTCCCAGAGTGACTTAACCTGTTCATCTTTCAATGCAGTGTCTAAGCCGGGGTTGGTAACAACTTGCACGTCTGAGATGGTGTTCAGAGTAAAATACGCAGAGTTGTATTTGCTTAACAGCTGCGCATTTAACAGGAGCACAGATATGTAGCTGAGTCCTCTAAGGATGTACATTTTAGTGTAGTTTTTATTGTAGGTTAATTATAGATCTTCTCCCTAAGGATATGTTTTCCAGAAAGATAGTTCTCTTTCCTCAAGTGCAACAAAATGCAGTGCCAGAATCTTCCTGGGAAGCCAGTTCACCCCACAGTGTTCCAGATTCCATCTTTGATTGTGCGTTGAACCTAAGAGAAATAAATTGCTGAGGTGCTCAACATGACCAATCTGTTTCGTGCCTGCTTGCCTTTGCTTATGCTGTGCTCTCCATCTGCAGTGTTTTCCCGTCCGGCTTTTCCTTTGCTTTGTCTTCCAGAGCCCACCCCTTCTGTACACTTCTGTGTGGTCTCACCTGCTGCTCTCCTTCTTGTCCACTGCCCTGAAGCTACACTGTTGCTTTTGGTTCTCCACAAAGTCCAGGCATTTCCACTTAGGAATTTTGCCTTGCTTGTGCTTTGTGCCAGGAATACTCGCTGCCACGTGTATACTTTCTGTGTGTGTATGGTATCGAGGATTGAGCCTAGAAAACCCTGAACTACATCACCAGCCCATTCATTCATTCATTTGTTCATCCATTCATTCATTTATATTGTGAAACAGGTCTTGCTGAGTTGCTCAGGTGGGTTAGAACTTGCTATTTTCCTGCCTCGGCCTGTCAAGTAGCTGGACTTATAGGCACACACCACCACACCTGGCTATACGCACGCCTTATCTTCATGTGGCTGCTTTCTTTTTGTCCCTCAGGTCCCCCTTATCCCAGTGGTCACTTCTAGAGATGCTCCCCAGATGACTCAATGTATAGCCACCACTTGGTTGCTCTCATCGACGTACTGTTTTAGATCCTTGCGTAGCATGTGTGTAAGGTATTTCTCTTGTTCACTTGTGCCTTCACTTGCTGCTTGTGTTTTCTCCCATTAGTTTGCAAGTTCCACAAGATCGGGGGCCTAGAATAGTGACAGGCACATAGGATTCCACGGAAATTTATTGAACGAATAGATGTCTGCACAAAGATAAATTAATAAATGAAGATTCAGTCCAAACATTACCTCCTTAAGAACTCTTCTGATTTCCCCTGTCCTTCCCGGACATGTCATATACCCTCCTTGTTGCTCCCCTGAAATCTTATGAACAGCTAATCGGTCATTAGTCCAGTCAAAAGGAGTGTGTTGAGCACAGACCACATGCCCATCAGCACTCTGGTGCTGGGAGACAGAAGCAGCCCACACAGACCCTCCGCTGAGCAGTTCCCGGTATTGTTAAGGGAGGCAAATTATAAACAGGTGCATTCCATTGGTAGTAGATGTATTGAATAAATGCTTGTATGAAGAGTAAAGCAGGGTAAGGTGGGACAGAGAATACCAGGTGGTCAGTAAAAGACTCGATGTCCTTTGAGCAGCATCTAAAGACAGTGACAGAACAAATAATGTCCCTGTCAAGTGGAGAGGGAAAGCAGGCATAGGAAACAAGGAAAAGGGTCTGAGGTGGAACTGGGCTTAGAATATTCTAGAAAGCAGTAAAGTAGCCAAGTGCGAGTGAAGGGAGATAATTAGAGATGTCAGTCAAAGTCAAGTCATAGGAGACGTTAAGGACGTAAAAGTTTTATTAAGCAGAGAGCGTGGCATGATATGACTTGCTTTTAAGAGGTTTGCTCAAGTGTTGTGAGTGGAGTGGAAGAGGGACGGAAGGTAGACATGAGAAGTAACCATGGCAGGTTTAGTGTGAGCAATGGAGAGAATAAGATGTCATATAGCTAGGAATCATTTCCCCACTATGTTTAAGGACTTCAGATGTCTGATTCAGCTTATCCCAGGGGTCAGACAAATAGCTGGCACATAGTAAGCCCTTCAGGAAAATCTTTACTGAACTAGATTAATAGAATATGGAGTTACACCTTTATCTGTGTGCCTGTTTGGTAGGATATTTTGTAGAATTGCCTTCATTTTTTCATTTAAACTAGGAGAGTTAGTGAAAATGCACCAGACTGATTATGTGAACTCAAATAGCATGTGATCCGTAGAGAGAGTGATTGCTCAGAGATGGAAAGAACACCAAGCTCTCTCAAGGCAAAGAGCACACGTGGCTTGAGAAAAACATACAGCATTTAAACAATGTGTGTTCTTTTACCAGTGTTCCCTCAATGCCTCGGCTATAGTGAAAATGATAAAAAGCAAGAACAAGGAAAATGAGTTAGCCAAGAATAAACCCAGTTAAGGTGGGGATCTCTGAAGGGAGTATTTAACTGATCCGGGTGCTTAGGGTACCTCCAGTGTAAAAACAGTTTACATTTGAGGCCAGCCAGTCAGCTTGGGGTCGCTCTCGAAGAATACCTTTGGATAGCCAGCTTCATTTGTGGATGCCTACTGTAATGTCTGTCTTTCATCCTCTTAGACACTGAAGCTCATAAACTTTCATTTTCTTCACCTATAACACCCAGCAAGTACCGCAGACCTGTCAGTTCTGCCTCTTCAAATACTTCTCCAATCTCTGCCATTTGTTCAAGCCTATGTTATTGCCAACTTGACTTTTGGCATAGACACTCTGTTTGCCTTCTTCTCTTCCTTCTCCTCCCTAAGACCTACCCGCTTTACCCACTCACAGCGTCACTCCACAGCATCACTCCAGTGGCCTTTTTGAAATACAAATCTGACTCTTTCACCTGCACTCTACGTTTTTATCTACATTCAACATCTCTCAGAATGGCATGCAAGGGCCGGTGAGATAGCTCAGTGGCGTAAGTGCCTGCCTGGCAAGCGCGAGGTCCTGAGTTCGACTCCCAGAACCCACATACGAAAAAGGGGCCGGTGATATCGCTCAGCGGCACGGGCACCTGCTGGCACGCGAGGTCCTGAGGTCGACCCCCGGTACACACACACACAAAAAAAAGAAAGAATGGCATGCAAGTTTCTCTTTTCCACCCTGCTGCCTACCTTTGAGGTCTCATGAGTCACCCTCCCCCACTGACAACCTTTTCTAGCCTTTGTGAATATTCTCACTTCCCCTAATACATTCTTCCTTTACCTTGAGTCTTCACACTCATGGTCCCCTGTGACTGGGGTACCCTTAAATCCCACCCACCGCCAGGCAAATGAATAGAAAAAATATTCATTCTTTAAGAAACAGCGAGTGTTCTTCGAGATTCCTTGGTGCTTCGCTCCTAAGTTTCAGTAGCATATTAATTTGCTTTGATTAATTTTTAAATGCCCCTGTGCCATTCATTGAGATCTTTTAGAAGTCAGCAATTGCATTATTATATCTTCATATGACCAGCATCTTTTGTAGTACCCGGCTTACACCAGAAATATATGCTGGTGATTCACGACTCAGTGGCTGTCATGTTTGGTTGATTGAACTGAATTTATTGATTAAATGAATAAGATATAGAAGCTGAGACACTAGATCAGAACTATTCTAAAGAAGTATAAGGCAAGTCAAAAATACAACCCATACATATAACATTTTAAATTTCCTACTAATTACATTTTAAAAAGTAAAAGGAAACATGAAATTTAATATTTTATCTTAGCCAATATGTCCAAAACATGTACTAAATTTAAACAATATTAATGAAGTGTTTTACGTCCTGTATTCATCCTATGTTTCGAAGGCAATATGTAGTTTACTCTAGTAACCCAGGCCAGTTTGGACTGGCTTCGATTTTGGGGCTACACAACTGCACGTGGCCAGTACCTCCCAGACCAAACCGTGTGTGTGCAGATGGCAGTGGGATCTACGTAGTGTCCTTCCAAAGGACACAGCCTGACTGACAGGCACCTGGCTGAGAGCAATGGAGATCTTAGGTAAGGAGCTGTGGAAAGGAAATTCATTTGTACATGTAAAAAATTACAGTGAAGGGCCAGTGAGATGGCTCAGCGGCTTAAGCGCCTGCCCGGCAAGCGCGAGGGCCCTAGTTCGACTCCCGGATCCCACATACGAAAAAGGGGCCGGTGATATCGCTCAGTGGCATGGGTGCCTGTTGGCGCGCGAGGTCCTGAGGTCGTCCCCCCGGTACCCACAAAAAAAAAATTACAGTGAATAATTTTTCCACCTATTAAAGCAGTAACTTTTTCTTCTGTTTGATCATTTTTAGACATTGTGTTAATAGGGTGCATAAGTTGAAATATTTAATGGAACTGTCGAAAGTGCTGTGGAAGGGGCTGGTGATACAGTTCAGCGGCATAAGCACCTGCATGGCAAGTGCAAGATCCTGAGTTCGACTCCCGGTACCTGCATATAAAAAGAAAAAAGAAAAAAAGTGCTGTAGAATCACAACTCAGTGGCCCTCATACCTGAGGCAAGAAAACTAAAGAAAACTAAAACTACAACCACCAATTCTGTTGCTTGCTGTATTTATTCTTGGCATGATTTGAAATCAAGAGAGGCACATGATGGAAACCAGAACTGCTCTTATTTCTAAATCTTAAATTAATAGGCCTTGTCTTAGTGGATGCGATTTGTTACCTTTTGCATGTTTGCTAAAAATAAGTTTTCAGAAATAATTTTCCCCATATGCCCTTGTAAATAAGTGTGACAACAAGGTCTCCCAAGGAGAATCCTCCCTTATGCCAGCTGCTGCCCTTTTCCTTCTCAGCCAAGCCAGGCTGGCTTCCCAGGTGTGTAGGGAAGTTTGACAGTGAAACCAGCTTCTCCCAGCAGAAGACCTTGCCCACACCTGCTTTCTGCTTCAGAATGACATTGTGATGGCACCCAGAGGCACCTAAGGGATGGATGCTTGTCCTGGGCAAAGGCGCCTCCGAACCCCGTGGGTCTGGGCGTGGTCCTGTCTTCTTCACGGGGATCCCAGCTCCCCATTTTTCCTTCAGTAGCACAGATCTAGGCCTAGTGCTCCTGGCTTCCTCCCTCTTTGGCCCACAGTCAGAACATTATCTCCTTAAGCCCTTGTCTGTACGCAGTCGCCCTGCGTTGGCATCTCCAGCTCTCTCCCCTCCATAGTTGCGTGAGCATAAATGTAGGCTTTGAATGCTGACACCTCCAGAAGAGAACTCATCCCTCTCTCCCTTTTCCTGGTTTCCCAACTGCCATTGTTGCCTAGTTTTGAAGACTTTCCGACTCTTGCCTCACCGTCCATTCTTCCACCCTTTACACCTGAGAGCCAGCCTGCTGCTGTTCCCATGGATTCATCTCCCACGGTGTATCTTGGAAACACGTTTTTTTTTTTCTTTCTTTCTTTCTTTCTTTCTTTCTTTCTTTCTTTCTTTCTTTCTTTCTTTCCATGTCATAAGTCTCTGTCTTGGCTCAGACTTCTTCTGTTTCTTAATATCTGAATGATTATGTCAACCTTTTTCTGATCTCTCCTTGCCCTTGCTGTTTTTCTGTTCTGGTCCACACTGTACACAGCTGCTCAATCTTCCTTTAAACTGTACTTATGAGATTTCATTGATTCCAACATGCATGGCTTTTCACATTTTCTTATACCTCTAATTTGGATTCATCTTATGAGTAAATGGTGTGGTACCAGGTAATAGGCAGTGCATTTCTTTTCTAGTGATACATACAATATGGGAGCAATCTGCACTGATGCCGTTTTAGATTCAGTACGGTGCAGCATATTATATCACTTACAGCATTTAATAGAAACAGCATGGATTTTTGTGTTATATATGAGTATTCTAGGGCTCCTGAACCTGCAGATTACCAGTCCTATGACTGCAGACACATTTCTTTACCCCTTTCGTACATAGATGATTCCTATGTAAAACGAATGGGTTAGTGATTATCTTCCAGGGTTGTTGTAAGAATTAAATGGGGTGACATAAAGTGCCTGGCACAGGATGCATTCAACCAATGTTTTTTGTTTTTTGTTTTTTGTTTTTTTTGTTTTTGTCTTTCATGTTTTTAGGTAGTTGTCATCATAAAGAACCTGTACTGTTGAAATTACTCATGTGTGCTTTACTTTTCGCTTTCTAAATATAACAAAAGGTTTTTGCTCTGGTCATTCCAAGGCATCATGTATCTGAGGGGTGTTTAGTGTCTGGTATAGAAGGAATTTGAATGGGAAGAATATTCAGAAAATAATTATTTGTTCACCTGTAAGAAGAGATTATGCAACAAGATAAAAACTAGAAAATTAGGGCTTGTCATCCAGCTGTGCTGCTGTAACAGAATACCTGAGACTGAAAAATTTATAAAAGAACAGAAACTTTATTTTCTTGCCATTCTGGGGGCTGGGAAGTTCAAAATCAGGGTGCCAACTGGTTTAGTGCCTAGTGAGGGGCCAGTCCATGTCTCCAACATGGCACCATAAGCCCTGCATTTTCCAGAGGGGAGAGCACTGCATCTTCACAGGGTGAAAGGGCAAAAAAGGGCTAACTCCCTCTGTCCTTTTTTAGAGCACCTTTAACCCATTCATGAAAGCAGAGCCTTCATAAACTAAACACCTCCCCAAAAGCCTCATCTCACAAGACTGTCAAATTGGAGATGAGATTTCCAACACATTAATTTGGGGGAAAAATATTCAATCCATGGCATAAGTCTGTGAGCTTGAGAGAAGATCTTTCTAAATTATTTAAATCACTTCTTTGTTACTTCAGCAGTCCTGTAGGTCTTTGCTCCTACAGTGATATAATACGCAGAGAAAAGTGTACAGTTTGTGAACATGGAAGAGCAAGACCCTACCTCATGTGATTCTATGTGACTGGGAGGAGACAGAGAGGCAGAGTTCAGCAAATCTGCTGCCCCATTTCCTGCCTCTGAGTTTTGCTTCAGAAGAGCAGAGGTGATTTAGATCAGTGAAAATAAGCAGGTAGTTATGGAACACTAAGGGCAGCTTGCCTCTGTTGTCTGCATAGGACTCCAGAAAGAAATGGCCTTTCAGTGGCCCCTCCTCCCTCAAGCAGCCAGAGCATAGCCACATCACCTCATGAAATCAGGAGACCATGAGTTTTAACACCTAAACTGCCCTAGGTGTCTGCGTGTCACATGTGCTGAGTTGAGAGTTACTCTAGCTCTGTGGTAGGAAGAAAGGAGCACACAAAAGAACCAGGGTGAATAAGCCAGGTGAAGCTTGGACCAAAGGCTCAGGGCTCTTCATCCATGCAGAGAGGATGGGCTGGATCTGCCCCAGAACACCAGCCTGTGACCAAGCTGAGAGGAGAAAGGCCAGTTGATAGGTCAAATCACCTCTCACTGTGCCCTGACTGCCAGCAACCACGCAGGAAGTTGGTATGGCCTGGGGCTGTGCCCAGGAATTCCATTTTTCCCCTTCAGGATATAAGGTCACTGGATGTAGTTTTAGGGAAAAGACCCAGGAAAATGGGGAAAACATGCCTTTTTAGAGACTTGGCATCTAAAGTCACTAAATAAAGGGCCCATGAGAGAGACTAAGCACTAAATAAAGGGTCCATGAGAACATTCTAAACTAAGGCTTAAATGGGATAAAACTAAAAGTTCACTTTATCTCGCTGATAGAGAATGGAGACTTGGGCAGGAGTCTAAACCAACTCCAGACAAAATAAGATACATTCTCTATGCACATCAAAGTTGTAGGTAAAGTTAAATTTTGTGAGTTTCACGTTAGCTTGTCCTTCCTAATGATTAATGAATTGAGCCATCACTTACTGTCACACAAAGGTCCATCACCAGTAGTACCTGCTGCTTTTCTCCTACCGTTTCTTGCTTCTTTCACCACAGACTTGTTCCATCAAGCCCCTTCACCTCATCTGTTACACATTTGTTTTTTCCCAACTGTCTGCCTTCTCAGGAATCCCAAAACGCATTTTCCCTCTAAGTGAAATCACTGGTTTTGTAATTGACAGGATTTGTTGTGAGACCCTTGGTCTTCTCTCCATGTTGTCAGCTAACCACCCCTCTCTCATTTTTCTCTTAATCAGTTAATCTGTTCCCTTCTTTCTGCAGGTAAATGCACATCTCTACATTCAATCACATCATCTCACTCAGGCTAGGGCTCCAGTCTGTGTAGTGACTTCGCATTTCAGTGCTGTCTATCAGAGATTAGAGAGTTGGTATTCTCTGAAATTATTATAAACGTGTTACAACATTCTTCTCTCCTCCAGTGAGCCATCTTATAAAAGGGGGAAGAAAGAGACATTAACAAGCAAAGGGGGAAGTAAGTGTTTGTGTCGTAGTTACCTTCATCATTACAATCTGTGAATATCAACTCACCATTTCTGAAGGCCTGTGTGGTTCTCCTGGGATTCTTAGAAGGCAGAACTAGGGTTTCTGTTTTATTTTGTACCCATAGACAATCTTCTTCCTAATACTTCTCCTAAATGTAAGGTGGCAATATGGTGAGAAGCTTCAAAATTCCCTGGAGGTTTTGTTTGTTGTTTGCTTGTGGGTACCGGGAGTCAAACTCAGGACCTCGCACTTGCCAGGCAGGCGCTTATGCCACTGAGCCATCTCACCGGCCTCCCTGGAGGTTTTATACTTTACTGAGCATTAATTTCTGCTAAATTGTGGCTGATTGACCCCAATAGTGAAAATCACCAAAAGGATGAGCTCTTCAATAAACGGAATAGCAAAAAATCCCCAATATGCAGGTGACATTAAGTGTCCCAGCTGAATAATCATCACAAAGTATTTCTCAAACTCGGAACACATGGTAGCTATTTTTTCCTGTCCTTGTTTTTTATTTTTTATGGGGAGGGGAATTTTTAACAAGTCTTCATTGATTAAAAAGACCACAGTTTAAGAGATTTGTTTTGTCAGTAATTAGATACAGATCCTTGAAACAGTTAACCCCAGTGTTCTCATCTATAAAGTAAAGCATTTCTTGTACCTAATCTTTAAGTTTCCCTCCAGCTTCCAAAATGTATGATATTATGATCTCACCATCTGTCGACCACATCTGTGTCACGTTTCTGTCTTTGCGACATTGTTCTGTGTATTAGAAAGATTCTCTTAGCCTCTCTGGAGAACAGTCTCCTATGTAGATATTCTTCAAGGCTGGACATGTAAGTTACCTCCTCAGAGACCTCTACCCCAGATCTCCAGGGGTAGATGTAGGCGTTTGGTCCCATGAGCTTTATTCATTTATTCATGCACACTTACTGAGCCTCTGCCTTGCACCAGGCAGTTATGAGTCTAGTGAAACCACAGCGTTGAGACAGTCTGTGTCCTCATGGAGCTTACAGTATAGCAGAATACACAGTCATGAACTATTGGGGACTCCTGCAGTGAGTCCTCAATCTCCTGCAAGGTGTTATGGTGCATGGCGAAAAGAAAGAGCAAGAAACAAAATGGTGATGCAGCAGGGATCCGGGATGGCCAGTTGTTCACAGAGAGCAAAAGGCCATGAGCAGCCAGAACTTCAGTATTTATTGATCACATTCACAATGAGGAAAATGGTGAGGGGATTATGGCTGTTGTACTAGATAAGTGGCTAGACAGGCAAGGCTGGTAAAAGAGGGAACAACCCATTCTTGCAAGGATGACACAAGGAGCAACAAGGAAACAGTATTTTCCCCAGGTGAAACTTTTTACTACTGCTACTACGTTGCTTTAAAGATCCTTGTCATCTTCAATAAGTCTTATCTTGGCCTCTGAGCACCACAGCATCACTAGTTGTAGAGCTTCAGCTGTGACCAGAAGAAAGCAGGGAGTTCCCTCGTTCCAATCTGGCTCAAAGAGAAGGACAAGGATGGCCTCGGACATCCTCTAGACTCAATTTATAATTTGTGGTCCCCGACAATGAAGCACAGAGACCAGAGTGATGCTGCTGCCAATGCCATGCAGGGTGCTCTGGGCATGTGTAATGGAGGCTGGGGGCAAACCATCCATCTGGGGTCATCATAAAAGCCTTCGGAAGAAACACAATCTAAGCAGAACCCTGAAGGATGGGTTGGCAGCAGGGCCAGGTGGACAAGAAAACTATTCTAAGCAGAAGGAACAATTTTCATAGGAATATTTGGAAGAGAAGGAACAATTTTCTTTCTTTCTTTCTTTCTTTTTTTTTTTTTTTTTTTTTTTTGAGGGTACCGGGGGTCAACCTCAGGACCTCGCGCGCCAGCAGGCACCCATGCCGCTGAGCGATATCACCGGCCCTTTTTTCATATGTGGGTTCCAGGAGTCAAACTTGGGCCCTTGTGCTTGCCAGGCAGGCGCTTATGCCACTGAGCCATCTTATCGGCCCTGAGAAGGAACAATTTTCATAGGAAGATTTGGAAGAGAACTTTACATAGAACTTACTACCTGCAAGTCATTCATTCTAAATCAGTGATGCCAAACCTTTTAGAGTGACACAAACAGTCCACTGCGGCACATGGGCCATACGTCTACCACCACTGTTCTGAATGCTCCTTGCACATTACCTTGTTTAATCCTCGCTATGAACTTAAGAGATAAATTCCATCTTTCTCATTTTATTAGGTAAAGAACCTTAGAAATGCAGAAGTAGATAACTGCTGAAGATCCCTTGCAAATAAGTGGTAGAGTCAGTATTTGAGCCAAGGTAGTTTGGCTCATGTACATGTACTTAATCACTGCCTATCCACACACTGGGGAAAATGTATAATGTATGTGTGTATGCACGTATGTGTTCATAAGTATATATGTTTCAGCATATACTTTTGTATGTATACATGTCTTGTATATATACACACATGAAAGTGTTCACAGCCAGAGCATGAAGGAAGAACGTGCTATGAAATGTTGGACAGTCAGACAAGGACCAGAACACAGAAAAGCTCATAAATCAAGTCATGGGTTCTAGATGCTATCCTCAGAATATTAGGAAGCTTAAACAGAGAACATGCTGTAAAATAGTTTCATAAACTTAAGGATTAAATGAGTTGCTCATTGTAGTGTCTGGCTGAGTAAAAAGAAATTTTCGCCACAGTGGTCAGATTGGCAGTTTTAGAAAGACCTTTCTGCCTGCAGTGTGGTTCATGGACTAGGGGAGATAAGAATGCAAGCAAGAAGGTAATTTAAGCAGCTGCAGTGATTGTACAGATGTGTGTACTCTCGGAAGTGCCTCCAGATACAGCGGTTATTGAACCCCAGTGCCAGGCAGGGCAGCTCAACACTGGGGTTTTCACTTAGGGGTATTGTTTGTTTGTGGTCAAGTGATCTGCCGCTGAGGAGAGCTGGGGCGCATTTGCAGCCTGGTTAAACTTCCTTTATGCAGTTTTCTTGGCCGGTTTATGCTCTGTACAGGGCACAGAAACACGGCAGCTCCCATCTTGTCATCCCAGAAATGCCCAGTCTCCTCTCTTTCTCTATATGCAGTAAGCCCTGATAGTCAGAGTTTCCACCTTACTTCACGATTGAGTTCTTCCTTACTGCATGTAATAATGAGGGCTGTCCGCAGCTAAATCTTTCAGGACACAGGTCAAGTGTGAGCCGCGAGTCTCCTTCATGAAGCTGTGGATAAGTCATCATCTGACCTCATACTGTGGGACTCTTTCTTTCTGGTGATCACGTATGATCCCTAGGGCCAGCCAGTGGTCACAGTGGGCTTGATTTACGGCCTGGGTTTTTTGTTTGTTTGTTTGTTTTGTAGAATTGACTCATTTGGTCGTGCTCCCATATAACTCTTAGTCATGTGTCTCATGACCAAGAAAATAATTGCAGGTGACGTACAGTCGGTATTCGCAATCATTCTAGTAAAAGTGCACCCATCGGTGACCTGGGCCTGGAGGCTGTCTTGTGACCAGTGCATCGGGGGCAGATCATTCTATGCCGAGACAGTTGCCACAGGTACACAGCACAGCTTACTATTGGTGAGCAGTGTCCCGTAAAGCCAGCCTGAGCTTGAGGACTTTTCCCTGCTTACTTTCTCCTGTGAGACGACCATTGTGCTGAAAACATTCCGATGAGTGCTGTCATCGCCACTGTGACTTTGAAAAGCTGTGTCCTTTACACAGTGTTAGTGCTGTTCAGAAATTTCTCAACCTCTTTTGTATTCTTTTGGATATTTTTATTGATGGCAGGTATTAGTCCTTTCTATTTTTTTTATTTTTTTTATTTTTTGTGGGTACCGGGAGTTGAACTCAGGACCTCGCACTTGCCAGGTAGGTGCTTATGCTGCTGAGCTATCTCACCGGCCCTAGTCCTTTTTAGAATACATCTTATTTCTTGGAAAACAGAGCTTTTAAAAGCTGTTTTTTATATATAGAAAGGGCAGGAAGGCTGCAGAAATATCATTTTTTAATCCGAACTAATTTAAACTATAAAGTGACAGTTTTTTGTTTTTTGTTTTTTGTTTTTTTTTTTTTAAGTATGAAAGAGTATTCCTAAAGGGGAAAGCAATGGCAGAGCCACTGGGATGAGTATAGAGCCTATCATAATAACTTAGAAGAGCCTTCCTGTCAGTACTGGGTTTGTTTTAAAATATGTACATCAGTCACCAGGTGTGGTGGTCATGGAATCCCAGCATTTGAAAGGCTGAGGCAAGAGGATCACCCTGAGTTTGAAGCCCGCCTAAGGCCAGTCTGAACTACACAACAAGACCCTGGCTCAAAAAGACAAATAAGGGGCCGGTGAGATGGCTCAGCGGTGTAAGCGCCTGCCCAGCAAGCACGAGGGCCCGAGTTCAACTCCCGGAACCCACATACGAAAAAAGGGCCGGTGATATCGCTCAGCGGCACGGGCGCCTGCTGGAGCGCGAGGTCCTGAGGCCGACCCCCGGTACCCACAAAAAAAAAAGACAAATAAAAAACTTTTATTTAGTATTCAATGGTGTCCTATAGTGTGAGATATTTTAGAAAAAAATCATTTTGGAGAATATTTATGTCCAAAGGCTCATTCCACAGAAATGATGGTGTAAAGGCTATTATGAATTCAAACTTGAGCGTGTCTTTTTTGTTTTATTTCTTACAAGTTGCTTTATTGTTATGTAATCTTGGTATTTGAATGATTACATTTTATTGCAAGGGGTAATATTTGTTAGGGCTTTACTTGCTGTCAAGTCAATTCAATGCATTATAATAAGCATGATAAATTAGCTTCTCTAAGAAATTTTTAAAACCAGTGAGATGCTTTAAAGTAAAAAATATAAAATCAAATTGCTTTCTTGAGCCTTTATACTTAAATGATGAAATAAGTAAAGACACATAAAATGTACTGTCAACAAGTTAGTATTCCAGTAAATAATAAATTAGATTCCAGGGTCTGCAGTGCCTGGACATCAGGCTAAAAGCTAAACTTAATTTTTTTAAGTATATAATAAATCTTGAGCACTTTAGGTTCCGAGTGTTTTTTGCCACTTATTGATCATGTGGATATATGTAATATCTATTCACCCAAAATGGTGTTTCGTAGTTTGCATATATTTGATGTTACGTTTATTTCTTCCTTATCTTCATGGTTGCTTGATTTTATCTTTTTGCATAATTTTTCTGCCCAAAAAGACAAATGGAAAGGACAGTTTAATGAAGAAAAGCTGGAGGTGGAGAATATTTAAACAAATCCACTGAAATAAGACATTCAGTTATGAAGGCCTGGAAGAGGGGAGTAGTGACCAAAGCTGTACGAAAATAATAGATCAAAAACTATTACAAAAGATGCCCAAGCCCGGCATGGTGACACGTGCCTGCGATGCCAGAACTCTGGGGAACTAACACAGGAGAAATACAAGTTCAAGCCTAGCCTGGGCAACTTAGTGACTTTCCAAAACCCTGTCTCAAAATAGAAATAAGTAAATAAATAAATAAATAAATAAATAAATAAATAAATAAATGATGTAGCTTAGTAGTAGAAGGTTTCTGGGTCCAATCCCCAGTACTGAACAAAAAAACGAAATAAAGCAAAACGAACAAAATGACTCCTATAGGTGGCATCCTCTGTTACTGGGGCACTGTCCCAATGAAGAGGTAGGATCTGTTTGGATTATCATTATATAAAATTATAATATCTCTTTCTGTTTCAAGTTACATTTATCTTTTATAAGCTATTTTGTCTGATCTTTGTGTTATCATTCTGCTTTTCTTATGGTTGCTATTTGCATGATACATCTTTGTCCATCCTTTTACTTTTAAACTATTTATATATTTAAACTTAAAATAGTCTCCTCTAGACAGCATTGACTCGTTTTTATCCAGACTGACAGTCTCTGACTTTGACTGCATTGTTTAAACCATTCACCTTTAATAGTATTATTGATATAGTTGGATTTACATCTGCTATTTTACTTTTATCTTTGTCTCATGTCTTTTTTGTTCCTTTCATTCTCTCCTACTACTTTGTTTTTGCATTTAATTAATATTTTCTAGTGTAGCATTTTAATTCCTCTAATGATTTTCTCATGTTATTTTCAGTTATTTTCTTAATAGCTATTTTAGGTACATTTTAATTCATCCAAATCTACTTACGATTTATACTAACTTATTTCCAGATTACTTTTGTATACATAGTTATATGCCACTCTCCCTTTTTGTGCATGTTACATCTATATATTTTACACATCCAATAGTACACTGTCATAATTACTTTATAGAATATTATGTTTGCTTTTAGTGAAGCTGAGGAAGCCAAGTACCTATTTATAGCTTTTGTTGTTAATCTCACATTTATTTTTTCTTCATTTGTTTTAATAAGACATTCATCAACAGTAATGCACTGCTTAACAAGATATGTTCTGAGAAATATGTTGTTTGGTGATTTTTTCATTGTTTGATCATCGTAGAGCATATTTATACAAATGAAGATGGCTATGACATTCCTAGGTTATAACATTGTGTGAGACCATCGCATTGTGATCTGTCATCAAAATGTCCTTGTGCAGTGCCTGACTGCACCTCCAAACAGTGTCAGTCAGAAAGATAGAGACAAAGCTGTGTGTAGGATGTTTAGATTGTGTGTGGCACAACAGTTCATGTGGCAGTCAGCTTGTATGTTTATTTTGACATTTTATTGGCAGATGGCCAAAAACGTCTTGTTTATAAAGATTTTGAATATGTTTATAATAGTTTTCTGGTAGCTGGAAATAAAATTTCCTCAAAGGCAGCACTTTTCTAAATCATAAGGAAGTAGAGCGTGGTCTCTGGTGGCAGCCCCATAAGAATATGAAACTCAAGAGGCTATGCAGCGCTCTGACCTCCACCCAGCCAACAGAGAACCTACAAATGAGAAGAGTAGGTTTGATTCCAGTGGCCACCTTGGAACAAGCCTGGGGCTCTGTAACATCCAACTGGCCTCAGCCACTTACTTTTTCCAGACAAACCACCATAGGATATGGCTTCCTCTACGGACATTCGACAGAGGGTAGGCAGAAGAACCTGGCCTGACTCCAGCTCTCCATTTGTGCCACAAGCACGAATCCATGAAGTGGCAGAGAAGACAGGAAGTTTGGGATTGGGCTTGACATGCAAACAGCAAGTGAGGAGGGGGAACTGCTTGTTCCTGCCTGTCAGAAAAATGGAAAGAAAAGAAGAAATCTTCAAAGCTGCAATTAGAAACATTTACTTTATGCAGATAGGAGTTGAGTAAAGGGACCCATACTGCTCTCTGTGGCACTTTTCAAAGAGCATGCTTGAAAAAGATTTATGGACTTGTAGGATCTTCCCAAGGAGTCTTTGAAGCCAGTGGGTAGAGGATCCTATTATCCTCATTTCCCAGTAAGGCACACCTTTCATTGTTTTCCAATACATGTTTTTTAGATATATATTGATGAAAGCCAAACTGCTTACAGATAAAACAGAAATAACCAAACTGTCTGTCCCCTGAGATAAAGGGTGACATTAACAGGGATTTTTTTTTATGTTTCTTTCACAAAGAAACATAACTTCAAATCAGTAAATGTTAAAGCCAGTTGTTATTTTCCTTTCTCATATTAGGACATAAGGTAATATTTTACACTGTGATTTAATTGCCACAAATAATGTGGTAACCTTATCCCAGCTACATTCCTTTTCTTAAATTCCTGTTACCATTTTAGTAAAATGAAAGCCTGCACTCGGAAGCCATCAACATTTAGCATTTCCTTTTCTCTGGACTCATGTGAACAGTATAATCCAAAACAAAATAAGAAATTATAATGTTCATTCTCAACTGATCCTAGAATAAAAGTGACTCTTTATGTGAATCTTAAAACTTGTTTCCCCTCTCTAAGGAAAAGCATGCTGCAGAGAAAAGTTAAAAGTCACATTGGCTTGACATTGCAAATACGAATAAAGCCCTCAGGTAAATTTAATTTTGCTGTAGGAGAATTAATGACACCTCGTCTATTCTTTCACAGGTCATAGATCTGTACTGGGGAGTTGACGAAGATGAGTGGGACAGCCCTGAGCTCCAGAAGACACGCATGAAGCTGCTAGAGGATTGCTTGAAAACTTCTGCAGGTCCATGTTTTGTTGTGGGTATAAAAAAACTAATGCTTTATATTAAATTGTAGATGAATGTGAGAATTCCTGCTGATTTGTGATTTTTTAAGGGGCTCTTAAAGTGGGCAGAAAAGATTTTTTACATCTATTTTAAAAATTTAAACTGTCTCTGTGCCCTCAATATGTGAGAATAAAACCTTCTTCAGCTTTTCTCAAGAAGTGCTGCAAATTAACAGTGAATAATTTGAAATGTTAATCGAAGGAATGACTTGGGTTTGACAACAATTTCTACACCTTGTGATCAGCAAGGATTACAGTTTCGGTCCTGTAGTAATTAACCTAGTTTTTCTTGTCCTGTTATACAATGTATTCCATCATAGTATGTCTGTCTCTCAGCATTAGAATTTCTGGCATCTTTTTAACACAGTGGCTGAAACACTGTCAAAGCAAAGCAAATACATTGCATCAAATCTGCCAGTAGGAAAGGGTGCCCTGTGAAAGCGTTTGTTTCTGCAGTGATTTTCAGCTAGAGGCTCATTATAAGCTACAAGTCAACAGAGTTGTTTCAAGTAGAACATTATTATTGGTTCAGTATTCTTCTCTGAGGAATGCGCACTGTGTGCATTCCTCACAGTGATAGTAAGGTAAGTAGGTCGTTCTATGGCGGGTGATTGTGTAAAATCACCGCCTTAACTTAGCTTAAGAAAGAAAGCCTTATTTTGAATCCAAGCAGATCCTACCAATCCACTGGGACATTTCCCTTTGCAGCTGAGGATGCTCTGTGGCTGAGAGATTACTAGTTAGTGCTGTGAGTAAAATGCTGTGTTGCACATTAAAAACTAGATAAGATAAATTGACAAAAGGGTTTTGAATACTGATTCTCGTATCCATCTATACTTGGCTGCATGTAGGGTTAGGAAATCTTACAGTCGTAGATAGTTTCAGAAAACCGACCCGCCGATGGTAAAGTTCTTACAAAGACGCTGAAGAGCATAAGGGCTCTGTATGTGCCAGAGGCTGCTTCATACTCAGGGTATGGTAGGGTGAGCCCTGTGAAATTGTCATTTTGTGGTCCCCTTTCTTATTCGACCTTAAAACTGACCTAATGAGATCAAATTTCTGCCCTCATGGAGCTTTCATTTTTATGTGCATTGAAGAGGAAGAGCACAGGCAGCAAAAAAATAACAAAGGAAGAAATACAAAGTGAGTCAGATGGTGATAAGTGCTAAGGAGGAAAATTAAGAAAGGGAAGAGTATGCGAATGAGGGAAGAGAGTTGCTGTTTTCAGTAGAGTAGTTAGAGAAAACTTCATGGAGAAGACGACTTTGAAGGGGGGATGGAGTGACAGGTGGAAAGAACCAGGCTGGTATCCAAGGTCGGAGCCTTCCAGGGGAGGGGCCAGGCACTTGATTGGCAGGATGAGGGAAAGGCAAGCAGGCCGCTAGGACCGGTGAGCAGGAACAGAGCACAGGAGTGGGGGCACATCATGGGGTTTTGGAACCTTTTTTTAAGAAAAAAAAATTCTTTATTGTTATGGCTCTACATAATCAGGAAACATCGATTTTAGAAAGATAATTTCATTAATACAATTGTGTAACCTTAAGGTTGACTCTAAGGATTGCATTTTTACTCTGAGTGACAAGGGAAGCCGCAGAAGTGTGTTGAGCAGAGGTCTGAACTGACCAGTTATATGTTTTAAAGACTACTTCGGTTGCTGGGTGCAAAACAGGGCAGAGAAGGAAGGCCTTTAGAGAGCTTTGTAAGGACCCACAGGAGAAACACACCTGGTTTGGAGGGGTTAGAGAACAAATATCTAACAAAAATGCCCTGTCCAAAAAATAAAATTTTAATGAGCTTGTAGTGAAAGAAGAATTAAGACATTTTTTATATCTTCAGGATAGAAGTAGGACCAATGGATAGAAATTACAAGGAAGCAGATTTCAGCTGTGGGTGTAGAGGTTGAGGAGTATAGCTTTCTCTCAGGTTTTGGGATCACATATCCCTCATAGTTTTGTGGCACTGGAGAAGTCCCTTCCCTCTTCTAAGCTTTAGCTTCCTTATCTGTAAAATAGAGGGGATAATTGTTATCTGATAATAGGGTCATTATGAAGATCAAAAGACATTGCAAGTCACTTTCATAATGTGTCACATATAGTAACCCACACTGTGTTAGTCGTTTCTTGTTATTATCATCATTATCTATCAGACAATGAAATGATTTAAAGATTAAATTCCCCCTCGCAAATTGCAACAAATGCAGCACCAACAAAGCTATCTTCAAAGTAATAAATACACACTGCTCTGGTAGGGTGCTGTAGGAGATATCCCAGCATTGGAAGACAGGTAAGGTCAGATTCCGTCATACTGAAAAAGCCAGATCTTGGAAGTATAAAATATTCTGAGTAGGTCCTGGGGCATCTCAATTGCCATGATTGTAATGGCCCCATCTTAATCCAGCCTAAGCAGTTCAGGAGTGCGAGAAACATTCTCCTCCTTTTATAGCTGTAGAATGTCATTCCTAAACTAGAGTTAGTCATGGCTGTTAATTCCAGTAATTTTCTGGTAGGACAGTGAATGAGTTAAAGTCTTTGTAAGTTTCTGGAGGTTCTTAGAGAAAAGATTAATTGATAGAATAGCTGCAACAACTTTATTGAGCATAAACAAATCATTTATCCCTCCTCCTGCTTGTCTGCTACATGTTTAAATTCAGGGCAACCATGAGGAAACCCTGCAGATACGACCAGGATTATTTACCCCAGTGATCCTAAATCAGAAGGCTCGTCTCACTGCTTATCGGAAAAAGTATGTCTTTTATGCCCTTTCCTGTTGTAACTATGGTAACAACACTCTGTGTGTGTGTGTGTGTCACTGTGGAGCTCCAATTTCCTTGACCAGTGCTCCTTTTGACATTTCCAGAAATTATGATGACCTCTGTGGGAGGTAAACTTGGTGTGTTACTTTCTGTGATGCGAAAGCCGTTGGCAAGAAAATTCACCATTACCGAATAAAAAAATACTTCAGTATCTTCACAGATATTAACCTTTATGTTATATATAAATAAATTGAGGACTAAACAAACCTTTTATTTTGAATATCCAAGGAATGAGGCCCAGAGGGAACTTGAACTTAAGTATTACATTAAGTGCTTGACATTTTTCAACTTTATTCCTAAAAATTATCATTTTGGAGATGGCCTAACATCCATTGGCATGCAGGCTTGTGCTGCCAACCCTAGAGACATATTTTCACACATTTTTGGTCACAAAGAAGACAAGACGCTCCCTTCTAGGGTTAACTCATGAAGGTAAGATACTCTTCATCTCCACTAAGGGAGAACAACATCTGTGTAATGTGTGGAGGAAAGAAACCTAGTGTGGAAAGTCCAGAGTTTTTATTTTACAACCTGTGCCAGAGCCCTTATCTTGACACAGTAAGTCACTAACATCACTGTGCTTTATCATATCCATAAAGATGAGATAGTAATTGTACACTAAGAGTAAATTTTGAGTCAACTTCAAAGGTTGGTTGTTGAAGTCAAATGTGATAATGCATATGAGAGGTTTTTGTGAACTACAAAGGATTATACAACATGAGAAATTATTAAATTATGATTTAAATTATAAATTAGAATGAAATGTTTCTGTTAATACTGAGTATTTATGTGATATTGGACAGTTTTTCCCCTTAAAAATGTTGGCAATAGTCTAAATGTAAAAAGTATTAAGACTTAACTAGAAAGTCAAATATTAAAGGCTTTAATCCAGTATTATGTTTATTTTTAAACTTTTAAAAATATGTACAGTGTATGTTATTTCACTAGATAATAAATTTGCTGGATTTTAAAGTAAAATCTTAATCTACTCCCAAGGAAGAAATTAAAATTTGAAGAAGAAAAGATATACTCATCAAAATGCAACACATTTCAAAATATTTCCAGGGACTGGTGAGATAGCTCAGCGGCGTAAGTGCCTGCCTGGCAAGAGCGAGGTCCTGAGTTTGACTCCCGGTACCCACATATGAAAAAAGGGCCGGTGATATCGCTCAGCGGCACGGGCGCCTGCTGGCACACAAGGCCCTGAGGTCGACCCCCGGTACCCACAAAAAAAAAAAAAAATTTTCCAGAAGCTCCCAATATTCGTGCCTTCAAAGAAAAAGGCTTGACAGCATTTAGAGCATCTAGTAACTATATAGCTCAAACTCTTGATTTTACACAGGTAAACACCAAGACCCAAAGAAGTGAAGGAAAACAGTGTTTCCTGCACTCCTAAAATATGCTAGATACTGCGCTGAGTACTTCTTACATGTTATGTTGTATATCAACCCCTGAGGCAGTTACTTTTCGAGTTCTGACAATGAAAGTGCAGACGCTTAAGTGGTTTCTGCAGTTTGACTGAAACGACAACTAGTAAGGGATATAGCCAATATTCCCACCCGGTCTCTTTAATTCCAAAGCCCACACTCTCTTCCTACTACAAGTCCTTAAATGGTTTAATTAGAAGCAGTGATGAGGTCTAGGATCCAAGACCTTTTCTGTCAGTCTATAGCTTCTTCCTCTACAGATACACAGGAGCTGTATCATAATGTCTTGTTTTTGTTTTTTTGTAGCATTCTCCCATACACAGTTGAATGAGTCAGATAAAATAATCACTGGTCGAGTGTGCAACATACTTTTTCTGTGGTGGGCAATGAAGCTGTATTGCCCAAGCCTTTATTAAGATTGTTTATACCAACTATTAAATTCCATGGTAGCTTGGGCTTTTTCATCTGATTTCCCTGGACAGACACACAAAGGTGTCAAAATTTGTTCCGGGAAATGCTATAAGTGCAAATTATAAAAATATCATAAAGATTTCTTAGTTTTCCCCCCTGTATGTCTCTAGTATCTACTCACAATATGTGGTCCAGGTCACAAATCGAAAGTCTCAATATGGTTCTAGAAATGCGTATTTTAGATTGTTCAAGAAAACACAACAAGGAAATCTATGTAGTTCCTGCTATACATAAGACCGTGCTAAGTTCTCGGAGTTAAAGGTAAAGGAGTTAAAGGTAACCTGCTACTTCTGTCCTCTTATACAGCACCTAAACAGAGAGGCCGACAGAAAAAAAGAGGTGTGCCATTAGGTATGATGTACTTCACTAAGTGGGTAGTGTGGTAGTAGGCAAGTGCTGTGGAAGCCAAATGGAGAAAAAGTTGTTTTAATTCTGGGAATTGGAAAAGGTTTCCAGAGGAAGTGATGTTTCCATTTCGTCTAGAAGGACTAAGAACTTTCCAACTCAAGATCTGGGGCAGAGTAGATGAGGGTCCCTTAATTGTCCAGATACCTGGGATTCCTGAATCTAAGTAGAACACGGGCTCAGTGCCAGGGTTCTGTGGAACATGAGGCTAGAAATATAGTTTGAGGCCAGACCTTATAAGAGAGTTTCAGCTTAAACTTGTTAGCAGTGAGGACATTCCGTTCAGATTTGTAACTCTGAAGGCAGTGAGGTGAAGGGGGTGGAGGGAGAGTCTTTCCCAGGAATCTAGCTAGTATCATAAGCCATGTGGAAGGTAATCTGGGTGGAAAAAAGTGAAATAGGAAGGCAGAGATGGGAGCCATCGCAGAGTGAGACTGATGACATGATGTTGACCATTTGAGCTCGGAGTTGAGGAAGAGGGATGAGCCAAGGTGACTATGCTGATAGCCCAGGTATAGTTTTCCCATACCACCGTCAGAAATGCTGGAATATATGCAGTGAAATAGGTGCGATAGAGAAAGCTGCAATTCAAAATTCGTAGCATAATTACTTGCTGAAAACCAAGTCTACATTGACCAGCAAAAATGTATAATATTCATCACTACTCCTAATCTCTTGTGTTTTCTTTATAATTATCTTCTATTTGGGAAAGTATGAAAGTTAAATCAGTAACTCTCACATACGAAAAAAGGGGCCGGTGATATCGCTCAGCGGCACGGGTGCCTGTTGGCGCACGAGGTCCTGAGGTCGACACCCCGGTACCCAAAAAAAAAAATCAGTAACTCTGAGTGAATAAGAAGCAAGTTGAATCACAAAATCAGTGTGAACCATCAAAATTCTATGAGCATTTCTCACAGTAGTTTACTCTGCTCATTTAAGGCATTAGGGAAGGTATAATTTCATACAGGTGTATCATAGGTTAAGTGTAAAGAAACTTCTAGAGGGTGGAGCTCAGAGCGGGTATTCTCCCAGGACATATGGACAGATCTGAGGAAGCCTTGTGGGGCTTCCCAATGTCACAGACCCTGCTTTGTCCTTAGCTGTCCATAACAGCTCTAAAAGAAGCAGGAGTTCCCTTGTGTCTTGCTGTTCTTTCTTCTTTAGCACATGCACTGGATATACAGATCTAACTGTGTGCTCATCGTTGTTCCTTGGTCTTTTCCAGCTTTGTTCTGTCATGTTGTGAAGCCACCTGCTTAGCTATTTTGCAGATATGAAGAGTTCAAGGCAACTGAAGTTTTTCCATATTTTTATTTATACATGATATCTCTGATTGTGGAAGAGGAAATAGGTTTAACTGTTTGATTTTGACGAAGAGAAAATCTGCTTTGTTCATTTGGCATTTGCACACTGTCTATTTTACACAACAACATGTATTGTTTGTAACAAGTGCTACAAGTTTTTAAACATATTCTTAAGATTACTGTTTCTGGGCTAGAATAAAATATTCATATACCACCAGCAGTGTTAAACATAACTTAAAATGTATTTCTTCACGTACTTTCCCTTAACTATAAATTTATTTTTTTTCCCAAGAATTAGACCAGGCTTGCGGATTTTTACCCAGCCCTGGAAGACACAGCTGAGTAAGCATTTGAGAGTGGCACTGAATTATGTCCCTATAAAATGGATATTAATTGGTCTCCAACTTGAATCAATTATAAATATAGAGGTGACCCTGATTAACCAACAGTAGGGAAGCAATTGTATCTTAATTGTCTGTAACAGTCTCCGTGAAGTACTAGACTTAACTTTTTCCAAAGTGCAGCAGACGGGATATGCTCAAAAAGAATCTGCATTAGTCACAAGGCCCATCTCTGTACCTCATTTCTTCAAGACAGGAAGAAGCATGAGGCTAACCCATGACTATAAATTGCTCGGGCTAGCCTTAGTTTTACTTAGTTTTATAAGTATATAATCTCGAACGAATAAGCCTACAGGTTAAATTTATGTAGTTTTGCTTTTTAGTCTACCTATCTTTAATGTGGGACCCTCGCTTAGGGCCGATACCCCACCAGGACCACTATACTTGCCTACATACACGCATACATAAAAACAAGCAAGAATAATCCAGAAGCTTAAGTTAGTAGAAGGCAAATTATTTGCCCCAAACAAGTTTTATATTTTAACCAACAAATAACATCTTTACTTTCTTTTCTAGTTTTCCTCTAATAAATGACCAAAATGGACTACTAAATGATTTCTTTAATGAAGTTCAGAAAAATAGAAAGCTGTTCCTGTTAATTTTTATCAATTGTATGATAGTGACTTCTGCTCTATTCAAATTAAATCTCTTGAAGTTTCTCAGGAAATGAAGGAAGCAAGAGGCTTCCCTTTTCTAACTTTATCCTTTGTAATCAATAATTATGTGTGACACCAGTGGGCTCATGGGTACCAAGTGTCTTGCCCAGTTCTCTTTTATGACATCACAAACCAACTGACTGAATTTAATATCTTCTACTGTTTTATTTGTCTGGAAAAAATGTTAAAATTTGTACTCAAAGTATATCTAATTTTACCCTTCAACATGGAATAATTTTTCCTTAAATGTTTTCCTAAGGCAAAGAAATGAAATCTTACAATGGCAAACACTTTTATTTTAACAATTTCCTTTTACAGTGAAGCAGAGCTGTATTCATGGTAATAACATTCAGAAAGTGTGAAAAAAGAATGTAAGTAAATTTTAGAGAATCAAAAAATCATTTCTTCTTTTGAAATACAGTATATTTTAATAAGGCCATTAATTAGTAGTATCACTCTTATATATTGAAAACATGCTAGCATGAAATCTCCAAATCATTGTTAGATGAATTTAAAATAAGTTTGTCTGGATACTTGTAAATTTAAATAGCTTTTTACTAGTATCTCACTTTACTTAATATATTTATTATCTCTACTTCATTATACTTAAAAATGTCCAGCTTCTTATATTCAGAGATTTAAGGATTTGTATAAACAAACACTGGGAGAACATTTACTCAGGCTATATGATCAATACTTTATGTGGATTAATTCATTTAGTCCTCTCAACAATTTATGAGGAAGTTACTGCTGTTATAACCATTGTACGTAAAAGATAACTGAGGTGAAAAGACACTTCCTGACTCTTGTCAGGATTCAGGGCTGGTAAAGGACAATCTGGGACATGGATATAGCCTAGGGCCACGATTTATGTGTTTACTACCCCATTGCATTGCTTCTCAACTTATCTTAGTGCAGCATTTGTTTTCCCTGAGTTGAGATGTATTCATTTTAACCTACAGAGTTCTCCTGATCAGTGGGATCCCTTGGGATCATAGGCATCTACTAGTAACTTGCCTATCTGGTATGTCATCATCTCTTACATATCGAAGTAAAAAAATAGCGTTCCTGACTTCCATCTTTCCCCTAGTTCTGATTCATACTTTTGTTCTTTCCCAAATCTGGTGCCACCTATCTTAAAGCACACCAGTATGCCAGTGTGCTGTGCTGAAGGAAAGCTCAGTTCATTTCTAACAGTGATTAGTTCATCTTTCTTTCTCTCCTGTAAAAGAAAGCCATCATCCCTCGAGTCCTTGGGGAGGAAGTGAATTAAAGGATACAAACTTATATTGTGAATGCCCTCTGACTGATCTATTCATGATAGTCTCTCCTATATTCATATCGAACTGTAATGATATAAGACAAAATTTGCAGTGCTAAAACCAAGACTCAATCAAGGAAGAAATTGATCTAGCTATAAGACATGAGTTAAATTAAGATTCACAAACTGTGGACAATAAATCATGGTAATAGCAAGCACTTACTTGACATTATTTATGTGCTAGGCACTATTCTGCATTTTATATATAGGAATTTATGTAACCTCATAACATCATTAATGAGATGTAGGCGCTACTATTATATACCCATTTTACAATAAGGAAACAGGTGCACACCCGGGATTTGAAGCCAGGCAGACTGACTGTAAGGTTCATGGTCTTGACAATTTTATGTCTTTAAACATTTCCTCCAGCATTTGCTAGGGAATGCTTCCTCCTGACTGTACTATCTGCCCTTTGCCTGAACATCCATGCCGATCAATGTCTTAAAGTACACTGAGTAGCTATCCATTGATGTGCATATACAGTTTTCTAAAAGCGTTGTCGAAGCTCAGTCAGTAAAGTTTAGGATGACAGCTTATCATAAACAAGAAACATAATAAAGATTTGGTTACTTACTGTAATTTAGCTTGAATGTTCCTAATGAACCAACTGGTTGGGAATACCTTAATAGCACGGTATTCTGAGAATTCTGAATATTCACACGTCCCATTGCTGAAAAAATTTAGAGAATTAGCAGCAGCAGCTGATGAAAAATCCAGCTCAATCTACTAAGTCTCTGTTAGACTCTGGTTTCTGAATTAGAAGTAAGGGCATTGATTTGGCCTCCAGCAACAGATGGAAAAGAGCTGACCCAACACCTAAATGGTCAGATACCAAAACAAAAGAGCAATCCAAACATCAGTTTGTATCTAAAACTTTTGGAAAATATTTTACAGGTTAAAAATATGCATTTTGAAGGTAATAGATCTGAAAACCAGTTGCAACCAGAAAAAAAAAAAAAAAAGGCTTGAGGAAACACTTTGGCTTCTCAGTAGCATGTACAAGATTTCTCTGAGACTGAAACTCATATAAGAGAACAGACCGGGCCAGTGAGATGGCTCAGCAGCATAAGCGCCTGCCTGGCAAGGGCGAGGTCCTGAGTTCGACTCCTGGTACCCACATACAAAAAAAGGGCCAGTGATATCGCTCAGTGGCACGGGAGCCTGCTGGCGCGCGAGGTCCTGAGTTGGACCCCTGGGTACCCACAAAAAAAAGAGAGAACAGACCATTGTGTAAAGACAGGCACAGTAAATGGCAGATGCATTAATTGGGGTTCTCCAGAGAGACCAAACTAATTGGGGAGCAGTGAAAGAGGTGAGAGGATTTATTAGCAGAACCATTTTCTGCAATTATGGAAGCTAAGAAGTGCCATGATGGACTGCATGCTAGAGACCGTGGGATGCTAATACTAAGGCTCCATTCCCGTTTAAAGATCCAAGAGCTTGGTGGCCCCTGCCATAGTTCCTGGAGTCCAAAGGCCAGAAAGCCTACAGTTCTTATGTCCTGGGGCAATAGGGATGGATGTGTTGCAAGGAAGACAAAGAATTTAACAGTAAAAGTCAAGTTGGTGATACTGAGAATAAACATGAGAAGGTTTCTGCATATGTAGAAAGAAATGAAAAATAAAAGGGAAAAAAAGAAGACAGAAAATGGAAATCCAACCCTAGGTTTACAGAAGGCAGGAAAGCATGAAGGTCTGAAGCAATTATCAAAGATAATTGGCAGAAAAATGATTTTACTAGCAATATAAACATCTTTGACTAAAATAACAAAATAGGGGAAAGCCATAGAAGCAAAATTAGGAATTAAAAATAGATTATCTAGCCATAGATACAAAAATAATGACACTAATACAGAACATTAAGTGCTGTGTATCTGAGATTTACATTCATAGGATTTGAAACATTTATATCATCAGTAAGAAAACTTAAAAATTATGACAAAGTACTATGTAAAATTCTACACTGAGAATGTTTCTAAGCTGAATAATATGCTTTCTTGAGAAATATTAATCATTAAAGTAGATTCAAGAAAATTTGGATAACTTCTAAATATTAGCTTCCTTTCGATTTCAAAAAGTAGATGAGGCACTTTTACTTGTGTATTCTTCAAACCCTTCAAAGGAAATATTCCCATTTCAATAAAACTTTGCACTATGAGGATAGACAAAATAGTACAAGCCTTTCTGTTTGTTTTCTGGGTTAGCATACCCCAACTTCCAAACCAAATAGAGCACACACAAAACAATCATGCTGCTTCTCAATTTGAATACAGATTTAAATATTCTTTACAAAATAATTACTAAACTAAATTGAAAAATAGGTTAAAATAGTGTCTACTATACGTAGGTTTTACCCCAGAATTGTAAGGAAGATTTACTGATAAAGTTGGCTTGATGACACAGCCTCTAGTCCCAGAAACTCAGAAGGCTGAAGTAGGAGGACTGCTTGAGCTCAGAAATTTGAGAACAACCTAGGTGATGTAGTGAGACCCTGTCTCAGAAAAACAGAGTCAATCGATAAGTAAGTCAGTGAGAAGAATATGCTAATCTCAACTGATGTTAATCTTTAAAAAGATATTTAATAATATTCAATACCTAGAGATAAATTCTATAAATCTAGCAGAATTCTGTCAATAGTTCAAGAATATCATACGTTAATGTCCAACTCTATGATTACTATTGGCATGCTTACTCTAATATTAATGCTTATTTTTTTAAAAACGGAAGTTGCAGATGACAGAAAAGAAAGCATATATACATAAAATCTCCACCACCCAGAGATGATCACCATTAATATTTTAGCATATTTTAAGCATGAGTAAGGCCCTGCGCTAAGTGCTCATCTGTATGTTTTCACTTAATTTTGTGAAGAATATTATGCCATAGGTATTCCTGTTTCAGTCCCTCTTGTCATTGTGATGAGTCTGATTCATAGAAAGGTTAAGTTACCTGCCCAAGGTTGCCCAGCAAGCGGCCACATAGGTGAGCTATAAACCTAGGTGTTCTTATTCAAGAATTTACTCCCTAAACTATTATATTAAACTTTCTTTAGAAAACTTTTCCCCAGTATTATATTTTCAAGTTACATATAATGGTTTGAAATTATGATCTACATAATTGTGTAATGTTCTAGCGTATGCATTAACTGTTTTATGTGCTAAACATTGCCTTATTCTTAAATACCTAGGTAATTTTTATTGCTTAGTATAAATAATACATTTAACGTTTTCATATAAATTTAAATTGCCTAATTTTTTCCCTTTTTTTATTGCTACATGTTTGTCATACATAAGGATCACATTCATCATTGGAAATTTGTACCTGTACATAATATATCTTAATTCTTTTTTTCCCCATTCCCCTCCTCTCCCTTCAACCCCTCCTGAGGATTGAATTCTGAGATTGAATTCTGAGATCTTGAAGATGAATTCTGAGATGCAAAACTACTAAGTTAAAGGTTATAAATATTTCTGAACCAATCTTGATTTTGATGTTTGTTTTCCGAAAATATTTTGCAATTTGTGTTCCTGCCTAGAAAAAATAAAAATATCTATTTCATAGTAAACTCAGCAGCTCTTAATGGTATCATTATTTCAAGCTTTTGTAAATTCGATAAGTGAAAAGGGTATCTTATTTTATTTCATGTCTTTGGCTACCTGTAATATTTTAAAACATTCCAATACATTTACTAGCCATTGAAATTTATTTTATAATTTACGTATCAATTCCTGCCTCAGAGAAAACAGCAGAGCTAATGGTTAAGGACACTTTTTGTTGTTGTTGTTGTTGTTAGAGGCTCTGGAGCAGGACGAATGTGTTGAACTTGTTAGAAGTAGAAATATTGGTATATTGTTCTCACATGAAGAGTGACATGGAAAATTATTCATGGAAATCTAGGTTAATCCTGATTCTCACAAAACTAGATCTCACTGAACCTCAGCTTCCTTATATTTAAATGAGGATGCTCATAACACTTCATTAGTTTATTGTCAATATTAAATGAGCATATATGCAAAGTGGTTAGTGCACAAATAGAGCCTCCAAATATTGAGTACTTTTAAACACTGTTCCATGATTTCCTGTCACTTACTTGGAGCTCTCCTCAGACTGAGGATAGAGTTTTCTGTGTAGTTAGCATTCTCCCACAATAGATTATGAATTCTCAGGAGGGCGGTCATCTTTGTCTTCCGTCCCCAGTGCCTAGACGAAAGCTCAGTATTCATTAAGACTATCTTCTCCACTCTCCTGAACTTGATGTGAAATTACTCAGCTTCCAAAAGATATTTTGTGATGTGAAATAAGATTCTTTCTAACTAGCCTCTACAATATATGTCATTTTCCTGTTGGAGAATTTTACCTGTTTTCTTATTTCAGAATTTTACAAGTAGAAATACACAAATTTAGGTTTTTAAAGGCATCCTTTATATTACTAAGCACATTCCTTAGGATACAAAAGCCAGTGTCACACAGGCAGACTCGAGGGCAGGTGCAGGAGTACTGAGGTCAGTACTGAGGAGTACTGAGGAGTACTGAGGAGTACTGAGGGCAGGTGCAGGAGTACTGACCACCCCAGCTATGGTGTGAGTTGATGAGCAGAGAAGAAGCAGCCCAGCATGGGCCTTGGCAAATGGAGAAAGGCTCCCGCCCTGTCTTCCTCCTCTTTCCGCTGACAAGGAAGAGAAATGTTTTCAAAAATATATCCCAATGTTTTGTGTGGTAAAACACAAAAAATGAAATTCACTAGTAGGTTTTATGAAGACCTGCAAATGTCAGCTGTTTAAACAGTTATATTCACTGTCAAGCCAAAGTTAAAAAACCTCAGGAGAAAAAAAAAACCTTTAGAATAAAATAAAATATTTTAGGTTATAACTTTCTTTTTTTAGTATTGTGGATTAAACCCAGGGCCTTCACATTTTGAGACAGGGTCTCGCTAAATCTCTGAGTTACCTAGACAACTTGACCTGTGATCCTCCTGCCTCAGCCTCCCAAAGTACTGGTATTATAGGCATGGGCCACCAGGGCTGGCTAGAACATCATTTTATAATAAAAATATAAATTTATAGGCCTGGTTGTGTTATGATGATTAAGAAAATATATATTCTGTGGCTCTCTCTGTCCTTCCAGCACCCCAGCCCACCCTCCCTAACTCAGGGGCCTATGTTTGTGCCACAGCTCTGTTAATGACCATTTCATAAAATCTTAATCACAGTGACTTTGGGGAGTTGTAAGTGTCCTATCAGTATGCTTTTCTAGAATGACGTCTCAGTTGAAATATAGGACTTAGGCTTAACAGTCATCTCTGTGGACAAGTTTAAATTCAATTTTATTATCTAAGCTTTCTCAAAGGAAAAAAAGCCCCCCCCCATCATAATACAGTATTAGTGAGGCTCGTTGCTAAGAAGGTGAGCGGCAGGACAGGGCCCTGTAGTAACCCTTTTCAACTGTGCTCCACAATTTCAAGGACCTGAGAAGGGAGTTGCATTTTCCCCTGCCCCAGGCCAGCTGAACTCTAACCCAATTTTTTGCCATAATCTTAGGACAATTTCTTGACCTGTTACACAGGTACCTTTTTTCTGGCTCTTGTGTTTTGTTTTATTTCCCTGGATTTTTTTTTTTTCAAGTGACCTTTGAATCACAGGAACTCATAATTTGGTGACTTTTATAAAAGTGCTTATTTCAATACATCCCCCATGTGTCCTCTCTACATGTAATTTTATAAATAATAAAAATGAAAAACTGCTTTCTCTGTAATGCTGAGCTCAACAGCTGATTTCTTTTAAAATTGAGGAGTTTAAAGAATTAGGCATTTTGCTGACATTCACAAGGACTTGTGTTTCACAGCTGCTTGGAGAGCAAACTTGTTTTATAGCTTTATAATTAGAACAGTAAGACTGATAGTTTGATTTTACTTGTTTTGAGGTTAGAAAGCTGCCTATCCCATCTTAGTTATTTCAGTTCATATTTTATAGCTCGACTTTCAGGTTAATTGTATAAAGGAAAAATGAAATTTGGCAACTGCTTGATAATTTGATCTCCTCTGGGCTTTCTATTCCATCCCACCCTCCAGAAAAATACTTTCATTCTGCTTGTCTGCATCATTCACTGGAAACCATGTGACAGGGTTCACAAATGCGCCCAGTTTTTGGTTGTCTTTAAGGTGCAGAGAAGGAAGGGCAGCATTTCTTGGCTGTTCTACAGGCTTTCAGGAAGAACTGTGATGAGCAGAGCTAACATAGCCAGTCAATTTTAAGCATAAGAATAAATGCAGCAAACTCTTACACAGCAGTGTTTACATGTTTTAAACCAATTACTACTCTTAGTCCGCTTTTTGTTGCTGTATATAACAAAATACGTGAGACCAAGGAATGTACAAAGAATAAAAATGTGTTTGGCTCGTAGTTCGGGATGCTGGAAAGCCCCAGAGGATGTCAGGGGCATCTGCTCAGCACTGACCAGGACCTTCTTTATTATAACACGGCAGAGGGCATCGCAGGACAAGCAGAACAAATGTGTGCTGGCTCAAGACTCTCTTCCTCTTATAAAGCCACTGATGACGTCAGGGGGCCCCACTCTCATGACATCATCTACCAGCATGATGAGGATAGTACTGTTGTCTCCATTTCATAAGACAAACTGAGGTACGGAGAGGCTGGATAACTTGTCAGAGTCACGCAGTAAGCACAGAAGCCAGAATTCAAACCCTCACAGTCTAATTTCAAGGTTCATTCATTGGTTCCATGCATTTGTGGTTTGTAAAGCACATTTCATGCATTTTATTACTTGAGCCTCTTAATATTCCCAGGAGATATTAAGGGTTTGTTATTCTGTTTGTTCATTTGGGTAAATTGAGGCAGGACCATGAGGCAAGATTACATGAATAATTGATGAAGTAATACCTTAATACATGTATTACATTCGCCAAAGCCATACATTAGTAAATGATGAAGTAATCTCAACGCCCGGCCTCCTGACTACAAGACTGGCTCGCAAGGGAAGCTTTGTTTGATTTCATTTTGTCAAGGAATGCTTTCATTAAACAAAAACTTATGTATTCTCTGTATGATACAAAGGCAGAACTGTGCCAGCGAAGCCAGGTAGATGGGGCGTGCAGTCTTCTCTCCCACCTGTACCTGTTTCTGATCCACTCCCAGAAGCCCTAAAGAAGTTCCATGGAACACAACTAAGAATCGATTGCTTTGCCCCATGATAGCTTTCAAAGTGGTAAAGAATGGATTTGTTCTTCCCAGGAACTGAGTAGTGTAAAGGAAGAGTAGCACTGGAGAGGCCAGTCTTACTGGAAACAGGGTTAGCATGAAGGAAAAAGCAAGCTCTTTTAGTTTGATAAAACAGGATTTCATCTTCACTCTGCCACTTGTGGGCTAATTGAGTTTTAGTCTGTTGTTTATCTATGAAACAGGAGTAAAGATTGATATATTTCATTAATTGCTTTCAGTGGCCCAGGTACTAAGTATTCTCTCACTAAATCTTTATGGCAAATCTGTGAAGTAGAAGTATTATTATCCTAATTTATAGATGAAAAATTGAGGCTCAGAGAGATTAGCTAAATTTCCCAAGATGGCTGTGCTAGAAAATTGAGGAATTGGAATTTAAAACCACATCTGTGTAAAGTTTCTGCCCTTAAGCTACATAAAATTGGGAAGATTTATTAGACAAAACCCCTAATATATGCCAGATTAGTAGATGTCATTTTGGGGAGACTAAATACTATTTAAGTGTATGGGCTCTGAAATTAGACTGCTGGGGTTCAATTTCTACTGTACTGTTCTTGTAAACTATAGCCCTGGATAAAATTTTAAACCTCTCTCAGCTTCAATTACTTCATTTAAAAAATTGGAAGGTTAGTACCTCCTACACTGGTTTTATGAAGTTCAAATGAGATTCTGTGTTTCAGTTGCTTAGCATAAGGTCTTATTCATAATACATATTAAGTAAGCATGAGATACGATTATTGTTACTGAAAACTGTATGCTAAGAAACAATAGGGACAGGTATGCTAGTTCCTGCCTGTAATCCCAACACTCTGAGAGGCTGAGGCAGGAGGATGGCAAGTTTGAGCCTAACCTGGACAATTTAGTAACTTAGGGAGACCCTGTCTTAAAATTAAAAAGGGCTGGGGAAGTAGCTCATTTCAAAGGTCCTGCATTCAATCACAAGTACTGGGGGGAAAAAAAAGAACCATGGACAGGAGGACAAGATACCAAAAAAGTAGGTTTTATAAATAGCTTATATTATCTCATTTTGTTTCACTAAAACTTTTATGAGGTAGGTGCTACATTATTCCAAATTTACAAATGATATTTTGGGAGTTGTTTTTAAAAATTTCTCTCAAGTGTGTGTAGCCAGTAAATGATGGAGCTGGAATGTGAGCCCGGGCAGGTGGAATTCGGAGCTTTCACCCACATTCTGCATCCACTCTGACAAACTAGCTCAGATAGACATTTCCCCAGTCTGGACAGAGCCCAAGCATTAGGGGCCTTGAAGCCCAGTTAATACCCTTCTTTTCCCTGCTTACGTTCAGAATCAGCTGAGAGGTGGCTGCAGGAATCAGGTAGATGGAGATTAAAATGTCACCTTCTTATGATAAAGAAGCTGTTGGGGAAAATAGCTTAGGTCCAACTTCAAGAAAGAGTATTAAATCTTTCAAGAGAGAGAATGATGTATCCATTGGCCATCCTGATACCTCAGCCCTATCCTACACCCCATCCAAGAGGCTTGAAATGTGCCCTGTGAAGAGTATGAGCCAAATGAGCACTTCCTGCAGTCAGGCAGGCAGGCAGAGGAGAGACAGACAGACAGACAGAGACAGAGAGAGGAACAGAGAGGGAAGGCAGTGGGCACTGAATGGATTGGATCCTATTCTTCCTTCCACATCACCAGTTTGATAAATGACTGCTCCTTCCCTAGATGGAATGAATGTAGGTGAGGAGAAGCCAGGAAAGTTGCTATAACCAAGTTCCTCCAAACAGAAATACCCGAGCAGAATGCGCGAATCCCGTTTAACATCCCAAGATGCATTCTCTCGACTTCACCAGTTTCACGCATTGAGATTACTGGTCATCCTGGTAGATGACTGCCCTGCTTAGGACGGGAGATTGACGTGTGTCAGGCAGGGCTCCCCTCAATTTCATGAGACCGTGCCCACAGTACCAGCTACTGCTTGTTTAGTATCCCCCCTGAGCCATAGCCTGACAGTGTTCACTTTGTCCCCAGAAAGCTCCAAATGGGATGGAAATATACAATTATTATTACCAAGGCTGCTTGGTAACTAAATCTGAAATTCAATCCATATTCTATTTCCCACCTCAGATCACGTGCAGCCACACTGTCCAACAGCCCTTCAGAGAGGTTCTGTAATGAGATTAAATGACAGTGTCTATTGCAATAATGAAATGCTAATACTATAAACATACATTTGAATATAAATCTCTTCCCATTTTTACACAGGGAGAAATTAGAGTTTAATTGTTCCAAAGAAAGTAAGGAGTAGTTTAGTCAAATTTCAAAATGATTGAAGTTAAGAATTCTCTTGCTTTTGTGAAATACAGGTTTTTTCCAGCAGGGATATTCATACCTCTTCATCCTCTTTTCCCGCTGGAGCCTGTGTTTCTGGCACTCCAGTGCTACTCTGTGGAAAGATTTTCACTGAATCAAAAATTGGTTCCAGGGCCGGTGAGATGGCTCAGCGGCGTAAGCGCCTGCCTTGCAAGCGCGAGGGCCCGAGTTTGACTCCCGGATCCCACATACGAAAAAGGGGCCGGTGATATCGCTCAGCGGCACGGGTGCCTCCTGGCGTGCGAGGTCCTGAGGTCGACCCCCGGTACCCACAAAAAAAAAAAAAAAATTGGTTCCAACTGGAGAATGGCCCTGGGATTCCTGAACTGAAAATGCTATTGCTGTGTTTGGACCCAACCCAGAGCCGCACCCCTGACCACGTTCTCATTACCACAACACTCCCTTCCCTCAGCTGTGACTGCTGAAAGGGAAGGACCGTGTCTGTGTGAAATCTTTCTCTGTAGTCTCAGTCTTTTAGGAAGACTCGGGGACATTTCCAATAGCTTACCCTAATCCGTAACTTGGTTTCTTTACTGATGCATATGGGACTGGCTCTGTTAACTAAATTTAGGGCCTTCTTTTTCCCCTTCAATTAATAACCCAAATAATTGGTTTCCTAGGATATCTTCTCATATTTAATCATCTTGGGTCTTCCATGGTGAGAAATATTCAGTTCTTGATATGCCAGACTACTTCACGGATAAGATGCATCTCTCTCTCAATTGGCGAGTTCACCTAAGTTATATTCTCCTATCAGAATAGCATGCAACCTAGATTTAGACTTGCCCCATTGTTGTCCTCTCTGTTCACATGTAGTGTATCTCATTTTGTCACTGCCTTCTCTTAGAGTTGTTATCTCTTACATTTCTCAGATCTCTTGAGGCATAGGAGAAAGTCTGCATGGCACCTGCAATAGCTCTATCACCTGTAAGCTCACCTAGGAATTCTTCGAGGATTTTATGTGGCTTTGCTGAGTCTTTTCACATCAAATAGGTCCACATTTATAACTCTGGTGTTTTGTGTACTAACCCAGTGATCAGAATATGGGGCCCCAAGAACTCTTACTATGGATTCTGGAAAGTTTTTACAAATGTCTGAAAACTTTTCTGGATTCCGGACCCCCCCAGAGGAGCAATTCCAGATTTTTCTGAGCTTTTACCTTCTGCCTCATCCTTTCTGATATAATAACAATTTAAAGGCCCTCTACTTTTCTGACACCATATTTAAGAACAAATAGCCTTAAGCACGTCTCCCTTTGTTTTATGACTATCTCCTGTGTCCTTCAGAGATTTTATATCTATCTTGCTTGACTTCCAACATGTCCATTTACCCTGCACAGATATCTCTTTTTCCTTTAGCTTTCATTAAGTTTGCCTTCTTTATTTTCTTTTCAGTCTTCTCTTGCTCTTAATACGATTGTCAAAACAAAGCATACTTTTCGCACTCCTTGAGTTCTTCCTCCATTCTCTGACTCCCAGTTATAGACCCTTGGGTTTGCAATAATTTTATTGACTTGTTCTCTACCTCAACCCAAGATGGCATACTCACTTCATTATACATATTATATTTAACATATAACCTTTCATGGGTGACTCTTGAGAGCTTTTGGTGAGCCACATAACTACCAGAAGTTAGTCATATTAATCCCTCTTTTGCCCTGAAAGTACTTCATGTATTCTGAGGCAGCCAAGATAATGCTGCCTCCATCAGCCTAGCACTAGTAAATTAAAGCTAGAACCTATTGGTATTCTGCAGTGCACATGGAGCTCTGGAAAACCTGCTCTCACAAGCCCTAACCAATAGGCAAAGCTGAGAAATGGTGGGAAAAAGTCACTGGACTCCTACTGTCTAAAAGACCTTTATCCAGAAGTACATTTTTCCCATATTGGTCTCCATTCTGTCTTCCAAGGCTCACACTACAGCCCCACCCACATCTTGTCTATATAACAATGGCTGTTCACCAGTAGATAAAGCCATCCACAGTCCGAGTGAGAAGTGTGTGTATGTACCAAGTCCCTGTGAAGAATGTGAATATATATATATCAAAGAGCTTCGGGGAGGGGATTAGGTGAGGGGTTAAAGAATTGAAAAATGCCATGTATATGTACCAACTCCACATGATGAATGTAATCATAATATACTACAAACATGTACCAATAATAAAAAGAAAGAATCCTACCTTGGTACTAAGTTAGTCATACCCGCCAACAAACCATAACCTACATCATGAGGACAAGCATGGGAAACAAAGAAAGGGCTTTGACAAAATGCTATCATGATATTCACACTCCTAAAATATAGAAATTAATGGACATGGGTATGGGGAGTGTGGGGAGGAATTTCTGTTATTATTAATTTTTTTTTTTTTTGGTTTTTTGAGACAAGGTCTTGCTCTTCAGTGTAGGCTGGACTTGAACTCACTATGTAGCTCGGGCTGGTCTCAAACTCACGGCGATCCTCCTACCTCATCCTCCTGAGTGCTGGGATTACAGGCATGTGGCACCACGCCTGGCTTTCTGTTATTATTAACAATATTAACAATAATGATGTCAACAAAGTGCTCACAACGTGCCAGAACCTCAGTGCGCTCATTAACGCAGACACACCTGAACCCAGAGTTAGAGCTCTTAACTGCATTACTGTCCAAAGCTGAGTTCTATTAAGCAATAGTTTGGGGATTAAATAAAGTTTTTAAAATATCTAAAAATGCACATCTCCCTCAGAGCTTTGCCCCACCAAGGAGGTTGCCATGGAGATGTTGCCACATGAGAGCTCAAGACAGGCTTTATTTCTTCTCTTGATGTTGGATATTTAGGGATTTGTGAGCTTTATCTACGATACTTGTTCATCACACTGAGTTTTGTTATTTCTGTACAAAGAAAGCTTTCCTGGGATTTCTGCAGCTTAACTGCGCTTATGTTGTCTAGAAGAACAAAAAAGCAATCGTAAGTGTGCATTAAAATAAACTGCAGTGCACAAGAAAACTAAAAACATATGAATTCCAGGAAAAAATATATTAACATGAAAATATAGTAAATTTATAGGGATTTTTTCCTAGCTAGCAAATTGAACAAAGAAATGTGTGGTTTCTGAAATGTCTGGCCTTCATTTCTGCTCTATATCTAAATATTGTAGTGTCCCAGAGTCTGGTCCTAATGTTTATTTTCCCTAAGTATGGGCTGCTCAGAGGATTCTTCTGTGCCAGTGATGGCGAACCTTTCAGAGCTTTCAGTGATACACACAGCCCGCAGCAGCATGCGTGCTGTAGATTCACCACCACCGTGCTATGTTAAATCCTCAGTTTCATGCTAATGCCATCTAAATATGTTGTACCAACTTGACTTCTGCTTTGAGCCCCTCATCTCAGCTTGGGTGTTTCACAAATATCTCAGACTTTGTATGTCTAGAGTACAATTTTTAAATTTTTTTGTCCTTATACCTATCTTTTCCCTATCCATCCTATTTTATCCTGTTTAGTAAATGCCCTGCCAATAATTATACTATTTAAGCAAGAAACCAGTACATTATTCTAGATCAGCACCATCTGGCTGAGATATAACATGAGCCACACAGATTCATCTTACTACTTTCTAGAGGTAAAAAATAAAAACAGGTGGAATTAATTTAATACTATATCTTATTCAACCCACAAAAATCACATTTCTACATCAACATAAAAATTGAGATATTTTGCCTCTTTGTATACTAAGTCTTTGAAATCTGCAATGTGTGTTACATTCAACAATATCCTCTCATTTCTTACTAACCACATTTCAAGTTCCCCATAGCCATATGGGTCTGATGGCTACCATCATGGATAGTGCAGTCTTAGATGGAACCCTCATCTCTGATACCTCAAAACAGATTCTGTTGTCCTGTTTTCTCTATCTCTTAAATTTATATAAACCATCTGTTTATCTATACCTCCACCCTCCTCACCACCTTTCACCTTCTATTCCTCATACATCCTCTCATGCCCTCTAGTTTCTTCCCTAGGCAGCAGCCAGAGTGACCACTTCAAAATATTTATTCTTGCAGTAAAGGCTTATTAAATGGGAATGTGTCAGGTTCAAATCCTGCTTCTGCTACCTACCAGCTCAATAACCTTGGGCAAGTTGCTAAAGCAACTTTATTTTCCTTCTCTGTAAACAAGACCAATAATAATTTCTTCCTTTCGGGTTGCTATGAGGATTCACTTACTGAATCTCTGTGAAGTGTTTGGTATATAACAAACACTCAGCAAGAGATGGCTGGTTCTTTTGTCTGTTTGTTTTTAAGTTACTCTGCAGGTTTGGATTGACCACTGCCCTTTTATTTTTAGATCATTCTGACATTTATATTATGATAATTGATGTGAGATAATATAAAACTTGTTATTTTTGTCATTGTACAATTCAGTGATGTTAATTACATTCGCGGTGATGTGCAATCATCACCACCAGGTATTTCAAAAATGCTTGCATCCTCTGAAACAGGAACTCTATACACATGAAGCATAACTCCCCACTTGCCTCTGATATGGACTACTGACTTGTTAAACTCTGCTACGGAATCTACATCTATTTGCAAAGGGTCTGAGTCAGTAAATAAAAGGATATGTAACCAGATGTTTGCTAATGATAAACACTGATGAAAAAACAAAACCACGAAAGGGAAGGAGGATGTGGTACTATTACAGACGAACAAGACAGGCCCCTCTGAGGGAGGCATTTGCCCCCAGAGAGGGCAGAAGTGAGATTGATCCTGTGGAAACCCCTCCATGTCCTTCCTGTGTTGAAGCCCTCAGTGAGATCCTTGTATTTCCAAAGAAACCAGAATGCTCTTATCACAGCCCCAGCCTCAGGCTACCCCACTTTTCCCTCCTGTTATTTTTTTTTTCCTTAAATGTTTGTACTTTGAAGCCTAAATTCATGGGAAAGAGAAAAAGTCCAGTGGGTTTCCACTTTGTACAGACTTAACATGTAGTTATGTAATGAAGTTTCAGCCTTTTATATTTTATCATAGCTAGAAGCAATGGTCTTAAATTCTGCATCTGCCTCTGTGGTACTTGGCGATTAGATTTCAAACCCATCCCTCCCCTCTGCTGGCTCCACAGTGCCAGCAGTTGCCAGGTGCTCAGCACTGCTCGTGCTGCCTAACCTCTCTGGGTCTGTGGCCTCACCTGGAAAAGAGATGTAATACCCACCTTGTCGGGTATGGCGCAGTCAGCTCAGATCCCCAAGAGAGTGTCTCACCGCTCCTCATTGTCAGCTGTTATTCTTATAAATGTCATTTTCCAAAGGCCGTGCTCATTTTCCTATAAAATAACTTTTTCTCCAGATGCAAAGTTAATATTTAATCATATATTCAGTTCTGATTTCTTATAGAGTTCAGAATCTAGAATGGCTCTTTTGGTTCTTTAAATGTGAGGTCTCCATCTAGTGGCCAGATGGTAGGACCTAGCTTGTGACTAGAGCACTGTTTGTCAATCTGTGGGTGCTGAAATTAAGCATATATAGACGTAGACAGATACATCTGTATGTGTGACATAAAACACAATTATGTAGTACACAGGGAAGATATCAGAGTATATATGAATTGTTTTATAAAATTTGACAGTTATCTCCCCCTAGAGATTCTGACGCATTGACTCTGAGCGTCCTGAGTTGTGAAGCACACTCAGGTGGTTCTCTGTGCAACTGAGGTTGGGACTTACGGGCTTAAAGCTATCAAAACCGAGAGCTAGAAAAGACCTTAGATGATGGTCGGCTCTTTATTTCATGCACGAGAGACTGAGATTGGGAGCATTTAAACGATTTGCCAAACATCATACTGGTAGTTAGCAGGAAATCTTCCTCAAGTACTTTGGTGGGTATTTCAAAACCTGCTGGGGGTCAGTTGTGAATATTTCATTTCAGTTTTTTGGAGACCTTTTTAAAGGGGAAGAAGAGACAAAGTGGAGAATATATAATATTGGTTTAATCTGTTTCCTCAAACTGATAAATTGCTGTTTAGATATCAATAAAATAATTGTGTGAAACTGTTAAATTTTAATTTACAAAGTTAATTAAAATTAGATTCTGTTTGTCAACATCACTGATTTTTTTGTTTCGTATTGTTTTGGCAAACAGTTTGGGAGCACTCGCCACTACATTTCGGAATACAATAAGATAATTTTATCATGACATTTATTTTTCACTCAGAAACTGTGTGGAGGTTGGTGATGCCTGCAGCACAGTGATAACTAAGAAGGCACTTGTGAACATTCATCAGAAATTCCACACCCCAAAAAGTGTGATGATTAATTAAGTGACACAGTTCCCATACACAATGTCTGCTGAGAGCAAAGACATGGAGTTTTCGGGTGAAAAGGTCATAAAAAACAGAGCAGCCAGAAGATACAGTAGTCCCCTTTTATCCACATTTTCACTTTCCTGAGGTTTTGGTCACCTGCAGTCAATCGATTTAGAAAATATTAATATTTGTCTTGACCCTCTCAAGAAGGAGGCCATATTCATGCAATTGTTGTTGTTGTATTTTATTACTGTTAATCTCTTCCTGTGCCTGATGCATAAATTAAACTTTATTATAGCTATGTGTGTATAGGAAATACCATAGCATATGTAAGATTTGGTACTCTCCTTGGTTTCAGGCATGCACTGGGGATCATGGAATGTATCCTCGAGCACATCTGTGAACGTATCCATCATATGTAAAGGCGCCACACTCAGCTGATAGGATAATATGCACGAACTGGAGTGTTGGTGCATTTGGAGTCACGAAAAGCTCCAAGAAGATGGTCTTTGGGGAGAAATGAAAGTGTTTAGATATAAATAAAAGTTTGAAATATAGTGCATAATGATCTTATTTAAATTAGAGTAAAAACCTTTTGTAATGGAAAATGGGAATCTCTAGGGAGGTATTTTGGTGGGTGGGAGAAAGAGGAAAAGGTGGGAATGAGTTTCCCTATTAGCAGTTCTTACTGGTTGAATGTCAGTGCCCAAAAGACACTGAGTGCCCTCGCTGAGGTGCTGCACTTGCCCCCACAAGGCCTCCTTTCCTTCTGCCCTCAGCTATACAAGGCTGCTTGCCCTCACTGAATTTGAGAGATAATTAAGGAAATTACACTGTTCTGCACATATCTTCATCAGCTTAAAGTGTTCATTTAGTACCTTAAAATATGAATAAACAGAGACAAAAACAACCCCATACATCTTGTACCTAACAGAGTATTGCATAGGCCTGAATCTAATAAGCTCCCATAAAAACTAAAGACTAAGCATAATAAAACATAATCATTAAACAGCTTAAGCCAGATCATGCAGATTAGGGTTCTGCAGCCTCCGTTCTGTTGACCTTTTAGGCTACATAATTCTTGTTGAGGAACTGTTTTGTGCACTGTCGGATACTTAGCAGCCCTGAATTCTGATGGCAGCCCTCCACCACCACCTCCCAGTTGCAACAACCAAAAAATGACTTCTGGGGAGCAGTCCACCCCTCCCTGTAAAACCTTTGGATGCAGACGGTGTAAGGATGTTTTTAAGCCAAAAGGAAATGGTTAGAAGTGGGCTGGGAGCAGCCTCAGTGAGCCTCCCTGCACTGTGGCATCTCCACTTTGTACAGCCTGAGTCTGGCTTTCGCTGATTGCTTCTTCAGACCTCTGTGCTCAGCAGGACACTCAGTAAATGCCTCTATCGTTGGCAATTTATTCACCTTAGCACAGTCTTCACCAGTCCGAGTTGTCTAACCCTTCTCAAGTCTTCTTGAGACTAGATGAACTAGTCTTGCTCTTGGAGCATTTTCAAGGCCCAAGGAAAGCTGTCTTTCTCCCTGGATGTGTGTGAACCTTGTGGACTCACCAGAATTCTCTTGACCCCCATCTTACTCAGTCACGAAATCATTTCCGGCCATCCTCAAGTGAACAGCAGGGTGGAGCAGGCAGGCGTTGGGTTCCCAGCTCGGAAAGCCTTGGCTCTGACCCATGCAGCCTCAGGAAATGAAAAGGGGCAAGCAGAGAGGCCAACCCCGGAAGGTTGGGCTCTTTTCTTAGAAAACAAAGGCTCCACTTTAGGCTAGCAGGAAACATCAGGGAAAGAACTCTGACCTTGATTATAATCAAATAAAAGATGAGATTCAGAGAAAATTGTCTTTTGTGCTATGAAAAATCATGGTTTTGTTGAGCCTTTTATCCTGTCATTTTTCTCTTAGAAATTATACAAGAGAAGCTGTTGACAACCCTCAAAGCAAACTTTCAAAAGAGGGTCTCCGGGATTTTAAATAATTTTTGTTTTTTTAATCATGTCCCTTCATTATTTCCTGGTCTCTATATTGTCATGAAATAACATGTGATAAGGAGTGGAGGAAATCCTTAATTATTCAATATACTTTTAAAATTTCCAGAAATGGTAGTCCAGGCATGTAAAAAAAAATTGCAAAATGGATGCAAATATTACCACAGACAACATAGTGGACTCTCAAATCTCTTAGTAGGGACCACTACTTTACTCTTTCTTTCAAAATGCATTAGAAAGCTGAATTCTGTACTACAGCCTGTGCTCCGCAGGCTTGACTTCAGGATTACCGGATTCCTAGCTTCACAATCTTCACAGCTCATGATGTGACACAGACTTCATCAGCTTTTACTCCTTCCAGGCTTTTCCTTGCAGTCAACATCCCACTCTCCTGCCAGAACTTCCTACTCCTTAAGGCTCAAATTCATGCCCTGGGGTTCTTGAATTGGTCTGATCTATTGTTCCCCAGACAGGGAATAAAACTAAACTTTGAAAATTAATGCTTTGAAAAATAATGCTTTACTTTGGTAAAGAATTATAAAAAGAATAGTCTTCCAAATGTATTATTCTTTTTAGATAGCCTTGAAGAAAGAAGAAAAAGTGAAGTGGGGAATAGAAATGTGAATGTAGAAGCCTTTGTAGGTCTAATCTACCTAATATTTTGCAGCCCTTAACATAACCACTGAGCACTTAAAGTAAATGTATAAGCTCACTTCGTTATTACCTGTTTAGCATGTTTTCATCCTCCCTCACAGGTATTTTCCTTATCTATTCCTCTGTGTTATATAAGAAGTGCCAATAAGGTGAGGCCAAGGCACAGCAAGGGATACAGTAAAGTTAGTTAACATCAGGATAGCTCAGAGTGGATGCTAGATATAAATAATAGAGTTACTGATTCGTACAATCTGAAAAATCAACTCTGAGCCAGTGATCATCAGAAAAGCATTTACTAAGAATACTCATAAGTTAGGGTACTAAAATGAGAGGGGTAGATTCTCCCCGTTCAGTTTAAAGAGGACAACATTTAGTCATCGTACTAGTAGTCTGTGTGTTCCGCAGTCCTCATGAATTCGTTTTTCTCTGTCATTCACCTGAAAGCTGGTCTAATCCTAGGAACAGAAAGTCTTAAACTGATGTTTTCAGTAGTTTCCATGTACCTAGGATTTCGTATGTCTCTGATGATTGGCTCCTCCTCTCAGAACATTACCCCAGTATGACCTTGTTTCTTCCTTGAAAGCCTCTACTTAATTTTTTTTTATTTTAAAGAGAAAAAGCAATAAAAACAATGATATAAAATTTTAAAACAAGATAATAGGAGAGTAACAACGGTTAATACATTGTGTATTGTTATCTTCCAAGTAGTTGCTCAGATTACAAGATATAGGCATGAGAAATAGATCAAACAATATAAGCACAAACTTTTTCAATGAACTAATAGAAATTAGTAGTATAACTATCTTAACTATCTTTTTTTTTTTTTTGTGGGTACCGGGGGGTCGACCTCAGGACCTCGCGCACCAGCAGGCGCCCTGCCACTGAGCGATATCACCGGCCCCTTTTTCGTATGTGGGTTCCAGGAGTCGAACTCGGGACCTCGCGCTTGCCGGGCAGGCACTTAAGCCACTGAGCCATCTCACCGGTCCTTAACTATCTTGTATATTTATTTATTTATCCTTTCCCTTCCTTCTCTTCTCCTTTCCCCCATCCCAGTTTCTCTTTCCTTTTCGACAGTTTCTTACCATTTCACAATATCTGTTGTGCATTTTGGATCTTATTTACTCTTTCAACCTCTTACACTAGGGAGACAATACAGTGTTTACACATGCGAGTCTGATTTATTTCACTTACGTGTATGGTCTCAAGTTGCATCCATTTACCTATAAAATTCTCAAGTTTGTCCTTCTTTATACCTGTGTAGTACTCCATTGTATAAAAATACCACCTTTTTTATCCATTCGTCACTTGATGAACATTTGTGTTGTTTCCAGGATTTAGCTATTACAAATTGTGCTGCTATAAACATGGGTATACATATATCTCTGTGGTGTGATGTTTTTAATTCTTCTGGGAAAATACCCAGAAAAGGAATAGCTGGGTCAAAAGGGACGTCTAATCCTAGTTTTTTGAGTAATGACCACACTGATTTCCACAGTGGGCATCAGTCTACACTCCCACCAACAGTGCAGAAGGGTTCCTTTTTCCCCACAGCCCTGCCAGCATTTGTTATTAATTGATTTCTTCATGATAATCATTCTTTCTGGGGTGAGATGGAATCTCATGTTGTTTTAATTTGCATCTCTCAAATGACCAATGATGTTGAACATTTTTTTCATATATTTATTTGCTATTTGTATTTCTTCATCTGAGAAGTGTGTATTCATCTCAGATGCCCATTTTTGGGTTCATTCTTTAAATCTGGGGGTCTGATTTTTTTCAGTTATTTGTATGTTCTAATTAGAAGTCCTTTGCCTGAGGGACAATTGGTTACAATTTTTTCCCACTCCATGGGTTGTCTTTTCACTCTTGTTTTGATTTCTTTTGATGTGCAAACGCTTTTTTTAATATGAGATCCCAGTTGTTAATTCTTTGAAGTGTTTCCCATGCAGTTTGGGTTTTCTTCATGAAGTCTCTGCCTACCCCTATGTCTTCAAGGTTTCTGCCTACTTTCTCTTCCAGTAGATTTCATCTTTCTGTTTTAATATTTAGATCTTTGATCCACTTTGACTTTAGTTTAGTGCACGGTGATAGACATGGGTCTAGTTTTAGTCTTCGGCATGTGGAAAGCCAGTTTTTTCCAGCACCATTTATTAAAGAGGCTATCTTTCTTCCAGTGAACATGTGTGGCCCCTTTATCAAAGATAAGGTGACTGAGTGTGTTTGTAGTTGTGTCTGCATCTTCTAATCTGTTCCACTGATCCTCAGGTCTTTTTTTTTTTTGCCAGTACCATGCTGATTTTATCGCAGTAACTTTGTAGTACAATTTCCAATCAGGGATTGTGATGCCTCCTGCCTTGCCTTTGTTGCCCAGAATTCCTTTTGCTATTCTAGGTCTCTTCTGGTTCCAAATGAATTTTAGGAATATTTTCTCTAGTTCTGTGAGGCATGCTAATGGTATTTTGATGGGGATTGCATTAAATCTGTATAACAGTTTTGGGAGTAAGGCCATTTTCACTATGTTGGTTCTTCCTATCCATGAGCAAGGGATATCTTTCCATTTTCTGATATCCTCTTCAATCTCCTTTTTCAGAGTACTGTAGTTTTCAGTGTAGAGGTCTTTTACATCCTTTGTTAGATTGATTCCTAAGTATTTCTTCTTCTTTTTTTTTTTTTTATGCTATTGTGAAGGGTGTGATTTCCCTAATTTCTCTCTCAGTGAGTTCGTTATTCGTGTACAGGAAGGTTATTGATTTTTGAGAGTTGACTTTGTATCCAGCTGTGCTACTGAATTTGCTCATTAAATCTAGCAGTTTTTTAGTGGGGTTTTGGTGTCTTCTATGTAGAATATCATGTCACCTGCAAATAATGATAATTTAACTTCGTCCTTTCCTATCCTTATTCCTCTTATTTCTCTCTCTTCTCTAATTGCTTTGGCTAGTGTTTCCAGAGCTATATTGAAAAGGAGTGGTGATAGTGGACATCTTTGTCTTGTTCCTGATTTTAGAGTGAAAGCTTTCAGTTTTGTCCATTTAGTATGATGTTGGCTGTTGGTTTGTCATATATGGCTTTTATCAGATTGAGGTAAAGACCTTCTATTCTGATTTTCTGTAGGGTTTTTATCATGAATGAGTGTTGGACTTTGTCAAATGCTTTTTCTGCATCTACTGAGATGATCATGTGATTTTTGTCTTTGGTTCTGTTGATGTGGTGTATTACATTCATTGATTTGCATATGTTGAACCACCCCTGCATTCCTGGGGTGAATCCCACTTGGTCATGGTGTATTATATTGATGATTTGCTGCATTCTGTTTGCTAATATCTTATTGAGGATTTTTGCATCTATGCTCATTAGGGAGATTGGCCTGTAGTTCATTTTTTGGTTGTGTCTTTCTCTGGTTTTGGTATCAGGGTAATACTTGCCTTCAGGAATGAGTTAGGGAATATTGCTTCCCTTTCATTTTCATTAAAGAGTTTGAGGAGTATTAGCATTAAATGTTCTCTAAATTTCTTGTAGAATTCAGCAGTGAATCCATCAGGACCTGGGCTTTTCTTTGTTGATAAGTTTTTTTTTTTTTTTTTTTTTTGTGGGTACCGGGGGGTCGACCTCAGGACCTCGCGCACCAGCAGGCGCCCGTGCCGCTGAGCGATATCACCGGCCCCTTTTTCATATGTGGGTTCCGGGAGTCGAACTCTGGCCCTCGCGCTTGCCGGGCAGGTGCTTAAGCCGCTGAGCCATCTCACCGGCCCTGTTGATAAGTTTTTAATTGCATTTTCAATCGCATTAATTGATATTGGGTTATTCAGAATTTTGATATCTTCTTGATTCAGCTTTGGTAATTCATATATATCTAGGAATCTGTCCATTTCTTCTGTGTTTTCCATCCTATGAGAGTGAAGATTTTCTAAATAAGTATTGATGATCTTCAGAATTTCCACAGGATCTTTAGTGATTTCACCCTTTTCATTCCTCAATGCATGAGGAATGCATTTCCTTTTTTTCATAAGGTTGGCTGAGGGTTTATCAATTTTATTTATTCTTTCAAAGAACAAACTTTCTGATTCATTAATTCTTTGTATTGTTTTCTTAGTCTCCATTGCATTAATTCCTGCTCTGATCTTTATAATTTTCTTCCTTGTGTGGCCTTTGGGCTTGTCTTGCTCTTCTTTTTCTAGAAGTTTGAGGTGCAACATTAGGTTATTTGTGCTCATTCTTTTTTCCTGATGTGAGAATTCACCACTATAAATGTCCCTCTTAGGACTGCTTTTGTTGCATCCCACAGGTCCCAGTATGTTTTATCTGCATTTTTGTTTTATTGTAGATATTGTTTAATTTCTTCTTTAATTTCATCTGTGGCCCATTGGTTGTTCAGGAAGGTGTTATTTAATTTCCATGTGTTTATGGAGTTTTTGCACTTTCTTTCACCATTAATTTCCAATTTCATTGCACTCTGGTCAGATAATATGCATAGGATAATTTTAGTTCCTTTGCATTTACTTAAGCATGTTCTGTGGGCTAATATATGGTCTATTTTAGAGAATGACCCATGTGCAGCTGAGAAGAATGTGTATTCTGATGTTGTTGGGTGGAACACTGTAAATATCCACTAAGTCCATTTGTTCACAGGTTTGGTTCAGTTCTGATATTTCTTTGCTGATTTTTTGTCTAGTTGATCTCTTTGTGACAACGGGGTATTAAGGTCCCCCATTACAGTTGTGTTACTGTTTATTTAATTTTTCATGTCTATTATTATTTGTCTTACATAGGTGGGTGCTCCCGTTTTTGGTGCATACATATTTATGATTGCTATCGCTACCTCTTGAAGTGTTCCCCAACCAGTATGTAGTGACCTTCTTTATCTCTTTTGATCATTCTTGGTTTGAAGTTCACATTGTCTGCAAACAGAATAGCTACCCCTGCTTTCTTCTGGGTTCCTGTTGCACAGAAGATTGTTTTCCATCCTTTGACTTTCAGTCTATGAATTTCTTTTTGAGTTAGATGTGTTTCTTGTATACAGCGTATTGTTGGATCTTGTTTCTTAATCCATTCTGCCAGTCTGTTTCTTTTGATTGGTGAATTGAGGCCATTTACATTGATGGTTACAACTGATATATATGGCTTATCTTTGTCATGTTATTTTTCTGCTGTTGGTTCCCTGCTTTCCTCTGTGTTTAATGGCTTGCCTGGCCTGGTGGTTTCTTTTTGTTGTTGTTCTTGGAATTGTGGTCATTTTTATCTCCATCTAGAAAATCTTTCAGTACTCTTTGTAGGGTTGGTTTGGTGGTCATGAATTTCTTCAGTTGTTCTTTGTCATGGAAGTATTTTATTTCTCCACTAACTTTGAAAGACAGTTTTGCAGGGTACATCAATATGGGTTGGAAGTTGTTTTCTTTCAGGACTTGAAATACTTCACTCCAAGCTCTTCTTGACTTGAGGGTTTATGTTGAGAAGTCTGCCATGATTCTGATGAGCTTTCCTTTATAGGTGATCTGTTTCTTTCCTCTAACAGCTTTTTTTTGTGTGTGTGGGTACTGGGGGTTGACCTCAGGACCTCACGCACCAATAGGTGCCCGTGCTGCTGAGCAATATCACCGGCCCTTTTTTCGTATGTGGGTACCGGGAGTCGAACTCAGGACCTCGCGCTTGCCAGGCAGGCGCTTATGCCACTGAGCTATCCCACTGGCCCTCCTCTAGCAGCTTTTAATATTATGTTCTTGTGCTGAATTTCTGGAATCTTGATTATTATATGTCTTGATGTAGTTTTATTTTGGTCACAGCTGTTTGGGGTTCTACATGTTTCATTTATTTGTATGTCAAATTCTTCATCCATGCTCGGCAAGTTTTCTGCCATTATTTCTGTGAAGAGTTTTTTCATGGTATTTGTGCTGTCTTCTCATTGACCCCAATCAATATTATGTTATTCTTTTTTGCTTCATATCGTAGCTGTTGGATTGATTTTTCATAGTTTCTAGCTATTTTTAAGATATTTTTCTTTTCATAATCACTAGCTGTAATTCTGCCTTCAAGATCTGATATTGTACCCTCTCCGTTCAACCTGTTGCATATACTTTCTTTTTTTTTTTTCGTCTTTTTTTTTTTTTGTGGGTACCGGGGGGTCAACCTCAGGACCTCGCACGCCAGCAGGCGCCCGTGCCACTGAGCGATATCACCGGCCCCTTTTTCGTATGTGGGTTCTGGGAGTCGAACTCGGGCCCTCACGCTTGCCAGTCAGGCGCTTAAGCCGCTGAGCCATCTCACCGGCCCCTGCATATACTTTCAATGAAGGTTTTAATCTCTTAGATTTCTGTCTGGATCTGTTTCATGGATTCCATTTCTATGTTGGGCATTTTTTGTTTCCATCATTTTTCTAAGCTCATCTATTCTTTTATCTGTATCTACTCTAATACCTTTGATTTTAGGCATCATTTCTTTTTGTACCTGAGAGATTATTTTCTGTATAGCCTTTTCCATTTGTTTTTTCACTTCTGTTGCTATCATTTCAGAAAGTTCAGTGTGTGACTTCCAATTTCGTCTATCATTGTGCTCCGGGCTTGTCCTGGGTGGGTTGGAGTTCTGGGGTTGCATTTTGCTTCTGGATCTTGTCATTTCCTATTTTCTCTTTTTGATTTTATTTTGTTTTCTATGTTGAGGCTTGCCGATTTCTTATGGTAGATAGCTTTATCACTAGTATTGAGGCTTCCCTAGAAGATAACTGTTCTTCAGGGATGTCCTCTAGATGTAGGAGGTTCTTTATAGCTATCCCAAGAACCTACCTTCCCAATTTGTAAAGGATGCAAAGTTGCTATTTGACTCAGCACCCAGTCCTTTGGTACTGGACTGTGCTGATGATTATGACCCCATACAGTCACAGTGTTATCATACAAGGAAGAATAACTGATTATAACATGTATGACATCCTGGCTAAAGTAGTACAATTAGTAATAACAACAGTTTCAACTACAGCTTAACTACTGACAAACTGTGGTAACCATTAACCTGCTACCTCAGACCACAGGAGCAAACTCTAAAATTATATAACAAAATCAAACATATACCATGTATTTGTGCGCAGTGATTTTACCCTTATTGGAGTGATTTTACCCTGCTGCGGGTGGAGGTGGGGGAGTTAAGGTGGGTAGGGGACAGGATAAAGTGATGAATGAGGTCAAATATAGTAGAATCAAGGGTGGAGGTCCAAGGATGATCACGCAAGTTTTGGGAAACTGGAGGACACAGGAGGGAAAGAATGAAATAGAATGTGAAGGAGTAATCAGAAAGGGAAGAGACAATGTTTACTTACTTGAAAGTTTAAATTCAAGAGGTAGTTGAGGAAAGAGAGAAAGAGGATCTGTAGAAGAAAACAAAAAAGAAAGCTAAGAAACCTAAACTGTAAAAAAAGAAAGGAAGAAAGAAGAATGAACAAGAAAAGAAGAAAAAAAGGACACCTGAAAAAGAGGAGAAAAAAGAAGAAAAGAAAAACCCACAAAAACCAAAAATAACCACAAAATACAAAACAAAACAAGATGAATTTCAACCAGGCAGGAAAGGGATAGCCAATCAGACAAACAAGCAACAATAAAAGTAGCAAAATACCTCTAGTGTTTACAGTTCTATGATAGTGCCCAAGTCAGATCCCAGAAATGTGCTGTGTACTCCAGCTAAGTTTGCCATGGGAATTGTGCTGGGTATGTACCTGATCTTGGCCTCTGGGTGTGGGGGCTGGGACTGGTCTTCTGTTGGTGGAGTTCTCCAGAGCCCAGCTGCTGGGCTTCTTACTGCTTCTTCAGACACTTCCACATTGCTGGTCTCACTGACTACTCCGCCCACCAAAAGCGTGTGTGCGCCCGTGTGCACACCTGGCCTGGGTGTCTCAGTGGTCCCCTTAAATTCTTGAAAGCTTCACCACTCTCTTGGTCTTCTGATAGATAGAGATACTGTGCCAAAACCCGTGAAAGTCCACAAAGGACTCCTAAATGTATGATTAATCAGAGCAGTTGAAGAGGAAAACAGAGTTAACATTTTAGAGTTAAATTTTGAGGTCCTGAAACTTGCTACTGCCCTGCGCAGATTTGTCTTCCACCAATGCCAAGTATATATTTCCTTTATCTAACTGATCGTACCCTGAACCTGTATGTTATCTCAAGCACTTGCTTCCTGTAACTCCGAGCTTGCCCCCGCCCTGAACCTGTATGTTTCCCATAACTCTGAGCTTACCCGGAGTTTCAACTTGTCTTAGTATACAACATATGATTTACTTTTCCCTTAGGCCAATCAGTAATAATGAGATAAGATGTAACCAATCAATAACCACAAATACTCTGCTTCTGTACTTCCTGCTTGCAAACCCCATATAAGCCCCAGACTACCAGAGATCGGGGCCTGACACTTTGGAATTGAATCCCAGTCATATCCATCAACGTTAAATAAATCTGCCTCCAAATCCTGGGTGGGGCTTTGGTATTTCTGTTTGCCGCTGCACAGTGGTAGCACAGAAAAAATTGGAGGATGGAACAGTCTTTTTAACATAGCAAATTGAAGAAGTGGAACTAAATTGAGGTTGCATAAGAAAAAAGAATTTGTTGTTGTTTTGTTGTCACTGCTTATAAAAATGCTTTGCTGGATTCTTTCCACCCCTTCCCAGAAGGTATCTCAAACAGACACTATCAGGATCCACTTTCAAGTATTAAGTCGTTCAGGCCAGGGGCCGGTGAGATAGCTCAGCAGCATAAGCGTCTGCCTGGCAAGCGCGAGGTCCTGAGTTCGACTCCTGGTACCCACATTAAAAAAGAAGAAGAAGTAGTTAAGGCCAGTCTAAATGAAAGTATCATTCTCACGTCCAGTTTAGAGAGTTTTCCTCGGCTTACTCCAAGCTCTCAGATATGTCAGAGAGGGTATCTGGTCAGTTCTATGCTGTTCCTCCTTGGTCTTCCACCCCATCGCGAAGCCCTCTGTCCCTCAAAATGCTGCTTCTGGGTTCTTCTGGTCGAAGAGAGGAGAAACTGAGGAATAGGAACAAACACCAAGAAAAACCTGGCCTTCCGTGCCCGTCATCTTGTACTCCATCGTGTCTAGTGACACAGGCTTTTTCGTGGAGCTCATTATGAGGAGGCCCTCAGTGGGAATCTCCATCTTGACACAAGCGATATCTGATTGACCTCTAGGGAATTCCACCCCAACTCCACCCTCGTCCCTGCAGTCTACCTCATTTCCTCCTCCTGGGTGGGAAGTCCCCACCCCAGCAGGCAGCCCTCCTTAGATGAAGTCCCATGCAAGTGACTGGAACCTGGCTAATTCGTCACAGCTGTTTGTCTGGCTAAATTATTCCATGGGGAATTCCTAAATCCTCACTCCTTCCCACGCCAGTCTCTGGAAGAACCGGTTGCCCTGTGCTTACCCTGCCCTCACAGGCAGCTCTCTTCAGGCTGTGGCATTCACAGTGCGCTAGGAAGGAAGCAGGCACCCATCTTCAGACTTGCAAATCTTCCAAAGCTCCTCGGGCCACATCTTGGATTTACTCAAAAAATCTCTGAAGTGTGTTGCACCCCCACTGTTCACTTGGGAGGACTCTATAAGCTCCCTTAGGTGAAGAGATGGTAAGATGTGATCTCCCCGGTCAGACAGAACCCTCTTCCCTTGATAGTGATGGGGATAGGGAAGAACCAGTCAATCTAGGCAAAGGAAAAATCAAACCAATTTTTCCATTTTCTCCCAGTGAATCCCTTTCCTGGTGCCAGTCTTCTGTTAAGCAAGTTGGAGCTAGGTAAGGGAGACAAGTCTCAAAAATAAAGCACCCACTTTTTATTTGGTGCAGCAAGTGTTCCTAGAAGCTCCTCTTTACCAAGTTTCAAAACGCTATCTCACTTGCTTTGGGTTTCAGTGAAAATTTTGAGGCTTAAGGAAGAGCCCTGTGAGGGGTAATTTTATGTCAAGCTGGCTAGGCTGGAGTACCCAGGTATTTGCTCAAACAATAATCTACATGTTGCTATGAAGTATTTTTTAGAGGAGACTAAATCAGTAGACTTCAAGTAAAACAGATTACTTCCGTGAGGTGGGTGGGCATCATCCAATCATTTGAAGGCCATGAGAAAAAAAGAGTCAGGTCCCCTGAAGAAGAAGGAATTTTGTCTCAAGATGCCTTCAGACTCAAGCTGGAACTGCAGCTTTCCCTGGTTTTCTAGCCGAGCAGCCTGCCCTGCAGATTTTGACTTTTCTAGCTCCACAGTCCCACAATCACATGAGCCCATTTTTTTTAATTTTTAAAAACACACAAATGCACATGTCCTATTTTTTGTTTCTCTGGATAACTCCAATGCAGCCCTACTTAACACTTTACATAAGTTCTGCAAGGACTTATGCCAAACTTGCTTTGCTCACTGTAGACACCATTATTTTTCTCCAGTGCCCAGTGTATTTCATCCATCAGAAACATCTCATGTCAGCACCTGGGGTAGATCTTCAACTCAGAACTGGGTGAATAAATCACAAGGACTGCATGAAGGTGTCAGCCGATACGATGAAACAAGAATTTTATGCAGCCACATGTGCTGTCCATCTGATAGTGATACAAGTTTCCAAACTGTCTTCCCAAAAATAGGAAATTGGATCTATCATGGTCAGCTACAGACTTCCTCTGATGTCACCTAGACTCAGTGTTCTATTAGGTGACCATATTGTACTTGCTAGAAAATAGCTCATTCTGGAGTAAGGGTGACATCAGAATTCTTATTACCAACTTCCCACATTCTTAGGTTCTCTTCATACTTGAATAAAGCTCATTGTAAGTACAGTATTTTCATTAGATGTTTTTCAAAGAAATTGTGTTTCTCCAGCACTCTTTGCCAAATGCTTGCCCTTAGCAACTTGTTACCCTGGGAACAGCATTCTCTCTCTTTCTCTCTCTCTCTCTCTCCCCTCCCTCCCTCCCCCACTCCTCCCCACATACTGCGTGTTTTTGTTGCTCTCTTCTACTCCCTGTGAGTTCTGAATTAGCCACATTATGATCATTGAAGGGTCTCAACATAAGCATTCATTTGCTGGAAGCATATCTTCCAAATTAATTCCAAATTGAAAACAGATATCCCATTGCCCAGAAACATGGACCTGTGATCGTAGCACACCATTTAACTCATAATTGAGTGAGTTGCACAATTTCATCCCCACTGTCTCTAATTAAAATAGCTAACATTTACTAAATGCTTGCTATGGACCAGACCTTATTCAAAGCACTCCATTCAAAACACTAACTAATCCTTATAAGGTTCAAAAGGTTGATGCTATAATAAAGCTATTTTATTAGTGAGACCTGGGGCATAAAGGGTTAACTGACTCATTCAGAGCCACACTTCAAATGGCAGGGTTGGGCTTTAAGTCCCAGAAGTGTGCTTTCAATGCCTATGTTCTTTACCACATGCTCTTCAAAAAGAACACTCTGCCTGAGCATTAGTCTTTATAATAGACTTGTTATGGTTTAGATATAAACTGGCCCCCAAAAGTCTCATGTGTTTATGTGTGGGGTTTAGAAGGTAATTGGATCATGGAGGTGCTGTGCTAGTCAGGGGATTAACCCACTGATGACTTCATAAGTGACTGTGCTGTTATGAGGTGGGGCTGATTGGAAGTGGACTGCTGTGACCTGGAAGGATATGTTCTTGTCTCTGGCTCCTCCCTTCTCTCTCTTTGCTTCCTGGCTGGAGTTGAGCAGCTTTCCTCCCCCATGCCCTTCTACCATGTTGTTTCTGCCTTTGAGCCAGCCAACAATGCATGGACTGAACTGTGTGAAACCATGAGCCAAAATAAACCTTTCCACCTTTAAATTGCAAGTATTAGGAATTTTGTCCCAGTAATGAGAAAGTGACTAATAGAAGACATATATTTTGTGAATATTTATGTGTTACTATATAATAGGGATTTTTGTTTTGTTTTGTTAGGTTTCATGTTTTTGTTTGGTTTTTGTTATGTTTTGTTTACATATACTAGCTGAAATACAAGAAATAGAAGCAACTATACCAGGAATGCATTCAGGGGAAGACCCCAGGCTTGAATAAAAAAACTTAACTGAGAATTTCCGAGCTGCAGTGACAAAACACAAAAGGAAAATAGTAAATTTCATATCTTTCATCATATGGTAAAAAGGAAGTATGAGATTTCATCAAGAAAGGCACAGATTTTATAACACTGAATTGTGAAAATAAAAGGAACTTACCCTTTTACTGAAAGTAAGATGACTTGTTTTCAGTTGTACTTCCAGAGACAGTGCAGAAGACTTCCGCATTTGAAGGTCAATGAGAAGCGAAGCTTTTCTGTGTAAGTTTCCCACACAGCCCCCTCAAGAAAAATTTGGATAGTTTGTCACACAAGGAGAGCCAGTCTGATTTTCATTTCACCAGTAGCTAAGACGGTGAGACAGGCTGATTGAGCCTCTGGCTCCAGGAATAGAGTAGGAAAAGGCCCGGATTCAGCCATCAGGAACTCCTTAACACGTGCCAGCCAGTCTGAATCACCAGTAGGACGTGCATGACTGCCCCATCGGGAGGCTCGTACCACCCAATGGGATTTTCCCATATCGCCTGATGGGACAGTCATGCGTGTACCACCGGTGGTTCAGAGCCACCCAACAGTGAGCCATATGCATTGGGGCCCCATTTTGAATGTGTTAAGGCCACATTCTATTTTTTTAAATTCCAAATAGCCTGGGGCCGGTGATATCGCTCAGCGGCACAAGCGCCTGCCTGGCAAGCACCAGGTCCTGAGTTCGACCCCCGGTACACACACACAAAAAAAAAAAAAAAAAAAAAAAAAAAACACCAAATAGCTTGATATTTTAAGTGTTTAAGTGTTTAAGTGTTTAAGTGTTTTAAGTGTTTAAGTGTTTTCTTTTTTTGCTTTTTTCAAATTCACTTATTTTATTAACTACAAATCTTAAAGTTACTACATACTTTTGCATTAAAATGATGAAGGTTCCCCTTTAAGATCCCCTATTTTTAAAATCCCTCATTTAACGTGGTAGCCAAATATTTCTCTGTGCCTAACCTTCAAATGACCTCCTTGCCAATTAAGGCTGCTTTCTCTCCTTCTGCCTATTATTGATGGGAAGTAATTTGTGATCCAATCCCTTAGAGTGGTAATACAGTTTGTCTCTTGTCCTCTTTCTCCAGGATAACTTAATTCCCTTAGTCTTTCATTAAAGCCTAGGCTCCATGCCTTTAAGTAGGACTGTAACCTCCTTAGAAATGCAGATTTCCTGACCTTGTCCCTGAACCAGAGAAGCAAAATCTCAGGAGACTGTGGGAACAGAGGTCCGTGTTGTGACCAGCTCTCCAGGTAATTCTGATACAGGCTTCAGTTTGAGCACCATTTCTCTAGTTTGCCTTTCTCAAGCTTTGAGCACTTATTTTCTCTCTGATAGTTTCTGATTCAGTAAGTAGCAAGTAACTGGAGCTCAGCCAGATTCCAGACTCTGTATCCCCAAGCACCTAAAACTTTGAAGCTTCGATAACCTTGGAAATCATCTGAATCTGAACAGATATACATGGGTAAATTGGTTCTTGTAAAATCCCCTGTTTGCCTTCCCATTCACTCTAATATTCCTAGTCTTAGTGCGAGTCTTCCAATGTGTCGGTGTCTGTCCTGTGTATCTTAAGTAATAAAGAACCCCAGAGCCAACAGCTTCATTTCCCTGGCAGTCCTTCAGTGGGAAAATAAAGCAAAATTGCCTGTCTGAGTTGTGTTTTGGGGTATCAGGCTCTTTCAGCACAGATGTTTCCATTCGTCTGAGGCTGTTGACCAAACCGCAGTGGGGAGGAATTGGCCATCCACAGTCAGAAAATTGGAATGGCAGCATTTATTTCCTCTCTCAAGTGATACAGAGCTCCCAGTCACCATCCATTCACTTAGAAAGATCATTTTTTAAATAAAAATATTCCTGATTCTTGCCAAGGTTTAGAAAGTCAGCTAAGAAATCTCAGATACTTCATTTCAACTTTGTGACTAATTTCCTTGTGTACCTCCTCTTGACAAGTGGGTGACAAATGGGGATTTTATGGAAGTCATGATGTAGTATTTTACTTTTATTGTGACTGTAATGCATCATAAACAAAATGGAAAGTGCACACATTTTAATCTCAGTTAATTTGCATTCCTTGAAATGAGTGTTGGAAAGACCTGATAGCCTTTCTCAAAGAACTGTAGTTTTAATTTTTTATGGCTCCTATAATTGTGCTTAAAAGTGGGCTTAAATGGGCTTTACTTGGCAAGCAGAAGTCTAAAGAATTAGGTGACATGCATTACCATTAATTGAGTCATTTTATACAAGGCACTGATATTTGCCAAGCAGAAGAAGTGAGGGTAGCACACATTTTTAAAAATAGATATAGGTAAGGTAATTCAATAAGCTACTCATTCATAGGGGCCACGTCTCCTGGAACAGCCCAGAATGTCTACTTGTTTAACTCTGTTTTTCACTTCTCAAATACAGTTCTGGTGGCTGGAAAGCCAAAACAGCTTTGTGCTGGGGTCTGATGAGGGTCCCCTGATCGCATCATCACATAGCAGAGAAGCAGAAGTTGTACTGTGCAAAAAGACCAAACGCAGGATGGCCTTCCCTTATAATAAACTGCTCTTATGGTAACCACTCCAGGCCCAAGAGACCTACCTCACTCCTGCAACATGGGCATTAATCCCTCTGCTGAGTGGCATGCATGACTGAAAGGCCCCACCACCTCTCAACACTGTCACTTCGGATACCAGGCCTCAGCATGAGTTTTGGTGAGAACAGACCATAGCAACCAGAGAGAGATCTTATTTTCTTCTTCACTGAGAACAGAGAACACCTGCCATGAACACCCTAACTGATCCTGCTCGTCTCCACTTCAGAATATCTCCTCACTTCCATTTAGCCCAGTTTGGTGGCAGTCTCAGGAAAAAAAAAAAAAAAAAACTATCCAAAACTACCACCTCAGTCTCATTGCCCCCAGATCTTTGCCAGTTATCTCTTTGTCTTTTGTACTTTCGACCCCTCCCTGTCCTCTAGTGTTTCTACACAGTTTTCAGATTCACACAGTTTCTCTCATCCATCACTCTCACTCTCTTTCTTTGAGGACCTCCCAGCGTTCAGACCCTTATTCTCCTCTTACATGGGTGTTCACTACCCATCCAACTACAGCTTCTTCCATCCAACACTATCCAACTACAGCTTCTTTCTTCCCAGAACTTTATACCAGAATTATCTTGGTAAAAGACATATCTGATTACGTTTTCCTCTACTCATAAAAAGCAGGGATAGGGCCAGTGAGATGGCTCAGTGGCTTAAGCACCTGCCCTGCAAGCGCGAGGGCCCGAGTTCGACTCCCGGAACCCACATACGCAAAAGGGGCCGGTGATATCGCTCAGCGGCACGGGCGCCTCCTGGCGCGCAAGGTCCTGAGTTCGACCCCCCGGTACCCACAAAAAAAAAAGCAGGGATATACAAAAAGAATTAGAAAGAAAATTAAATATGAGTCTCAGTATCCTCCATATTCGTCTCAGGGTTTTGTGTTTTCCTTCCCATGCTGTCCATAGAGACTTCTCTGCTTCTTTTAGCACTGTGCCCGTTTTCAGACCTCTAAACTTCTGCTCTTGCCATCTCCCCACCTGCTGTGTCTTTTTTTCTGTTTGTTGGAATTCTTGTCCTCAACGTGAAACCTTCCCCTCTGTTCCGGGTCGGATCAATGCCCCACCTCTGTGTGCCCATCTTACATTTTCATTGTAGGCCTGCCTTTTACCATAAGTAGCTGTTTGTGCTTGAGATCAAGGAGAGTGTCCTTTTCATTTTTTAAATCATTCCAAGTTTCAAACCTGGTGATTTACCAAAATTAAATGTTGAAGTGCTGAATTAAATTGTGTACTGTTAACCAAATGGATAATCACAGAGGTATTATAGGGAACAAAAGAAAGTTAATTCATTTTCATTAGACCTTTTGTGCAACATTCAGTGCAGTGTACTTCACTCATATCTAGAATTTTACTATTGATGAATTAAATTCTTATTGGAAATTCTCATATAAAGAAGACCATATAAAGTAGAAATATTAGATTGGAATTAGAAATTCTAAGTTTTAGCCCAGGCTATTCCTCACACACACAGCTTCCTGACTTCCATCAAGTCATTTAACCTTTTGAGGAAGACTCAATTTCCTCATCTGTAAAATGAAGGGTCAGTAGTATATTCTGTGTGAGGTTTCTACCAAATTTAAGATTTTGTTGTTTTAACCCTCACCATTATCTTATATCAACTTCTTCTACATAAAATCTACTAGTTACTGAGTTTGATGAACTGTTTTTCACATCTGTTTTTGTAGCATACTAGATAGCAAAGTACATAGGATTTTGAATGCTGTGAGGACTTCTTGATGTCTAGGAGGTCTCAACCTAGGTAATTAAACCCCGGGAGAGTTAAGCAGTTCCCTTCTTCCAAATCTTTCCATGGAGTCACCAAGAACAAAGTCTACTAGAAAAAAAGGTACCCGGGAAGATTGCCAGACTCACAGCATGCTACTCTCATGGGCTGATCTCTCTTCATCCAACAAATTTTTTTATGTGTCCAGCACTGTTCGAGGCATGAGAATACTTATGAGTAATGACCCTGTATTCTTGGAGCTTATGGTAGAAGAGAAGTAAATAATGGACAAGAAAATAAGTTTTAGGGAGGCCATTTTTAGTCAGTCATAGGGATCAGAGGAACCATGTAATAGGCCATTGAAGGCCAGTAGTCAGAGAGGGACCAACTGGGGAGGTAATATCTAGCCGAAAGGAAAATAATTAAAGCAATCATACATGCGAAGACCTGGAGGCATCTGGCAAGCTACCCAACTATAAGCCAAGACTTTTATAGGAGGAAACAGATGTCCAGGAGTCAATTCCATTTCCCCACTGGAGGTGACACTGAGACAACTTCAGAGCCATTTGAAAGCTAAAATCCTCTCTAGTGTGGAGCTAGAGGACATAGCTTATTTTTAATAGCAGAGACCAGGCACTCTGCACTTGTTTCTCCAATATATACACACGGAGTTCACAAGTGGGTTCTCACTTGTAAAACACTCTTATGGGAAGACACAACTATTTTTATGGCCTGGGGCATTAAAGAGAAAGGCTTCAGGTCATGTGTGATTTGCAGAACGTGAAGTCCTTTTAGACTCATTCCAGAATGTGGATGTGGATCCTAATACGAATGATAATCAATTTAATACTCTGATCAAATTTTCATTCACAAACTACAGTCACAATTGACATTATGTAGTTGACCGAGTCATAGTAACAGAGGTCTGTAGAATTAGGTCCACATTCCTCAGCCATTTCCCACTGGAACCACTCTTCCCTCAAGTACCATTACATTCCACTGCGTACTGGCTCTCAGCTTAAGCTGTGACCCAGTGATGCTGTACAGCCGTGGACTTCACAGATCTGCAGACTTGAGCTCAGTTCTCCATTCTGCCGCTGTATATATATGCCGGACAATAAAGATGCTGCTTGCTGTTGCTGATGTCTGCTCCACATGCTTTTTCTTTTGTCTAGAGACCTCACCCTCGAAAATACCCCTTCAACCCCTTGACCCTAGCTGCTCCCTTCTTCATCCCCAAACTTCTTCTTAGTTCCATCTTCTCTGAAATCTGTGAGCTCTTGCTGACCCTTGCCTGCTTGCCTATCCCATATCCTCCTTTTCTTTCTCATGCAGCCTGTGACCCCCGAAAGGCCAAGGATGTTGCCCTCCATTTATAGTACCTTCCTTTTATCTTAAATGATAAATAAAAGAATGAATTCCTCTTAGTGTGCAGCCTTTCCCTGTGCCTGTACTTCCAACCAAAGGCACCCATCTCTGGGACCTCATTGTATGATTTTATTACAGCACCACCTTGCACTGCAGTTAGCAATGTGCCTGAGATCAGGGACACCTGCTAAAGGGAACCAAATTATAGGAACCAAACAATCCTTGGGACAGTGACTATATACCTAGTTAATAAAAGAGGCCTTTCTTTTTAGGAGTATGTGTTTTAAACCCCATAAGATTTGGGATCTAACAGTGGGAGGAGTCATTCTAGCCTAGCCATTTGCTACCAGCAAGTTTTAGTGGGTGAAATGGAATAAAACAGGAGACATTAGAATGAATTGGATGCAGTGCAGTTGACAACTATTCGGTGGAACAAATTACTGGACCCACTCTTGATTCTGTAGATCTGGAGTGGAGACCACAACTTTCCATTTCTGATGCGTGTGTGTGTGTGTGTGTGTGTGTACACACTGGTGTGCATATATGTGCATGCATTTGTACAGGGTCACTTATCAAATGCAATTCTTATTGAAGGTCTCAATCGAAGAAGTTTGAGAAACATTGCTCTACCTCATAGATTAAAGAATCACATCTAAGGGACACATTTTTATAATTGTTCCAGAGTGCTCTGTAATATTTTATGACAGAATATTTTAGCATCCTCTTAAAATAGGTGGGAATATGTGATAGGTTTGTCATGATAAAATTTGGGGCCAAGGTAATGAAATAGACCTTTGTTGAGCAAACTGTTTGACTTAACATAGGCACACAGGTAAGACAGTAATTTACTCAAAAGCAGAACCCAGATTCAAAACTGTTCAATTGTAATTTCTACACTAATTAAATGAATGATTCCTAAGCCACTCAGAATTTTTCATAGAGGTTGTCAAAAAATTTTTCCAAAGACTTTTTAAAACTTGTAAACAACTTCACACTGATTCCTGCTGCTTTTATATTGTAAATCTGCCACGAGGCTGTCATGGTCCCACAATCAGCAACAGCAACAGCTGCAAAAAAAGTGAAAATGATTAATAAATGCAGAATGAATACTATTAGAAAGTCGTCATCTTGGGCCGGTGAGATGGCTCAGTGGCATAAGTGCCTGCCTGGCAAGTGCAAGGTCCTGAGTTTGACTCCCAGTACCCACATAAAGGAAAAAAGGGCTGGCAATATCAGTCAGCGGCACAAGCATCTGCTGGCAAGTGCAAGGTCCTGAGTTTGACTCCCGGTACCCACATAAGAAAAAAAAAAAAAAAGAAAGTCGTCATCTTGTAATCTCCAAGGAGATACTAGGTCTAGACCAGTCGTGGCAAACCTATGGCACATGTGCTGCAGTTGACTGTTTGTTATCATTGAAAGCTCTAAAAGATTTGCCATCACTGGTTTAGACAGTAATCATCACTAGATGGTAAAACCATTGGGTAAAACAGCCCTCTGGCTGTCAACCTCCATGTTACTAACCATGGCTCAAAAGATCTGACTGCTTCATAATTAATATGGTAGGGAAAAAGGACAAGGCCGCCTGTGAAATATACTTGGTTAAACAAAATTTAATCTGAACATAGTCAAGGTTCTCAACCTAACTGCCAGCTTACAGGAAGGATGGAGGCTAATTGAAGAAGGAAAGTGGCAACAGGAGGTGGCAGTCAGCCAAGTCTACAGTACTCTACAGGATACTCAGCAAGGGCAGTACCCAAACGGGGTCCTGGAGGGCTTATTCCAACAAAAAGCTAGCCAGGTGTGGTGGTGCACACCTGTAATCCCAGCACTCTAGCAGGCTGAGGCAGGAATATCACAAGTTTGAGCCCAGCCTGGGCAACTTAGCAACTTACTGAGCGGCTGTCTCAAAATAAAGATGAAAAAAAAAAAAGAGCTGAGGTTGTAGCTCAGTGTGAATGCCCTGAGTTTAGTCTTCAGTATCACAAAAACAAAAGCAAAAAACCACTGAGCCCCACTCCCAAAGCTTCTGCCTCAGTAGGATTGGATGGAACATAAGAAAACTTGCATTTCTAACAACTCCCAGGAGATACTGAAACTGCTGGTCCAGGGACCACACTTTGAAGAACACTGGTTTATAGGACCAACAATCTGTTCATCCAGCAGCCAATTGGTGTCACGGGGGCAGGGGAGGAGTTGAAAATAAAATAAATTTAATAGGTATACAAAACTACTCCAAGGCATAGGCTTTGTCTTTGTTCAAAGCAACTGATAGAGAAATGTTTGAAGCAACTGAGAAAATCTAAATATGGACTGAACGTAATATTAAATTAAGAGGTTACACTCAGTTCTGCTGAGTGTAGTGATATCAAGATAATGTCAAACACTTCCAAGTTAAAAATTCATGCAAAAGTATTTTTGTCAAGTGACAGTGTTCCTAAAGAGGAATGACAGGATTATCCAGATGTTGATAATTGTTGAAAACTGGCAATATGTATCTGATGGCCTCTTATGCTAATCTCTTTGCTTTGGGGTATGTTTGGAAGTTTTCCTGATAAAGAATTTTTGAAGAAATAATCAGCACTTGCCCCAGGCTTCTTCACATTGGACAAAATGACACCTTCCTCATCTGAAGGTCAGCCTTCCAGTAACCTCCACCAGCCCTTCGAAACATAAAAACCCAACACTAAGAAATAACGATGTTACCTTTATACTCCACAACTAGCTATAACAAAACTGTCCTGAAGCCATGAATCTTACCTCCTCAGGTGTCATTCAGACTTAACATACTGCTTTATAAGTTTGCATTTTGAGTTTCTTGTTTTGATCTAACAAAGGAAGAATGCTGGAAGTGTATGTGGTGACAGCAGGAAAAATGACATCGCACAGCTTGACATTCAAACAACAAAAAAAATTACAAAAGAATTGGATCAGCCCACACAATAAATTATTGACCAGTTCATCAATAACAAAGTGTTAGCATTTATAGACCATTTATGTGTGAGTTACCATTTGATTCTCTTATTTATATTGTTATTTATCTTCATGTCAACCCACTGAGCTTGGCACTGTTGTAAGCTATACAGAAGAGGGCACTGGATCTTGAAGAGGTTAAGCAACTCACCTGAGGACACAGAGCAGAGAGTTGTGCCCTTATCACTCTCACTAGTGCCTCATTAATACATGTTAAACAATGTCCATATCTTCTGTTTAAGATGGGTGTTGGAGTGAAATGCGACTATGGAATACAGTTTAAACATTTTTTTCCATTGAAACATGTTTTGAAAAGTTTTTTTTGTGTGGGTACCGGGGGTCGACCTCAGTACCTCACGCGCCAGCAGGCACCCGTGCCGCTGAGCGATATCACTGGCCTTTTTTTTGTACATGGGTTCCGAGAGTCGAACTCGGGCCCTCGCACTTGCCAGGCAGGCGCTTATGCCACTGAGCCATCTCACCGGCCCTTGAAAAGTTTTTAACATGCCTAAAGAGATACACTGGCTATTTAGAAGCTTCCCTAAAGCCTGCCACGGGAAGAAAAAAGCATGGATTTTGGAATTACAGAGACCTGGTTCGGCATCTAGGTACATCTTGAAGCATCTATGGGTCTTAGACAAATTATTTGGCTTCTCTGATCCTTGAATTTCTCAGTTTAAAGTGGAAGCAGTAAATCACAAATTCTTATGAGGCTCAAATGAGTGGATATAGAAGTAAATATTTCCCTTGATGTGGAAAAGCCGTTTGTCTTAGTTACTTTCTCATTGCTAGGACAAAATACCCAACACCCACAAGTTAAAGGAGGAAAAATTTACTTTAGCTCACAGATTATAGTGGTTTCAGTCCATAGTAAACTGGCTGTAAGGCAAAGTGGCATGGCAGATGGGCATGGCAGAGAAGAAACAGTCCATGGCATGACAGACAGGAAACAACCCAACTTCCTTCTTCTTTCCCTTTTTATTCCATCCAGGCTACAAGCCTATTGGTTGATGCTACCTACACCCAGGATGTGTCTTCCTTCTTCAGTAAATCCATCATCCATGCCCAGAACTATGCTAAATCAATCAGTGGACTAATCCAATATCTCACACCCATGATCCAGTCACCTCCCCAAATTCCCACCCATGATCTCATGAAGCTTTGAGGGGACATCCAGATATATGCCATAACACTGGTGGTCACAAATGAGTGAGTTGTTACTTTATAAATAGGTAAAAGATGCTCAACATCCAGAACTTATAAATGTGAAATTACAATTAAAGACTAGGTATATAACAAAGGGATTACTTATAAGTCACAGTAGCTCTTTAGGAGCCAAGCCAATAATAATAGACACCCATTACTAACTCTGTGTCATCAATGATTAACACTTAGTGAGCCCCCTGTATGTAGAGATACACACACCAGGCTTCCTCCCAGGTCCATCTGCTCTGTCCTCAGTTGAAAAGAAGTTGGTCTTGGAACTGTGGATCAGTAATACGCATTCAGCTTTTTGTAAGGCTTTTAAAGCAATGCTGAAAGGGCTCAGCACACACACAGGCAGGTTGAAAGAGCCCTTAGCCACACTGACCAGGGCTGACCTGTGCACGGCGGTTGGGTGAGCAGTGAAAGCCCCCTCTGGGCCTGGTGTGTGCAGGGTATACCAGCCAGAAATGGACCCAAAACTGGATGAACCAGGCTTCACAGGCACTGGAATCCACATCCTTATATGTGGTTTAGAAGCCAGATCTGAGCTTAAGATTTATATATTTAAAAATTGATGTCATTGTATAATGCCCTAAATAATTAGTGACTTAATGAAGGGATAGTTAGTATGTTATTTTTGATATGGGCTGAAAAGAAACTGGAAGAATCTAAGTATTGGGCCAGTGAGATAACTCAGTGGCACAAGCGCCTGCCTGGCAAGCACAAGGTCCTGAGTTCGACTCCCAGTACCCACATACAAAGGAAAAAAGGGCTGGTGATATCGCTCAGCAGCACAAGCACCTGCTTGCAAGCGTGAGGCCCTGAGTTCAACCCCTGGTACCCACAAAAAAAAATTGATAAAATGTGGAATACTCTTAGGATGGAATACAAAAGCTGTACAAAGGAATAAATCATATCCAAATTTATCAGCATAGAGCCATGGCAACCACAAATAGAAGAATGGAAACAAGGTGTGAATAGTCCCATATGTAATCCATGCTAATTTTAAAGTAGAAAACATCCAGGTTTTATATTCGTATCTATGGAATATACAAATAGACTGAAGGTTATATGACAGATTTATAAAAATAGTTGCATCTGGGGAAGGGGGAAGAGAATCAGCCTGGATTTGCAGGTCAAAAACGAATTCAACTTTACATATGGTTTAGGTACTGCATTTTATTTTAAAGAGATCTATTGGAAATGAATAGAGTCTGGAAAACTGAAAGCAAAAAGAACTGCACATAAATACTCCACTGTTGTTAGTAAAAATCATTTCCCACCAGGCGGAGACTAGCAGTTCTCATACTGCCGTACAGAAAGTAAACAAGTGAAGGGCAGATGTGGGATCCGGGTTTCACTCCACTGTAGTTGAAATATGCACATCCGTGAGAAGAGGCCAGAATGATCTGTGCAGCAGTGGAACTGATTTGGACACATTTGTTCATGAAAAATTCATGTTTAGCTTAATATACAAGGGATGATTGAAAGATACCATGAATGTTTACATTTATTTAAAAAACTTAAAAGACACATTGCCAAGAACAACAATGGGATAAGTGCATTCAAAGCAAGGGGGAGTATTTTGAGTAATTTGAGGGGAATGAATGGTAATGTGTCTTTTACTGTAATAAATTGTGTATTTTAAATATTCACTATAAGATCACATCATGTTGATCAGATGTTTATAGGAATTTTGTTAAATAAAAACATCGTGATGTGTTCTCTCCTACCATATTCACTGTATCTGGCACCATGCAACTTCTGGCTCTTCCCCAAAGTCACACTGACCATGAAAGGTAAAACTTTTGAGTCACTGCAGTACATCAAGGCAGCCACAAGAGCACAGCTAGAGACACAAAAGAGATCTTCCAGAACTGGGGCAAGAATGATGGGTTACAAGGAGTGTTGGAAACAAGGAGGGGGTATTTTGAGGGGAATCAATGGTAATATGTCTTTTGCTATGATAAATTTATTTAAAATTAAACATTCACCATATTTTATCACATTTTACAGATTAAGTTTAAGACTGATGGTTTAATATAGAACACAGATGGAAATATGTATAGATGTATTTATAGGTATTTATGCATACACAGATTAGCATATGCACATAGGATTCTCTGCTCTGTCATCTAAGAAAGCCTAAAAGGAATGACACTGTTGTAGCAATATGCACGTCTAGCATCCAGGTCCTTCTTTCTAGTACCATTCTCCAATAAAAGGAACTGGGTTCCTTGAAGGCATGGGTGACTCTGGGACTGGAGCATCTTGTGGTCCCATAAAATAGAAGTTCTTTAAAAAACCAAATTTGTCAAAGGGATCCAGGAGCAAAATGAAAGAGCTCTCAGTGATTAAAGCTAGGATAAGTTTACCACCAAAAACAAAGTAGAATTAGAATGATAACCTAACATACAAAAAGAATATCCGGGCTGGTGAAATAGCTCAGCGGCATAAGCGCCTGCCCAGCAAGCGCGAGGTCCTGAGTTGGACTCTCAGAACCCACATAAAGGAAAAAAAGGGCCAGTGATATCGCTCAGCGGCACAAGCGCTTGCTGGCAAGCGCGAGGTCCTGAGGTTGACTGCCGGTACCCACATTAAAAAAAAAAAAAGAATATCCATGAGTTCATGCTAATACAAATAAATGACTAAGTTAACAAAAGGGAGAGAAGAGACAAATCTCCTGTGCAGAATAACAATGACGTATGTAAATTATAATAATGTAGATACTTTGCCCTGAAGTAGGAGCCATAGCTTCCATCCCTTACGTGTGGGCTGTCCATAATGACTTCCTGCCAGTGACCGCAGTATGAAATGGGGGCTGGAGGAGGAAGAGAAATACTTTAAATCAGAGAAAGCCAGTCCACACTGAGTCAGCCAGGTGACTAAGGTCAATATCATCACTCATAAATTTATGCTGATGGTAAGAAGCTTTGATGTGATGAAAATGCCACTTTACCTCTGTGATCTTCCTCCCCAAAACCAGTAACTCCAGTTTAATAATGAGGAAAATATTAGGCAAATTCCAATAGAAGAGACTCCTACAAATTATGTGACCACTATTCTTCAAAACATAGTCATAAAAAAAAAATAGCCTGAGAAAATGTCACAGCCAAGAGGAGTATAGCAAAAATGACAAGCGAATGGAATGTAGTATGCTGGACAGGATCTTGGGTCAGGAGAGGAACATTAAGTAAAAGGTAAGCAAATCTGAATAAACTACTGTGAGCTTCATTCATAAAAATGTTGTATCGTTAACATTGACTCATTAATTACAACTAATGTACAATACTAATGTAAGATGTTGAAAACAGGGAAAGCTATAAGAAGAGTGTGGTATATGGGAACTTTAGATACTATTTGTTCAATTTTTATGCATCTAAAGCTGTTCTTAAAACCTTGTTTACTAGTTTAAAAATGAGCACTTGAAAATATGATAGAATGTTGAGCTGTCAACCTGGGCTGTGGAAACAATTGTTTATTTGATTGTATGTTTCTCTATTTTTTTTTTTAATGTGGGTACCGGGAGTCGACCTCAGGACCTCACACTTGCCAGGCAGGTTCTTATGCCTCTGAGCTTTCTCACCAGCCCTCTCTATTTTTTTAATTCCTCAGAATTAGAAAAATGAAAACTTACAGCAGAACTCTGTCCCACAAATTATGTGAAACAGCACTGATGGTGGACAGTTTTACTGTCAGTTTCCTTGTGTATAATAGCACTGGTAGATCATCAAAACTCTCATGTAGAATAAGGCCAGGGTGTATAAGCTAAAAACTATTGAGCTTCTTTCTACACAAATCTTCATGCAAGTAGTAGAATGAATTTTTAAAGATGGAATTTTGTACCTATGGCCATATTACAAGCTCAGCAAGGTGATGCCCATTTTTGCTGGCACTCTGCATCTGAGAATGCCCATCTCTGTTGCCTAGAAACCTCTAGATAGTCTCATTTTCCTCTGTGAGTTTGATAAGCAAAAAACCTTATCATACTTGTGTTTTCACTTACGGCTGTTGATTGTGACTAGAGTTGAACATTATTATCTTTCATGCTTACTGGCTTTTTTTTAATGTGCATCTCCTCTTTACGTCATGTGCCCATATTTCCATTGCTTTGTAATAGCTCTGTATCAGTGTTTTGAATTCATCATTCTCTTTTGACTTATGTGACACTATTCTCTTCCTCCCCCACTCCAGTGGCCACACCAAAGGTTGGTGGCTCTTGCTACAGCTTTCATGCTATAGCAAACTAATAAATCTGCATAGGTATCTGGCTGCTCTGCTAAAATGAAAATGCAGTAGAAGCAGGGACCATTGCACTCTTGCTAGTGTGACCAGCTGTCCCAGCTTGCCAGGGACTGTGAAAGTTCCTGGGACTTTCAGTGTCCAAACTAGGATAGTCCTGAGCAAACCAAAATGGTTGGTCACCTTGCAAGATAAGTTAGATGCTCAGTGTTGGTTGAATGAATGACTGCTTTTCCAGCCAAATTATTTTTTTGACCTACAGATCCACATTTTAAATTGCTTCATGGACAGCAGCACATGAATACATATAGACACCTCACTTCTATGTCCAAAACTCTATGCATTACCCCTCAAAAAACTCTACTCCTCTTTTGTATTCACTTTCCCAGTGAATTATTTCTCTCACATTTTAGGATTTTAGTAATCCTTACACACTTTGCAGTTCTCAGTTTTATAAGGCAACTGGCCAAGATTAAGGCTGTAGTCTGTACTTTGGAACAGATCTTAGTTTACAACAAGATCTAAGTTAATTACTTTGGAACAGATCTAAGTTAAGTTACAGCTGCTGACTTTGTTCAAATATTTCTAGAGAATAATGGTTGTGTTCAAGATCTTCCAGGTAATGAAACTTCCTTACAGGCAGAAGTGAGTTGCAATAATTAAAAAGTAGCAAATTTATTGATGTAAGTAGTTCAGCAGCGAGTTTAAGTATGTAAGTTTTATAGCCATAATTAAATCGTGACTGTCAGTTTCAAGAAAGAAGATGATAATGTGATTATGGAAAAGCTGAGAATTGTTAGCTCTCAAAGAAATTGAATTGAAGCATCAATTTAGTTATTCTACATTAAATGAATTGGTAAATTATTTAATCTTTGATTTTACTCTGTCAATTTACAGTGACTGCCAAAACCCCTGATTTTATGCTGATAAAATCTGATCCATTGTGTTCATCTTTATGCCTATATTCATAAACCTCCAATGTTACGACAAAATACTGTAGACTTTAAACAGCAGAGATGTATTTTCTCACAATTTTGGAAGCTGTCAGGGTACCATCCTGGCAAGCACATGGTGAGGGCTGTCCTCCCGGCTGTGGACAGCCACTTCTCACTATGCTCGTACATGACGGAGATCCCTCTGCTGTGTCTTTTCTTCATATCCAGGCACCAATTTAAAATTTAAATAGGCATGAAGGTACTTCCTGACTTCCAAAATATTGTAAATAAGGTGCAGCTGCCTCTTTGATAGGACTTGGTTTTTCACACTCCACAGTAGAGCCCTGAATATGAGCACTGGCTGTGAGCCCTAGGGAATATATCATAATATATCGTCACCTCTATCTATCCACCCAATTGGAGAAGAAGACTACCCACACCCAGTGCCATGATGTGGGGAACATGCCATTGTCCTGTGACTAGCTCCCCCTAGAGTTTTGCAGTGCACAGCCTGTACAGCTGCACGGCTGCACAGGTGGCGCTGACTGGAACAGACATCATAAAGAAACAAGCCATCTGCAACAGCACTCTGGTAAGGGAGAGAAGCACTCTAAGGGGAAGTAGAAAGAATGAAGTTATTGAATTAAAAGTCTCATATTTAAACACAAGTGCTACTGTCTTCTTAAAGAAGTGGTCTTGGGTGAGGCAGTCGAGCCAGTCTGTGAGCCTCTGGGTCCTCTTTAGCAGATCTTGCCTAGTTCAGAGACTCTTCAGTGTTAAATGAGATCATGAATGAGGGAAAATTATGCATAAGATGTGGATTTTACTTTCATAAATAAAAGGGAAATGTGTAGAAAGGGAGCCATGATCACACCTGCCTTGCTTTGATGATTGGGTTGGAAGAAGAGGCAATTGAAAGGGTATGAGCTTTAGTTCCTTACGGCAGTTCCAGAAGGGTGGAGATATCTCTCTTCTCCCTTCCAGCTGTCCCAGGAGTGACAGCTGGGGAAGAGCAGCCCAGCCAGCACCTGCCCACCTACCTGCAGAGCAGTTTCCACCACAGCCCCAGATGGCCCTGTCGCTGCCTGTCTCACCTGACACGCTGAGCTCACCAACACCTTCAGTTCCTCTCTACTGTTTACTACAATAAAAAGCTGCATATTATCTGACTCCAGAGGTTCTTAGTCACAAGCCCTGGCAGATCTCACTGCACATAATGAGCAGAGTGGGGGAGAAAAAAATCAATATTTACCCAATGGAAAAGACAAAATCAATTGAGGGGAAAGAAAATGTTATCTCTAAGCCTTTGAAAGCAAAGGCTTAAATATATCCATATTGGCATATAAAGAAGGAAAGAGGAGAGGAAAGTAAAATCATTTTACATGTAAGTTCGTAGTTTTGAAGGGCTCAGTGGTTTAGAAAGCATTTTCTTTCTTTTTTTTTTTTAACTGTGGTAAAATTCAGATATCAGGAAATAACTACTTTAAAGTGAACACTTGGTAGCATTTTATACATTTACAGTGTTGTACAGCCGCCACCCCATCTAGAGCCAAAGCATCAAGAAGTATTTCATATGCTATAGTTGTACTTGCAGAAGCTACAGATAAAAGTATTAAAATGTTTTCCTTAGACTTTTCAATTCTCTAGGTGCAACTCTCTAGATTGTATTTGAGCACTAAAATGGTTTGTTGCTTGCCACCTGATGTATCTTCTGTGTTTAAGAATGGTCTAGTTTAAATGGTTTCTGCATTGATAAGGTGGGTAGGAGAGGTGATTATGCATTTCTGCAGACAGGCACAATCTTGTAAGTTTTTACTCATATATGTGTGGAGAAAGTGTTCAAGCAATTCAGTAAAAAGTTGACAATTATTTCAGACATATGTATTTCTTCTGTATAGGGTCCCTGGCAGATTAATCAGTGTCTTAGCTAATGAGAATGGACCTCAATGCAAAACTGAATGTAATCCCTTAAATCCTCACCAATTTTTCTGCTACAAACTGGCAAACTGATTGCACGTGACATAGTGCCAAGAATCAACAAATGGGATAATATCAAATTTAAAAGCTTCTACACAACAAAAGAAACAATGAACAGAGTAAAAAGAAAACCTTCAGAATGGGAAAAAAAATTGTCAGCTATTTGGCAGAAGGCTCATATCTAGAATATAGAAAGAACTCAAAATATAGACCCCCCCAAAAAAGACCTAATCAAAAATGGGCAGATGAAATGAATAACATTTCACAAAAGAAGCACAGCTGGCCAATGAATACACGAAGAAATGCTCAACATCGCTGGCCATTACAGGAATGCAAATTAAAACAACACTGAGATTCCATTTACCCCAGAAAGAGTGGCCATCATCGAGAAGTCACGTAACAAATGCTGGTGAGGCTGAGGAGGAGGAAGGGACCTTCTACATTGTTAGTGGGGATGTAAACTAGTATGACCACTATGGAAATCAGTAGGGAGGTTCCTCAAAAAAACTGAACTAGAAATTCCATTTTACACAGCTATTCCCCTTCCACTCTGGGTATCTTCCCTAAAGAGTTAAAGACGTCATGTTACAGGGATATATGTCTATGCATGTTTATAGCAGCACAATTCATAATAGCTAAATCTTGGAAGTGGCCTGTATGCTCATCAACAGATGATTAGCTAAAGAAAATGTGGTATTTACGTGCAACGGAGTACTACTCTTCCATAAAGAAAGATAAATTTGATTGTAGGAAATGGATATACTTTGAGACCTTAATGTTAAGTGAAATAAATCAGACAGACAAGCTTAAATATCACATGGTTTCTCTTATACAGTAAACCCAAATTATAAATAAAGGCCAATGTAAAAGACAATAGGAAGTAGGGAGATGTATCTTTCTCAAATGGGAAGGGGATCAGAAGATGGAGGGAAGGATGGGGAAGAGGATGAAAAAAAGGAATTAAAATGTGTTATGTACACATACCAATTCCATACAAGGGATGTAAACATTATGTTCTGCAAACATATGCTAATAAAAAAACTGAAAAAATGGGTTTAACTAAACAGAAAACAGTCTCTGGAGTGCTGGGGTCAGAAGGAGGTGGAAAAATCTCTCTCCTTCATTGGTGAAAGTGCAGATTCTATTGACAGTGGACAGAAGAGTCTGTCTTCTTACTTGAAGTTTCTGTAGCTGCTGGAAGGTCATTCACACATACTTTCCATGGATGCAGAGCTAAGAAATCATTTACTTAGGAAGCAAAACAATGAACTGCATCTTGCAACCTAGAGTCTTTTCCTCCTGGCTCCTTGGACTGAGTCCCCCCTCTGTCCCTCTGTACCCCTGCTCTGACCCATTGACCACACGAGCTGGACTTTTCACCTGAGTTGCCTGGCTCTCTCTAAATTGGCCCCCCTACAGCTCTGGTTAATATTTGTAAATAATTGTACTTTAAAAACAATTTGTGTGTGACGTTAACAACTACACTCATAAAGAACCCCAAGAAGGCTTCTTCAAAAATGTGGTAGCAAATTTCTTTTGCTGTTTCTCAAATCAGAAGATAAGATGAAGGTAGAATACTGTCTTGGACTCCTGAAAAATAACTAATTAATGATTTATGAGCATTCCACCTAAAGGAAGAATCAATAGAAGAAAAAAATGAAGGGAGAACAATCCAATAAGTAACTTTAAACCTATACAGCACATTATTACGTTTCTAGAGTTCTGTATTACCGCTTTATATATAGTAGGCATTCGATATATATTTGTTATTTGAATTGAATAAGGATATTTTTTCTCTTTAGCAATCTTTAAGGAACATTTGGCCTTACTGTATTGATCAAATAATTATAGTATTTGGTGCCAAGTGTTCAGCTCAAAGAAATAATTATTTTTAAATAGCTTTCGATTTTTGTAATGATCTGCTACATTCCCAGATCTACCTCTTCAATGCTTGCTAACGATTATTCATGAGACTGTGGGCAATGGATTCACTTCCTTTATTAGTGGTTATCAAATTCTAGATTCATTTGGAACTTCATTTTAAAATGTAAGTTCCTGGGCTTCCCTGCCTGCATTGTTATTTAGGTCTGAGAAAGGACCTAGGAACCTACATCTTAACAAGCATCCTGGGTGATGGAAGTACAGACAATCCAAACAGCACATTTTAGAAACCGATTCATAAATTTGACCCCACCCTAGTCTCAGGGACAAGTTTTATTTAGAGCAGAAAGAAGATAAAGAATCAACAATTAGTACCTTACTAGCACAATGATGGCAGTTCTTGTCACACTAGTCACTATTGTATTCTCTTCCCCACTTCATGCCGAAAATCCAGATGGTCTTAACTTGTGCCATGGTAGCTGGCTCCATGATATTCCTGGACTGTGCTGGCTGCTAGAGAGGTGGAGAGTTGTCAACTTCTAAATCCCATGTTTGATGTTCTTCCTACCTACCTGTTTCTTCACCCAGAACCGTACTCCACCTCTATGCCTGTTTGAATTTCTCTGGTGACTACTACTGGCTAGACATCCTTTTATTCCCTACTTTGCCTATGTGAGATTGCTAAGTGATTCATCCCAAAATTAAAACCTCACTCCTCATGGCATGCAGTCCTGACCAACAGGCTGACAATTCTTGTCCAGAATTAGCCAAAGTAAAAGGATAATCATTAGGTAAGTTACCCTATAAAAGGTCATCTCTTTGTGTCTGTGGTAAAATGGAATATTATACCTGCTTGTTTAGCAGAGGAACCATTAAAAGTTTCAAAACAAGGTGAAACATGTAATTATTGTTACATACAGCCTGTCACCAAAAATGGCCCAAAGTCGATGCAGTGAAATAAGTGTTTTTAATTGACCTTCAGACTGCTACAGTAGGTTGGTATGATAGTGCTCTTATCTCAAAAAAGAACCTTCCATAAAACCTTTGCATCTTATGTTGAAATAATGAGTACTAATAAAGGGAAGACCCTCCATGTAGGTCCCTTCCAAAGGGATTTTTGTGGCCAAAGAGAACAGACCGTATTTGTCTACTTCCTGCCTGGTTCTTGAGACTGGTACTGAGCTGTCCTGAGCTTGGAACGGTGAATTCAGTTAGCCACAGTCACTGTCTGTAAGTCAGGTAAAATGGATCATGTGTGAGGAGCTGGAGAGGGCAAAGGCCCACCAGAGATTTGGTATACAATGCCCGCTTCAAGAATATGGACTGAAGCGCGTGTTGCTGACAAACCAGTCCATTCCCACGTGGTAACTGTACCTCTTGAGAACTGAACTATTGTCTTTGCATATAAGAAGAAGCTTCAGATAAGAATAGAGCAACCCTTAATGAGTTCTTTCTCTGTCTTGGTTCATTCATTTAACAAATAGGGGTTTTTAAAAAAATACTGTCTGTATGCTAGGAGTAAACAGCTCTGGCCTCTGCCCTCACCGGACTTACCATCTTGTAGTAGAGTTGAGGTCATTAATTTTATTTGGACAGAGATCTTATGCTCTCACTTGTCTTTATCAGATGAAAAGAACACTGTAAATGTGGCAACGATAGGCAGTAGAAGTAGTAAGAATTGCCCCTTAAGAACACCAAAATGACAATTCACATGCCAGTGGCTACACAAACCTTAATGTTTATATTAAAGGTACAAATCAATAGGAAGAAAGAAGGAAGATGCCTACAGATTAAACAGAAAGCTTCTTATACTTGCTAAAACAGACCACTCACCTCTATAATGGAAATTTCTGATGTAGGAGCTCCAAGGTGGAAGCTGAGGATTTGCATGTCTAACAAGTCTAAGACACAGTGGTTGCTGCTGATCTGGGAACACATTTGAGAACTACTGGCCTAAGCAAACTTGTAGAACAGTCTTGGATATGTGCTATTAATAACCTTGCTCTGTGTTCTTATAAAATCTCCTCCGTATTTAAGTCTCCAACCTGGCCTGACTCTCCCCGCCCGCAGCCTGCTTGTCAGCAGAAGCACTGCTCTCTGCGGGGAACTCAGCTCAGCACTGAGGCTGTCCCTGGCAAACACAGGAAAGGAGATAAGATAGGACGAGGAAGTTTGCAGGTCCTGGAGACATCTGGAGACACCCAAAACTTTACAACAGACACTTCAAAGGACTGCCCACTGAGATTCAAGATTGCCAGAAAACTTGAACCACAGGTGTTCACTGGGATCTTCCCAGCTAATGTCCCCTGCCTTCTCTCTGTCCCTACAAAAGTGACACACTTGGGGGCCGGTGAGATGGCTCAGCGGCTTAAGCGCCTGCCTTGCAAGCGCGAGGGCCCGAGTTTGACTCCCGGAACCCACATACGAAAAAGGGGCCGGTGATATCGCTCAGCGCCACAGGTGCCTGTTGGCGCGTGAGGTCCTGAGGTCGTCCCCCCGGTACCCACAAAAAAAAAAAAAAGTGACACACTTCTCTTTGTTCAGGGCAGAAGGTCTTACCGCACTCTGCCTGCACCCAGGCACGATAAATTCCATGCCATGTTGCCTTTACACAAGCCTGGTGGTCTCTGCTGTTTATTTATGTTACATGTATATGTATTTTTGTGTCTACATGTATGCATATTATATCTCTTCCCTCGTATATATAAATCATTGCATCATACAGACTGCTGTGTAACTTACCTTTTCACTTAATAATACTTTACAAACATCTTTCCAAGTCAGTGTAGTTCCACAATATAATTTGGTACATCCTTTAAATTGATGGATCATAATTACTCAAATGTTCCTTTTTAGCTGGACATTTAAGTTGTCATATCAATTCTTTTCATGCTCAAACAGGATTAGCAAAAATACTCTGTTAAGTCTTTATTTACATTCTTAATTATTTCCTAAAGTCAAATTTTCAGAAGAAAAAATGCCAAGCCAAAATTTATATAGATTTATAAAGCTCTTAGGATATTGCTAGAATTCCCTATACAGAGAAATATTGGATCATTTTACATGCCCACAAACAGTATATGGTTATCCTTTCATACTTTTCCTGTAGCACTGAGCATGTGTTTTTTAGTGTTTGTTTGTTTGTGGGGGCTGCCAATTTAGTAGATGCTATCTTGTTTACATTTTTGTTTTCAGTTGTCAGTAAGATTAGTAGTACCACTTACCCAGTGATATCACACTTCTGCCCTTGTATCTGTATGAATCTGGAACTTAAAATACTATTCTTCCTCTCTCCCCCTTTCTTTCCCTCTTTTTGAGACAAGATCTTGCTATATAGCCCAGGCTAGCCTTGAACTCCCAATCCTCCTGCTTCAGCCTTCTGAGTGTTGGGACTGTAGGCATGTACCACCTCACCCAGGTCCATATTATCAGCTCTTGGAAGAGCAATTTTTTATGCTTTATGTATTTAATATTTTGTAAAATGCAGCATGTTATTTTTATTTGTCACAAACAAATCTCAGCAAAGAATAGCTTTTGTTATATCATGTAAGATTTAACAAAGTAAAATTGCTACAAAGATTCTGGATTTTCCATTTTCTGGTGAGATACACAAGTTTCTCAATATGTTGAATAATTTGTTGTAATTATAACTGACCTCATTTTACTCATGAAATCAGGTGTCCACTGTGATTAAAAGAGAAAGCCGGCACAGCAACGACCCTACTATAAATATTTATTGAGTGACCACATGCTGTGAACACTGAAATGAACTTTCTTGGTGATACACTAAACTGAACTCTCTTGTTCATACACAGGGACTATTAGGTGAAAAATATGGGAACATCCGAATTCCCGGAGAAGTCGAAGCCTCAGAGTTTGAGATGATTTTGGATGCTGCCATCGAGGCGAAGTTGGAGACCAAGTTACTGGAAGAGTGGTACTGTCGGGATGAGAACTCGGTGCCAGCGGCTTATTACCTCAGACCCAAATCGGAAATGCTGAGAAGCAACAAAAATGCAGTAAGTCCCCTTCTCTCCATCTCTCTAAACTGTCCATGTCATCCAGAGATATATTTCTTCCTGAAAAGATACAGTAGATAGAAAGTCTACCCTGCTATAGCCCCTAAATTTTCTTTTAACAACTAAATCCATACTAATCATCGGGGAAACGAAAATTAAAACCACTGTAAAAGGCAAAAGGTAGGGCCGGTGAGATGGTTCAGCGGCGTAAGCGCCTGCCTGGCAAGAGCGAGGTCCTGAGTTCGACTCCCGGTACCCACATTAAAAAAAAAATGTCAAAAGGTAAGTGCTGATGAGGAGGTGGGACTGGAAATTTGCACAGCCACTATAGCTGACAGTAGAGCAGGTCCTCAAAAAAAAAAAAAGTGACATGGGGTAGAGATGTAGTTCAGTGGTAGAGTGCTTACTAGCGAACACAAGGCTCTGGGTTCAATCCCTGGCCCCACACATGTGCACACACATTCACACACACACTCTCTTGCTCACACATAAAGTAAAATAGAACTGTACCAGTTTCTGACCCAAACAGCATCCTTTCTTCCTCTCAGAATTGTGGAACCAATAACAAAACACAGCTGATTGTACAGTAAAGTTTATTTTTTGGCCACAGAAGGAAAAGCCGGGCAAATAACTCTCACAAATAACTTTCCACTGAACAAATGATTGGGCCCTCTTAAGAGAAAGGGGAGAAAGGAAAGGAGTTTCGTTAATGAGCAGGAGGATTCATCGTGACTTTTCCTGGGGAGGGGATTAGATCCATGCAGGACATGTGGAACTGCTCTCTTTTAATCCTTACCTGGGCCAGTTTCAGTTTGGGTCAGAAATGGACCAGACCAAGATGGCCTTGGCCACTGCGAGTTTTAGCAGACCGTAGCGAGTGAAGAGCAGCCCATCGGGACGCCTCCTAACGGCCGACAGCGGCTTTGTCCACGTCTGCGCTGTGTGGTTTCACAGCATCCGCTGAAGTCCTGGATGTCTGTGTCGCTGGCTAGGTGGGTAACTGGTCTGAAACAGAACGCCAATTTGCAAAAAGAGCTGTTTTCAGGGCCTGAGAGGCTGTTTGGTGACAGAGCTACCTTCTGACACAGCAGTCCCGCATACGGGTGTACATCCGAAGGAAACGAGACCGCCGTCTCGAACAGACACCTGCACTCCCACGTTCACTGCAGCAGTGCTCACAGTGACGCACACACACATACACACAATGGAACATTATTTACACTTTAAAAAGAAGAAAATCCTAACATTAGCAACAATATGAACTAACATAGAAAACATTTTGCTAAGTGAAATAAGCCAAGCACAGAATGACAGGCAGTATATACGATCTCACTTATACGTAGACTCTAGAGAAATTAAACTCGGGGAACAGAGTAAAAAAGTGTTTAGCAGAGGCTGAAGTGTGGGGGAAATGGAGAGATGTTGGCCAAAGGGCGCCAACTTTTGGTTATGAGATAACTAAGTAGATCTTAAGTGTTCTCACCACAAAAAAGTAACTATATAGGTGATGAATTTGTCTGCTAGCTTAACAGTGGTAATCATTTCACAGTGTATAAACATATCAAAACATTACATTATATACCTCAACATGTTTTTAAAAGGTAAATCCAAAGATAAGAAACTTCCAAATTTTTGGTTTACCTCTCTTTTTAGCACCTCTCCTTTTAGCATCTTTCTGGGGTCATTTTCCTTTTTCCTGAAACATATCTGTTGGAAATCCTACTAGTGAAAGCCTATGAGTGATAAACTGTCTCAATATTTATTTATCTGACATATCATTATTTAGCCCATTTTTCTAAGCAATGTCTTTATTTACTCTGATTATAATATGTCATGCTTTATCTGTGAATTCACATATCCTATCACTTCCCTAAACTTTTAGCCCTCATCTTGTCAAATGTTTCTCCTCTTCTGTTTTCTTTCCTTATTGCTCTTTAATTAGATGCACACCAAGTAGTTTCAGTATGTCCTTCACATTTCTTAGTTATCTTCCATATTACCATATCCTTATGGCTGTGCTGTTTTCCGGATTACCTCAGATGTTTTTTCTGGTTAGCCAACACATTTTAGGTGTATGTACTCTGTCCATACAGTGTTTCCAAATTCAACAGTTAGAATTTTTATTTTGTGAAAGGTTTTCTATGTGGTCTTTTGGGGGGAGGGGGTTGTTTTGGAGGGATATTTTGTGGGAATAATCCTTTTTAAAATCTAGCTATTTTTATGGTCTCTTTTTAAAATTTGATATGTCTCCTTTAATATTTCAAATGTGCGTTCTTGTATCTTAGGTTGAATCATGCTGTGAGGTTGATTCCCTCCAACTTGGTTCCCAAGTGTATCTACTATGCATCCCTTAAAACTGAATAAAGGAGGAACTGAGGAAGAATTTGTTGCCTAGAATGTTGAGAGAGATTTTTTTAAAGCCGTAAATATCTATCCTTCTTCTAAAAGAGAGCATCCTTAATACAATCAGCCCCACAACAACTTCAAGGGGCAGAGAGTGGTTGGTTAGCACCAGGTCCTGATTTCAGGACCTTGTATATTTGTCTTTTGAATAGTCAACATAAAGCATGTTCTCTATGCAGTATGAAACCTCACTGGTATCGATTTTTTTCTTCTTCTCCTCACATGCATTATTCAGAGCAACTCTCTATAAAAATATTATTTCTCTGGAGTGGTATATTAGGATAAGCTCAAACAATTCCCCAGTTAAATATGCTGGGAGTAAATGTAGATAGCAAAGAGTGTGAAATCTCAGACACTGTTTTGCGCAGTGGTTTGGGGGCACTTGCTTACATGTTACTATTTAATTGGCTTTATTTGTTCCATCTTCACTTATTTCACTGATCCTTTAGGGAATTGTAAATTATTCCCAAACCCCACGTGCTATTTCTGCATAATTTGTTAAGGTATAAATGAATATATGAATAAGATTTTCATCAAGACTATATAAATGTTTCTTTCTTGGTAGGCAAGCCTCTCATTTTATTTCCTAGTAGATTATCAAAACCAGTGAGGCAGAAGCAATTAAAAACAATTAAATCATAACCTCCTTTATGTACCTTTCCCATCGATGGGAAAAAATAGCTGACACCTGCAATGTGAAAAAGGATTTATTTCAGAGTGTTTCAGAAGGTGAGGGTTAGGGTGAGGGTTAGGGTTAGGGTTAGGGCTAGGGTTAGAGGGTTAGGGTTAGGGTGAGGGTGAGGGTTAGGGTTAGGGTAAGGGTTAGGGTTAGGGTTAGGGTTAGAGGGTTAGGGTTAGGGTTAGGGTTAGAGGGTTAGGGTTAGGGTTAGGGTTAGGGTTAGAGGGTTAGGGTTAGGGTTAGGGTGAGGGTGAGGGTGAGGGTGAGGGTGAGGGTGAGGGTTAGGGTTAGGGTTAGGGTTAGGGTTAGGGTTAGGGTTAGAGGGTTAGGGTTAGGGTTAGGGTTAGGGTTAGAGGGTTAGGGTTAGGGTTAGGGTTAGAGGGTTAGGGTTAGAGGGTTAGGGTTAGGGTTAGGGTTAGAGGGTTAAGGTTAGGGTTAGAGGGTTAGGGTTAGGGTTAGAGGGTTAGGGTGAGGGTGAGGGTTAGGGTTAGGGTTAGGGTTAGGGTTAGAGGGTTAGGGTGAGGGTGAGGGTTAGGGTTAGGGTTAGGGTTAGGGTTAGGGTTAGGGTTAGGGTTAGGGTTAGGGTTAGGGTTAGGCAGATGAAATGAGACACTGTAGAGCACCTGTTACAGTAGCAGCACATGAAAGTAAGAGGAATTCTCTTGCTCTTAAATACTTTTTTCTTTGATGATTTTATAAATAACTTTTCACTTTTACCTTTCCATAGACACAGCCTCCTGGCAACGCTGAAAATGAGAAGCCATGGCAAGAGATATCAGATGAGATTAAGATGATATTTAAGGCTGCGGTCAAACTGTTACACGAAAAGGGTAAAATGAAACACAGCCAAGCTAAGAGGTACCTGTTCTCAGGTAATTTTCACACATTCTCAGTAAGCTAAGGAATAGACAAATAATAGATGAGTTCACTGCATCCCTGTTAAGGTTCTATAAATTTAATCTCACTTACTGCCTGGCAAATATAATTTTTCTAAATGTTTCCATGTCTGGAGAAGCAATTGTTCCCTTGTTTCAGCTCATAGAAAACTCTTAACTTGACGGCTCCTCCAGGGAATGTGATTCTGAAAGAAGTCAGAAGTGGCTGGATATGACAGACCAGATTCTACCATATTTCTTCACTGGGCTGTTCATTCATTCATTCATTCACCCAGGTGCCCAGCACACACTGATGGATATTTGGCCTACTTTGCGCCAAGCACTGGGGAGACGACAGTGAATAAAAAAAAAAAAAAAGATCTCTTCATTCTCCTGGGACTTATTTTTTGGTGGGGGAAAATATGTGATAGTCAATTCATCAGGTAAATGAACAAGATCTCTTCAGAAATGATAAGCATTTTGAATAAAATAAAGCACAGTAATAGGATGATAGTGACTGTTGAAGAATGCTGGCATCTGGATGTGGATAGGGTGGGCAATAAGGAGATGACCTTAGAGCTGATTGGCAGAAGGGATCAGAGCCGGCAGTGCCTCGCCTGTCTAGGGTAAAGAATCCCATACAGGGGGACCAAGAGGGTCTAAGTCACTGAGACTGGAGTGTGCTTAGCAAATTCCAGGAGAGGAAGAAAGTCTAGGTAGCCAGGTTCCGGGAGGGAAAGATGATGAGGCCTTAAGGTGAGCACAGGCCATCGTTAGAGAACTTCATTTTCTATTCTGGGTGACACAGGAAGTTGTGAGCCAGGAGTAGCGGGATCTAATTTAACATTAACAAAAGAATTTCCCCAGCTTCTGAGCAGAGCCTCGCTTGTCAGCCTTTCTAGCCTTGGAAAGGAAGCTTCCTATTAGAAGTTGCACAGAAAACCATAGAACTGAAGGAGTCATCATTTCTAGAGAACAAGCAGTACTGGTAAAAGCAATCAGGTATGCAGTATAGCGTTTATTTTGAAAGTTGATAGTAAAGGATGATTGAGGAAGAAACAGTAGTAGTTGCATTTTGGGGTCGGTTTTTCAAATGGTATGGCGAAGTATGTGTAAAAACCTAAAGGTACTTGAACCATGCTCACATGTATTTACATTATTTTGACATATTCCAAAGGGAAGCTATCAAAAAACTGCACATTATTTTATGTCTCCCTAAAAATACTAAAATTGTCAGAAATAAGTACTACATATCTTTAAAGTATATAGGTTAATCTTTTTCCGTGTTTGTTTGGTACCTTTTGATGCATTTTTGAGGTTCTGGCTCTCCATCTTTATCAGTGATAAAACAACCCTGTTCTAAAAATGTGCTGGATTTGAAAAAATGCTCAGAGCAAAGCTTTCCTGGGGCCGGTGAGATGGCTCAGCGGCGTAAGCGCCTGCCTTGCAAGCGCGAGGGCCCGAGTTCGACTCCCGGAACTCACATACGAAAAAGGGGCCGGTGATATCGCTCAGTGGCACGGGTGCCTGTTGGCGCGCGAGGTCCTGAGGTCGTCCCCCTGGTACCCACAAAAAAAAAAAAGCTTTCCTGTCCTTTCCATAAAAAACACCCATTTGAGGAAGGCATCCTCTTACAATCATGCAGCTAAAGTGTGCAGGTACTTCATCAGCAAGCACTTTCCCGTAATTTCATCCACTCTAAAGAACTTGTCCACATGGGTGATAGCCACGCAAAGATTAATCGTTTCACGTGAACTACTGCAAATTGACTATTCCCCGCTTGAAATTACATTTCCTAAAGATGTACATACTCATGATTTTTTATTTCTTGCACATTTCAAACTCATTTTGAGGTCATGCCAAATTTTTATCATAATCAAAACTGGTGAAATGCCAACTGTTTCAAATAGATGTAGTACATTATTTAATAGTTTCAGACATCTTGAAAATAAGAACATGAGAAAGAACTATAAAAGTACATTATTTTTCATTTGAAAATAATTTTTATTCTGTTTTTACCTGTTTAAACAACAGGAGAAGAGAAATAGATTAGACTTGAAACTGGTACCCTTCTGCAGATGTCAAAATTGAGTGGCTTTGGGAATAATACAGAGAGTGTCTCATAGATGATAGTTACCAGGGCCAGAAGTTTGTCCCCAATGTTACCTTCATCAGATACTATGACTTACTGCACTGTTGTATTTTAAGGAAATTACAAAGACAGAAAACAAATATACTATTTTAGTAAGAAGGGAAAATTGTAATATTTATACACAAATATCAAGAATTCCATTAGCTTTCTGATATTGTAGCAAACACTTAAGGTCATAAACTTGAGGAGGTAAAAGGTTTATTTGGTCTCGCAGTTTATGGAGCTTTCGATGCATGATCACTTGGTCCCATTGCTTTTTGAGTCTGTGATGAGGCAGCATATCATGGTGACAGCAAGTGGCAAAACAGTTCACCTCATAGCCAAGAACAAAAGAGAGAAAGACGGAGAGACAGGGGTCCCACTGTCCCATTTGAGAGCAAGCCCTAATCACCACCAACTTCCCACTGGGCCACACCTCTGCCAGGTCTCAGTAGCACCACGGTGGGGAGGAAGTCTTTAATACCTTGGTCTTTGAAGCATGTTCCAAATCCAAACTGTAGCAGAAATTATGACAAGTCCCCAAAATCGTGAGGATCCACCTCATCTCCAAAAATCGCTCTATAGAGTTAACTTTGCATTGTATCACTCACTCAGGTTCATTTACTAAATGTGAATCATTCTAGGTGCCCTATCTACAACCTCTTTCCCCTCACTGCAGCCAAGCTTAGATGGACTCTTCCACCTTATCCATATCTCTTTTTGTGTTCCAAAACTCCTGATGGACACATGTGAGGCTACAGTTGAGTTGTTCACTGGGAGGCCCAGTGGCACTGTGTATCTCTGACCATCACGCATCCGGCCAGATCCATAGTTGGACTTCTTCCTTTCTCTCCCTGGCCGTTGGAGAATGAGGCAGTCTGCTAGTCCGGTGTGCTTGCAAATTGCTGGAAAAGAGCTGAATGTGCCTTCTGCACCAGTGCATTGTGTCTATATTTCTGCATCTGTCCTTGTCTACCTTGTAACAAGTACCTATTCTTCTATAAAAAGAAAGGTAGACATGTTGTATAACCTCTATAACAGGCCTCCTTAATCAGCTTGCCTGAGAAAAACCCTTTATTAAAATATACCGATGCACATGGCACAACTTTCTAAGCACCGTTGGCTATAAACCTATCTTTTTCACTTGAATCAGAAATTTTTATGGGTTGTTATCATTATGGAAAAATAACATCACAAGTTCTATTAAAAGTCATTTTTTAGGGCCGGTGAGATGGCTCAGTGGCATAAGCGCCTGCCTGGCAAGCGTGAGGTCCTGAGTTCGACTTCCGGTACCCACATACAAAAAAAGGGCCAGTGATATCGCTCAAAGGCACGGGCGCCTACTGGTGTGCAAGGTCCTGAGTTCGACCCCCAGTACCCACAAAAAAAAAAAGTCGTTTTTTAAGATAAACTTCCTTAATAGCTACTTTATTGAATAGACATGTTTATATTTTGGACTTTGCTTGACATTGAAGTTGTGGCCACTACATTGAAATGTATTAAGTTTCTGGCCAGACCAGCCCTGTGTGTGCAGAGCCCTCTCCCCACCTTACTTCCACGAGATCCCTCCCAGGAGTCTCCTCCAGAAGAAAGCTTTCTCTGATTTCCCCGAGTGGGTTAGAACCCTGTCTGTTTGCTCTCTTGCACCATGTTCTTCCCTGCTGCAGGACTAAGCAGTCATAATATTTGTGGTAATCTAGAATTGATATCTGTCATCCTCTACTGACCTGTAAACTCCATGTGTTAGTTCTCTGGGGCTGCCATAAGAGAACACCATAAACTGTGTAGCTTATTAACAACAGAAATTTGTAAAGGGTGGAAGTCGAAGAGTAAGGCATGTGCGTATTTGATATCTGGTGAGGACCCACTTACTGGTTGATAGATGGCGTGTCCTCATTGCTCACATTCCTAACAGGGAGAGACATGAGCAAAGATAAGGCTGTGACTTTGTAGATCAGAGTATCTGTTAAATTTACCAGATAATATCATCAGGTTCCATGTTAATAGGCCTGCAAAATGTTCATTATAAAAGGTTTGATTGGGGCCGGTGAGATAGGTCAGTGGCATAAACACCTGCTGGCAAGCGTGAGGTCCTGAGTTCGACTCCCAGTACCCACATAAAAAAAAGGTTTGATTATAAAAGCCAACACTTAGATTGTTTGAGGTGAAAGCAGTGTCTCATTAATAGCAGTTGAGGTTGAAGATTGATTAATAGAATTCTTTCCAATATATGTTTGTCAAGAATGTTATTATCTGGACTTTTTGCTTCTGTTTTATCTCCAATAGAGCTTAAATTAGGCCTGACCCCTTGTTTAACGGCACTAATCTCTTTCTTAAGGGGCACTAATCTCATTCATGGAGGATCCACCCCCATGACCTCATCACCTAGCAAAGGCCCCATCTGGATTAGTGTCTGGGGGTTTGGGTTACAACACACAGATTTGCAGGGAAATAGAAATATTCAGTCTATGGCTATCCGTACTGCCTCTTCCCTCGGTATTGTCTGCTATCTCTCCATTGTGTCCTAAGCAACCAGCGGGATGCTGGCACAGGATTCATGCTCAGTGAAGACCAACTGGATGAGGGGGAGAAGAAAGGAAAAGGACAGGAGGGAGGGCAGCAGCCAGTTTGAAAGACTGCTGGCTTTAAAGTTCATTTCCGTGTGTTTAGTTCCTTTTTTTCCTCCTACACAATGATGCTCTTATCCTTAAGGAGCCTCAAATGATTTATAATGTAAATTTACTTGTGTGTAAGCATATCATTGTAAGCCACATATGGCTTAATTTAGAAGAAACAACATGCTGTGCTAGGTTATTTTTCTGTGCCTTTTCTGATGGATGTTCTGGAACGTGACAATGACACAGGTAACTCATTTCACTCAGTTTTTGGAACATGTGGTGGTGGTGGTGGTGGTGGTTTTGAGAGTGGTTTTGAGTCTCACTAAGTAGCCCAGGCTGGCCCTGAACTCACAATCTTCCTGCCTCAGCCTTCTGGATGCTGGGATTATAAGCACGTACCACCCCAATCAGTTTATATTTTGTTTTAAAATATGTTTTTATGTTTACATTTGAACGTATATGGTCCCAGGTACGGTATACTTCAAACAAAATGGAGAAGACAAATTATAAATAGCGAGGAATAAGCAAACTGGCTGTTGTCATTCAGCCTCCGCCTCTTTCTTTCCTGGTACCAATTGGTCCCTGCTCTTTTTGCACTCTTAGAACAGCTGAAGTAGGAGAGGGAAACTAACAAGCAACTTAAAAATATCAACTGTAAGTTGGTATGCTTTCTTTCTTATGCTGATGTTTGAACTCTTTCTTCCATCAGGGAGGAAATTAACTAATTTTACTAAAAATCCATTCTTCTGGATTCCAGGCTGTTTAGGAAAAGAAAAATAGGGAATTTTAAAAATTCAGAAATGATTCTAAGAGCTGGTGATGTAGCTCAGTGGTATGGCACTTGCCTGGCATGGACAAGGCTCTTGGTTCAATCCCCATTATTGGGGGAATAAAAGAGAAGAGCTTACTCCACTATGGTTTATAGGTGAAACAGCCTACCGTCAGTGACTAAGATCTGTGTATTGGGAATGTGAGCACATTGCTGCTTTGCTCATGGCAATAAACTCTGTCTCTTATTTTTTTCCAGCTATTGAGGACGAGTTTGACTTTGCTTTAGGCAAGCAGACTCCAGCATTCCTAAAGAAGTGTGTATGCTACATTAGGAAAATTGCTAACATTGAGCGCTTTGTGAAAATCCCAGAGATGGGGAAATACATGGATATAACTGGAACAGAACCTAGGATTATTCGCGACCCAGAAGCTCAAGAGAAGCTGATCAAACTCAGGGATGAATTTATTCCTACCATAGTTGCGTCATCTAATCTGAGAGTGTACACATCTGTTACTCATTGTGACATGAAACTGGGTTATTCCCAAGAAATAGAAAATCATTACATAGAAGGACTTGGTAAGCAATTTTATGAGGACATGATTGATATAATTCAGGCAACGGTACAGCAAAATTTTGATACGGAAACTGATACACTCTACGATGAGATCCTTCAGCATTCGTCGCTTTGTAAAACATACGCCTCCTTCTATGAGTACAAATGTGAGGCCCTGAACATTGTGCATAAATACACCCTTCCAAGCAGGACAGGGCACATCAACCCTCTTATCGTATATGGTGGACCATGCACTGGAAAGACCCTTCTGCTAGCCGAAGTAGCAAAGAAGGTAAAAGTCTGTTCTTTCCCATTTACAAATATTTGCAAAAACTCTTTCTTAGGAGAAAAGAATAAATTGATCCAACTCATTTCCATTTCCTGTGTTTACTACCTGAATTATAATTAGTCTTTTTGGAATGCAAACTTCTTTGTTTCTTTTATTTCTTTTTTTTTTTTTTTTTTTTTTTTTTGTATAACAGCTATATTGGGGTGCAGCTATAAATCCACCTAATTTATTTTTCTCACTGTTCAAACTCTTGCATGGTTAGTTCCTCCACCCCATTTGGATGTCACCCACTAGGACAGATCCCAAGAGCTCTTCTCATCCTCCTCAAGGAGACTAGCCTTTTGTCTGTTTCTAGTCACTCAATCAGTCTAAGGTGATAATTAAAACTTCAGTCTGCATTTCTGCCCCCAGCTGAGGCCTGCCATATGCCAGGCACCAACAGTGGGAGTGGGATCATGGCCAGCGTCTTTCTTTGTCCATGTAGCACTTCCTTCCCTCCTCTCCTGACCCAGCCACGCTGACGGCCCTATCAGTTAGTAGAGTGGGGGATACAGGGAAGGGGAGGTGATCAGAAGGTTCTTACATGACCAGTATTTTTGTGAGCTTAGTGCTGAATTCCATGTCCTTATGTGGTGTTTAAAGCTACCTCCCATCTCTTCTGAGGCATTTTATGGTTTTCTGAAAGTTCTTCCCCTCCTGAAAATCCCACCTGAGCCCTGCAGAACACCTCTCACTACAAGACAGTGCATCTTTTTTCTAGTTCTTTTACTTTGCCAGCTCCTAGACACCCAGCAATGCACTTCCAATGTCTTTCTGCTAAGATCCTCTCACAGCTCAGCACACTCCTTAGACAGGATCTGGAAAAGACAGAGCAAGCAAACAGAAACCATTGTCATCTCTCTCTTGCTCCTGGCCCAGATTAGATACATAGGAACCACCCTGAGAAATCCACAGGCCAGGGCTGGTGAGATAGCTCAGCTGCATAAGCACCTGCCTGGCAAGCGCGAGGTCCTGAGTTTGACTCCCAGTACCCACATACGAAAAAAGGGCCGGTGATATTGCTCAGCGTCACGGGCACCTGCTGGTGTGCGAGGTCCTGAGGTCGACCCCCAGTAACCACAAAAAAAAAAAAAAGAAAGAAAGAAAGAAACCCACAGTCCAGGCCCAGGACACCAGTTCTGCTTCACCTAAGCATTGCCAAGTGCACGGTGGCAGACCAGCCAGCCTGCCACTTGACCTTCGTGTTTCTCAGATGTCATCAGACACCAGATGTCTTTGTCCCTTGGGCTTTAGGGAACACTTTTTAAGGGGTCCATGGAAGCCCCTTCCCCTGGGCTAGAAGTGAAGAGTAGGCATCATTCTGACCTCCTCTTTTGAGATGAGGTAGTGAGAAATAGGACCCATGACATCCTCATCTCCAATCTCCATTAAACTGGTCTTCAGAACTTCCCTTTCCAGTCCTGCATGAAGGTCTGGAACCTTACTTTGGAAGGTGATATCTATTATTTTGCTTCCTCCACCTATCCTGGGCTAAACTGGCTCCATTTTTAACTTCCTGATAATGCTTGGTATGCTGGTTTCTATTATTCTAGCCTTAATTCAGAATCTCCACATTGTTCTTCTGTAGTTACTCTCTTAATAACAGAGCTTTCTTTAACTTCACATTCTCATACTCTGTCATGTCCTACACAATCTAAAATTGGTCATTTTGAGGACAGAAATAGGACCAGCTCCATCATGCCTTGTGTGATGGATTGGTTCCAAAGTAAGCTCATAAGTGAATACCAGGTATGTCACATTTGCCTTTGAAAAGTCCTTAAGAGAGCTAATTTACCATGTCTTAATATGTCAAGCCCAGTTGGTATTTATTCTTGTTATAAAATGTGGCCCCCATCTTCAATTGAGCACAAGATGAGGCAGTAAGCTTGTACATAGGGATTGCATTACATCAAAATAGTGTCTATATGTGTGTGTATCTTTGAACTTCAGGATTAGTCCAAGTAAACATGATGGTGACACCATAAGAGACACATGAGAATTTGAATGAGTTTATTCACACGTGCCATTGCACTCTCACTCCAGGGCTTTCCTCTTGGTGGGCTGGCCAGTAGGAACAAATATTGTTAATTTGACCAAGTGAATGTTCATGTGATGCATTTCCATGTGGCCTAGCATGCTCTGGAGGTCAGGGATTACACAGGATGTACAGATTCACCTATGCAGAGAAACAGTGCCTGCAGGACAGAGTGTGCCAACAGCGCCAAGTCCAGCAACTTGGGAAATAACTTTCGGAGTTCCCCAGCCTCGATATTTTGTCCAGTTACCTGCCTCTATCCACAGCCCAGGATTCCGGTTGTTCAAGGAACCTCACCTGATTCTAGGTCCCCTCCTCCACTCTGCTTTCTTGTCTTCTAGGGAGAATCACTGGTCTCCCATCGAGAACAACTTCGATTCTCCTGTGACATGCTGTCTCCTATAAGGATGCAGACAGACGTGTTGTCTTTGCCTTTTGTATTCCCCAGCATTTCTGTGGACACCAGCTCATGACTGTAGGGCCATTCTCCACAGACATCACATCTGCAACATCCTGTGGTGGGCAGGAGGGAGGAGGGTGCATATAATCCCTGTGATCAATCAGTGTAGAACGAACTTTTGTTTCTGATTTGCCACCCATAAACAGTTATGGCATGACAAGGTTGTCTTTCTTGAAACCAGCTTCCAAGGTTGGAGCTAAACACCAACAAAATGCTTATTTTTCTTAATAGCTCATGATGAAATTGACATCCATAAATCTCTTCATTTATTTCTTAACCTGAACTCTCTCTTGAGGAACACGATTTCATGGATTTACTTCCTAATGTGTAAAGTACTTCCTTTTCTAAAGAGTATCCTTCGTAAATTCATAGGATTACTAGAAGACTTTATCTTCTTAAAAAATACTTATTTGATCATATGCCTTCTCATCTGTGACTTTTCAGACAGAAAAAAATACTAAATTTAGTACATACTTTATGTATTATATATTTTATCTCCAACTCCACAGTTTAAAAAAGAAAAGAAATTGTTAGAATTAGAATAAAAGTCAGGTATGATTTCTACTCCAGCTTTGTCTCGTGATGACCATTGAACTCGGAACGAGTCATTTAGCCAGCCTGGTCCTCGGTTTCCCCTTTCATTAAAGAGCACTGTAGTCACATCTGCCCTTCAGAGAGAGAATACGAGGACAGACGACTTCATGCTTATACAGCAAACCATTGTTACAAATCACATCATCTAACAAAACTCTCTTAACCAGCATTGTGAAGACTGTATAAGAAAAATAATAATCATAATCGTGACCCTATAGCACCACAAAAGTATCTCTGAATTATAAAAATTACATGAACTATAATTTTAATACTGAATATTTTATTACATTCTAATTAACTACAAAATTGATCAGCTATATATGGTATATGTGCTTTTGATTAATGAAAATATTTAACTCGTTAGAACTTGTAAATCATTACTTTTTTTTTTTTTTTTTGGTGTCAGGAATCGAACTCAGAACGTTACGTTTGCCAGGCAGGCGCATGTGCCGCTGAGTTATATCCCCGGCCCATTACTTAATCCAGTCATTAAACAAACATTAAGTGCCTACTATGTGCCAACAACTGGGCCAGGAAATGGAGATTTGGTGATGAAAAACTGACCAAATTAGATATTCAGATTTACACCTTTATGGAATACTTTGCAATTTTTAGACTATGAGCTAAATGTTTCCTTACATTCATAGTACTCATTACTATTTTACTACCTTAGGGTTCACCTGTAGTTTTTGCTGCACGAGCTTTGAGTCACCTCTTTGGCCTTCCCAGAGGGTCTTTCTGTTTCTCAGTTCGTGTTACGAGAAGTCTGTGAACCATTCTGAAAAGAAAGAATGTTGGATTATGACCACGTGAATTCATAGCCCTATTCTAAACTCCACTTGTATGTTTTAGGCTTATGGCTGGCTGCATGAAGACACAGGACCAGACTCTGACCCAGTAATAGTTGTGAGATTTCTCGGAATGACGGAACTGAGTACTGACCTTAGAACTCTCCTTCTAAGTGTTTGTGAACAATTGGCAGTTAACTACCGGTGTCTGGTTCAAAGCTACCCTAAGAAGATCCATGACCTCCGTGACTTATTTATAAACCTTTTGAATGAGTCTTCACTGCAGAGGCCTCTGGTAATAATATTCGATGCCCTAGAGCAGCTCTCAGAGAATGACGATGCCAGGAAACTCTGGTGGCTCCCAGCTCACCTTCCCCGCTTCGTGCGGATAGTCCTCTCCACACTGCCCAACAAACACGGGATCCTACAGAAACTAAGGTGCCTTATCCACGAAGAAGACAACTACATCGAGCTGATTCCCCGGGACAGGAAGATGTGCAGCCAAGTCCTCAAACACCAGCTGCTGCGGGTCAAAAGGAAGGTCACATCAGGCCAGCAGATTTACGTGAACAATGCATTCTCCAAGTGCACGCTGCCGATGTTTGTGAACCTGACCTTCCGGGAGGTGAGACACTGGCGATCTCACAAAGATGTTGATGAATCCTCCCTCTGTGTTACCGTTCATGAAAGTATAGAGCAGTTATTCTGGTCCCTAGAGAAGAAGTGTGGCCAGAAACTGGTCTCTAGGGCTCTTGGTTACATTACCATGGCCAAAATGGGTTTGAGTGAAATGGAACTGGAGGACGTGTTAGCCCTGGACAACAATGTCATGAACGAGCTCAGTGGAAACAGCAGGCCCAGCAATCCCCTGAGAGTACCGTATCTGTGCATCGCCAGGCTGAAGGAGGGTCTCACTGGGTACTTAATAGAAAGGCATGTGAAGAATGTCACACTCCTGGTCTGGGCCAACAGACATCTGCAGCTTATAGCCCAGAAGCTGTATCTGCAGCAGGACAGTGACCTGCGGGAAATGCACACCACCCTGGCAGATTATTTTCTGGGGGTCTGGTCAGGGGGCAGGAGGAAAGCTTTCTGCCTTGAAGACCCCTACTTGAATGGCTGCCTTGACTTGGAAAGTAGAAGCCTACTTGAGGAAGAAAAGCACTTCATGGAACAGGCCTCCTTTGACAGGCAGGCCCCAGACCAGCCCTGGGTTTTCCAGTGTAATCCACTGGAACCCGACATCTTTTTCGTCAATCACCGGAAAATGTCTGAGCTTTTGTACCACCTGACCAGGTGTGGAAAAATGGATGACCTGCTTTATGGCATCATCATGAACTTCAGCTGGCTTTATACAATGATTAAAATTGGCCAGTTTGACAAAGTGCTTTCAGACATCGAGCTGGCTTATAATTATTCGCAAGAGAAGGAGCTAAAATTCCTGGCCAGCACCCTTCGCAGCATCAAAAACAAAGTCGTTCCGTTTCCCAGCTCCCTGTCAGCAGAGCTGCAGCAAAGACTGCTGCCTGTTGTGAGTTCCCTGCCCAAACTTAGACACCTTCTTTTAGAATGCGACAAAGACGGGCCCAAGTATTGCTCCATTGTGCCACTGCATTCATCCATGGATGTGACATATAGTCCCGAGCGTCTCCCCTTATCATCCAGTCACCTGCATGTCACGGAGATTCTGCCCACCTGCAACCCTAGTACTGTCCTCACAGCTCTAGAAAATGGTTCCATCAGCACGTGGGATGTAGAAACTCGCCAGCTCCTCAGGCAAATTACTACAGCCCAGTCTGTCATCCTAGGCATGAAGCTCACAAGTGACGAAAAGTACCTTGTGGTTGCTACAACAAATAACACCTTGTTGATTTATGACAATGTCAATTCTTGTCTCCTTTCTGAAGTAGAAATCAAAGGAACCAAGCATGGAAGCAGCTCTACTTACATCAATGGATTTACACTGTCTGTCAACCATGCCCTTGCATGGCTCGAGGCTAGCAAAGATGTCACTGTCATTGACCTGCTCTATGGATGGCCCCTTTACCAGTTCCACTGCTGGTATGAAGTGACCTGTGTCCAGTGTTCGCTGGACGGGTTGCATGCTTTCTGTGGACAGTACCTAAACACCACCACCATATTTCATTTAGGGAGTGGAGAAAAGTTATGTACGGTGACATCTGAGTTTTCAGGTGGGTTTGTGAAGTTTCTTCTTATTTTGGACACAGCTCAAGAGATGGTAATGGTAGATAGTGAGGGAAGTCTTTCTGTTTGGAATACAGAAGACATTTCCAACCCCCAGCTGACTGATGACTTCGACTGCCGAAGAGAAGACAGCGAGGTGGTCACCATTGAACTTTCGGAGGACCAAAGTGCAATTCTGATTTGTAAGGCTCTCAGCATTGAACTGTTAGATACTGGCATGTGGAAGGTGGCTGAGAAGTTCAGAGCCAAGCACAATGAACGCTTTATATCTGCTGTGCTGTCCAAAAATGGAGACTGTATCATTGCGACCATGGAGAATACCCCAGCCGTGTTTTTCTGGAGGCGGGACACAGGACAATGCATGGCAAGCCTACAGGAAATCTCAGGTACCATAGTTAAGTTGGTGAAATCCAGTCACCACAATATGTTACTGTCTTTATCAACTAGTGGTGTTCTTTCTATTTGGGATATAGATATAATTACAGCTATGTCCAACATAGATAAGACTGGAAAACCCATCCAAAGCCTGGTGTTGCCTGCCAGAGGGGAAATAATTTACTCGCTCGATGGCTCCGATTGTGTTCATAAGTGGAACTTCAGCAGTGGGTTCATCGAAGCAGTATTTAAGCATGAAGGAATAGTTGAACACTGTGTGTTAACATCTGCTGGAGACATAATGGTGACATCAGATGACAAAAGCAGCCAGTATGTCTGGCACACCAACAGTGGGGAAAACCTCTTCCGAATCAATGGACAGAGAATCTCTCAGCTGCTGATTACACACAATGACCAGTTTGTGGTTTCCCTCTGTGAGGAAAACGCCTCCCGGGTTTGGAGACTAGCCACAGGCCACAGGGTCTGCAACATCCTAACCGCTCTGCACAATGCCTTTATTACCTCAGCAAACACCTTCGTGGTGGGAATGACTAAAAGCAAAGTGTTGGCAGTCAGTCTTTGGACAGGAAGTATCACCAAGAAATTCTGCTGCGAAGATGGTACTACCATTGTGAATTTTAAGTTGATCCCTGACTGTCCCGACATCATCGTGTTTATCACATCAGCCGAGACCGTGAACATCTGGAGCCTGACAGATGAGGTGATCTGTCGACGTGTGCAACTTCCAAACAACTTCTTGAAAAATCTAGAGGATTTTGAAATCTCTCCCAATGGAAAGCTAGGCATTATATCTAGGGGAGATGAAAATATCAACGTGCTAGATTTACACAGTGGTAAATTACGGGTGGTTCATGCCTCTGGAGTCATCTGGCGGCAGAGGTTGTCTCGCGATGGTCGCTACCTGGTATACATTTGTGTCCGAAATGGGGAGGAGGAGGATGAAAATGGTGCAATATCCAGCTTAATTGTAATGAGGCTGGCAGATGGCAAAAATATTGGTGCTTGTTCCCTGTACAAAACACCAACTTTTCTTGTGCTTTCTCAGAGGCACCTGAACATCATTGTGGGATTTGACGATGGGAGTATAGGGATATACACGGTAGTGGACCGCGTAGATGCTGCCTTGAAAATTAAGATCGCCACTTCCAACAGCAGACAGATTTTCAACAATGCAACCCAGACATCCAGGCCAAAGTCTAACAGTTACTGTTTTAAAATGTCTGTGGATTGCTTGTGGAGAGAGTCCACTGAGGTCTTTGCAAGAGACAGCCCCATCACAGTGAGCGACTCTTCAGAGTGCAGTGAAGCAACACCCTCGAAGAAACACAACTCTTGTTATGACCGGGTGTGCTCTGCTCTAGAACACAGGGGCCACAGCTATACCCCTGATAACTGACAAAATGTTTGTCCTGCGCCGTGGAAATACGTAATCCACATACATAAGGAAAACACGAAGTGTGTCTTCTGGATCACAAATGATGAAGTACTCATTTGTTTAGAAAACAGATAGATGCTAGAATTGCAGTGTTTTATTAACATGTTCGTGAAACACACAGAAATGTGAAATGAGTTCCAGGTGCCGTCTTTCTGTCAGAGAATTTCTAGAAGTGGTACATAAATGGCTATTTCGCCTGGAAGAGAGGATAAAAGTTTTAAAATTAGCTGTGTGGTAAGAAGCAGTATAGTTGACTTTCTTGGTCTGATGAGAGAGGCTATAGTTACATGGAGACTGTTTGGACTGGCATTAGTTGTATAAAAAACAGTTGAAATCATGGAGACAATAGAGCTGTTGGACTCCAAATGATTATGTGATGAGTAAAACACAGCCTTAATCTCTCTTTACATTTTCTGATCCTGACAACTGTGTAAACCTAGTCTGCAGAGGAAAGGTCTAACGGTACAAAATCATGTAACAAAAATTGCCCAGATACATTCCCAGGTTCCCAAGAGACACGACATGAGATGTGAGACCATGAACCGGACTAAGAAGAGAACTAACTACCGCTCTCATAGGGCTACCGCACATGTAGAGTCAGTTGTCATTAAAATACAGTTGCAACAAGTGCATGCAAGGGTTTCTGTATAATGGAGTATATGATTTTTAAACTATTTCTTTCTGGGGCTGCAAAAGAACACATTTAATAAGAAATCACAATTTTTTCACATCTTTTTTGAAACGCATATTCGTGCTGAGTGTAAAGAAGAATTACAGAATGGGCATTACAAATTTGATCAAAACACCTGGTCATTTCTATCATTGTACTAATAACAAATCTGTACTATTCAGTCACTTGTATGGAAGCATAAATTATTTCCTAAATCCCTGCAGTATCTCTTAATAGAAAGCAAGCTTTCTTAATATGCCATCTCAGAAATACTGATGACATTTGCCTTACTATCATTCCTCTTCTCTCCTGTGTAAAACGCAGATAGATAACCAAATACTCTGGGACAAACTGAATATGCCTGTCTTTGTGCTAAAATATTCCATAAATCTTAAGGGTGTCCAAAGGTTCTTTACCGTCCCTGTTTGTAATCCCTTTCTTACTTCTATACACTGTATGTGTGCTTCTTTATCTGTTACACTTCCAGGCTGAGGACTCTTCTGAGACTTTTATAGTCTTATTTATTTCAAAGCTGAAGCTATGAAATGATATCAAATATTTTTTAAAACCTACTTCATCTATTTAAAAGAAAATGTTACAAAGAAAGTGAAAGTTCTTCCTTTAGTATTTTCCTCATGGCATGTCTTTGGATAACCTTTCATAGGGGTTGGTAGTTTTGGTTTGGTTTGGTTTTCTTTGAAAGTGGCAGTCACTTTAATAAGAATAATGAACAAAGAACTGTTTTTGTCCAATTCTGCCATGAACTCATATGACCCTAGCCAGATCTTTAACCTGACCAGTGTATTATTTTTGTGAACTGCAGAATAAAGGTAGTGATAGGTTCTGCTATAGCCCTGTTGGGGATATTTTGGAATAATGTGAGAAAAACACATAGCGACATTTTGATTGTTGATGCTAATGGTTTAACAAAGTGATATAACATATAGAGAATCCAAATCAATTGTACTTCATTTTAGAAAGCAGTTTAACATGTAAGTATTCAAAGATACAATTCAGATAGAAACACCCCACCCCATAGCGAAAGACTTTTCTCAGTATGTTCCCCTGGTTTAGCTAGCAGCCAGGGAGGTGGTTGCCCGGAGAGAGCTCAGACCTATGTACCGATCACCTGGAGTGGATTGTATGAGTCAGTGCTCTTAGCTCTTCGGGCAACACATTCTTACTCCTATCATTACCAGTTGGACCTCCATGCCATACATTTCTAAGAATTAAATTCCTAGATGCATTAAATGTAGTGTGTGAATGTTCTGTGTAAAAGCCAATAGAGTATAACAAGTGACTTGAATGATTTTTCCTAACTTGTTTGCAACTGATAGCTCATACTGAATGTTTTTATGTAAACTTTGTATCGTTGGGGAGAATTACCCAATCAGAGATTTATATTTTCATAAATGTTACATTTAGTTAAATTTTGTTACAGAGTTGTTACACTAGAAAATTATTTCAGTCTTCAAATGATATACAGTCTTGTGTATGTATTGTTTGTATGAATAAAAGATAAACCACTTAGATTTGTGTGCCGTTGGTTTTTCTCCCCATCTTTGGCAGAGGTAGAGACCTTGAGTAGCAGTAATAATTGTTAATGCTCATTGAATGTTTATAAGAGCAGTAGACACTGTCCTCAGAGTTTTGCATGTACTAAGCTGTGCAGTTTTCAGAATAGCCATTTGAGATGGATACTGTTATTATTCCATTTTCACAGGTGAGGAAAACTAGACACAAAGGGCCAGGGAGAAGAGCTGAACAAGAATTCAGTGTATTATGAATGTCTTTTTATTAACTTTCTTGATGCCCATCAAAATATAGAATTCAGTACCCAGGAGGCACTCATGGACAATGACCTATGAAGTATTTTCTAACTTGCAGATGAGAGATCGGCCTGGTTTCTTGATGATCACTGAAAGTTGCTACCAATCTCAGGATTTTCACATATACAGAAATAATTGATGAATTCATTCAGTAACTATTTATTTTGTTATGCATTTTATCAGGAACACAAAGGTAAATAAAATATCTTATGCCTTCTAGGGTTGCAGGTATAACAAAAACAAGAAGCAAGTTCTCTGTGTTCATGGGTCATGGGCTTCTCTCTGGGGCTGGAGACAAAAAAGGGAAAGATCATGACCAAGGGGTCCAACCTGTAAACTCACCTGTAGGGATACAGGTGAGAGAGCAGGACCAAGGAAGACCTTCTCAGCTTCATGTTTTCAAACCTCTTGGGTCTGAGAAACCCCATGTACCCATATCTGATTATTTTTCAGACAGGGCAGCATTGAAGACCTGAAGTAAGTAAGCAGTAAGCAGATGTAACTTTATACAGTATGTAGTTATCAAGAAACAGTCATTCTCAAGGAAACTTAAAATCAAAACTTTCAGAAAAAATTACCAGGTTTATTGTCCTCATCTACATATGGTTAAAACCTCTGTTTAAAGTTTACCTCCCCACACACACAAAACCTATTCCATTACCTATGCCAGGAAATTCCTTCTTAGATACCAATCTATATCCTTTAGGTTGAAGGTTTTTGCTTTTGTGGTGCGGGGATCAAACCCAGGGCTCTGCACATGTGATGCAAGCACTTTTCCGTGAAGCTACTTGGAGTTTGCTATTTAAATATCTCCCTTCCTAGAATCAATAATACCACAAATACTGCATACTTCCTACTCCAACGTATTATGCCCTAGAATGAGAACCAGTTCTACGTGATTCCTGTCCAGAAGGCTACAGTCAATAAGAGACACAACTAAATCAAGCCCAGGTCTGTGATTAAAAAGTTGTTAATAAAAGTGAAACCCAGGTGCTGAGAATACACAGTACAGGCACAATTAACTCTACCTGGGAATTGAAAAGGATGAACAAGAGGAGACAACGGAGGCCTGACAAATAAGTAGGACTTAACTGTCGATATCAGAAAGGCATTTCAGAAGAAGAAAGCTGCAGTGGGCAAAAATGGAGAGTTGACGCATATTTTGGATGACTTCAAATGCTACACAGGGATTTTAGAATTTCTTAAGTAGTCATTGGGAGCAGTGAAAAAGATTTTGAGAAAGGGAATGACCTGGTTGGAATGGTATTTTGGGATGAATGACGCAGGCAACGCCTTATCAGATGGATTACAGACCACAGGCTGCTTACTACAACACCAAAATGGTGTGGAATTTTTGTTATTTTTGTGGTTGTATAAGCTGATACCATGAATTTTTATAATTTTCATTTTTTTTAGAACTATTTGACAGATTTGGAACTATACTGACATATCCACTAAAATAAATTAGTTTTTCTACCTTCCATGAGTTATTAGTCTGGAACAATTTATATCCCAATAAAAACATGAATACACCTAAGAAAAGTAAGCAAATCCTGATGTTTTCAGTCTAATGGGCGTCAAGAAACCATAAGTTTTTCACCTATTTTTTTTACCAGAGTTCCCTTAGATCTCCATTCGGCATTCTAAATGACCTGCACAGAACATAGATTCTACTTTTCATAAACATATGAAGAGTTTGGTTTTAGTGTGTTAATATGACAAATTATATAGCACTGGTACTTTGGGGTGACAAATAGCAACAGCACCTCCGGCTTTATAGAGTGCCGGCCTGTCCTGGATGACCTAACTTAACTACCTGTTTGAACATACTCAGAGCAGCATTTCTCAAACTGGACTGTGTATCACTTGTTAAAACATTAATTTCTTCACCACCACCACCACCCATTTCCGAATCAGTATGTCTGAAAAGGGGCCCAAGAATTTGTTTTTTACTGAATTAGAATGTTACTGAATCTGCTAGTCTGTCAACCATGACAAATCCCAAAGCCCTTTTGGTCAGAATAGCTTGATCAGTGTACCAATATTCTGTGGACATTATTAGGCCGATGGCTGGAAGTCGGGCACAAGAGTCGTTTATTGTGACACACGATTTTTTAAAACCAAAAATTACATAAAACCACATGTAACTTCCCTCAAAAATCTACCCCTTTAAAGTGATCAGCTACTACAACAAGGGGTCAGCCCAAATCATTGTGTTTCCTCCCCGGAGCATGACAAACGCCTGGGAATGCAGCCGGAACCATAAACAGGACACACTGAAAAACTAAGGGCAACAGGCCCATTTTAAGTACTTCTCTGTCCAGTTGCTTCTCCCCCCGCCCGTTTTGTCCTTACTTTCCCTGGATAAATTAGAGAGGGGGAAGAGGATAAGCTAGATGGCGCAGTTGCTTAACATATTTTCCTGGCCAGCCCCACAAACGCTTTGGAGTGCAGGTGAAAAGAACCGCCAAGCCTTAAGTGGAATTTTAGGATGAAGCAACCGGCCCTCCGCCCACTTAGGTCTCCACTGTGAGAGCTCAGGACATTGGATGGAGTGTCACACCCAACGTCCTAACACCCCAGAAAAAGAAATGGAAGCAGAGGAGAGGATGCGGATCAGAACCATGGGTTCTGAACGGGAACTGCATTCCCTGAACCCCCGCGGTGAGCTTTAGGGCGCAGGAGAATAAGCGCAACTCCCCTGGGAATATCACCGAGGTCGCCACCCCGCTGCTTCTCGGGCATCCAGCCATGAAGACAGGCGACAGTCAGTGCGCACAGCGGGTCTGAGCCCAAGCCAGAAACGAGGAGGAAACACAGAAACCAAGTACGCGAGGGTGACGGATAATCTAGGGGGCAGGGTGAGCAACTATTGAAAGCACACACTTAAATCTCGAATCCTAGGAAATTTTCTTCTCCCAACAAAAAGAGGCACCAAACTTTCCCAGGACTAGGTGTCCGTCGGGCGCCCGGGATTTTCTGCTTCAGTGCGCCCCGCTCCGGGAGGTCGCGGGCTCCGAGCGCTGCAGCCTCGGGCGGCTGGGAGCGGGCGGCGCGGGGCGCAGGTGGAGCTGGAGGAGCCCGAGCCCGAGCCCGAGCCGAGCCGCCCGCGCCACGTGACGCCCGGGCCCAATGACCGCGCCGGCTCGGGCGGCGCTGAGCTGCTCCTGCCCGCGGCCGCGAAGCCATGGGGTGCCGCGACCCCGGCCCCAGGTAGGGACCTCTCCGGCGCGGAGGAGGAGGGCTGGGCGCCACGGGACTGCGCGTGGGGTGCGATCCCAGGCTCCTCTGGTGGGTCGCTCTCATTTCTTAATTTCCTTCTGCCCTGGAAAGGGGAAAAAAAAGGGTGGGGGGTGCAGCAATTTGCAGTTTGATGACTTCGGGAAAACTCGTGTAATGCAACAAAGACGCGGTAAGAGGCAGAACGGGTCGGGGGAAGGACTTTGCAAATACCCGAAACTAAAAACCAAGACTTTAGAAAGCTCGGCGTGGAACTGGTTGCATGAAACGTAGCTGGCTTTTAAATCCCCAATTATTGAACTTTCAAGCAATGTCTGAGAACTTGAATTAGAAAAATTGCAAGAGATTTGAACTTGTTTCTGTGTCCCCTCTTCTCGCGTTTAAGCATCTCAAGGGTTCTGAACAAAACGGAGACCGAGTTGACCGAGCCCTGGCTGGGGTGTCGCTGGGTCCCGGGGTTCGCCCCCCAGCCCCACTGCCACTCCCGCGGCGGTCCGCGAGGCTGGGGGAGGGGAGGTGCCGCGCCGGGCCGAGAAGGCGCCGGGGGCAAACAGTGAAATGGCCCCAAACTGCTAAATATTTAATAATCAGGCAAGCATCTCCCAGCTCAATCACTTGGATCTCACTGACCTCGGCAGCCCTAATGAAGTGAGATCTTTACGAAACTACCACGGAAGAGTTATTTTTGTTTTGTTTTTTCAGTAGCACGGGGCAGAAATCAATCCCCCCCCAGCACCTTAATTAACCTTAAAAAAACAAAACAAAATGCACAAACTCCCTTTAGTGACTTAGTACGTTTTATTTTTCCATCGAGGCATAACTATTTGGCCGGTGAATTTAGAGGAACGTGACGTTCTATGGGGTGGTTCAGATCACTTAAAACGAGGGTGTTTCTTTTCTTCCTGTCACTTTGTGGTAGAGAATTACAGCTTTTCTCACCCAGGAGTGTGCCGGGTGTGTGGGTGGGGGGTTGTAACCACGCTATTGGGAGGAGGAATCGCTGGAGAAAGGAAGAGCAGCACTGGAGAGCTGAATGAGAAAGAAACAGAAGTGGTTGCTGTTTTTTAAAGATAATGGATTCTGTATTTGCTGTCTCTTCTACCACTTCGTCCTGTTTAATACTTTCTGCGAAGGCAAAAACAGATGTTAAAGCTTTCTGCATCTAAATACCACTGCCTAGGGAATACTTTACTGGTCCCTTCCATAAAATCACTGCCCTAAGGCAAATAACTAAATAATTTGAAGCTCTGGAGGGAAGGAAGAGTTCCTGGGCCGTTTGTACTTCTCTGTGGGGTGAAGATCAGACTAACAGCAGGCTGCCTCCCTCCCTGAGGAGAGAGAAATGGAGAGACTTTCATACAGGAAGGGAAGGTGCGGCTTATTCCTCTTCCTTTTCCGCTCTGTCAGTCCTCAGATGCGGCTTCTTCATTTATTCTTCATTTATTCTGAACCTATTTCATGTCGCTGACTGCAGGGCCTCATACGGTCAGTGGTTCTAAAGATTTAAATACCTAACGTTATCCAAAGATAAATAGGACCAATCTTAGCTATGTTCCAAAGAACTTTTTTTTTTAATCTGCAATTGAAGACAACAAAACTTTGCTTATTGACTAAACATATTCTGTTATCCTAAAAATGAAATAATTCCCCCAACCTCTCACCTAGCACCTTCCTGATCCTGGAATCACAACCTTGCTAAGCTCTGGCCAGAATCCAGTCTCAGCCCAAGGACAGAGCAGGTGGTGTCCCTGTGCTCCTGGAACTGCCCTGCCCCTGGGGCCCCAGGAGCCCATTCACTGCTACTCCGAAAGGACTCCCGTTTCCTAATAATTCAGTGCCAACCTTGCAGGAGCTGGTTTCCTCTTTCTGGACTGTTTCAAATTCTCATAGTTATGCAACTTCTCAGGTAACCCTGAATCTTGGTTAAGTAGTACATATTGGCATCTCCTACTTATTATCATCCTTTTCTGATCATTAGACTGGTTATCTGGCTGCAGATAGACTTCTCAGGCACCTAGAAAAGAATTGGGAGGAGGCAGTTGGTCTATTACAGGGGAGGACAGGCTTGGAGCCTTCACCTGTCTGCAGGTCATCAAGTTGGTCACTCTGTTGTGGCCTTTTTACCTGCTCTTAACTGCCAAGCCATCCTAGCTCCCTAATTGTAGCTTTTCTTACTATGATTCTCCCCAGCATGCTATTGAAAAGAATGCAGTCAAAATTAAATGTTATTTACTCATACCCTTTTCACCTGAGAATATTATGGTTGCACCAAGGTTGGACTTTTCCATAGGATTAGAGACCATCAAAATGATCCTATCCTAAAATAATACTTAAAACACCAAGCTGATGAGTACGTATATATTATGAAACAGATAATTAAAATAATACAAAACATAGACTCAGATGATGTCAGGCATCTTAGACGCTCCTGAGCTGCAGTGACTGTCACTGATATAAGACGAAAGGAATTAGGATGTCTCCAGTTCAACCAGGAGCAGTGAGCCCTCTTCTATGTACAAGTGGCTCTCCATACTTAAATGAAACCCTGCTGAGCTTGGAGAGAACACAGGTACAGACCCAGACACACCACGCAATTCGCAAGGTGTTGAGGACACAGGCCCTGTCTTCTGGGATCACACAGTCTTTGGAGGGTTTTTTTGTTTTGTTTTTCGGTACCGGGAATTGAACGCAGGACCTTGCGCTTGCCAGGCATGGAGGGTTTTAGGTAGGGAAGATTGCTCTTCTAGACAGTGCATTCTGGCTGGGATGAGAAGAATGAAATGGAGAAAATACAAACAAGACCAAAGGCAGCTGCTGCAGAAATCCACATAAGAGGAAGAAGTGATTCAAAAGATAGTTAGAGAAACAATGGTATTTATGACTTCAGTTGTAAAAAAACTGTTAGGCAACTCCAGTCTTTGATGTTGCATTCCATGTCATTTCAAAATACATTTTTCCCAGGTAGATAAGCATAAGCCACATTTCAGCACAATTCTCTTCCTGCTGATTACACTTACTCTAGAGCTGTACATAGTTTGTTTCCATCACAAAAGCAAACTTCTTTTGATTAAAAAAAAAAGCCACTTACAGTTACATTTTCAACAATCTATTACTTCTTTATGTAGACTTAAGTAGTTGGGCTATTCGAAAAGAATAGTACCTATTATCTCAAAAGTTCCTTGAATCATTTATGTAACATAAGTAATATTCCCACTGTACAAGAGAAATTATTTTCTCTAGGTTGCAAAGCTAATACCTGGTAAAGCTAGCATTCAAATCTGTGTCTGTCTGTATGTCTCCAAAAACTACCCCCCAACATACATTAAACCAATAGGCTTTGCAGCTCAAAGTGGGGTCCATGGCCCAGCAGCGTTATGGCGACCAAGAGCTTATTGGGAATGCAGTCATCTCCAACTTCCTGTCTACTGAATCAAAATCTGTGTTTTACCATCCCCCACATCGTACATAGCTATAGGGGAGTCTGAGAAGTCCTGCACTGAAGGAAGTTCGAAGACAATGACTTGCATTAACATAGACAGAAAAGGGCTGAAGCCTTTCTAAGCAGAGAGACAAGCCAGACCACAGGCCCTGAACCTGAAATCAACTCCACAGGTCTGAGGGCAAATGGAGGGTTTCCCAGAGTGGAGGGAAGCAGTATGCAGTGGATGGTATCCTGTGGATCTCCATGAAGTCTGCTGCTTAGGGAAGTTCAAAATGAAGGTACCGAGAAAGGCCGGGAGAAGACAGACACTGGCCACAGGCACCCCAGGTATGAGGTTTCACAGTCGTCTAGGTGTGCTGTGAGCACAGCCCAAACTAACGTAGCAATGAGGGAATGGAGAATAAAGGTCCAATCTGAAAGTCATCTCAAAATATCCCATGGACTTAGTGGCAGCTTAGAATCTAAGGGGAAGAAAAAGGGAAGTGAGGTTGGCTCTGGGCTGCCACTTTATAAAGTGTTTCCCACACTCAGGTGCGAATATTATCTTTGCATTCTTTCCCACTAAAAAAGGACACCTTCTGATAGTGGTGGCTTTGTTTGTTTTAAGGTACTCTCATCCTTTGAATTATGGAAGTTTTTCAGCTGTTGCTAAGAGGCAATTCAAAATTTAAATTCGAAATCTGCATATCCGTGTAAATAGTGGGGAAGGTTTGCAGGGGCACAGGCAATTATTTAGACTGCAGCAGTTATTTGTGTAGTTCTTGAGGTTATCAGACCTTCCCAACTATCTTGTGACAGCTATTTAGGTACTGCATTATTATGCCCCTTTCTTAGCCAAGGACACTGAGACTTGGAGATTTAACCCAGCCAAAATTTGAACCCAGTCCACTATCTCCAAGCCTAGTTCTTCTCTCTGTGTTCCCTAAAACTCTCTGAGATTTTCTGTTTGATTTTGGAGTGGGATTATCAAACCAATAAGCCTTTGATATCATCTTTTATATACACTGAGCCAAACTCAGAAAGATGTTGAGAAGTTTATATTGGTGATTTTGAAGTAATTATTTCGTGGAAACCTGAAAATACTCCATAAAAAAACTGACTTTCTTCACCACTTGATTTTTAATTTTATTCAATCCCTATGTTGATACAATGACAACAAACCACACTTTATATTTCAAACAGTGTGAGCTATTCTGCAGCCCTTTCCTCTGATGAAAAGGTGTTGACTTTTTGCAAATCAATTCTTATGTTTCTTAAGCAACTAAGTCGAGGCTTTGTAACTGTCCATAGATGATAGGACCGTGGCAAGCAGTCTTCACTTAATGGATAAAACCAAGGCCTGGGGGGAGGAAGGGACCTGTTAGAGGCTACCCCCAAGTTAGGGGTAAGCCTGCAGCTGGGACCCAGGACTCTAATGCCCCAGGCCCTTCTCTGACTAAGTTACTTCAGGACAGTTTCCTTCCTTGAGGTAGTGTTTGCTGGCTAGTGACAGCAGTGTGGGGAAGTTGAGAGAGCTCACATTTTAAAACCAAGATGACCAGAGTTTGAATCCGGGTTTGGCAGCCACCAGGCACGTCACAAAATGCACAAGCTTGCAGTCAAGTCTAAAGGGAATCATAAAACAGATAATTGGCGGGACGATCAAGATTTGGTTCACAGAGTACAATTTATCTACAGGTTCCTTTAAACTTGATGGGACAGGTTTTAGGATAGTCACTAGAATTTGGTTTTGGTGAAAGGAGCCAAGTGTTCTAGGAGTGGATGTAATAAAAGCTTCAGAGACGAGCTGCAACCCGGGCAGAGACCCAGCCCCAGACCACTGGTCGAGGCCTGATCCCTGTGCGTAGAATACAAGGCTTGCTTTCTGCAGAAGGAAAAGCCCACAGAGTTACCTGAGGCCACCGCCCAGGGCTAAGCTGTGTCTCCACAGAGGTGTAGCTGAAAACAGGAAGGTAGCGAAGTCACAGCTCACTGGTGTGGAGCAGGAGGGTTATTTTTTTAATGTCTTCCCTTGATTCAAGGATTTAACACATTCATGACAGGGCCATAATTCATGTCTCGCTGTTGGGGGGTTCTGAACCACTGGTGATACACGTGTGACTATCTCATCAGGTGGCACGGGACAGTCATGCATATACTGCCGGCAGGAACATGTTAGTGGGCCAAAAGGAGAGTTACTTTTATGTAATCCCCTCCCCTCAAAAAGCTAATATAGCTTTGGAAAGCAGAATTACTGAAATTGTAATCCTTGATAGGCAGTCATCCTTCAAGAGTGAACTCAATGAACAAAAAGCAAAACAAGCAAACAAAAACTGGAGAAGTTACTTATGGGGCATTTTGCAGAGCCCCTAAAGGCAGGTGTGACTGGGCCAGTCCCCAGGACACCCACGCCCTTAAGTCTGAAATCATCACGGTCACCTTCTCCACCACAGATCACCATGTACATCGTGGGCATGTTTCTTCCCATTACATCCCTCTCCTCCTGTTTGCAGGTGCTCAGCATCTATTTTATTTCATTAGCGTGAGCCCTTTGAAAACAACTGTGGGGGCAGGGGTTGTATCTTATTTTCTTCTTTCTTCCAGTCACAAAGCTATTTGCTTGCATTGAGTCTCAAAGGAGGAAAAGACATGACTCCTGTTTAGTCAGACCTGGCTGTTGCAGAAGGGACTGAAATGAGGGCTGACTCTCATCAGGTTTGAATCCTGGTCCTGTTTATTGTGTAGGAACTCAGGAATTTCACTTCATCTCCCTGGATTTCTGAGTCCTTATCTGTAACACTGGGAAACTAACTACTTCCCCTAAGGTATGTCTACGTGGCAGAATCTGCAGCTGGCAAATGCTTAATAAATCTAATTCTCAGCCTCTGTGGCCTCCAGAGCTAGAATATAAAATGAGAAGTGTAGATCAGACTGCAGTCATGGGGTCCAGGAGGGAAGGGGTAGATGGGGGGTGTCAAGCTCCTCATATCTTTCATAGCTCACCTCACCTTGACCTGGGATATAGCCACAAGAAACTGGAACTTTCAAGCTTGAACACATGGGAGTGCCCCTGAGTTTCTAACTAGATACATTTCCTTATTATGAAATTGTCTACTTCGATACCAGCCCACTGATGATTTTAAATGCTTCTGAAATATAACTATGCTTCAAGTATTGTAAAGAATGTTAGGTCAAATATAATAGCAATTCTGTGCTTGCATCACTGTGGAGTAGGGTAGGTACCAGGCCTCGGAGAGAGGAAATAAGGTGAAAGTACAGTTCTTTGGGAAGCTGACTGTTTTTCATGCTGAAACAGTCAGGATATGAGTGCTGGAAATATAGAATACTGTAACATAAGGAAAAAATGAGAGCTAATGAAGGTGACCTTTCCTTGGTCCTCATTCCAGGCAGGATTTTCAAAATAGATTGACATCTATACCATTTTGAAGAGAGGGCAGTGAACTCACTTGGGGTGTTTTATGTATTCTCCACTCTTGTTTTGTGAGTTTAGTTGGATTTTTTAAAATATTATAAAGTATTCTTGCTATGTAGGGCTCATTCCAGTTGAACCTACTGCCACAAAAAGGTTTTTGTGGGGGGGATTGTTTTGTTTTGTTATTAATGCTGCATAGAATACGGACTAGATGCTCTTTTATTGAACAGGTGTGGATGCAGGCCAAGTACTGTGTCGGGTAGTGGGGATACAAAGGTGAATAAAACAGACTTGGACTCGGCCTCAGAGGGAGACAGGCATCAGTCCAGTATCTCTGCAAACGTATAGCTCCATGTCCCAATGTGGCCTGCAGTGGGGAAGTACCAGGTACTGCCAAGGGAAGAATGGGAGCTATGACCAAAGGCTGGAGGCACCTCCCTGACCAGGGGACATCCAAGTAAGATGAGAGGATGTGTGGGGGTCTTAGTAAGTAGCAGAGGAGCTGCAGGGATGGATGAGAAGGACATACTTAGAGAACTGAAACAGATGGCGTTCCAGGAAGTGTTTGTGGCACAAGAAGAACCAGAAGAGGCAGGAGGAAGCTGGATCGCACAGGGCCTGTTAGGCCACCTGCAATAAACTGACCTGTGCTTATCTGGACCTTTGGAGTTATTAGTCCTGCCTGGTGACTGTCGAAACCTCCAGTTCAGAGGTATGCGAGGACATAAATCTTCCTCACAGCCTTAGCATTTGGCCTTGGGTAAGCACATTCCCCCTTCAAGTAGTAAGTAGTAAGTAGGAATGAAAACAGTTAAGCATCCTGTTCCGGGTGCCTGCTGAAATCCCTCCTGCTCTTTTGGTTTTTCTGATGGTATCTTTCCTGGAAAGTTTGTTGAAGGCACATGTGACACTCTTCCAAAGAAGGATGGAGCTGACCCCTAAATTAAGTTTAACTTTGAGCTGGCAGCTGGCCAGGATGGTTTTTCAGAAAGGAGCACTGAGAAGGGTCCAGGCTACTGAATGACTGCATTCAGCCACGCCCAGGCAAGACTGGGAGTGGTGTACACGATTTCCAGCCAGTCCACTCTCAGGTACCTCTCACTTCATCAAGGCAAAATAAGTGCTAACATCAATTTTGCTAATTAAGAAGTGCTTTGTATTGATGAGAGATAAAGAAGTGAACAAACCACCTCCGGATTGCCACCTTCCGACAACATTCTTACTAGCTGTCTCTAAAGGATGTCATTTAGTCTGCATCCTAGGGTAAAATCATAAATACCAGACTGTCTGTGCTGCTTAATCTTAAAGCAAATTATAGAAGAAACAATCATTATATTCATTGATGTTTATCAAAAGAACAGTGAGAAGCAATTGAAGGTTTTAAACTGGGGATTAATAAGATGTGCCTCTCTGGCTGCTGGGTAGGAAGTGAGAAGACAGCACTTGGGGACAAGATTTTGAAGGGACTGCTGCCCAAGAAGATGTTGTGGACTTTCCACTTGAGTAAAGTAGAGGCAATTCGATGGTGAGAAGTGGATGGGCTCCTAAAATGTTAAGTGAGAACACCATGACCTGGCGATTAGAAATGAGAGGTAAGGAGGAGGGGTCAAGATTGAATTTTAGTACTTGCATGTACAAGGAGTTTTGTAGTAGTGTTGTTTGTCATTAAAAAAACAAAGAAAAAAGAGATTTATAGGTCATCAATATACTTTAGTTAAGTACAGTGTATTGCTCTGTACTGATTAAAAAATGAGATGTAGTGACATAATGGAAAGGTATCCAGGATAAAAATTTGTGGAAAAAGAATGCACTTAGTGTTTCATTTTAATAAAATGTTAATGATTATAATTATTTTGTGTTTCATTTTAATAAAATAGTAATGATTATAATTAATACCTAACAGAAAATATCTGGAAGAATAACTTCCAAACAGACAACAGTAGAGAGGACAGGGCCATTTGCAATCTATATTTGACCTTTCTGTACTCTGGACTTTTTGTACTCTCCTCTGTGCTTTTGTAATCAGAAAAAACATTTAACAGAAAATGAGCCAACCACCCCATGTCTACCTGCTTCTACCATGAAAGCCTCTGATCACTGTATCTCAGAATAATTTCTCTCTCTTCTGAACAAAGAATGTTAAATCCAAAAAGGGCTTTAGAGGTTCTTTAGTTCAATATTCCCATCACACAGATGAGGAAACAGAGATGCAGAAAAGTTAATGACTTGGCTAAAGTCACAGCCCTAAACTGATAGCAGAACCAAGAGTAGGGCCCAGGAATATGCTGAACTGGAATCTAGCATTCTTTCTAGTAACAAATTAAGTCTCCTCTAGCACTCCCTGTATCTGTGAATAACTTGGCTTTTATTGGACTGGCAAGTGAGTAAACTTGTCTTTCTCCTCCAGGAAATAATGTGCTCAAACCTGGAGAGCCAGTATTGTGTTTAACACATAGTATAAAGCACTCATTAAAACAATTGACAGATTTTCGTTAGACTTCAGATCCAAGAGGCAAGACTAAAATCCAGGGAAGAGAAAGACTCCCACATTTGCACTCACAGACTTCTCTCAGCCTGTTTGTCTCTCTCTCTGTTGTTGTTTTGTCTCTCTCTCTGTCTGTCTGTCTGTCTGTCTGTCTGTCTCTCTCTCTGTCTCTCAGGGGCACTCACCTAATTGGATATGCTGAGGAGTTGGACTTTGGCTTTACTATACTGCCATAATAGGTACCCTTCCCACTGCAGCAATATACCAATACCCTGAACTGCCTAAAGGAAATGGCATTGTTACTCAAACTGTACTTTTAATTCACTAATTATTTCAGTGATTCCCCACAGCTGTATTAGGGTGTCTCTCTCGTCCTATGACTCTCACAGGTGTTTTTCCACATAGTGTATTTCAGAAATTGTTTCTTATCTCACAGAAACACAGCCCATGTGGCCTGATTGTGAGCCCAATGCCATGTTTCAGACCATCACTTCTTGTTGGGGTGGTGGCGATGGCCAAATGGACACTTCTAGATCCTTATTCGCTGACATAAACCTCCTCTTGGGGCAGAAATGAGAATGTGTGGCTGCCTTAGGTTACCCCCAACCCTCAAAATACCCCTTGTATTTTCCCCCCAATGCTGGGGATTGAACTCAGGGCCTTTGCACTGAACATTCCCTTTTATTTATTTTTCTATTTTTAAAATTTTGAGACACTGTCTCACTAAGCAGTCCCGGTTGGGCTGAAACTTTCTATCCTCCTACCTCAGCCTCTTAGTGCTAGCATTACAGGCAGGCCAGGTTAGGGCTACCCTGTCTAGTCATAGGAAGTTAACACCCTGGGGCGATGAGGGAGTCACCAGCACATTAAGGGCTGTGTTGGCTCTCCCCACTCCTGCCTTATTCTTTTCTCCTGCTCCCCTGAAGCCAATCTGAGCACTTTTGTCTCCACCGAGCTCCACTTGGCATCTGGTGTTGATCACCTAAGTGAGCCAGTGTTTCGGAAACTATTCTACTCTCTGCTCCCCATTTTGCAAATTCGGTGAGCTTGTTTCCAGTGTTTTATTAATTTATTTCAACTGAACATTTTCCACATCCCACTAAACATTTCCATTTTTTAATGGAACCACCTGCTTGATTTTTTAGACTTTATGTAGGCCCTGTTTATGTAAAGTTTGGTTTTGAACCCTTTCAAGCCAGTTTTTCTTCAGTTGTGAACCTTGCATGAGCTGATGGTGCTTTTAAGTATTTAAAGGACTCATATAATGCTTTTATATATTTCTACTTAAACTTGGAGAAAGACAAAAAGTTAAGTATCATAACTTTGTACTACATAGAGTAGTATTTTGATATATTCTCCCCTTGGTTGGTTGTAAGTCTGCTTTCAGTAAGCTCCTATTGTCCTTTTCACAAATGCAGAAATTTCGTTCTCATGTAGAGGCTGAGTGTGGCCCAGAGGAGAATGCACAGAGCAGAGCATAGTTCATCATGGCACATAAGCAAGAGGGAATATGATTAAATGGCAACTCAATAGATCTTATAACATTCCAAGACAAGAGTAGAGAATTCCAAGATGACAAGATGGTCACACGTCGGAGGGGTGATGAAGAGAATTGGTATTATTTCTGGATAACCCAGAAACTGGACTCTGAGCAGAAAAATCTGAAAAGGTTATATTTCTCATTTTTCCTTTTCAGCTGTGCCCAGACATCAGCAACAACTTATAGTGACTTTGGTGTGATTACTGAATTCTCTGATAAAATGCAAAACATGTTAGATGGACTATTTCAATCAGCGTGTCCTGAAACTCAAGGATTGCTTTTCCCCATAACTTGACCCGTTCCCTGACTCGTCATAAGCACACTGATCATATTCTCTTCCAGATACGGCCTACCATTTTTATGCCAATGCTGTGATATTTGGGGAAGTATAGGTTGTATGCCTGAACATTGGAACATTTTGGTTAGCAGAAATAATAACTTATAGATTAGAAATTAAAATGTCCATGAAAGAGTTAGTGTGTGTAGGTATAATTAAAGGCTAGATCCGGTGAATTCACTTGTGTCTCTTAATACTCATTGTTGACAATCATGTGAGCGCTTTCCATCCAGTTTTTTATTTCATAATGTTTTGAGAATAAAGAAACATAAGAAAAAATTAATTACCTCAGAATCAAGGGAAGAAATGCTTTCCTGCTGGGAATTCTCAGTTGGAACTGATTAGGAAATGTATGTTTCTGATAAAGATACAGAGGGAGCCAGAGGATAAAAGGGTACTGTACCTTTAAACTTGAAGAGGTTTTATAATTGTCCTTGAAGTCTCTATTTTCATTTGTTTGCTTTGGGTGGCACATGGAAAAATATTTGCCTACCGTATGTACTAATCTTCATGTGTGTGTTCACCAGTTACCTTCGCTGTGAAAAGGTAGTGGGTCATTCATTGGTGATGCCTTTTCTTTTTAAATGTTTGCAAATGTGTAAGTTTCTCTACAAAAATTGGTAGTTCATTTTATATCTGGTGGCCAGGTCTAAGAGAAGATGTCTCTGGAAAATTTCAAAACTATGAAATTGCAGAAAATAAATACTGAGTTTTCTAGTTATGTGTTATCCCAGAAGCTTTCATTATGTGTTCAGTGCTTTCATTATAAGTCAGTTATTATCAACATTTTAATGAACTATAATACTAAGTCTACATAATATTATTTGGAAAGTCTTAATTTGCTTGTCTAAATAGGTCTTTTTTAATGGTTAAAAAAGTCTCTAAATTATTTTCAGTGGCTTGGGGGCAAAGTAGGTTTCTTTCCCTTAAAGGAATTAAAATAGCAATAGTTCAGAAATGTTTAATTGCTCCATAAATATGTGTTACTCATTTCCCATATTTCCCATGTGTTAGAAAGTGTATCATCCTTCTATGGTGTTTTCCCCCATAAATGCAGAACTTTTAATTTGTAAATAAAATTTTTTAATACTATTTTTCCACACCATGCATTTGGTGTTTTTCAAAATAAACTTTACACAAAATAATTTTGACAGTTTATAGGAGCCAAGAACAATTCACCAGCTGAGAACCACGAGAGGATCAGAGCACTCTGCTCCCCAGGAGCAGTAAGGTTTCATAGGCTGCAATTGGAATTAGAATACAGAAGTAACTTAATTGGTTACAGTTCGGTGTTTGCTTTATGTGGTTCTGGTCTGATCAGCTGGCTGCCTGCCTCTGATTGGCTGAAGATCAACTATTTGTTACCAAAAAACAAAAACAAAAAAACCCTCCTAAATTAAGTTTCAGTTTGTTTACTTTGCTAGCTTGTACTGTAATTTGTTTTGCAGTAATGCAACATATGGATACAGTCTCAGGATGTTGCCTTAATTTAACAGTCTATAAATGCATACATTGTGTTTATTGAGCACTAATTACATGCTAGGCATGGTGCTCCATGCTGACCAGGATGCAAAAGCGAACAAAATCCCTGTCTCCCGATGTGGTTCATAATAGCCAGTAGGAAAGAGGAACATCAATCCTTAAATATAAATGGAATTTAAATTGTAGTGCAATAAGGAAAGATCAAAGAGTGTTCCAGTGTTCAGGATCCCTAGAGGCCTGAAGGATGGGAGAAGCAGGGAAGACTTGTCAGAGAAAGCGGACTGCTAACATGCTAAAAGCAGAAAAATGAGGAAAACTTGGCCAGGGAAACAGGTAGAGAAATTTGGCTATATATACTTCATTTGTAAAGGAAGGGGGCAGGGCTGTGGGAGCCAAAAGACCTGTTCCTAGAGCCAGAAATGCTAGCGATCTCCTCTGTGCCTGATCTCTTTAACTGGGAATCAGAGCTGGACGGAAGCATCTAGGACTTCCGCTCTGATGTCTGCTTAGTAGAAACTGCCTCCTTGCTGGGAAGTTCCTGGATGGCTCCTGGATGACCTTTTCTGAAGCTGTCTGCATCCCAGCCCGTCCCTTCCTGGCAGACACTGGGGACAGCAAGTGGGACTCTGCCCATGTCTGCAAGCTCCTCTACATCTGCACCAATCTCCTCTTCATTTTCTCTCTCCTCAGAAGACATGGGGTTCATTTTCCTTTGAAAGCCAACTTTTCACGTGGATGCTTTTCGGATTCCCCTTCCTCTGGGAGGATGCGTCCTTTACCCATTGACTGCGTCTCTGTCTCAAGTCTGTAAGGGCTCTAAGGACAATAACGAAAGAAGTCAACTCTCAGTAAACGCACACATTGCTTTTTTTAATTAAAATAAAATACAAAGTAAATATATATTCTTTTCTCAGTAAACACACTTTTCTTTTTAATTAAAATACAAATACAAAATCTTTTTTTGAGCCTTTTGGGTACCATTTCCGTAACTACCTCCCTTCTCTTTCTCCTTCCCCTAAGTAAAAAAAAAAAAAAAAAAAATATATATATATATATATATATATATATATATATATATATATATATATTAAAAGGTTTACAGAGTTCTTGAATCATTGCTGATTTAAACTGCAATTCCCAATTCTGCACTTCCAGTTCACTCTTAATATATAGCTATTCAATTTCTGTCCACATTGTGACATAAAAATGTCACAGACCAAACCAAATGGTCGTATTTCACTCCTTTACCCTATATACCTACCGCCTTGCTATCTTTCAGGCTGTGGGTGTTGATGTAGCTTCCTCTTTGAAATTCTCTTTCCTTCCTTTTGACTCATTACACTATTGTACTTCTTCTTCCTGGGTATTCTCCTACTTCTAGGACCAGTCCCTATTCCTCCACCACTTATTAGCAAGTCTGACCCTGAGGTTTTCATGATTTGGAATCTAATCCAAAAACTTGAACATATCTCGGCATTGTAACTCTGTATGCAAGGAAAGATGTACAAAGGAATGAGTAGGATTAATGGTGCCTGGATGCACTGATTCAGGTCAATTGGCAAGGCAACATATGCAAGGCTGCAGAATGAAAGATGACCTCAGAATTAGGTAATTTGAATCTTGGGGACATGGGGAGAAGACTAAACCCTTTGTAAGGTATAAAGTCCCCATTAAAGCAGTCATACACAAGGAAAATTAAATCCTGAATCGCAAGCTAACTCTGGTAAAAATACACTAAGAAAATAACCCCAAACTTCATGGGATAGCTTTAATTCTGGGAATTCTGGGAAAATTTTGAATTAAGTGTAATTTTATGGACTAAATAAAACCCAGAGAATTTATATTCTGATAAATTAGGAAAAAGTCTTTAATATTTCAAATATTATAATGTTTAAGATATTTTGTTAACATGATTAACCTTGTGATTTCTAACTTAATGTATATGATTGGATGACAGATTTAGACACTGGATTTTTAAGTTGAAAATGTTAACAATTTTGCTGTGTTTTATATTGAAATGTTTAAGAGAACTAGAGATTCTTCTTATGAGTTTATTTTATAAAATAAGTAAGTGCTACAGAAGGGGTTATTGGTCACAAAACTGAATTTAAAAAAAAATCAAAACCTATCACATTTGTAAGCACAGTTACAAATGTTACTTTAGCCAAGTAGAAAAAATATTGTTAAAAGGATTGATAAAGCTTAGAGAATGTCAAATAAAATACAAGCTTTGTAGTTGTTCTCAACTCAAGAAAAGATGTATCTTTTGGATTTGTTTTATAATTTTTTTTAAAACTCAAGTAGCTGCTAATAATGTCCTGTGGGACCCTAGAAACCTTCATTGCTACTTTCTGCTCCTAGTCATTGGTGTCCCCCAGTGTGCTGGGCTCCTCATGCCTAGTTGTTTCCACTTCCTTAGGTCCCTGACCCATTTCTTGCAGGGTCCAAGTGCATGCACCGCTCATGGCTCATGCACACAGTGCCCACATGCCTGGCTCCAGACCCATCCTCTCCCATAGCCGTATATCCACTGAAAATGGCCTTCCTCAAGGCAAATCCATCCTGCATGTCCCTAGACTCATCAAACTCAACTCGCCTGGAAATGTACCCTTCATTGCTCCAACTCCAGCCCCACTACTTTGTTCTCTTTCTCTTACTCAGTGGATACCATCATCAAGTATTTCCTCCCTTCAAGGGCAAGGGCTGTGGCTCGGCTGTCTTTCATTCATTGATTCTCCCCAACCTGACAGCAGTAAGTACTCAAAATCTCAGTAGATAGGGGAAAAGAAGAAAGGGAAAAAGAAAAAAATATATATTTATACACAAGATAGTTAAGATAGTTATACAGCTAGTTTCTCTTAGTTCATTGAAAAGGTTTGTGCTAATATTGTTTGGACAATATATCATGCCTGTATCTTGTACTCTGAATAACTACTATGAAGACAACAATATGCAGCGTATTAATTATTGTAACTGTCCCACTAACCTGTTTTGAAACTCTGTTTTATTGTTTTTATTTATTTTCTTTAAAATTAAAAAAATAAAATCTCAGTAGATAAAGATGGAGCCCAAATAAAATAGGGATGATGAGTGTGTACATGTTGTAGGATGGGTGGAAAACCCCTTTATCATGCTCATGCCTAAAGTTCTCTTTGTCCAGAAAGCAGGCATAGCTAACATCTCTCAAGCAACTACTATGTGCCAGGTATTCTAGGTGATTTGTATACATTAAGTGGTGGGATCAGAAAGGTTAGGCCAGTTGCTCAAGTTGACAAAGGTAGTGACAGAGGTGGAACTCAGCCGAGGGCTGTGTGACTCCAGAGCCCCGTTTTTAGTCCCTTTAGAGTACCTAGCTCACCTCAGAGGAGCAGCTTTCACATTAGATTTCCACTGACTAAAAATGTAACTTTGAAGAGCAAGAGATACTGAGAAACTAGAATGGTTACAAAAATGTAGTCAATTTATTTTTATTTCCTTATAAAACACCTTACTTCACATTTTCAGGCAACTCAAAATATCAAAGCCTAATCATTTTAAAGAGCAATACCGTCACTTGACGAAGGTACATCGGCAGAGCCAGCTCTCCTGAATTTCTTGCTTGATCTACCAGTGGTTTAGGAAAATTCCTTCTCGATAGTTCCATATACTGCTAGACCACAAAGGATATGTTTCAGTCAAACTGAACACAAAAGCTTGGCTTTGGAAGAAATACAACCACAGAATGTCTTTCAAGAAATAAAATTGAGAAATCATCCTTCTAAGATTTCCTTCTTCCTCTCCTTTGTACAGTTCATAGAAACAATGCTCCTTTTTTTCTGCTGAGCACTTCAAGACCAGCACAAAATCAATAAAGTAGTAAAACTGGAAGTCCTACCTTTCCCATATCCACCCCACACAGACCTTCACCACCACCACCACCACCTCCCCCATTGCGGTGAAGAATGAGCCCTTCAAATGCACTCTGCCAAATGCAAGCTAAAGATTGAGATAACAAGGGCCCTTTGCCCAAGATAAACATTTTTAGAATAACGACCATCCTTCTCTATAGTTCTCATTTCTGAGTTAACTCTGGCCTACTTAAAACTAGCCTGTTTCTTCTAAGATTCTTAATGTTTCAGGAACTTCGGTTTAGCTTCTGTTCAGGAAATTACAAACAAAAGTATATCACTTTTAGCAATACCTATCAATTAGTTATTTAGAAGATCAGTTCTTTGCACTCCTCTGTTTAATTGGGCCACATATGCAAATTTGAATGTTAGAGTGAGTCTTGATAAAGATCTAAGAGCTATACATGCAGTGCCATAGATTAGATTTCTAGAAAGTGGTTCCAGTGAGTGAGAACTCTTTACTAATAAAGTTTAACTAGAGCATGAGGAATTTCCAGAATTGCTCGCGATCATAGCCAAAATCCAGAATAGTCTCGTTATTGCAAAACAGTTTTTCCTCAATTACTAGAAGAAAAAGAAATCAATTATATTTTATATAGTAGAAAATCATCACAAAACCTAAATGTACGCTGCTTTGAGAGAAATTGGCCTTTTTCTTGAAAGTGCTGGGACCACAACATAAATGCATTTAGCATGTTTCCACTCCGTTTAACACCATATCCCAAGGACAGCTAATGTTTTTATATTCCAAAGAAGATAAAAATGTATGTAAAATTGTAACTCAGATATGGACTACTTAATTTCAGGTCTTCCTTTAAGTTACTGCAAATTCACAGAAATCACTTGTCTCTGTTCCTTAATGTTTCAACAGATAATATGTTGCCTATTATTATAATACAAAAGCCATACTCTCCAGCATCTTCCTCATTATTGGATGCATATTAAATTCTTAAAGCTCAAATACCTTGACTACATCATCTGTTCTTCCTGTGTTCATGCATGCAACTGCTGCAACGTAGCAACTGCTGATGCAACATGTTATGTTTTATGTCTAGAAGTCCCCCAAAGCCTCATGTGCTCATAGGGCTTTGTGGAGATAATTGGATCATGGGAGCATGATATTAATCAGTGGATTAGTACACTGGTGAGTTTATAGCTAAATGTGGTGTTGAGAGGTGAAGTAGGGTTGAAGGAGGTGGATCACTGGGGGCGTGGCCTGGAATGGTGTGTCTCCCTCCTTCCCTCCTCCTTTGATCTCTTTCTCTGTGCTTCTTGCTGCCATGCCATGAGCAAGTCTCCTTTGCCATCTGCCCTGCCTTGGAGACAGCCAACTATGGACTGAAACCTCGACAAACTGAGCCAAAATAAACTTTTCTTCCTTTAAGTTGTGGGTGTCAGGTATTCTGTCCTGGTGACGAGAAAGTAACTAAGACACGGGATAACACTATGGTCAAAAGCACAAGCGTTTATATTCTCTCTGGATTCAAATCCCAGTGTTAGGGCCGGTGAGATGGCTCAGCAGCATAAGCACCTGCCTGGCAAGTGCGAGGGCTTGAGTTTGACTCCCGGAACCCACATACAAAAAAAGGGCTGGTGATATCGCTCAGCGGCACGGGTGCCTGCTGGTACGCGAGGACCTGAGGTTGACCCCCAGTACCCACACACACAAAAAAAATCCCAGTGTTAGAGCTTCCTAACCCCATGAGCTTCCATTTCTCTGTGAAATGGGAATAATAATCCTTCTGATATATACATGATGTTGCTTTTTACCAAAAAGCAGGGAATCAAATCAGTGCAGCTATATGTTAACTTCTATACTTCTGTAATTAGAAAAAAAATTTAAATATGAGTTAAAAATTAAGTATACTACCACATGATAGCTACCTATTAGGGTGACTATAATCAAAATGATGGCAATAATTAGTATTGGTATGGAAGTGGAAATATTGGAACCCTCTTACACTACTGTTGGGAATGTAAAGTGGTGCATCCACTTTGAAAGATAGTCTGGAAGTTCCCTAAAAGGTTAAATATAGAAATACTGTATTATCCAGTAATTCTTCTTGGAGGTAACTATTCCAGAAAAGTAGGATATGTATCCATATAAAAACTTGTACAGTAATTACTGTTCTTAGCAGCATTATTCATAAGAGCCAAAAAGTGGAAACAACCCAAAAATTCACTTACTGATGAATGAAAAGCTATAATCCATCCATACAGTAGACTATTAGCAATAAAAAAGAGCAAAAAAGGGCCCGTGATATAGCTCAACAGCATAAGTGCCTTCCCGGCAAGCACGAGGTCCTGAGTTTGACTCCCAGTACCTGCATATTAAAAAAAAAAAAAAGCAAAAACTAATGCATGCTACAACATAGGTGAACCCTAGAAACATCATGCTAAATAAATCAGACACAAAAGACCACGTTGTATGATTCTATTTTCATGAAAGGTTCAAAATAGACAAATACAGAAATAAGTAGATTGATGCTTGCCTGGAGCTAGAGAGAATAGAGAAGTTGGGAGTTGATGAATAAAGTTGATGCTATGGGAATTCTTTGGATAGTGATGAAAATGTTCTAAAATTGACTGTGGTGATAGTTTTTCAACTCCCTATGTACAAAAATCATGAAATTGTGTACTTGAAATGGGTCAGTTATAAGGTATATATCCCAATACAATTATTTTAAAAAGTGACACACTTCTGAGTAACTTCACCAGCCTTCTGAGCTTACGTGTCTTCAGTCGGTAGATCCATACATAGATCTCTGTTCATTACCCCCATCACAGAATTGCCCTGAAATCCCTAGATTTTGCCATCTTGGAGGCTTTGGTTTGAGAATGCTCTTTACCTACAGCAGCAGTTTTCCTATGTGTAAAAATGGGGAACTTCAACTCTGATCTCTGTTTGTTCTATTGCTTCTTTTTTCCTGAATGTAAAATTAATATACCCACATTGGGAAAAACTCAGAAAAGTGTGAGTTTGAAGTATAAATTGAAGAACACAAGTAATCCTGTGATCTGAGAGCAGTGTCCCTCCTGGCTTCTCTCCAGGTTGGAAAATCTGCTTTAATACTTAAGTTTTGGAGACCAAGTTCTCATGCCAAGTACACATATGAACTTCCTCTCTACAGAGCCACATCTAACACGATCCCTTAGGCCTGAAGTTCTCATCTTTCTAAAGGCAATTTCCAGTCTTAGGCAGATCGGGTGGTGTCCGAATGTAGCAATCATTTGTATTTTAAAGACATTCCCCTGACATACTTTCTTTTTACCGCCATTAGTAGTCTTGCACATCCAGCCTCACCCTTCATGTGATTTTTTTCTTCATGTGTTACTGACATTTGTACCAGGTTGTGATCTTATTCACTATTTACCTAGTTCCAATTTCTCTGGCCTGGATGTAGCCATCTGGAAATAATGGGATGGGAAGGAAATGCTGCCCAGATCATTGAGCCTGGAATCCCGCTCACCCAGAGTGGGGGTCTCAGTGTGGGTCTGAGCTGATACATCAAGTGAATAGAGTCGCCTGTTCTTTAGCAGGGAAAAAAATGGATTCATTATGTGGTTTAAGTCTGCCAAACTAGGACTAGCCCTTAAAGGAACAAATACTTCCCTTGGCTTTGGGTCATCCACACCTTAAATAAGGAATCAGACTCCTTACACTTCTGTTTGTTCAAAATGAAAATGCCCGTTTATAATTTGCCTTATAAAATTTGTTTCCTGAGTTGGTCTTTATGGCCAGGAAATTAATTGATAACAAGATGTGTGGTTTTTCATAGGGCATCCATTTGCATAAAGAAACATGACAGAAGCGGTCTCACCTCTGAGCTCCCTAAGTACCTCCTGCCTCCCCTTCCATCAACACTCGCACCAATGTTTATTGCTTAAAATGTGTTCACATGACGGTGTCTGTCATTTTCTCAGGTGGCTATCATTCTTTTCAAGTGTATCCTATAAATATTTTTCTCTCCCACGGAACCCTAGTTAAGTTTAAACCCTAACCATGTTTTGACTAGTTACTTGCTTGGAGGCATAGCTAGCCTCTTTTCTTGAAGTCTGGACATTCATGATCTAGTTACTTAGTCTACGTCTTCCTGAAGGTAGGGTCAGAATGACACAGTCCACAGTAAAGCAGAAAAGTCACACCTGCACACAATGCTCTTTCGGGACACAATGAAAACATGAAGCAGGTTGATTAAGGTATGCGGCTACTCATTATATTAGTCTTTCAAGTCATCTGTAAGTTTGAAAATTTTCAAAATCAAAAGTTTGAAAAAAAAGAGTGAAATACCCAAATTAATCTTCAGAACTTAGAACCAATATCATATCCTTTTTATATTGCACTTCGGATAGATGTGATTCATTTCAAAGTGTGACTGTAGCAAATATAACTGAATATTTCTGAGGATCCTGAACCTTTCCTTTTAATCCTGCTTACATTCTTTCTTCGTAAAAAATTCTTTACATTGTGGCCCAGTGATGTCCTTCCTAAATCTCAATCAATGAATTAATGGAGTAGTCCACAGAAGATGTCCTACAAATTCAGAATATTTTGTCTAGAGGTGTTGGATTCAGGCATTAACCAAATAATCACACAAATGTAAATTTTCAGTAGTGACAAGAGAATCAGTAATAAAAGGATTTGACCCAATAATAAAAATAAAGGACAGTTTTCTGAGGAAGGTAGGGAGACTTAACCAGGCACAGCATGAGCAAAGGCCCTGCGGTAGACAGGCCCAAAGCAATGTGGGTCTAAAAGTAAACCCAGAAAGCTGGAGCCCAGAAAGGAAGGTGGTTCTAGATAAACTTGAACAAAGGATAGGAATTTTGTCTTTCCATCTTAGGAGCAATGGGAAGCTAATGAATTATCTTTTGAAAACAGGAGGCTAGCATAATCAGACCTGTGCTTGGTTAAAAAAAAAAAAATTCCATCTATGTTGTGGAGAACTGACTGGAGATTTCCAAGTAAGTGTGTGCAGACATATCAGAAAGGCTTTATAATAGGCCGTGCAAGAGACAGACTCAGGATACATGGGCAGTTCAGCAGAGAGAAGTGAACTAATTCAAGATATATTTAGATAATAAAAATGTCAGGCAATGTGGTATACTCCAGGTTTTGATGTAGGTACAGATAGACATGAACTGATTCAAGAAATATTTAGTAAGAGTTGGCAGTGTATTTAAAATTAAAAGTTAGGGAAATGGAGGTGTCAAAGATGATGCCAGATTTTATGAGTCATAGTAACAGTATGTACATCAGCACCTTAAATGTGCTGAGGAGTCCTACAGCAAAGAAGCCTGCTTACTATCTAATCTAGAACTTCACAAATTTATATGAACTCAGAGTCCCCCTTTTTGTTTTTCTGGTAACAGTTACTAAATTCCTGGGAATATAACGTCAGACAACTGAGTTGCCTAAGTTGACTTTCTTACTCTGAACAATTGCAAATGTCACATTTTTTTAACCCCCCTGATAGTCTTCAAGAGCTGCCATAACAAAATATGACAGGATTCAAGTGACAGAAATTTATCTTCTCACTGTTCTGGAGGCTAGAAGCCCAAGATCAAGACGTCAGCAGGTTGGGTTTCTCCAGAGGCCTCTCTCCAGCTGCCCCTTCACAGCGCAGGCCGTTGGTCTATGTGCTGTCTTGTGTCTGAACCTCTTTTATGAGGATGCCTGATTGGAGTAGGATCTACCCTTACAGCCTCATTTTACCTTCATTACCTCTTTACCTGCTCTGTCTCCAAATACAGTCACACTCTAAGTGTGTTAGTCCATTCTCTGTTGCTAGTAGCACAATACCACAGACTTGGTAAGTTATAAGTAAAGAGGTTTTTTTAGGCTCTCAGTCTAAGGTTGAGGGGCTGCATCTAATTCTTGCCAGCAAAGTCCCAGGACATCAAAAGGCAACATATGACAAGAAACAGGGATCATGTGTGTGTGTGTGTCCATACACATGTATTTTCTTTTTTTTTTTTTTGTGCCAGGATACACATGTATTTTCTAATTTCTCTTCTTATAGCCACCAGTATTCAATCACGGGGGCTCCACTCAGATAATTTTGTCTAATCCTAATCACTTCCCAGATACCCTACCTCTAAACACCATAGTCAGGTTGTCTCCACCCTCTTAAATCCTCACAGTGGAAATTAAATCCCAAGGTAAGTTTCAGGAGGTGCAAACCATATTCAAACCATGGCACTAAGGAGCCGAGGGTAGGAGCTTCAAGGTATGAATTCAGCCCCTAACATTCCCAGACGCGTAAACTTCTGCTCTAGAACTGATGCCACCATTGACCATTACACCCCATGCCACATGCAAGTCCTGTGGTCCTGTGTCACAGAGAGTCATCCTAGGATGCCTCTGTCCTTAGCATCCTTCCTGGTGAGTCAGTACGCGCTGCAGTAAGATTTCTATTACAAAAGTTTCTTATTAGTAAACCTCTACCACACCAACAAGAGTAAGAAGAAAGGAGCAAGAGCATTCCTGATCAACCCCAAACCCATCCATCAATCATGAAGATAGGAGTACATGAACGGATTGCTTCTGGATTTTTCTTCTAATGAGGTGAAACCAGCATTTCACCTCAAAAGAGCACCTAGCCCAGGTGAGCACCAGTCTGCCTGCTGATGGTGCCTAGCATCTGGCTTCTGCGTAGCCAGCTCTCCTCTGTATTGGCTGGGGCTGGGAACTTTGTGAGAAGCATGGGAACTTGGTGTAAATTTGAATTCCACTCTCTGCTAAGACAGCAAGTCATTCCACTCTTCTGCTTCTTGTTCTGGTAGAATGACTGGGAGGACTATGTCGATAGAGCATTCTGTCTTTAAAAGTAAAAACAAAACACAACACTCTGTTCATGTAAAAGTAAGACCATCGTTCATGCCAGTGCCATCGAGTTGGTAAAGTAGTGCTGTCATCTGAGTACTCGAGTCTCCCCTTTGTTCATATGTTGAAATCCTAACCCTGAATTCACGGTATTTGGAAGGTGATGATGTCATTGGATGGAGCCCTCATGAATGAGATCAGCACTGTTAGAAACGACACCGGAGAACTCACCAGTCTCTTGTGCCATGGGAGGAACATCTATGAAATAGGGAGGACCCTCACCAGACACCGCTTCTGCTGACACTTTGATGTTTGACTTCCCAGCCTTCATTACTGTAGAAATATATGTTGTTGTCGTCGTCATTGTTGCTGTTGTTGCTGTTTGTAAACTATTCATTTTATGGAACTTTGTTATCAAAGCCCAGACTAAGACAAATAATCAGGTCATCAAAATAGTATGGATATATTGTATCAATAACTCATAAAACCCACCCAAAAAGTGAATATTTGATGCTGCATGCTGTTGCATATTCAATATTCTTCACCAGCCCCAAAGTCACCTTCAGATTTCATAGGTTTCTAGTTTCAGCCAAGCCTTTAAATGTCATCACATCATCTTTAGTAGAATTAAGTCCCAAATGAGTCACAAACCAATGAAAACTGCCTGCTTATTTGCTGATTAGATAAAATTTTTGTTAGGGGAAGAGCCAGGATTTTTTCCCCCTAAATTCTATTAAGTTTTAGATTCTGTCTCCTGCTTTTTGGAACCTGGGTGCTAGCATAGTTATTGTATGAAATGTGTCCTCTATCTTGCTCTAACATAACAGGCAAAATATGATTAGTTTGCACAGCAGAAAGCTATATCCTGAAAAAAGAACTTTTGACCTGACTGTGCAAGAAACCAGTGTCCTACCCTGCAAACAGTGCAGGAATTCATCAGAATAAAAGGAACTACACAGATTTCCCTGACATACTCAACATGGGGTTAGTCCAGTTCTATTAGGTTCTACCTGGAAATAGGCAGTACCTAGGCACTGTTAGATGAATCTGGTTTGAATTATGGCCTCCAGCTATGACACACGATCAAGAGCAGAGGTCACTGATGCGTCTTCATTCAGGCGTACTTATTACCTGTTTTCTTTCATAGTACAATCATCCCTCTGTATCCATGTAATCTACACCCATGGATTCAACCAACTATAGATTGAATATTTTTAAAGTTTTATCTATTGAACATGTACAGACTCTTTCTCCTTGCCCTTATTCCCTAAAAATACAGTATAACTATTTGCATAACACTTCCATTGTAATAGGTACTATAGGTAATCTAGGGATGATTTCAGGCAGAATGGGCATAAGTTACATGTAACCACTGTGCCATTTTATTTTGAAGGACTTGAGCATCTATGGGTTTTGGTATCCACAGGCGGTCCCAGAACTACTCTTCCACACGTACTGAGGGACGAGAAGAGATATTTACAGAATTCATATTGTTTCTAGTGCTGCCACATCAGCACCTCTTCAGTTTATCAATGTAAGTTGAAGTTCAAAGCCTCTGAGTCCTGCTGTTAGGTAGAGGTGGAAGTATTTTTTCCCTACTGTCTTCTCACACAGGCGGGTAGTTACATTGTTTGTTTACTACTTTCACACAAAACCAAACCAATCCCAAGCATGCCACCAAGCAGCCTTTGGGGAAGTGTATTCCAGAAAGCTTCATTGAAACCACTTGTTAATTGACGTTCTGAGGTGTCTAATCATTCTGCTGAGCAAGAAACCCTTAGACCAAACAAGAAAGAATGCAGCCTTTCAAACACCTAACCTTGGTCAGCAGCTTATTGAGAAAGGAAAGCCACAAAAGAGCTAGAGGTGCCGAACTCGGGCAGCCTTCGTCACACCCCTGGGCCAGGTGGCAGTATCATATTGCATCAAATATGAGCTTGAAAAAAGGCAAAAGGAACAAAGTTTTTCTCTGTGTCAAAACAGGATTAAAGTTATTGTTCCTTTTTGTGACTTATAGTGTGTTTCCTTTTTCTAAAATATATTTCCATGGCCAGGTATGGTGACGCACACCAGCAGTCCCAGCACTGTGCGATGCTGAGGCAGGAGGATTACAATCCAAGCCCGGGTTGCGCACCCTACTGATTTGGTGAGACCTTGTCTCATAAGTTTAGAAAAATTTAAAATTTAAAAAAGAAAGTCTGGGAGTAACTCAGTGTAAATGGCTTGTATTCAATCCGTAGTACCACACACACACACACACAAATCCCTAAAACACACAGCATATGTGTGCACACACTGTCTTCATACATTCGTAACATTAGGTTGATAAATTCTACTAAAGTTACCATCAAAGATGTTATCTCCTCTCAGACATCCATTTGTTCTAGTTTCTGCCTATCTGTGAATTTTGAAGATGTAACTTATCCTGGAGATTTTTGTTAAACAATAATGGCAGCTCTTATTTTCTGTATAGCTCTTATTTTCTCTATTTTCTTATTTTCTCTCCGTGTAGTGCCTAGCACACCCCAAACGTGCCAGAAGTGGGGTCCACTTGGAGGGTGATTGCTGGTGGTTTTTACTAAAATGGAGATTAAATGTACGACATTTTACAATCTGTGTACTGAAACAGAGCAAGACCCACCTGAGACACTTTACATGCTTTGGAGTATCATTCTTTCCCTAAAGATTAATGGAATATTTCAAAAAGGCAAAAAGGTATTAACCCACACACACTTAGCTATTTTTAGTATGAATAGTTCCAAGCTACAGAAAGGTTCTGAGTATTAGGTGTGAACCACACCCTCTACTAGACTAGACTAGACTAGACTAGACTTCACAAGTAACACTTCATACACAGTATTTTACCAGTCACATATTTACAGTACTGTCCATCCAACCATCCCTCCGTCCATTGATCCATCGTTTTTAAAAATGTATTTCAGAATATGTTGCAGGCATCGGTTCATTTCACCCCTAAACACTTTTAAATGTGTTGCGTTAGCTAGGGGCTCAATCTTTATTTACAGTTACCTTCTTTTCCCTTCTCCCTTCTCCCTCTTGTTTCTTTTCCCTCCTCCTGTGGTATAATTTACTTACGGTGAAATTCACAAATCTAAGTATACCATTTGGTGAGTTTTAACAACTCCATACACGGTGTAACCCACATCTCCATCAAGATACACAGACAATGTTATCACCACCCAAGAAAAATCTCTTGCGCCCTTCCCAGGCAATTCTTGTTCCTGGCCCCGTTCAGTCAGTCACTCTTCTAATTTTTTTTTAAATCTCCATATATTAATTTAGCCTATTGAAAACTTCAGAAAAATGAATCCTATGTGAGTATGCTCTCTTTTGTAGAAGGCTTCTAATTTTATTTGGAGTGTTTTTGAGATCCACCTGTGTTGTCATGTGTGTCTGTGGTGCATTCTTTTTTATTGCTCGGTACTGTTTCGTTGTATGAGTATACCACAGCGTTTTATATTATTGATGGACATTAGATTATTATTTCTAGTTTGGGGCTATTATAAATAAGGTTGCTTTTAACACTCTTATGTACATATATATTTTTTCACTTTTTCTAGGGTAAATATGTAGGAGTTGAATTGTTAGATCAGGGTGGCTCCATATCCTTCTTATCCAGGCCTACTGGGCTCAGATTTTCTTGGAGCAGCAACCCTGAAGTCAACTCAAGTCCTGATTTTTTTCACACACAGTAGCAGAACAAGGGGGACATAACAGTTATTTTTAGGGCCTAAATGTTTCCCTTATTCTTGAAAGCAGTGGGGTTCCCAAAAGGCCAAGTGTCAACCAGAGTGTTAGGATAAGTTGGTCGTGGGTTGGTGGGAGAAACGCACTTTGGACACTAGATTTACAGTATCTAGCCTGTCTCATTTGTAAAGCAGCCCCTACTGTGTACATGCTATTAATATCAGACTGTCCATCCTTTGAATAGTTTTCATCGTGTATGTACAGCAGAAAAAGAACTTGAGAAGCTCCTCTCTTGTCCTGGCCTGGTGTATACGGTTGATTGCAGCTAGTCCCAAACATTGCTCAGCCAAATGCATCTCGTGTCATCTCTCCCTGTTGTCCTCTATTGCACCCATTTTAAACTTCCCTCCTCTAATCGGATCGCAGCCCCAGTTGCCTTCCACTTCTACTTTACAGTAGTGATTCTCAGTATCAGACCTGGCGCCCAGGAGTATCTGGAAATGTCTGGAGACAATCTTATTTGTCACATAGTCAGGAAGCGTGCTATTGGCATATAAATTATCCCTACTCATCCTGTCTTCCATCCCTCCTGCGACAAGAATACATGCCCCTCACCCACGGGGTCTATCTATTTACAGAAATTAGCCATTTCAAGCAAAATGAAATCCCATCAATTAATTTCACAAAATTGAATAATTAATTTAGTCTAATTTGATATGGGGATAAAATGTTTACAATATCTTTGGAAGGGCTGAAATAGCAGGCTTGATAACTCTAACATACTCTAACATTCTCAAACAGATGAGCTGCTTTCTTTTACCTAATCAGAAAGGAGGGCAGCTGGAAATGATCCCTAGTACTCTTAGTTCCAAGAACACTGCCATAGCTGAGATTAGTTTGTAGACTATGCAAATGGTGGCCCCGGAATCACACCATGTCTGATGGATCTGAGTAGACCAAAAATTACCACAAAATGGCTCTAGATGTCCACAAAACATCTGGACACTGGAACAAGGCTAAAGACCATGTGGGTCCACACCAGGTGGCCAGCAGAAGTAAGCAAAATGCACCTGCTGTAGCACTTCCTTCCACCATTCTTGCACATTATTATCCCAGTCAGTATGGAAACCCTACCCCAAGCAATTCTGGGAAATATGGATGAAGACATGGGGCTACAGTTCACATTACATCTCTCCTATCTGTCTAACGCGCAGTAATCCTTTGCCATCCCCTCCTACGGTACCTGCTAGTAAACTTTGTTCAAGTGACTATCTTGTCTCTTTCCTCTGACTTCAACCCCTCCCTGCCCTCCAACTGTCTGCTACCAACATAGCCAAACAACTTGAAGACTTTAGGACAAGCAACAAAAGCAAATAGCAAGTAGGATTACATCAGACCAAAAGTTTCCTCATAGTAAATGAAATGAAAAGACAAAGTATGGAATGGAAGAAAATATTTGAAAGCCATAAATCTGGCCAGGGGTTAACATCCAAAATACATAAAAATACTGTATTCCTACAATGATAGTCTTTATTTTTTTCAAATGTAAATTACACTATGATTTGGTGACATGTAATATAATGGTTTAACTATAAATATTTTAGTATAAATAGAAAAATGCAATCCAGGAGGCTGAGGCAGGAGGATTTCAAATTCAAACCAGCCTAAGCAACTTAGTGATACTGTCTCAAAAATATTATAAAGACTTGGGGATGTAGTTCAGTGCAAATGTCTGGAGTTCAATCCCCAGTACCGCAAAAAAGAGAGAAGAAAAATAAAATGAATGAGAGAAATAAAGACTACATTCTTGGATGAGAGAATTACAGGTGACTACGAGGTCTGCTGATAGAACTTCTGTAAGTAGGCCATCAATGTACTTTTCCATTTTTAACTTAAACATTCATCGAGCACCTTCCCTGTGTGCCCAATATTGTTGAGGACCTAGGATAAAAACAAAAACAAAAAAACACAATGAGTGAAAGTGTGTCCCTAAACTGTGGGACTCCACGATTTGACACTCATACAGAAGTTTCTCCAGCACATACATAGTGCTAAATAAATCTGGCAAGCACAGGAAAGCGTTCATATCAGATCCAAAATGTTAGTACAGATGAGTGTAACCTGAGATTGTACCGAATGGGATTATGAGAGTCAATGTACAGGGTGCTACTTGACTCTTTGAGATTGACTGGACCAAATTTGTCATGGGAAAATTCTCTCCTCTTACATGTCATATCATTCATAATACCAAGTTACATAACTTTAAAAAAGAAAAGATGGAAGAAGAGTGTCATGAATCAATCCAAAAGCATTATAAATCAAATTAATGTTCTCTTCATCTTGTTATAGGGAAAGCAGATCAAAGATCCATGTTCAGTGCTCTGCAGGTATCAACATGCGTTCATTTTCATAGCCCATATGGAGTGAATATTATTATTCTTAGTTTATGGATGAGGAACCCCAGGCATAGATTAAGGGACCTACCCAAAGTCACAAAGGCAGTTAAGTAGTGGAAGGTCTGGACTGGGCAATCTTCATTTTTCTCTTTAATCCTGAGCTCCTGCCCCACCCTGCCCACCTCTGTTTTAGGATGGTGTTATTTGAGATTCTTCTCGTTCTCCCTTGGCATGTCCTGGAGACTTGTACCGTGAGTGACTTGGCTCGTGCTGCCGAGATTAGCAATGACTTTACTGCAAACCTTCCCAGCATTTATAGTACTTTTTCTTTGTCTCCCCCACATGTTTTCCAGCAGAATTTAACTCACCCAGATGGGTAAATATTAACTTTTAGATCAGCACTTCCTGACATCACAGGCCAGAGTCTAAACAGCAGGGAACGTTGGTCTCTTCCGGTGCCTCTTTTCATGCGCACAGAGGAAGACAGAAATGCAGCCTCAGGGGTTTCTCAACAAACTGGTAAATGGTCTTGTTGCCTTAGTCTCCTCCATTCAAAAGCATTAGATTGTTACTTTACTACCTATTACATTTTAGCCACTGAAATAATTAGAGAATTCTCTCAGTTTCACATTTCTGTGTTTGTGCTCAAAGGTACAGGTACAAAAACATACAAGAAACATAGACATGTGGCAGTCAGGGAACATTATAAAATGTCTAGTCCAAGTCTCTGAATTTATAAAAAAGGAAAGTGAGCGCCCCTAAAATTATTTACCAAGGTCACAGATTCTGTTTTGATAAGCCTTTTTCTTAGCTCTATCTAAACTATTACAGCTCTTTCTAAACCTTTTAGCTCTATCTAAACTATTATACTTTAAGTCATTTTTTCGAAGTTGGCCACAGTTATGTACTAGAACGTATACTATGCATATTGGTAGTTATGTACACTATGTAGTTTTAAAAGTTTACACATTTTAACAAGTTTTCTTAAGGCAGGGAAGTCTCCCGCTCCTCTGCCACTTATTCCCCAAAGACACCACTTTCGACTCCTCACCTGGCCCTTAACTCTGTTACCTTAACGCCAAGTATGTGTTGCCGTCTCCTGATTTTTTGTCTCTTTGTCTGAAACTCTAACTTTTCCCTACAGAAGATAAGGACTTACTTATTTAGTCTCTCTATCCACACTAGATTGACTCCCATTCATACAATACAGTTATATCTCAATTTTGATTAGAAAAAATATTTAATTTATATTATTTATATTTTTATGACTATAGATTATATTCAGACATGGGGAATATCCTAAATTCTTTGTTTTTCCAGTACAACAACATCCTGGAGTTAGTAATTTTCTATTTCCTTTGGTTTTTGTCTGTGTGTTTTTCTTGTGCATGTTTGTTTGCATTCCCTTCCCTTCTCTCTCTACCCGCCTGCCTCTCTTTTTGAGACAAGTCTCATCATATTGCTCAGTCTGGTCTCAGTTCACAGGCTGCAGAGATCTTCCCAACTCAGCCTCTCCAGGAGCTAGGACTACAGGCGTATGTCGCCATACCAGCTCGTGCTTGTATAAATGCACTTACCTTTCATTCAGAATACTGAGATATTTGCCGGTTGTCTAAGTAGTCTCTCAAGATGTTCAGTGATTCTATCCACTTCCCATTATGGGTCTACTTAGTTCTATCAGCAGCATGCTTCTGACCTGCTGACCAGGACTGCTTGTCTCCCTGCTTGGTTATCCTGAGATCTCCTCACTCTTCCGTGTGTCAGAGCTTCTATTTTTAGACCTCCTGTGTCTTAGTTTATATTATGCTGCAATAACAGAATAACTGAGACTGGGTAGTTTATAAACAATAGTTTTTTGGGCTCATAGTTCTGGATACTGGAAGTCCAAGAGCATGGTGGCAGCATCTGGTGAGGGTGTCTGCTCTGTCATGACAGGATAGAAGGACAACCAAGCAGGTATGAGACGAAGAAAACTGGGCCACACTCACTTTCATAACAAATCCACTCCTGTGATAACTCAGTCTTAAAATAAAGACATTAATCCATTGATGAGGGCAAAGCCTTCATGACCTAATTACTTCTTAAAGGTCTCACCTTTTAATACCTTTATAATGAAAATTAAATTTCAACTTAAGTTTTAGAGGGACATTCATATCTTGGCATCATGTTTTCCTTTCCTCTTTTTTTTTTTTTTGTGGGTACCGGGGGTCGAACTCAGGACCTTGCACTTGCCAGGCAGGCGCTTATGCCACTGAGCCTTCTCACCTGCCCATCCTTTCCTCTTGTTTTACTCCTTGTTGTGGAGCACATCCTCTCATAGCTTCCTAAGAAAAAATATATGGAGGGAAAATTTATTTCAGGACTCAGCGGTCTAGAAATGTCTCTTCTACCTTCCTGACTGATGGAGTGATTGCACAGAGAATTCTATGTTTGGAATCATTTTCACTCGATTTTTTCTTTGTTGCCGTCAGAATTTTAAAAACATTGCCCCATCATATACATGCTCACAGTATGACTGCTACATCATTTTCTTGCTTCATGAAGCAACTACAGACAGGAGGTCTATAATTCTTTAATTTTTATGGGTTTTAAATACTTTTTGATGTTTTCCTTTATTCCATAGTTCTTGCTCCCTCCAAATTGTTTTGCATTTTCCCCAGCTGCTTGATGATTTATGGTGTTCTGCTCAGGGAAAGAGTAGAGGACAGAAATCCAAACCTCTGAACAACTTAGGGACAGTGAACATAGCATCTGATGAGGAAAACATCTTACCAGCCTGGCTGAGCCAGTTGTTGGGAAACATCCAATGTGAGTGTCTTAGGGATTTTCTCCTAGGTTGGTCAGACTCCTAAGAAGGCTCTTCCAAACTCTTGTCTAGAGGGAAGAACCTGGCTGTCAGTATTTGGGAGCCACAGGTGAGAAGTAAATAAAAGCAATCTCAGTATGCTGCATGCGTATTTTCTTACTCTTCCTAGCTTTATATAGTATCCACCTTCAACATTACCTCGTGTATCCCCCAATTCAGAGAACTGATTTGTCCCTCACCACAAAGTACGCTTCTAGGCTTCTGCAGAGGTGGAGGAGTTATGGTCACCCGGGTGCCTACAGCAAGGGAAGCAGAAGTGACTCAACTGCTTCTTACACAAATCTCCCCATTGGGGTCTCAGCCTTGCCACTGTGGCCAATCCCAGAGCCTTTTGAGGACTCTCTGTTGCTAGAAATTGACCCCCTGCCAGTTCTGGTCAAGCTTTCTCAGGGCCACTGAGTAGACACTCATCACTCATCTGCCTGCTTTCTGCCTTCCAAAATGCTGTTGTTACCTCCCCTAGTTCTATTATGAAATATACAGTGGTACCTTGGTTCATGAACTTAATTCGTTCCATGATTCTGGGGTTCCACATTCATGTTTGTGTGAAGAAGATGGCCATGGTCATGTTCATCACAGATGTGGAGTTCACCAACAGAAGCAAAATTTTGCCAAACGCTTCTGTTCACAAACCAAATTGTTTGTGAACAGAAGCATTCGTGAACTGAGGTACCATGTTACTGTATGTGTGTATATGTCCATTTAACGTATATTCTACTTTTAATAAGATTAACAAGGAGGCTAAAATTGATGGCTCTGTTCAATCCACTGTCTTTACTTGATGTTCCAATACATATTTAAATGATAATGGTATTTAATATATAAACACGTATATATGCATGCATGCATGCAGAGCCCCATGAATATGTAATTATATATAAATAGGGGTGAGTTACAGGATTCCAATATGTTTTTAAATTGTCTATCATAATAAACTAATGCTTCTTCTATTTTTCTTAACCCCATTTCTTAGTATATTAGTTTAATGATCATTTTAGGTGTTTTCCTTTTCATAATCCATTCTCTGCTGCTATAACAGAATACCACAGATGGTGTAGTCAAAGAGGAAAGAAATTTATTTCTCACAGTTTTAGAGGCTGGAAATTCCAATGCTAAGGTGCCAGCACTGGTGAGGGCCTTCATGTCAGCATGGTGGAGGCCATCATGGGTGAGGGAGATCACAAAAGAGAGGGTGAGAACAAGAGAAAACCAAGGAAGCCAAATGTGCTATTGTAAGAACCCACTGAAATCCCAATGGCCTTTATCCTAAAACCTTTTGAGACCCCATCCTTTAATATTGTTATAGTGGCAATTAAATTTCAACCTGAGTTTTGGAGAAGAAATTCAAATCATCACACTTTACAAGCATTTATTCATATCTGCTTTGCCCATGGTACTGTAGCAGGTAATGGAGAGCTTGTAATCTTCTGTCTTTTGTTTCTGAAAGACAAAATCTACTGAGAGGGAAATATGATATAAATTATGAAAAAATAAACTACAAGTCATTTATAAACTACCATAGGAATACGTGAAAAACAGCATTCCTTAAACCACATGTCCCCAGCCCTGGAAATGGTACTCATCCATGGCCTATTAAGACCCAGGACCATGCACACTGCGTCAGCTGACAAAACCCCTGCTCCTGGGGTCTCCACAGCACAGGGAAACGGAGGTGACAACCAATAGCCTGACCTGATTGAAGAAGAGACCAACACCCAAGCAGACAGTTTCACTTCAGGACTGGTGTTGCCCTACCACAGAAACCAGGCGACAGACAGCCTCGGGAGATAGGCTTGGAGAGCGTGAGAATAATCACGATCTCCTGTGATCCCCTGGAATGCACAGGATCAGACCAGGAAGATCACGGGGTCTGTATTCCTTTATAAGAGGTCAGGTTTGGAGTGTGTTATAGTCAAAGGGGCTGCTCCAGAAGAAGAAGGCATTTAATTTAGTGGTGCCACATGTTTGAGCTTTAGCACCATATGGAGGACATACTGATATCCTATGTCTAGCAGAAATTAGTGGTCTGAAGTACTTTCAGTCATTAAATGGATGGCCTAATTTTCTTCATTAAAATCATAGTCCTCTTTGTTCTGGTTGAGGGCTGTTCATGAGTGGTTCCTAGGGTTTATCAATATCCAGTTGATATTCGATGCCATTGTTATTATTGAATTTACTGTTATAGCCAAGGTAACATAGTAATGGCTGACAATTGGCCTTCTCTCTGTGCCAATATCTGGATTTTTTAGGTTCATAAACAATAAAAAATGAATATACATGCACACAGGATCATGGGAAAGCAAGGCAATAGAAGACCCCCAAGGTCTCCCAACTCTCTGAGGGCAGATCAAGGGGGCGCAAATAGAAAAGAAAGCACATACCAGGTAGTAGAACTCTTTGAAAAGGTTATAGAAAAGATGAAGAAACTAAAGAAGTTCAAAGAGGAAATGAACCAGAAGTTCACAGAAATATCACTCAAAATGCCCAAAATAGATTCAGGAGAAATAAGTTAAAAAAATAGAAGAGCTGACCAAAACAGTTCAAAACATGAATGACAAATTTGCCAAAGATATAAATACTCAAAAAGATATCAGAAAAAAAACTACCTGAAATTAAAAAAACAGTATAGAATTCATTAACTGCAGAAACGAGCAAAGTGAAGATAGAGTCTCTGAAATTGAGGACAAAATGATAAATTAAGAAATACTCGAAGAAACTCCAAGAGAGACAGAGAGAGAAGAAAAGACCATCCAGCAGCTACTAGATGACCATCCTAAGGCTAATTGGAGTTAGAGAAAAGCTAGAAGATAATACAGATGGAATTATTAATATGTTCACAGAAATCATAGTAGAAAATTTCTCAAAAAAAAAGCTCAACATACAAGTGAGGCTTCCAAAACACCAAACAACTATGATGAAAAAAGAAGCATATTCTTATTATATTGCCAGATAGCTGCAAAAAACTAGAATTTTAAAAGGTGTCAGAGAAAAACAAAAAATCACATATAAAGGTAAACCCATTAGAATTACAACAGACTTCTCAACACAAATCTTAAAGGCAAGAAGAGCTTGGAGTAGAGCATTCAAGTCCTAAGAACAAATAACTTCCAACCCAGATAAACATACTGAACAAAGCTTTCCTTCAAAAGAGGTGGAGAAAAAGGGACATTTCATGGGAAAGACCAGCTCAAGAGATATATGAATACTAAACCAGCACTCCAGAAAATACCCAAGAATATCCTAGACAGAAACAACAAAACCAATAAAGCAAAAACCCAGATGAAATGAAAACCCCAAGCAAAGACAATGAATAGCCAACAATAAAAAATGACAGGAAAAGAAAAACAAAGGAGTAACCAACAGAGAAAGAGTGTGATGATAGTAAATGATCAGCACATCTCAGTAATAATCTCTCAACATTAATGGCCTCAACTCTCCAAATAAAATACACAGATTGGCAGACTGTATCAAAAATCAAAATTCAGTCTGTTGCATTCAAGAAACTCATCTAATCCAAAAAGACATTTATAGACTAAAAATCAAAGGTTGGAAAACAATATTTTTTGCACCAGGACTCCCAAAACAAGTAGCAATTTAATGGTAAATTTCAAGTTAAAATTTATTAGAGACAAAAAAGATCACTACATCCTAGTTAAGAGAATAATCCAACAAGCAGAAATAACACTTTTAAATATTTATGCACCAAGCCGGTGAGATAGCTCAGCAGCATAAGCGCCTGCCTGGCAAGCACAAGGTCCTGACTTCGACTCCCGGTACCCACATATGAGAAAAGGGCCGGTGATATCGCTCAGCGGCACAGGCACCTGGTGGTGCGCGAGGTCCTGAGGTCGACCCCTGGTACCCACAAAAAAAAAAAAAAAATTTATGCACCAAATACTGGAGCAGCTATCTTCATAAAACGAATACTGCTAAACATAAAAGGTCAAATGAATGCTAACACAATCACAGTAGGGGGGGTCTTAATATCCCACTTTTACAAAGAAAAAACTAAACAAAATATCAATAAATATCAGAGCTGAACCACACCCTTAAACATACGGACTTCATAGATTTCTACAGAGTATTCCACCCCACTACAACGGAGTGTACATTATTTTCTGTAGCACACACTTTCTCCAAAATAGATCATATACTAGTCCACAAAGCCTGCTTAAGTATAGAACTAAAATCATCCCATGTGTACTGTCAGACCGCTGTACAATGAAAATGGAAATCAATGACAGAAGAAATCATAGCAAATGCAGAAGCACCTGGAAAATTAATAACACACTCCTAAGCAACCAATGGGCTACAGAAGAAATTTTTAAAATTTTGGAAGTTAGTGACAATGCCTATACAACTCACTGGAATCTTTGGGACACTATGAAAGCAGTTATAAGAGGGAAGTTATTGCAATCAGTGCTCACATTAAGAAGACAAGGGAAGCTCAAATAACCTTTTAAGGAACTTTAAGATACCTGAGAAACAACAACAATCCAGGCCCAAACTGAAATTAAGGGAAATCATAAAGATTAGAGCAAAAATCACTGAAATTGAGACAAAAAAATGCAAAGAATCAACAAATCGAAGAGCTGGTTCTTCAAAAGAATAAATAAAGCAGATAAACTCTTAGCCAAACTTACCAAGAGAGAGGAAAGACTTAGTTCAGTTAGAAATGAAAAAGGAGAAATCACAACAGATACTGTTAAAATCCAGAAGATAGGTAATAACTATGAAAAACTGTATCCCCACAAATTGGAATATTTTGAAGAAATGGACAGATTCCTAGACTCAGGGCTGGTGATGTAGCTCAGCGGCATAAGCACCTGCCTGGCAAGCATGAAGTCCTGAGTTCAGTTCCCGGTACCCACATAAAGAAAAAAAAAAGAATGCCTAGACTCATACATATTACCAAAGCCAACCCAAGAGGACACAAAAATGCTGAATAACCCGATAAGAAGCAATGAAATTCACACAGTAATAAAGAATCTACCAACAACAACAACAACAAAAAAAAAAAAAAAAAAAAATAGCCTGGGACCTGATGGATTCACTGCTGAATTCTACAAAACCCTTAAAGATGTTATACTGCCTATATTCCTCAAACTCTTAAAAAAAATTGAAAGGGACAACGTGCTTCCAAATTCATTTATGGAATCCAGCATCACACAGATTCCAAAACCAGACAAAGACCCAATTAAAAAAGAAAACTATAGGCCAGTCTCCTTAATGAACATAGATGCAAAAATCCTCAGTGAGGTGTTAGCAAATAGAATTCAACACATCATCAAAAAGATCACACATCATGACCAGGTAGGTTTCATCCCAGAGATACAAGGATGATTCAACATACAATAATATGTATACACATATTGATTTGTGTATACAAATCAATAAATGTAATATATCACAAACAGAAGCAAGGTCAAAGCCCACATGATCATATCAGTAGATGCAAAAAGGGCTTTTGACAAAATCCAAAACCCCTACATGGTAAGAACCCTGAAGAAAATAGATATAGAAGGACCAAACCTGAATTGGATAAAAGCTACTCGTGACAAACCAACAGCTGTCATATTAAATGGAGAAAAACTAAAAGCATTCCCACTAAAATTAGGAACAACACAATGATGTCCACCATCACCCCTTCTATTTCACGTAGAACTCAAAACATTAGCCAAAACAATTAGGCAGAAAAAAGAGAAAGAAAAGGGATACATATAGAAAAGGAAGAACTAAAATTATTATTTGCAGATGATATGATACAATACAAAGAGGACCCAAAGAATTTCACCAAAAAAAACCCCTTAGAATTAATAACCAACTCCAGCAATGTAGCAGGAAACAGAGTCACACAAAAATTAATAGCATCTGTGTACACCAATAATGAACTTAGGAAAGTATGTAAACAGTACCGTTCACAGAAGTGTCAAGAAAAATGAAATATCTAGGAATTAAACTAACTAATGAAGTGGAATACTTCTACAAAGACAACTACAGTACTCTGAAGAAGGAGATTGAAGAGGATATCAGAAAATGGAAATTCTGAGTGAGGTTGAGTGAGGCCAAAGCCATCGCCATCCGTGCAGAGCCCAGGAAGTGTGAATGGACGTGATGGGCTTAGGCAGAGAGTAAGGATGGGCCCTGAATACCAAAAAAGGGAAGGGGTCGGAAGGGAAAAGCCAAAAGGACTTCAGCATCTCTGACAATTCCAGGCATCCAAATTTAAGATGGGCTAGTTATAGTTGTTGAATTTACAATTCCAAAATATGTTCTCAACGAAGAAACTAAAATTGGAGAGTAGAGGCGAGAAGGTTATCCATTTTAATTCTGCAAATATTTTCATGTTTCCTTTGGGATGGAAAAGGGATAATGATGAGACAGAGATGGGGAAAAGAGAAACTAATGATGCAGCTCTACAAAATTGTCTTTAATTTTTACAGTAACCCAGTAGGTAGGTGGTGTTATCCTCATTTAATGCGAGTAAAGTTGAACTTAGGGAATATACAGTCAGCCATGTGGCCACATATTGAAGCCAAAACTGTATTGAACTTTAAAATAGGTGTTTAGAGCATTAAAAAATCAAAGTTAATTGGATTAAGCATAGATAACAAGTAGATATGTGGATATCAGAAGTTGCAGGGAAGCCTCAAATGGGTGAGAAATAGCTACTCCTCAGCTCAGTCCTTGCCAAGATACAATCAAAGCAGTCTCAGATGAAATTCTCCACATACATATTTTTTTTAAAACTACATTAATTAGCAGGTAAACTCAAAGCAGTACATCAATCTGTTCTGTAAAACTCGAAGTCTCGAGTCTATTATTTTATGTTCTCCTACCCTCACCCTGCAGAAAAGATAATGTCATCTCTTGATATCTGCCAAGGATTGGTTACAAGACCCCTGTGGATACCAATATCAGATGCTCAAGTCCTGCATAGTATTTGTTCATAACCTGGACACATCCTCCCATATACTAAGTCATCTCTAGATTACTGATAATGCCTAATTCTGTGCAGATGCCTTCTAAGTAGTTGCTGTACTATATAGCTTAGGGAATAATGCCAAAAATGAGTCTGTGCATGTTCAGTATAGACACAACTGTTGGGGGGGTTCAGTCCAGCAGTGAATCCACAGATGCAGAAGTTCCCATGTGGGGGCTCCACTGTGTTTGAGTCAGCCTGACAGCATTCCAGACACAGGATGCTATTTCTCCCAATGGTCATCGCACGCACCAGAAATCGTAATCCACTGGCAAGTCACGGGACCAGGAACCACCCTCCAACCTCATGCCGAAGAGTCTGGATGGCAGGCTTCATTACACTCTTACTCCTTTTTATTACAGAGCCACAGAAGCCCACCTGCATTCCTGAAGCCCTTAAGTGGTGTCTTCTTAAATTTATTTTCCTAATTAGTAAGCGATTAATTTTACCAAAGAAGACCATTTCTGGGCCGGTGAGACGGCTCAGCGGCTTAAGCGCCTGCCTTGCAAGCGCAAAGGCCCGAGTTCGACTCCCGGAACCCACATACGAAAAAGGGGCCGGTGATATCGCTCAGCGGCACGGGCGCCTGCTGGCACGCGAGGTCCTGAGGTCGACCCCCGGTACCCACAAAAAAAAAAATATATATTAATAGCATCTGGGGCCGGTGAGACGGCTCAGCGGCTTAAGCGCCTGCCTTGCAAGCGCGAAGGCCCGAGTTCGACTCCCGGATCCCACATACGAAAAAGGGGCCGGTGATATCGCTCAGCGGCACGGGTGCCTGTTGGCGCGCGAGGTCCTGAGGTCGTCCCCCCGGTACCCACAAAAAAAAAAAAAAAAAAAAAAAAAAATAGCATCTGTGTACACCAATAATGAACTTAGGAAAGTATGTAAACAGTACCGTTCACAGAAGTGTCAAGAAAAATGAAATATCTAGGAATTAAACTAACTAATGAAGTGGAATACTTCTACAAAGACAACTACAGTACTCTGAAGAAGGAGATTGAAGAGGATATCAGAAAATGGAAATTCTGAGTGAGGTTGAGTGAGGCCAAAGCCATCGCCATCCGTGCAGAGCCCAGGAAGTGTGAATGGACGTGATGGGCTTAGGCAGAGAGTAAGGATGGGCCCTGAATACCAAAAAAGGGAAGGGGTCGGAAGGGAAAAGCCAAAAGGACTTCAGCATCTCTGACAATTCCAGGCATCCAAATTTAAGATGGGCTAGTTATAGTTGTTGAATTTACAATTCCAAAATATGTTCTCAACGAAGAAACTAAAATTGGAGAGTAGAGGCGAGAAGGTTATCCATTTTAATTCTGCAAATATTTTCATGTTTCCTTTGGGATGGAAAAGGGATAATGATGAGACAGAGATGGGGAAAAGAGAAACTAATGATGCAGCTCTACAAAATTGTCTTTAATTTTTACAGTAACCCAGTAGGTAGGTGGTGTTATCCTCATTTAATGCGAGTAAAGTTGAACTTAGGGAATATACAGTCAGCCATGTGGCCACATATTGAAGCCAAAACTGTATTGAACTTTAAAATAGGTGTTTAGAGCATTAAAAAATCAAAGTTAATTGGATTAAGCATAGATAACAAGTAGATATGTGGATATCAGAAGTTGCAGGGAAGCCTCAAATGGGTGAGAAATAGCTACTCCTCAGCTCAGTCCTTGCCAAGATACAATCAAAGCAGTCTCAGATGAAATTCTCCACATACATATTTTTTTTAAAACTACATTAATTAGCAGGTAAACTCAAAGCAGTACATCAATCTGTTCTGTAAAACTCGAAGTCTCGAGTCTATTATTTTATGTTCTCCTACCCTCACCCTGCAGAAAAGATAATGTCATCTCTTGATATCTGCCAAGGATTGGTTACAAGACCCCTGTGGATACCAATATCAGATGCTCAAGTCCTGCATAGTATTTGTTCATAACCTGGACACATCCTCCCATATACTAAGTCATCTCTAGATTACTGATAATGCCTAATTCTGTGCAGATGCCTTCTAAGTAGTTGCTGTATATAGCTTAGGGAATAATGCCAAAAATGAGTCTGTGCATGTTCAGTATAGACACAACTGTTGGGGGGGTTCAGTCCAGCAGTGAATCCACAGATGCAGAAGTTCCCATGTGGGGGCTCCACTGTGTTTGAGTCAGCCTGACAGCATTCCAGACACAGGATGCTATTTCTCCCAATGGTCATCGCACGCACCAGAAATCGTAATCCACTGGCAAGTCACGGGACCAGGAACCACCCTCCAACCTCATGCCGAAGAGTCTGGATGGCAGGCTTCATTACACTCTTACTCCTTTTTATTACAGAGCCACAGAAGCCCACCTGCATTCCTGAAGCCCTTAAGTGGTGTCTTCTTAAATTTATTTTCCTAATTAGTAAGCGATTAATTTTACCAAAGAAGACCATTTCTGGGCCGGTGAGACGGCTCAGCGGCTTAAGCGCCTGCCTTGCAAGCGCAAAGGCCCGAGTTCGACTCCCGGAACCCACATACGAAAAAGGGGCCGGTGATATCGCTCAGTGGCACGGGCGCCTGCTGGCGCGCGAGGTCCTGAGGTCGTCCCCCCAGTACCCACAAAAAAAAAAAAAAAAAAAAAAAAAAAAAAAAAAAGAAGACCATTTCTGCCACATATCAGTTCATACCTACTCCAGTAGAAAACTAGTCTCATCAGTTCTGTGTGTTGACTAGTTCTATTTGGATTCTAGTTGATCACTCCTGTCCCTGGGGTTTAATAAGCTGAAGTCTGTACATCTGTATCATGTTCTTGATGGTGAAATAAATTAGAGGTCAGAGAAAGGGAGACCTGTACATCCTTAGCAGACCGTGGATGCAGCGGGAGCTGGGTGGGAGACTGAGTTGCTGTCATACAGTAACCCAGCACCAGGTCGTTTTGTGCTTAATCAGATTGTTTCATATGTGTTGGGTCTGGCTTCTTCATCAGATTATAAAATCCTTGGAGGGAGAGGGTAAGTCATATACTTTTTTATTCTTCCACAATGACCAGTACAGTGCTAGATGTATAGGTATATATACAGAGTCTGCCAAAAAAAAATGTATGCATCAGGAAAAGAAAAACTTTTATAAATATTTTAACACTAAATGTATTGAGATATCATGAGATAATTATAAGTTACCTTTGGCCTCTACAATTATAAGTGCTCAAAATGGTGGCCATCAGCTTCCAGACATTAGTACAGCAAACTGCTGAACTCTGCATACATTTTTTTTTTTTTGGCAGACTGTGGATCTAGAATTAATCCTTCTTAACCATTAAAATCTACATCAATATCTATGAAATCTTTGAACATTAGGAGCCTTTTATATTTGCTTTGAGATTCTAAACTATCTCAAGAGAATAAAAACCTAAGTTTTAAAACTGCCAGACTCACTTGAAATGACTCAGCAGCACTTGGGACTGCAGTGAGCGACAGAAATGATGTACATGTTTACGCGGGGGTTTTTCCTTCTCAGCTCCACAGACGTGGTTCCAACATCTTTTCACCTCCATTGGGAAAGAAGAAATTATGAATCATAGCATGCAAACATAAATAGTGATACTGGGCTTCACTTCAGAACTTCTTAAAGTACGTGTGTCCATTCACAGCAAATTTAATTATCTGGGCCACTAACTCCCACAAGACAATGTTAGCAGTGGGTTGGTTTTCATCCTGGTGCTGCTTGAACATGAATGGCTGAAAAGCACTGTAATATTTGAACCTGAAGAGCTTTGACTACAGAGATTGCAGGTTGCCACTCTTGTCCTCCACGAGGGAAGGTACACAGCCCTTAGTATTTGCTATGTAATTACCGCACCTCATGGCAGGGAGTGCTGAGTGTTTGGCCTCGTTAAGCAATAGCAGTTAGCACACAGCCAACCTGTGGCCCCACCCCGCTCCAGACGGCCCTCTGCTGGGTTTCCTGCTTTGTTTTTAACCATTGCACAACTGTGTGAAGTTCTAAGAACTTTGGGATGTAAGACTTTGGGCGCCTTTTTTGGGAAAAGAACTAGCAGAACAGCTCCAGTGTACTTCTGATGAGGCCAAAACCTACTACTGAGGTAAGAAAATCCTTAAAACAAGAAATCCCAGTTCTTTCTGCAGCTGTTCAGAGAAAGGAAGCCTACACATATTCAGTGTACTCTCGGCAAGAGTTGTCCCACTACAGTCTGGGAAGCAAGGGTTCCAGGGCTAAAGTAAACTGACCCAGTAGATTTCCTTAACATTCCTCCCAAGTTCATGTAGTACAGTAGTATGGCATGTAGTACAGTGTGTGTTCACACTTACAGATACTGTTGTTTAAGGAACTCCTCTCACGAACACGTCGAGTTCCAGTGTACCTTATATAAACTCCACAAGGAGAGAAATTATTCTACATCCTTGGTTCCTGCTTAAGCTTGACACATATACACAGACACACACTCTTTATTATTATTACTTGTAAAAATTCAATCTAGGTAATCTGGTTCAGTGCTCACAGTTAGAGATTTTTACTTTGACAACTTGTCAATATTTGGTGTATCATATATTGTACTTCTTTCTCAATTTGGAGTGTTTCTACTTAGAAATCCTGGCCTAGATTCTTATGAAACGTGATGACAAAGCAGCTAGAACTAAAATCTCTTAGTTTGGCAGTGCTACATTTAACAATATATTAAGACAAGTCCTTACCCCCTTAAAATACTTCTGGACTAAATTCTGTGACTTCCCCAGAAATATATTGAATGTTCATCGATAATGTGTTAGATCATTTATTTTAGATTTATATACTTTAAATTGTAGCTATTCTTTTTAAAAATATTTCTAGCTTTGGGACACATATGTTTCTTCCTTTTTATTAGTATGATGTACTCTTGAGTCTATGTATAAGATTATATTTTAGGTTAGGCCGACTCCAGGTGGTTCTGCTGTCCCTTCTGTGCTTGAAACTCTTAGTATTTGCTGAAATTGTCTGTTGCTTAACTATTAACCCTCAGCAAACCTGAAAACAAGAAAAAAATCAGGTATATATATATATATATATATATATATATATACACACACACACACACACACACACATAGATATATAGATATACACACACACACAAAATAAGTGAAGACCTAGAATCTCTTACTGCCTTGAGATTTGGTCTGCTTAATAACCAGGCCCATAGGTGGACTTCATTTGTTTGTTTGTTTGTTTGTTTGTTTGTAAAAACATACTGTCATCAGGAGGAGAGGAAAATGATATCAATTCAGCTACCTACCCATTTAGAAGACAGGAAGAAGCTGGCCTCTTCATCAGTACTTTGTCTGTAGCCCCTCACTTAAGCTTGAGTCGACTTAAAGGAGAAAGAATGCCATTTGCCTCAGCTGTCATTAGCATTTTTCCCAGACATACGCTAGGCACATGCCATGGCCAAATGCTTTAGTTCATTTAATACAACAAACCTTCGTATTACCCCAATTTCACATACAGAAAAGGAGAGTAAACCTTTTTGGTTTTGTATTGTTTTGCCTTGTTTTTAAATTTCTGCTTTAAAAAATGAATTAAAGGATCTAAAAAGGTGTAGAATCCCAAAATTAATCATAAATGTATGACAGCATAATTCTGAAAGTTTCAAAAAGTCTTTGAAAGTTTTTGTCTTCATGTAACAGGAGCCTGTTATCTATATTGGTTACACAGAGACACCTGAGTCTTCCTAACGTCCAACATAACGGACATCTCATGATTCCTACATAAAACATTTACTGTTGGAAGTTACCCAGTAGGTGTATGCTAAGATTATCCTATTACAAATTTACATTGTTTCAGTTTTGGTCCTGACTGAGAAGAGACGGGAATAGTCATTCCTGGGAGCCAAGTAACAGCCTTCCATGTAAAACCAATTGTGCCTACAATTTCTCAGACTCATGTGGAGTCACATTTGAAAACTGCCCCTCCGTTGGGCATGAGGAAGTAGGAAGTGGCGCCCTGACTGACTCATGCGTGTCCAGAAATGGAACCCTGTCCAGTGATTCTGCCGTGGTCTCCATGATAAAGAATCGAGTTATGAGGATCTGCTGTGTCTGAGGCGTGATTTTAAGACCTTTGTGTAATTGTCTCTCGGCTTTATCCCAGCCCTAAGAGCAACGCTCTTGCCATTCTACAGGCCAGGACACCAAGTACTGTCTAAAAAATCACGTGACTCTGCTAGAGTCATTTCCTCCCATATGCTTTTCACTAAATGCTAATATTCTACTGGGACCTTCAAGCCAGGGCCCTGCCCCCTCGAGACTGATTAACTCACAGCTGGGGTAACTGGGCCTTCAGGTCACTGTGAATGGAGGGTAGTGGCCTGTGGCTGAGGGAAAATTGCTTGGGAAATACATTTGCCCTTTCAAGCTCAGAACCGTGAAAGCTTGTGCCAGATCCAGCCAGGACTGACTATGGGATTTTAGAATGTCAGAAATTTTATGAGATTTTAATAATATTTGAATTTAGATTGTAATAGAATGAAATAAATTATAATTTCTTAAAAGTTAATACTCAAAACATTATTTTCTAGATCTTTTTTACCATCTTCTGTCTTCAGGTTACTTTACTGTGTTTGTGTAGGAGAAACACTATGCAATGGTGGGTTACCGTACATCTCTTCCCACCTGCGACCAGTGCTCAACAGCTAGCTTGAAATCAGCCACAGCAGGAGCACTTCCCTCATGGAAATTGGCAAATACTGTAGATCAGGACTGATTTTTATGTTTGATTGTCTATGATTAAGAACATGATGAAAATGTCAGTGTAACTGTAAAGGTAGATTGACTCAAGCCAGATGTGGTGAAAAATGCCTGTAAACCTAGCACTCTGGGAGGCTGATACAGGAGGATCTCAAGTTGGACCCCAGCTTGAGCAACTTAGAGCTTATCTCAAAAATTTTTAAAAAGGGCTGGGTGCATAGCTCAGTGTGAAGGCTCTGGATTCAATCCCCAGTGTTTAAAAAAAATAAAAAAGGTAGACTAAGTCTGTGGCTGTTACATGAGAATAACACAACACAATTCCTTGAGGATATTTTTCTTCTATTACCCAAAAACTGTTTACCTGATTCAGCAAAACTTTGCTCATGTAATTCACTAACAAGTGAAATCCCCACAAATGTCCATCGTTTCACTTTCTTCTAAATTCTTCAGTAAAAATGTTAACCAGCATTCATGTCAGAACTTTATCTACTCATCAGTTGCCATGATAGGTTGACTACAGGCAGAAGACTCCGACAAAACTCAGTGAAGTCATTCTGTGAAAGTCAGTGGTCCACACAAAATTTATTGTTTTTTAAAATATCATTTATTATTATTTCTACATTGTACTATATATTGTTTATTTATAGTAAGTATTACTTTGTCCAGTCGTTAAACATTTGCTAGAGTATTTCCCTTTCGAATGCTCCCTACTCATCCAGAGTAGCTGTTTGCCATGTCTGTCTGTCTGTCTGTCTGTCTGTCTGTCTGTCTCTCTGTCTCTCTCCCCCCCCCTCCCCCCCTTTCCCCACTTTCAAATAAATTGTCTGCTTTTATTTTTTTTTTAAATTCACCAACACACCACTGCCTGCAAAGTGTAACTGGTTTGCAAGCTTTTCACCTGCCTGAACCACAGAGCAGAACTCATGGCTTTCCCAAAATGATGGCACTGTTTTGAACATAGTTGAAATAGGAAGATACCTTTCTGTACCATTGTTTAAAAATGGAAGACAAGAAGTATGCTGACTACTGGTAATGAATTTTCCAGCCTTGTTCACTAGCAAAAGTGACTACTCTCAAGAAGTCTTCAGATTATTCAAAAGCAGGTGGCACATAAGTCATGCGTTTGCTGTGGTGTGTATGGCAAAATGCTAATTTTATTAATGAAGATTATAGGTTCCATTTCCGGTTATCTCTCATTTAAGCAGCAGGAGTTGCCTCTCCAAAGAACTCATTAGTTTATGCAGTTTATATATTACTATATCCAGCTAAGAAAACATGAAGGACTGAAAAGTTAGGGATTTAAGCCCATTATATATTTACTTCGTTGAGTAAATTAAAAGTAGGGTAAGGATTTAACAGTTTCTAGTTTTGTTTTGCTTCTGCCCTCAACTACTCTTTAGAAACACTCTTGTGACCTGAAGATTGTCCTGCATATTTTTATAGACTCAGTCACTTAAGTCTACTTTAATTGATTTTGGATTGTTTCCACAAACTGTTTCCGCATTACATTCTATACCACAGAAGGTGGGGCTATTTTGTTGATTTTAACTTACAAATTAGCAAACTTTCCTTGACATGAAAATTTTTGAGAACTCTCCTCTTTCCTTGCTTACTCTTATGGAAATCTAATATTTGTTTAGTGGAAAAATGAATGAGTGAATGAATGAACTAGAAGCCCCTCTAATGTTTTCTGGAAAATTGCTTTCTTCTGTGGGAGATGAGAATTTAGGAAGAAAGGATAAAAATAATACTTGAGTAAGTCATGTTTGATTCAGGTTTGAATAGTCACCTAATGGAGACAAATCATGTCTGCAAAGTTTTGTGTTCCCTTGGAAACTAGGTAGATTGCCAAGCAGGGGTGGGAAATACTTAACAGAGCACATTTTCCTAGTGATGACCAGGCAGAATATTTTTCTGGTTTTGATATTCATCATACATCAGGTTTTGTTATTTCCTTATGACCAATTTACCTAATTCATCATAAACAATGCTGAAAGGAAACCTTGGTAAAGTTTTTGGTCTCTGGTTTTGCCATTCCTCGGGGACAATATTGCTGGATTTTTTGCTTATTTGTTTTTTCCAGTGGCATTTAAAGAAGCAAGACAAAATAATCCATACAGAAACATGAGGGTTTTTTTTCCTGCAAAAATCACTACTTTAGGAGCGATTCAATTTAAAACCAAGGTCATTGGCTGCAGTCTGATCAGAACACATAGATCATCATTATCCTAGAAGATGAACCCACAACACTGACGATGTGGCACTGTGAAGCCACTTAAATTCCCAATGTAAGTCACCTATTTTTAAGAACATCATGTGAGCCCGTACCTGCAAGGCCATAGTCATGGACTTGACTAGTCAGGCATCTTAACTTTGAAACCATTCCATCACCTCTACTTCTTTTAATCTGACCATCCTACCTTAAATCTGGTAGTATGGGCAGAATTTGAAGGACAGTCAATTCAAGATTTATTGAGCACCCACTATGTTCTTGGCCCTGGGATAAACACTGGGCAACTTTCTTATGGAACTTACATTCTAGCATAGAACAATCTAGAATGAATTTTTTTTCCTTTTTCAACTAAAATCAATCAAATGCCATTATACACCCAACAGTCTTCTACATCCTTAGGGTTCAACTGTGAAAAGTTCTAACTCTCTTGTGTGAGAGGTGCAGAGGGTGCTGTAGGAGTTGAGAACTGGGACAACCAGTTAGAGGTATTCAGTATGCTTTCTGGAAGAGGACAAGACTGAAAAGTCAAGAGTCAGGAAAATGGTGAAAAGAGGGCTTTCTAGAGAGGATAGAATACGTGCACAAAAAAATTCCCAGTGTGAAAATGTGAAGTGTTTTTGTCCCAACACTTCTACTCACGATTATTGCAGGAATTTTGCAGGTGAGCTGGAGACACAGGGATGCCAAGAGCAGGAGGGTGAGGAGCAAGAAGTGGGTCAGGGATCAGGCAGGCAGGCGCCAGGCTCCCACCCCAGTCCACCTCTGCCTGGTTTTCTAACCACTTTTCAGATTTGTCACATCTCAGAGGTATTTGGATTCCACAGTTACCGAGAATTAAAAATCATGACCTCACTTCCTGTGTTTTTCCAGGCAGTCACCCTGAGATATAGGAAAGGGCCATCATCGTCACTGCTTTATGGGTGAGAGAGTGGGGTTCGTCAGTAGGAGTGGCATTGCTGAGCCCATGGGTCAATAGGGCAGCACAAGGATGAACATACATTTCCTGGGACTTGAGGATATAAGGCAAATTCCTTAGCTTGCTAACCATCCTTGCTAAACATCCTTTAGCTTGCTAAATTTCCTCTTCTATTAAATGGGCTTAAAAATAACACTGACCTCTCAAGGTCATTGTGAAGGTTAAATAAGATGAACATAAAGTCCTAAGACACTTGGCACTCAATAATATTTATTAGAATCATTCCATTATGAATAACAGGCACTAAATCAGGTTTTGTGGCTAAAAATTAAGTAAGACACAGGACCAGCCAGAAAGAGCGACCTCTGCATAACTGACGACGTGGCCCTAGGACAGACTCAGAGTCAGCACTTGTCCCAAGCCTTACATGGTTCCATTTGAAGTTGGGGAACAGGCCAGAGCAGAGTACCTTAAGACTTTGACCTGGGAGGTAGAATTTCACTCACCATGAAAGGGTGAGCCAAGCTAAAGAGATGCAATTGTATTAGTTCGTTGCTGCATAACAAATTACCCCAAAATTTAGCAGCATAAAACAACAAACATTTGTCATCTTATAGTTTCTGTTGGTCAGGAATCCAGGCACAACATAATAGGATGACTCTGGTTCAAAGACTGTCTCAAAGGGTTTCATCAAGGTGTCACCCAGAGCCAGTCACTCTCAGGCTGCACCAGGGGTGGAGAATCTGCTTTTGTGTGCATTCAGTGCCTGCTGGACCTCAGAAGATCTGACTGCACACGCACTTGTGTGGTGGCTGCCACACCTTGGTTGCTCATCACTTGCTTTTTTTTTTTTTTTTTTTTATCTCGTAAAGCTGGAGTCAGCAAGATTTTTCCATAGGGGCCCATCTAGTAAATATTTAAGACTTTGTGGGCAATAAGGTGTGTCTGTTACAATTATTCAGCTCTCCTGTAGAGCTCGAAAGCAACCATAGACAATATATAATGGATAGACATAGCTGTGTTCCAATAAAATTTATTAGCAAAAGAAACATGGCTTGACCCGTAGAAAACTTAACTGATGCATTCCCTCCTATTAATACATGTAGTCTGTCACTTGTGTGGCTGGCCAGCTGTGAGGCAGAAAGGATGGGCTCAATAGCAGCAGAGCTTTTCATACCAACCCAAGAAAAGAGAGGCCCAGAAACCCAAAGACCAGCAGACCAGCAGCAGCATGATAGCCCTGGTGACTGATTATTCACCCTGTACCAATACAAAATAGTCATCTAGACCTGTTCAACCTCTGAGAGACCTTGATCTCCTCCTACAGTTGTTCCAGAAAAACCAGGTTGTATGTGTGCTTTAAATGTAAAGCAAAAGGAAGTATTAGGGAGGAATTCCTGTGCAGTTGTGTAAGGGAAACCCTGGACAGGGGCAGGCAGGGAGAATTTATTCCCACTGTGTCTTACACACGGATGGCACTGTCCGTGAGTCCTAGGTATCCTTAAGATTTTAAGAACTGATATCTGTGGGTCATATACTTTGATGGAGGAAGTCAGCCTCTGGGCTGGTCATTAACCACTGGGTCCTACAGATCGTCTTTACTTCATGTCAGAAGAAAATTATAAGAGAATGGAAGGGCAAGGAAAATCAAAATCATATCACACATTAGAAATACGTAGTGTTTAGAGTCAGCACTGCGGACTTTGAAGTTGAAAACTGCAAGGAAAATGACTGCTAACAATGTCGAAAATGTTAAGCTCTGGAGCAGAATGGTTAATTAACTGATGATAGATCTCTCTTTGAATAATCTGTAGCCATTTAAAATAATCATCATGAATATTATATATTCTCATACAAAAAGCCATGTTACCAGGGACTTGGTCAAAGGTCTGAATCTGGTACCCAGCAGTCTGGGTTTATTTGTTCTCCTGCTATGAAGAGTATGAAAAAAGCCCATAAAAGTGGAAACGTAAGTTTATTCACAACTTGGCCGAATTGGGAAGGCAGCCACTCTGTCCCCTCCTCCCAGGTACTCCAATTTGTAGAAAGAGTAGAACAAACGTTAGGAAATGCACGTATGTAGATTTAGGCAGGGTTGGACTCAGAGGGTCCAGGAAATGTGGACTCCTGCTCCGCACCAGGGCTGCAGTCGGGAAGTTTCTACTCTGAGCATCAAAAGCTGGAAAAACAGTTTATCTTTTTTAAAAAAGTCCTAATTTTTAAAGAGCCATTTTAACCTTTCAGTTATAGCCAGAGGTATAAAACAGTAGGGCAGGAAGTAGTTAATATCGTATAAAATAGTTATGTAGGTGGACATAAAATGTACCATGGGAAAAATGGAACACATCACAAGGTTAGGTAGTTATGATTATGGCTGAGCTTTTTTCCACTCTTTTCCTAAACATTGTGTGCTTATATATACGCGCCTGTGTATAACTATATCTATTTTATATGTACCTTGTATATCATTTATGTATATACACAATATATACACAATATCTGTAATACATAATTTTTAACAAAACAAGATCTCTTAAAGAGAATTTGAAAAATATGACAGATGTTTATAAGCTGAACAAATGCAAAAAGAAACAAAGTTTTTGTATCTTAATAAAAATACTTAGAATTTGCAATATACTGAGGACAAAACTTTAAAATTCATCAGTAGTTGAGCAGATTTTATGCTGGATATTGCAGAATATAGAGTTTTACTTCGGTAACTGGGATCATTCTTTTCTCTGTAGTGATTCTACATATAAATCATGGTTTTGTCCCCTTGGTTTAAACGATGGAACTCTTTGATCGTGACTTTGCACAATGAAAAGATATTTCCTTGTGTGAAGTAGTGGTTAACTTCTCATAACCTCGGACAACAAAGGCCCCTGTGTGAGGACCAGGAATTCCTTTTGGAATGGAGGGTCGGCCCCCAACTGAACCGTATCCAAGGAAGATGGTGCAAAGCTTGCAAAGCTTGTTCAGAGAAAGGAGCCCTGCCTGTGGTCTTTTCTTTCTATTCAGATATTGGCCCTGCTTGGGGGTGGGGGAGGGAGAAAGCCATCAAAGGAAAACAGAAAACAAACCTGAATGCATTGACCAATTACAAGGAAAAGTTGAGTTTTGCAGCCACGGTCCATGCCAACTCAGGCTTATCATATTGAGAATTTGACCCCATTTGGAGAGACGTGGTTTGGAAGTCAGAGAAGAGAGTAGAGATTGTCCATTTGGGGTATAAACTCAAGGTAGAAAATCCCTTGAATGTGGGCTGGCATAGGCTGGCTGGGTTCACCTGTCTTGCCAAGCAGCGAGGCCAACATGTTGCCAGCAGTTATTATCACGGGCTGTAGGTGCTTAGTATGGCATTCAAGGCCCTTTGCATACTCACATCATCCTGGTGGCTTTATCTCCCATCACGCTGCTTTCCCACCGCCCACCACTCACCCTCCACTCACCTTCCCCACATCCTGCAACTCCTCCCAGACCTTGATGGGAGGATTTATGGGCCTTGATAAACGTTAGTGTCCTTTACTGTCACCCTTCTTTGAACAGAAATTCCCCTTCCTATTATAGGTACTTTAGTACTTGGCCAATGATAGATCCTTTAACAAAAGCTAGAAATTAGGGTAGCGGTAAGAAGAAAATCAGAGATAAGGAGATTCTGCCCTTGGAGCCTACATGTTGCATGCTAGAAATGAACAAGAATGGCAGCTGCCATCTTCTCTGTCTACCACCTGCCTGTCCTGATTCACCCTTGATGTATACACCTCATGTGAAGGAAGAGAGGCACAGACAGGTTGAGAGGTTTGTTTGAGGCTACACAGCTCATAAGTAGTAAAGGTCAGGTGCAAACCCAGAATTTTCTTGCTCAAGAGCTCAACCCTACTTCCACTGTGCAAAAATGCATTTTCAAAGATTTGCAGGTTTCTGATCACCAGCAGGTTTCTGACCAGCATTTACCCTGGTCAAACAGTATCACAACTAAGAAATACCCGTTCTGCTTAGCTCCAGGGGTGGCTTCACCTGGAAGCTAAACTGCTAACGAGGTAGAAATTCCATTCCATGTTCAGATAACTTAGCTAGCTAAATATCAAGCTCTGCAAGGCTGTTTACTAATGTGATCATGGAATGTGATGTCTCCAAGGGTTTAATGTTGTACTTGAATATGCTGCAAAAAAAATATGCTGCAAAGAAAATCACCATCTCAGAACTACGACCAACCAACATAACTCTCTGCAGTGAGAGAGTTGTGTCTCCATGGTTCAGTACAGTGACAGTGACTACACGTGACTTCTGAGCGCTTGAAATACAGCTGGCTAGTATTATGGAGGAAGTGAACTTTGAATTTTATTTACTTCTGAATAATTTAAATTTAGCCACACGTGCCTAGTAGTTATCGTACTGGACTGAGCAGCTTTAGAGTATTCTGAAAGGTTGACAGTAGTTTGCCTGCAATCTCTATTACAATACTAGATCATATTTATTTGTTTATGTTTTGCCCATCTCAGTAGACTAAGTTTGATGTCTTGTTAACTCATCCCACTATGATCACCTGTTAGCACATGGCCTGGCCCAGAGCAGTAGCTGTATAATAATAATTGTAAGTTAAATAAATGGATGTGTCGGCTTTTTCAGAGCATTGTCATTACTGCTTGCAATCATCTAGTTTACTCCTTCTCATGACTTTGCTTTTATGACCAGACTTGTTCCCAGACCTTCAAATGAAGCTCAGACTCCTCACCCATGAGCACATTTTTTCTTTCTCAAAGAAAATTATTCTTTGAGCTGATTATTTTAGTATTTACCTTCTACTCTCTAAAGGAAGACCTCTAGATATTTCTTGATAATTTTTTCCAGTTTTAGGCATTCTATTCCACTATGATAGCAGATGATTCAGCTGCCACCTCCTGCCCCCACCTATAACAAATGGTCCCATTCCCCACTAAACTGCCATCGGCTAATTTTCTTTAGGTGCACTTTTATTGTAAATGTGTAAATATTTTTCACAACTAAAGGAGATGTAGTAAAATCTAATTATATTTCCTTTTCTACACAACTTTTTTCTGGGGTTAACAAATAACTCAATTTTCATTTACTGAGTGTTTTATATAATTACCACTGATTCAACCCCAAATTCCTTCCCTATTATATAAATCTCTCTTTGGGACATTTTAGTTATTCTAAGTTTGGGACACTTTAGTCTGTGTCTGTCTGTTCTCTCTGTCCTTCCCTGTCTCTCTCTCTCTCAGTCAAATCCAGGGCCTTGTGGACGCTAGGCAAATGCTCTACCACTGAGTTACACTCCAGCCCAATTTCATCTCTTCAGAAGTTGTCTTCTCTAATCTAAATGAATTGTCCTTTTTATTGTATTAAGTGCTACATAACACTGTTCTCCTCAGCAAGGCATCACCTATATGATGGTGACCCCATAAGATTATAAAACAGCTAGAAAATTCCTGTCACCTAGTGAGGTCATAGTCATCAAACACACTTGGTAGTTTGGCCAGGTTTAAAGTGTGTGTGTGTGTGTATGTTTAACAAGTCTAAAGCCATTCTGATCCCAGATCTTTATATTTGATCTCTATTTCTTTCTGGAGACCTGTAGAATCTTCACTTTGCTGCCAGTTCTGAAAGATGCCAATGACATGTCTTTGTGTCGGTTCTGTTTTTATCCATTGACTTGGGTAGTGCTGTCTTTTCACTCATGTCTTTCAATTGTGTGAAATTTCCTCCAATTATTTTATCAATGAATCCTCCCATCATTTTGTGTGTTGTCTTTCTAAAACTCCTAATTATTCATTTTTCTATATATTTATCTCTTTTGCTAAAAGAGATTTCTTCAGCTTTTTCTTCCAGATTCTCTACTGAGATATGCATTTTTTGATATTTTAATTTCAATTATATTATTTTAATTTCAAGAGCTTTTCTGTTGTTTTCTCACTCTTTCTAAAAAATATAGCTTTCAGTTCTTTTCAGATGCAAATGACATGAGGATATCATTGTTAATTGTTTTGGTTGGTGTGGTTTGCTTTGGTTGGTTGGTTGGTTTCAGTCTCTATCTTCATGTTAAAGACTTTGCTCAGACATCTGGGGGACAACTTGAGGGTGGCCATCACTATTCCCAGAAGGGGGCAAGTTGAAGGCCCCAGCTCAGCACCCCCTTCACTCAGTCCCCTCAGTTTTGGTATGGAACTACCACCCTCCATTCTGAGTCCTCTCCTGTGTTTTGGGTCCAGAAACACTCACCATCTTCAGACACAAAACCTATGTTCTTCAGCTGAGATGGAGAGTGGAAACCATCTGAGGCCAGGAGTGCAGAAGGGATTTAGGAGTCTAACTTCCAGACATTTTCTAAAAAATCTTTTTTTTTTCTTTTTTTGATGCAGGGTCTCATTATCTTACTGTGTGGTTCAGGCTGGCCTTGAATTTACCGGGTAGCCAAGGCTGGCCTGGAACTCGTAGTGATCCTTCTGCCTCAATCTCCCAAGTGGTGGGATTACAGGTGTGTACCACCATGCCCAAAAGTGCTCCCCTTTTACTTTTCTCAAGCATTTAAGGATTTCACCATCTAACAAGGGCTAATGCTTCATTTTCCAAACTGCCACTTTCCTAGGTCAGTTATTTCACATCCATTGCGCTTTCTACTTTTGTCTTCTTTCTTGCTCTCCCTGTGGGTCTATGCCTTTTAAAAATGCAAAGTGATTGGGTGTTTGTTTGTTCAGCTACCACATTCTGTTGTCATCTGCCCTTCCATCATTTCAACTGAATGCTGACTCAGGATCTGATATATCAAATACTGCCCAAGGTCACCCTACCAACTATGCCCTGTGTGTGGAACCACCATTCTTCCCATCAGTCAGCCTCCTAAATAACTATAATAATCCCTTCCTTTTGTCACATAATGCTTTTCTTTCATGGAGATCTGGCTTTTTTATACTGCAAATTCAGTATCTATTTATAAAAGTCCTACTTTGTATTCCTTTTTGAAGAAACAAAGAGATGTGTTCACTGGATTCAGGGAACTTCCATTGCAGTGGCAAGGAGTAAAACAGCTGAACAAATGTTAACGATGATGATGAAGATGATGACGGCAGTGATGAGTAAAGATCATAGCCAACATTGAGAATGTACATCGTGCCAGCCACCATGGTCAATACTTTACCATGTTCTTTCACTTTATCTCTAGCTTCTTGCTGAAAAATATACTATTGTCATTGTTTCATGTATAAGGAAACAGCTCAAAAGGCAACGTATCTTTTCCAAGGCACTATATATAGTAAATGCATGAACCAAAGTGCTAAGAGTGACCAGGAGCAGTAGAAATTTGTGCTAACTAGAAAACCAAAAGAATCATGAGAAAATGGTTTTCCAGGGCTGGGGGTGTAGCTCAGTGGTGAAGTGCTTGCTAGCATGTGTGAGGCCCTGGATTTAATCCCCAGCACTGCAGACAACAAAATTTTCTAAGTTTGCCCTTTCCTCTTGATTCCCTTCACCACCACCATACACCAGGCTCTTTCCCTCTCGTCATCACTGTACCAAATGGTCAACTCTTTGCAAGTCTTTTTGTACCCAACTCTTAATTTTCTCAACTTACTAGTAGCAGGTGACAGTTTCTAACATATCACTTTCATCCTGTCATTTGCAGTTATTTTTCTGGGCCTACTTTCAATGGCCCCAGTAACCTGACCATACATGCCACATTGACTTTGTCACCCCAAAACCCACAACATGGGTCTCTTCATTGTCTTTTGCACATGTCTGTATTCTTTCTTGCTCTATTTTAATGAAGACTGCCCCCTCTAATTTCTGTGTTCTCCCATGGGCTCATTTTTTTTATAAAGTCTTTCTTAGCAGCTCAGTCACAGTGGGAGTGGTGCTTCTCCCAAACTCCCACAATGTTTAGTGCTGCCTGACTGTGCCAAGGACTCAGGTCCTCACCACGTGAAAGCCAATGCGCTGTCAGTGCCAGCTTGACCAATAAGCAAATTAGTCAGGCTTATTTCCATGTGTGGAAATATATGTTTCCAAAGCACCAGCAGTGTATACCCAAAATATTTCCTTTTTAAAGGGTTTATCTTTCAGAAAATCATTCTGGGAAAAATCAGGATTTCCTTGAAGCATCATATGTTATGGTTATTATTGTTATTTTGATACATGATCATTATAGTGCATGGAACTTGTGATTTCCTTCCTTCTCTGGATGTTCTTAGTTTCATGATAGAAGGTTCTTGGACAAATTGATCACGTCTTCTCTTCTTTGTATAATTTGCATAGAGTAGGTTCTAACTTAATATAGGGTATTTTAAAGAAAATTTGTGCATAATATTTTCCAAAGATGGACTACAATGTAATATTAAATACCATACTACATCAAATATTAGATGTCATCAATTATAGCATTTACTATTATCTTATGTATCATGAAGATAGAAAATAATTCTGCCAATGTAACCATGATTTGGCAGTGATTACAATATGGATTCCAATTCCAAAGATGTTAAAAGTCAAGTGAATACATGGGTATCATTGCATTATTTGATAAAATACGGGCACTTTAAATTGTAATGTAATGCATTGGTACTAGGCATCTTAAAATTGTCAGTAATAATCCACATATTTAAAAGACATGCACTGTGCCACCTACATGCAAGTCATGTCAGAAGATATGACATGTGTAAACAGTGGTATAGCCATGGCCCCACTCTACAATGGCCCTGCTCTAGGTTCCAGTCTAATGGAAGGGACATGGAATGTTTTATAAATAAGTTATGATAATCCAAAACAGAAAGTGATCAGAGCTCTCCAAGAGCTTAAAGATTTCATAGAAAATGTTTAAATAGAGTAATTACATTTAGTTTGGCTTGGGGGTTTTTTAAATGATTCCTGGAAGAAGTGCTGTGTGAAACAAGTTTTGAAAGATAAGTAGAATTGTGTAATTATTGATAGGCAGGGAGGCATGCCTCCTGGAAGAAATAATATGCACAGAAGCATAGAAACAGGAGAGCACTGGCATGCTTAAAGAGCAGCAAAAAATTCAGAGTGGCTGAAAATAGAATTAGCTAGCATTTCAGAGGTCATCTAGGCAAAGCCTCTGTGCCTTGTTGGGGAAGCCTTGAGTGCTCAGCTGAGACCTCAAAGACTTGGCAGGCCACACAGAACCACTTTCAGCTTCCTCCCTGGGGAGTGGCTTAATGAGACCTATTTTTGCAAGGTTGCCTCCATCCCAAGTTTTGAATATTACTGTCCATGTTCTTCTTTAAGTGGAGGCACACCTGTAACTCCAAATGGCCGCGTCCAGTCCTATGAAGCGCTGATCACTGGCTGCTCCAATACCGGTCTTCCAACCACGTGATAAGTTCCATGATGGGGCAAGGAGCCTGGCCTGTTCCCCTTTCATACTCTCAGTCCTTAGCACCCTGCTCAGCCCTGCATCTTCTCACTACATGTGGAGACGTCTAAGAGTAGCTTCTAACGGTTCAGTACTTTACTCAAGACAATAACAAAGATTACGTGAAATTATCAATTCTCCTGAGATCAGAGACCAGGAAGCACCTCCTTTTTCCTCACAATGGACTCCTCATGTGACCTTGGATAAGTCACTAACGTTGGATCCTCTGTGTCTTCCTCTCTGAAGCTGTAGGCCTGCCGAAGCTGACTGCTGAGGTCTTGTCGGAAATGCTGCATTGCATCCTGTAGATGATAGGCAAAATAGGGTCTGACGCCGAGGAGACAGGGATGGCCATGGAGGTACATCTCAGGTTTGTTCTACAGGGATGCAATATAACTGAAGGGACGAGAAGGGTCCACTTGTAAGAACAGCTTCTCTCCTCTGCATGGCATTGATTCCCCAGGGCCGGCTCCTCCTCCTAGAGACCTTTTCGCGCTCCTTCTGTTTCTTTGGCCCAGAACCTTTTGCCCCTTCATGCAGGTGGGCAAGCCCTGTGGTTCTATCTTCTTCCCTCTTCTCTCCTTCAAGTAAGTCTGCACCCCTCTTGGTCTCCTCACTGCTTTGCTCTTTCAACACCAACAATCCGGAACAGCATACAAGGCTGCCATTCCCCTCTGTGGCACTCCACACAGTGTCCCCTTCGCTGCCACTTCCTGGTCCCTAGCACAGACAGGGCTTGTCACAAAGTAGGAGTTCAGAGTCATTTGTTGGCTAAATAAATAATAGTCCATCCATTCCTGCCTCCTCTTTGTCACAATCCCTCCTGTGCCTGAAGGGCTCCTAGCCATGGGTTTCCCATGTGCGCCTGTTCCTCTCATCTCTCCTCTGCTAAGCTCAGAATGAGCTCGAAGCTGCTCATTCTGCAGTCTCAGGGAGGAGCCTCCTTAGGATTTTATTGGTTTTTTTCCCCTTTATGGCATTATTTGTACCCTGAATAATATTTTAATTGTCAGTTCTTCTTGCTCCCTTTCCGGCTAGATAGTTGGCTTCCTATGGACATCAAGTTGGCCTTCTCATATCTTGATTATCAATTAATATATGAATTGAATTTGAGTTCTATGATAAATTAAGAATAATAGAATTATGTGATATTTGAGCGATGTTTTTTAGAGTTTAAAGAGTTACTAAACAACAAAAAAATACTAAGTGAAAAGATGTGTCTAACAAGGGTATGAAATAGAATCACTGAAGAGATGTAACCATTCCAATATTGGATGGGACATTTGAGGTCACGCTCATTATCTCAGTATCCAGTATACTTGGCAGTAGAGCATTTCTTGAGGAAAAAAAAGTTGTGTTTATACAAAATATTCTAATAATCACTGAGAAATTATTAAAAATCTGAACATTTCCTACATATCCTGCTACACATCCTAAGTGCTACACATTGTTTTCATTATAAGCAAAGATATTTTCTAAGTTATATATCTTATTGAAAATTTATACATGTATTCATTGAAACTATGCTTGATATGTCCCCAAGTAGCAAATTCCTTAATTTTTCTCTTGCTTGGCTTAGTTGAAGCTATACCCACCAGGAAAGAGGCACATTGTCATGTAATATTTATCAACACTACTTACAACTACAATACTAGAGTATCTTAGCCGTTCAGGCTGCTGTTACAAAATGCCATGGATATGTCTTTTTGTTTGTTTGGTTGATTGGTTGCTTGGTTGGTTGGTTGGTTGGTTTTTGTGGTAGTAGAGATTGAACCCAAGGTCTTTGCACTGAGCTACATCCACAGCCTTTTTTTCTTTTGCGATAGACTTGCTAAGTTGCTATATTGACCAGCCTGGCCTTGAGTTTGCAATCCACTTGCCTCAACTCCCATGTGGGCTGGGGTTAAACTCATGTGCCACCATGCCCAACTTAGTGGATGGTTTATAAACAACAGAATACATTTCTCACAGTTCTGGAGTCTGGAAAGTCCAAGATCAAGCAAATTTGTTTCCTGAGGAGAGCTGCATCCTATGTAGCCATCTTTTCACTCATTTGACCTAAGGGCCGAGGGATCTTTCTGGGTCTCTTTTGAAAAGGCATCAACCCCATTCATGAGGACTCTCCCCTCATGATCATAACACCTCCCAAAGGTTCCCCCTTCTAGTGCTATCACATTGAGAATTAGGTTTCAACATAGGAGTTTTAAGGAGACACACACATTCAGATCATAGTAGAGAGCTTTGGGTTATTGAATAATTCCACCATGTGATAAACAGCTTAACATTGTACCATTTAAATCTCATTACAGTCTTGTTTTATAAATGGAGCACTAAAATGTTGGTCAATTGTTAATTGATTGCTAAGTGTCAAGAGCTGGGCTGCCCAGTAAGGCCTAACAAATTTCAAATCCCTTTGCCTGCCTCGGCTCACAGTTCTGGGCCAGGGACTCCATCCCCAACATCCAGCCCAGCGCCACATAAAATAACACCGTCTTCCCTCCCCTTCCCGACGTGACCCAGATATGACGAGAAGGTAACATGCAGACCTCAAGTCTCAACGTTTTGTTGTTGCAGGAAGAGAAATTGAACTACTAGAGAAACCTAATGGGCAATCTCCTCAGCCGGTAAGCTATTTTCTTTTTCTATGCTTTGAAGAAAAAGTCTGCTCTTTTCACTTTTCCACTTTCCGTTAAATTTCCTGTCCATTTGTGATACAGTTTTTATCATCTAAAACATTTGAGCCAGTGGACAGAGCACTTCCTGAAGGCTGTTTCTTTCTGGCTCACCCAGGTTTACATAGACTTCTGTGCTTTTCACTTTTGGTGTTGGGGGAGATGATTCTAAAACCCGCACGTGGGGGTATGGCTTGTACACATCTTCATGCTGAAAGCTTTAGTCATTCTATCCCCCCAGGCATTTGGGGAGTTCTCCAGTGGAGACTGTGCCCTGGAAGAGTGGCTCTCATCCTAGGAGCAGAAGCGCCAGCCTCCTTCAGGAACTTGTTAGAAATGCAGTGTCTTAGTTACTTTTCTCATTGCTGAGGCAAAATATACCCAAAGTTAAAGGAGGAGAGGTTCATTTAGCTCACAGTTTGTAGAGGGTTCAGTCCATAATCTGCTGGCTTCAAGGCAGGGTGGCATGGCAGACAGGCATCGCAGAGGAGAAACAGTTCATGGCAGGCAGAAGGTAGCAAAGCGACAAGGGAACCACGGCTATTTCTATCTCTTATATCTTATCCAGGCTACTTAGGGTGGGTAGCATTCACACCCTTAATCCTAGTGCCCTTGATCCTAGCATTGCGCCATGAATCAATCCCAGTGTCACACACTCTAGATCCAGCCACCTCTGAAAAAGCCCCACCTATGACTGCATGAGGCTTTGGGGGGACATCTAGACACAGCCATAACATATAGTTTCTCTGTTTCCACCCCAGATCTACTTAATCAGAAGCTGTGGGGATGACGTCCAGCCCTCCAATGTATTCTCAAGCTTAGGAATCAGGTCGTGGAATTACAGACTTTCCTTCCATTTATTTCTCTCTGGTTCTCCCCACCACTCTCATTGTGTCCACCTTCTACATATTTTACTCCAGTGGATCTAGCCTGCCCCCAACCCTATGTTATCTCTCAAAAGCAGTGGGCACATTATCTTTGTTTCCCTTTGCGATTTCCAGACCCTTTAGCTGCCTCCTTTGTGCAGAGCCTCATCTTCCTTCGGGAGCTCAATGCCATCTGCCGAGTCTGCCCTTTCCTCTGCTCGTCGCTGTGCTTTGGGCACTCCCCAGCTACTCTGTATTATTCAGCACCCCAGACTCAAAGCCTTCGCGGCTTTCTGCCTTTAGTCATTCTCAGCTACATTTCCATCTCCTTCCACAGCTACATCCTAGCCCATGGCAGTAACTGCAAACTGTAGATACTGGTACAATACACCATCTCTCAGTGTCCCAAGTTTCTCATGCTCGAAGATGCCAAGTTACTGGCTCCAGATTTATCCCCTCTTCTTTCTAACTTCATTAGGATCTTTGGCCCCCAGGACTCACATTAAACAATTAGTTAATATTTAAGGGATGCTGAAAAGCCAAGATGAAAGGTAACATGGGAGCAGGGTGGATAGGGGTTGAAACTGAGGTCAGAAGGCAAAGGAAATACTCAATGAAAACTACTTGTTTTTTGTTTTTTGGTTTTTTTTTTTTTTTGGCAGAGAGATGTCTTTTATTTTCTATATTGATATTTTCAATGAAAATTAAGGAGGTCCTTAATATAGTTGTCTATCCTGTCCTGGAAAGACACTTAAATTTAAAGATTTAAAAGAAGGCCAGTCTGGCTAAGAATAGGAATGAGATGATGTGCCGGAGAGCTGTGTATGCCTGTACCTTATTGTATAAGATTCTTACAAGTTCTAAGTGAGATACTGTCGTCAATACTCACAATTCATTACGGCTATGTTCTCTATAAAGTTTTTTGTTTTTTTTTTTTGTGGGTACCGGGGGGACGACCTCAGGACCTCACGCGCCAGCAGGCGCCCGTGCCGCTGAGCGATATCACCGGCCCCTTTTTCGTATGTGGGATCCGGGAGTCGAACTCGGGCCCTCGCGCTTGCCGGGCAGGCGCTTAAGCCGCTGAGCCATCTCACCGGCCCTGTTCTCTATAAAGTTGCCTCAAACAGTGAGCTCGTAAGTATGAAACCATTGTCCCAAGGGAATACAGACAGGTTCCTGCGAGTCTCACATCACAACATTTTCATCAGCCAATCAATACATAGCCTCATTTTATGGGTGTTTCGGTTTCAGGCACTTATTTAAAAATACGTTGTTAACTCACTAACAGTGAGTTCGGAGCGAACAGAACCATATCTCAAACCTGAATGAAGCTATCTAACACACATATTTTCTCTGCAAGGCACACCACAGCCTTCCTATTCCAAGGACCTCTGGATAGCACTTTAGCACTAGGCTTAGGATATTTTAAAGAGTAAATCACCAAAAAAAAAAAAAAAGGAAGGAAAGAAAGGAGAAGAGAAGGAGGGAAGGAGAGACAAAATGCACAAAAGGATGGCACTAAGTAGATCACAAAAAGACATTTAGAGTGTAAGAACTAAAACAAGGAGGCAGACAATCAACTGCCTTGTTTGAGCTTAGGTAGAAACACACACATTAGGTGACTCACAGTTTTTGCTACTCTGCATGCATCAAGAATGACCACACAAGCACTGTGAGTTCCTAATAAATTCGAACAACTGAGTGAATTCACAGATACAGAATCCACAATTAGTGAAGGTTAATTGCATATGTAATTTCAGTCTCTGGTATATAAGAAGCTCTATGTAAGTTTGCTGTTCTTACTATCATCTTTGTTATTATATGTTGCTAAATATCATGAGGGCATTGGACGCCTCTGAAAAGTTTCATGGAGAGGGAATGACAGTGATTCAGGTTTGTGGTCTGAAAAGATCCTGTGACTTCTGTGTGGCAGATGTCTGTGTGCATGAGGTGACAGGCTATCGCAGTGATCACAGTGAGGAGGAGACAGTGGTGTCTTAGAGAAGACACTGGCAGTGCACATAGAAAGAGAGGCTTAGGAGAGACGGCCAGAGGTAGCATTCGTACGCCTGTGCCGACGTCCCCCTGGTATGGGCTCTGGAAATCCATGAGTCGCACCAGCTGCTGACCTGCACCCAGAAGCACCATAAGCTGACTTCAGAGCTCCTTGTCCTACATAGATTAAGCGTATTATATTACTATGTGGAACGCATTGCTTCTGAGAGCCAATATGGGGCTTTTGCACATTAAGCAGATCTTCCAGCTCCGGACACCAGCTGAGTGTCCTACCACTTCATTCACTTCTGATTCTGTCTGCCTGGAGTTGGTTGCCATCAGAAGCTGTGAGTTCAGAACTCAGTCACGCAAGACCTCCGTACTTCAGACAGCTTCCGGACCATGTAGAACTTTACATCTCCCCGTGTGCATGATATGTATGTATTTTTGTCTAATTATAAACAGTCTTAGTTCACCATGATAATAGCAAAACAATGTATTATGGGTATTCACTTTTAAATGTTGTTATAAGAATTTTGCAGAAGATCTGTCATTTTACAGAAGGTTTACGGAAGAGTTGCAAAGATGGTACAGAGCATTCCTATACATGCTTCAGTCGACTTCCTCTGATGTTAACATCTTTCACACCATGCCCCATTTATCAAAACTAAGACATTAATATTAGTACTGTACTATGAAGACTTTCTCCACTGTGGCCCCCTTTCTAGGATCCAGTCCAGGACAGCACATCTTGATGAACTGTTGAGTCTCTGTAGGCTCCTTCAGTCTCTTTTTCTCATTTCTCAGTCTTTTATGACCTTGACCCATTTGATGAGCATTGCTCAGGTGCGTGGTAGAACATGATTACGGTTGTGCTTATGCTAATAAGGTGACTTAGGTTGGGCCCCTAGACAGCTCAGGATGGGGACAGTCACCAGAAAGGCCACTGACCTCTGGTGGGTGGGTGTGAAGGTGTTGAGTAAAACTCTCTAAAACCTCACAGACTAACCACTTTGCTAGATACCAAGTTGGTGGCCGCACCATTGAGGGAGGGGAGAGCACCCAACCCCACAAGAAAGAAGCTCCTGCTCTTGACGCTTTTGGACTTACCTTATGTATTTCATCATCTGAGTGCTCATCCTTATCTTTTATGACACATCTTATAACAAACCAGCAAATGTAAGCAAAGCATTTCTCTAAGTTCTGTGAGCCATTCTAACAAATTATTGAGCCTAAGGCAGGGTTATATTGGGAACCACAAAGATGTTCCTGTGACTAAGATAATCCCAAGGATGTGAGGAGCTCTCTGTCAAAAAACCAAGAGCAGAGACTGAATATATTTTTTATTATATCACAACTCCTGATATGATTTTATATGGGTGTTTGTTTTTGTGCCAGAGAGTAAACCCAAGCCTTTTTACTGAACAACATCCCTATCCCTTTTTATTTTTTATTTTGAGACAGGTTCTCACTAAGTCACTAAGTTGCCCAGGCAGGACACAAACTGGAATCCTCCTGCCTCAGCTTCCCAGAGTGTTAGGTTTATAGGCATGCCCCACCATGCCTCACAGATGTGTAATTCCATGACCAGTCCTTCTGATACTGAAGCCATAGAAATGAAGGTATAAGGTTGTCTGTGACATATTTAGGCAGATACCTCACCAAAGACTGGGGATGCTGACCTTGCATTGCAGCCTGAACCAAAGTGTGGTAAATCAGCCTAACGAGCTGAGGTAAGCTAAGTTTCATCAGATGATCCTGTTACAGTGGTGGCCAAGAGCATGACAGCAGAGGGTCCATTGAATCCACACATAAAAGACATAGAACGGCACACACTGAGTAGGAAAAACATCATCTTCATTCAGACTTTAGAAATCATCATCTCAAGTAGACTGTGTTCGTGTTGTCTGAGAATTCTCCAGGACACACACATCCATTTTGTCAGCAACTGAAAGCCATTCTGGTCACACCCTGGCTCAGTACCACCCCAGTGCAGCATCAATCCTCCCTGAATAACAGGCTCAGTTTGAAGAAAATGTTCTGCCGATTCCTGTATGAACAGTGTTCTACCCAAACAGCTGACTTTAGGAAAAAGTAGATGATGAAAATTCGATTAGATATGAGATTGTGTGTGTGACTGGTTGAGCTATTTGCAAGGTCTTGGGCCCTTTCTCTTCAGATCCATGTGCGACAGCTTGCATGACTCTTTCAGCATACACACTTGGCCCTCCGTACCCATGGGTTCCACACCAGTGGCTCCTAACAGCCCCAGATGGAAAATATTTGGGGGAAAATGTTACCTTGTTGGGGGCATGCACTGTGTAGTTAACTATTTACATAGCTTTCCATTGTATTAGGTATTACAAGTAATTTAGAGATAATTTTAAGTATAAGCCAACCATGGTGATGCATACCTTAAATCCCAGCATTCTGGGAGGCTGAGGCAGGAGGATTGCAAATTCAAGCCAGGCCTGGAAAACTTAGCAATTTATCAAGACTCTATCTCAAAATAAAAAATAAAAAAGAGCTGGGGATGTAGCTCAGTGCAAAAGCCCTGTGTTCAATACCCAGTTCATTCTCTAGTTCTGTCTCTTTCTGTCTGTCTCTCTGTATACCTCTATCTATAGCTACACCTATACCTATGCCTTTGCCTATGCCTATGCCTATGCCTACCTATCTATCTCTATAATGCAAGGGAGGATATATGTAGGTTATATGCAAATACTGCAGCATTTTTTATATAAGGGACTTGAGCATCCAAGTATTTTATTATCTGGATATCCTGGAATTAGTTCCCTGTGGATAACAAGAAACAACTGTACATCAAAAGCGCATTCATAAGCATATGAAGATATCTCGATTACCAATTCCAAGAGTTTTAGATTTTTTCTTTAAACAACTGAACTGGACTTTCAATGAAGGACTTGGGGGCATATTAGAAATGAACTTCCTGCTGCTGCGTTGATAGTGGGGCATGGGTTATAGTGCCTGGCATTTATACTAATAATGGATAGTACCTTCCACATTTTAGCAAACATGAAGAACACCTAAACGTATTAACTGACCATCACTCACACCCACCGATGATGCTGAATATTTTCATGATATTATGGAAAGTAGTGTGAAGGTCCTTTTGCCCTTACACTTTTTCCAGTGGCAATTTTAGGACGTTTACTTAAAAGCTTGGAAAAGACACCATGAGACTCATCCTGAAGTGACTGATGAGGGAGGAGGGCAGAGAACTTGACAGAAGTGATTGAAGTGCTGATGTCCTTGTCAGGGGGCACCCTAACCCTCTCCGCCCCCCCCCCCGTGACCTGCTCTATGTCAGCTATGCAGCAAACACAGAATGTAGGTCACATGACCCCAACTTTTACAGAATCCACAACCGTTCCTGCATGTTACTTAGTCACTTACTGAGCCGGAGACCTTGGCCAGGATGTTAACTGTATTAGGTAAGGTCCAGCCGGGAACAGCATCCCGTCCTTTCTGACAGCGGGGGTTGTATATGGATGGTCATCTGGTTATGCAGGTGTTGGAAGAGCTGAGAAAACAAATGAGATGGTGAGGAGACACAGACTGCCCAAGCCAGGAAATGTTTCTTCCTGCTGTGATTTGAACGAGCGTCTCCTCCCCAACTCATCTGGAACTTTAATCCACAGAGCAACCATGCTGGAAGGTGGGGCCGACTGGGCAGTGTTTAAGTCAGGAGGCCTCAGTCCTCATGACCGGATGAACATGGTTATCAAAGGAGTGGGTTCCTGATCCTACGATGACTCACACTTGCCCTCCCGCACTCACCAGGGCCCCCTTCTTTCTCTCCCGTGCACTAGTCCATACCTGCTGCCATGTTACTGTGTAGCAAGGTGGCCCTCATCAGACGTAGCCTCAGATCCTGAACCTGCCAGCCTCCAGAACTGTGAGAAATAAATTTGTTTTCATTATCAATTACCAGGTCTGTAGTATTCTGTTACAGCAACAGAAGGTGGATGAAGACACTACGTGATGGTAGGAGACAGAAGCAGACACTGGGGCAGCCCCTAGAGCCCAAGGTGAAGGGCTGCAGAGTTGGTGCCATGGAGGGAGGAGCTGATGGGCATCTGTAAGGAGGTAGAGCCACTGTCAGGATGGACAGGGCAGAGAGAGAAAGGGAGGAATCCCCTGGATTCTCCCCTCTTCCCTTTCCAGTCTTCACCATCACTTCCCATGGGCGGAACCTATCCAGATCCAGAAGGCAAGGGAGCCTCAGCAATATGGCGCCCTGACAATCTGCACCATGCAAAGGGAAGTTGGGAAATGGGTCCAGGAACAAACTGGCCATGGCAGTCTAGAGTCTCAGTTTTGTTCCAGTCATTCCCCAATCATTTAATGTTTAGTTTGTTCAAATGAATCCCATATTTTTAGATGCTCGGCTTATTCGCATTTTGCCCTCTTACACCCCCACAGACAAGGATAATAAGGTAAACATAAATTAGAACATGTGAGTAAGCAAGTTCTGGAAAAGAGATAGCTTTTAGACATTTAAGACTGTACCAGTTGGGGATAGGATTGGAACAGTGACTACAGGTATTAGTTTCTGCCCAAAACAATGTTCTAACCAAATGATAATATGGGTCAAGTTGGTTTGGGCCAAATTGCTTGTCACCAAAAGAACCCAGCACTAATGCTTGTGACTTCACTGTTTGCCAGAGGCTCCAAGCCGCACCAAGCTTCTTAAGATGTTCACCTCCCTGTTTAAAGAAAGCTCACTGAAGCCAACCAGCAACAGAGCAAAGCAAGGAGGCCTGAGCTGCCTTTCTAGCTTTAAAGCACTGAAACAGTGGTTCTCAAAGTACAGTCCCCAGGCAGCCTAAGCACGGTGTGGGAGCTTGATCTCGGTCCAGTGTCCTGCCCTCTGTGGGACTACTGGGATCCTTAGCGTGTGCCCACACCCGCAGCCTTTACTCAGTAACGAACCGCCCCTCACCTGCTCCTGCTGGGAGCTACCGGCAGGGATTAACAGTCTGGACAATAGCACCTGGCTTCTCAGCACTTACCCTAAAACTGCTGTGTGTGGTGGCACACACCCGTAATGCTAGTGCTCTGGGAGGTTGAGGCAGGAGGATGACAAGTTCGAGCCTAGCCTGGGCAACTGAGCTACTTAGTGAGACCCTGTGTCAAAATAAACATTAAAAAAAAGCCTGGCACTGTAGCTCTGGGTTCAATTCCCAGTACAAAAAAAAACCCACTAAGTGGCCAAAGGACTGACTACTACTAGCAGAATTGGGCAGTTCTGTGTACATTCTGATTCATTGTAATCATTCATTAAAATTTTGCCATTTCATATACAATATTCTTAATTTACTTTAAATACAAATAATAGGCATTTTCCCCCCTAAGCCCTTCAAACCGGGCTGTGTTTACTTTGTGGTGTTTGCCTCTCAGTTCACACCCTGCTGCCCTCCTCCGGCTCACACCATGGGCAACCACAGGGCTGGGCGCAGCAGAGTGGGCTGCACGAAGATCAGCCTCAGAAACTGGCCCAGGAGCCTCTGGTCCTCCAGGAGGAAGACCTAGACCCCTCCACACCCCACATGCTCCTTGCTGCCTCGGCCCCTTCCACAGAATGTTTGCCCAAGCACATGGGATGGAGGAGACAGACAGCAACCCGGGGGTTTGAGAAGCTGCTGCGTGAAAGGAGCCTGTACAGGGTTACAGGAGCCCTTCGACTCTGCCAAGCTCTGCCCAGACTACGGAATTAACCCCATGCCCGTCCAGTGCTGCTGGAGGCCCTGCCAAATGGTGGGACCATGGCCACCAGGACTTGAAGGTGACTGTAACTGTCTAAAATACTTACCACGTCACCTGCTCCTGACGCGGCAACGCGGCAAATTTGTGCCATAGCCCTTGAGTCTTTTTGAGGCCCTTTCTCCGTGAAGTCCCTCCCTTTAAAATAAAGCAATAACTACTGCATACCGCCATCTGGTGGTGAATGGATGAAACCACACTTATAAAATTGTGCCGGAAGCCAAGTCAGAAGAAACTCAAACCTTTTGCAAGTTACTGACACACAAGCTGCATCTTGTGTGATCCAGTGAACTCAGAAAAACACAGAACTGACCCAAAGAGAGGCCAGGACATAGTCATCATGTGAAAACTATAACCACAGCTTTAACGATAGCAACACTATCCCACTAAATTTGTAACCTTAGGAGAGAAGTAAAACCTTCCTGTGTTCTATAAAATACTGTTCCCCAAGCAGGCTTGGTGGTGCATGATTGTAATCCCAGCACTCTGGAGGCTGAGACAGGAGGATCACCACGAGTTTGAGGCCAGCCTGAGCTACATCGTGAATTCAAATTCAGCCTGAACTGCATAGCAAGACCCTAACTCAAAACACCAAAATAATAATAAATAAAATACTATTCCCCTTTAAAAGAACTGTTGTAAAGTTGAAATGAATGAGTATAAAAAGTCCCTGAAACCCCTTGGTACATAGTAAACACATAGTAACTACCATGTTTATTATAAACACTGACAGTATGCCGGATGTGATAGTAAATGCTTCACATATTTTTATCGTATGGATTTTCGTAACATTCCTGATAAGCAGGAACTGTTATCATTCCTTTCTGCAGATTAGACAGCCGGAGTTCATAGAACAAAGAAACTTGCCTAGAAGTCACTGGCTAAGCCAGCCACACTGGCGCATGTTTGTAATACTAGCACTTCAGGAGGCTGAGGCAGGAGAATAGTAAATTCAAACCTAATTTAAGCAAGTTAGGGACTTAGTGAGACCTTGTCTCAAACAAACAAACAAAAAAAAAAAAAAAAAAAAACATTCCCACGTATCATTCTAGCACTTTGGGAGACTGAGGCAGGAGGGTGGCAGTTCAAGCCCCACCTGGGCAATGCAGTGACTTAGCCCCTGTCTCAAAAGTAAAAATGTTTAGAAGGTCTAGGGATGTCACTCGGCACAAAGGCCCTGGGTTCAATCCCCAGCACCATTTAAAATTTAAAAAGTCACAGGCAAGTAAGTGAAGCAAGAACTCAAGTCTGACCTCAAATCACTGACCACTGTGCTGGGCTGCCAGTGTGGTGGGAGGAATCTTCTAAGTGTTTACATAAATTCCATCTGCTCTCTACCTTTTACCTGCTCCTCTCCTCCTCACATACACACGCGCACACGCACACACACACACACACACACCCCTGCAAAAACGAAGTACCCAGGCCCACCGTGAGCATGGCGCTTGGGATGCAGTGGGTGATACATTAACCCAGTCAGTCAGGATGAGATGAAGCGCTCTTTTGCGGTTACCATTTAGATTTTAGATTTATTATAATTGCAGAGAGCTTTGGCATCACAGCCCCAATTTTTCACATAAAATAACTGAGGAATAAAGAGATTAAATAATTTGCCTACGCCCTTGCCATTTGTGGTGATAGAGTTGTGGCTGCGATGTGGGTTTCTGACACATGGATGCCAACTTCACTGGCTAAGTTCACCCAAACACCATATTAAAGTATTAGTTTGGGACATACAACTCCCCTCATGATAACAGCTATCATCTTGATAGTAGTTTTTCCCTAAGTATTCCACAAAACATAATTTCTGTTGGTTGCTAATAAGTTTGTTATGAAAAAAATTCTGTGGTCAAATACTGGTCCTGGGCCAGTGAGATAGCTCAGCGGCATAAGCGCCTGCTGGCAAGTGCAAGGTCCTGAGTTCGACCCCTGGTACCCACATAAAAAAAAAATAATATATTGGTCCAAGCCACCTGGCAACAAGACATCAGTGAGAGCCCCGTTGTTTAAGCAAAGCAACATAGTTTCTCTGTATAACCATGAATATGTTCATGTTTAATTTCCATTGTTCCAGGTAGAATACCAGCAGCCCCTTTTGGAGAGGAAACCTATGAATATACTTCTGTACAAAAATACCCAGTACTAGATCATGCTAACACCTATGTATTATAGCACATCAACTATTGAGAATCCATAAAATGGATTATTTGATGGTGCTGATAATAAAAATCTTCATATAATCTTTCAAGTTCTCTAAAGAAACTGAAGCTCAGCCCCTTTGGGAGAAAAGTAAACACACCGAAAACACTTGTCTGTATGTTTTCAAAGCCTGCTCAAAAAGAAGGAAATGGTTCTGCCGAGGAAATAAGCTGGGTAGTCTGCAGTTTATCTTCTAGTCCAGTGATGGCAAAACTTTTAGCACTTTCAGTGATAACAAACAGCCTGCTGCAGCATGCATGCCACTGTTCTAGTCCTTTTTCACTGATGGCCTGAGTTCTGTCTTTGAAGCTGGGCCCAGTCTCTCAATTTCTTCTATAAAGGGAGCCCGCAGCACCTGCTAGTTATTTTCATTCATTCCTCTTGATTCAGGAGCTCCATACCCTTACCCGGTAGTGGCTCACTAAATATTCGTCAATTTTGCTTGCCAGCCAGGTTCCAGAACATCCAAGATTATGTTTTCTAACCACTAGCAAGTTGGTTTTTTAAAACAGACTTGACATTTCAGCATTTCATTTTATTATAGCTCTCTTGTAAATATTCCAATTACCTTCTATAAACTCAAACTACTTCCCAGCAGCTGCTTTAAAGTCTCACTTAACACAATCCTTGAAGCAGGATGTCCTTGACCCTTGGAACTGTGCCAACGAGGTTGGCTCTTCCCCAAGCTGGGAAGGGGAAGTGAAGTCTCTCTCATCCCCGTCTGCTTGTGAACTCGGCTTGTGGTTTGGGCAGTGTAAGTGTGAGATTTGATCATGGAAAGGAATAGACCCTCTACTGGAATAATTCAAAAAACCTAAACACCACCCATTTATTCTCCTCTGTCACTCACCAAACAATCCTTCACTTGAATGACGTGCTCCATGTGACCTGGACTTTGGCTGGGACAGGCATTTCCTGTGAGCAGCCTGTGTGCCACTGGGAACGCAGACTCTGACCAACACCTGAGCACTGGAACGAGTCCCCCTCGGGATGGAGCAGGAGCCTGAGGACAGCGGCCTGACCCTTTACTGCTTCCGGAGTTCTCGTGCCTAGGACTGCGTGTTGGGCAGACTCTCTCAAGACAAGCACACAGTGACACCCTGTAAATTCAGAAAGGCTGGGGGTTTTCTGTGCTTTTTTCCAAGATCTTTCTCCATGGCCTTCTTTAAACAGAATAACTTAATATCAGTGATTTCCTGGAGGGTTGGGGTCCTAATCTAGGGACAAGCAGTATAAGAACTGACGTCAGATCTGTGCTCTCTTTTCCCCTCTTAACCTTTTGACATTATTTTACACTGAACGGAGAAGTTGTAAGAAAAGTACAAAGAACCCCCATATATCCACTACCAGAATTGTTAAATAGGAGCATTCTCTTCTGTAACCCTAATGCAAGGGAAGAAAGTAGACAGAGTATTCCTTTGGGTCTCATGATCAAGATTAGAAAATGAACATTGATTTAATACTATTACCTGATCTGCACACTTTATTCACATTTCTCCCAGTTGTGCTAATAATGACCTTTTTCAAGAAGATTGTGTAGCATATTCGCTTGTTATGTCTTGTGAGTCTCCTGCAATCTGGAATAGTTTGTCTGTCCTTTTTTTTTTTTTTTTTTTTTTTTAATAGCACTACATTTTCTAACTGAGTACAGACCAGCTACGTTGCAGAATGTCCCTCATGGTTCACTGCAGGATAAGCAATTTGGGCAGGAAAATCCCAGACGGGGTGGCGGGTTCCCAGTGCATCCTGTCAGGATCTCCAATTGATTAGTCTCACTCTGGCTACATCACACTGATCACTTGGTGAAGATCCAGAGTGCCTGGTGTAGCTGCCATAAAGATACCATTTCACCTGTCAGCATATCGGGTGGGGGTGTGAAAAGATGCTTTGAGACTGCATATGCTGTTCTCAGACTTTCACCCTTTAGCCCTCGTGATTCTTACTTGAATCAGGTATTATGAGAAAAGTCAAATGATGAATTTTCTACTTCCATTGTTCCTTGTATGTTCGCTAGCAGGATTTCTAATTGTAAGGCAGAGAAGATCCTTCCCTTATTCTTTATCTCATTGTAGACTCATGAATCTTGTTACATTCAATGGGCTGTAATCCTTTACACTAGTAGTATTTATTTTGATGTTCTAATGGTTCCAAATATGGTCAATAAGTGCCCTTCCATAAGTACCTTTTTGTCGGTTCCTGTCACTCTTCGCAATAACAGTGTTTAAAGGCAGCTCTTTTTGGGTGAGTTGAAGCCTTTCCTGTATTCCCTGGACTTGCTGATGAACACTGTCCATTTCTCTGCCTGGTTAGAAAACTCCTGCCTCTTCATGGTCTTCCTCCTTCCCCTACGTCCCTCATTGTGAAACAGGGTTTTTCTGCAAGGAGACTTCACCAGTAACTGATGGGCGTTAGCATGGCCATCTTCAAACACAGGATTATTTAACTTCAACACAAAACTCAGGACAGAGTCAACCCCCAGCACAGGACTCCCCATGCAGGAGAGGTGGCTCCAGCAGTGGAGACACAGCCACCCTAATGGTATTTGCTTTTGCCCTGTGTAAACCAAGCGATGGTTGTGAAGGATTCGCCCTTTGCTTCCCTGTTGCTTTTTTTATATTCATTCCAAACAGAAAGCAAATTTCGATTCTGCTTAGCAAACAGAAAGCAAATTTCGATTCTTGAAGGGTACCCAACAACCGAGTTCTGAACTTTAAGCAAGCTGTTGCCAACAGGGAAGCAGAGGAGAGCAGATAGACCACTCCTTTGGACCTCGGTCTTCCTGTGATTATGCCGGATGAGAAGTCTGTCCTTTCTGTCCCTGGTCAGAAGAGAAATTCTTGCTAAAAGTACCATGTAGGTATGCGTTGACTATGAAAAAGAAAGCAAATTGAATTTGATCTGTTACATCACGTGAGGAAGGACAGGTGCAGATACAGGCACGCAGGGACTGGGACTGAATGCCTTAGTCCCTCCCTGTCCATCAGCAGGTCATACAACCTCGGACATAGAGCTGTCTAGAGAAGGAATGTTGCTGGGGAAGAAAGCAGAGTGGCGAGAGGGCAGAACCTGGAATCAGGAAGTGGCTGCCTCCACTGAGCTTTACAAGGTGCAGAAGCGCGACCGTCAGGTAGGGACGGGGTCCACAGGAAGCCCATGTGGTGTGCCTGAAGGGGAAGTCGGCAGGGGCGGGGGCAAACCAAGCTGGGACATGGCTCCTGAAAGGGGAAAGGCTTTGAAAAAGCCTGGAACTGCATGGCTCTGAAGAGTCGTATAGATTCTGCGCTTTTCAGGGGAGGAAGGAGAGACTGAACGTCCCTGAGAATGTCTAAGAAGCAGGTAATGATGGTGTGGGGAGTTGGGCTCTTGAAGTCCGGCAGTCATTTCCTGCTGGTGCAAGAAGGCTCGAGGCATCAGCCCCAGCAGCAAGGCCAAAAATAGGGCCTCTGGCTTCAGCCTGGTGGGGGTCCTCAGGGACAGCCGTGGGAATCCGGGTTATCAAGCAAGGTGTTGCTCAGAGTGTACCTCCTTTCCTTCTTCCTTCTCCGCCTCTCTTCCTCTCCTTTTTTTATTCCTTCCCCTTCCTTCTTTTAACCTTCTTCCCTCCCTCCCTTTCTTCCTCCCTCTTTTTCTTCTTTCCCTCCCCATTTACAGCTCATGAATTCAGCATCATAAAGCTGACCTAATATTTTTCAATGATTCATGTTTTACAATAGCTGCAGTTACATCATTACCCTCCACAGTCTGCCTTCTTTCTTTCTCAAACACTTCTGAGCCCCTTTTTCCTTTTCTTGGACTTCTTCTTTAATACCTGCCCTCCTGCTGGCTTTTTTGTTTAAAGAGTCCTAGATAAGCAGGGAAAGGGTGAGGATCCCAGAGCCACTGCAGAAGAAGGAGAGAATGGGACAGAGAGGAGAGGAGTTGAAGCTGAGGAATGGGTGCCTGTGATACTTTTACCTTTCCTGTTTGTCAGGCTGATCTATGAGTGACTAGCAGAAAATGAGGGCATAAGTGGGGAGCTGGGGCTGGGAACAAAATCCTGGGCTTTGGAAATTGGGTGATTTGAGAGCACTTCAAGCCCCTCAGTGATTTCTATCAATATGCAACTGGTGTTGTGCCTGGAGCTTATGTCTTTCAGTCCCTGTCAGAGTTGATAGAGATACATAATTTGCCCCTTACTCCAGTAACGAAGACTCCTTGGCATTGTTAATGCTGTGGTTTGTAGGCATATGTCATGCCAACTAGAGCGTATTTTTCATGAGCACAAGGCGTGCATCTTTTTGAAAATCTTTTAGTATGCTGTGTTCAAGCAATGCTAGGTAGTACACTGATTTATGCTTATTCTGAATATTAACTTGTGTGTGTCCCAACAATGCCATCAGATAGGTATATTATTATCCCTGTACAGAGATGAAATGGCTGAGGCCCAAAGTCACACAGGAGCAAGAGGCACAGCTGGGCTCAGAACGAGGGATTTCTCTCCCCAGCACCTGCGCGTAACTCCTAGGTGACATGGTCAGCCTATGACAAATGTCTCGATTTGTCACAGCTGCCCCAAAGGCTTGCAGGTCCTGCCTTCGTTTTTAAACTGTAGCCATTAGAAAACCCATTGGTTCCACAGATAGCTATTACATGTCCCTCATGCAGGCGCTGTCCCCAGGGCTGGGAGTCTGCTATAAAAAAGCCCTGCGTCACAGCGCTCCTTCCATGGTGGACAGGATGCATCAGACGCAAACCTGCGATAAATGTCCAGCAGTCGTAGCACCTTCTAGGGAGGAAAAGGAAGGACAATCAGGAGAGAAAGGTGACAAATGGTGCATGAGTGGCCCAAAGGACTCTCTACTGATTTGTTAGTCTTTCTAAGAAGAGTGAAACAAGGGATTTGGTGCCCAAGAATGAAGTAAGTTATAGATGCATTTATTCCCTGGGCTGCTCAAAGAAATTACTACAGATTTGGGGGTTTAAAGCAACTGGAGTTACTCTCTCCTGGTCCTAGGGGCCAAGAGTCTTGAAATCGGTGTCACCATGTTGAAATGAAGCTGTTGCCAGGGCCACACTCCTTCTGAGGCTCTAGGGGTGAATCCGTCCCTTGCCTCTTCCTTGCCTTGTGATCAGCTTGCTCTAAACTCTGTCTGGGTGGTGACATTGCCTGCCCTCTGCTATGACCAAACCTCCCTCTCATAAGCAGACATGGAATTGTACTTGGGGTTTGCCTGATAACTCAAGCAAATCTCTCTATCTCAAGATTCTTAACTTAAGTGCAGCTTCACATCTGCAGAGACTTTGCTTTTCATTGGAAGGCAATTCACAGATTCAGGGATTAGGGCAGAGATCTGTTTTAGGAAGCCATTTTTCAGCCTATAACAGGTTATCTGTGGGTTTTATTTTTCAATGTAGTAAATGTAGTCCCCTGCAACCAACTAAACAATCTATTACCCTTCAGTACCTAGTGTTCCATTTTTAGAACACCCATAACAATAGAACATAATAAAATTTTTTCTCTTCAAATTCTTGTTCCTTGAATTTTTCTAGGTAACATATATCAATTTCTTATAAATATTCAAAACATTGCAATCTTCACCATAAATGGTTTAATTCTTTTATTTTAATAAAGAAATTTTATTGAAAGTAGTATCCAGTGAATACTAGTACAACAGTAGTTTACACAAGACTACATAATTAATATTATGTAATTACAAATTTGAACTAAGAATTTATTGGCAAGGAAAACAGAACAAATCTTTTCAGCCCTGATTTTTAAAATTCTATTTCCTATGAGAAATAGAATTTCTGTAGACCAATAGAAAAATGACAACACTTAAGCAAGTGTCATTTTCAATGGATCATTATTCAGTAAAAAATTAAAATATGCAAAAATTACAACTACCACCATATTACAAATACACTTCCTTCACCCATACACTACATGCATGAAATGGAAAGAAAAATTATATTACATTCATGTTTGGTTCCATCATGAATCTTTCCATGGACTTGAAAAGAAACAGAATCCCTGAAGGCGTTTGCACATTGTGTACACCCACAGCTTTCTTTCTAGTGAATGCATTAATAAAGGGGAAAAGAACTAGAATGAGCCAGGGTTTTGACACATAGATTAAGATCATGGTTTTCTATCCAGTGTGAATCCATTCATGGACTTAATCCATTCATGGACTTAAGAACAAGAATCCCTGAAGGCTTTCCCACATTCCTTTCCACATTCTTACCATACTGATTATATCGTGGGGGTTTCTCTCCAGTGTAAGTTATTTCATGGACTTGATAAGGTCCACGATTCCTGAAGGCTTTTCTATATTCTTAGGGTTTCTCTCTAGTGTGAATTATTTCTTGAACTTTAAAAGAACTAGGGTCATTAAAGGAGTTCCCATATTTTTACATACAGTTTCTCTCGTGTGACTACTGCCATGTATTCTAAAGGATCTAGAATGTGTGAACACTTTTCCACATTGTTTACACTCATAGGGTTTCTATGTGAAATTTCCTGTGTGAATCCTTTATGGGCTTAAAAATGACCAGAATGTGCAAAGGCTTTTCCACATTCTTCATATTCAAGGGGCTTCTCTCCAGTGTGAACCCTTCATGAACTTTAAAAGAACCAGGGTCACTGAAGAATTTCTGACATTCTTTACAAAGATATGGTTCCTCTCCAGTGTGAATCCATTTATGTCTTCTAATAGTCCAAGAATGTGTGGGAGCTTTTCCGTTTTTGACAATAATATGGCTTCTCTGCAGTGTGAGTCCTTTTAGGTGTTAGCAATGAACTGGAACCGAAAAAGTCTATTCCACACATCTAACATTTATAAGGTCACTCTCTGGTGTGAAATGCCATGTGTCTTGTGTGATTTTTAAGAGAAATGATTGATTTCCCACATTCATTACAGCAGTATGTTTTCTCTGTCATGTGACTCCTTTCATGTCTTTGAAAGCAGTGGTGATAACTGAGGGGTTTACCACATTGTTTGTAGGTAAATGATTTCTCTTCATATTCCTGATTCTCATATGGTTTGTATCCAGTGTAACTATGCAGCTGTTAAGTGATACATGGAGAGTATTCCAGAAAACTTAGACTCATATGGTTTTACTCAAATAGGAATCTTCCTGCTAAGACTTAAATCTGAAATCTCGCTAAAAATTTTCCAGAATAACAAAGCTCTTTACTTTAACAGGTTTTCTGTACATTACTATTCACAGATTAACTATGTATCCCAGTTTATGGGGCAGGTTTCATGTACCTGTAGTCCCACTTACTCAGGAGGCTAAGGTGAGAGGGTCCCTTGAACTAAGAAACTTGAGACCAGCCAGGGAAACACGAGACCCCATCTTAAATTTTCTTCCCAGTTTTTATACCAACCTTCCAAATTATTGCCTTCCAACTTTCTTCTAAGAAATACTAAGCTTGTAAAGATCTCTGACATCAATCTCTATGAAGTTTCTTCTGGGAGGGATCCAGCAGTGCCCACTCCTCCTGAGTGAAGTCCACAAACACATCCTCTAAGATCACTGAGACCTTTTCCAGTTTCCAAGGTGTTCTGGAGGCCTCTCCATAGTTCCCACGGTCAGTGAAGGTCACAGCTGCACTGCTAGAGGTACCCAAAGTTCTTATGGTAGAGGGAGACACATTAGCAAAGTCATTTGATCAGATGGTGACCTCCATGCCCTGTGATGAGCAATACTCCACAATCTGTTAATTCTTAAAAAGCAACAGTTGTTTTCCCTGTGGGGAAAGGCTTATAAGGTAGCATCCTAAGAAATCTATCCATGATTGAAAGAACGGAGAGAGAATGAGGGAGGCAGAGATAGCCAGCAACAACTGATCTCTTCCTAGAGTGCATATTTTTTAGAGACAAAGGGACTTGGGCTTTTTTTTGGTATTTGTGATAATTAAATTTAATTGTGTCAACTTGATTGGCTTGGGAACTGCCTAAGAGATTGGTGCAGCATACTTTTAGGGTGTCTCGGTGGGTCATGAAGGTGTGCCCTTGGGTACTATATGTGGTCCCTTGCCCTTTCCTCTCCAGCACTGTTCTCCTGCTCTGCCTCCTGGCCACCACGAACTAAGCAGTTTGCTCCTCGATGCCCTTCCCCCATGATGTTCCCGCCTTGGCACCAGTCAACTGTGTACTAAGTCCCCTGAATCATGAGCTAAATTAAACCTCTTCTCTATGTTATAAGTGTTGGGTATTGTTTCCCAGCAATAAGAAAGTTGACCAATACAGAAGTTAGCCTTTTTTAAAAGCATAGGTATTAGAAATAATGACTGACTTAGAGATCCTCCCATATGAATTTTTTAGGATTTCCTAGATACAAGAAAGTGGCCAGTTTTACATGAAGAGATTTTGTTCAGAGGAAAATGGGATGGGGAGATCCAGCTTGGGAAAGATCAGGGGACAGAGCGCAGGTGAGAAGTAAATCTATCTTTGCCAAGAAATCCCAGAGATATTTCTTTGACCTGCAAGAGAACAGAGTTTATGAATCATAGCTGGGATTACCTCAGTAATGGGAAACATGCACATCGGTACAAAGAAAGGTTCTGCTTTCCATGGAGTAAATAGTAGCTTTGTTCCATAAAGTGCTCTCTGCCATGATGTCTTCCTTGCCACAGGCCCAAAGCCATGGTACAAGCAACTATGGACTGAAACCTCTGAAACTATGAGCCAAAATAAACCTTTCCTCCTTTTGTTTACTTCAAGTAATCTAGCACATCAACACAGACTAATACATATAAAGAGGGAAGGTTTATTTGGGCTCACAAGGTCAGTTGGCCCTATTGATTTGGGCATATGATAGTATAACACGTGGTAGAAGAGGCCTGCTGCTCACTTCATGGCAACTGGGAAGTAAGAGAAAGAAGAGTAGCCAAGATTCCAATATCTCCTTTGGAGAGATTCACTGCAGCATTCCATGAGACCTGAGTAGCTAACCCCTAGCAAGGAGTCATCTCAGAACTTCTTATAATTCCTGCTGCTTTGCAGTGGACAGTGCCCCAGTAGGTTACCTGGGTCCTCCATAAAAGGCAATGGATGAGACAAAGGATAGGGCCATTCTCTCTCTGGCATTCTTGCACCCATATTTTACTCATCTGTAAAAAATGGGGATAGAATATATAAGTCATAGGGTTGGGGTCAGGGTCTGGCACAGAGAAAAGTGTCCATAATATTTGAGAACTCTGAATTGGCCATTGGAGAAGTGACGTTGTTCTGGGTATCCAGTGCCATCCCTGATCCATGTGTCACCCTTTGCTGAAATTTGCAACTCTGAATTTTGAACATTTAGGGAAATAAAAGCAAACTGAATTCCTGCTACAATGCCATTCATGATGTTTTCTCCTTTCTATACTTTCTTTTCCAGATGGTAACCAAAAAAAATCCAGATGGGGTGCAAGTGCTGTAAAATGATACAAAGGTAAAGTTGACTTCATCCAAATTGAGGAATCCGTGATTATTAAGTCACTTTTAAAGACCATGTATATAACAGCAGTTCAAAAGTAATAAGAATATTATCAAAACATATTAAATACATGTATGAAAATACCATGTTGAAATCCAATATTTTATAAAATTAACAGGCACTAGCAATATATTAAAATAATAATAACAATAATAATTAAGGCCATGCATGCATTCAATGCATTTATCTGGCATGGGGCTCAATCAGCATTGCTGTTCATTAAGCATTTGGTGTGATTTTGATGTCAGAGGACGTGAGGCCCAGATTTTTGAACTTTTGCTTACTGTGCAGAGCATGGGGAGAATGCTGTCATTCTCTGAGCCTGGATTTGGTTTGGATCAAATATCCATTTCTCCAAAAAGCTTCAATGAAAAGAGCTCGGTTTTCAGAGGATGCCTCAAATGGGATCAGTGACAATAAACCCCCTGTCACATCTGTGCTCTTAGTTCTGTCTGTATTACATTTCAGAAAAATATAAGATGAATCATAAAACAAGGGAAGTAAGTTTAACTGATGATCTTGCTTCCTTAACAAGCACTCCAAACATATGCATATATGTTTTACTCTACCATGGTCATGTGATGTTTGCCTTTATTCAGAAAATATTTATTATGCCAGGCATGCTGATGCATACCTGTAAAACCAGCACTGGAGAGGTTGAAGCAGGAGGATTGCCATAAACTTGAGACCAGCCTGGGCTACATAGTAAGTTCACGGCCAGCCCATAATACGTAGTGAGACCCTGTCTCAAAAAACAAAACAAAATGAAACAAAATATTTATTATAAGTATAATCAATCCTCTGTAACCATGGGTTCCAAATTCATAGAGCCAACCACAGACAGATCAAAAATATTTTGAAAAAAATTACATCTGTACTGAACACATAGACTTGTTTCTTATTTCTCCCTAAGCAATACAGTGTGATAAGTTTTTACATAGCATTTACACTGTATTAAGTAATGTAGAGATGATTAAAGCATAAAGGAAAATGTGCATAGCTTATAAGTACATGCTGCTTCGTTTTTTGCAGACAACTTGAGCATGTACAGATTTTGGTGTCTGAAAGGCCCTAGCGTCAGTGCCCCACAGATACAGAGGGATAATTTTTTAATGCTACTACAGATTTCATGCTTACCATTTTAATGACCTCATAATATTCCATTGCAGAGATGTATCATTGGTACTTAGCTCCTTCTCTTCCTCTTAGAGGACATTTGTTTCCCATATTTTTTATTTTAAAATTTCATAAATCACCTTTTTCTCTTCCCCTCCTTTTGGATCCCTTCTTAAGCTCTCTTTCCAGTGGCAGGACATTTTTTATACCGAAAATGTCTCTTTGATTTAGGCACACAGAGGTTAAGAGTAATTCCAGGAGCTCGTGTACATGCTCACCCCTCCATCCTGATGCAAAACTGACTGATTTCCACTCCTCTCACCCCCAGCTACCTCTTTGACGCAGCTCAAGCACCGCCCCCTGACTATGTCAATGAAATAAGCAGCTCCAAGTTGGGTGAAGACCACACTGTTAAGTTAAAAAGCAGTCAGAGCAGCGAGGTTTTGGTGCATAAAAATGCCCTCTGGAGTGAGGGCGTGAGGAGGACAGAGAGCAGAGGCAGGCAAGCTGGCCCACAGGAGCCCTGCGGGCCTCGCCGAGGGTCACTCCCTCAGGGGGACCCGGGAGGGGGGCTCTGCACCAAGCCCGGAGGCACCGCCAATGGCATCGGCCCCAGTGCCTCTCCGCAGCCCTCTAGGAATCCCCGGCCTCACCCGGGGCACACGGGCTCTTGGGCCAGCACTGCAGACAGTGTTCACCGGGCTCAACCCTTCCTCGAAGGCAGGGACACCGGGAGCCAGGGCTGTGTGCTGCCCGCCTCGGGAGAGACTCCGGCCACGGGCAAAGGAGACTGCGGGGCTCCTGCCGAGGCAGAGAGTCCGGTCTCGGAAGGACAAGCCCACGTCCTCCAGCTGCCAGCCCCGGATTACCCTCCCCTGTGGGACCCGGCTGCGGACAGTGAGGAGCTGGAAGAAAAGGACTGTCTTTTTGAGAATCATGCAGAGGAGGAGCCCCTGACAGAAATTCACCCTGGCGTGGGCGAGTATGAACTGAATATTCCCTTCCCCTTGAAAAGGAGCTGGGACTCCTTGAACGAGGCTGTGGCAACCGAGGTTCTAAGTATCTACTTGAGTGAGAAGGGTCCTGCTCACGCCATCCCTGTAGCGGACTCCAGAAGCAAGCAGACGGATCCCCAGGGCTCCGAGGGAGACAGCGAGGAGGTGGGGGACGAGGACCAGGACGAGGCAGTGGCGGAAGCTCTTGCAGCGTTAGAAGCGGCTACTGCAGGAGAAGATGTGGACGAAGCAGATTAGAAGGCAGAACTGGTGTGGGCAGGTGAGCCGTGCCATGCTGAGCAAGGGGGAGGTGCCTTTGCTCCTTGGGACACAGAGCTGATCGTTTGCAGCACGCCCTGGTGTAACTTAGGGGTTGTTTACCTCCAGCATCTGCTCTGATGGTGGGTGCCTGGGCTGTGCTGCTTGTTAAATGGTTGTAGCATCACTGTGTGAATGGGCCCTCATTCAGGACACCAGGATAAACATCAGAGTGAGCCGCTGTGCTCACCTAGAAACTGAGCACCTGGCTTGCCAACGGTCACAGCCCTCGAGAACATCTGATACAGATGTCGCGAGAATGCCGTGAAGTCCCCGCTCCTAGTCCCAAGGGCACACAGTCACTGAGCATCCTGTTCAACTGTAAACTCATTGCCTTGCTTGTGAGAGCCAAATGTTGTCCCCAACCTGGAAAAGGTAACTACCCCTTCAGAGTGCCTAGCATGTTCAGGGACAGTCACCCAGGGAATTAATAACTAACCACTTGTTGTACACAGGTTAGGTTGATCAGCTTTCAGGAGGAGCGGAAGTGACCAGTAAACAAATGGTTAGTCTTTTGTGTGATAGTAAAACACCTTGACCTTAACGTTTTTTACATTGTGACTTTTGTTTTGTTTTTTGTTTTTTTTTTTTGTGGGTACCAGGGGGTCGACCTCAGGACCTCGCGCGCCAGCAGGCGCCCGTGCCGCTGAGCGATATCACCGGCTCCTTTTTCGTATGTGGGTTCCAGGAGTCGAACTCGGGCCCTCGCGCTTGCTGGGCAGGCACTTAAGCTGCTGAGCCATCTCACCGGCCCTACATTGTGACTTTTGAAAAATCTTTCAAAAGATTTGGGAGGCCGGGCAAAATAATTCTTAGAACTCCTTGTGTCATGTTTGGGCTTTAAGTTCATGAGTTTTTGGAACAGCAAAACTATATATGGAGTGTTTTAAGCCATGAAATATCTGATCCTAATTAAAATATAACAACTTAACTAGTCTCTCTGCATGGAACCACCCCTAGGTGGTTCTGACATAGCTCCTTGTAGAACTGAGAAGAGTTAAGATGGTCAAAATTGTGGGGAAAAAAATATAAACATGCAAGACATTTTAGTTTGGCATTTTGCAATATAAGCCCTGAAATTTAACTGACTTTGGGCAAACAATTCATCTTTTCTCATTGCCTGTCTATTAAGTGAAAGCCTAATATGTACTGTAAAGATTTACGCACTTGCCTAGCACACAGTAGGCGCTCAGAAATGATGTCTTATTAATTAAATTCTTTAAAGTTTTTTACATCCTCACAACTGAAAACTCTAACACTGTGAAGTATTTATAACATTATCACTTCCTTTTAGTAATTATTCAACATAAAACATGATTTATAAGCCTTCTAGCACTTGAAGGATGGCGCTTTTACAGATGCTTAATAAAACATTCTCACCCTGGAGTTGGTTGATATTGCAATGACAAACCATCTCTGTGTACCTGGTTTCTCAGAGCCCTTAAAATACAAACTATTGGCCTTATTAATTACATTATATGTGTGTTTGACATTGTTTTTGGTACACCAAATGCTTACTACTTCAGATCGTGCGTTACTTCACAGTTTCCCAAGTTTGTCAGTTGGGATTATGTTCAGCCGCATGTGGTAAATGAGGTCTGTTACCCTCCAGGAGGAGTCCAGGCCAGGAGAGCGGCCCATGCACCCACGCGCTTCATGTTCCTTCTGTCATGGTTGCTTCCTTTTAGTTCCTCAGGGTTCAGTTTGACCCATGCCTGTGGTTTCCTCATTTGAAAACAAGGCTGCAGTTCCAGACATTACATTTGCTTTTCATATGGGAAAAAGATAAAGGTTCAAAAATCCTTCTCTACTAAGGATGTCCCAGATATGTAATCCACCCCTCCCTTTCCACTTCACTGGACATTCAGCCATGGCTGCAAAGGGGTTAGGGAAAGCTTTATTCTAACTGTGTGTTTGACTTTCCCGAATACATTTGGGCTGTACTTACTGAGAAGAGGAAAAATGGATGTTGAGGCTTTTTGGGTTTTTTTGATTTGGGGTTGGTTGGTTGGTATTTTGAGTTGGTCAGCTTACAGCCTCTACCACACCAAAGCCCAAAGGTCTGGAATAGAGCAGGTTTACAAGAGGTTGAAAGGTTGTATTCATATTGAGTATGACACAAAAGTAGCTTAAGACCTTAATTCCAGGGAAGAAGGACTGGACAGCTTCTGCCATCCCAGCTTCCTTCCAGTATCTCCAAAGTGGATGTGAGAAGCATATTCAGATAAGTGAGGTATTGGTGCAACAAAGCATTCCCTTTGCAGAAACACCCTTCTGCTTGGCACAAGCATTTTACCTGTAAGAGCTGCTGCAAAGTTCACCGTAACTGACAGCTCTCTCAAGTTGCAAAGATTTTGTTTTGCAGGTAACTAACTGCTTCAAAAGGTTAACAGCCAGCCAGAAATTTCAATCTTTTATTAACATATCTAACCTCTTTCATCTTTATCCCTATATTCAAGCTTCACCAAAAGGACCTCAGAGGGAGTCAGAACGTTTAGTTGAAACTCCAGATTGCAACTTTATCTAGCAAGCGGTCTAGTGGCTGAGCATCCTGCTCTGTGTCGGGTCTTCTTTTGTAGCCTGGTGCCACCTCTTATCAGAAATGTGATATTGAAGGTAAAGGAAGTTTTTCAGACATCCTTAACCATTTAAACACATAGATGCATTCTGATTGTGAAGCACTAACCATAATTAGGCACAGACTTCACAATTCTCCACTATTCTTAGCTAGTTACATTGCATGTTGAATTTTGATTTTGATTTAGATTATTTTATTTCTATATTATAAATAAAGTACAGTTTTAAAATACACATAAATTTCTTTTTTACTAGGGGAAATTATCAAATAAATATGCAATGAAATGTTTTTCCTTGGTTGCCAAAGCAGATGGTAGCAAAGTGTTACAACGCACAAATCAGATCTATAAAAGTGTGAAGAAAATTTTAGGTTTCTAACATGGTACATACCCATTTTTCCATGTTCGGTGTTGGCCATTTGTCATTTCCCTTCCTGCCCCACTCTGCCTGTCTGCCTTTTTCTGTTCTCTTCCTGCCTCTCCCATCAGTACCTCCAAGCCCAAGGCCCTGGGAAGAAGGACTGAGATGCCAAAAGCAAGTATGTGAGCAAAGATCTGCTGACTCCCCTCGTTCGGTCATCTGTGCACAGCCACTAGCAGATGGAATGAACTCACTGTAACCTGGATCCTGCCTCCAGTCTTGAACTTGGACTTGATGTCTCACCAAAGGGGCTTCAATTTGCACAACCAGTCTTTATGATGGAAATAGGGAAATTCTTGCTTTCTGGTTTTGTTTTGCTTTCTTTCTCTAAATCAAATCTCATTCATTTAAAATATTTGATTTTGGAGATGTTGTCGATTAAACACAGACAAGCTGGCATTTGTTTCTCATGGATGTGTTCCCTGATAATTTATGAAAAAGTAAGTAGCAAAATGTGAAAGTTTCTCCCATGCATCAGGTCCTAGCAGACGCACCCCACAATCTGCACGGCAGGGAAGAGCCCCAGCCACCAGAGGAAGCCAGGTTGTTGCCTGCAGCTGGTTCATAGCTGCACAGGAAAGCAAATCCCTGGGAGTCAGCTATTAGCAATTTGCTATTGCAACTAAAGCAACTAGTAATACGTGCCTTTCATCCAGCTCCAAAGTCGCCCACGGCGCACAGTGGGAACTTTGTAGGTTATTGTTATTTGTTAAATGAAAGAATAAGAACTCTCCCCACTGTTGTTTGAGGAGACATCAGGCAGCCAACTGAGGCTTCTGAATGCTGCTTACAGGATGGTGACACGATGTCATTATGGTGGTCCGTGGGAAGGGAGATGCACAGAATTTGGGCAGCTAGTGATGGTTTTGTTTCCATAATGAGTCTGTGTTCCCTGAAGATGGAAATTCCAAATTAAGTCAAAAAATCTTAAGAAAGCAAATGTTGGGGCTAAGTTGGGAGCTTGGCTGACTCATTTTCCAATCCAATTGAACTCAATCTTTAAAATTCCGAGGAGGAAAAAACAAAGGAAGTGTATTTGTGTAAAGAGACTCAGATCTCACTTTTCTCTTAGTTCTTGACTCCTATTGATGGGAAAAGCGCACCTGGAGCTGACTCCTCTGGATCGCCAAGGTGGTGACTTCCAGGTCTTAAGAGGCTCTGACCGTGCAGCACGTACCGGGCACACTCTTACGCCTCTTTAGTCCTAACAAATCTGAAATCTGGCTGTGTCTCTTGCTCTTGACCTTGGGTTTAGGTTTCTTTTCTGAGCCTCAGTTTCCTCATCTGTAAAATGAGGATCCTTCCTATTTTCCACAATTGACAGGAGCGCTGGCCAAACGAGCAGATTTCTGGCCCTCACTTCTTAAAGACACAGGTTCGGTAGGTCTCGGAGTGGGGGGTGGGCTGCATAGCTGATGTAATTCCTCAACCACCCTTAGAAACACTAAGGGACAGCAACACCTAGTTGATTTTGCAGTGATTTTCAGAAAAAAACAAAACATTGCACACTCCTAATATAGGCATGTTCACAAGTAAATGTCCTATCTTGTACTAGTAAAAAATAAACATTATAGAGCAACACCATTAGGAGTCAATAATTACATATCAGAGATTTAAATATTTTCTTCCCACACTCCTGGGGCATGTGAAACCTGCTTTGAAAACCATTGGTGTAGAAATTCAAACAAATTTGCATATATAAAATCACTTCGTAAATAAACAAAATGGGGCTAATATTTTTAACAATACAATGTGTACACGTGTGAGAGATGTGCACTCAGAGAATGCAAGCATACTTGAAAATACCCTGAGGCCACCCGCCCGTGGTGATGCACGCTCACCTGTACTGCCCTTGACCCTGGTTTTTAGGAGACCTCTGTATTTACTGCTTTGAGGCATTTTAGAGTAGTTAATATAAAACTAGGGTAAAGTGTGACCTAGAGACTCAAAGGTAGGCAAAGAATTTTATTCCTATCCTTTATCAAAATTGCACAATCCAAACTTAGATGGGTGAGACTGTCGAGGGACAGGCTGGTTAAAATGTTTGTTTAATAGAAATCTTGCTACTTTGACAGCAAAACGATACAATGAGTGTCTGTTGACATGAATCGCCAATTTAAATAAAAAATCCCAAGGCTGGGGATGTGGCTCAGTGGTAAAGAGTTTGCTTAGCATGTGTGAGGCCCTGTCTTTGATCCCCAGTGGGGAAAAAAATCCCAGAAAAACGAATTTCATGTCGAGGTCCTATTCATCATTTTCCTATCCTCCAAAATATTCCTAAAGCTATAAAGAAGTGTGCATTTAAACCTCAGACCTTACATAAGAAGGGAAGATTTTTCACACCAAAAAGGGTTCATAGTCTCTGCTCGTCAACTGATGTCCTGTGTGAGATGTCGGTGCTTGAAGCAAAAGGTTTAAATTACGACCAATTGATGAAACCGTAAGATCCAGTCAGTAAGATTTTCATGACATCAATCACCAGCCAGGGTACAAATCAGTGAAGACCGCTATAGTGCTTAAATTAAAATCTTATCGGAAAAAAACATTGTTAATGAAAGAGAAATATCTACAAAGAAATTATCTCAAAATAATTTGTTAAGTCATACAACTCTTGATATAGAAGTCTTATTTAATGATAATGTCTGGGAGCCACCAAACTCTTTTTATATCTTTATAGGTGCAAATATAGCTTAATTTATTAAAAAAAAAAACACCATTCATTAAGCCTTTAGTGCAGCCAGCTACTCTTCTAATCCTGCTCATGCATCACCTCCTTTAAATCCACCATGGCTATGATTGTCACAACCCCCATACAGCCAGGGAAATGGAGGATCAAAAAGCTAAATAACTTGTCCACCACCATAACACCAGTCAGTGACACAGTCACAACTGGGCCTAGCTTGAAAACAAGCTGGTGCTTTTGAGGAATGTTGTTAACCCTCCGTATCTATGAGCTCTCACCTTCAGATTCAACCAGAATTTAACCAGATTCAACCAGATGGAAAACAATGCATCTATACTGAATATAGATGAGTAGAAATGTTTGTTCTTGCTATTATTTCCTCAATAGTACATTTTAACTGTTTATATAGCATTTACATTGTATTAGGTATAATTATTATATATGATTTTAAGTATATACAGGAAGCTGTACATTGGTTACATGCAAATACAATGTATTTTATATCAGGGACTTGAGCATCCCAGGAGTTTGGTATCCGAGGGGATCCTGGAACCAATCTCCCACCGACAGGACGCTGAAGGACTGTTTACATGACACAGCCACCTATGGAAATACCCATATTACCATTAGACGCAAGTAAGGGCTGATTCATAATGTCAGCTTTCCTCAGAGACTTGAAATTTCTCAGAAAAGACAGCCTTTTAAAGTCTCCATTATTTCTGGGAATGTGCAACCATCAATAAAGTGAATCTGCAGCTCTGAAAGACAAGAGAACTTTAGAACAAAGTGATAGGGATCAGGACAACTCACTCTTGCAAATGTAAAATTCATATGTATTGTCAATAGGGAATGGCTGCTTTTTCATTGTTTTTATTTTTTCTGATTATAAGGAAGATTTTAATAAAGAATAGAAAAATTAGTCAAGGCCTCACCTGTAAAATCTCTGAGACTGTTCACTGGCAGTGATAATGTATTTTTTCCAGTGGTCATAGGACCATGAATTTCCTTATCCTACGAGGCAAGAGGAAGACCCCTGGGCCATCTGTACTCACCCATGACTATGCCGTGTATTTTGAGGTTCATTTCTTCACTTCGCTCATGTGTAGAGCAGAGGAGACAGCTATACCTCCCTCTGGGCTGTCATGAAACTAACAATAAATGTTATGTTATCACCTAGCCAAGTTCATTGAACCACTTCTGAGTAACTTTAAGTAAATCTTGATTGATATTCATTAAAGCCTCTGAACTGCTTCTAAAAACAATAATGTCTAAACTAGATAAATACTTTTCTGTCCACATCAATTATCATTCTAAGTCAAAAAATGCAACTTGGGAATACTTAAATTTTAGTATAGCTTTTATTCTCATTGTTTTCATCACTTAACTGCAGAACACACAGGAATTTATGCTTACTTAAAATTTTAAGTCATATTGCATTTGAAATGAATCGCTGAAAATCCCTGATTAAAACTGATCTAGGGGCCAGTGAGATGGCTCAGCGGCTTAAGCGCCTGCCCGGCAAGCGCAAGGGCCCGAGTTCGACTCCTGGATCCCACATATGAAAAAGGGGCCGGTGATATCGCTCAGCGGCACGGGAGCCTGCTGGCGTGCGAGGTCCTGAGGTCGACCCCTGGTACCCACAAAAAACAAAAAACAAAAAAAAAAAAAAAAAACTGATCTATTTCTTTTATCCTTCTTGCACTAAATAAATTTTTATAAAATGCATGTTTAATGCAAAACAAAAACCTTGGGAGGGATGGGAGTGTGGGTTGGTTATTTTGAGGGCTTGTATTTGGTTTGGATTTTATTTAGTGTGGCATTTTGCATGGCTTTTGTTTGATGTGGCCAATAATCGTGCACAATAAGCAAAATCTTATATATTGCAATTTGGGTATAATGTTATGAATCCAAGAGCGTTTTGTCATTTCTCAGCTACGATTAACTTGGAAATAAAAATAAGTTAAATTCTTTTTGAACTCACTGAGATGCCCATCTTATCGTAAGAGTGATAAGATAAAATTTCAGCCTGGACAAACAGAAAAAACATGCCTCTTATCTTCTAGATCTGGGTCCATTCAACGCCAGAGAAAGAAAATCTTTCTCTCAAATAAGGTATTTGACGTGGCGCCGGGAGTCTCCGGCCTGATGTGTGTTGTAGTTCATCTTGTACCTGGTTCTTCCCCGGTTCAACTTCAAAAGCTAAGCCGTGGAAACGTGGCAGGAACATGAAGAGTGCTGATTCTCACATGGCCAAACTCCCGTCATTTATCTCACTACCGAGCGTCAGAGCTTGGCAGCTCCTTGTTCTATGTAGTCTTAGGACAGAGTGAGTGAACGCCAACTGTATCTGGCCCTGTGCTAAGTGCATGACACATCCAGGCTCTGCTCAAAGGCATGTGTTTCCTTCACTCTGTAGTTAGAAGCTTGTGGTCCAAAGAGTTTAAGGCCTCAGAGGGCCCAAAGCATCTGAGTGCCAAATCTGTGCTCTTGCTGGGAGCTCTAATAATGAGCCCTTTGTCAAATCAAGGAAAGTTGTGGAAGGAGATTGTTCCGAGAAGACCAAGGGGAGAGGGGTTATGAGAGACTCCAGAGCAGAGACACGCCATGGTGGGACTCCTGGTCACAGAGTCAAGGAGCTCTGGAGCGTCTCAGTGTGCGGCTGGGTTGAGGGCTTCATGACCCCTGTGCCTTTTTTTTTTTTAATATGGGCACCGGGAGTCGACCTCAGGACCTTGCGCTTGCCAGCAAGCGCTTGTGCCGCTGAGTGATATCATCGGCCCATTTTTTCCCTGTATGTGGGTTCTGGGAGTCAAACTCAGGACCTTGCGCTTGCCAGGCAGGCGCTTATGCCGCTGAGCTGTCTCACCGGCCCCCCTGTGCCTCTTTGACTCCTCATAAATCTACTTCTCTGTGAGTAGCTACTGCATAGGTCATGAGTTTTTGTGTTTTGTTGTTGTTGTCACTAGTGACAGAAACTCAAACTGTGTAAGGAAAAGGGGGAATGTCCTTGAAGCATTCAGGGAACAGAAGGGTAGCTGTGCTACAGGGCCCAAAGCAACCAGGACTCCAGTCTCCTCTCTGCATTTTCCCTTCCTTTCCTCAAACCAGCTGGCCTCCACCAGCCCCCAGCTGTGGCCACCAGAAAAATAAACCACTTTGTTCAGCTGCAGTTTGCAGACATCCCACGGAGGGGCTCCTCGAAGCCAGACTGCCGCTGAGCTGTATGCTCACCCTGGCCACGCCCAGTTGTGGTCAGGGGAGCAGGGCACCCAGCCGTGGTCTAGGAGGACGGAGAGACGCTTCCCAGAAGGGATAGCATTGGGCTGATGGCGTCTCAGCAGTTCTCTGGACACCCTGCCTCTCCATCCTCAGGTCTTCCTTCTACCCCCGGCCTGTGCCTCTTGTGGACCCTCCTTCACTCTGGCTCAACCATGATGACTTCTGATGCGAACTGGCTATGTTCAGAGCAAGAGACCCCGGCTCAGTCGGATCTCTCATCAAAGCTAATGTGCTCACTCTCCACTTTGACCAGCTGTAGAGGGACAGATGCGCAGACTTATTACCAAGTACTGTGGCTGAAACCCATGCTAAAATTTTATTTCCAATGCAACAGTGGGGGGGGGGATTAGGAGATAATTAGGTCGGAGGGGTCCCACCCACATAAGTGGATTAGCGCCTTTCTTGAGAGACTGTTGGATCGCCTGAGAAAGGATTGCTTCTCTTAGGAGTACATCGAGTATTCTGGGAGTGCATCAGTTACCTGGAGAGGAGGTTGTTATAAAACACAGTCATCCCTGTTATTTTCCTACTCCACACAAGCTCGCTTGCCACTCTGGCTCATGCTCCTGCCATACGATGCCCCTTGCCATGTTAATGACACAGCATGAAGCCTTCACCAGATGTGGCTTCCCCAGCTTGGACATTTCAGCCTCTAAAACCACAGGCCAAAATAAACCTCTTTTCCTTAAAAAGTACTCAGCCCCAGGTATTTTGTTATAGCAACACACCAGTCACTGACTACGACTTCCAATGGAGGTGACTTCCAAAGGCGAATGTGGAGATTATGGCAGGCACTGTGACTTTGCATCAATTTTTCCAATCTTTGAAACCTCTATGAGACAGGTCATTTTGCAGAGGAAGACATGGAGGCTCAGAAAGATTAGGCGGATTTCCCAAAATCACAGTAGTGAATGACAGGGCTGGGTTTCAAGTTCAACAGCAAACATTGGGCTACTTCTCTGAGACGAGATTTCTTGCAATAGTCACATCACTTCGGTGAACAGATTCAGAGGACGGGACCTCCTCTGAAATGGAGTGCAGTCATTTTTACCAGCACCCACAGGGACACAACCCCCAGGTAAGAAACTGAGGATTCTAATGAGAAAAGCAACAAAGATAACCTGGCAGAGTCAGAAAATGGGTTTGAAAAGCCCAAACTGGACATTTTGTTCTCATAAAATAGCTAGTGATATTAAATGTCATGCTTACAGGTAGAATGAATATTTATTTACTTATATTTAATAAAACAGGGATACTTTGTGCACGCCTAAAAAAATACAGCATCACCAACAAATGGCCAAGAAGCCATCTCCCTGCAGTTCTCACTTTCAGCCAGCAGGTGGGGCAAGACGCTTCTTTGTGCAAGATGGATGAGCTCTGGACACCCGCTAAACCAGGTGGACAAGGACACCACCTGGCCAGCCAGACACTGCCGGACAGAGAGGCCGCAGGTGTCCTTTCAGGTGCTTGTAGACATAATGCGGGACCCCCAGGGAGATCTGATAACAGTCCCACAGAACGGTGCTGGAAAATGAGAAAAGGAGAGGATCCCTGGGCAAAAACCAACCTGATCCACCAAAAACAAAGGTCAGAGGATGCAAGAACTGGCAAATGTGCCCCCAGATGCAAGAGATCTTTGATCACAGCCACACACTCAGCAACAAGCACTAAGTTGTGTGACCCCACTCCAAGCCCCCAACATTCAGCTGTGCAGGCAGGAGGCCCCTGTTCGGGCATAGGGCAGAGCAGCCTGGCTATGTAGACAGACCCGGGAAGGTGGGCAGGAGCGGACCCCTGCAAGGCCAGGGACAGTCCCCCACAGCGTCACCCGCGCTGCCAGCATGCCAGGGTCAGGAGGGGGCGGAACCAGTAGCCCAGGTCGGCATTGCCAGTGAGCATGTGTCCTCTGCTACGTTCCCAATTGCTCCCAGCTCCCCCAAGGAGCTGAGCAGCTGACAGCAAGTGATTTATCACCACCCATTCTGCATCTGTCAAAAAGGCTGACCCCTTTAACAAAGAAATGAGGAATTTCTAACATCCTCCCTGGCATTTACGTTCTAGATCATGGGGCAAAAAATATGTCAGCTTTTCCAGTTACACACACACACACGCGCGCGCACTTCCAAATAAAAATTCAATGGAGTCACATCGAAGGACAAAGGCAGGGACCCACAAGAGCTCCTATCACAGTAATACCTACTGCAGGCAAGGTCCACCTGTAGTAGATGGTGTAGTGGGCTGCTGAACCGTCTAATCAAAAGATACGTTGCTATCAAAGCCCTAACTCCTGGGACCTATGAATATGACCCTATTTGGAAATAGACCCTATTTGGCAAAATGCAAGTCACGCTGAATTACAATGGGCCCCGAATCCAATGGGAAGTGCCCTTATAAGGACAGGAGAGGACAGAGACATACCACAGGGAGGAGGACATGTACAGACAGGAGATCTGGAGGTGAAGCAGCTGAAAACCAAGAAATGACGAGCACTTCCGGCAGCCACCGGAAGTCAGGAAGAGGCTTGGACGGACTCTCCCTCAGAGATTTCAGAAGGAACCAAGCATGGAGACAGCTGAATTCCAGACACTGGTCTCTTAAACTGTGAAGGAATGAACTTTTGTTTTAGGTCACCCAGTTTGGGGTACTTTGTTAATGGGAACCCTAGGAAAATCAGAGATAGTAAACTTTCTGACTGAAAGTTTAAGTGCAAATAGGATATTTGTCTAATCTTGAAGTATCTCCTCTCAAATATTTTTCAATTACAAAGGAGAAAAAATAGTAAATTTACCAAAGTGACACCTGCTGGACATCAATAGGTGATACATGTCACCATCACGTTCCCCTGACGTGATACAATGGGACGAACACAGCACCCTGTGGTAGACTTTCCCTAACGCAACTTCAGTCTATCACAGAAAACGACAGGGAAGCCGAAGTTGCAGGGCATTCGACAAAAGAACCGAGCCATGTACCAAAAAGTGTCAAGGTCATGAAGCATAAGAGCAGTCCTGGCAACAACCAAAGGTCACAGGAGACTGAGAACACGCAACAATCCAGTGCAGCGGGGGTCCTGGAGTCAAAACGAGGCGTTAAGTGGTGAGATCCAAATAAGCTGTTTTTTAGTTAATGGTATTGAACCAATGTTCCAGTTTTAGTATATGTACTGCTGAAGTGAGCACTGAACCAATGTTAATTTCTTAGTTTTAATCAATTGCTCTACGGTTATATAAAACGTTAGCATAAAGGGGAATAAAGTAAAGGGTATACATGAACTGTTGTTTTTGCAATTCTTCTCTCTGACCAAAATTATCTCTAAATTTAAAAAATAATTATGGGGCGTAGAGACATTACAGAAGGGAAAATGAAATGAGTATCAGTCAAACGATGACTTCCTAAGTCAAGACACAAGAAATTAGGCCCTGCAAGAGTAAGCTACATCCTGTTGCAATGGTATTTTTGGTATATAAGGCACCAACAAATGAATCATACAAAACAATGCACTATGTTTAAAGTTTTTTATTTTTAACTCTGCTTTGGTAGTACAAAAGTTGTAAAAGTACAAACCAGACAGTTAAAAATACATTTGACATTCAAAACATTGAAAAATTTCCTTTACAAATTTTTTACATCAAGGTGGTAACCAACACATTTATTACACCAAGAAGCTATATCTGTCATTAGTGTTTCGTACAGTGAGTTCATTGTGGATCCCTGATCCTTCTGAGAAAGAGGAAAAACACATGAGCTGTAAACATCAGTTGCTTTGGGAACGCTTAAGAATTCTCATCAGATAGTACAAACCAGTAAAAAGCTTATGTGTTGAAAATATTGAATGCTTAACTTTTGGCATATTTGGAAGCCAGCCAGACAATACCTGCTCAAGTATGAGAAAATATTTAAAATGTACTCTTGGTATAAATACAATTTTAAATATTTTTGAGTATTCTCTTGGTAGTTATATGGCTATAAAAAGTGCTCTGACTTGAATAAAATTAAAAAAAAATAATTAAAGCTGAAGAATATCTTACATTTTATCCCTCAACATTTAGAGGGCAGAGTATATGAATATCTTAAGCAAAAAATTATGGTTTTGGTTTTTGTTTATTTTTAAAGAAAAACAACTGGCCTAGATGGCATATACATTATTTACACTAATGCACACCCCTAAGATTCTTAGACTGGTACTTTCGGGCCTGCAGTGAAATTGACTCCAACACTGACCTCTGTTCCGCCATGTACATGAAGCTATACGTAGATGCCGTTTATTAGTGGTCAGTAAGAAGTCACATGAAACTGAATCTACCATTCATTGAAAAGGTTATATATTTTTAGTTTGATGCCAGAAACAGAGTCAAAAACATGTATTCATAATAAATACTTTGAAGTATATTTTTATGGAAATCATTTTTTCAGGAGCCAAATGAGAAAGGTGCTTTTTCTCTTTGAAATAAAAGAAGTACCCAAGGCACATTACCAACAATGACACAGAGGCAGGAGGCCAGTCTTGGAGAGTCCCTGACCCCTAGCCCCACACCTATCAAAAATACTATCTTTTGCCTGTGTGTTCTTTCAGGTCCTTTATAAAGTGTAAAGCTGAAGACAGACAGACAGACAGAGACAGAGAGACAGAAAGGGAGGGAGAGAAAGAGAAACAGACAGATGGACAGAGACGGACGGAGAGATAGAAAGGGAGGGAAAGAGAGAGAGAGAATGAATATTTCCAGGCTTGTAGGGAAAGAAGCCAGTAAGTGTCGTAAATACCAAGCATCAGTTAGGAGATGAAAAGCAGCAGCACGAGGAAAACATGCAGAGGTCGCATGGGCCTGTGTTGCATGAGACGTAGGGTTGTTTTGTTTTGGGCTCAGTTTGTCATAATATTTTTCTAGTGAATTTAAGCCATTTCCCCCCTTTATTCCATGGAGTAAAAAAAAAAAAAATTGATTAGCTCAAATTAAAACAAAAAACAAAACAGAAAAGTCCCTCAGTATTGTGTGAGTACCAGGCCAGTGAGATAGCTCAGCGGCACAAGCGCCTGCCCGGCAAGCACGAGGTCCTGAGTTCGACTCCCAGAACCCACATGAAGGAAAAAAAGAGCCAGTGATATCGCTCAGCGGCACAAGCACTTGCTGGCAAGCACGAGGCCCTGAGGTTGACTCCTGCTACTCACATTAAAAAAAAAAAAAAAAAATTGCGTGAGTACCCAAGGAGCGGCGTGGTGGTAGCAGGAATGAATGCTGAGTTCTTGATCTGGGGACCCGAAGTCTAGCATCTGGCCCCATCTGGCTCTATGATCTTTGAGGGGTCAGTTTCTCAGTGCTAGATTAGATTATTTTCAGGGACCTTTTGCCACAAAAGATTTGCCTTTTGTAACAGCCTATGTATGAAGATCACCTTACAACAAATATGAAAATGGGATGTAAGTTCTGGGGTAATAGCAACACATACACACACACACATACACACACACAGCATAAGCTCAGACTGTACACGAACACTTCCACTGTACATTACACAGTGATCCTAAAGTGATCCTAAGGGGAAAACTGCAGGGCGGACACCAAGACCAGGGGTGGGTGACTGGGAAGCTAGTGACTGGGGTGGTTGACAAGATAAAAAATGAATTCTTTCCTTTTCTAGAAATGTAATAAGTTTTTCACCAGACTTTTTAAAACTAAACCTTTTTTCAAAGCAAACAGTTCTGTATCCAGTGCAGCAACAATATGCCCTCTTAGGTTGTACCCGCATGCTCGCTGGCATCATGATAGGAATTATAAAATATATAAAAATATTCCTTAGGCAACTTCATATCTTGTAAGTTTTCAGTCTCTTAGAACTCTTTAAATAAAGTCCCCACTGCAAGAGAAAACAGGAAAAGGTGATGCTTTAGCAAGAGGGAAACATTACATATTGATCCACCTGAATATTTAAAGACACAGAAGCACTGAAATCCAACCTCCCCCATCCCACCCCATCCCGCCTCATCCCTTCCCCCATGACGCACTTCTAGAATTCAGTCAATGGAAATTTAAGTGTCACAATTCCAAAAGGATCTCATTATCAAAGCTTGAGAAACAAAAAAAATTAGAGTTTGAGAACCACAGGAGACTGGGAGCATCTAAGGTGCTTCTAAGGTGGTGGTGGCCATCCTCCCTGGAGTCCTGTAGCATTCTCCAGGGAAACATGCTCTTGAACTCCTCTGCTACATTCTGTCACATAATGAGCTCCAGAGTGATGACCTCAGCCACAAGGAACCTTGCATGTATCAGGTAGGACGTCTTTCCAAAGCCACACCAAAGGGGGTTAACCCTGGGTCTCTACCCAGCATTTGAGATGCTTGGGTTTCATTGAGCAGGTAAGAACACAAGGATACAATGTTCAATGTGAGATCTTCCTTGTGTTTTAAGGATTTTTTTTTTTTTTTGGCACCTGGAATCAAACTCACGACCTTGCGCTCACCAGGCAGGTGCTGTGCCACTGAGCTATATCCCCGGCCCCTTTCGAGGATTTTTGCAGTGCTGAGGTTGAACACATGCTAGGGAAGCACTCTACTACTGGGGTACATACATTACCAGTGCTTAGCTCTCCACTGAACCTCGAGGATTTTATGTTGTGTTTTTACATCTTTCAGACCACAGGCCCTTGTTATGTCTACATTTACACTGCATTACGAATAAAGCTGCCAACCTTGTAAAATACCTGTTTCCTGCTCTCCAAAGGGCTTTCTATAAACAGCTCACCTAGTTCATAGCTTTGTGCACTTTTACTTTCATGAAGACTGGGCAAGGCTAAAATTATTGAGCCACCATTGTCCTCCAAAATACACACATGTGCAGATGAACCTACACAAGCCTGAGTGACAGCATGGTCCAACTTTCCAACACTGTGTGTGCCTGTAAATGTCAAGCAATGCCAGAGATGAAACCAGCTTGCAGAAATGAGGAAGTACCAAAAAGTTAATAGAGAGCTCTTAATTTAAGATTATACTATTCACTTATTTTATAGCTCAACCTTCAAGATAAATACTCCAATATCATCCATTTTGTCCTTTTCTGTCATTCATAATTTTCATAGTGATCTGCAGTGCTTATGAAAGAAGAGAAATCACAAAGACACAGAAACAGAGAAAAACTGATTTTCCAAAAAAGATGAGTTAAAGGATCATTATTTCTTTAGCTAAAAATAGAAATGAAACATTGTCCCCCAAAATGGCACAAATCAAGTTTTTAGTTATAAACATAATTCCTTATACTGCATTTTCACAACCTAACACAGCTGAACCACGAATTTGTACCATCTAGCTGACCACAATGAAATGTGAGATTCCTTTCAGGAAGGAATCAATAAACATGAAAAATACTGGCACAGAAAAAGCTAAAAGGGCCAGAGATGAAGAATATAAAAATGGTCCTGAGAGAAAAAAATGTAAAAAACATGAGAATTTTCCAGGAAAACCTTAAACTAGGTTATTAACTAGAAATTAAGTATTTCACTATTTTTGCCTCCTTTTTCTGTGCTCTCTTAGAATGTGGCATTTTTGTATCAAGAAAAATAGCAAGAGATGTCAAGGCTGGGGTGTAATGTCCCATTCCAGTAAGAGTTTTAACATCCCATTTAGAGTGAAAAGTGACTAAGATAGATTTTGGTACCAGAAAAGTGGGGTTGTTGCTGTTACAAGACCATATGATACAGAAGCTTTTGGAAATGGGTCACAGGAGGAGTTTGGAAAGGTCTAGAGATGCTGACTGAAGAAGCCCTAAAATACTGTAAGATGGGAGATTCATGTTGCAGCTCTGAAGACCAGAATGCTGATAAAAACGCAGATGGTAAAGACCAGGCTCTAGAGACTTCAATTGGGAAGAAAGGCTCCATAGGTAGCTGGATTTGAGGTCATGTGTGTTACACCCTAACAGAAAATTTGTCTACATTCTGCTCATGTTCTGAGACTTCGCAGGAGGCTAACATTAGGGATGGCAGACTAATCTGGATGTTTCAAGGCAGCTGAACATTCAGGCTGTAGCATGGTTACTGCTTGCTGCTTTCAGCAAGAAGTGTGAGAATCAGGAGCAAAAAGCCCATTTAAAAAGTTTTCAGTTTTTCCAGAAAGGAAATACCAGCAAAGATGGAGCAGAGGAAAGGTTGATTGCTGAAAAAATTAAAAGTAAAAAGAAGCCAAGTGCATACAACAGGACAGTAGAAAAGATGGCTTGAGAGCACCACAGGAACCCGCAAGACCCCACCCTTCACAGCCTCAGAGTTGCAAAAGCAAAAGACTTTGATTACAGAAGAAAGCCCCAAAGCACCCTGCTCAAGAATGGCTGTGAATTCCTGGGATTGGATTCACAGTGCTCAGCCATCTATGCACTCTAAAGCCTCTGCAGTCATGATTCAAGGGGGAGCCTGGCTACTGTCATCCATCCACATGGTACTGGATTTATAGTCATGCAATGCGAGAGTTTTGGGGTCAGGAAGGGTTCTACCTAGATTTCACAAGAAAGCCTGGGAGGCCAGCCCAGGCTGTACCCTGGCACAGTGTGTGAAACTGTAAGAATGAAGTTAAAGTGCAGTGGAGACCCAAGAAGTTAAAAGAAGCCAGAAATGTGGAATATCTGGGAAAGTTGCAAGGAATGAGCAAAGCCAGCCAGAGAGAGAAGCTTTGAGGGCTAAAGCCACCAGCAATGCTGTGGGGGTTGGGGATGGCTTTGAAGTTTGTATCTTGCCACAACTTGCCCTTGGTTCTGGACATGGAGCTATAGATTTATGATTTAATCATAGGGGTCTGATGGGTTTCAGCTTGCTTTGGTCCCACTGGTTTTTATCTCTATATACCTCCCTTTTGGAATGGAAATGTTTACCCTGTGCCATTATAAGTCAGCAGTGTTTAACTTTTGTTTTATTTTACAGGGGCTCACAGCTAAGAGTTTGCCTTACATCTCAGCAGAAACTGTAGACTTGGAAATATTCAGCAATGCTGGCACTGTCAGGATTCTGGCAACTCTTAGAGATGGACTAAATGCATATTGCATATAGGGCTGTGCCTGAAGTCTTTTGGGGGCCAGGGCAGAAGGCTATGGTTTACACCTAGATGTACCCCAAGAGTACTCCCACTCATAGGCAGGGCTTTTGGGAAGTGATTGGATTATAGGGGCTTATAACTGACTTGCTGTTAGAAAATGGGCCTGTGAGAAGAGGGTCTCCCTGCTTCCTGGCCACCATGACATGAGCAACTTCTCTGCCATGCCCCTCTGCATGCCGACTTGCTGTGGAGCCAGCAGACTAAGCACTGAAAACCTCTACAAAATGTGAGCCAAAATAAAAGTCTCTTCCTTTAAGTTGTGGTTTTCAGGTATTGTATCCAGTGATGAGGAAAGTGACTAAGACACCTCCTTACACTGAAAACACAATTCACAAATCCCAAGTAACCATTTCCCTCCAAAAATGAGACTGATGGACAAAAATTAAGACCTTCATTCACAAACACTTAGCAGCAGTAAAGAAAGAGGCCAGGCCATCCTTTTCCTCTCAGGCCATAAGCCTGGGTCCAGAGGACCCATCCTTTACTTTTCTACTGTAAAGTTGTACTTGAGCTTTATAGTAGCCAGCTGTGCATCTCAGTACCTTTCCCTGGGGGAAAGTCATTATGGTTATGTGAACAGTTAAATGATGCTAATAACCTATATTCTCAGAGAGCACAGCCACTGAGAGGATCAAAAGTGCACCTATAGAGCTGGGCATGTGGCTCAGTGGTAAAGTATTCTGATCTCATTAAAAGACACAGGCCATAGAACCACAGGACTGTTCATTTTCCAGAACACTTTTAAATAAAATAAATGGCGAAAGTTGTTCATGGAAAGAGTTAAGATTGTAATATTAACATTAATACTGAAGTCTTGGGGTTATGTGTGTGTATTACTACTCATTACTTTAAGCATCAAACTTCTTTGTTAGAGGACTTTCCTGTCCCTGTCCCTACTGAACAGAATGTTGTTACATACCCATGGGTCACCATGGCTAAAAACATGATACCACAGTCTGGCAGCCGTTCTGCCTGCATAGGTTGGCATCTTGGCAGGTGTAGGTTAACAGGAACACATGAGCATGCATTTTTTTACTTAAGGTACTTAAGGTTAGCAGAGCTCAACATCTCAAGGTACGAATTAAGAAAAATAAAAATCCTGGTTATAACTATTAATTCCATCTTTGTTTTAGTTTCAGGCAAAAATGTCTCAGAAAGCATTTCATTTTCTGTTTCCCCTGAGCCCCTTCAAGGTCATCTTAAGATTTTCCGAAGTCTTCATGAGCCTCCACTGCTACGGAGATTCTCTGGGGAAAAGCACAGACGTTGCAGGTGCTCTTTTATAAGTCTTCTCAAAGGGCTGGCACAGGTAATGGTAACACTGATAAATGTTTCAGTATATTCTTTGCATAGAGCAAAGGTGCGGGAGAAAAACTTAGAACATTATCATTGATGACAGTGAAGTATATTTCTAGGTTCCCAACCCACAAACTCCCAGATTATGGCCATAAATGTACAGGAGCTATTCCCAACAATAAAGGACAAATAAGGCAGGTAACTTTTTAAATGTGTCCAGCATTTCCACTCATCATGGCTGCGTTAATATGGTAGAGTAAAAACTGGTTCCACCCCAATCATCTGTGGATAGAGTAAAAGCTCAACAACCCGAGAATCAAGAACCGAAAAGTCGACTTCCATAGAAGCAAGGAGGTGGTAGGATTCTACACTCCCATTTGCGGAGGGCAAAAGCAAGGGGTTTTATATACACAGTGATGTTGCTTTAGCTTGTGTATGCATAGCACAATTCTGATAGGATACAGAGAAACTCATAACCATGAGCCCCTTTTGGGAAGGGGACAAGGAGATAATTTTGATAGCAGGGGTGTGGCGTGAAAATTTACTTCTATTTTTAAGTTTTTTACCCTGAAAAATTTATGCTCTTTGAACACTTTATTGTGTATTGTCTTTAAAATTTTTTTTAAAAAATGATCCCATTCCTGCAATCAGCAGGCTGAGGTGACACGTGAGGATTGGGAGTTTGAGGTCAGCTTGGGCTAATAATGAGTTCCAGCTCTGTCATTAACTATCAGCATGACCTTGAACCACACAGGAACCTCATAAGGGTTCAGTCTGTAACTCAGAAACCAGGGGGCACAGGGGAGAAAAATCTACTGCAAAACTGCAGCAGAAGCTCCGTGACAGCATGGCCTCCCTCTGTCCATACATCTTACATCCTGCTGCCTCCTCAAGGCCTGGCAAAGTGCCTGGCACATAGTAGGGGCGTAGCTGAATTGAACTGAACTAGCAGTCACGGTTCCTTCAAGATCTAAAAGTCTATGACCTCAGTCTCCCTGAGTGAAGGCTGGATGGCACACAAACCTGCACCTGACCCGGGCCGAGCTTTAAAAGCCAAATGGCATCGGATGATCCCACAGGCGCTCAAAGGCAGCCATCCTGCAGAGAAAGCCAGCAAGGCTGAAACGACCACAGCTCTGAGCCCCTGGGCTCTGTGGAGAAAGGGAGTGTGTTTATCTCCTCACCAGGGAAAGTGGAGTTCCCTCGTCTTACACAGCCGAGTGTGTCAGCACCAAAGCGTGCATTTCTCTCGATCCAAGACCTGTCACTACTCAGTACTGGAATATGGGGAACGTCAATCCCCCTGAGACTAGCTCTTCACTGTAAAATGGGGCCACTGTTATCCACAAGTCCTAAAACTGCTTTTGATTCCTGTCCCTCACACATCTGTCCACTTCATTTGGCTGATTCTGCCTTCCTGCTCTTCACACAGCGCACGCTGGACAGAGGCAGCCTCCGTCCACCTGTACACGTCAGAGAGGTTCGGCGAAACAAGGCTTCCTCACAGGAACACGAAGGCATCAGATAAAATGCGGCTTTACCTGGAGAAATGTGTTAAGCAACTGAAAATTGAACTAGATGGCCATGTCTATACCTATTTAAGCTGCAAGTTTTTGCTATTAACTTCTATTCCATTGTCCCTATTCTAGACCAGTGAATCAAATAAGGGATTTCCATCAAATCTGAGATCTTTTGCTTTTTAACAAATATGTACTTTAGCCTGGCAGGGTGATATGTGCCTATAATCCTAGCTGCTTGGGAAGCTGAAGCAGGAGGATCACTTGGGCCCAGGAGTTGAGGGCCAGCCTGGGCAATATAACTTAAAATCAACTTTAAAAAGAGATTTTTTAAAAACCATGTATTTTCTAACCAGAGGTAGTGGCACACACCTGTAATCCCAGCACTGTAAGAGGCTGAAGCAGGAAAAATCTTGTTAGAGCCCAGCATGGACAACTTAACAACTTAGTGAGACCAAGTCTCAAAATAAAAATTTAGAAAGAGTTAGGGATGTAGCTCAGGGCAAAGGCCCTGGGTTCAATTCACCCCACCGCCATATTTTCCCTGGAAAAAATAAAAATATGTGCTAGAAAGAAAAAAATAAACTATCGATACTTGGCATTTCTCCACCATCACCTCCTTCCCTGGAGAGTTAAAAGATGAAAATCAATTCAGAGAACTGGAAACAGTTGCAAAGTCAGGGGATGCCGCCTAAAAGCCTACATAACAAAGGAAGAAAAGGGGGCCCCTCTCCTGAAGAGAAGGAACAAGGATGGTGTAAGGTCAAGAAAGCCCACTGTGATCGGCCATGGATGCTTGGGGGAAGCAGCAGCCACAAAACTGTCTTGGAGAAGAGCAGACTTCTCCCACAGCAGAGCACAGCACAGCAGGCGGGCGAGGCACAGAAACCTTCCCTGCAGGACTCTCTCTCCCACCCCCCTCCTGATCTTCAGTATGAAAAGAACTTCAGTCAGCAAATCTTTGAATCACCTTCTTCCAAATTCTGATTGCACCTCTTAGAAGAGGGAAGCAGTTATTTCCAAGGTCTCCTTAACACAAACAACAAAGTGGCCCACATTCCTAAGGGATTTTGCAAATACTACTTATTTCTGAGATGTCCTGAGAATCGAAAGTGCTTATACGCTTAGGAAGTAAAAAGAGCTTCACAGTGCCAAAAGCTGATGCTTAAGAAATGGCCCAATAAATAAGACCACCCAGCATGTCATGAAAATTTTTACCAGTAGTGAATATTCAGTAGATACTAACTCTATGTCAAGGACCAACTTAAAAACTAAACACGTATCATGACATTTAACAACAATCCCATCTTAAAGAGGAGGAAGCCAAGGCTGAAAAGGATAAGCAACTTGCTTGAAATTATTGGTACTTAAGTGGCACAGTTGAAATTAAACCTAGGCACTTTACTAAAGTAAAACACTTTTACTAAGGTAAAAATTACTAATAGTCTCAATAATAAAACCGTTCAAAATAAGAAGAAATGTCTACTGGTTAATTTTTGTTTTAATAAAAAATTAACTGTAAAACTACTAGAGGAAAACAGGAAGAAATCTTCATGACATTGGTCTGGGCATGGATTATTTTAAATATGACACCAAAAGTACAGGCAACAAAGGTAAAACCAGATGAATGAGATTTCGTCAAACTAAAAAGCTGCTGCACAGCAAAGGAAAAAACAGAGTGAAAAGACAACTTATAAAATGAGGGGAAATATTTGCAAATTATGTACCTGACAAATGGTTAATCCAGAATTTACAAGGAGCTCAACTCAAAAGTAAAATCATCTGAATAATACAATTAAAATGGACCAAAAATTGAATATTGAAAGTGAAAATATTTGAAATATTGCCATGTGAACTTATCAAAGCAATGTTTTCAGTAAAATACAATGAAAAAATGAAAAAAAAGGACCATATACTTCAGAAACATGCAATATTTAATGCTTTCTGCAGTATCATTTTTAAAAAGCAAAAGACCAGTGACAATGAAGACAAGGCAGTGGCATTTGGAGACTGAAAGCAATTTGATTTATTTAACTTTGAAGAACAAAAGCTTATTCTTCTAAGAAGAAATCAAAACACATTTTCTGTGGGAAAAAAAAGAAACCATTTTAACTGCATTGCCAAAATAAATCAGGCAGAGTGTAAGTTAGATCTAACCACAAAAAAAAAAAAAAAAAAAAAAAACCCTCAGGCCAAAGAAGTAGGGTGCAAAGAATAAGGGGGAGGAAAGGACAAATAACAGATATTGTTTTTAAAAGAGTAAATGAAAGAGAGGGAGAGAGAACTCCTGCCCTGTCTTCTTAACAAATTATTTAAAATACTCATCTTTTGGTATGATTGGTTCTAGGAAACCCCCAAGGATATGAAAAATCTGTGAATGCTAAAGTCCCTTATATAAAATGGCACAGTATTTCCACAAAACCTACATACATCTTTCTGTGAGCCTTAAATTATCTCTGGATTACTTACAATAAAAAATGCAATATAAATACCATGTAAGTAGCTGTTATACTGTCTTGTTTAGGAAATGATGACAAGGACGAAAATGTGCCCATGTTCAGGACAGACACATTTTTAGAAATATATTTGGGATCCACGGTTGAATCCACAGTTGTGGAACCTATGGATGCAGAGATTGACTATACCACGTCTAGTTTCTGCTAAAACAATGACAGAAAGGAGGAAGGGCCGGAGGAGGCAGGGAGGAAGTAAGAAACTCATGAGTGGATCTGCATTTGCACTTAAATATTTGAATCTGTAGTAAAACAAAGGAATCCAGTAAAATAGCTTAACTAAAAATCCAAAAATTTGAACAAAAATATCTTTCAGGAAAACAATACAACTATAAAGACTGTATTCAACTGCATGAAAAGACACATACTATCCCTTTACTACTTTATCAGCTACATTCTAGGACAAATCTGATTCAGTCCAGAACCACAAATTTTGGTCCAGAAGGAAAAATTTCAAGTTGCTCCAGCTGAAAAACCAAGTCACATTAAATATCCCAGATACACTCTTCCTTGTATGGGACATACATGCAAACTAGCAGGAAAACGCTTAATGAATATATAATCTCTTAAAATGCCAATGGCTATTCCTTTCCTCCTTTTCCTGAGTCCGTGCCCTATCGGAAGAACCACATGTGGTCACCACAGCAGGTTCCAATATGAGCAGGGACCTGCTTTTCCTTGACCCAAATGAACGAAGCCTGTGATGCCAATCTGCTTGAGTTTGACTCTAAGCTCATCCCTTTATTCCTGATAACTGTATACAAGATGCTGAAACTCTGTGCTTAAGACCATCTGCAAAATGAGGTACTAACTAGCACCTACTTATCACTATCATGTGATTAAATACGTTAACACATGGAACGGCCTTTCAAAGTATGCCAGATGCAGAGGACCCCATAAGCTGTATTATAATTAATTTATTTCATGTGTCATGGGCATTCATATTATTCTCTCTGCTTCTCCATAATAAAAATTTTTATTTTTAATTTCAAAATTACAGCAAGCTAGACGCTCAGAGAAGGGCCCTTTCGAGGACTGGTGTGTGCGCTGCTGATATGGACAGCACAGCACAGTATGAATGCCCTCGATGGAGCATCAACTGTATCCAGGCACTCACCTTAAATCAGTGTACTTAATACCTTTATTTCACATTCAAGGAGAATACGGGCTAAGGGCACACACGTACAATTTCCAAATAGTGAAGCTCTCCAATCTTCTTTTATATAATCCTGCTGGATGACAGTGTGCTTTGCAAACAATATCAAATTGTAAACCAGTTATATATGGTTGGGACTTCAGATGATTAGATCAGATTTCCACGGTCAAATACAGACAGAATTTGGGCCAAGAAAGCCAGGTGAGCAATTCTAATTCCTTTAACCTTTCCAGATCTTGGCCAGGCTCTAACCCAGGGGAGTGTGACAAGAAGATCGCTTTGCAGTTCCTGCAGAATTGAGCCAAGTTCTTACACAAACAACCTGCTCCATCTCTCAACCCACTGCCAAGGTAACGACCCCATCCACACACACTCTGACGAGTGTGCCATTGTCCTGGCGGCTAACCTGGCTGGGCCTTCCTCACCTTAGACTTGAATAGACACTTCTCTTCCCAGACAAACCCTCCCTGACTTTAATCAGGACGCTTTTCTAGCTTACCACTGTCACCCAGCAGTCCAAATCTAACATCCAAGGTACTATTTTCTCTGCTCAGTAAAACTTCCTGTGATGACAGAAATGATCCATATTTGCGATATCCAGCAGGGTGCATCCTAGCCATCTATGGCTGCTAAATACTTGGAATGTGACTAAGTGCAAGTACCAAGTAAAATTTTTAATTTTAATTGAATTTAAGTAGCCACAGATGAGGAGTGGCTACCATATTAAACCATGAAGTTCAGATCATCAGGGCTTCCCCTTCATCAGCACTGTAGGTTGAAGGAAAGGTGGGTGTGTTTGATCTTGGAGTTAGAGACCCAGGTTCAAATCCTGGCTCCTCTTTCCAGCTATATGATCTTCACTATGTACCTTACCCTTTCCAAGTATCAGCACCCTCATCTGTAAAAGTGGGATGACCGTATCAACCCCATGAGGGGATGCTTATAATGATGACATCTGAGAGATATAGCGGCACAAAGTCTAGAAGTCTAAAATATTGATTTAATTCTAGCTTCCTTTATTGTTCACTTTATTACCCTCTTCCTTTTCCTACATTCCTCTTGGCTGTCTTGCTAAGGTTACCAGGAACTGGCTCAGACACCTAAGATGGACTTTTCTACACTGCTTCTCCTCTTTACAGAAAGCCCCTAGGTGCCTCCTAAGCTAGGAGAAAGGGCCAGATCTCCCCTAAAGCAAGCCTTAAAAACTGGCACTAAAAATCTATCAGAGAATTCAGGAACACAACTCCCCCCGTTTGCTTCTAGAACATCTTTAGCCCCTCTAAGCCTGGCAGATCATTAGAGAAGCTTGACCAAAACACCCTTCATCCCCTCCACGGACCAAGGGAATTGACACAACAAGCAGAGCACTGACACAGACAGAGCATTTCCAAGCTACCAGGCCTGGCTTCCCCTGTTACTCCACCAAAATCTCACAGCCACCCCTGAGGTAGCATTCTCTGCATTTCTCAGTGAGGCATAACAAGCTGGCATATCTTGCCTGAGTCCCCATGCTCGTGAGTGGCAAACGGATTCAAACCTGGCACACTGACTACAGGGCTCAGGTTCGACTTTGCTATTTTCCTGTACCTTCAAGGCCAGGCCTGACCACCCCTCCACCAGCACCATTTCTACCTTTGTTCACACAAACTCTTTCTGTCAAGTTCAGGAACAAATGGCTCCATTTGAACTTTTAGAGCAGGTCTACTCTCTTGCCCTTTTACATATAATAAGCATAAAAAGGATAAATGCTACCCAACCCAGAACAGAAAGGAAAGAATAAGATGAAAGCTAAGCCAGTATCAAGTTATAATAGGTATTCTGCTTTGCTCTGTTAAAGCACTAACTTCCAAAATCAAATCTGCCAAACCAAGAAGCATTCATCTTGCTTTTTAATTGCTCCAAAATACTTGGTGGAAAGAGTAATATTCCTGCTGAAGGTATTTCAGGGTAATGTTCCTATTGAGGGTATTTTCTTTGATGTAACACATCAAAGAAAACTGGTTTCCAATTCAAGGAAAAAGCATTGGTTCATTTGCTCCTGCCTTTTTCAAATCACAGTTTACCTAGAAATGATGACAAGAATACATGTGATTCAGCCCAAAAGATTTTTTTTACAGAAAACTGAATAAGCTGCCAACATTTAACAATCTGTGATTTCACTTTTTAAAAGCCTGGATTTTTACCTTTTTTGTAAGACACGTGCATTTCTTGCCTTGTGGTTTCTAGCTCACTCCAGTCCCCACCACTCCATGCTGCTGAACCACTGCACCCTCTACGTTCCTGATCATGCAAGCCAAGCCCCTGAAGGCACTGAGTCTGTGCCTCTTTGTGACAGCAAACAAATCACTCAGTCCCCTCCTAGCAAAGCTTTGTCATTCCCATACTGCACAGACTGAGCACGGGAGGCCCTCAGGACCTTCTCCCCACTGTGACCACCCCACCCCGGAGCTGCCAAAACTCCAGCTCACCTGCTACTCTGTGTCGCTTGGATCTCTCTTCACCGGAGTCACAGGCACCTCCCCGTTGACACTCTCAGTCCCACTAACAGACATCAAACTTCTCCGATCCTTCTGGTTTGGCTTGTGTTCCACTTTTGTGACTCTAAATCTGAGGAGGGAAAAGAGGTGATCTGATGGCTTTGCTTTTCCAGTAAACAACTATTATAAGTGAATCAAAAAGTATTCATATTTCAACGAGCAGCAGAAACACTGAAACAACACCCAGGATTTGGAGGCAGATTTACTTATGTCAATAGGCACTGATTGGGGTCAATCCCAGAATATCAAAGGAGGAAGTACAAAGGAGGCACAAAGGTGAGACAGTACAGCCTAGCAGTTCTTCTGATTATCCAGCAGGGTGAAATTATCGGTTACAAGGGTAGATTAATGATGATCAATTTATGAAGCTTGGTATAATGGTACAATCAGGCCTGCATGTTCGGTTACGCTCTTGTGGTTACAGAGGTCAAGAAAGTAATTACAAAGCCAGGAAGCAGTTACAGAGCTAGGCAGTTTCAAAAGAACAAAGTTTTAAAAAGAACAATTTCTCTTGTGCAGTTTTTCCCTTTCAATCTATAGGACCACTAACAAACTCAGCCAAAAGTTAGGACAGTAATGGAAAACATATTCAAGAGGAGCAACATTTCAGACCAGCAAATCCCCTGTCCCCTGCCCACCCCTCTAGCTTGTTTTGACTCAACCACATCACATACTAAAATAACTACTACTGGTTATTTTATAGAGTATGAAAGTGCATTAGAAAATGTAGGTATTCAGATACAAAATGCCCCAGCGTTGTGGTTTCTAACAATGACATGGGTTTTAAAAATAGTTTCTTTAACCAAAGAAGACTGGAGAAAAATATAATTAGTTAACAAACCAGACAATCATAACCAAAATAGTCACTAGATAACTACCTCATGAAAAGACACACCTGTCAGATGGTTTTAGCTCAGTACATACATGTGTGTGCACACACACATGCACACACACACACACACACACACACGAGAGGCCCAATAATGCATTCTTTCAGTACTAGCTGGTAGTATGGTTTGGCGGTTTGTTTCTGTCTGTTTTTTAAAGATAAACTTTTCATTAAAGATTAAGGAAAAAATTAAAGAAGTTAAGGAAGAGATTTTCATTAAGAATTGAGTAATTTTCTAGAACATCATACTCAAAACCCTATAGTCTTTCAATAGTATTTTCTTTCTAGTTCTGGTCTTAATTTCCTTTAAAATGATGTAAAATAAAATTCTCCTACTTCGTCCAAACTGCAATCACCGACCATGAGGAGGAGGAAGCAAAAGAGCAGAGAAGTTGTAAACATGGACATATCCTGTCCGACTGGAAGACTCTTGATCGACACATGCTGAAAAACAGCCTGTAATCATTAAATGCTCACGGGGCCCAATATCCAAGAAAGAGAGTTGGATTTGGGGCATTTAAAAAAGCCGTGTTGAATCTAGGTTGAAAATTTCAGCAGATTTTTTTCTTTTCAAAGCAAACAAAATGTGCTTTGTCCGAACAATTACAGGTTCTCATTCATCTGCATTCATAAATTCCCATGACTCTGCCTCTTAATAAAACATTGTGGTCATGAGTTGCACTGTTTTGCTGCAAGTGGCAAACAGCCCTCGGTTTTCTTGTGGCTTGTGCAACAACGTGACAAAACCCAACTCGATTAAAAAAGTAATGATAATAACAAAAATGGCTGATATTTCCTGAGTGCATAAATGCCCCCGACAGGTCTAAAACCTTTACCTGAGTCATTTCATTGAATCTTCAGAGCAACCCTGTGAGGTGGGTGTGACTGTCATCCTCACTTTATAAAGGGGGAAACTGAGGCACAGAGCCTCGGTAACATTTGTAACCAGTGGTGCCAGGACTCAAACGAGGTGGCTTCAATGAGTCAGGCTCCTCTGCTAGAGGTTTGTCGGCAGAAAAAGAAGGTGCCGTAGTAACAGCTTTTTCTTAGCGCTCACCCTGTCCCCAGTATGCTCAACCTAACTGCCTTTCCAAATGTGGCCTTAGCAATGAGCTTCCTGCAAGAGGCTCAGAACTCCAACTGCAGGAACTATGAAAATGCTGCACGTCGGGTTAATGTGTCCCTCGAACTGCAAGATCTCATTTCACAAGGAAATGGTACTTTAGGACTGAGATGCTCAGGGCACAGGGAGGTAAACTGAAGCAAGCAGTCACGCAGTTTGCAACAGAGCTGATGTGGCAGAGACTGCAGGGTGCCAGATCCATCCCGGCTCTTCTCCCTGGCACATGGCAACATGGTATTTCCTGGCTGCCTAGCAGTTAGGTGTGGCCAAGGGATTAATTCTCAGAGTGCACTGTGAGCCACGGTGATATGTGCCACTCCCAGGACTATCTTATTAGAAACCCCTTGTGCACAATCCTCCACAAACCCTCTCCTGCTCTCAAACCTGGCACACCCATGGGTGGAAGGGGCCTGGGACCAGAAGACGGTGATGACCCAGCCGCACGGCTCCTTGACCACAAGCTTGGATTTCCATAAGTGAAACAAAGGGTCTAGTCTGTACATAGTTGTGGTTCTAAGCTCTGTTACAAGTAATTAATCATTTCCCTTAATTAATACATCTCCTCATCTAGCAATAGCTATGTTGTAGGAGTCTCCTGTTATTGAAAATTTCCAGATCAGGTATCCAAAAGCCCACAGGTCTGACCTGAGCTGGGCTTAGGAGCACAGACTCCACATTTAGTGCTAAGCACAAATCTGGACACCATAGCAACCCGTGCAAACCAGGAGCATCCTAAAGGACCTTACCTGCCGACAGAGAGGACAGTGACCTCCCCCTGGCGTCGTGGTCGGGCCTCTCTGGACTTGTTGGTGGGTTTTATGAAGTGCCACCGCTTGTGCCTGCACCGCTGACACACATCCCGCTCGACAGCTCCTCCCACGGTGTGCAGATGGTGGCCACAGACGTGCTTCCCTGGGGTGGCTCCTGGTGACAAAGGCCCAGGACTCACAGGAGGGCTCCCAGGGGTGCTGGGAGTCACAGGGCTATGGAGGGGAGGAAGAAGAAAAGAAAAGGTAGCAGTGGTTTCATGAAAGAAATCCTAGGCAAAACACTCTCTCCCTGTAATATAAGAAGCGGATTAAATTGGGGAAAAAAGTGTACAAATGGACTTTGCGGACTGATCTTAGATGCAAGCATTCAGCTCTCAGAACCACACAGGGACAGTTCATTTCGAACAATAATAATGTGATTTATCACGTCTAGAATTCAATTAATTGGCTAGAAATAAACCACTGCTCCTAAGGATGATACACTAAGTCAATGATACATTGACTTCGGAGTATTAGGTTTCTTTCTAAAACATGCATCTCCCTTCTCATGCAATCTTACTAGTTTCTCACACACAGCCTCGTGTCTGCCTAGAACCCTAGCAGGATGATCCCCCGAACATTTATGCCCTGGGAGACAGAAAAAGTTAAATTCCAGTAGAATTATCAGATGATTTATAATGGTAAGAATATTCAATCCAATCTGACTATTGCATCATAGGAAGAAAGCTTTAGGTCAAGTTATCAAAAGTGATGCTCAAAACAGATGTTGATGGTGTTGATAATAGTAATAAAACATTAACATTTAGCACTCCAAGAATTTTACGTTAATTTAATTAATCTTTATAAAACTTCATGATGTAAGAATTAATAATTTGCTTACTTAAAAAAGGAAGACTGGGTTGGACATGGTGGTGCATGCCTATCATCCCAGCACTCGGGAGGCTGCGACAGGAGGATTGTCACTAGCTCGAGGCCAGCCTGTGCCACACAGTGAGTTCAAGGGCAGCCTGAACTACACAGCGAGACCCTGTCTCAAAAAGAAGAAGAAAAAAAAAAAGGACTGGGTGAAGAATATAACTCGGTGGCTAAGTACTTGCTTAGCATGTGCAAGGCCCTGGCTTTGATCCCCAGGACTACAAAAAGTAGGAATAAAACTGAGGGCATTGAAGCTTAGAGAAGCTAAGTAACTTGCAAATAAGTGTGGATCAAGATCCAAACCTAGCAGCGCCTGCCTGGCAAGCGTGAGGTCACGAGTTTGATTCCTGATACCAAAAAAAAAAAAAAAAAAAAATCCAAACCTAGGAAGTCGAATTGCAGAAACCAGTCTTACTGACCACACTATATGGTGCTTCAGAAACAATGGAGACCACTTTTGATCATCTATAAGAAATATGGCCAGGTCACCCAAAATATAAAAAGCAGGTGTAAAAGGCCAGATGTTGGCTACTTTCAAAAGGCACATGTCCAGGCTCTGGCCCCTAGAAGAGGAAGGATTAGAACAAGACAGGGCAGGACTGACCAGGCATGAGCAGCCCCGGGTGTGTCACCGAAGCTGATCCCTGAGGCGCAGCAAGAGCACCAAAGACGTGTGAAGGCTAGTGATGGCAGACACCAGCTTCGGGCTGCTGCCACCTGCCCAACCCACACACATTTCAAAGAGGTGCAGGCCACGAGAGAGGGGACAGTATCCGCATCCGGCCAATTAAACGTCCCCTGGTGCTCTCTGGTGATGTTCCCTAAGTTATTAAAATAAAAACCCACAGCAGGACCTTCCCAGAGGAGAACAGTGTGAATTTGACACCATATGTTGGAAAGCTGCATTTATGCTTTTAACTACAGTCATTCCACGAGCATTTACCAAGTACCAGCTGTGTACAAAACCTGAGGGCGGCTACTACAGGATACCCAGAGACGACTGAGACAAGGACTCCGGAGGCTGGCACGGCCTTAACCCTAGCTGTCTACAGTCAGGGCTGGAGTGCGGGAGCGGTCTGTGTCCATCGGTGAATCACGTCACCAGAGCTTCCAAGCTCACCGCTCTGCACTCAAAGGACCCAACACCTAATGCGATATCTCATGCTGCATTAATATTCAAGATGTGCTACGTGCATGCCCACCCACAAAGCAGAACAAGATCCAACCCCTTGCCATATCTCAGTCCCAGGTGCCCTTCCTGGCCTTCTTGCTGCCACCATAGCACATTCTCTGGCCACCTCAGATCAACCACTGTGCCCTATATTTTTGTGCTCCTGCCCCTTTTCTCCCAGACTTTCTTCTTTCTACAAGCAGCCCTACCTCGGGAGCACCTGTTTCAGATGATGCCTCTTCCGTAAGCCTCCCTGACCTTCTGCAGGCCCCACAGAGCACCTAGACTCCCCAGAAGTGCTTTTCCTGCAGCACGTTCAGGCTCCATCCCCTGCAAGGCCTCGCGTGCCCACCTCCTTTCCCACACTGATCTCCTCCTGGGCAAGGAGCTGTGAATGCCACATCTAGCGTAGTACCCAGCACACAGCAGACACTCAGTAAATGCTCTTTTATTGGAAAAATGCAAACTATACAGTCATCCTTAATTATGAAGGACTATGGTGCTCAGTGCCCATAACCTAACACCAGAAATATAAAATTAAATTGTGCCAGGTATGCCCAAACCAATTGTTCATTTAATCCCCATATTCATAAGGGTATTTCAGTGCCCCAGTACTTCGCATTCCTTCTAACAACCCAATGAAGTCAACACATGGTTATCCCCATTTTACAGATGATGGAGTGGAGCTCAGCGTGGTCAGTTAACTTGCCCAAGAACCGGTGATCAGAAAGAGGTGGAGGGAACTAAATCTCCCAGTGCCAGGGCTCTGTTCCTGCTCTTGGCCTCCATGCCTTACTCCCTCTGGCACCGATCTCTAACCAGCAGCTCTGACCAGGGGAGGGTCCCCTTGGGAACACTACAATGTGCAGACATTTGGGGTTGTCACACTTTGTGGGGGCAAAGAGGGGCAGTGCTCTGACATCTGGTGAGCAGAGGCCAGAGATCCCACCGTGCACAGATGGTACCCGCAGCAAAGGGGTACCTGTCCCCCACATCCACGGAGCCAAAGTTGGGAAACCTGCTCTCGCCGAGCACCATTTCAAATAGCACAGCCAAACAGACAACAGAAAACATGTCCCACGCTGTGGGAGGAGGAGCGCTCACCTTTCAGTGTCAGCCAGGCTGTTGTCTGCTACCATTGCCTTCAAAACATCCACGTTTGCTAAGCAATAAAAAGGAAATTAAAGAATTAACATGGGATGAATAAATAGTCACAGCATTATCATATCAGAAAAGCTGCTGGAAAAAACACATAATCCGCGTAACTCCTCCAGTTCCTGATGAGGCCCTGGGGCCCTGGGTAAGGGAGGGAGGTGGGCCAATGGGCTGAGCTCTGCTTCTGGACAATTCAGGCCCTGACGTCTGGACAGGTGTCAGAGAATTTCAAGTGTTGATCACAACACATAAGTTATGTGATATAGGATGAATTAAATTAGGCTTCAAATGTTCTTCTTTAACTCCAAATATGCGGAAGAGGGAGAAGCTAGGATGCAACAAAAGCAAACTGATCCAAGCTGCTCGGACCCCCCTGCCTACACCACACCCACACCCCTCCTCCTCTGCACCTCCTGTGGAGTGGCCAAGCTGTCAAGTACCTAAAAGCCATGTTCAGTTGCTCCTGGCTTTTTCACTGGCAAGGCCAAATACTATCACTGACTACTAACCTTTTCCATTGATCTTTAAAGCACAGTTCTCATGACTAACCACAACAAATTTTCTAAAGAGGAAAGAATACAAAAAAAAAAAAAAAAAAAATCACTATTTGTCATGTTAGCCACCACCACCATTCAACATTCAAATAACATCCCCAGAGGAGGACGATCAACTCCAGCTCCAATACCGCTGTGTGAGAGTGGAGAGGTAAGGGTTTACACACAGTGCTTCTCAACCTGGGCTTCCTTCTAGCCCCACCCAGGAAACTTTTTCCACATTTTTCCCTTATCAGCCAGCTGTGAAAGTACCATGCTAAAGATATATTATGTCTTTTTCTGTTCTATGTGCATATCTGTGTTGTAAGAGACTAAGAATTCTTTGGCTCTCCCAAGATCCAATCTGCATCCTCTTGAGGGGCACACTCTTGAGAATGCATGAAAAATTTTTTTTTTTTTTTTTTTTTTTTTTGTGGGTACCGGGGGTCAACCTCAGGACCTCGTGTGCCAGCAGGCGCCCGTGCTGATGAGCGATATCACCAGCCCTTTTTTCGTATGTGGTATCCGGGAGTCAAACTCGGGCCCTCGCACTTGCCAGGCAGGCGCTTATGCCGCTGAGCCATCTCACCAGCCCTGAATTTTTTTTTTTAATAGGAAATATTTGCTAGGCATAATGGCACACATCTGTAATCACAGCACTTTGGAGGCTGAAGCAGAAGGACTGCAAGTTCCAGTCCTGTGTACGCAACTAAGCAACTTAGTGAGAACTTGTCTCAAAATTTTAAAAATATTTAAAAAGGGATGGGGATGTAGCTCGGTGAGAAGGCCCAGGGTTCAATCCTCAGTACTGCAAAAAGGAAGGAATGGAGCGAAGGCGGGAAGCAGGAAGGAAAGGTAAACACAACATACCATTCTTTGCTAAAAGAAACATTTTCTTTGCCCTTCATAATTCTGTGAGGATGTCAAAATTCATTTCCAACACAAGTTTTGACTTAAAACAAGGTTCTTGTCATTACAAAAGTATCAACCATGGACCCATAGTATCTCTCCCCATACACAAAGACAACTCGGTCATTTTCCCTTTTGACTAATAAAGAGGCTCCAGGAAAATAATTTTCTTTCAAGTAGTGGGTTTGGATATTCCTGTAGGGTTCAGATGTGGTTTATCTCCTCCAAAGATTCATGTGTTGGAAGACTATCCCAAGTGTGGCAATATGGGAGGTGGTGGGACCTTTAAGAGGTGGGTGGGGCCTAGTGGAAGATGGTTAGGTCATTGCTAGCACTTCCCTGAGAAGGAACTGATATAGTTCTCAACCAGGGGTGAGGGGTGGCTCATGCCTGTAATCCCAGCACTGGAGAGGCTATGGATGAGGATTGCTGTAAATTTAAGGCCAGCCTTAGCTACACAGTGATTTCAAGGCCAGCCTGGACTACATAGCAAGACCCTGTCTCAAAAAAAAAGAAAACAAAAAACAAGAAAAAAACCAACAACAAAAAAGAATTGATACAGTTCTCATGGTACCCTGGTTGGTTCTCAAAAGAACACTGTCACAAAAGGGGACTGGAGATGTAGCCCAGGGATAGACAACCTGCTTAACATACTGAGGCTCTTGGGTCCATTCCCAGCACCAAAAAATAAAAATAGCCCAACTCATGACTTGCTCTCTGACCTCCCTTCAGCACATGCTTCACCCGTGATGTCACCCACTGTGATGTAACCCAGCCACCTGGGCCATCACCAGAGCCAAATCAGTGAAGCTGCCTGACTTCAGACCTATAGCCTCCAAAACTATGAACTACATCAACCTCTTCTCTTTACCAAATTCCCAGCTTCAGGTATTTCAATATAGTAACAGAAAAAAAAGACTAATACAGGTATATAGTCCCATATGCAATTTTCTATCTTATTGTATATAAAATATACAATAATTTGCCAGCTTACACTTACTAAATGCCATCATTTACCAAACTATAAACAGAAAAAAAGAAAAACGCAGAGTGTGAAAACAAAGATACCAATAATAGCACGTACAGTAATGAGCTTTTTAAAAACAAAAGTTTAAATAGGTCCCTGAGAAAATTAATCACCCATAAAATGATGAATGCCTCTAAAATGAAACACCAAATTATAAAGTGATACCAGGAAAATAAAATATAGTTTAGTCATTACTCAAGCTTGTTTCTTGTATACTTGTGTTTCTTGTGATTTCATGAATTCCTGTGACTCACCCCATCTCTTAGAAAGAATTAGCAAATAGCCCCTTTGTGCTGAGTGAAGCATCTAAGAGTAAACTCTAGTTTCTGTGCAAACATCATTCACAGCCACCCTGTCTGAGGAGGGTGGGCATGTGGGACTGACACATATACATACACACACGTACACACATGCTTATCCCACCTCTGGGCTAACTGGCAAGTCTATATCAGGGAGTAAACTTCAGTAATGTGTCCCTTGGGAACATTTCTGTCTTCTTGTAATGAGAAGACTTTTTAACATAATGCCACTATTAGGACTTACCCACATGCTTTAATTTGGTTGTGAAATTATAGTAAAAGAACAGTAAGTTCTACTGAATAAAGAGTTGTCTATGGTACCCACAGAGGAATGGTTCCAGGGCCTCCCAAAGATGAAGTTCAAGTCCTTTATGTAAATAGCATTTGCATATAACCCACGTACATCCTTCTGCATATTTTAAATCATGTCTAGATTACTTATGATACCAGATGTAATGTAAATGTTATATAAATAGCTATTATACTGTGTTGTCCAGGGAAAAATGACAAGAAAAAGTATGCATGTGTTCAATACAGATGCAATTTTTTTTAACATTTTCAATTTTGGGTTAAATTCATGGATACAGAGAGCCAGTTGTCTCTCTCCTTCTTGCATATTACTCGTAATTCCAATAAGCAAGAGACACTTTCCTCTCACGTGACTTCCTTCCATAGGTGTCTCAAGAATGGGAGGAACCCGTTAAAGGGCAGAAGAACAAAAGAAGTTTTCTAATTTGCAGTTTTTTCCTCTCTTTTTCTTCTGAATTTCTTCTCCTTTTCTTTTTTTTTTTTTTTTTTTACTTTTAATGTTACATTTTATTAACTTTATATATATATTTTTTTGAGACAGGGTCTCGCTGTGTAGTTCAGGGTGGCCTTGAACTCACTATGTAACCCAGGCTAGCCTCAAACTCGAAGTGATCTTCCTGCCTCAGCCTCCAGAGAACTGGGATTACAGGCATGTGCCACCACACAATTTCTTCTTGATAATATGCACAAAAGTCAAAATCAAGCAAGAAAAAAATGTCCTGCTGTGTCTCCTACCACTGCTTCCTCAAACTTTTCCATATACACTCCACAAATTTCCCAAGCAGTAACTAGTATTGCCATCACCAAAATTTATATGCTAGCTAAAAGCTTTAGAGACCTTACCATACTAGACTCTTCCAATGACACTAACTGGAGGAGGAATTATCACCACCATTTTTACAGATAAAGAAACTGAGGCTTAAAGATGGTAACTGATCGGTCAGGGTCACACAAGTACAGAGCAATAGACTTGGCCACAACCTCTGGTCTTTCTCACCCGAGAGCGGGTGCTTTAAACCCTGCCACTCTCCTTCTGTTCCTTCAGTGTCCAGGTCTGCACCCATTGACACAGGCTGACTACAGGTAGAAGAGCGGGCTTGCATAATGATCACAGCACCCTTCAGAGCTCACTCTGCAGCCATATTAGTTGTAAAGGTGTCCTTTTTGCCATCATATAAACAGAGTGTCAAGGCGAGAGCTTCACAAAGGGACGTCTGGCCCAGTGTGACTAAGCGAGGATCTTGAGTAACTGCAGTACTCTCGGTTTATACTACTGCAGACAGTTTTAGGGCCCACCGGAGAAACGCAGCTCTAGAGTCCCTAGTACTTTCCAAACTTCCATATAATACAAGAAAACCTGGACCACCCAAAAGCTATTCAGTTTGGCTCTGTCTCACAAATTAAAAGATAAAACTGGCATTAATCCAATCCTCAGTGTAGGGAGGAAAACAGTCGGCATGCAGGTGTATCAGAGAGCTCCTGAAACCTCAGAACTTCCTGAGTGCTGGGAATGACTTTTGTTATTCATATTGAGGCACTGGCTCATACCTGAGTCTAAAGGGATGGGCTAGGGCAGGGTCAGTCATCAGAAAGGCCAGGGGATTAGAGGTTTGGAGCTTTCGAGATTCCAGGAGCTTCCGGGCTGCTGAACCCACAGAGGTGCCGGAAAGTGGCACACTGGGGAAGGGGGTGAGGCATGCAAGCTGTGTTCCCACCCCTCACCCCAACACCTTGTCCTATGCATCCCTTCCACCTGGTGGTTCCTGAGCTACACTCTTTATAATACACCAGTAAATGTAATACAATGTTTCCCTGCATTCTGGAAAACATTCCAGCAAATTATCAAACCCAAGGAGGGAGCTGTGGAAATTGCATGATTTGTATCTTGTATGTCACAAGTACCAGAGGCTTGGACTGGCGACTGGCATCTGAAGCAGGGACAGTCTCGTGGGACTGAGCCCTTAACCAAGGTATCCCATACTAACTCCCAGGCACATGGAGTTAGAAATGAGTTAAATTGTAGCACACCCAGCTGGTGTTTGGAGAGCTGGAGAACTGCTTAGTGTGGAAAAAGCCCAGGTATCTTGTGTCAAAAGCGAGGTGTGAGGGCCGGTGAGATGGCTCAGCAGCGCAAGCGCCTGCCTGGCAAGCACTAGGGCCTGAGTTCGACTCCCAGAACCCACATACGAGAAAAGGGCCGGTGATATCGCTCAGCGGCACGGGCGCCTGCTGGCGCGCGAGGTCCTGAGATCGACCCCCAGTACCCACAAAAAAAAAAAAAAAGCAAGGTGTGAGAGTGTAGGGAAACAATGTGTGTTTGCCCAGCAGGTCAGCTAATAGATCCAACCTCCAACAGCCAGTTGCCTGAACTAAAATTGACTTCCAAAATTAAAGATGTGTTTGAACTATAAAGAAGAGGGGGGAGGGGAAATGAAAAGAATTAAGATGTATTATGTACATGTACCAACTCTCCATGACAAATTTAATCATTAGGTACTGCAAACGTGTACTAATAAAATTTTTTAAAAACAGATTAAAAAACATTACCACCATGAGTACAGTCTGGCTACCTGATTTCCACAAACTGTAGAAATTAAAAGCTACAAATTAAAAGAGAGGAGCAGGAACACTGTGGCTTAAAGGGACACAGTATCTATAAGTGGACAGAAAGAGATAGGCTGCTCACTACCCATGTGATTTAACTCCTTGGAAACCCTTTGTTCATCTGTAAGGTGGGTATAACAATAGGGACTCTGTGATGCTTTGAGGATTCGATGAGATGACACATGTAAAGCACACATGTAACACACCCAGATCTAAGTCAAACACATAAAGCACATTCTAAAAGCAGCACTGGGAATTATGCTGAAGCATTCGCAACTGCTGTTCCTCCAAGTGAAAAACAGTCAGACAAGAGTGGAACACACTGAGAAACAGTCTGGGCCAGACGGGGGTGGGGACACCTGCACAGGGGCGGGGGTGAGGGCAGAAGAGCAGGTGTTTACTGAATATATAGGGATTTCAACCCTTAGACGAAGGGCTCTGCTCTATCGGTGCATGCTGCACGAGTCACCCAGTGCCACTTAGAACAAAGACAGCCCAGGGAAAACATTTTCTTTTAAACTGTCACAAGGACTCAAAGTAGGCCAGGCATGGTGGCACACACCTGTAATTCCAGCAAGTGGGAGACTGAGGCAGGAGGATTGCTGTGAGTTCGAAGACAGCCTGGACTACAAATACAAAGTGAGTTCGAGGCCAGCCTGAACTGCATAGTGAAACTCTGTCTCAAAAAGACAAAAAAAAAACTCTAAGTATAGGAACCCACAGCTATTGAGTGTGTGGCAGGAGTCTCCACAACTCAGAAACTACTCAGCACATAGAATCTGCTATGGTTTGGGTGGGTCCCCCAGAATTCATGTGTCAGAACTTAATCTCCAAAGTTCTATGTATATGGTATTTGGAAGTGGTGCCTTTGGGAAGTAACTGGGTCATGAGGGCTCTGCCCAAAGCATAGATCAATCCACTCATGGGTTAATGGCTTACCGAGGGAGTGACTTTGTCATAAAGCAAGCTCTCTCAGACACAATGGCTCTGACTGCCATGTGATGCCCTCTGCCATGTCATGATGCAGCAAGAAGGCCCTGACCAGATGGAGATGTGGACGGCAGGCTCTTAGACACACAGCATCCAGAGCCACGAGCCACACAAGCCTCCATTCTTCCCAAGTGGCATGTGTGGCTTTTAGTAACAGCAACCAAAAACAGGGCAGTACGTTCTTGAGAAAATACCAGCGATCCGAACTATGACCGTCATTTAATCAAAATTAAATGAAGCTTCCACTGAAGAAGATGAAAGGTTAGACTACACTTCGCAGGGAAAAGACACAGGCTCTTTAAGGGGTAAGCTTTTTAAACATTTCACAATTAAGAACAGATAACAGGGTCAGTGAGATAGCTCAGCGGCATGAGCACCTGCCTGGCTAGCGCGAGGTCCTGAGTTCTACCCCCGGTACCCACAAAAAAAAAAAAAAAAAAAACACTCAAAACTTTCACTCTAAAATCAGTTTGACTCCCAGAACCCACACAAAGGAAAAAAGGGGCCGGTGATATCGCTCAGCGGCACAAGTGCTTGCTGGCAAGCACGAGGTCCTGAGGTCGACTCCTGGTACCCAACCCCACCCCCCAAAAAAAGAACAGATAACATAGAAACAGAATAGACAAATCTACAGAGACAGGAAGCAGAGGAGTGGCTGTCGGTGCTGGGGGAGGAGGGATAGGGAGCGAGTGCTTCATGTGAACAGTTACAGTTTGGGAAGATGAAAAGTTCTGAAACTATCTGCAGTGATGTCTATACCACACTGTGGATGAGCTCAGTGCCACTGAATTCCACACTTTAAAACAGTTACAGGGCTGGTGATATAGCTCAGCAGCATAAGCACCTTCCTGGCAAGCGACTCCCGGTACCCACATATAAAATAAATAAATAAATAAATAAATAAATAAATAAATAAATAAATAAATAAAACAGTTACAATAGCAAATTTTATATGTATTTTACCACAGTGTTTTAAGAACAAAAAAAAGTAATAGATAATATTTGAGTGCTTATTTTTATACTGAGCATTTTGCATGTTATTTTGCAACAGTGCTGTGAGGTAAATATAATTATGATTCTCATTTTCATAGCAGGAAACTGAGGCTTCATGCAGTAATGTGACTTTCCCGACCGCACACAATTTGGAAGCAGGGAGACCAGGATTTGAACAGAAGCCATCAGCCCCAGGGCTGGCTCTCCACAACACTGAGACCAACTAGGAATCAGAAACACACTAACATGAATTCCCCATGGCTGGATAATACAAAGCCTAGGATTTAGTGAGTTTAGGTAAAACCAATGAGAGCTTATTCTCATCCTAACTCTTCAGAGCAGGTTTATGATAAAACAAGAATACTGAATTGCTCTAAAACACTAAAATATCCATACCTTCGTTTTTCATGATGTAGTGGACAATCTGCCCAACAGTGTCACTATTTTCATTAATGCTGTCATTCAGCTCTGAAAGAGAAAAGAGGATGGGAGAACATGTCACACTTGGCCTCTCACAGGCAGGAAGTCAGTTAGACATTCACATCCAATCTCAGAGGCCCAGACCTCACTGAACAGCTTCCAGAAAGCTCAGGTGGTGATGCGTGGTGCAGAGATTGTGGCTTTCTGTCTCCAGACCCAAACTTTCTAGTGTCACATATTGTTGACTTTATTGGCATAACAAACATAAAAAGAAAGTATCAGAGTTGTCTATCAATCTCTTCTCAAGGTCAAATATCCACTTATTTTCTACAACAGTACAGAAATGCATTCACATACTCTTGACTGCTATTATTTTTCTCATCATTTCCTTATGCCCTTAGAGGAAATGCAAAGAAGAAAGCTAATAAAAGAAACAAATTCCCTTAGTTTTTAATTCCAGCCTGTTGTACAAACTTAAGAGTATTGACTTATTTTTTAAGTTAGATATTCATTCTTATTTATACAACTCTCTTATCCTTTTGCATATACTTCCCAATTATCTAAATTTTGACCCTGGTTATCTGCCCACAAACTCAGTTTACTTTGGGGGACTCTGTACCAGCAATATAATGTGATAGTTTTTGAAAAAATATCAAGGCTCCATTCAGAAACCAAGCTGTATAATTTGTTTCAATATACCAAGAAGGAAGAGGGAGGGTGGAAACCTCTATCCCAGTTTACCAAGAGCAGCCAAGGCATGCAGGGGCCACCCATTTACCTGGGAAAGTGTCTTCTCCATCCCAAGGTTGGCTACTGTCCAACATGAACGCTCATGTTTACAGGGATGGCCTGGAAGCTGATGGCCAGGCCAACCTACAGACATCAGTGAAGGAGCAGAGGGGCAGGCCCCACTTTCTGTTGACAAACACTCAGCTTTGGTTTGGTCATAAGCTTACACATGACTCATCCTGGCCCTGTGCTCTGCCTCAGCCTCAAAGGTCAGTGGGGGCGGAAAAGACAAACAGTCCAGCAAGCTGGCAAGGAATTAGGAACCTCCCCCCGTCATCCCATGGTTTTGCTCGATGGGTGACCTACTGCAAATGTCACCTCTCTGAAAAGACTGCCCATGTGGGGCTCAACAGGATGTGGAGTTATCTACTAATACTCAAGGCCCAAGTTAGAAAACCTCCTGAAAAGATGACTGGAAAGAAATGACAGGAAAACATCGTGGCTCAGATTTATCCAAATTCTCCCTAAAACCAGGTGGCAGAAAGGACGGGACACTGCTGTTCGCGCTAAGGCACTAGCTCCTGCCATACTTTACTGCACTGTTCCCACAATCATTTACTTTATAAACACACATTTCAATCACACAGACTCAAGACAACAAAAATGTAATGCTACAGAATGCAAAAGTAATGCTACAAAAATGATGAGACTTGTTCAGTTTTCCTCCCATTATTAGAATCAGATTCAATCATAATAGTAAGGATTGTTTTAGTTCTGGAAACTTTAGCCAGAGCGATTAGACAAGAGAAAGAAATAAAAGGAATAATGATTGGAAAGGAAGAAGTTAAATTATCATTATTTGCAGATGACATGATACTCTACACAGAAGACCCCAAAAACTCCACTAAAAAACTGTTAGATTTAATAAGCAAATTCAGTAGTGTAGCTGGATACAAAGTCAATACTCAAAAGTCAATAGCCTTCCTGTACACAAATAACAAACTTACTGAAAGAGAAATTAGGGAAACAATACCTTTCACAATAACATCCAAAAAAATGAAATACCTAGGAATCAACCTCACAAAGGATGTAAAAGACCTCTATACTGAAAACTACAGTACTCTGAAAAAGGAGATTGAAGAGGATATCAGAAAATGGAAAGATATCCCTTGCTCCTGGATAGGAAGAACCAATATAGTGAAAATGGCCATACTTCCAAAATTGTTATACAGATTTAATGCAATTCCAATCAAAATTCCAACAGCATATCTCACAGAATTAGAGAAAACAATCCTAAAATTCATTTGGAATCAGAAGAGACCTAGAATAGCAAAGGCAATTCTGGGCAACAAAGGCAAGGCAGGGGGCATCACAATCCCCGACTTGAAATTATACTATAAAGCTACTGTGATAAAAACAGTGTGGTACTGGCAAAAAAACAGACCTGAAGATCAATGGAACAGATTAGAAGATGCTGAAACAACCCCAGACATACTAAGCCACCTTATCTTTGACAAAGGTGCCAAACACATTCGCTGGAAGAAAGATAGCCTCTTTAATAAATGGTGCTGGAAAAACTGGCTCTACACATGCCGAAGATTAAAACTAGATCCATATCTTTCACCATGCACTAAACTAAATTCAAAATGGATCAGAGATCTAAATATTAAAACAGAAACATTAAATCTGCTGGAAGGTAGGATAGGTAAAACCCTTGGAGACATTGGTGTAGGCAAAGACTTTATGAATAAAAACTCAACCGCACGGGAACTATCCCAAAGAATCAATAACTGGGATCTCATCTTATTAAAAAGCTTTTGCACAGCAAGAGAAACCACCAACAGAGTGAAGAGACAACCCACAATGTGGGAAAAAATGTTTGCCAGCTGTTCCTCAGACAAAGGATTACTATCGAGAACATAGAAAGAACTCAAAAAAATCAGACCTCCCAAATTTAAAGACCCACTCCAAAAATGGGCATCTGAGATGAATACACATTTCTCAGATGAAGAAATACTAATGGCAAACAAATATACAAAAAAATGTGCAACATCACTAGTCATTCGAGAGATGCAAATTAAAACAACACTGAGATACCATCTCACCCCAGAAAGAATGGCTACTATTAAGAAATCAACTAATAACAAATGCTGGAGGGGCTGTGGGGAAAAAGGAACCCTTCTTCACTGTTGGTGGGAGTGTCGACTGGTACAGCCACTGTGGAAGTCAGTGTGGAGATTCCTCAGAAAACTAGGGTTGGAGGTCCCATTTGACCCAGCTATTCCCCTTCTGGGCATCTTCCCAGAAGAATTAAAAACATCGTACCACAGCGATATATGTGCACCCATGTTTATAGCAGCACAATTTGTAATAGCCAGATCTTGGAAACAACCCAAATGCCCATCAACTGAGGAATGGATAAGAAAGATGTGGTATTTTTATACAATGGAGTACTATTCAGCCATAAAGAAGGATAAACTGGAGACTTTTATAGGTAAATGGATGCAACTCGAGAAAATACTCATAAGTGAAATAAACCAGAAGCACATGTGTAAGCATCGTATTATCTCTCTAGTATGAGAAACTGAAAGAGTAAATAAGATCCAAAATGTACAATAGACATGGTGAATCAAAAAGAAACTGATCAAAAGGAAAGAGAGACTGGAATAGGGAAAAGAAAGAAGGGAAAGGGAAAAAAAATTGTATATATATATATATATATATATATATATATATATATATATAAGATGGTTAAGATAGATACACTACCATTTTTACTTAGTTCATTGAAGAGTAAGGTTTGTGCCAATAATGTTTGGACAATTGAATGCTAATGTCTGGTGTCCTGAATAACTAACTTAAAGATAGTAATACGTAATGTATTAACCATTGTTACCCTCCTATTATGTTGGTTTGAAAATTTGTTCTTCTTTTGATTTGTTTTGTTTTTTCTTCTCTTTAAAATAAAAAAAAAATAAAAAATAAATAAAAAAAAAATAGTAAGGATTGTTTACTGAGAGATCATATGTGCCAATCACTGATGAGTCTTCTCTCTAAATCGCACAACCATCCTACAAAGTGGAGATTATTATCCTCATCTAAATAAAATTAAAATGCCAATTACATGAATTAGAAATAAATTTCAGCTAAATTATACACAGCAGAGATTCAGAGCACATGTAACTTGCCCCAGGCCACAGGACCAGTGCGGGTAAATACCTACGAGGTAGCCAGGAAAGCAAGGTTTCAAACTCTAGGTGTGATTCCTGGGAAAGGTGCACTTCTACACTGAGCTGCTGCGTACATGGCTCACCGTGCCTCATGGAGATAGGAAGTACACATGTATGGTTTCTTCTTTTTTTTTTTTTTTTGTGGGTACCGGGGGGTCGACCTCAGGACCTCGCGTGCCAACAGGCACCCGTGCCACTGAGTGATATCACTGGCCCCTTTTTTGTATGTGGGATCCGGGAGTCGAACTCGGGCCCTCGCGCTTGCAAGGCAGGCGCTTACGCCGCTGAGCCATCTCACCGGCCCTATGGTTTCTTCTTTAAAAACTGTTTCCCTAACCCCATCCCACCAATAAAAACAATCCAGGTTACTTACCTATCTTTTCAGCCTTTTCCTGTTCGATATCTTGCTCAGCCTCTGTGGTACAACGATAGCCTTTCTTCTTCAGCAGGTGGCAGATGAGGACGCCAAAGAGACCCATGATGAAGAACACAGGGACAAGCGCATATGCAATGTACTCTGGGTGTCCGTTCCCAGTATTGTTCACGGGTGACGGGGTTGTCTCTGTCCTGGAGTGCAACAAGTGGCTGCCACCATTGTCTACAGAAAGGAACAGGCATGGCTGTGTTAGATATCTATGAGGGGCAAAAACCCTGATGACCCTAAGGAAATGTTCACGTTAAATCAGTGCCTGCACAAACTGAAATATCGTGTGGTTTCTCTTATACAAGAAACCCAAATTATAAATAAAGAGCAAAATAAAAGATAATAAAAAGTAGAAAGACAGATCTTTCTCAAGCAGGAAGGGGACCAAGAGATGCAGGGAGGGGGGAAAGGGGAGGGTTTTAAAAAAGACACTAAGATTTGTTATGTACATGTACCGACTTCACACAAGGAATGTAAATATTATGTACCACAAGCATGTACTAATATAAATAAATAAATAAATAAATAAATAAATAAATAAATAAATAAAACCTACATAATCAGTGTCTGTCTGATCCCCAAACCTCAGGCCATGCAGAGAATGTAGGGGCCGGGGGGGGCCCCTCAGCCTAGCACAAAGGGCAAGAGCCCAGGGTAGGACTACAACAGCCCAAGTTCCTGTCCCTGCCATTCACACACTTGGTCCCATCCTGAACCACTTTTGGTTTTTAAACCTCTTGGGGACAACTATTACATCTTCATCTATTGAGAATCCCTACATAGTATGCAATGAAAGTACAGGGTTTTAGTGATGTACTCAGAATGGAATATGCACATAAACATTAAGAGATATTATAGCATAGTACTCAATGGTTAAGAGCATAGATGCAGGAGCCCTGGGTTGTTGGATGCCCAGCTCCACCATTTAGCAGCTGTGTGACGATGAACAATGATTTAACATCTCAATACCTTGGTTTCTTACACTAACAATACCTACCCACTCTTGCAAGGCCAATGTGAAGATGAAACAAATGACTGCATGCAAAACACTTAGAACCATTTCTGTAACACAGCAATATAGACAGAACATGGCTATGTCACAGAAACATGAAAACATGACCTTCTTCACAAGCACCATGCTAGGTACTTGGGAACAAATATATCACACTAAGCAAAACAGACAAAGATCTTGTCCTCATGGAGCCTATGTTCTAACAGGATTTAGTAAACTAACATATGTAGAGTGTGAAGAACAGGGAATAATCAGGGAGAGTATCAATATAAAAAAGGAAGCCTGTGCATTTGTTTATCCATTCATCAATCGTTTATCGCACACCTGCTATGTGACAAGCCCCCTGCTGGAAGCTGGGGAGAGCAATGAACAACATAAAGTACAGCCCCTGCCACCTCAGAGCTCGTAGGTAGCATCAAAAACAGGCACTGAGCAAGCCAGCACACAGCCAGATCATGACAGATGGTAAGAAATGATGCAGAAGGAACACGCAGCACTGGGAGAAAAAATGACACTGGGGATCTGTCTGATGACATGAAGTAGATGGAAGCTGTTCTGTGAGGCAGCGTGGTGTAGAAAAGAGGGAAGATCAGCTGTATCTACCAGAAGCAAGTGACCCAGTGGCCTGTGGGAGTGCCCTGCGGCCTCTGGAAAGTAAGACGGAGAAAGCCCAGAGCACCCAATTACAAGGTGTGGCTGATTAAGAGAAAGATCAAACAGCACAGAAAACCCGCAAAGTATCACGATATGGACAAATAAGGAGAGAAACAGCAAAGAAGGGAGGGGTCAGGGAGATGCGGACTGAAGAAAATGTGGAATTTGGTTGAAGCAAACGCTCAGCATTCACAACATTCTGATTCTGAAACAACACGGGGCTTTCTACCACAAGAAGATTCATAGATACTGCTTAACAACGCAGAAATTAGAAAGCTAGAGACACTGAACTGTAACACTTCTCAAGAATATCTGGTAAGAAAAGAATCAGTGTTGTCATAATTGCATTGAGAAAAAATAGTATGAAGTGAGTAGAGCTCATCATGGCAGCAAACAGTACCAAACAGAAGCTTATTCTGCAAATCAGAAGCCATGGAACAAAGGGCCACCTCTCTGTCACAGGGACAAATCCATTGGCTTTGAATGGGAAAGGAAAATGTTGCCTTCAGTTTGTGAAAGTTGCATTCATTATTTTATCAGGCAACTTCTAGAATTTGAGATAACCTTTAATTTTTTTTCTCATTTCTCTCCCAAGAAACTATATATACAATATAGGCACACACTGCATAATGACATTTTGATCGACAATGGACCACATATATGAGGGTGGATCCTAAGATTATAATGAAGCTTAAGAATTTCTATCACCTAGTATTTTCACTGTGCCTTTCCCATGTTTTAGTATACAAATACTTACCAACTGTGTGATAATTACTATGGTATTCGGTATAGTAATGTGATAGTTAAGCTTAACTGTCAATCTGACTGGATTATGTAACTCACGGAAAGGTGATTGGATCATGGGGTGCTATACTCATAGGTGAATTGATCCACTGGTATTCACAGCTGAATGTGCTGGTAGGCCGTGGGTCACTTGAGGTGTGCCTTTGGAGGATCGTTCTCTCACTGGTGCTGCTCTGCTTCCCAGTTAAAATGATTTAAGTAGCTTTGCTCCACCACACTCCTCCGCCATGTTTCTGCTTTGGAGCCAGACAACTATGGACTAAACACTCTGAAACCATGAGCCCAAATACTGTAAATCTCTCCTCCTTTAAGTTGTGGGTATCAAGTATTTTGCACCAGCATCAGGAAAACTGACTAATACAAGTTACATGCTGTATAGGTTTGGCGCCTAGGAAAAACAAGCTGCTCCTTATAGCCCAAGCGTGCAATAGGCTGTACCACCAAGGTGTGTAAATACACCATCACCTAATGAAGTATTTCTCAGAATATATCCCTGTCATTAAGCAACACGTGACTGTGTGCATGTGAGGCAGGGAGCTAACAGGACTTTAAAGCAGGTTAAATCACTTGTTCAAGGCCAAAGAGTGAGCAACTTAGAGAGACAGATTTCAACCCACACAGTCTGACTCCAGAATGCAGGTACATAACTGAGGCAGGGTAATAAGTAAAGACTTGAGGAGTTTTCCTCAGAATCATGGGCCATTTCAATCTGGTCTGGGTCTGTGTTAAGTTCCTCAGGTGGCAGCGGGAAAAAGGGAATGAAAGCACAGGGGCTGAGAACTGGAGCCAAGTACCACCTCCTGGATTAGATAGCTGAGAATGTTGTCTTCATTATGAATTTGACATAGAGCAAACCCTTACACATACTACATATTTACAAGGCTTTGTGATTCATGAACATGTATGATTCACTTCATTTCATAATTATTGTACCATGAAAAAACAGAAGAAGCTATGAATCTTTTTTTTTTTTTTTTTTTTTTTGGTGGTACTGGAGATTGAACCCAGGGCCTTCACACTGAGCTCTATCCCCAGCCCTTTTTCAACTGAGACAGGATCTCACTAAGTCACTAAGTTGTCCAGGCTGGGCTTGAACTTGCGATCTTCCCTCCTTAGCCGCCTGAGCATGGGGATTACAGGTGTGTGCCACCATGCATGCCTGTCTTGAATTTAAAATCTTGAAATATATGAATTATAGATTAATAAAATATAGCACCACGGTTAAAAACACAGACTGCCTTGCAGAAATTATGGCTTGGCAACTTAGTAGACTCACCTTGGGCAAGTAATTTCATTCATCTATGTTCAGCTTCCTCATCTGTAAAATGAAATCAAATGACTGTCCCCATCTACAATAACTTTAAAACATGGCCCCCAACATTTTGATACTTCTCTCACTGAAGGGTGAAACCTCCATCTCCTCCCCTAATACACACATTGCTTTGCTTGCCCAGTAGAATTTGTTGGGGCTGATGCTTTGTCAATTTCCTGGTCTCAGGCCTTGAGAAACTGACAACTTCCTCTTCCTGTATTTTGTGGCACTTGCTCTTGGAACCCAGCCACTGTGCCGAGGACGCCTCACCTGCCCTGTGGACAGAGACCAGCAGCAGGCACTAACTTGCCAACCAGTAACTAAGCCAGCTTAGAAACACATCCTATGGCCCATCTTCAGGGAGCAAAGATGAGCTATCTCTGATGAACTCAGCCCAAATTGTTAACCCTTAAGCCAAATCAATAATTGCTGGTGTTTTAAGCCACTAAGCTTTGGAGAAATGTGTTACACAGCAATAGTAACCACAGTCTACCTCTTCGAATCACTGGAAGGATTAAATATATTAATATGTGAAGCACTCAGAAGAGTGATTAAGAAAAAGTAAGGGCTATGAAAATGTTTTAGTCATCATCAATATAGACTTGCCCTACCCGATATGGAGGCCACTAGCCACATGTAGTTACTTAAATGTAAACTGAAGTTAGCAGAACCTAAAATGAAAATTTAAGCTCCTCCACTGCATTAACTACACATCAAGAACCCAGCAGTCACATCTGGCTAACTGCTACCATTCTGCACAGGTCAGATAAAGAACACTGCCATCACCCCAGGAAGTTCTGCTCAGCTCTGTTAAGCATTTACAGGGAAGAGCTGACAAGAAAAATGTTGATTAGAAAATCTATGTTTTAAAAATGGAAAAGGGGAACAAGGAAAAAGGGGAGAGGGGAGGATCAGAAGAGGAAAAGGGATTAGATGATCAATACAATATCTATCTATATTTATTTATTCACAAAATGAATGTAATTATTATGTATCACAAACATATGCTAATTTTAAAAGACTACTATGATCCACCTAAACAATTCAATGAATAATAACTTTCAAATAACAAAGTAATTATCTACAAATAATGCCTAAAATACTTGTTAACATATATAGGTTTAGCTTTCCTTTAATTAACACTAATAAATTGATTCAAAACATTATGTATTTCCTTCTCCTTTACCTCCAGCTGAATCATGTCTGAATTATGAAGAAATTATTGACTGAGTCCAAATTAATAGCTAAGATTGTCTCAGCATTATTCATAAAAGTCAAAAAACAGCAACACCTGTATGTTTAATAACAGGATAAGAAGAAAATACCTAAGTCAATATTGTATTTCATTTGATGGAATAATATGCACTATTTAAAACTATTCATGAAGATTCTGTGGAGATATGGCATCTACACATATAACATGATCTAACTAGTAAACAACTAAAATGCATGAAGGAACTATATAAAGAAAAGGTTAAAATATTAAATGATTCTGTACAGTAGAATAAAATTCATCTTCATATTTTTCTGTAACTTTCCAAAATTATTATGTATTGCTTTTGTACCAAGGTTACAGATACTTAAAGATGTAGCTCAAAGGTTGTCAGCCAACTTCAAAATCTTGCCTCCAATTTCTGCAAGCAGCAAGTGACATGTAAAGATGATGCCCAAGTTTCTGCTTGACCAACATGGGGGACACTGCTGCCATCCACTGAGATGGAAAATATCTGGACAAAGCAATTTTTGTTCAGTGTTATGTATTGAATTGTATCAACCCCAACCAAATTGAAATTTTTAACACCCAGTAGCCCAGAATATAACAATATTTGGAGACAAGATCTTTACAAAGGCAATCTAGTCAAAATGAAGTCATTGGGAAGATCCTAATCCCATCTGATTGATATCCATATAAAAGGGGTAAATCTGGAGACAGATATGGACATAAGAAAAATGCCATGTGAAGATAAAGGCAGAGATCTGATGATGGTTCTACAGGCCAGCAAACACAAAGATGACCAGAAAACCTCCATAAGCCAGGACAGACTCATGGAACAGAATCGCTCTCACAGCCATAGGAAGGAAACAATCCTGCTGACACCTGGATCAGTTTCCAGAAGGGTGTAAGACAATAAACTTAGGGTGTTTAAAGCCACCCAGTTTATGGAACTTTGCCAGGTAATCCTAGCAAACTAACACACTTGGCATGGGTAGGACATCATGAAATCAGTTTTGAACAGTGCTGTGGTTCCAGTGCCCCCTCCAAAATTTACGTTGAAATTTAATGGCCATGGTAATAGTATTTAGAGGCGGGGCCTTTAGGAAGTGATTAGGCCATGAGGACTCCACCCTTATAAATGGATTAATGTCATTATCCTGGAAATGATTAGTTGTCATGGGAGTAGGCTCCTGATCAAAGGACTAGTGTGGCTTCTATCCTTCCTCTCTCTGTCACACATGCCCACTTTCCCTTCCCCCATGTCATGACGCAGCACAAAGCCCTGCACAGATGCTCATGCCATGCTCCTGGATTCCCAGCCTCCAGAACTGTAAGCCAAACACATTTATATGGCTTACAAATTAATTAGTCTGTGGTATTCTGTTATAGCAGCCTAAAATGGACTAAGACAAACACACAGACATACAAGTAAACGGGGGACACCCAGAGAAAAGTTCGCCAACAACTGGCTCTGCTTCATAGGGAGCCAAGGAAGAGAAGCCAGGGGTCCTCCCCTCAGACACAGAGAAGAAGTTTCCAGAAGCAACGAGTGACCAGCTGGGTCAGGTGCTATATGAAAGAGCAACTGAATTAGGAAGAGAATGAAAAGTGGTGTCACTGCTAAAACAAATAGTGTGGAGGTTCCTCCAAAACGTAAAGTAGAACTACCGTGTGATCCAGAGGTCCCATTGCTGGGCATGTATCCAAAAGAACTGGAATTAGGATCTGGAAGAGATACCTGCACTTTCATGTAGCATATTCACAATAGTTTAGGCATAAACCTGCATGCCTATTGACAGATGAAGGGATAAAGAAATTATGGGGTATATATCCAACAGAAATATATGGATCTGCACATGGAATAACCTGGATGAAACTAAGTAAGTCAGTTACAGAAGGACAAATACCACATGACTTCACTTAGGTGAGGTATGTAAAATACAGCACCTCCCCCAGGTACCTGCAGGGAGTATGTTCTAAGACTCACAGTGGACCCCTGAAATCACACATAGCACCAAACCCTGCTACATACTATGCTTTTTCCTTATACACATAACTAAGAAAAAGCTTAATTTTTAAATTGGGCATAGTATGAGATTAAAAATAACTAAATAAAATGAAACAATTATAACGTATTGTGATAAAAGTTACAAAAATGTGGTCCCTGTCTTAAATTATTGTACTTTCAACTTTTCATGTAAAAGAAGCACCTACAGCTTCTCTTTGGCTTATCTGAATTGCTACCTCACTATTCTTGCACTCTGAGACCATTATTAAGTAAAATAAGCGTTACTTGAGCACAAACACCGTGATATGGAAACAATCTGATAATTGAGATGGCTATTAAGTGACTACCAGGTTGGTGGCATAATTGCATGGACACCCTGGACAAAGGGAAGATTTGCGTCCTAAGCCAGATGAAGCAGGATACAGCAGGACAGCCAAAGTTTGCATACTCAGAACAATATGCAAATTAAAAGTTACTAGTATTTTATTTCAATAATTTTTCTTTTAATATTTTCAGATCATAGTTGGCCGTGGGTAATGAAAGTCACAGGGAGCCAAACCACAGATAAGGGAGGATTACAAAAGCCAAACTCAGAGAAATAAAGAGTAGAGTGGTGCTTGCCAAGGAATGGGAGAGGAGGAAATTGATAGTTGCTGTTCAAAGGGTATAAAGTTTCTGCTATACAAAAAAATAAATTTCTAGAGATCTGACAGTACTGTATTGTGTACCTAAAAATTTGTTGAGAGAGTAGTACTCATGTTAAGATTTCTTACAAAAAAAAAGACAAACAAAAAACAAAAACCTAAAAGGAATCTTTAGAAAGACTTGAGAAAAATAGATACAAATCAGGCTACATACACTTTCCTAAGAACACACGGGAAACCATTAGTTTCTAATTTAGGAAGCCACTTGGAATTTTTAAACTTCTCTCTTGCTGGATTTTACTCCCTATTTCTCTGTACTTTCTTGTTATAAACATTCTTTTAAAACCCTAAAAATAAAAGAAAATAAGTTGGAAAAAATAGAATAAAATGGGAAGGAAAAACAATCCCCAGGACAATGCCAGCCACGGCCTTTGGAGCTGAGTCCACCAGGAGACACACACTCGAGGACTCGGGTCTGTGGGCACACAGAGGGCAAGTCCTGCAAGGGTGGGGCGCAGGCTTTTATAAGAGAGTGAAACAGCGGGGTGGGGCCAGGGCAGGCTCCCCAGGGCCCCAGGGGAGGCCTTGGATACAGCCATTTCCAACGAACTGGAAAGCAAGGCAGAAGATTCCCCAAGTTGAAGAATGGAGACAGTGAGCTCAGTTTCCAGAAGCTTTCTAGAAGCACAAAATGAGCCAAGACGGAGAGTAATTCATGTTCCGGGTTAAAGGAAGAAACTTTTCTTTGGAATTTTGTTTTGTTTTGTTTTGTTTTGTCTGTTTTCTGTTGCTGTACCAGAACACCTGAGACTAAATAGTTTGTAAGGAAAAAAGGTTTATTTTGGCTCACAATTCTGGAGACAGAGAAATCCAAGAGCATGCTGCCAGTGAAGGCTTTGTGTTGCTTCAACTCATGGCAAAAAGCAGAAGGGCAAGTGGGCACATGCAAAGGAGTGAACATGAATGTAGCTTCACTTCATAGCGATGTGTTCTAACAATAACTAAGGCAACAGCGATAGCTAATCCACTGTCATGAGAGCCAGAACGCACACAAGAGAAGACCATAATCCTTCATGATGGCTCTAGCTCCATGGCCCAAACACTTCCCACTGGCTCGCACCTCCCAACATGACTCCACTGAGATCCAGCTTCCCAACACATGAACTTTTGGGAGACACACTCAAACCATAGCAGTGTTTGCTAATGTGTCAAAGAAAGGAGTGAAAGGAGCTCGGGGTATAGCTCAGCAGTAGAATTCTTGCCCAATATATGCAGTGCCCTGGGTTCAAGCCCCAGCACTGAGAGGAGTGAAAGTGAGAGACTGAAAAGGAATATGGAATAAGGACCTTGAGACAGTGATTTCCATGTGAAGGAGACAGCATAAGCCTGTGAACCAGAAAAGAGACAGTTCTTCCTAAGGCCGTCCTTTACAGCAGGTAGACGAAAGCTGAGGAAAGAGGTGGCTAATATCCTCTAGTTTCTATTGTATCAGAAGTGACTGAGAACTATGGGGCCCAGGGCAGAGGAGGCGGCTTGAGGAGCGAGCAGGTTTGGCAAAGAGACTGAAGGAAGGGGAGCCCTTGAAGAGACTGCACAGTGAGTGCACTGAGTGCACTGAGCACACTGCTGAAATGCACACCCCACACCTCCAACTGTACTAACACTCTGGGGGAGTATAGTGCAGCCTGCAAAGCCCAGGAGAGTAAGGGACAAGCAATAGAGTCCAAGTGGAAAGTAAGCAGGGATAACATAAGGAAGTTAACAGTTTAGACTGAGAAGAGTCCAGAAGTTCTTAAAATCTGACACTCTTACACCACTATTACTACTGAAAAGAACTACTATCACAATTATAGGGCACTTATGAGGCAGCAGAAAGCTAAGTATTAAATCTTTATGATAAAGCTATAAAATGTTATCCCCATGCTACAGATGGAGAAATGGAGGCACAGAAAGATTAGGCAAGGCTCCCAAGGTCACATGGCTACTAAGTGGCGGTGCCTGGTTTCAAACAAAGTAGAATGGATCCAACTTGCTTATTACCCTTACAGTCTACATAAATAAAAAAGGTTTATAAGAGTGCCCCATTCAACTACCAATGCCTGTTTAAAGAATAGTGTAATTGCTTTTTTCAACATCTCATCATTTAGCCACTTTTCTATTGAAATGCTAAATGCTAGCCTGCTCTCATATTTCACAACTCGGTTTAGATGACAGGCTCCCCAAACCTCAAAATCATGGGTTCTAAGTAGCCCAGCAAGAAACTTGATATGTTTAGAAATACTGTATATTCCCTATCAGACAGACTCCATAGCAGTTCATGAAATGAATAACTGTAAATGCGCCCTCAATCACCAATCCCAACTCCCAAATCACAGCTCACCCTACATATGTCATACCCTGGGTCCCCATAGCCTAGCTGCCTCTCCAAGAACAAACCCATCACCTCAGTGTGAGAATCATCAGCACAAAGCAAGAGCCACTCAGACAATCGTCAGCTCAGACTGATAAGCAGGATTCCCTTCCGCAGCATTAAATGACATCCAACAAAGGCCAGGGTTTATCAAAATTCTTAGGGATCTGGTTAATTCACCATATTCTTAGCACTTTCTATGTATGGGTGCTTTGCTAAGATCCTGATGAGAAAATTCCAAACGGAGACATAAGGTAAACAAAGATGGAAGACAGCAGGGAAGTAAGGAAGAGGTATGAGGGATGGCTGAAGTCAACCTTAAAAAGCCAAAAGCAATTTTCTAGCTCATTTCCAAGTAATAGTTATATTTCCAACTCACCTCTTGTTCAGAGGAGCCGAGATGGGGTAGCATAGAAATAGCGTTCCCCAAGCCCAGTGGGCATAGCGTGAGGGTTGCCAGTAATGAAGACAATGGCAGTCACCAGACTCCATATGAGGAGGCCCTTGGAATGTCTCCCAAGCAGCTTTGTGCCAACCAAGGCCAAGAGCACCCTGACAGCTCTGATAGCAATTTTGCCCCTCTTATCAGGAAAGGGTGTGCATTCTCAGAAGCTAGGGTTTCCCAGCAGACCCAACGGACTTGACGGGAAGGAGACCTGGCTAGTGAGGAGACAACCCTTGCCAAGCTTGGTTGAAAAACAGCTTTGAAAACACTTTTATATATACACTTTTAAAAAGCTAACATTTAAATCACAGTATCTGTGAACAGTCTACTCTTGGTCTAGATTTCCTATTGAGATGGCTAGACATCCATTTCTCTAAAGGGTTTTTCTTTGTCCACCTTTGCCACCCACTACTTCTGTGACACTGAACAAGCCACCCTCTGGGTGACTCATCTAAAAACCCACGAACAAAAGCCTATATCCTTCACAGTTCTCAAAAGCTCGTAACTCCTGTGCACAGATCACTCTGTGTTCATGCTACTGGACATAAAAACACAAGCCCATCCTCCACGTCCACAAGTCAATCCACCAACTCTCTTACAACTCATTTCACTGCAAAATAAACCCTGACAAATTCATCTGGTAACAAAACCTTTACTGTCCTGAGGTATAGAGATTTGCAATCTCAATTCCACTTGGCTTGCTGCATAGACATTAATAGATTCAATTAGACCTCAGAGGTTCGGAAGGAGTTACATAATTTAGAGTTTAGACCATGGATCTCAAGGGTTTCTAGTTGTCACAACATAGTAAGACAGGCGCTATTATTTCAGAGAGACAGAAAAGGAGGCTCAGGGAAGGGATGGCACCCGCCCAGGGTCACGCGGTTAAACACGGGCAAGGGCCTGGACAGAGCCCAGGTAGATCTGTTTCGGGGCTGTGTCGGTAACAAGTACACAGACTGCCTCTCCAGCCTACCTCGGTGGTGCTAGGATTTCCTGGCTAGTGCAAAACAACCACCTTTAAGTTTAAATCAATTACATACACTAATAAAAGCAGAAGAAGCAAAGAAGCAAAGAATATTCTACATTACAAACCCTCCAAAGTTATTTCTCTGTGGCTACGGAAATAACTAAAGTCACAGCCTCTAAAACAGTGCCTCGCAAGGGTCAGTTATGGAGACACATCCTTCCCCAAACTCAAGAAGCTTAAAATGGATGGGGAGACCAAATGAGCTTATATGGGGATGGGAGGACAACATGAGTCAGTATATAAATAAGTGCTAAACTTTGTAGTAAAACTTAAGCTGCACCAGCCTCCAAACAATTCCCAGATAAACAGCCACTGCAGCCCCACCCTCCGTGCCAATGCAGCTGTGACAGGGTGGGGGGCAGGGTGGGACCCCAGTGTGTGACAGCAATGTCCATCTACCAGAGAAACAAATTCCCACCACCCCAACTGCACACACACAATCTCACTGCTCTTTATTTTGTCCAAATTCTCAAAATACTACCATGACCCATGAGTACTGAAGTCTGATTTAGGGCAGCAAAAACCACTTTAGAAACAGACGGAAGTACACACAGCTCCCCAGTAAAATTCGCAGAAACCAGGAGTACCAGTGTCGGAACGCCCAATGTACCGTGTCACTTGGCTATGGGGAGCCCTTGAGAAATTATCATTACTAATGACAATAATCATTTTTAAGTGGAAAAATGTATTTCTATTTCCAACCCCATTACTCAAAAGGAACTGTTTGGGATGCACCTTCACCCTAAGCTGGGAGTTACTTGTGGGAATACATAGGGGCTAAGGAGGGAAGTAATGGGGACCATCCAGGAAGAAAGAGTACTGAATATTAAACCTCAAAGGAAAAAACGAATTTTGCTGGACATAAAAGGAACAAACATTCCTGAAAGGTAGGAGTTTGGGGAACAAAGGAAAATCATCCTGAATCCCCAGCTGCTCCCAGAACAAAGGACTCAAACAAAAGTGATGTCAATATACAGAAACTTTAAAAAAGATGAAATGTAAATATTTACCATCTTGAATGGTAAATATTTAAACTAAAGGGGGAAAATTTACTTTGCAGAGTCATAAAAAGTCCCTACCATTTTCCACTCTATCTGGGATTTATCAGTGAGTTGAGTTTTGTTTTGTTGAGTTTTGTTTTGTTTTGTTTTCTGGATGGGGGATGTGCTGTGGATTGAACCTAGAATCTCCCTCATGCTGGGAAAGTGCTCTACCCCTAAACTATATCCCTAGCCCCTTTATTTTTTTATTTTGATAAAGGATCTCACTAAGTTTCCCAGGCTGGCCTCAAACTTTCGATGCTCCTACCTCGCCTCCCAAGTAGCTGTGAGTACAGGTATGCACCACCACACCTGGCTTGGAAGTTGTTTCTTAAGGCCGCGAACTCCCTGACTGAATGTAGATCCCTGAGGGGCACCAAGGGCTGAACACACAACAGCTACAGCCCAACCCACCCCAAGCTGCTCCCGGGGAAGGGAGAGGCAAGGAGTGCAACTTCTGCTTCTGCAATCTTCCTGCTGCCTCAAACAATGGTTTGCATTCAGGAGACAATAGAAAGCTCATCTGACCAGGCCTGACCCAGACTGGGAGAAGGTCAACTCATCAACTTTGCTCTGGGACACAGGCCAGGAAGCCACAACCACATTTCTGAGGAAAAGAAACCTGAGGGGTCCCAGGCACACTCGAAGGGGCAGGGGGCAGAAATGAAGTCCTCAAAGGGCTGTAAGGAAGGACAAGGCCCAAAGGGCTACAGGGCTTGGAAATCCCTCCGCCAACTCTTTTCCTGCTCCCCTGCCCCTCCTTCCTTCCACCGCCCCTCCTCCTTTTGCCATCCTCAGTGTGGTCAGCTCCAAGATTTTTATAGCTTTAGTGGTCCCGGCTGACTCTTTCAAAGGGGCTGGGTGGCTGGAGAACAGGCATGGAGAATTTTACTGAAGACCAACCTGTACCATTCCAATTGTAAACTATGATCATTCAAGAACAAATGGGATTCTTACAATGTCACCTGTTTGAAGTGACCTTCATGAAAACTTCAGAAACCTAATGCTTCCTTTGGGTTGTTTGGAAAGGGGATGCATTACCGAGAATGGGTTTCTACTTTAATGTAACTGTAAGGGCAGCACTGACTGAGGGTTCGCTCTGTCTGATGCTGTTCTAGACGTGCGCATTCAGTCTCATTTCCACAACAGCTGTAAGGAAGATTCTTTCGTTGCCCCATCTCCAGATGAGGAAAACAAGGCATGAGGGGTTCAGTAATAAGCCCCAGTGTGTGGCCAGAAAGGAGCAAACTAGGCAATGGCACTCAGGACCCACACTCACACTAGCAGTGGAAGAGCGGAGGTGGCCTTATGTCTTAGTTATTTTTCTCTCATTGCTGAGACAAAATACCTAACACCCAAAGTTAAAGGAGGAAAAGTTTATTTCGCTTACAGTTTGTAGAGGTTTCAGCCCATAGTCGGCTGGCTCCAAGGCACAGTGGCACACGGCAGACAGGTATCACAGAGGAGAAACAGTTCATGGTGGGCAGAAGGTAGCAAAGCAGCAACCAAGGGACAACCACAGCTCTTTCCATCCCTTATATCTTATCCGTACTTCTTAGGGTGTGTAGCACTCACACCCTTAATCCTAGTGTCCTTGATCCTAGCATTGCACCATGAATCAATCCCAGTGTCACACACTCTAGACCCAGCCACCTCTGAAAAAGCCCCACCTATGACTGCATGAGGCTTTGAGGGGACATCTAGATACAAGCCATAACACCTTAGGTTTTATTGAGTGGCACACCAGAGAGCTGGCCTGCAGCCCAGGTTTACCTATGCCCATTCCAGTGCCCTACAATGCTAGAAGGCTACCTCCCTCCAAATGGCCCTGTTGTACATGGTTAACAATGAATTCCACATGCATCATCCTTTAATGTAATCATCTACATGAAAAATTATTAAAGTTAGCTACAATTAGATAAAATTTGTACTGACTTAATTTTTTAAAAATCTCATTAGCACAAAATTTCCCAGTATTAATTTTAACTGCAAGAAAGCCAGATGATCAGTCTAAAGTATATTTCATATTTTCATAACTGCCACGAAGACAATAGTCAAAGGAAGACACTTTTTCTATCTACCGAAAGGCCTCTCCTTCACGCACGTGTGCGTTCACATTATTGCTCACAAACCACTGCACTTGGAAGTTATGACAGTTGCCACAAATATAATTGGTACCAGCAGCGTTAATTACATGGCACCTGAAAATCTTTTAGGAAGGAGAGAAGAAAGGAAGGAAGGGAAGGAGGGAAGAAAAAAAAAGACCAGCAGGAAGAAGGGAGGGAAGGGGGAGGGACGGAGGGAAAAGAAGGAAGAAAATTTTCAGTCATACACATTAGAGGCACAATGTATAATATAAAAGTTCCCATCCAAATAACAAGATGCTTTTCAACATCCTGTCACACTCAGTTTACTCGAGACCCCTAGTCCCAAGGATGTTTGATGACATCCTCATGTTGTAAATAAACAGGAGGCCTAACATGACATTACTGCACTGGGCAGAGATGGAGAAATGACTCCTGCAGAAAAACTAAAACTCAGCCCTTGCTCTCTGGCCACTCATCACAAGAGCACACACCACTCAGCCACACTGTGGTCACAGTCAGCTAAGACAAATGGGACATGGAACTCAAAGGAAAACTTTGATTCAAATCCAATACCTCTGTGTCCCCAAGCAGAGGGAAGGGTGTCCTATCCTGGCACCTCTGACCCCTATCCTCAAGGGCACCCTGGATGCCTGCAACATGGCACCTGTGGGAGCAGAGAGAGGACCCCTTGGTTATTGGTGGAGTGTCCGCTGTCACTCTAACTTGATAAGCAGTTTTGTTAAGCTCCTACTTGGGTAAGATAGAACATCCAGTGAACTTACACCCAACCTACCAAATATCAACCATTCCCCAAAACATAAATGAGTAGATTCTCCTTGGGAGCTGGGCGCGTGACACAGCCCACAGCCTCACACATCTGTCGGGCAGGCCCTTTCAGAAAGATGGTGGTGCTGTACATCAGTATCCTCCTATACTCCACAAACCCACAGAAGGGTTCAGTTTGCAAAGACTCAAAAGAGGGCTACAAATAGCAGCACATTCCTAAACCCAGCTTTGGTAACTGGCCCTCAGCTCAGTTTTGACAGGACTCCATCTCATTTCAATCTGCCAGATACCTAAGGGGACACTAAATCCAACCTTAAGTAACCTCACCAAAGGCCACTGCCCACTTTCCAGAGGTCTGCAATTTACAAAAGATCTGTTCATATACATTCCTTGCAAGAGGCCAAGCAAGGACTCAGTTAGAAATTATTTAAACTATAGAAGGAAGGCTAAGAAGCAAGTGCCAGAACAAAGCCATCAAACAGGAAGCAGAAGACAGGCCCAGATGGGCCATTTCCAGGAGGAGCAGAAGCAGCCAGGCCAGCGGGTGTTCCTTCAGGAATGAGCAGATCCCCAGGAATCTAGAGTGAGCTAGTGCGGAGGACCAAGCCCTAGGGAACCCTGGAGGGCTTGGGAAGCCAGCCAAGCCATTTCCAGCAGCCCAGGCAACCACGTGGGGAAACAAGGAAGGGGCTGAGCTGAGCTGAGCAGCTGGAGCTGAGAAAGGCCACAGAAGGGAAACGGGGTCCAGGGCCTGCCCCGCCTCCACCGGACAGAGGGACAGGGAGATAGGGATGGATCCCCATGGAGTGTTGAGGGTTTTTGATTTCCATATTCCAGGCCTCTGAAATGCTCAACTATTCTACCATCAACTACTAGGAGCAACTAAACTTTACTGAATGCTTACTGCCCCAACCTCCACTCCAGAACTGGGGACTGAACTCAGGACCTTCACACTGACCTACATCTTCAGCCCTTTTTCAAAAATATTTATTTATTTACTTGTTTGTTTGTTTGTTTATTTGAGACAGGGTCTCATTAAATTACTAAATTGCCCAGACTAGGCTCAAACTTGAAATCCTCCTGCCTCGGCCTCCCACAGTGCTAGGATTAGAGGCCTGCCCACCACACCCGGCTCATTATCTATTTTTTCAAACCTCCACCATTCTGAATAGGGATTATTATTAAACCCATCATAGAAATGGAGACAATAAAGAACAGTCACTCGTGTGACTGGGGAATGGCAGGGCCAAAATTTGAACTGAGGTGTCCTGTAGGCAGGGCCCACACTCTGAGCCAAGGTTGCTCCTTAAGAAGAAAAACGGCAGCCAGCATTTTCTTGGCTGCACTGTGTTCAACTTGCGTCCTAGCTGTGTGACCCCAGGCAGGCTGATGAACTTCTCTGTGCCTCAGTTTCCCTATTTATAAAGTGAACTGTTGCTGAGTATTAAATGAGATTAATTTGGGTTCACCCAAGTGCTCAGTAGAGAGTGAATGCTCAGTGATTGGTTAGCTAGGATCGCTGTGATGATTATTATTATCAGTGGTAATTATTATTATCCGTGTAAAGAAGCTGCTGTCCACGCAAAGCTTTCAGCTCAGCTGGGGACCTAGAGCCAAATACACAGAAAGAGACCATGGACCACAGCTGGATGGGAGGAGGCGGTGCAGAATCCCTAAGTTTGCAAGGTAAAGCACTTGCAGAACCTCAGTGGTGAGGGCCCCCCCACATTCCCACACAGCAGCCCAGAGCTTCACTTCCTTCCAGGAACAGGAAGCCAATAATGATTAAGCAGAAAACTACAAAAGTCCTACACGGAGGGTTTTCCAATTAGTCACAGGTTAAGCCAGGCAGTGTTCTGGTAAGACAGACACGTGGTCTGGCTTCTGAGAATCTAGGAACTGAGAAGTGAAGGTGAATAACTGTAGAGCCTCCAGGTCCCATCCTTGCTGAAGTCCCCTGTGTAAAATCGCCTTGACTGCTCTGGAGACAGTGCAAAGGACAAGAGGGAAAAGGAGAGGAAGCAAACAGCATATGAGGAAAGATGAACATGGAAAAGATTAAATAGGAGCAATAAAGAAAACCCTGGACATAGAGAAGCTGACTGTGAGGTGGAGAAATGAAGGTGAAGGTCACGAGCACAAAACTCAAACAATTCTGAAAACCAGTCGTAATCATCCAGACACAGAAAAAATATTATGAATAACAGTCACACACTGATGCATATTTGTACCACTACTATTCCAAGTACTTTATAGATAGTAACTTATTTAACCCTTAGAGCAGGTACTATTGTAACCAGCTCCCTCTGGTTCTCGGGTCCTTGTTTTGGGGCAGCTAAGATTGAAGCCAACAAAACAGCAAGCACCAAGCAGTGGGGAATGGCCAATGCGTGTTTATTAGAAAGAGTAAAAGGAAAAGCCCTCTGTTAGTGGGGGAGGGGTTCCACAAGGCAGACACCTTAGATGTTTAAGACCTTTGGCCTTTTTTAGTTTTGGGGGCCAGTGAAGGTGACAAAGCAGGGATGTTCCTGGTTGCAGTTGGACTCTTGATGTCCACAATGCAAGCTGCTTCACTTGCATTTCACTTCCTCCGAGGTCTCTCCTGTTTGTTTAGGGACCTGTTTTTTGACTCTTGCATTCCTTTAAGCCCTAATGGTCAGTTTGCTTAAGTTAATTCACTTAAGCCCGGACTTTTGATTTACTTTAGGTTAACTATTCAGGACCAGTGCCCTATCTGCCTAACTTCCCCTGTCTCCTTGTTTCAATCCCATTTTACACATGTGCAAACTATGCACAGAGAGATCAAGTAACTTACACCAGGCACACAGCAAGCAGCAAAGGTGAGATTGTTATCCAGGCAGCTGGCTCCAGAGATCCAGAGCCCCGGAGCCCCAGAGCCCCATACCTATTGTTAAAATTCCATGGAATCCAATTACCTATACTTCATCTATACTATAGGGAATATGGTGTTCGCGTACTTGGGAAAGAGCCTCAAGAAGACAATCTACAGACAATCATTACACAACTAATCCAGTAATAAATCTGCAGTGACGGAACAGTTTCTCCTAGCAAATCATCTAACGGGGAAAAGAGAGTGCATTTAAAATTTACGTCTTTTCCAAGAAAATGTATCTATTTTTAGAAAAAAAAAACTTAATTTTTTTACTAAAAAATCCTGCTATCACTTATAAGAAGCAAAATTTAAATGTCTAATCTACATGTAACTCTGTTGAAACTGCTGATTACTTCTCAGAAATCCTAAAGTTCCCTTTGAGTCTTAAAATAGGAACAATTCATAAGAGATTTATCATATCCCACTTTGTCCAAAATAGTCTCAACTGTTATGAAAAATGTTAAGTGAAAAAACACATGCAAAGCAATATTCAGTGATATTATGATACCAAATTTTTTTTTTTTTAATGTGGGTACTGGGAGTCGAACTCAGGACCTCACGCTTGCCAGGCAGGCGCTTACACTGCTGAGCCATCTCACAGGCCCCTATGATCCCAAATTTTATAAGGAAAACAAAAAGATACCAAAACATTTACAGTGGTTATCTTTGAGTGGTGGGATTAGAATTATTTTTATTCTCTTTTCAGTGTGCTTTGTATTTTCATATCTTCCCTTATTTTAATTAAACACAGAACATTCACAAAAATATTTTTTGAAAGCAGAGGGTGATCTACACACAGGAAAAAGTAGCCTGTCAGACAATACCTTCCCAATAAAGCTAGTATTTATCTTTGGTGGGTGGAACATGGAAGTTATTTTTCTACTTTCCCACTTTTTAAATTTTTAAAAATATCTTAGTATTAATTAGTACAGTTGGGATTTGATTACAGATAACAAAGTCAGTAAAGAGCCTTCATTACTATTAGGTTAAGAAACTGTCATTGCTGTAGATCAAAACTATTACAATATTACAATATTACATGATTCACCCTAATAGTAATAGTAATGCTGTAGAGATAAACCAGAGTACAGTACTGGAAATCTCTTTGTAAGGGGAATGCTTAAAATTACAATCCAAAATATTAACATACTAGACATTTCCATTCACTGAAGAAAGAGACAATGCTATGAAACCTTTGGTCTATACCATAGGAAACAAGAGTCAAAGAAAACCATGTAATGTTATGACTTTCACTTTATTACACTATAAAACACAATATAAACACAGAAGACAGTAAGGCAATGGCCTGATCTTTTTTTATTTTTTTCTACTGATTTTTTAAAATGCCTTTGAGCTCTTTTCTAACTAGAAAACAAGTATAATTTCAGAGATTAAGCCAGGCACAATGTTTCAAAAATTATGAGTTAGTTTTTCCCAATAAGAAAAACCTGATGGCTTCATTTCTCCAACACCCACTTCTCCAACACCAACTGGGTGTCCCACAGTTCAAGTCAATTCTGACACTAACTGCCTAGAGTTAAGCGTTGACTCACGGGTAAAGGACTCTGTCACACAGGATGATCCCCCTTCAGACACCAACCTCAGACAGGGTCTCCAGGACAACCTAGCTGACACAAATTTGGGGGCTTCCCAAGATTCCCCCCTGTTTCAGTAATTACTAGAGAATTACTAGTCCTACAATTCAGAGATCTGTGCAATACACTATATTTATGGTCACAGATTTATTATAAAGGATACAACTCTATAACAGCCAAATGGAAGAGATGCATGTGGCAAAAGATGGAGGGAGAAGGACAGCGCTTCCATGCTCTCTCCAGACGCACCACCTCCCAGCACATCCTGTGATGACCTCCCAGAAGCTCCCGCAGCCTCCGAGTTTCAGAGTTTTCATGACGCTCTGTCACGTAGGTATGACTGACTAAGCCACTGACCGCTAGTGTCTGAAGCCAACCTCCCCCAGATCAGAGACCGGGGTGAAGCTCCCACCCTGTAGTCACAGGCTTCGTTCCTAGGCAACCAGTCCCATCCTAAAGCTATCTGGAGCCCCACCAAGAGTCACCTCACTGGCATAAACTTAAGTACAGCCTAAGTGGGCTCATTATAAATAACAAAAGACGCTCCTACCATATAATAAACCCTAAGGGTTTTAGGAGTTCTGTGCCAGAAATCAGGAACAGAGACAAAATACAGACATTTTTATTACACCACACTGACTCAAAGTCAAGAGTCTTTCCTTACTAATATTTCAAGGTGCAGCACTAACTAGCACGAAAAGGTCAACTATTCCATCATATGGGTCAAGCAAAAGAATTTCTTTCCTCTCTCAAGTCTCCGCCCATTTCTACCATCCTGAGACACCAGGTTCACAGTCTGCGTAACTACTATTTTCATAATATGGAAGAACCAAGGTACGTGACTTTCACGCTGGTTATTTTCCTTCGCCCAAAAGCTATTCGATCTCATTCTAAGACACTGAAAGATTAAGAAATCAACTCCCAGAAGGTGACAGAAATGGAGCCTAGAACCAAGCAGGGATTCATAAATCATTCCCAGGCTCATCTGCATGTTTTATTTACAGACATCAATCACCCTAACACTGACAGCTCTCCAGCTCCGGAAGAAGAAAACAATGTGGACTTGACCAACAATAGAGCTAAAAAATGAAAATGTCCTATAGTTTTCTAAAAATAAATGCTTAGAGCAGAGTGCACACCTATAACCCCAGCACTGTGGAAGGCTGAGGCAGGAGGATCACAAGTTCGAGCTCAGCCTAGGCAACTTACTGACTTAGCAAAGGCCTGTCTCTAAATAAAAAATTAAGTGGAAAAAAAGAAAGGCTGCAGATGCAGTCCAGAGGCCCTGGTTTTAATCCCCAACACAGAAAGAAAGAAAAAGAGAGAAAGAAAGAGAGAGGGAGATCAAGCAAAGCAGGAAAGAAAGAAAATGCTTAACAGTTCAGAACCCCGTAGTCACGCTGATTTGTGTAATTTCGAAGGATTTACTCCAACTGAAGACAAACACACAATTAGCTAGCTTTTACCATTAATGAACATTTCTTGGCTTTCATACCATTAATAAAACCATGTACACTGCACTCAATTCCTGGGTCTCATTCCCCAGCACTCCTTAAACTGAAAACAACTATTTCCATCTATATGTATTATGAATTGCACAAAACTTACTATATTGAATTGGTCATATTTGTGTTACTTACAAAGGACTACATTATTCATTTATCCTCCAGCAATGTATACAGAACAAAACAAGTATTATTTGCTTGTTTCTTCTCCCTTCCTCCCTCCCTCTTTTTCTCTCTCTCTCTCCTCTCTCTCTTTCTCTCTGACTATATGGGGCCCTGTGGGAAACTCAGGTCCTATTCAGCTTAGCACTTGGGGCTCCAGTCACCGGGCAGAGCCTGAGGGCCTCTTCCGGTCCTCTGTCCTCCCATCCACAACCCATCCTCATCCCACACTGCCTGCACAACAAAGCAAAGAATGTCAGGTGCTCCATAGCCGAGCCTCAGTGTCCCCTGCGGAGTCTCTTCTCACACAGCTTTCCCTAAGGAACTCCTGTCCCCATCTGATCTGCAATGACTTTCTTGTTCCCATCTCTGTGCAAGATAGAAACTAAATTTGTTTTCATCTGACACACCTACACAATACCTAGCAGAATCTCAAATAAGGAAAATTTCATTTTTAAATTAACTGCACACTATAGGTAAGAAATATCTACAAGTTTTGTCTGTAAGACTAATGAAAGATACTGACTTGGCAAATATGCACGTGTAGTAAGTTTTCCCCTCAAAACCAGTTTCCTGGCTCGATCACTCAGCTTTCAGCACTGACCACGGTCTGTGTTGTTCTGTGGTTGTTTTGTGGTGTCCTTAACAGAGGTGGGGGAAGGGAAAGAACTCAGGAAGCAATAAAAGCATTCAGGCCACACAAGCATATAGCACAAACTTGCAAAGAAAAGTGGAGGAATGCAGCTCAATAGCCGTCTGCCACCTTGCCAAGGCCAGGAAATTCCAGCCTGCTATTTTTTTATAATGTGGATAATTCACATGATTGTGTTAGAGACTCGCAACTAAAAGGCCCATTGGAGACTGAAAATTAGTGTTCCCAAGTTATATTGTAAGATAGAAGACCTAATAAATTCTTCAAATTTCCACCCTCTAAAGGAATCTCAGAAAACCACATTATGTTTGTATATACATACAGGTGAGGAAGGCTTGGCATGTCACCAGTGCTGGAAGGAATTTTTTGTTGGTTTCCTTGCTTTTAGCCCTACCTATCATGTGACATGTTATATACAGGTTCTTTATAAATCTTCAACCATGCAGATAAACTTACCTGGTTAAGAAGGTCAGTGGCAAAATTATCTAATTTCTCTTTTCAGGAACTGAAAGCCATTTAAACTTCACATCTCTACCATGTCAAAATTTTATACAAATCCTTTCTAAATCTAATGACATATAAATTGAATCATCCCCTTTAAATATTTAATCTGAAAGCAAGTGGATGATTCCTGATGAATTCCTAAGATAACCTCCCATTTCCCACTAAAAACAAAAATCCATGTTCAATTCACTAAGATGCCTTGGTTTGCTTTTTAGTAGATGGAGCTACCACGAAAAAGTGAGACAAAGTAAATCTAGGACTTTCCTTCTACCAGTGATACGGAGCACAGATTTGAGAATGATATCAGTCTAGCTTTGACCTCCCCACTGTGAACTGAGCAAGAAATCTCACTTCCGTTCATCTTTGTTCTTCTGTCTCAGTTTCCTCACTTCTAAAAAACAGAGAATATGGCCATTTACTCCTCACAGTGGTTGCAGAAATTAAATTTGAGCAAGCAACCAAATACTGGAGCACATCTCATATACTCAGCTGCCTCAAGGTACCCTACAGTGCAAACATGCATGTAAGTAAGGGTTAAACAACACAGAACAGATGCAACATGTGTTCACAGACCCAACATGTGCATCCACAGGAGGTGACAGTCAACAGGAATACAGAGAAGTATTCCTGGGACATGTCACCCCTGACCTCAGCTTGAAGTATAAGCAAAGGGACAGGGTAGGACAGACCAAGAAGTTGAGAGGGAATTCTGGCTAAACAGGACACAACCCACCTCCTTCTTCCACCTCTTCTCCCAGCTCTCCTGCTCACATTTGATACTTGGCCAGTATCACTGGGAAATACGAGGGAAAAGCAAATTCCCCAGCCCATCCCAGACCTACAGGCTCAGCTTCTCTGGGACAGGGCCTGTGACCCGTGCCTTGGCCGCCAGCCCTCCAGCAGGGCTGCTGCACACTCAGGTTTGGGAACCACTGCTGCAGTTTTACTTGCTTATTCCTCCTGTATTTTTCCGTTGCCAATAACACAGACTGGGTAATTTTTAAAGAAAAAAGAGGTTTATTAGTTCAGAGTTCAGAGGTTCAAGGCCTGCATCTGGTGATGGCCTTCTTGTGAATCCCAAGAAGGCACAGGGTATGACATGCCAAGAGGAGCACATGCACGCACAAGTACACGAGTCCGTGTGTGTGTGTGTGTGCGTGTCATCCTCACGTTTCTCTTCCTCTTTGCATGAAGCCATCAGTATTTAATCATAAAGGCTCCACCCTGATGACCTTATATGATCCTAACCACTTCCCAAAAGCCCCACCTCTAAATGCCATAGTCACATGAAGCTTCTACCCTCTCAAACCCACAATAGAGGTTAAATTTCAATAGATGAACCCCTGGGGACACACGCAAACCATATCCAAACCATGGCCCATCCTCTCTCCCATGACAACTCGTTCTTTGCACCTAGCTAACTACTATAGCTTTGTGTAAATTTAAACTGTAAATTTGTGTAAATTTAAACTGATTTTCTTCGAAAGCTTGCTCAACCTGTACTAGATTCTTGTTTTTCCACCCCTGTCCCACCCCCAGCCCTGGGTTAGGTACTCTGGCTGTGTGCCATACATACTTACTGAGGTGCTATTGACACTCTATCATTAAAGTGTGGTTATGGTTTGAATGTGTCTCCCAAAGTCCATGAGTTGGAAACTCAATCCCCAAATTCAAATGTTAATGGTGTAAGGAGGGGGGGCTCTTTGAGAGAAGTTAGCCGGGATTAGATGACATCATGAGGGTAAGGCAACCATGATGACATCAGTGGCTTTATAAGAAGAGGGAGAGAGATTTGAGCTGTGGAGGGAGATACAGCTCAGTGTTAGAGCACCTGGCCCACACATGATCCCTTGGCTGGATCTCCAGCACCACAGGAAAAAAAAAAAAAAGCAGTAGGAAATCTCAGCTGGGACACTTGCTGTCTCCACCATGTGATGTCCTGTGCCATGTCACAATGCAACAAGAACATCCTCGTCAGATGTCAAGGAGCTGCTAGCACCATCCTCTTGGACTTCTCAGCCTCTGGAACCATGAATAAATACACTTCTATTATTTCTAAATTACTCAGTCTAGAGTATTTTATGGTAGCAACAGAAAATGAACAAGGTACCTGTGAAATGAATGGTTTAGAATGAGATAAAATACTTTGGTATTAGGAATAGGATATACACATAATTCATAGATGCATTTGAAGCTCTGGTTGTGGAAACACAATTCAATTTAGTTTAGCTCTACGAAGAGCTTCATGAGTGGATCTGGGTTTTAAAAATCTCTGCACTGAAAAAGTTCACTAAGACTTACTGTGAATATCCTCAATAAGGCAGCACTTGTTTATTTGTTATAACGATTCTTTTTTCTTTGTGGGAAGACTTTTCTGCCTTCAGAACAATAAGGCCCATGAAGGCTGGCAGACAAAAGAGCCTCTTGCCTTCAGGGGAAAGTAGAGAGCTTACAGCTAAGATTTGGGGGTGAATGTCGGAAAGGATAACTCTTCACATTACTGTAAAGAAAAAGCATTGAGCCAACAGTTACAATACCTGAATTCTAGCTCTGGCTTCCTTCCTTCATTCAGTTTCAAATATCTACTCTATGCTGGGTCCCGTGCTTGGATCTGCTATGTGTGAACAAGACACATACAGTCTCCCCGAATGGCTGGCTCCTGATGGGCTAAGCCACACCTGACTCTGCAAGCCACTGAACCTTTTTGGGCTCAGTTTCTCCATCTTCAAGAGAAAGACATTAATAACAAGATGACCATCAAAGTCCCCTTTGAACTCAAAAGCTGGCTAAGAACAATACAATTATCGCCATGAGTCAGTCAAAATCATTCTTCTTCTCATGTCCTGCTCCATTTTGGATCTAAAAAGCTGGGAAACCAGACCCTTGAGTGTGAAGAGCAAGGAAACTTGCAAAAGTAGAAAAGCTGGGTGCACATCAATGGAAAGACACCTTGAAGAGAAATGAAAAGTCCACAGGGAGTCAAGCAGATTGCTATGTCGCAGTTTCCTCACCTGCGGAGTAAGCTCTGATGCTGTCAAGGTCCTTTCCAGTCCTAATACTACAGGCTTCTGCTTTCTCATCACAAGAGGCGACTTTACCACAGCACTCACCAGTGAGCAATGAGAAGATGCCCAAGAGCCAGTCAGACCCCGGAGAACCAAAATGCACACTGATTTGATAACTGCATACTAGGAACTGCCACAATTTTGTGACTACACCTACAGACTGGCTGGCTAGAAATAAACCAATTGCTGAATCTTCCAAAATTCTTCCAAAAGACAGTGTCATATTCTACACCTTGTTAAAGGCAAGGGCCTCCTTCTTTCTTCTTCCTGTCCTTCCATGCCTGACTTTGACAGCTAATGCTCTATCCCACAAATCCCCTTCCTCCCCTGGCCCCTTCTCCTCCAGCCTAGGGCCTGGGGCACTGTCCTTAAAGCCCACTCTGCCCTTTCCACAACACCAGCACCCAGTTCTCAAGAGCTACAGGAATAGGAGCTGCCTCGGGTAATGGCAGAGGACCAAAAAAGGGGATCTGTGAAGCACCTAGGAACTTTCTCATCCTTCAGCTGTGAAGGGTAAGTGTTTGGTTAAGAACAAATAATAATTATATACCTTGTAAGCACTTACTATGTATACCAAGCACTCACTTATTTTATCTCACGTGACTGTGACAATAACCCCATGAAGAAGCATGATCATATCTTCTCCATATCCCCAACAAGGCAGTACTTGCTTACTTGTTATAATAATTATAAGTAGGCAATTTTATTAGTGGAATACAGCTGTACCCAGGACCATGCAAAGAAAGCTTGAAGGAGGGGTGTAGGAGAGGGTTGGTAGGTGGCACAGAAAACAGGAAACCCCAGGCTGGTGAATTGTCAATTTTTGGTATCCTGGGACAGTGCCAGAGGAGGAAAGAACAAGCCGAGGGCCTTGGGGAACTGCAAGTAGAAATGGAAAACGAGGTCCCCTGAGTTCAACACATTTAAAAGGATTCTCAAGGCAAGGAATGGGTTCCACCCATCTCACCCTCCAAAAAGTCCCTTGGGTAGATTTGGTTTCCTTCTCGTACAAAGAAAGCTGTGTCAGTAACTGGCAGAGGAAGGCAAGGAAGAAATTCAGCCCAAGCTCTCTATCTATCCATCAAGGTTCCATTACAATGGGCATTCATCCATAAAGCCGCCCAGAGTAAATAAAAACTCAGCTTGTCCAGGTATCCTTATTTTATTCCATTCCACATTAGAATATCAGGGTAGTGCTTCTTTTGCTGAAGTCCTATGCATTTAAGGAGATGTTTTCTTCAAAGGATATTTGTCTATTTTAGAAAATCTTCACAGGATTTTTGCTACTTTAAAAATCTGTCAGATGTTTGCTGCTGCTCAACAGGATATGTACATTTAGACCCCAAAAGATATAAATAGATGCATCAAGAGGAAGAAATGCAGGACCCTTAATTCTTCATCTAAAAATCTGGAGGTCAGATGTACTTCAAAATCGAGGCTTTGTGATTCTAGACAGGCAATGCAGTGCATTTAACAAATATCATGTAGCACTCAGAAATCAAATTTGGTAGTAGTACTGCAGCAAAACATATGAATACTCAAACTGAGATAGTTATGAACTCTAGAATTGCAAGTGATTTAGCTTATGCTTTACCAACAGAGTATACCAAAAAAATGTGTTTGCAAAGTTTTTTGCATTTGAAAATTTTCCATAAAGAATTATAGACATTTAAAAATGGTTCAAATACTACAGAAAATATCAGCCTGTGAATAATCAAATAAATACAAAATTAAATAATCATGGTACCAATCCTTCCCTAACAAATTAACAAATATGTTTTTCAGAAAAAAACATTGAGCGTGAAAAGTGAGTCCTGTGGACCACTGCAGTAAGAATATAAACTAAGCCAACCTCCAGATCAACAATGGAGTCATCGATGGCCTCAAAAATGTAAATATCACTGAACTCCAAGTTGCTTTTTTAGGAACTCATTTTCTGTGGAGTCTTCCAATATTTAATTTAGACAAAGCTTTGTGCACAAAGGTGTTCACTGAACCAACCATTTGTAAAACTCGTTTAAAAATAATTAGTAACAACTGAAACCTCCTAAAAAGGTGCAAATGAGGTAAAATACAGTGATCCTATATAATGGAATATTATGCAGCCATTTTTTGTGTGTATGAGGGAATGGAGGAAGCTTCACACATAAGGTTAGCAGGACAAGATGCAATAAGATTGAACTGCATTATGATCCTGTCCCAGTCGAAGGTGCACGTCACAAGACCAGAATGTTAGGCTAAACATGGCAAGTGATCAGAGTAATGGGACTAAAATGATCCTCTCTCCCTTTCGTCATGAACTTTAAATCCTTGGGGAAAGGAGAAACTCTGAAAATTCCTAGAGCACCATATTTCCGCTGAGGGGGAATGCATGAGAAAAGAAGGCTGTACCTCAAAACTACTGGATTGCAGCTTGCTACTGCAAGCTCGTGAATCTGAGGTATCACTCTGGGCTTTTAGAAAACGAAAATGAACCTACCTTTGCAAAGCCACCACCTCCAGAATTGGGAAAAAAAAACCTTAAAGAATATGCAGCCTATATGTATTAGATTTTTAACTAATTTATTTTTTATCATTTGTTGAATAGTTTAACTTACATTATAATATAAATCAAGCCTAAAGGACACTTTGGGAAAGAAATACAGTAAAGAAAAATATATATACATACAGAATAAAACATACAGAGATCACAGCTCATTTGATCCTCACTGGCAGCCAGGAAGAGAGAAGGACAGAAGCTGGCACGATGCCATGTCACAGGTGGGGAAATGGAGGCAGGATCTCCTCTGACTTTTGACTGCAAGTCTAGGGCTCTGATTAAAGCACAGTGCTCCTTCCACTGAATTGTGTCACCACCGTCACTTCTGAGTCTTTACAAATACCTTAGAATAAAAGGAATTTTCTTCCAAGAAAAAAAATGATTTAGTAATAGTAAGATTGGGCTTCAGTATTGAACAAATCTAAATCAATGTCAAAACACAGCTCACACAGCCGAGTGACTTTTTCAATTTAACTTCTCAGAGACTCAACTTCCTTCATCTGTAAACACAGGAATAAAATTATACAGTTTCCAGGGTGTTGTAAGAATTAATTGGTCTAAGTACTTAGACCAGTGTCCACCACATAACAAGTAATAATAAAAAGTAAAGTCCTTCTTACAAAAAGAATAAAGTTTCTACATCATATTAACTGCAAATTCAAATTTTAGTCCTTGTAAGCCATACCAGATTCATTATTCTACTGGCTTTCAGCAGCCCACCAAACCTTTACCAATTACTGAGTACATGCTTTAAAATACTAAGACTCACTTAAGGGTTTTAACCAATAACAATTCTGATCACTTGATTTTAAATCATTTACTTATGTTGTCTCAATATGTAATTAGACTTCTACATCACATCCAAACAACTCTTTAAAAAGGAATGATGGAATTTTTGTTTCTATCACCTGGAACTGACGTCACTCTTATTCAAATGCAGCTACTTCAAACTCCCAAATAATTTGCTTGATTCATTTCTTTTGTGGGGGGCAGGGTTACACAAAGGAGAGAAACTGATGGGAACTTTTCAAATTTTTCACTTCCTCTTTAACTTAAATTTGAGCATGGAATCCCAAGCTCCAAGGGCTGCTTTTTCAAAGCAGTCCATCCCCTGTGTATTAGGTGGATAGACAGCTGGGCAGCTACCTGGCCAAAGGAGAATGCAGAATTTAATAAAACTTATCTTTAGCATCTAAATGAAGAGTCAGGAGGCTGGATGGAAGCCCACAGAACCCAAGGATTATATACTTCTCATCTCATCAGCACCTGGACCATTTCCACCCCTTTCATACTCAAGGGCCATTCTCACTGCCTGTTAGAGAAACAATAAGCTCAAAGGTTGACTAACCAGAGAACTTAAGAACATAAATAAGCCAAGATGTGGAAAAACATCCCTTGTAGTACTTATGGTATATAGTTTTGAATGCTGCTGCCAAGAGACAAAAGTTTGAGACTCTTCCACTAGGAAGGAAGTAAGAGACTCTGCCACTACCCATTGTAGAGCTGTATGTCCTTCTTTACAACTTCTAACTAACCACATACTTGTAATTTTATGATATCTTAAACTATCTTAGAATCTCAGCTATATTGCCGAGGTTAATTTATGTTGTTTCCTCTGGGCATCAGTAGGGTACAGTGGAAAAAGAACTTTAGAATCAAGCAGAATCCCAGTGAAATACATAAAGATACACACATACCTCTCCTAATGGTTCTGCTTACTGATATAATACTTATGTGATGGTGGGCCTCAGCTGCCCCACTAAAAATAAATACTTCATAGGGTTACAAGGGTAAAGTTTTAAAAAATATATAAAGTACCTAACTCAAAGTCCAGTGGGTAGGAGGCTCTCAACATCACTTCCTATCTCTTTCTTCCTACTTTTCATCTCTGATTCCGAGGAGATCAGACGTTGACTGTCAAGACACACTGACAAGTTTTACTTTGTGTCCTTCTTTTTTAGATACCTCATTCTTCTTAAGCATTAACTTTCAACAAAAGGGTTACTGTGCAATTAGATAAGTCTTCTCTTCAATCACAGTGTATCCTAAAACCTGAGTGTTGCTCAGATATCCAGGGAAACACAAACCTACTCTAGGGATGGATTCTCCTCCTGATGGCTGACTACATGCATCACGTGCTGAATTTTTAACAATTTTACTCCCAAGTCAAACTCTTTTTTCTAAATTCTGGAGCAACTGATTCTAACCTTGTGAGCACAGTCTACAATCTCAAGTCCAATTTGGACCTAATTATGTACCTATATATCCCAGCATTGAAACGCAGGATGAAAATCAAAATCTCTCATTCAATAAAACATGTCCATTGTTGCCCCTTCCCCAGGATGGATGGATGAAGGAAATATGGGCCTTGCTAATAAAGGCTCAGGAGACATTATCCAGTCTGTTCCCTTCCTAACCCATTCTGGGTCCTACAAAAAAGCAAAGGTCACATTGATAAGTAAGTTTAAAAGCTGTAAGTGACTGGAATGTTCTCAGGAGGGAAGAGCAGAGTAGCTGTATTCTATGGAGGAGATAATCATTGTTGGGAACTTTCCAGTGGCTTATTTGGACCTGAAAAGGAGCCACCCCTGAAAGCAAGTTTGGAAAGGCTTGCTGACGTAAGATTCCAGGCTGTGGTAACCCCAAATGGCCAGGAAGGTTTAAGTTTATTTTTTAAAAAACTATTGCTATGAGATGGCAATTAGGAGGAGGAACGACAGTAAGGAATCCCTGGTGTCTGTAGTTATAAAAACAAGAGTGTAAGACAGGAGTTCGGTAAAAGCTGCACCTCCTCTTGAGAGATTTCAATTAAAAACTCCTACTCAGAGTTCATCGTTGGGTACGAGACTTCAGCATCTCTGCTGGTGGCTTCCCGCCCTGACCACAGATTTCTTTTGTGATGACAGGAACTGACACAAGAGCAGAAAAATCAAATGTAAGTTTATAAACGTGCCTTCCTTTTTTCCAAGCCTAATGTATCCAACATACAAGAGATGGGAAGAAATCTGAAATCCCTGACCTGTTGCAAAAATCCATCAACCACTAAAATAAATGAAAACTTGGAAAGATAATGGAACTCTTCAAGGTTTTAAGACTTTTTTTTTTTTTTTTAAAGGGGAGATGGGGTAGGGAGGAACGCGGGGACAGCACCCAGGCCCGTGTCACGATCTTCCGCTCTCTGGGCCTTTGAGGACCAGGGCGGCAGGAAAGGGGTCCCTGAGGTTCAAAGGAGCACAGCCCTGGAGAAATCGCACCCGGGGAAGGCGACACCAGGCAGGGCTCCTACTCTCCGAAAGCCTCAGAGTTGGGGCAATACAGGTCCTCAGCAGAGGCCAGGGGAAGGGAAGGCGGGAAGGGAGGGACGACAGCCGCTACCACGCGCCGCGCCCTGCCCAGCCACCCCGGACCGCCAGATGTTCGGCGCCAGGGTCCCGCAGCTGCGCGGGAACTGACAGCTCGGGGCGCAGCGGGGACCCCGCGCTTCCTTCTGCGCTCCTGGGATCCCGCTGAACACCTGGTGCCCCGGCCCCGACCGGACACTCACCCGAAGCCGCCAGCGGCCAACTCACGGCGCCTCCCACGAAGACGGCAGCGGCGAGGACGGCTGACCCCCGGGCCCCTCGCGGAGCCATCGCCCAGTCCCTTCGTCCCGCGTTCAGGCCAGCGGTGCAGCTCCGCAGCCCGCGGACAGATCAAGTGGCTCGGCTGAGCCGGACCCCCGCGCCGCGAGCCCGCCCCGCCATTGCCCCACCCTGGCCCCACCCACCTCGGCTCGGCCCCTCCCCTTCCCGCCGCTCGGGGGACCCGCCGGCGAGGCCCCGCCCACCTCCGCCCGGCCCCGCCTCTGCCTGTCTTTCCCTCCTAATCTTCAAACACCGAAGCCGGGAGGGTTAGGCGACCGCCCCGTCCCTCATGCCCCGCCCCTGCCCTTCTCGCCGTGCTCTTAGCTCCGCCTGCATGGCGCCGCTCCCTTAAGGCCCCGCCCACCTGGGCCGGGCCCCGCCTCTCCCGTCCTTGCAGCTTCCGCTCCAAACACAGCAGCTGCAAGAGCTAGGCAATGGCCCCGCCCTTTTGCCCCGCCCACCGCAGCCCGGCCCCGCCTCTTGCCTCTCTCGCTTCCTTTCCAAACCCAGCAGGACCCGCAGCCGCCGGGGCTACGCGGGAGCCGCGGGCGGTGGTGGATTTGCTGCGGCTTGTCTTCCTGGGTTGTAAGACTGGGCAAGCGTGAGAAGAGAAAGAGTGTTTTTGTTTTTTTAATCGTATGCTCGTGTACTGCATCTTGCGAATTCTCCCTCAAAGTAGCCCTTTAAGTCTCCAGTCACTTATTATCTCCTTATATCCTCACAATAGCTCTGTGAGGTGAGTATTATCTCCATCCCATACGCCAGGAAGTAAACCCACGTTGTCTGGGCCACCGTGATCATTGTAATCAGCTCATTGTCATTGCATTCGCTCATTGCTGTGTTCTCAGCGCCTGGCACAAGGACAACACACCCGAAATAAGAGATCAAAAGTCTTTTTTTTGAAGTGGAATCACGCAAGCATTGATTGGCTTGAGAGCCTTTCTCTGAGTGGTTCCCTGTTTATGGCCCTTAGAAACTCCGGAAACACGGCCATCATACCTGCGTTTGAGAACCGTGGGCCTCCCCTGAGCAAAAGCTTAATGTGAACCAGCAAGAAGAGACTGGATGGAGGCTGGGGGATTTTCAGAATGGGCCTCTTCCTGGGGCTGACTGATAGCCTCTAATTACTTATCCTATTACTAGATCCTCCCTGCAGGTCCTCCCTGCAGTCTGTTAGACTGTTACAAACATTTGCACTGCTGTGATCGTTACCAGTGACGGAAGGTCGGGATACTACAGAAGGCAGAGGGTGGAGGATGGAACCCTTGCCCTTCGAAGCTAAGAGCTGCCCTGCCGCTCCCATGCCCAGCTGGTGGCACATCCTGTAGTCTGGCAGGCTTAGCAGACAGCCCTTCCTACTTTCATATCCACTGAAAAACTAGAGATCCTTGAGGGTTCCTAACTAAAAAAGGAGAGAAAATCCCAGGCCCAGAAATTAAACTATAAATTATTAATTGTAAGCAAAACCAGCTACATAATTTGCAGTGAAAAATGAAAAAGCAGGACTTTTTATTTAAATATCACTAAGAATTTCAGCAGCAAAGCATTAAATCAATTCTCAAGCCCTCTATAAACATGGGGAATGCCTAAACATGCTCACACTCCCATTAAAGGTAGCCCTGGTTTTGGAACTAACAAAATGGTTGTATGAGATTGTCTATTCAAAATATAAAATATCACTTGAAAATTGAATAATGTTTCACACTGATTGAACTTACTATTAAAAAAGGATAATTTTTAACAACATATTTGTGTTGGATAACTGCTTACAGCCCTATAGGAATAAAAATGCAATCCTATCCTTAAAACTGGAAGAAAGTGTTATTAATGATCTCTACGTTCCTGCTTTTCCTGATGAGAGATCCTGACATCTCATATTTAGGATAAGCCAGGACTGGAACCTGAAACTCTTGGTATTTCCCTTCCCAGACTTTCTTCCTTGATATAGATATCTTACTTTTACATAAACCCATAGTCATGTATCTGTACATCTTGTCTAAGAAAGTGAGGGAGAAAGGAAAGGAAGAAGGGAAAGTAGGAAAATCAAGCTTAAATTACTTTGCAGGTCCTTAACCCTACAAATTTGTTTATATGAAGAAAAAAATCCACATATGCATATCTAAAAGCCTGCTGTTTTATTTTAAAAGACTCCTATGTAGTAGGAGTTCCCTCCTATATTATGAAGGCAATATCATATTTCTTCTGATGAAATATAGCTGACATTGCACAACTAAGTGATCTCATTTTTTAAGAAATAAGATTAAAAGTAGATATTGTTGTAACAATAGTTCTCATTTATTCGTCCCTTAGATTTAGCCTAGTCCTGTAGTATTTTTCCTGTGTTCTTTCATCAAATCCTCATAAAGATGTTATATTTGAGGAAGTATTGTTAATGATATTCACTTCAAAGCTGAGGAGACTGATTTGAGAGAGTATAGCATTTACTTGAGTCACACACCTGCTGCCTGGCATAGCCAGTACGCAAATCCAGAATTTGCATAGGCCTGAGCTCGCAACCTCCAAGTACACTCTTCTGCCTCTGAAATGCGGAAAACTAGCCCATCCGCTCTTCTTTTCCAATATACAGTCTCATTCTTCCACCCAAGTACTAACCAGACCTTACGCTTAGCTTCAGCGATCAAGTGCATTCAAGGTGGTCTGGCTGTAGACCGACATCACTTTCTCTTATTCTGTCATCACATCCCTAACCCAGCCTTTTTGAACTCTGTTTCGACAATGACTTTCATGTTTTTACTTCAAGGAGAATAATTTATTTAGTTTAGGAATGGGTTGTAAATCAAACTGCATGGGCTCTAACTAACAAACTTGTACAATGTGCTGTCTTTTGTGGATTTTGTTGATTTGTTTTTCCCAGTTTGTCTGAGAATTCAGTTCATCATTTCCCTTAATAGAAATCTTTCCTGTTTTCCTCTGTACTACTAAGGTGGTAATTTTCAGCACCGTCATTTAAGTCTATAAGACTCCCCTGGCTGGTATTTACTCTAATTAATGTTGAACAAACTAACACAGAAGGCTGTTATTTAATTTCTTTTTTCTGTAAATTAGGTGCAGTCATCTAGAATTTTGAGAGGTTATACCTAGGGGATAAGCTTACAATTCTTTAAAAGATATGTCTGCAAGGGAATAAAATAGAGTTTTGTAAAATATAGGGCTATTTTGATCTGACAACAAATACCTACTGTGTTCCTAGTAATAGACTGAAAGTAGCAGGTTAAAGAAAAGAATTACTGCAAGTTTAATAAAAAGATGATAAAATTGCTTATAGAAATTTTAAATGTACCTGGATGAAAGGAAACAACTACATAGCAAAATAGAAATGGTTAATGGTTGGGACTCGAGGTGTAGCTCAGTGGTAGAGCAATGCCCTGTGTTCAATCCCCAGCACTGCAAAAAGAAAGGGGGAGAGAGAGAGACAGAGACAGAGAGACAGAGACAGAGAGAAAGTTAATGGTCCAGGGTCCAGGGGACAGAGTTCTGCTAATGACTTCCTGACTCTGTGACTCTCCAAGTTTCCCTTCGGTTAGTCTTCTTACTCATAAAATTCAGAGAAGGGGAGGTAAACAGAATAATTTCTAAAGGTTCCTATCCAGCCTCAACATTCTACACTGTAATGAGTAACCAAATAAGATGGCCCAAAAGTCAGGACTTCTCAACACAGTGGACCTTCTTGGCTAAGTAACTCTGTCATGGAGGGGTACTGTGTGTACAGCAGGATACTGAGTTGTATCTGCGGCCTTTATCAACTAAATGCCAGTCATACCCTATCCCAGTTGGGACAACCAAAAATGTCTCCAGATATTATCAAATGTCCCAGGGGACAGGTGCAAAATCACTACAGTTTGAGAACCACTGGGCTAAGGAATTCCAGGAAGGACTGTAACAGGAGGCTCTGACAAAGCTCCACAGAGAAGGTATAACTTGGACTTGAGGCTTGAAGGAAGTACAAGGTAGAGCAATGAGGGAAGTATAAGAGCGACGCACAGTGAAAGAATTAGCAAGATGAACAGTACACAGTGATACACGTGTAGGAGGGAGAGAACAGGCTGGCAATAACTGTGGATAATAGTTGATAATCATTACAATAGTTGACAAAAGGAAAATGGGGAGTTTCAAATGCACAGACGATTGTCATACATTATAATAAATGACTATCATCAAAATAGATTGGGGGACGGGAACTATTCCCATTGTTCAGATATTTTCCATCCCACATCAGGAAGCCTCAAATAAGAAATCCTATTTTGCCAACATGTTCCATAGAAGTCAGAGGAATATGATCTTTAGTAACAGTGTCCTTGAGCTCTGTCCAGTTCCCTGGATCGCCACGTTGTGTTGTTTCAAGGGTACAGTCACCTTGCAAGTAAGTGACTCAGACTATTTGCTGCCAGAGCCTCCAACGGTGGACATAAGTGTTGCTATCGTTGTTCTCAGTAAAGACCAAGAGAGAATTACAATAAGGAGCCCTATGGCTTGGGACCATTAAAATCCACAAATGCATCTGTCAGAGGATAAATTCTGCAAGGTGCAAGGTGTTTGTTTCAGACAAGCCTCCTTTGGATTACACTCAACATAAACCTAAACACTAGTTCAATGAATAGTAAGCGTGTTATTGTATCATATAAAGGTACAGCATTCACAGATATGAAAAGCCGAGGCCCCCACATCTGCTTCCTGCCCACTCCCTCCTCAGAATGGCCTCCACAGTTTGGCTAAGGACTAGTTTCCTTTGACTTAGGAGAATGTGAGAGTGGCCAGCCAGGGACTCTTAATACGGCTCTTTAGAGAGAGACATTGGACATTCTCCTCCCACCAACTGATAAGCTCTGTATGAAGGAGCATTACGGAAGCCAATAGAATCAAGAGTTTCCTGAAGAAAGAGGTGATAGTCACTGTCAGGTACATAGTACAATAAGGATTGAAAAGTTACCTAGCAAGTCAGAGAATAGGGAGCTTTGCAGAACATTATTAAAGGGTATTAGTGGTGGAGGCCAAAGGGTGGTGGGTGAGGAAGGGAAAATTGTAGTAGAGTTCTCCTTCAGGAAGTGTGGCTGAGAGAGAAGGAGCGGTGCTAGAGGGGACTCTGGGGTCGAGAAAAAGTTTTTATGGAATCAGATTTTATGGGACAACTGGAAAGGACATACGGAGAAATATGTGAGGAAGTCAGAGAGAGGAGGATAACTAATGTAACAAGGTCCAGAGGAGCTTCATGATAGGATCAGGAGCATAGGACCCAGTGACCTCAAACAAAAGGCAGTGAACTCAGGCTGTGAAACTGGAGAGAAGACAAAAGAAAGACACAAATGTGAATATATTAGCAGGTGGAGAACAGAAAGTTGGGAGGTTCACATTAACAGGGGCAAAGCCCTCTGGATGGATGGGAATGATACAAAAATTTTGAGAAGACCACAGTCAGAGTCCACAGTACAGGTTTCTGGTCATGTGCTGCATAAAGGTGCTATGTATTAATTTATCCAGAAAGTGAAAGCTGGAGATTCCGGTTAAGTTTTGGGAAAGCAGAGGAAAGTCCTCTCCTGCACATATGTATACTGTCACTAGCACACACGTGTACAAGCACACACATTCAGGCATGGTTGTGTCCTATGCCAGTCATGTTCTGAGCATCCCTTAAAGTTACTTCTCCTGCCCTCACTCATGCCTACCAGGCTCCATCTCCCCTGAGAGAGCACAGTGTACAGGCTGCTGACACTATAGAGACCAACAGGGGAGGAGTGGTGACTGTAAGACTGCGGGCTTCCTCCTGAGACTCCGGAAATCCCCTGTCCTCCTACCTACTGAGCAGGGCTGTGCAGATTGAGCAGTGGTCTCATAACAAACTAGCTGGAGGAAGGGGCCTTTTATTCACTGATTATCAGAGCCCCTGGGAGTGGTAAGGGTTTGAAGAGTTCCGAAGGGCATGGGAGTGCTGCCCAGTGTGCACACTGCTGCACATCACTGCAGGTACAGCTGGCTGGGGCTCATGAATTTTTCATGGGCCAATCTGCACAATTGCCTGATGCTCTGTACCCATGCCTGGCAGGCGAGGGTGGGAATGCAGAGGCAGCTTAGGAGATAGATGCAGGTGGAGGGTTTTCCCAGGAAGGAGTCTGATATTTTGGAGACCTTACAAAGTATTTCACAATTTTGAAAGATAAGGGGTATGGGTGACCAGCTTTAGGGCAGGGCTAGCTAGGCCACGAAAGGATGGAGGTGCTGAGAGAATTTGGAATGTCTGTCTGGTAGTCTGTAAGGTATGATACCAGGGTAATGGGGTAGAGGGTTTAAGAGAGCAGAAGGAAGGGTGGTTCCTTTCCAACCTAGGCCATCCTGCCAATTTCTCTGGAATCCCGTATGGGCCATTCTGCTGCCACGGCCCAGGTTAGTAATATGAATTATCCTTTTCTTCCTTTCAGCACTGCCAACAAGTTAGTCCACATGGCCAGCCTCCTGATACCTACTGCCACAAACTCTATCCCTGCATAGAGGATGATCTCACCCCACCCTGGGTTCAGAGTGGACTACCACATCCATCCTCAAAGCCCCCACCTCCATGACACCCAAGAGTAGAGCAGGTGGTTCCTTTGGATGTTAAGGGTTTTCCTAAAGGACTACATAACCTAAGAGAAGATAAGAAAACGGGGAAGATGGGAAAGTTACAAAGATTGCAAAAACTTACAAAACGTGCAGTCTAGGCTGGACCATATGAGTTTCATGGATCAACACGGAGTTATTTCTAACTATGTGAAATGACATTGTTTCTGCAAATAGAAATATAATGCAAGACATGTAGGTGGTTATAAATTTTCTGGTAGATACCGTTACCTCAGAAAAGGATGGGTGAAAATAATTTTAATAATTTATTTAATCCCATACAGCCAAGATATCATTGCAACATATAATCAAAATTTTTAAATTATTAATATAATGTTTAATATTCTTTTTACCACATTGTATGTCACCTTTCTGTTACTGGGACAAAATAACTGTTATACACAACTTTAAAGGAGAAAAGGCTTTTCTGGGTTCACAGTTTCAGAGGTTTCAGTCCATGGTTGGTTGGCTCCAAAGCAGAATGTCTTAGTTACTTTTCTCTCATTGCTGAGACAAAATACCCAACACCCAAAGTTAAAGGAGGAAAGGTTTATTTAGTTCACAGTTTCAGTCCATAATACTCTGGCTCCAAGGGAGGGTAGCTCATGGCAGAGGGGCAACCATTTATGGCAGCAGAAGACAGCAATAGCAACAAGAGAAAAAGGAGACAAGCTTCTTTCTGTCCCTTATATTGTATCCAGTCTATCAGGATTAGGGTGGTACCAATCCAATCAGTGGACTGATCCAGCAATCACCCACCCTTAATCCCAGCACCTTTAATACTAGCATTGAACCATAAATCAGTCACACACTCTAGATTCAGCCACCTCTGAAAAAGCCCCATCTAAAACTGCATGAGGCTTTGTGGGGACATCCAGACACAAACCATAACAGCAGAACATCATGGCAGATGGTCGTGACAGAGGAAAGCTGCCAAACTCATGACAGCCAAGTAGGAGAAAGAGCCAGAGAGGAAGGGGCCAGGGACAGGATATTGTCCCCAAGGTCACCCCACATGACCACCCAGACACACCCAGGAGTGTACTTTACTAATAATCTCCTAAATGTCTCTTAAGCAAGTCAAGTTGACAATCAAGATTAACCATCATAGGGGCCGGTGAGATGGCTCAGCTGCGTAAGCGCCTGCCTTGCAAGCGCGACGGCCCGAGTTCAACTCCCGGATCCCACATACGAAAAAGGGGCCGGTGATATCGCTCAGCGGCACGGGTGCCTGCTGGCGCGCGAGGTCCTGAGGTCGACCCCCCGGTACCCACAAAAAAAAAAAAAAAAAAAAAAGATTACCCATCATAGGCCGGTGATATCGCTCAGCGGCACGGGCACCTGCTGGTATGGGAGGTCCTGAGATCGACCTCTGGTACCCACAAAAAAAAAAAGATTAACCATCAGATTATGTTTTAAAATCTAGTATTTTACATTCACAGAAAATTGCAGTTTGGACTCACCACATTTCAAGTACTCAGCAGCCACATGGGCCTTTCAGTAACTTATAGGCCCAGGTTCTAGTCCCTGTATGCCCCAAGGAGTCTATAGTGGAAGAATTTAAGAGGGTTATGGACTTGGGTGATAAAAATTACAACTTTATTTTTAATAACATCTTTATTTTTAATAATATCTTTATTTTAATAACCTTGAAGTAAAATTTGGCATTTCTTTTAGTTTTAAGTGCAAGCAACAAACCACAACCATATTAATAGCACTTGTGACACTGACACCAGCAGAATTACAGATATTTTCCTATAACCTTATAGTCATGCAGGTACCTCAAAACCCTGAGTGGGTCTATCATTATTTAAAAATTATTTTGATATTTAAAGTTATACATAGATTAACAAGATTTTAAAATAAAACTTGTTGTTTAATATGTAAAGAGACACACGTATCAGTCCATTAGTTATCTTAAATTATTTGAATGGTAATGTTTAAGTGTTGCTGGTTTTCGTTGTAACACTCCGTACTTTCTATTATGCATATGATAGTTGTCAAGAGGTTGACATGATTCTGACAAGAGGTCCCGTGGGTTACAGGAGTCACCTAAGGGTACCCAAGGTACACACACAGGTGTGTGCAGGCCCAGGTCTGGAGCCTGCCTTCACATAAGGAATTTCTCCCTGCAAAGGTTATTTTTCCAGATGCTGCTCCTGTGGAAACTGCTGCACTTATAAACAAATCTCGGGGAATGTAGATAACTGTACTGAGTGGTTACCTAACCACAATGTCCTGCAAAATTATTCTGTGAGGCTATTACTTTGCTTGCTCTCAGATAAAATGTAAAGCAAACCCCTTAATTTTCCTGGTACATTTAAGGAAATAAAGCTACCCAGAAAATAATTATAAGTTCAGCTCCTTAGAATGCCTGCACTGGGGAGCTGGTGTCACCAAGTGCCCCAGACACTGTAGTGCACCATCCACAGGATGCCTCAACCTCACCAGGCTACAGCAGGTGTTTCACCTGAAGGTCCTCGGCTGAGTGGCTCTGTGGAAATTGCCCTTAGCAAAGGATAAATTACCCAACATCATGACTCCTTTTCAGGGGCAGCCCTTATCCATTTGCTGGTAAATGGGGGTGCCAGCATACGGCACATCCTTTTCCAAGGACAACTGAGGAGGGGAACCCAACTCCAGAACTGCATCACAGGAAAGGCTGAGGCCCCGGTTGCAGCTGCATCTCAGTTACTGTCTTCCCTGCCCCTGCTTAACCCCACTCTTCCCCCAACACACTGCACACATGCAAATCTCTACCTCAGAGTCCAGGTTCTGGGGAGCCTGGCCTCTTTCCTTCATGGCCAGGTCCTTCTGCACCTTGTTCCCCACACTGTGTGTTGTTGTTTTGGTTTGGTTTTACTTTCATAAGGCTTGGGCTGTGAGGGAAAGAGAAGAAAAAGAGGGAAGATGGTTTTCATCAGAGCTAAATGGTTCTGGAAGGTGTTAGAAGCAGACATTTCCCTCCTGAGAATTTTCACGGATTCTTTGGTGTTACCTCCACAACCTCTCTGCCCCTTCTACACAGCCCTTCAGCCCTGGGACCCTTTCTTCTTCTCTTCTCCTTAAAGAAGCATAGCATCTGCTCCAGCCGTCTTTTCATTCCTTCCACAGTCTGCAGTCGGCAGGCTACTTCCAGCTTCCTGCCCTGAGAGCTGCTCACCCCTTCTGAACACTTGGCAAACACGACCAAACACCTCTTACTGCTTATGCTTCAAGAATATATCCTTTTCTATACAAAAAGTATACTATTGGTTTCAAGTCAAAAGACCCTGATTTTGATCTCCCAAATTTAAAGACCCACTCCATAAATGGGCATCTGAGATGAATACACATTTCTCAGATGAAGAAATATTAATGGCAAATAAATATACAAAAAAATGTGCAACATCACTAGTCATTCGAGAGATGCAAATTAAAACAACACTGAGATACCATCTCACCCCAGAAAGAATGGCTACTATAAAGAAATCAACTAATAACAAATGCTGGAGGGGCTGTGGGGAAAAAGGAACCCTTCTTCACTGTTGGTAGGAGTGTCAACTGGTAGAGCCACTGTGGAAGTCAGTGTGGAGATTCCTGAAAAAACTAGGGTTGGAGGTCCCATTTGAACCAGCTATTCCCCTTCTGGGCATCTTCCCAGAAGAATTAAAAACATCGTACCACAGTGATATATGTGCACCCATGTTTATAGCAGCACAATTTGTAATAGCCAGATCTTGGAAACAACCCAAATGCCCATCAACTGAGGAATGGATAAGAAAGATGTGGTATTTTTATACAATGGAGTACTATTCAGCCATAAAGAAGGATAAACTGGAGACTTTTATAGGTAAATGGATGCAACTCGAGAAAATACTCATAAGTGAAATAAACCGAACGCACATGTGTAAGCATCGTATTGTCTCTCTAGTATGAGAAACTGAAAGAGTAAATAAGATCCAAAATGTACAATAGACACGGTGAATCAAAAAGAAACTGGTCAATAGGAAAGAGAGACTGGAATAGGGAAAAGAAAGAAGGGAAAGGGAAAAAAAAATTGTATATATATATAAGATGGTTAAGATAGATACACTACCAACTTTACTTAGTTCATTGAAGAGTAAGGTTTGAGCCAATAATGTTTGGACAATTGAATGCTAATGTCTGGTATCCTGAATAACTAAAAGATAATAATACGTAATGCATTAACCATTGTTACCCTCATATTATGCTGTTTTGAAAATTTGTTCTTTTTTTGATTTGTTTTGTTTTTTCTTCTCTTTAAAATAAAAAAAAAATGTAAAAAAAAAAAAAAGACCCTGATTTTGATTGGGTCAAAAGACCCTGGGGGAAGAGAGTCTGGGTTGGTGTGGTTGGCAAAATAGAGGCCCCCTACTCCCTAGAACCTATGAATTAGGTAACATGGTACAAAGGCCATTAAATTATAGATGAAATTAAAGTTGCTGATCAACTGACTTTGAAACAGGGAGAATATGTTATATGAGCAGTCCCAATGTAATCAGAAAGTTCCTTAAAAGTGAAAGAGGGAGCTGGGCAGGAAGGCACATGCTTGCAATCCCAGTATTCAGGCAGCTGAGCCAGGAAGATCTCAAGTTCAAGGCCAACCTGGGCTACACAGCAAGATCCTGACTCATAAAAAAAAAAGGTGAGGGGGGGATTCAGAACAATGAAGTCAGTCAGAGGAATATGTGATGAAGGGAGAAAGACCCAGGGAGATGTCATGATGCTGGCTTTGAAGATGGAAGGAGAGCCATGAGCCAAGGAATGTGAGAGGAAATTACAACTGGAAAAGGCAAGAAATCCAATTTTTTCCTGGTGCTTCCAGAAAACAGGAACACAGGCCCATTCATGCTTTCATTTTAGACCAATCAGACCTGTTTCACACTTCAATGTAGCACAACTGTGGGATAAGAAATTTGAGTTTTTAAGCTAAGTTGGTGAAAACTTTTTACAGCAGCAATAGGAAACCAATGCAGTGGGGTTACTCAGCCTCTCACAGTAGCTCTTGGAGGGCTGGAGAGGCTAAGACTGTGAACCTCTCAAACTCAACCCCCTCAGGTCCTGCATCAGAAGTAACATCTGGGCGTGTGTGCATGAATACAGAGCTGTAACCTCTGGGCAACACCCATGTGGTGCTGAGGGCCTAGACCAGCCAGAGGTCCTGGAAAACATCTGCAGCTTTCAAAGAATCCAGTCATTGTCAGTACTGTGTCAGGGTCCAAAATAAAGAACAGGTGCACTCACCAGTCTCCCCTCCCCCACTCTCTCTCTCACGGACTAAAAGCGGGACCATTTCCGCATCATCTCAACCTTCTATTGGAAAAATAGCATAAGGTTACAAATGCTGAAGCTGGTTATATCTGTCATGATATTCCTTGTATTTAACCTAGTGCCCAGTGTTGAACTTATTACACACTCAATAAATGTGTTGACGCAATATCTTCATCTTTCTTTGTGATGTGAATAAATCCAACAGTCCTGGGATAACCATGTGAATTTAAATAACAATCTAAGCCAAGATTACTATGCCAAACATGGGAAAGTAAAGAACAAATGAATGGTGACTTTCTTGTCTTTAATGGACTTTAGCATAATCTGAGTCGGAAGCATAACGAAAATATTAGTTCCAATTTTTCTAACAAAGCTTTGTAGTCAAAATTGACATTTGCAAACTTAGTACAGTTTGTTTCTACTCCTTCTGTTATAGCTGAAGACTGTTCGGCTAAGTAGTTTGGTTACGGCCACAAGGAAACAAAACAGACTGAAATGTCACTTGGAGAAATAGGTTCCTGGACCTTTCTTAAGCAGTTGACAGCTAAGTGGGAGAAAATATTGGATGGTTGTTTAAATGTTAAAATGTTGTGTTAAAACATTTAAATGTTAAATTGTCTTCAGAGGGAGATTAAATTACTGAGCATCAAATGACCTGGAGGCGACTTGGCCTTCTCTTAGCCAATGGTAAGGACTCTAGTTACAAGGTATACAGCATGTGCCAAGCAGCCTAATGCAGATGCTCCAAAGGCAAGCTGATTTTAGGACTGTGGCCCAGATTGGCATCCACACGGTACTGGGCAACATTGCAAAGTGGATGAAATTGGCTTTTAATATCTGTCCATGTTGTTTACTTCACCTTCTTCCTATCGCTCCCCTGCCTACCCTCACAAAGTGTTTCCTCCTGCCTAAAATATACCTTTTGCTCCCCCACTCATTAGCCCACACTACTGGTCACAGCCAGATGCAGTATAGTTCTCTAACTGACTGTCAGTCCTCTCAATAAGTATTTCAATTTTCGCTGCAAAAGATTCATTAAAGGTTAATTAAAAAGTTCTCAATGGACTATGTTATTATGTTCATAAAACTACAAAGTGTCCGTGTATGTTATGTTCTCATAGAAAAGGTTAACCAAAGTACATAGTTTGATTTATTATGATAGCTAACATATAGAACTTGTACATATTTCATCTGTCTTTTGGTAAATCTAGTTATATATGTGCATGCATGTCAGAATACATCTAAAAAGCATGGTGTGTGAGATTAGGGCTCATTTATGAAATTGTTATAATTTCAGTTGGCCTGTTCATCTATGAAATGATAGGCAGAGACTTCCTGAGTAGCCAGGCATGGTGGCCCATGCCTATAATCTCAGCACTCGGAAGGCTGAGGCAGGAGGATTGCCTCGAGTTCAAGGCCAGCCTAGACTACATAGTGAGTTCAAGGTCAGCCTGAACTACATAGCAAGGCCCTGTCTCAAAAAAAACAAAAACTAGCCAATGAAACAAACAAACAAAGAAGAAATGTATCAAACAAATTAGTCACATTAAAAAAAAAAAAGCTGCCCAAGCGTTAAGAGAGAACTTGAGAAAACAGATTGCATTAAAATTACCTGTAAAAGAAAAATCTTACACTAGTAAATTTTAAAATAATCTGAATTAAGTACAGAAAAATGATATTTTGAATGACTTGATTGTTCTAATTTAACACAGGTGAGGTTTTGAACTCTTGCTTAATATGCCCTGACATTTCGGTGTCTCTGTGCAGCACTGTTTTCTCACCGCAGCCGGCGGAGGGCTGGGTGTGTTGCTGCTGGCTTCAGTAGCCCCCTCCTCAGCAGCTCTCATGCATAAAACTCATCTTCTGAATGACACTTACCACATTCCTTATGGGTGACAAGACAGACTCAGAAAAAGACAGATCCTACATCTGAGATGGCAAAGTGCTTTTACCACCACCAGCCCTTCGATTACCTGTTGAAACAAAAAGAAGGCCACCCAACGATTTACTGTGCACTTCAGATTTTATTCATCTATCTACCCAAATCTTGAATATTTGCATTTTTAAAAACTATTTCTTTCTGGAAACTAAATAATAAAAACAGCTCTGTTTTGAAATATGGAAAAATATAAATACTACAATAAGTTAATTGTGAAGAAATTGCCATGTTGAATACATTTTGACAGCATACTGTATTGGTGGGCTTTTAAAACTAATATTAAATAATTGCTATTTTCTCATGTCATTAAAAGTCCCCCAAATCATGATTTTACTGACTGTGAAACAGTCACCAGTCTCTTATATCAGATATCTATATTAATTCCCATAATGACACTATGAGAAGGAGTCTTGTTCATTAACCATTAGCTGCATATCTATATTATTAAAGACATACTTCTAGAAGTAACTTTAAATATTCTTAATGCTCTTGTAGACACAAGAATAAAGAAAAGCTCGTTTCATTCCAAGTTCGTGCAAGGATTCTTCCTAGATCTTAGTAACTAGACCTTCTCAAGCAGTAATATACAAAATAATGCTTGTAATAATAAATTACTCCTTATCTGTACTAATATGTAGCCATAGCCACATAGAGCCATTGAATGCTTGAAATGTGAGAATGAGGGACTCAATGCCAAATTTTACTTAGTTTTTGTTAACTTAAATCTAAATGTTTTCATTGGCCACTTTAGTGAATGGCACAATGGGAAAAAGCAGAACATATTTGACTATACCTGGGGTTTGCCAAGTAATAGTTTTTAAATAGATTCAAGTGCAAAATCCACATTCTCTTTCATTATTGGTGTGTGAAAAGTTAATTTTTAGCTATAAGCACTTTCCCCTGCCTAGTATTTAGCTCGATGATAGGCTTTGATAAATAGCAACATACAAATAGTATCCAACAACCCAGACAACCTGTATTTCTACAGAAGGTGTGGCGATTTTGAGTACCACAAAAGACCTAGACTCTTAAAAAATTATATGTGACACAGCAAGAGAAACCACCAACAGAGTGAAAAGACAACCAACAACGTGGGAAAAATTGTTTGCCAGCTGTTCCTCAGACAAAGGATTACTATCGAGAACATATAAAGAACTCAAAAGAATCAGACCTCCCAAATTTAAAGACCCACTCCATAAATGGGCATCTGAGATGAATACACATTTCTCAGATGAAGAAATACTAATGGCAAATAAATATACAAAAAAATGTGCAACATCACTAGTCATTCGAGAGATGCAAATTAAAACAACACTGAGATACCATCTCACCCCAGAAAGAATGGCTACTATAAAGAAATCAACTAATAACAAATGCTGGAGGGGCTGTGGGGAAAAAGGAACCCTTCTTCACTGCTGGTGGGAGTGTCGACTGGTACAGCCACTGTGGAAGTCAGTGTGGAGATTCCTCAAAAAACTAGGGCTGGAGGTCCCATTTGACCCAGCTATTCCCCTTCTGGGCATCTTCCCAGAAGAATTAAAAACATCGTGCCACAGTGATATATGTGCACCCATGTTTATAGCAGCACAATTTGTAATAGCCAGATCTTGGAAACAACCCAAATGCCCATCAACTGAGGAATGGATAAGAAAGATGTGGTATTTTTATACAATGGAGCACTATTCAGCCATAAAGAAGGATAAACTGGAGACTTTTATAGGTAAATGGATGCAACTCGAGAAAATACTCATAAGTGAAATAAACCAGACGCACATGTCTAAGCATCGTATTGTCTCTCTAGTATGAGAAACTGAAAGAGTAAATAAGATCCAAAATGTACAATAGACACGGTGAATCAAAAAGAAACTGGTCAATAAGAAAGAGAGACTGGAATGGGGAAAAGAAAGAAGGGAAAGGGAAAAAAATTGTATATGTATATAAGATGGTTAAGATAGATACACTACCAGTTTTACTTAGTTCACTGAAGAGTAAGGTTTGAGCCAATAATGTTTGGACAATTGAATGCTAATGTCTGGTATCCTGAATAACTAACTTAAAGATAATAATACGTAATGCACTGACCATTGTTACCCTCATATTATGTTGTTTTGAAAATTTGTTCTTTTTTTTATTTGTTTTGTTTTTTCTTCTCTTTAAAATTAAAAAAAAAAATTATATGTGACGAAGACCAGTGATGTTATTCAGATTTTGTGAAGTAGTTTGAGATGTAATAAAAATGTAACATGACTCAGAACATCAGAGAGATTTGCATGACTGCTCCTCAGAATATTGCTAAGTGTTCCACATTCTACACAGCACCAAAGCAGATTACTTTGTGGTTTCTAGTTCACGTGTAAAAAGAATTTAAATGGGATTTGGGTCCATATTTGGGAAAAAATTCACAAGCTGCACATTTTCAGGGAAAACTGCCTTTCAGTTACAATTTTACCTAATTCAAATTTACTTCTGGTCTGATCACCAATTACTTTACAGTTGATTCAGCCAACAACAGCAAAGGCCTCAGAATCTCTTGCCTTCTCCTTCTTGAAATATCCCTCCTGCCTCCCAGCTGCCTTCCCTTCACCAGGATGACTTCTAGCTCCCTGTAGAAAGAAAGGTCACTTCTATCTCCCTGTTGCACTGGCCCGTAGCATCCTGCGTGTGCTTTCTAGCCACCTTCATCACATTCCTCACTTGTTATTCAGGGCCCTCTTTCTCCTTTGCAGTATAAGCTCCTTGAGGTTGAAGATCATGCACCACGGTGTCCTCCTCATTTTTGTATCTGCAGTTTCTAGTATTTACTTAGCAGGGGATCCACAATGCCTGGATGAATGCAGGAATTTTATTTGATCTTCACATAAAGAAGTTTTTTTGTGCCTATGGTGGACAAGAAAAGTGAGGCTGAGAGGGTCCCACAGCTCAGATGTAGGAGAACCAGGATTTGAACCAAGTTCTTCTGACTTCAAGTCCAGTACTCTTTCTACCACCAGAGAGTTCCCCACTCATTTTCCTCCTTCCGGCTGGCTTTGAGCATGTCTCTATATTCTTGGCCTGAAAGTTGCACAAGCAACGGACACAATTCCTGTACAACAGGACTGTGATGGGAAGACCTGGGGCTGCAGGAGAGAGACATGCAAGAAGGGAGTATAGGCTGGGGATACAGCTCAGCGGCACAGCACCTGCCTGGCAAGCACAAGTTCGTGAGTTCAATTCCCAGTACCAAAAAAAAAAGGAAAGAAAAGAAAAGAAAAAGAACGGAGTCCAATGTTTCTGTCATTCAGAGTGAACCGCCACACTCTCTCCAACCTCAGAAAGCAAGACCACACACTGCAACCACCTTTCTTTACACTACCTCTCACAGCTCAGTGTAATTGCTTTTTAAAGATCTGTGTGGAATATTGTGAGACTTCAGTAATCACTATTGTGCCACTGCTGTCCTATGGATTCTGCTTCAGTTAGTTAAATTGTATCGCGACTTATATAACGACATATCTCTCCAAATTAGAACGCGACTGAATTTTAGATTCATCTCTTTCTTAATATGCAGGAGTTAGGTCAAGAGGGGTGAGGAGACTATTAAGCCACACATCATTGTCACAAGAACAATGCTATTGTGCCTCTTTCCACGATGTCCAGATCCCAGGCTGCAGTAGTCACCCTCCCCTAAAGACACAGCTCCTGTCAGTCCTGGGAAATGCTGCATTCTAATTACCACAATTTGTGATTGTTTCCTGTCTACTTCTTTGTTTTTTGTCCATCTTCCTCATTAAAATATTTGCTTTGCATGTCAGAGAGCATTGCATGGCCATCTTATAAAGATTCTTTTCTTTCCCACCTGGCAAACTCCTACCAACCCTTCAAAATATGGCTCAAGTTTTTCCCCATCAGAAAAACCTTTCCTGATCTCAGCAGCCAAAGTGAGGAAATTTTGTACCCATGACTACTCATTTCCCTCACCCCCCATCCCTCAACCCCTGGTAATCACTAATCCACATTCTATTGCTATCAATTTGCCTATTCTGAACATTCATTTGATACAACTAGAATCATTCAGTATGTGGCCTTTTGGGTCCGGGTCCTTTCATTTTGTATAATGTTTTCAAAGTTCTCATCCCTGGTTGTAGCATGGATCTTCGTTTGTTGTTGCGACTGAATAATATTCCATGTGTTTACACACCATATTATGTTTATCCATTCTACCTGTTGACAGACATTTGTGTTGTTTCTGTTTTTTAGTACTCTGAATAATGTTGCCATGAACTTTTTTTTTGGTACCAGGAATCGAACTCACAACCTTGCACTTGCCAGGCAGGTGCTGTGCTGCTGAGCTGCATCCCCAGCCCTGCCATGAACTTTTGTGTACATGTTTTTGTGTGGATGTAGGTTTTCAAATCTCTTGAGTATGTGCTTGCATTCTCTCATAGCCCAATCATTTCAGGGTTATGGTAGTTATCAATTGTTTGCAGTTAAAAGTAACCCTCACTTTTAAAAAAGCCAAGTCTCCCACATCTTGAAGTAACTTGGACACCTGGGGGAACTATAATGTTCCTGTGTTTGATGCACATTCTCTCTTTACATTCATCTTCCCAGCTAGCAGATGATAACCATCTTTTCACAATGGTGTTAGTACAGAAGCAGGACACTGCTCAAGGGCTCAGAAAGTGTCACACGGAATCACAACAAAATGTTATGTGCTTCAAATGACACAATGAAATGAGGTGAAAACTGTTGATTTTAGGAGTGGTGGTTGAGGTGGGGGTGGCCAATAGGAAACAAAGTGAATGCTATCATCTTTCCCTGCTTTATAGACCTGAGAGCAATATATGGTCATAGTAATAGAAGCATGTTTCCCATTCTGTTATTCTCTCTCTCTCCTTCTCTCACTCTCTCTCTCTCTCTCTCCCTCCTTTCCTTCTCTTTCACTCCTATTTTTAATATTTTAAAAGAATCGATAGATGAATGGCTCTTTTGAGTAAATATATAGTACACTTGATATAAAGACTTATAAAAAAAAAGTATACGTGTGCCTACCAACCCAGCTGAAGAAACAGCATTACCAAAACTTTTGAAGTCACTGTTTTCCCCCAAAGTGTTCACCATACTGAATTTTGTGATAATCTTTGTTATGCTTGTATTACATCTGTGTGCATCTTTAAGCAGTATATTGAGTTTTATACCTTTCAAACTTTATATACACAGCATCCTATTGTATTCTGCCACTTTCTTTTTTCACTCAACGTTATGTTTGTAATTCATTTGTACTGATATATTTTGCCTTGGTTCCCATCCACTACTCCATTTTATGTAAATACTACAAATTATTTGTTCTTTTGATGACAGTCAGGTGGATATATGCATTTTTCTTTCATGAAAAATGCTGTTATGAACATTCTGATACAGATCTGCAATATGCATTTTTCTAAGATACACACGCACAAATATGCACAGAGTGGAACTTCTGGGCTATGCGGTATTTTGGCCACAAGATAATGGTAAATTATTCTCCTAAGTGGTAATACCAGTTTGCATCACTACTGTGGTAGGATTTTCCCTTGTTTTATATCCTCACAAATTCTGGTGTTGTCAGATTTCTTAATTTTGCTAGTCTGATAGGTAAAATAGTACCTGTATCGGTTAGTCACTGTTACATACCAACCACCCCACGACTTGGTCTTTTCAAACAGTAAACATTTGTTATTCCTCATTAGTTCTGGGCATGATGAGTGGTTTTTCTGGCTGGGCCAGGCACTGGGCATCTCAGCTGAGCTTGCTGTTGACCCAACGAGAACTGGTGGTCACCTGGGGACTGCCTGGCCTAGAACAGCCCAGGACTCTGCAGGGCGTCAGCAGGGCTTGTCCTCATAGCTAAGCAGAGGAGCACGAGGAAGAGCAGAAACATGTAATTACTTGTACAAGTTCTGCTTGCAGTTTGCTCTTGTCCAGTTGGCTATGTTCAAGTCCAGAGTCAGTGGAAGGTGGCATTAGGAAGCATGAAAACTTCAGACCATTAGTACACTCAACCCTCCAAGTTGGTTTTAATTTTGTTTGCTTGATAACTATCAAAGTTGAGTATCTTTTAATGTATTTATTAGCCCCTCGTTTCCTCTTCTGAAAAGCTTCTGCATGTCTTTTGTCCACTAAGATTTCATCTTTTTCATATTTATTCATGAACATCGTAAGTCTTACATTTACTTAACCCTTCTTTTATGCTTTTAAAGCAGCTTTTATAGTTTTTTTCTAAGGATTTACCCAACTTTCTTGGATTTACTGATTGGCCCTTTAATTTAATTTTATCTTTTTGTGGCTGTTGCAAATCTCTCTTTTTTTTTTAATGGGTGCTTTTTAACTGCTGCTAGTGTAGAAATATAATTTTGTAGTATTCTTTGCATTTCCATAAGTACAACCACATGACCTGCAAATAATTATAGCTTTAAATTTTCCTTCTCAAACTTTATAGCTTGCTTATTTCTGTTTTATTGCTCTGACTATGCCCTCTAGTTCACATGGAATAGATGAAAAATGGCAATAGTGGCATGTTTATTTTGATCCTGGTCTTAAAGAGAATGCTTCTAACACTTCACTATTTTTTTTTTGCTTTTCTTCATTACATTATTTCTCCAATTAGTTGACTCAGAATCATAAGAAATATGCTCCAACCATAAGATGTGTCTTGTTTGCTGATTTTTAGTGACTTCAGACTTGCACAGCGGTTTTTGTTTGTTCAGTTTGGTTTTTGAGGCAGGGTCTCGCCATTGTTTTTCAACGCTCATTGTTTTCTAGGTGCATTAGACACGATTCTCTCCTGATTTTGGTTTTGTTGTTGTTGTCATTGTTGTTGGAGTTTTCTGCTTTTGTTTTTGTTTTATTGTAAGTGTGGTAGTAGGAATTAAACTCAGGGCCTCTGCACTCAACTACATCCCCTGCCCTTTTTCAAAATCTTGAGACCTAGTCTAAGTTGCTAAGTTGCCCAGGCTGGGCTTGAATTTGTGATACTCTTGCCTCAGCCTCCCAGAATGCTAAGATAACAGACATGCACTGCCATGCCCGGCATCAAGATTTTAATGTTCTTTTTTCTCTTACAGTTTTGCCTCTTGAATATCAAGTTTCAATTGTTTGCACAGTTCTTGCCTTTTTCAAATGATAAACTTTCCCAGTATTCTTGTGCTTCTTTTATCTGTTTGTATACAGTAGTGTTATAATTATGTCTTTCAAACCTTTAAGTTTTTAACAAGAGACTAGCCAAAAAGAGAAGGAAATTAATTAATATTTATTAACTGTCTTTTATATGTTTTATATATATTATTTCATTTTAATCTACACAAGAATAACGTCTTAAGATGCTTACTGTTTCATTCTTTATTGACTCTAATCACAATTTTAACTTTTTTTTTTTTTTTTGTGGGTACCGGGGGGTCGACCTCAGGACCTCGCGTGCCAACAGGCACCCGTGCCGCTGAGCGATATCACCGGCTCCTTTTTCGTATGTGGGTTCCAGGAGTCGAACTCGGGCCCTCGCGCTTGCAAGGCAGGCGCTTATGCCACTGAGCCATCTCACCGGCCCCAATTTTAACATTTTTGAATTAAGAATACTTAACCATGTGTTATTACCCATGTAATACCATGTATTATACCATGTATTATATTATAATCCATGTGATAAGAAAGTATACTGTCACAGTTTAATCAGCCGTGTTTTCTTTCTTAATAGCATATAAAATAAAGGTGCACCTTAAAAATAATAGCATCTTTGACTCAGTGAAATGCACTTAACCAATCTAGGTCTCAGAAATGTCAGACAGTTTACCTGAAGTATATCTCTAGCAAATAGTGTGTCTGAAATCTGAACCCAAGTCTGTCTTACACCAAAACTTATGCTGTCTTTTTCAAAAGAGCCCACAAAGTATAAGACAATTAGCTCATGCTCCTTGTTAGGTCCAACATTAATAACTGCCAACTACTTCACTATTAGCTTTTATACCTATTACATAGTCTAGTGACACTCACTGTCTTTGAAAAACATACATCTTTATCCAGCTTCTGTTCCCTGTTTCAGTGTTTCAGCCATGAATAAGTTATCTCTAGGCAGACTTTTAAATATTAGTTAACATTTAATCCCATATTTTATACAGAAATGATATAGCATAAGATCCCAAGGGCAGGCTCTGGCATCCAACTCCACTGGATGTGTTTTTCATATCTGTAGAATAGGGGAAATAGTCATATGTAGAGTAAGAGCTGTCAGAGGAATCGAATGGGATAATACCATATAGCACTTAGCTGCTTAGCACGTAATTAGCGTTAAATAAATATTAGCCACTTTTCAATTTGGCCTTGATTCGAGGTTACACACATCCCCCACCCCCACCCCACACCCCCATGCTGAGGATCTAACCCAAGGCCTCACACGTGCTAAGCAAGTGCTCTACCACTGAGCCCCTCTTCTTCATTTTTTTTTTTTTTTGTGGGTACCGGGGGGTCGACCTCAGGACCTCGGGCGCCAACAGGCACCCATGCCACTGAGCGATATCACCGGCCCCTTTTTCGTATGTGGGATCCGGGAGTCGAACTCGGGCCCTCGCGCTTGCAAGGCAGGCGCTTACGCCGCTGAGCCATCTCACCGGCCCTTCTTCATTTTCATATCAGGATATTTTTCAGTTTCCCACTTAACAACTAGAGAGTGAGTACCACAATTTTACTATATTTTTACTTTGAGTAAAGCAAAAAGCCAAATTAAACTGTTTGCCTTGTCACCTGCCATAACTAATCCAGGACTGCAATTGTTCTGAAGTGGCAAAAACAGTCACCTTATAAAACCTCATCCTCTTCTCACCTCTTACCTACATGAACAGGGACCCTGCAAAATGAACTGGTATAGACCTAAGTTCCCTTTTCCCTTCCCCGGTGAATCAGCTAATTTAAATTACCTAGTAGTTTGCATGACACAAGGAACAACTGTGAAAAAGTTGGCAAACTTCCAAATGCCTGGTCACACAATTTAGACAAAAATATAAGTGTTTAGGGCCAGTGATACAGCTCAGCAGCATAAGTGCCTGCCTGGCAAGCGCAAGGTCCTGAGTTCAACTCTTGGTACCCACATATAAAATATATACATATATATATATATATATATATATATATATATATATATATATATGTTTATGTTTGAGCCACAGAGTTTCCTGAACTGTGCTCTAGGTAGGGAATGGCTCTGTTCCTTCCCCAAGCTGTCTGCTGACCTCCCTCCTGGCTGGTCTTAGCAGTGTGAGAGGCATCACAGTCTTCACCCTTGGAGTTAACTTCTGTCCATTAGCTCATTTGATCCTCACATCCACCTCATAAGTAGTTTTATTCTCAGATCGTACAGTCCTGTTAATTGCTATGCTTCAAATTGTGTAACTATTTATATTCAGTACTGAAAATAGAACCCACTGTTAGTGCCAATTAGACTAGAACCCTGCATTTCTCTTTTCCTAACCCCATGTTTCTGTGTGGAGAACAAAAAACAAACAAAACCCAGCAAAAACACCAGAAAAGGTACAAAACAAAACAAAAGCCCTTTGAGTTCAGAACCAATTTAAATCATCTGTACATCTAAAGTTACCTGCTTTTTAAAAAATTATTTCTTAAAGATCATCTCAGAAAGAGTTTATTTTCCATTGAATATTTGATCTACAGGAGCAGAAGGAAACTGGAGAGAGGCAAATGGGGTTCCAGAGGGAGAATCAGCTCTGAGAGAGGGAGGATGTCAGCCTCGACCCAAACAAGTCCCACAGGAACAAGTTGTAGTTCATTTGTCAGAAGTTCAGCCTGCTCAGTGGCGTAAGCGCCTGCCTGGCAAGCGCGAGGGCCCGAGTTCAACTCCCGGAACCCACATACAAAACAAGGGTCGGTGATATCGCTCAGTGGCGTGGGTGCCTGCTGGCGCGTGGGGTCCTGAGGTCGACCCCCGGTACCCACAAAAAAAGAAAAAAGAGAAGTTCAGCCTTACAGAAACCTTACAGGGAGCATCTGATAGAGACTAGCTTGTCTCCAAACAATTGGGAGGTATGTTTTTGCATAATGTAATGGGTTCATAAGAAATCCATATTCTTTTTAAAAGAATTGAAACAGTTTGGAAAAGGGACACAGGAAGCAGAATTCCTACAAATTGGTAAGAAAAAGATAACAACAACAACAAAAAAAATATATATATATGAGCAAAAAGACATTTCACAAAAAAAAAGATTTCCAAGTGGCTTATGGGCTGGGGATATGGCTCAGTGGTAGAGCTCATGCCTTCCATGCATAAGGCCCTGGGTTCCATCCCCAGCACCACAAAAAAAATAAATAAATAAAAACAACCAAGTGGCTAATAGGTAAATGGAAAGGTGCCTATCTACATTAGTCATTGGGTAAATGCACATTAAACATACCTGCATCAGAATGATTAGAATTAAACACTGGTAATATAAAGCATGAGTAATGTTGTGAAGCAACTGGAATTAGCCTAGAAACTGCTAGTAAACTGCAACAATTTTGGAAAATGGTTTAGTAGGAACTACTAATGTATTCTAAGCCCACACCTGTCCCATGATCTAGTAATTCCACATCTAGTATATATCTACATATCTAAAAATGTCCACGCAAAATGACATATGACAATGGTCATAATAATTTTAATTACGATAGCCTGAAGATGGAAATAACTCAATTGTCTGTCAATAGGAGCATGAGTAAATAAATGGTGATATAATAATGCAATAAAAACTACATAGCAATTTAAAAATAAACTACTGCTACATGCAAAACGACACGAATGACTCAGACATACGCTATGATTCTGCTTATATAAAGTTCAACACTGGCAAAAGTAAGCTATGGTGACAGTTTTTCTTTGAATAGTTTTTATTGCTGGGGAGATAATGGTATTCTCTGGGAAATGGAAATGATGGAGGAGCTTATTAGATGTTGGAAATGTGTTATATCATGATACGGTGGTGGTTATCAAGTGCATACATATAAAAAATTCATTGAAGGCTGGGGATGTAGTTCAGTAGTAGCATGGAGTGCTTGTCCAGCATACATGAGGTGCTGGGTTTGATACTTAGTACCAGTGGTAATAATCATCTTTGAGATTTACGCTGCACCGTAAAGATTTGTGCACCTTTCTGCATATTACACCTCAATAAAAATGTTAATGCACGTACACCACATAGCACAGTGCCTGACCTATGTTAAACATGTAGTAAATGTTTGATATCAGCAATGTTTTACAGCTGAATGGTGTCTATTACACCAGCCCTCGTGCTTTCCAGTGGGGCACAGAGCATTCCCTGAAAGTGTGAGAAGGTCTGAATTGTTGAATGAGCCTGGAGAAGGAAAAATATAAAAAGTCCAACCTGACCACTTTGTCCTCTCCGGCTTAGGCTTGATAAGTCTCCCAGACAAGTCTCTCTAATTCCCGAGTGAACGATTGGCTGTCAAGTTCCCAAAGAGAATAAACACAGGGTTCTGTTTTAACAACCTTAGGGTTGGGCTGAGGTGGTAAAAAGGCCACCATAACCATAGTACCTGTCAATCCAGTGTGTTCTCCAGGGACACCGCTTCCTCAGAAACCAAATAAAATCGTGTGCGATGGTGCATTTTATAGGAAATATTACCAGTTAACTGCCTAAGCAGATAATCTGCCAACAGAATTGACTGGAGAAAGTCTCAAACACAGATGGACTGAGTAAGAGGTTCTTTGTTTTATTTATTTATTTATTTTCATACTTCAGAAGCAAAGCAGCTCTTAACAGAAAGAATGCACAGCCACATGGACCAGAGGAAGCTTAGAGTTTCCTGGAATGAGGATGGGACAAGGGGAGATGATATGTTGTCAACTACCAGTTTCTGAGGGAAATGTTCATCCTCGTAAGTGACCTTCCCAGTGAACTACTCGCACTAAACCCCTAATGTTCTCAACACAGCGATCAGCAACCGCACCTGACTACAGACCAAACTTTCCCTGAGAAATCCCAGTTTTCTGATTTCTCAAGATAAAAGCAGTCTATCAAAAAAAAAAAAACCATGTCTGAAACATCACATTTTATCTGCATTAATGTGTATGATTTTTATATTTTTATGTATCAATCAAAAATAAATTTAATTTTAAAATTGTAATGTCAAAAGGACCTAGAAAAGGAACACAAAGTATTCGTGGAGATAACTTTGGTCCCTCCAAATAGTATTTCTCTGCTTATGGTTGAGACCTTTATTTGCCCATTTTTCATATCAACACTTCCCTGAGCTACCATCATTTCTCTCCTGGTCTATTACAATGGTTTGGTCTGACTGAGCCCATACTTATATTTTAGCCCTCACCTACTTTTTGCCCTACACTACCACCAGAGTGATCTTTCTAAAACACAGATTTGATCACTTTTCCACCCCTCCCATCCACCCATGCACTTGAGCAGCCTCCCATTGCTTTCAGGATGAATCCAAGACCTTGGCATGGGCAGAGGTATCTAAAATAGAGAGGCCTGTGTTGAAGGATCTGGATGGACCCATGCTCTGTACAGAGGTGACATTATCTGGGAAGAGAAGGGAGAATACCCTAGATATAAAACTGAAAAATAATAAGCTGGTTACATAAAAGGAGAATATTTCCCACAGCCCTAGCATACTGGTAGTGAGGCCCAAAAGAAAGAGAAAGAGGTTGGCTATAACATTTGAACAGATTTATGTTAAAATTAGGGCACACTGGACTGGGCATTGTGGCACATGCTTGTAATCTCAGTATTTGGGAAGGTGCGGCAGGAGAATCAAGAGTTTGAGGCCAGCTTTGGCTACATAGTGCAACATTGTTGGGAAAGAGAGAGAGACAGAGACAGAGACAGACAGAGACAGAGACAGACAGACAGACAGAGACAGACAGACAGACAGACAGACAGAAATTAGGACGTACTGAGAACTCTTCCATCAGCAGTTTGCCGTTTCCTGTAAGTTTCTGTAGGAGATGCCATGGTGAAGTACTGGTGATGCCATTACTTTAATCGCCTCCTAGAGCAATGCTCTCTCTAGGTTCCAAGACATATTGTTCTTGCTACTTCTTGCTGTCAACATTAAAAAGTTAGAAAGTAATATAATTCCCTGGGAAATAAGTTTGATATCTCAAAGAGAGCCTCAAATTAAAGGTTCTACTCTTGAGCCAGAGATATTTGGCTATCAGCCATACCCCTAATTGAGATTCAAGACTTTTTTTTTTTTTTTGTGGGTACCGGGGTTCGACCTCAGGACCTCGTGCGCCAGTAGGCGCCTGTGCTGCTGAGCGATATCACTGGCCCATTTTTTTTTCGTATGTGGGTATCTGGAGACAAACTCAGGACCTCACACTTGCCAGGCAGGCGCTTATGCCGCTGAGCTATCTCACCAGCCCTCAAGACATTTTTGAATCAGCAGCTTTCAGTTCCAATCTTAGAAACCAAACTCATAAGAAAACCTGTGTATGGAATGTAAAGTCAAATAATGCACCGTTCTCATACGATCTGGAGTGTGTTCCTTCACCTTTCAATGTTGAAATCCAAAACAAGACATCTTTCATTACAGGCATAGAAAGGGATAGTTGCAGATATTGTGTTTGCCCCACCTTTGTGACAAAGCATAATTAAGTCACTGCTCTGCACCATAATGCTTACATCAGGCCTAATGAGTAGTAGTAGTGTAAAGTTACTATAGGGTAGGAAGGTTCAGTATGTCTCAATGTCTGCCAGGGGCCAAGGATTTTTTTTTTTCTAATTCTCCATTCTAAGAATGCATACTATTTTTGAAAATTAACATTCAAATTTACCAAGAGAATCTTTGGTACCTCTGGTGGTATAGTAGCTTGTAGTTCTGGTGTCTGTAACTATATCATGAAAGGGGTAGAATGGGATTATCCGTACACTCTAAATCAATCCAAACACTTTCCAGTGTCAATTACTGATATGAGATTCCCTTAGGAGCAAGGTCATGCTGACAGAATGTAATCATAATGAAGGAAAAATGCTAAACTACTGAATACACTCTACTCAGATCACAAAAATACGCTACTCAAATGCTAAATTACTGAATACACTCTACTCAGATCACAAAAATGAATCACAATTGCGCTTGGCAATTTTCTGCAATGCCTGGCTGTGGACATTTTTCAATATTATTCATAAGAATAAATTTATATACTCAGAAAATGTGCTTTATTTGAGGATAAGCACGAAACCAGGCTCCGACCAAAATCTATATGCATTATGATTATATCATACACTTCATGTTCTGGAAATACAGGGCTTCACTTCTAAGTTTAACAACACAATTTTTTGAAAAATCTATAAATAATTCGAATATTTACTGGAGACCTTCAGAATCAGAGAGATCTGTGTTTGAATATTATCTTCTCAAACAACATGTGAAAGTTATTTTTACCCATTTATATATCTGTTTTCCAGGGTAAATTCTAATACAACTATTTAACTTAATAAAACAAAGGTTTTCCAGGGACTTGGAAAGTAACAAATGTGTATAATTACAATGAAAACAAAAACACTGTAGTCAAAAATGTAAGTGAAAATTTCTTAATTCCTTGCTATTTCACCAATGAAAATCAAATTTGTATCTGTTTTTAAAACATTAAGGTCGTAAGGAAACTTTTAGAATTATACTACAACATATCTCTATTAGAGATACTGATTTATTAATATAGTTCAATTTAGATACAAAGGGGATCTTTTACTGCACTGTCCTAACCAGAAACAAATTGGCAGACATTCCAACAAATATTCACATACTAGAGGCCAGAATAATATTTTAAATAACTTTTTCCATTTGCATTTGAGTTTTAACAATCAGGTCACTGACATCCAACAGGTCACACCTGACATTGCAAACATGGTCAGTATTTGTGGACTGGTTGTCTCTGAGTAATCACTTTACACAGACGTGGACATTCTGCACTCCTTGTCTAGACATCTGCTTATTCAACTGGAGCTTGGGCTTTCTTGGGACTCAGCCCAGTTCTTGTACTCTCCACTTCGTCCTGGATGAATCATTGCTGATCCCGAGAGTCACATTTTTCAGTTTCTCAAACAGGATAGATATCTGCCCTCTTGTCCATCTTCTGTTCTATACAGCTTGCAGCGCTAAGCAAGAGCATCCCTGGGGACTGTGATGAGGCCTAAGCAGATAATGCTGAAGCTCCTCAGAGGAAAGATGCTGGGTCAATAGATATAAGATGTCTATTATGATGCATTTCAAGTTCCTTACAAAATATTACAAACAAGATAGAACGTCCAACTGCCTAGATAAAGGTCCAATGTTCAGCACAAACATCACCTCTGTGATTATAAAGGTAATGCTGGGGCCAGGGATATAACTTGGCGGCATGGTGCCTGCCTGGCAAGCATGAGGTCCTGAGTTCAATTCTCGGTCCCCCCACCAAAAAAAAAAAGTAATGCATGTTGGGTTTAGTAAAGATAAAAAAAATAAAGAAAACATAGTAAAAAAAATCATAACATCTCCACACAAAGATAGCTGAAACCTAACACACATTGATGGTTGGTAGTTTGCTCCCCCCCCATAAGAATAAGACTTAGAATAATACACTGGCTGTCAAACAGGCACCATTGTTTAAGTAAATGGTTTGCTTACCTGTATCTCTAAGACATGCACCTGTGAGGATACTGCTGTAGAGAGGTTAATAACATGAACATATAGTGCACACTAATGAACACACGCATACGTACATACTAACTGAAGTCATGGGGGATTAATTGTTCCTCTTAATTATTATAATTTTTTTTTGTGGGTACCGGGGGGTCAACCTCAGGACCTTGCACGCCAGCAGGTGCCCGTGCCACTGAGCGATATCATCGGCCCCTTTTTCATATGTGGGTTCTGGGAGTCGAACTCAGGCCCTCGCGCTTGCCAGGCAGGCGCTTAAGCCGCTGAGCCATCTCACCGGCCCAATTGTTCCTCTTAAATCTACCTGGAGTCTTTGACATTTAGTTCCCTACCCTTCTCTCCTACTATCCCGTAGTCAAGCTGAAACCCTTAGTAGCCTCATCTCGTACTCCATGGCCTCTAGAGTTATGCTTATGTCATTCCCTCCACATGCAAGGTCCTCTGTAATCACCATAGTTCGAATACAATGCCAAACTACAAGGTTATGGCAGTTAAGGAGTGTGGGCTTTGAAACAGGGCAGTTGTGATCAAATTCTGAACTCTCTGCTGGCTATGGGACCTGAGTAAATTATTTAACTTCTATTTGTCTCTGTTCCCTCACCTAGAAAATAAAAATAGCAATAGTTCTTACATCATTGGTTTGCTATAGTGACTAAATACACTGAAATTTGTAAATTACTTCCACATCTAACTCACAGAATGCACTCAGATGAAGTTGTATAACCCACCTTATTTTGCCAATTTTATCAACTATAAATATACATTTAATCTCCACATTTCAACCTCTCCAAAATTAAATTTCTTCATAAAATCAGTGTTGCCTCAAAATTGTTCCTAATTTAGATGGCAGCTGTGTTAGAGTGACTTGAGAATCTTCCAGTGATGCTCTCGGATAGAAATGCCAGCATCAAAAGCTTTACATTGCCATGAAACATGGAGATCTCCTCCTACAGAATAGTTGAGGTCAAAGATTTGGCAATCACTTGCCTGGCTCTGACACTACCTGTCCTTGGACAAGTTACTTAACCTCTCTACATCCCTTTACCCATTTGTAAAATGGCAGTAACAATGACTTGTACCTCATAAAGTCTTATATTGTAGTATATTATGTACATAAAGCACTTAGCCAAGCACATAGTAAACACTACTTAATAATAACAACTGCAAACATTTTTTGAACACTTGGTATGTACCAGTAATTGCATGTGGTAATTGGGTCCTAAAGGCTTCTCATAGTTAAATTTTCTTAATACACCCAAATTCTATGACTGGGTGCTATAAATAGCTCTGTTTCATAGACAAGGAAACTAAAGCACAGAGGGGTGACACCATGGTGTTTCTAGACAAAGACACACTTCAGAACCCTTCTCTCCCCACTGTGTAGTTCCACCTGGGCTGACCTTGGCGGAGTTAGGGCAAATCCTCCTAAGAGCCATTGATTGTAAAGTGTATGAAAACCACAACACAGGAACTGGGCTGCACATTGGGCCTCTACCCATCAACAAATAAAACAAAAACCCTAGAGAGCCCTCTTGCTCCAGGCAGTGGAATGCCCATTGTTAAGGAATCCTAACAGTTTCCCTTTGTGGTGAAACTCCAGCTACCCAGCCAAGGTTACGGCCTACACTTGCCTCTGCGATTGGGTGGTAGGTCTGAGAGTGGGAATTTGCAGAGAGAACTGGAAACCCAGCCTGGGCTAATGGCCCTCCATTGACCCCCAGTAACAAGGCAACAACAGCCTTTGATTCCCCTGAAGCAGGCTGGGTTTCTTTCCGTTCTCCCACATCCAGCACACGGTTGCTCTGGAAAGACAGTGCAAGGGGACCCTGATATTTTAGGAGCTCCGTGGGGGTGGGGTCGGGGTTCTTGATTTCAGAGGAATATTTTTCTATGCTCAATTTCGAGGCAACACAGGAAGCTTTGATATGCACAGGTATTCTACCCAGAAATGGCTTGCCTTCAAAGCACCTGAGTCTTGGTTCAGGTGGGAGGGGAGGCAGCAAGGGGGACAGCTGCCAGGGCTGACCACCAAGGGTGCTTTCCTTCCCCTTTTTAGCACCTACAAATTAAACTGTATGTTCTAAAAGGACTGTCTTATTCTTCGCTGTCTTCTCAGCATCTAGCACATAATAGGTATTCAATAAAAGGTTTTCAGTCAATGTGGAATAAAATGACTCTCCAAGAATAAGGGGGTTCCATTCTGGTTTTGAGCACAAATGTGATCACTACAGCAGTGGTCCATATCTCTGGATCCCAGTGGTGCCCACCATTCCTCTCTCCATCCATCTTGAGCCAGATTTAGCATTTTGAAACATCTCCCTTTCTACCTTCTGGCAAAAACATCTGCCTTCATTTAGCAGAACTATAACTACCATAGAAAGAACAGTAGTTTCCATGGGTTGGCACTGAGTGGTTGAATAGGTGAAGCACAAGAGGTTTTTTCAGGGCAGTGGAAGAGTTTGTGTTACTGTTATGGTGGCACGTGAAAATATGTCTTTGTCGGGCCGGTGAGATGGCTCAGCGGCATAAGCGCCTGCCTGGCAAGCGCGAGGGCCCAAGTTCGACTCCTGGATCCCACATACGAAAAAGGGGCCGGTGATATCGCTCAGCGGCACGGGCGCCTGCGGGCACGCGAGGTCCTGAGGTCGACCCCCCGGTACCCACAAAAAAAAAAAAAAAAGAAAATATGTCTTTGTCAAAACCCACAGAAATTCACAGCACAAAAGGCGAACCTCAATGCATGCACGTTATAAAAACATTATTTAGAAAGACAGAAGATGCTAGGAGGGAATGCAGGATGGGACAAGACCATCTAACTGTGTTACAAACATATGAAACAGTTTGTAGCATGGGGAGAGAAGGGTGCTGACCTAAGTATTTTGGATGGAGCAGAGTCTGCAAGACTGAGGGCCTTAAGATGCCATGCACGAGCCCGGTGTTCTAGATGAAAAAGGAGCTTCCCACCAAGGGACAGAGTCAAAATTCTGATGCCCATATATATGCAGGGTAACATTGCGTACTTTAATACATGGGTGGCTCCTCACAGGTAGAGGAGGAATTGACAAGTACTCAAGGGGAAGAGGCTAAAGACATACATGCAGGAATGGCTTAGAGTCCAAGAGATCAAGTAAAAACTGATGTTTAGCTTAATATAGATATAGTGTCTCAGGCCACTCTACTCTGCTGTAACAATGCTTGAGACTGGGTGGTTTATAACAAACAGATTATTGGTCCAGTTGTGGAGGCTTGGAAAGTCCAATATCGAGGTCCTAGGATCTGATGTAGCCCTTCTGGCCCAGACATCACGTGGTGGAAGGTGAAAGATGAAGACAAAAGACAAGAGTGGGCCCATCTTGCCTTTTTATAGCCGCACCAATTCCACCATAAGAGTGGAGCTCTCATGACCTAAAAGGCCTCACCTCTTAATACTGCTCAAGGGGCCGGTGAGATGGCTCAACGGCATAAGTGCCTGCCTGGCAAGCACGAGGTCCTGAGTTCAGTTCCCAGTACCCACGTAAAGGAAAAAAAAAAAAATACTGCTCAAACAGTAATTAAATTTCAACATAGATTTTAGAGCAGATAATCAAACCATAACAGATGGTTACATATAGAAATATTTATATACGTGCAAGTGTGTACGGGTTAGTGTGCGTGTGTGTGTGTGTGTGTGTGTGTGTGTCTCCTGATTCTGTCAACTGAGCAGGCCTGGAAGCAATGACAGACCAGGAGGAATGAGCACATCTAGCAAGCAGATCTCAGTTTCTAATTCCACCCTCCAATAAAGGAATCAGAATAAATGACTGGATTCTAGCAGTGGGTCTAGAAATGTTCAAGATGGCCCTGGAGCATCTTGTAGTGCCAGGAAGTGAGAAAGTTTTAAAACACACATATGCGTGTGCACACACACACACGCCTAAGGAGTGTGTCAAATGAACATGGGAGCCAAACAAAAGATGTCGTAGGAGCTAAAGTTGAAACAATTGGGACAACAAAATAAGTAAATACTGAACTATAACCCAAAGTATAAAATAACTACCCATAAATTCATATTCGTGTTGATAGATGATTGAATAATTAGACAAATGGGGAGAAGAGACAAATCTCCTATGGAGAATCTCAAATAATTTATGTAGACATTCTAGTTCCTTAAGCATGACTTTCTCTCCAAGAGAACAGTGTGGAATGGAAGGTAGCAACAGTGGAGAAAATGACAAGCAGGTCATCAAGGCCAACTTCAAGAGACATGAGTCATGTTGAAAGTCTGTACCTTTGATATGACATGACTGGAATGTCACTTTACCTTTATAATCTTCCTTCCCCAAACTCAGAACCTCAGTCTAATCATGAAAAAAATCAGACAAATGGCAAGTGGAGCACATTCTGCGAAACGTCCGGCCAATATTCCTCAAAACTGCCAAGGTGATCAAAAACAAGGGAAGTCAGAGAAACTGTCATAGCCAAGAGGAAACCAAATGTAATGTGGTGTCCTGCATGGATCCTGTAAGAAAAAAGGATATTAAATGAAAAAAAAAAAAAAAGATGTTTAAACAAAGCGTAAAAAAAAAAAAAAAGCGTAGACTTTCATTAATAATAATGATTGGGGGAGGGAGGGAAGGGAGGAGATGAAAAAAGGAATTAAGATGTGTTATGTAAACATTATGTACTACAAACATGTACTAATAAAAAATAAAATAAAGCATGTATCGATATTGGTTCACTAATTGTGGCAAACATATTATAATAATGTGAGATGTTAATAGCAGAATAGAGTGGGTATAAGATAGAGTACATGGGAACTTTATGTACTGTTTCACAACTTTTTCTGTAAACCCCCAACTGTTGTTTTTGTTTGTTTGTTTGTGGGGTTTTTTTTGGTACTGGGAATCGAACTCAGGACCTTGCGCTTGCCAGGCAGGTAATGAACCCCCAACTGTTCTAAAGCAAAAAAAGTTATTTGGTTTAAAAATCAAACCACAGACTTTGGGCCGGCGAGATGGCTCAGCGGTGTAAGCGCCTGCCTTGCAAGCGCAAGGGCCCGAGTTCGACTCCCGGATCCCACATACGAAAAAGGGGCCAGTGATATCGCTCAGCGGCACGGGTGCCTGTTGGCGCACGAGGTCCTGAGGTCGACCCCCCGGTACCCACAAAAAAAAAAAATAAAAAATAAAAAAATAAACCACAGACTTTATGGGGAGACTTGCAGCTAGGCTTAATCATACTCCTTCACTCACTCTTTCTTCCTGTCTCCAGTATCTTATTTCTGTGTCCTCCCTTCCAGGTCTCCGTTGTCTCTTCTGACTGTCTCTCAAGCTTCCGTTCCTACCCCTACATACACCGCTTCTAAAAATCTCCAAGCAATTAGGTTTTTGTCCTCAGCCTGCAGAACAAAGCCCTGTACTTAGCTGAGCACCAATCAGCCTTGTCCCTCAAGCATGCCACTTGTTACCTCAGCTCTCCTACCTCTCCAATTTAAGGAGGTTTTCTAAAATGGTTTCATTCTGACTCAGTGTGTGGTTTCCAGAGAAATTACAGAACAACTCCTAAAGTAAAAAGTTTATGTGGAGGAAGCTCCTACAAACAAACTTCAAACAGAGAGATGTCCAAAAAGTTCACAGGATTGAAGGAGTAGAATTTATGAAGCTCAATTATAATTGCCATAAAAATTACAAAGAAAATGAGAGGGCTCAAAGTGCAGACGCTTAACAAGCCAAGAGATGAAATCAATGCATGCCAGGAGAACACAAAAAAGCAAAGCTAAGGGAAAGGGTTTCTGTTAAATTCTAGGCTCCAGCTGCCAAATTACTCTGATGAAAGGCACTGGATTACAGAAGGGCTGAGTTTGTACTCACGTGTGGTGATGGTTTGCACGGACTCATGACTCTGTCTCTTGATTATTTAGGATAAGCAATAAATAATCACCTGAAAAAGAGCCCGGCAGAACCAGGAATACTAAGGGTGACCAGGGGACAGCAGTGTCAATTGTACATGAACTCAGCCAAATTCACATTGTCTTCTGTCCTCATTCAGTCCAGGAGGAAGAAAGGGAAATGCATAAACCCTTAGAAGCCGTTGGGTCTTTCAGTAAAGTAATGTCCGTTAATGGTTAACTAACGAGTGGCTTACACTAGAAAGAAGAAAAACAATAGAATGAATGACAGTCTTCTTAAAAGCCATGCTATATAAATGCATGCGTGTGCACATATGTAGAATGATAGAACTCAGCATTTATTGATTTATTGATTGACTGATTTGCAGTATTGGGGATTAAACCCAGGAAACAGTGAGCTACATCCTCAGCCCTTTTTGTATCATTTTTGAGACAGGCTCTTGCTAATTTACCCGGGGCTGGACTCAAACTTGTGATGTTTTTGCCTCAGCCTCTGAGTAGCTGGAATTACAGGCATGTTGCACCAGGCCTGGCACACTCTACTTTTGAAGTAAAGTTGTCAATGTATTTAAGATTTTTTTTGTTTAAGAAACAAATACACTGTTTTACTTGGAGTTAACTGTAAACACTAGGCTATCTGGGCTCCTATGGACAGGCTCCTCATTTGCACATAAATCTCTACAGCTCCTTGCTTCCTGGCCTTCCATTTCTGTAGACTCAGAAGAAAACAGGTGGTAGGGTGAAGACAGAAAAGGAGGTAAAGTAGCAGCCAAGAATATTTGGGGATCACGCAGTTGAAGGACTGGCCAAGGGAGGAGTGGATCATCCAATGGCCTTTGTGGCCAAAGCAAAGGCACAAATTGTCCCAGAAGGCAGAGCTATGAAATGCAATGGGAAGGGTTAGGAAGAAGGTTAGAACAAAGCTAACCAAGAATCATTATGCACCAAGAACAATGAAGAACCCAGATGTAAGCTTTGCACCTCTCCAATTCACCCACTGCCCACCTCAAGGAATTTTGATACAATACATTATCACTCCTCTTCCTAATGCATCGCTTATGGCAGGCCCATAGAGGTTGCGTGTCTTCATGCATTCTCTCCTTTAAAGACTTCTTGATGGAAGGAGTACCAAGAATTTGGGGCCATTTTTTAAAACTGCCACAGTAGCTTTTGCTGTTAGGTAACTGCTGTGAACTGCCAGTAAGAGGTTTGACTACATCGAGGGTGCCATGGTCTAAGGAAGCCCAAGCTCCATGGAAACACTATGTGCAAGTGCTCCAGTCAGCAATCCTAACTGAGCTCATCCTTTAGCCAGCCCAACTCCCCCGCCTCAGCCCAGGTATCAGATGCCTGAGAGGATTATCCGCTTAGAAATGGATCCTCCAGTCCCAAGCATTCCAGCCGCCAGCCTTTCAAGTCACTACAACTGAGTCTCCGGACATTATGAGAAGTATTGTACTCTTCCTGTGTATTTTGAATTCCTGACCCACGGAATTCATGAGCATAATGAAAATGTTATTGTTTTACACCGCGAAACTTTGGAACAGTTTATTGCTCAGCAATGCGTAATCAGAATAGCTAATATCTCTGAAGACTTGTTCTGTACCATGTGTTCTCTAATCCTTCCAAAGATGCTGTCAGATGAGTAGTATTATACAGATGAGGCAAATGAGTCTTAGAGAGGTCCAAGAACCTAGTGCAGATTGCAGCTCTAAGAAGTGATTAAATCCCCAAGAAGTGACTGAATCTCACACTCGTTCAAGACTAATGCTGAAGATGTTTACCCTTTCAAGGGACCAGGGGAAATCTGTCTGGCCAAAAGAGAGAGAGTGGAGGAGAAGGTAAGGTAAATGTGTATGTATGTATGTGTGTGTTGGTGGTGGAAATTGAATGCAGGGCTTTTGCACTGAGCTACATCCCCAGCCCCTGCCCTCCACCCCTGCCCCATCCCCTTTTGAGACAGGGTCTCCCTAAGAAGTTGAGTTGCCCACACTGGGCTTGAACTTTCAATCCTTACGCCTCAGCCTTCCAGAGTGCTGGGATGACAGGCGTGTGCCAACACGCCTGGCCCCAAATGTGTGTTGATTCTGTCACATTAAAATATATCCTATGCTTTGGATATGTTTTGTCTCCCTCTCCAGAACTCATGTTTGAATTTAATCCCCATTTTGAGGTATTGAGAGATTGAGTATGTATTTAGAGTTGGGGGCTTTGGGAGGTGATTAAGATTACATAAAGGTGAAGCCCCCACATTTGAATAGTAGTGACTTTATAAGAAGAGAGACCAGAACACATCTTTGCCCCCTGTCCCTCACCTTGTGCTGTTTCAGGGTTCTGCCAGCAAAAAGGGTATTACCAGATGTTATGCCTTGATTTTGGACCAGAACCATCAGTCAAAATAAACTTTTTTTTTCTTTGGTGGGTACTGGGAGTCGAACTCAGGACCTCGCACTTGTCAAGCAGGTGCTTATGCCGCTGAGCTATCTCACTGGCCCAAAATAAACTCTTTTCTTTATAATTTTCCCAGCCTCGGTATTGTGTTATTAGCAACAGTATATAGACTCGATCAAAGTGCTTTATTGTCTTGGACATTTCTCTTCTCGATTCTAAATTTTCCCAGGGATGAGAAATTCTTATCCACTAAGAAATGTCTCCGTTGTTCCTCATAATTTGGAAAGTTTTTAGTTTAATTTTATTTTTTTTCCTTTACCTGTAATTGAACCCAGGCCTTCCCACTGAGCTACATCCCCACAGCTTTTTGTCTTTTTTGAGAAAGGGTCTCGTTAAGTCACTAAATAGCCCAGGCTGTTTTTAGATTGCTTCCTTTGCTTGCTTGGGTTACAAAATGACCTGACCAAGCTGCTTACTGAGTTTTTGCTGGTGACCCAAATGGGACATTTTCATGTTTTTGAAAAAGAACCAAAACATTTTGAAATTGAGGCTTCTGGACCAGTGATTCCTCCACTTGGCTAGATTTCATTTACATATTACCTAATCCTGCTATCTATTCCTAAAAGCTTGTAACTCCTACCTACATTAATCGCTTCAATTTTTTTTCTCATTTCTTTGGCTTTAAATATTCCAATGTCCTCCAGCTGACATATAAAGCCCATATAATTCAGAGGGAATAATTTATTTATTCATGTACTCTCCAGACTCATATTGTTCATATGGATATTAAAATGAGTAATAGTAATTGAATTTTGGCAATCTCTCATGGCTTCTTCAGGCAAGTTGGTGACATCTTTTGGGATCATTCTGATGACAATGAGTTACACAAAGATTATTCTAGGGGGCCGGTGAGATGGCTCAGCGGCATAAGCGCCTGCCTGGCAAGCACGAGGGCCCGAGTTCGACTCCCAGAACCCACATATGAAAAAAGGGCTGGCGATATCGCTCAGTAGCACGGGCACCTGCTGGTGCGTGAGGTCCTGAGGTCAACCCCCGGTATCCACAAAAAAAAGAAAAAAAAGATTATTCCATGCCTCCATCTGAAAAGGTGTTCACATTTATTCCTCTCATTTCTAGTTTGAAATCTAATTGCTTCATATTAATAATTGATCTATTAGGAATGCTAAGCATTTCCATTTATAATTTAGAAATGGAAAGAAAAATTAAAATGTGAATTTGAATTCTAAACCAGTCAACAACGTGTGTGGCTTTGGTTATTTTGACCCTGAGCCTCCATTTCTCTAAGGTTCTCTTCAACTTCAAACAAATCTAATTCAAAGCACAGTGTCAATATATGATTATCACCTTGCAATGGACTGCATGTTTATGTCTCCCCAACATCTATTATGCTGAAATTATTATCCCAGCATGATGGTATTTTGAGATCATGAGGGTGGAGCCTGCATGAATGTGATTAGTATCCTTATAAAAAAGAGGGTTTGAGAGAGCTTGTTCACTTCTTCCTCCATGTGAGAACACTGCAGAAAGACATCTCTATAAGCCTTGAATTGGGGACTCTCTGGACACCAAATGTCTGGCATCTTGATCATAGACGTCCAGCCTCCAGAAATGTGAGCAATGAGCTGGTACAGTTGATAAGCCACCAGTCTATGCTACTTAATCATAGCAGCCTCGTAACAGAGCTCCACAGGAAGCTAAACCATCACCACATAGCAGTAGTAAGCACGGAAGCTTTCAGAGCACTGAGTAGAGCTGTGTGGCACGACCTGGATTTGCCTGGCCCTGTTGTTGAGAGGCTCACTGTCCCCACAGCAGCACACATGAGGGTGGGCACAGCCAACACAGCTTCCCTGAACCATCTACCCAAGCCTAAGGGAGAGCAAATTACTTTTAAAGTTTGTTTATATTTCTCATCTGATTTCCTGGCTTTGGACCCATTCTGTTTTCTTTCTTCCTGAGGTGACCTTACATCCGCTTTGCTTCCTTGTAGGTTGATTTTATATTTCAGTATCTCTTACACTACCTGTGACAGATTTTTTTTTTAAACTTTCCAATAATGTCAGATTGATATTACTGTAAAATCAAATATAGATTAGTTGAAAATAAACTGTAATATGCATACAAGTTAAAATATAAAAACAACCCACAAGGAAGCAAGGCAGATATAAAGTCATCTAAGGAGAAAAAAATGGGACCTAGGCCAAGAAACTGGATGATAAATATATACAGACTTTAGAAAGTAATTTGTTCAACCTCAGGGTGGGGTAGATGGTTCAAGGAAGTTGTGTTGGCAGTGCTTGCCCTCATATAAATTCAGCTCTGAGCCTTTCAAAAGAGGCACACAGTGAAAGAAGGTAGACGCAAAGAAAAGAAACCGTGTAGTTCCATTCATGTGAGTTCAAAAACAGAAGTAATCTATAGTCAGAGAGGAAACATTTCTAAATGTCAAGTTTATTTATTTATTTATTTATTTTGTGGGTACCGGGGGTCGAACTCAGGACCTCGCCCATCACCAGGCGCCCGTGCCGCTGAGCAATATCACCAGCCTTTTTTCATATGTGGGTTCCGGGAGTCAAACTCAGGATCTCGTGCTTGCCAGGCAGGCGCTTATGCTGCTGAGCCATCTCACCGGCCCCCATAAATGTCAAGTTTAAACGGTCACATTTCTCTAATTTCTAAATGCTAACTTATTAACTATAAATATATTTTTATAGCAACTGATTTTTCATATATTCATTTAAATTGTTTTTAAAATAAATAGTGCTTATTCACTCTGAATGCCTCTGGAATTCAATATGAAAAACAAAAATTTTAGCTCATTAGCCAGTAAATAGAGTGTCTGGATAAATTTATAGTAACACAGGGAATGCTCCCTACTCCAGGATTCTCAAGCAGTACGTGGTTTGGAAGAAGTGTTGTGCTTACATGCTCGTTTTTATTTCCAATTTGTCATAAAAATGTATGTTGGGAAGTATAACAAAAAACGAAGTGTTAGAAAATTTAAAATAACATGCAAAATAAAAGTTTTCTTTTTGATTACTGGGGTCAACAGACACAAATTATAATCTAATAAATGGCCAAACGAAACAATATGGGAAAAAAAGAAATGAACTATAAAAAGTGTAGACGCAATTCGTTAGAAGTTTACATATAGACATTTACTAGGGAGATTGGCTATTCAATTATAATTTTTGTTCTGCAATCATAACTAAAAAAAGTGATGAAGGAAGTAATGATTGCTCACGTTAAATGCCAGTATGCAAATAATACACATTTTGAACAACACATTGCATTTAGCTATTTAAAATGTTTAATGTAGCCAGGCATGGTGGCGCATGCCTATAATCCCAGCATTAGGGAGGCTGAGGCAGGTGGATTGCTGCTAGTTCAAGGCCTACCTGGCCTACATAGTGAGTTCAAGGCCAGCCTGAACTGCATAGTGAGACCCTGTCTGAAAAAGACCAAAAAAAAAAAAAAAAAAAATGTTTAATGTGAAAAATGAGCTTGTTTCTTCCTTGTTCATTTAACTATTATAGGTTAGATTGGTGGCAACACAATTTATAGAGGATAAGTATAAACTACTCCTATATTTTGTTTCAATAACACTCAAAACAGAGAAAATTTTCTCAAAAATATGTTGACAGAAATAGAAAAGAGATATTAAAGCAATTTTTTTTTTTTTTGGTATCAGGAATTGAACTCAGGACCTCACGCTTGCCAGGCAAGCGCTGTGCAGCTGAGCTATATCCCCAGCCCATTAAAGCAATTTTAACAAGCTAAGGATATTTATTAATTATTGTCTGTAATTTAGCTTCAATCCTTAATTAGGAGCAAGTTTTAACAATTTATTTTGTAAATTACACCTGGCCTCTTCATCATTCATAATATTTCTTACATCACTAAGCACATTGTTCATTTCAACTGACAAATTTCTTTCACAGCAAGACTTTCCTGATGAAGTCAACAGTCAGAACTTTTACTCAGAGTTTTCACTCTAGATAACGTTTCTATCGTTATCGAAACATACTTTTACACAAAACCTAAAATGAAAAGTACAAATGCAAACATCAGGCAAGTGATTGGATTCCATGGAGGTATTAAAGGGCTCTGAAGTTTTCTAGTTGCTGTCAATTTTGGTGTCTCTCTCAGGTAAGACACAGTTCACAGATCAGCACTCTTGCACCCGACATGGTAAACCGCCTAGCTCTAAGCAGTTAATCATACTCAGATAATCTGCACCAGTGAGATTTGGACACAATCAAGGAAAGTTTGCATTAGTAAATTAATTCCAACCACTGTTACCACTCCTTAGAGTCCATGAAATCTGAAGTGACAATATGAATAGTATTTGTCACAATATGACCCATGGAAATACACTGAGGTCCTGGAAATGTCTCATTGTGCTGTAATTACTGACAGAGTCTTGTCTTGTTAAATACATAATCTAGCTGTTGTACTGTCAACAGAACATTAGACTCTAAAATACAATGCAGCAGGGAAGAACCCATCTCTAAAATGACAATATAACTTTTTTTTTTTACTAAGTAAGAAGGTTGCAATACTCAATTTATGTTTTGCAAATAAAGCAGCTTCTTGAGTATCTGCTATTATGTATCTCCTCTCCTGCTTTCCCTGTCCATTCAGTTTTGAGCACACCTGCCCCTTTCCATTTCCTGCCTCTCTGCCTAGGTCCATGTGCTGTTGCTTCCTCCACCCGGAGCTCTCTGCCTCTGCTTCCTGAAGAAGTTGCTTCCTTTTCACTCTCAGACTTCACTCACACGTCCTTCAAGGGGTGTCTTCATTCAGCACCAGGCCAAAGGAGACAGGCAGCCCAGCTCACATCTCTTTTCCAAGTTGCTGCACAGCATTTCTCACAATTTATGTCTTCAGCGTCTGGCTCCACCCTCTAGAATGGGACTTCTACCTGGACAGCAACATTTGTCCCATGTAGCACAGAGCATGGCCCGTGGTGTCCTGAATAGTTATGTGTTGAATCAATGGAAGAGGAATAAAGGTCACATGAGTCCAGAATTCATTCCTTAAGCACAAGTCTGGCTCTTGTGCTCGGTGCTATGGGAGACACAGGGGTGTGGCAGGTCCCTGCTCGCTGGTTTGCAAAGGTTTGTTCTCAAATGGTTCTCATTTCTATACTGGAGAAATGTAGAAATCAACTCAGAAATCTGTAAGTGAACTCAGTGTAAGGTAGGAAGAACTGTAAATTATTCTCATGGTTCAGAGGGAAAAGCATTAACCTTTGGCTTAATACAGGCTTCACATTTGGGCTGTGCCTTGAGTGATGAACGTAATTTGGGTAAAAGAAGATTTTTAAAGGCAAGGCAAGAATCCCCACGCATCCCTAACCTTAGCTGACAAATCCAGAATTCTGTGTGGGTGTGACTCAAGGTCTCACGTGCATAATTAGATGTCTATAAAATAAGCAGCTCCCTGATCGCTCAGTTACACTTTCTCTGAGACTGTTTTAGAACCGTGTGTATGTACATCAGAGCTATGTCAGGAGAAATAATGTGACTGTAGTGGCTCAGCTCGTTTCTGGGTAGTCATACTCGGCAATGACTAATGTAAACAGTGCAGAAGGAAGAGTTTCCTGTCTGTCAAACTGCCTGTGCTCAAAGGTCAGCCCTACAACCTATCAACTGATGTCCTTGAGCAAGTTATGTAATTTTTCTAAAGCCTCTGTTTCCTCTTCTATAAAAAGAGAATAATACCTTCATTAAAGTAGTTTGGGAGGATTAACTAAGATAATCCATGGAAAATATCTGGTATAAACTAAGCCTCAATTAAAACAAATACATAGACACACTCTCCATTTGCGCATTGGAAGCCCTTCTAGTCATTCTTTAAAGTCTGGTAATATTCAGGTGAACTTGAACTCATTAAGTCTAGATTAAAATGTTAGCTACACAAAGGTGCATTTCCAAATGTTTTAACCAATGAAGGGCTCATTGTTTATTTAACATGTATTTATTTATTGAGCATCTTCTATGTGCCAGGCACTATTCTAGGCATGGGAAAAGATCTATGAATGGTATAGACAAAATTTTTTGCCATCGTGGATCTTAGAGTGGGCAAAAATATAAATATAGTAGATGAGATGATGATATCTATTAAGGAAAAAATTAAAGCAATTGTTATATTTTATATCTTATATCTAGATACCTCCCCAAAGCCTCATGCACTCATAGGTTGAGCTTTTGAAAGCAGCTGGATCATGGGTGTGTGATACTGGATTAATCCACTGATGGGTTTATAGCTGGGTGTGATGTTGGGAGGTGAAGCCTGATGGGAGGAGTCATTGTGGGTGTGGCCTGAAAGGATGTATATCTCTCCTGCCTTTATGGCTCGCTGCATCCTGCCTGTCACACCAGGGACTGTTTCTCCTCTGCCATGCCCCTCTGCCATGCTGCCCTGCCTTGGAACCAGCCAACTACAGACTAAAACATCTACAAACTGTGAGCTAAAATAAACCTTTCCTCCCTTTACTTGTGGGTGTCAGATATTTTGTCCCAGCAATGAGAAGAGGAACTAAGATAGAAATACAGTAGGAAGAGGTAAAGGAAGGAAGAGCGAAAACTACATAAATATCTAAGGGAAAACATGGGAGAAAAACTTTGGTTAAAGAGCCCTGAGACACGATCATCTTTGGCTTGCTCCAGGAACTGCAAGAATCCCAGTAAGGCTGAGGCGAAGGGAGCCAAGAGACAGGGTAGGATGATGGTGTGTGTTGCCCCAGAAGCTGGTTTGATAAAGTGGTGGGATAAAAGCCTGGTTCCAGTGGGTCCAAGGGAAACGACTGGACCCCTTGAATACTGAAACCTCTTTCAACAGCTCTGTTTCAAAGGGAAGGAGCAAAACAGGGTAGCATGCACCAGGGGAATAGGGTAAAAAAAGAGGGAGGCTTATTTAAGATGAGAAATAACAGCATGTTTGTGCATGAGTAGGATGCATGGATTTGGGAGGAATTTTTGATAATCCAGGAGAGAGGAAGAAAAATTTGTAGAACAAAGTCCTTGAGTAGATCCAAGGGGATGGGAGATAGTGCACTAGTGATGGGACTAGAGTCCATTCTAGATCCAACCTACAGCAGAGGGGACACCAGTGTTCCTTGTAACAAAAGAGAAGGGAGGGTACAGGGTACAGACTGGCGTGCAGATGCAGAACGAGTTCTCTTCTGTGACTTCTATTGCTTATTTAGATAGAGAGCAAGATCCAACTAATGAACCTAGAATGAGGAGCTATTGGATGTTTGAGGAGACAGAAGAAATAGTTGACCACTTAGAGGCATGAGGGACATTGGTGGCATTAAAGTATCCCTGGGGTCAGTTATCATCCATCTAAAGATCCAATCAGCATGATTATGGGTATTTTCTCATCCTTTTTTAGCTACATCTAAAATGTACCTATAAAAGGAAGAGGTGTCCTTGAGGAAGGAGAAGAAATCTGAATTTGATACAAAGAAGAAAAAGGGCCACAGCTCTGCTTCTCATTGTCAGTAGCCAGGAGGCTGCAACACCGGCTCTGAGGCTGAGGGGCTGTCATGGTCAGGAAAGCTTCCGCCCCACTCCCGGCTCCCTTTGGTGTCACCTGAGTCTCCTTGGGAGTGACTGCCTGAGAGGAAGTGCTCTCAGTGGTGGAGAACTGACTGCAGAAGTTTCAGTCTTCAGGCTGCCATCCTGGTCATCAAGAGGAAGCTGGAGGGGTCTGTGAAGGGACTGCAGATGACGTATGTGTCCTTGGACATAGTGATCACTAATGGAGATGTGCAGTGCCTGAGAGGCTATATTCATCCCCGGCCCCCGTGCCGAGCACTTCCATGCCGAGGCTGGAAGCAAACAGAAGAAAAGAGCCTCTACCTGAGTCTGTCTCCTGGCCCCTCCTGAAAGCTGTCGCCCACAAGTGAGATCAGCTGGAGAGCTTCTCCTTAGGAGAGGAGCTGCAGAATGTGGGACACTTGGCTCTTTCTCTCCAGTTACATGAAAGCCAACTGATGCCCTGTGCTCCCGAGTACAGACAGGATGGGGCAGGGACGGAGAGTCCCTTGAGTCTGCTTTATAATTATCACCAAGGGCTTAGACACTGTCTAGCAGACTCAGGAGCCAGACTGCCTGAGTTGTCCAATCATCGGTTTTCTCACATTGGACAAGTGCCCAGCCTTCCTGATCTTAATGTCCTTATCAGTAAAATGAATTCTTCAAAGAGAATTAAGTAAGTCAAGATATGTAATATAGTGTTATAGTTTGTGTCTAGATGTCCCCCCAAAGCTTCATGCAGTCAAGAGGACAGCCTTCTAGAGTTCATGATTGATTTGTTGTCTAGTGCTGGGATTATGGGCAGGAATGCCACACCCACCCTGGGGCGTGTAGCCTGCGTACAATATAAGGGAGGGAAAGAGGCTTGCTCTCTCTCTCATGCTCCTCCCTTTTTGCTCTTGTTGCTTTTGCTGTTTTCCACAGCCGTGAACTGTTGCCCTCTGCCATGTGCCACTCGGCCTTGGAGCCAACCGAGTATGGACTGAAACCTCCACAAACTGTGGGCTAAATAAACCTTTCCTTCCTTAATTTTGGGTGTCGGGTATTTTGTCTCAACAACGAGAGAAAAGTAACCAAGACACATACTTAGAACAGTTCCTTAAGACATGGATATTGTTGGAATTCCACGAAGCCCAGGCAGACTGTGCCAGCCAACAGACCACGCCAGGAGGTGGAGATCCCCACTCTACAGGCCTCATCCTTCCTCCGTGACCTGGACATTAGCACACACTGGCACCCTGACGTGCCTGCAGAGCCCCTTCCTGCCCAAGTGTCCTCTGACACCCCAGATGGTGGCCCAAGCAGGAGTCACTTTCCCAGCATCTTACTTTCCCATCCCTGGGACGATATAGCTGACACCTACAATTTAAAGAGGAAGAAGTTTATTTTGACCCAGTTTCAGGCCATGGTTGCTGGCTCCACGGCACAGCAGGTATGGTGGAAGGGGCTGGGTAAAGGACAGCTGTTCATCCCATGGCAGCCAGGAAGCAGAGAGAGAAGGGAAGAGCATGGCACGAGAATATACCCTTCCAGGTCCCATGCCCACAGATCCACCTCCAACCAGGGCCCTCCTAACAGCACATTCTGCTACTGTACTCATCAATGGATGAATTCGCTGATGAGTATAGTACCCCTTGACCCAATCACTTTCTAAACACATGAAACTTTGGAGAGACATATTAGTTCTAAACTATAATACCCTGGCTCCTGGCACCCTGCATGTGCAATAGCCAGTCAATACCCAAGCCTTCCCTGTGGGGAGTGGTTAAAGTCAGCAGTCCCTTAGTCCTGTCAGGTGAGTGGGGAGGTTGGCCAAGGGAGCAGCCCTTGGAAGGCCCTGGGGGATGGCAGGCCCTGAATGAAGCTTGCTGTTTCCTGAAGCTTGCTTACCAGTCCAGAAGGCAAGAGCTGGGTTTTCAAAGATGACTTTTACCAGCCTCCCCAGGGAGCCTTCCCCACACACAAGAGTGCTAAAAACCTTTCCATTGCCGCTTCCAGAGGGCTTCCAGAGTTCTGCCCTGCTCTCCAAGGTGGTTCAAGGACCAAGAAGGAGATACTCCCTGGGGCATTAGACTGTACATACCTGTAAGCCAAACCCTAACCAGAAAAAGCCCTTCCAAGAAATAGAACTGTCATTTCAAAATGTATTGGAGGTGGAGCTACAACCACCTTAGGTGACTCTACAGGGTGAGACAAGGTCTCCTGGATGGTGGGAGAGAGTTCAACCTCCATATTGGATTCTGGATCTAAGGTAAATTCCAGATCCAAAGGTTAGTTGAACTGTGGCTTCAGTTACATTTGAATGCTGACCCTGTATGTCACTGGTAGCAAACCTATGGCACGTGTGCCACAGTGAGCTGTCTGCATCACTGAAAGACCTAAGAGGTTCACCATCATTGTTCTATGTGGTCTGGATGTAGAATTGTCACCTTGGGGTACTTTGGAAGGGCTGTAGTCTTCAGGGCTGTAGAAAGTTTAACCTCTTGGTGGTCCCTGGAGTAATAGTCAATTCCAGTTCCAAAGGCTGAAATGTGACACTGGGGAATGCCGGTTTCTCAGCTTGAGCCTGACCTGGTATTGGAACTGCTAACTCCTGATACGCTGGATATTGGGCTACAATAACTTCATTAGACGGCTGTGAGGTCTGAATTTGTGGCTGCTGCATGGTTGGAGAAAGTTCAGTCTTTGTTGTCAGCTCTGGGGTTGTGGTGAGTTCCAGGTCCAAAGGTTGAAACCTGATGGTGGGCAATGTTGGACACTGAGGTTGATTCTGACCTGGTGTTGGAACTGTCAGCTCATAATATTCAGGAAGTTGAGCCACAATCTCATTAGGTGGCTTTGAAAGCTGAGATGGGACCACCTGCTGAGTTGGAGTGAGTTCTACCTCCCTTCTGGAGGAGAACCCTGGGCTGGATGCAACCCTGGAGAAAGTTCCACCTACTGAGGGAGCTCTGAGGGCTAAGATGGGGTCTTCTTCTAAGCCAGAAAAGGTTCCATCTCATTAGGTGGCTCTGAAAGTAGAGCTGCAACCTCCTGGGGGACTAGAAATGGTTCTACTTTCTCAAGTGGTTCCAAAGCCCGAGCTGGGATGTCTTGCTGAGCAGAGGTACCTACCTCTTGGTTTATCTGGAGTCTGAGCCATGGCTTTGTGATGGTCTGGGGAAGACTCACTCTGTTTAGGGAATTCTGGACGTTGCATTTATCATAAACTTCATATCCACAGATTTAATCGTAACATTCAGCAACTCTGAGTGATAAGCTTCACACCTACTTGGAGACAAAGCATTTACTCCAAAATGACAGCTAACCTACACCCTGCTCAGTAGCAAGTTCATGCTGGGTTGAAGAAGGCTTAGCTTCCTTGCAGGGCTGTGAGAGTTCTCATGGGGCTTCTTGCTGAGGTGAAGAGTACCAGACCTCAGGAGTCTCTGGGTTCTAAGTTTGGGCCACCAGCTGGGATTGGGAAGATTCAACCTGCTCCGAGGGCTGTGGGGGCTCATCTGGGTTTTCCTCAGATTCAGATGTAAGCTGCCACGGTCAGCTATATCCGTACTTGGCTTTCCATAAGCATCTTGGAAGGTTTGTTTCTGAAGCTTAGGCTTTGAAAATTGATGAAGAGTTCCGACAAAAACCTGTGGCCTGTTGCTGACACAGAGCTAGATCCTTCTTCAGGTTCAGGGGCAAAAAAAATAAACTTTGCTGCTTTTGAATTCTATCTAGATGAGAAAGAAGTATTTCAAATGACTGATGGTCTGTAAGCTTCATCTAAACCAGCACCTGAATCTTATGTCTGAGTCTAGCAGGCAGAGATAGAGCCTGATTCTGATGCCCATCTAGCACTGAAACCAGCTCTGGGGGCCTCTCTTGCCAAGCAAGCCTGTCCCACAGATCCTGATGAGAACTGATTTGGCTGGGGAGCGGGGGCAGCACTCTGGTGGAATCTGGGTCCTGGAATAGAAACAAACTCTGAAACTCTCAGTCGTCTCTTAAGGTGGGGCCAACGTCCACAGGGAGCAAAGGACCAGAGGAGCACCCCCACTTCAGCCACAGAGATTAAGGGTTAGGATTAGGGGTGATACAGGTAGGAGATCAGAGTTTTACAAAAAATAGGGCTCAGTCCACCCTGGGTGGCTCTGAGATCAGCCCAGTCTACTCCAGAAGTTGAGGCACCAGGACCAGTAGCTACAACTGTTGCCGCATGAGGAGACATGGAGCCAAGAGGAGCAGCAGAAACATGACAGGGAGAGGCTGGGGCACAATAATTCGGGCTGGCAGCCAGTAAGATACAAGCAGAAAGTCATGGCAACTTTTTAGAAGCCTCTTTAAAAGATAGCTGATTCTCTCTTTGTGCTTTCTTATCTCTATCTTGCTGCCTGGAAGGATGAGATGACTGGTGGTGCTGTAGTTGTCATCTTGGGCCATGAGATTGAGGCAGGCTGGAGGGGGTCACACCCTAGGCATGATGAGTTTTCATTTGTAAAGTTTCGTCCTTCACACCATCTTGGTCAATTCTTGTTTCAGTTCTTTGAAAGATCAGCACAGGGATTATTGTTCTTGTTTCAGCGACCACAATAAGTCTAAGAGAGCAAATGGGTTTTTGTTTTTTGTTCTTTTTTAACTCTTAGAATTTGTAAAGAATAAAAAGAGCGTGGTACCGGCAAAAAACAAAACAGACGCGAGGATCAACGGAACAGATTAGAAGATGCAGAAATAACTCCAGACATACTCAGCCACCTTATCTTTGACAAAGGTGCCAAACACATTCACTGGAAGAAGGATAGCCTCTTTAATAAATGGTGCTGGAGGGCTAGTGATATCGCTCAGTGGCACAAGCACCTGCTGGCAGGCGTGAGGTCCTGAGTTCGACTCCCGGTACTCACATAAAAAAAAAAATGGTGCTGGAAAAAATGGCTCTGCACATGCCAAAGATTAAAATTGGACCCATGTCTTTCACCATGAACTAAACTAAATTCAAAATGGATTAAAGATCTAAATATTAAAACAGAAACATTAAATCTGCTGGAAGATAGAATAGGTAAAACTCTTGAAGACACTGGTGTAGGCAAAGACTTTATGAATAAAACCCTGATCGCATAGGAATACCGCAAAGTATCAACTACTTGGATCTCATCTTATTAAAAAGCTTTTCCACAGCAAGAGAAACCATCAACAGTCAAGAGACAGCCAACAATGTGGGAAAAAATGTTTGCCAGATGTTTCTCAGACAAAGGATTACTATTGAGAACATATGAAGAACTCAAAAAAAAACAGACCTCCCAAATTTAGAGATCCAATCCAAAAATGGGCATCTGAGATGAATACACACTGCTCAGATGAAGAAATACAAACAGCAAATAAATACATGAAGAAATGTTCAACATCACTGGTCATTCGAGAGATGCAAATTAAAACAACACTGAGATTCCATCTCACCCCAGAAAGAATGGCTATTATCAAGAAATCAACCAACAACAGATGCTGGAGGGGCTGTGGGGAAAAAGGAACCCTTCTCTACTGTTGGTGGGAGTGTAGGCTGGTACAACTGCTGTGGAAATCAGTGTGGTGATTCCTCAAAAAACTAGGATTAGAGGTCCCTTTTGACCCAGCTATTCCTTTTCTGGGCATTTTCCCAGAAGAATTAAAAACATCATACAACAGTGATATATGTGCACCCATGTTTATAGCAGCACAATTTGTAATAGCTAAATCTTGGAAACAACCCAAATGCCCAGCAACCAAGGAATGGATAAAAAATGTGGTTTTTTTAATACAATGGAGTATTATTCAGCCACAAAATAGGATAAACTGGGCCAGGGATATAGCTCAGCAGCACAGCGCCTGCCTGGCAAGTGCGAGGTCCTGAGTTCAATCCCCAGTACCAAAAAAAAAAAGGATGAACTGGAGACTTTTATAGGTAAATGGATGCAACTTGAGTACATATTTATAAGTGAAATAAATCAGACTCTTATGTGCAAGCATCATATTGTCTCTCTAGTGTGAGAAGCTGAAAGAGTAAATATTATAAATGTATATTAATTCTGGAAATAATGTCATGTTAGCCTTCCGAAGTTTTTTCTTCCTTTTCAAAATTGTTTTAACGATTTCAAGTCTTTTGGCTTTTCATAGAAAAACATTATCTTCAATTGTTTCACCTTAAAATGTTTCCTGAAATTTTTAATTTCTCTGTAATATTTTCTAGCTTTCCATATGTAGGTCTTGTAAATTTTGTGGTGAGATTTATCACTATTTTGTATTTTAATACTCTTGTAACCAATGTGTTTTCCTTTCATTTGTTACCATGAAGTGGAAGTATAGTTGCTTTTCAATAAACATTGAAAAAAAAAGAATTTGTAAAGAGCTAAGATTTAAACACATCCTGTCAATCAGAAGTCAAAGCCCTTTTATTCACATCCAGTGATCCTGGGCAAGCTATAACATGTACTCATTTGAAGATCTAAAAACATTTTCTACTGAGTATTTCATTCATCTTCAAAATATAGATATTTATTTTATATGCCTTTGTAAACACAAAAACAACATAACAAACAATTCATATCTTTGCAAGCAATAACCAGTGTCAAATTAAGCAAAAATCATGTCACTGATGCTGACTGCATGGAGAATTGACCTAGAAACTTGCAGGGTACGATTGAGAATTTCAACTCCAGTCAACACAAGTTTGTTGAACTCATAATAATACTAGATGTGTTAGATAATGGAACACAAAAACAAAATGAACAAATATGGCTTCTACTCTTACAGATGGAAAATTCCGGATATATTTGAGAATGGAAGCCTTATTTAGGCAGAATGCCAAGGTTCTAACACATCAGACCTTAAACGGGAGATGGTGAAAATGTTCTGGTGGAGCATTAGCAGCGCTGACAGCAGTGATTAGCAGTGTTAGTATCTGGGTGTTACCCTGGTGACGGTCACAATACACCTGCAATTTTCAACTGTAGTCTCCCAACAGAGGTCATTATTAATATGCTTCAGACACAAAAGCTTTGAAAATATACACCTAACTTCAGAGACAAATGTTTAGGGTTGCGCTTTCAAACCTCACTTTATAGAAGCATTTCTGGTAGATGAATCCCCACTGCCAAAATAACCACAGAGGAAGTCACAGACAGATGGCCAAGCAGAAGCTCTAGGGAGCACATAATGATATTCCACATGGCATCTTGTTCGGGGCTTATAAAAGTGGTTCTAATATCCACAGGTGAATTAACTGGCAGTCACAGAGGAGTTAAATCTTCTTTCGTGACCTTCACTGCAGTACTTGATCCATTTCAAATCAGCACACAATGCAGCAAGAATATGCGTGACAAAATAAACACACACAGTAAAATCAAGGGCAAATCAGCACCCAGCAACAGAACTTTAAAACTTTAGCTGGCTAGTAGAGCGAGGTCCTACTGCTAACTACTAGTTGGAGAAGTATCTAGATTTTACCTGAACAGAATTGGCATTTTAATGTGGAAATATTATCCTAACAGATGAGCACACTACAGCTACAGGCCAACTAGGGCCTTCCTGTTTTTGTACAGCCTGCAAGCTAAGAAAGGATTTCACATTTTTTAATGATAGAAAAGCATCAGAAGAAGATGACTTTTTAACACATAAAAATGTTATGAAATTCAGAATTCTATTGGGGCTCCCAGTAGACTTCTCAAACTTCCAATAAAGGTTTATTGTAGCACAGCCATGCTCATTCATTTATGTGCCATATGGTTGCTTTTGTGCCTCTGCAGCATTGAATTGTGACAGAGGGAATCCAGCCTGGATAGCCTAAAATAATTACTCTCAGCCCTTTACAGAGGTTCTCTGTCCCTGTTTAAGCTGGGACACAATTAATTGTTAAAGTTGTTTAACAATTTAAACATGAAAATCAAAAGCCTGCCATGTAGGAGTTTGTCACAAAAATAACTTCTTTAGCACTAAGGACTTTATACTTATGGCAGGATTTGTTGTCTTGACTGGCTAGGGATCCATAGCGCAAGTGGTTACCTTGACTCTCAGATAATTGTCTATCTGCTGTATAACTGTGTGTCTATAACTCAACTGTAAGCTTGGCCAGGGCAGGGCTGGGTCAGCCATGGTCACTTCTGTTCCACTCCACTATCCTTATGCTCATATTTATTCATAGGGTTCCATGATCTTCAAAATCTTTACCTCTGCTACTATCCTCTTTCTAACCTTAAAAATGTCTTTCTCAGTATATTATAGTGTAAATGTCCCTCAAAATCCATGTGCTGATGTGATCAGTGTCTGTATAAAAGAGCCTGAGGAAGTAGACTCATTCCCTTCCATCCCTCCACCAAGGGAGGACACAGCCTCTTTCCCCTCTGAAGGATGCAGCAGCAAGGTGCCATCTTGGACGCACATAGCAGCCCTCTCCAGACACCATATCAACTGGTGTCTTGATCTTGGACTTCCCATCCTCCAGAATTATAAAAGATAATTTCTATTGTTTATGAAGCATCTGGTCTGTGGTATTTTATTATAGCAGCACTAATGGTCTGACACAGTAATGTAAGTTTTCACATTAATAGATAATAGCTTGACACCAAATTAGAAATGCATAAGAAGGCATCTGATCAAGAGTAAGTCTTTTCACTTAATCCCCTAACCACCCCATTCCCACCCTTGAAGACAAATACAGTGGTACCTGGGTTCACGAACTTAATTCTTTCCATGATTCTGGTCTCCAACTGAATTGGACAAGAACCGAATCAAATCTCCCAATAACATCAACATTAAACTTAAACATTGAATTTGATTTGGTTCTTCTCCAGTTTGGTTTACAAACAGAATCATGGAAAGAATTAAGTTCATGAACTGAGGTATCACTGTATTGCTACTGGTTCCTTGGGTCTTCTTCCAGAGGAATTCCATGCAAAAATAAGTACACATATTCTTATTTTATCAAATGTTTGAATATCACACACATTTCTGTACCTTGTTTTTTTCACTGAGATACATTTTAGGGCTTATTTTGTACCAAACTGGAAAGTGGTCATCAAATCTAAAAACACTGGGACTATGGTTTTCTAAAACTCAATGATATATAATATATGATGAAATAATATAGATATGTTTCCAGACTTTATAACCAGTCAATATGTATGTGGTGGATTAGCTAATGGTCAACTTGTAACACCCAGCTGAACTGAATCAGCGTGGTTCTGGGTGTGGAAAGCCCACTGAGGATTGTTGCCAACAGCATAAAAAGGAGAACTGGAGGGAAGATGATGTGCTGTTGATTCTCCTGGAGAAGTTTGTCATGCTGGTTTTACTGATATGAACTCAGCTGTTCTCGTCACTGGAGGAGCTCGGGTCCTCGCTGTCACTGAGGATGGCTGCAATTCACTTCGGGAGAGCTCTATTCCTTACCTTGAGCATCGCTTCCTGCCTCCTTAGCCTGCTGGCGCAGATCTTTAAACCCCCTGGTTTAGACTTTCTAGCTTCCATCACTGACCTTTGACCTTCCCAGTGCAGATCCTTGATACAGACTTGCATGAGACATTGTTGTGGGCTCTGGGCCTCCAGCTGGACTCATGGAGGACCTTGCTATGGGTTCTAGGTCTTCAGCTGGACTCGTGCAGGACACTGCCATGGGATCCAGGCCCTCAGCTGGACTCTTTGGGTCCCTAGTGTGTGGACAGATCACCTGCACTCTTCTGCATTTGACTTTTTGAGTGAATATTATAAGATAATCCCATAAATAGTGTCCTGTATTAAATCTATTTCCTTACAAACCCTGACTACAACAATGTATATTGGGTAAAAATCTTAGATTCCTTTATAAATTCCCTCAACAGCCTCCCTCCCTCTCCTACTCAGTTCGCCTCTGGCACCCATGGCTCCTCCCACTTTTGGTGCTTGGATGAAGCACCAACTGTGAGGCGTAGATTCCAGCTTCCTGTGTGCTGCTAAGGGTCCAGAACACCTAACTGAGAAGTGTGGATCTCGACCCACTGGAAACAAGAGACACAGTGAGTCAGGAAGTTAAGTTTTTTACCTTTCTGTCTTCCGTGGACTACTCCGAGATGTGGCAGAGATACTTATAACCCTTCTGCCGAGGCCACAAGCTGTGTCTCTTACAATCCCATGACCTACACAGCCTGGTGACACACGACGATACACCTTCTTTTGACCCACTTCCCCTCTGCCTTATTGTCACTACCCTGGCCTTGTACATCTCAAATTAACTGCTAGCTTTGCTTGCTACAGAATCTGATCTAGGACATAGAGCTCTGCCTCATTCTTTTTATATGGTTGCACAGTTTCTTATTTATGTATAGACAAAATGTATTTAAACCAATCCTCTATTGCTGGATGTTTAAGTCACCAATTTTTGCAGGCATGCATATTTAAAATATTAATTGATTTGGGTTCTCTATACTTTTATGTCATCTCTTATTTGGTGGCATCACATTGCTGCAGAATTATTATTTTTATCCTAAAAAATAAAAGGTAAACATTTTTCAAGGAGCTGGCGCTTGCTCTTCCATAGGGATTCATTTGCTGCCACTCATTTTCAAATTTCATGAGCCAGCAAGTCTGAACTATTTGTAATACCCAGCACTCCCTTAAACCTGCCATTTTTGCATGCACTGTCCTCTCTGCCTGAAACACCCACCATCTGCCTGTCAAACTCTTATTTGTCCTTCAGTCAGTGTCTATGTGTCCTCCATAATCTTCCTCCAGTCCCCTTCCAGGTAGGGCTCCTTTTTCTTTGATTTAACCCTACTCTGAATATGGAACCCATGTAGCAAGTACTATAATGTTGGAAAGTAATCATTTGTTTGCATTTCTGTTTTCCTACTTGTCTAGAACTTCTCTGTTGGCAGGAATAATATTTTTTACATTTCTAACTCCAAGACTGTAAGTGATCAACAATAGTTGTCCAAAAACACTATACAATACTCACCTCTGGGGATAGCAACAGCAATTCAACTCTTTTTACGAACAGCTCAAGCTTTTACCCATAGAGCAATACTTTGTCCTACAAGCCTTGTCAAAATATAAATAAAAGCATGAACCCCTTAAAGAAAGTATGGCTCAGGTAGGTGGGACAGAACTGCGTTTGCATTGCTGCTCACTAACTTGCACAGCTTCCTGAGTTCCAATCCCCCCTCTGGTCAAGTGGCTGTGACAACACTCACACTGCGGGGCTGACTGTAAGGGTTCACTGTAAGAACACAAGTGTCTGCACATGATCTTTTCTTCCCTGGAACAGGGAGGATCCTCAAAAAGTGGTACACCTCTTAGCATTCTCCTCACTCCACTGTACTCTTTAGCATCATATCTTTGTGCAAATTGTGTGGTTTCTTTTGATTTCAAAAGAATTTTGAGACTTGCAACAACAATATCAAATGCTTCATATATAGCTCATTATATGTCAAGCAATATTTGATGTGCTATACATATGTTGACTTAATTACTGAAACTGACCAGAGCTATTCATTGGGAATGTTACCCTTTGATGCTCTGAATTAACTCTCAAAGCACTGAGATGATAAAAATATCCCTTTATACCATCTTGGGTTCCAGTGCTGACACACAAGGCTAGAGACACTCCCCACAACCCCACAAGTAGTTCCATCTCACACAAAATGCACACTAAGCATATACTTTATGGCATCAGAAAATTATAATCACACACACACACACATACACAATTTAAGTTGACATTGTTATTTAAGAAAAGAAAAGAAAAAGACACATTGAAGTGATTGGGAAGGAAGGAAAGTTTTAAAGATAAAGGGCCAAGAGTGAATTCCAGGTAAGGCCTTCAGCCCAGCACCTGGAAGATTCCTTCAAAGCACAGGCCAGCTGTGTTTCTGGGGTAATCCCAGCAGCCTCAGCCAGAGCTCCTTCCTTGCAAAACCAAGAAGTGTGTGATTTCTCAAGTCCTCTTTCTCCTCTTCTTCCTCCTTTCAGTCATTGCACTGCTCGCTCATTGCAAGCACTTTGTGGGCTGCTTGACAGCCAGTCACTCCACCTTGTCTCTGCTAGCAGAACATCTATCATTGGAAATCCACGCATCCCAGGGAGGGGGTCTGTTGCTATCGCAGGTGATTAATCATGTTTGGTCTAAACCATCATGTTGTCCCATTCCCCTTTGACAGTGTTGGGTTAGGTAGAGATGTAAGCCTGTTCTAACCAAAGTGATATGGGGGAAGCTGGCTGGGGGAGTTCCCTTCTCAGATAAACACCAGAACTTCAGGGGGATAAAGTCGTTACTCCTGCCCCCTCATTTTACCTTGAAAAGCTGATATGAAACCAAAATACCCAAAGCTGCAGCATCCATCTTGTGACCATGAGGCAATGAGAACAAGAATAAGAAGCCAGTCTCTGAAAATGTCTTCCGCTGGGCAGAGCAGGAATTCTTGATGACATTATTGAACCTCTGAACAAACTGTGGTGTCATCTCCAGACTTCTTGTTCAGTACAATTTAATCCCTTTTGAGTTTAGCTGACATTACCTGGGTTTGCAGATAATTTTAGCCAAGAACATGTCTAACTGATGGACTTTCCTTCCCTATAGAACTTTCCATGTTGTCATTTATAAAAGATAGAAAGTCAGGGACAGTAGAAAAATGAGATTTTAAGATTATTTTGCATTTTCTTTTCTCCATTTTCCCTGCTACCTGGATAAGAGAAAACTGTGATGACTTCATAAAATCATTCAGAACTAGTAATTTAGGTCTTTGATTCTCTTTGCTGTCACAGGTTCTAGTTTTTAGTACCTTTGTTTGAAACATTATTTTCAAAAGATAGCCAAGGCTATGAGAATATGAATTTTCTAAAAATTATAGCACCTCTCTTCTAAAGACTAAAACAACTTGCATCTCAGTCTCTCCCTCTCTCTGTGGACCAGTGGCAGTGAACCCATGGCACGTGTGCCACAGTGGGCTGTTTATATCACTGAAAGCTCTAAAAGGTTTGCCATCACTGCTGTAGACCATCTTCCTCTATGCCTTCATGGTTCCTATTATTTTTAAATTGACTTGCATGTGATGTTTGCTAACAATTCTAGTTCTAATTCAGTAATCCTGTTTGTCTCCTGTTTGTGGAACAATAAATGACAACAGTTTTCTGTACCTCTCACCTCAGGTTCTTAAGAAAAATGCTAATGAAGTGATGACAAGCCAATTCTTTGGCTCCCTCAAGTCAGGTGTCCATCACTGATCCAATCAGCTGACAATACAGAGGGATCATGTGACACAAATGGGGTGCCTAAGCCTGTCCTTTCAATGGAAAACAGAGAAGAGGATCCACTGGTAGGGCAAATAGTGGAACAAGACCTGTGGTGAGCATCATCTAGTTCATGTCAGGTTAATAAGACATTTACAAGAGTCTCGTGTATTTACACGATATCGATTGACATAAACCTACAGTTACATCTTGTATGCCGAACAAAGGAAAAAGTATTGAGGACACAGTTGACATTATAATGGTCTCCTAGGGCTGGGGGTATAGCTCAGTGGCAGAGCATTTTTTTGAGCACGTGCAAGGCCCTAAATTCCCTCCCCAGCAAAATGCCACCCAATGATGTCCACAGCTCTCTCTGAACCTATATGTCACCTTACATGGCAGAAAGCATTAAACATGGTAGATGGAATTAAAGTTGCTGATCAGTTATTTTACAGCAGGGAGCTCATTTTGGGCTATCAGGATAGGCCCAGTATCATCACAACAGTTCTTAAATACGGAAGACGGAAGAAAGGAGTCTGAATCAGAGTGGTACAGAGCAAAACAAATGACCGCCCATTGCTGACTTTAAAGATGGAAGGTGACCAGGAGCGGAGGTGCATGCCTAGAATCCCAGCAATGTGGGAGACTGAGGCAGGAGAATCTCAATTAAAGCTCAGCCTGGACAATTTAGTAACTTAGTGAGACCCTGTCTCAAAATTAAAGCTCAGCCTGGACAATTTAGTAACTTAGTGAGACCCTGTCTCAAAATTAAAAAAAAAAAAAAAAAAGAAAGTAAGAAAAGGTCCGGGGCCGGTGAGATGGCTCAGCGGCTTAAGCGCCTGCCCGGCAAGCGCGAGGGCCCGAGTTCGACTCCCGGATCCCACATACGAAAAAGGGGCCGGTGATATCGCTCAGCGGCACGGGCGCCTCCTGGCGCGCGAGGTCCTGAGGTCGACCCCCCAGTACCCACAAAAAAAAAAAAAAAAAAGAAAAGGTCCGGAGATAACGGCTCAGTGCAAAGGCTTTGGGCCCAATCCAATCCCCAGTACTGGGGGGAAAGATGAAAGGTAAACACCACGACATAGTGCAGGTGACCTCTAGAAGTTGGAGCAAGGAAGAAAACAGGTGTTTCTCCAGAGCCCATGGAAAGGAACACAGCCCTACCACACCTAGATTTTAGCCCAGTGGAACCCATTGTGTGCGACTGAACTCCAGAACCATAGGACAATACACTTCATTGTTTTAAGCCACTAACTTTGTGGCGGTTTGTTACACAGTAATAGAGAACTAACACAAGGGCTAAGGAGGATAGTACGATGTGCTAGCAAATATACTCTCTTTCAGTCTGAACAACAAAACTGCGAGTTCGCACTGTTATACCCGCTTTCCTAATGAGGAAATTCAGGCTGAGAGTTCACATGGGTCGTAAACAGCACAAGTGATTGACTCCAGAGCCCAGGTTCCTCCCAGCACCCCGTAAGTGCGTCTTCAGGAGAGTCCCTAGCCACATGCCAGGATCACCTGGAATCTTTAAAATGTTCGGAGCTTGTGTGCCTAGACATTCCCACTTAATTGGTGTAGGATGCAACCTGGCCATCGGGAATTGTAAGAACCCCTAGGTAATTCTCAGGTATGGGACAATAAAGCAGCCGCCATTCTGGAGATAGGTACAAAGTGCCTTGATATTAAATGACATCACAGATATGTTTCCTTTTTGGAGAAGATTCTTTTTCACTGGCTCCCACCTGGCTGCCTAACAGAATCACTGGGAGAGCTTTTACCACAAGCCTATGCTGGGCTCCTTCCTCCTACATTCTGATCCAAATGGTCTAGGGTAGAAACAGGATGGAGTTTTAGAGTCCTCCAGATGATGCCTATGTTGAATCAGGTTGAAACCCCTGTATCAGGAGAACACAGTGGAACTCCTACTGGTCTGTGAAAACTCTGGGTGCTGGTGTAGAGTCAAGGAGGTTTTCATAGCAAAGCCGAATGTTTTCAGCTGCCCCTAACAGGAAATGTTTACACATATTTGCAGAACTTCTCTATCAGCATTGTGCAAGATCGTGCTGTTTTTCAAGAACAATCAAATGAACACTTGTAACCTAGAATTCATAAGAAATATTTTTTTAAAGTTTGTTGAAGCTAGTTTAGGAAAGGTGTCTTGAAGCCTGCTTGAATTATTCTTAAACATTCAAGCTGGATAAGATTGTTGTCCTTAAACTGAACAAGCACAAATAAACAACTTAACGGTGAACCTCAAACTTCTAGAAAAAGAAGAGCAGGCTAAGCCAAAACCTCGTAGGAGGGAGAAAATTATAAGGATGAGAGCAAAAATTGACGCACTGGGGACTAAGAAAACAATACAAAGAATCAATGAATTGAAGAGTTGGTTCTTTGAAAGATTAAATAAAGTCGACAAACCCTTATCCAACCTTATCAAAAAAAGGAAAGAAAAGACTCAAATCCACACAATTAGAAATGAAAAGGGTGAAATCACAACAGACCCTGCAGAAATCCAGAAGATCATCTACACCAACTTTGAAAACTTATATTCTAATGAGATGGAAAATGCAGAAGAAATGGACAGATTCCTGGACACATATGAATTACCAAAGCTGAATGAGGAAGATATAAAAATCCTAAATAAACCAATATCAATCAATGAAATCGAAGATGTAATTAAAAACCTACCAACAAAGAAAAGCCCAGGCCCTGATGGATTCACTGCTGAATTCTACAAGAAATTTAGAGAAGACCTAACACGACTACTCCTCCAACTCTTTAATGAAATTGAAAGGGAAGCAATACTCCCAAATTCATTCCTGGAAGCAAGCATTACCCTGATACCAAAACCAGAGAAGGACCCAACTAAGAAAGAGAACTATAGGCCAAAGTCTCTAACAAACACAGATACAAAAATCTTCAATAAGATACTGGCAAACAGAATGCACCAAATCATCAAGAAGATTATACACCATGTCCATACTAAATGGACAAAACCTGAAAGTTTTCTCTCTAAAATCAGGAACAAGACAAGGATGTCCACTGTCTCCACTTTTATTCAACATAGTCCTGGAAACTTTAACCAGAGCAATTAGACAAGAGAACCAGAGCAATTAGACAAGAGAAAGAAATAAAAGGAATAAGGAGAGGAAAGGAAGACGTTAAATTATCATTATTTTCAGATGACATGATACTCTACATAGATGACCCCAAAAACTCCACTAAAAAACTGCTAGATTTAATAAGCAAATTCAGTAGCATAGCTGGATGCAAAGTCAACACTCAAAAATCAATAGCCTTCCTGAACTCGGACAACAAACTCACTGAGAGAGAAACTAGGGAAACAACACCTTTCACAATAGCACCCAAAAAAGTGAAATACCTAGGAATCAATCTAATGAAGGATGTAAAAGACCTCTACATTGAAAACTACAGTACTCTGAAAAAGGAGATCAAAGAGGATATCAGAAAATGGAAAGATATCCCTTGCTCTTGGGTAGGAAGAACAAACATAATTAAAATGGCCATGCTTCCAAAACTGTCATGCAGATTTAATGCAATTCCAATCAAAATTCCAACAGCACATCTCACAAAATTAGAGAAAACAATCCTAAAATTTATTTGGAACCAGAAGAGACCTAGAATAGCAAAGGCAATTCTGGGCAGCAAAGGCAAGGCAGGGGGCATCACAATCCCTGACTTGAAATTATACTAGAAAGCTACTGTGATAAAAAACAGCATGGTACTGGCAAAAAAAAAATAGACCCAAAGATCAATGGAACAGATTAGAAGATGCAGAAACAATGCCAGACATATTCAGCCATCTTATCTTTGACAAAAGTGCCAAACACATTCACTGGAAGAAAGATAGCCTCTTTAATAAATACTGCTGGAAAAACTGGCTTTGCACATGCTGAAGATTAAAATTGGACCCATATCTTTCACCATGCACTAAACTAAATTCAAAATGGATTAAAGACCTAAATATTAAAACAGAAACATTAAATCTGCTGGAAGATAGAATAGGTAAAACTCTTGACGACATTGGTGTAGGCAAAGACTTTACGAATAAACCCCAATCGCACAGGAACTATCACAAAGAATCAACAACTGGGATCTCATCTTATTAAAAAGTTTTTGTGCAGCAAGAGAAACCATCAACAGAGTCAAGAGACAACCAACAATCTGGGAAAAAATATTTGCCAGCTGTTCCTCAGACAAAGGATTACTATCGAGAACATACAAAGAACTAAAAATATCAGACCTCCCAAATTTAAAGACCCAGTCCAAAAATGGGCATCTGAGATGAATACACACTGCTCAGATGAAGAAATACAAATGGCAAATAAATATATGAAAAAATGTTCAACATCACTGACTATTCGAGAGATGCAAATTAAAACAACACTGAGGTTCCATCTCACCCCAGAAAGAATGGCTATTATCAAGAAATCAACCAATAACAAATGCTGGAGGGGCTGTGGGGAAAAAGGAACACTTCTCCACTGTTGGTGGGAGTGTAGACTGGTTCAACCACTATGGAAATCAGTGTGGAGGTTCCTCAAAAAACTAGGATTGGAGGTCCCATTTGACCCAGCTATTCCCCTTCTGGGTATCTTCCCAGAAGAATTAAAAACATCCTACCACAGCAATATATGTGCATCCATGTCTATGGCAACACCATTTGTAATAGCAAAATCTTGGAATCAACCCAAATGCCCATCAACCGAGGAATGGATAAAAAACATATGGTCTTTTTATACAATGGAGTACTACTTGGCCATAAAGAAGGATAAACTGGAGAGATTTATAGGTAAATGGATGCAACGCGAGACCATACTCAATACTCATAATTGAAATAAATCAGATGCACATGTGCAAACATTGTATTGTCTCCCTAGTGTGAGTTGCTGAAAGAGTAAATAAGATCCAAAATGTACAATAGATACTGTAAAATGGGAAGAAACTGATCAGAAGGAAAGAGAAACTGGGATGGAGGAAAGGAGAAAAGAAGGAAGGGAAAAGCAAAAATAAATAAATAATTAATTAATTTTAAAAATATATATATACACACACACACATAAGATAGTTAAGATGGTTGTACTAATAATTTCTCTTAGTTCATTGAAAAGAATGGTTTGTGCTAATATTGTCTGGACAATTAAATGCCTATATCTTGTATTCTGAGTAAGTAAATTAAAGATAACAATATGCAACATTTAACCATTGTTACCCTCCTATTATCTTGTTTTAAAAATTCGTTTAATTTTTTTTCTCTTTAAAATAATAAAAAAAAAAAAGATTGTTGTCCTTAAGTGTGGGGAGCCATAAATGACCCAGCTTCACGTCTGAGCATGCGCCCCCCCGCCCATCCTGATCCTACGTCACCCATTGGACCCTCCCACCGTTTCCCTCAAAGAGATATAAGCCCTGGCACTTCCGCAATAAACTCTCTTGCTCGACTTCCCTGATCTGTGTGTGTGTGTGTGTCTTCTTTCTCATCCCCATACCGTTGCCCGGGTTCGCGTTCCTGCCCCTGGGAGGCCCCGCTGGTCAGAGTCTTCTTGGGCCAACACAACATTTGGCGCCCAACGTGGGGCCCGGGAAAGATGGATCCTATGAGGGATCACCCTGTAGGGCGATAAATGCCAATGATTGACCGGTCTTTAGTTTCATTTTCATGAGATTCCTTTCTCAGTGATCCGTACGCCAACTCCTTTCTTCGCGTCTGAATCACGGTAAGCATACAGGGTGCAAAATGGGACAAAACCTCTCCGAGCACGAACTTTTTACTAAAGGGGTCTCTGAAGCGCTCAGAGTGAGGGGAATAAAAGTCACCCCATGGCAATTGACTGATTACTTTTCCTTTATAAATAAGGTTTGTCCATGGTTCCCCTTGGAGGGCACCATTAACATCAGGGTCTGGGACCACGTGGGTGACGCACTCCAAGATTATTATCGCGTTTTCGGGCCAGAAAAGGTTCCCGTCACAGCCTTCGCTTATTGGACCCTAATTTCAGAACTATTACGGACACAGCCCAATAACCTTCAACCATCACAGGCTCCGGCTCAGCCACTGGGTCAACCGGTTGCCCCCCCAATTACTGATACCCCTATCCCTAGCCCTCCACCCTCTGTAGTTCTCCAGATGCCAGAAGAAAAAGATGGCTGTTGCTCTCCTACTTCCCCCGTACCCACTTCCGCCTTCTTTAACGATAGTCACCCGCCATCTTATGAAACAGACCTCCGCCCGCCATCTTGTCCTGGGTCTCCACCGTTCGATGGCCTGTCATCATGTCTTAAGCCCACGCAGCCTCCTGCACTTTACCCCCCTCTTCCTGACCCCCCGCCTTTCTCCTTACCTCCACAAATACCACTGCCCTCTGCCCCCCCACCTCCCCTTGTTGCGCCCGCCTTTTCAGTTAACTTCCCCTCCCTTCACCCTGCACCTACTGCCACACCCATGCAAGATCAATTTCTCAGTTCGCTTCTGGAGCGCATCTCCCTACTTGAACGTAAGGCTCAACAGGATCATCTTAATTATAAGTTATCTCTTTCTCAGCCCTCTCCCAAGTTACATGCATACCCCATCACAGAGGTACAACAGGCCCCCACGGCGGAGGGACAACCGGCCCCTCCGCCCCAGCGCGCCAGGGTTCCCTTCCCTTTAAATTCCCTCAAAGAACTCAAAATGGCAGTCACCCAATATGGCCCCACCGCTACCTTCACCCTTGCGGTCCACGACAGCCTTTCCCAGGGATGGGTCACCCCAAATGAACATAAGGAGTTGGCAAGGGCCGCTCTCTCTGGGGGTGATTTTCTACTCTGGAAGTCTAATTTTCTAGATCAATGTGAAATAATCTCCAAACAAAACCAAGAGAGACAGCCCCCCAACCCAGTTACCTTTGCCATGTTATCCGGAACGGGTGATTTTTGCACTGATGAACAACAAATGGGCCTTAACCCTCAGGCGTTTGCCCAAATCTCCCTGGCCGCAAGTAGAGCCTGGTGCAAGCTTCCATCAAAGGGAGAGGGTCCTACCTCTCTTACCGAAATTCAGCAGGGTCCTACTGAACCCTTCTCCGACTTTACTGGCAGGCTCACCGAGGCTGCAGATCGCATTTTCGGAGAACATGAAAATAACAATTCTCTCATAAGACAACTCGCCTTTGAAAATGCTAATCCCACTTGTCAAGACATTATCAGACCCCATCGACATACGGGCTCTATTGAACAGCTTATCCGTCTGTGTGCAGACTTTGGCCCCTCATATCAACAAGGAGTAATGTTTGCCTCTGCGCTCGAAAACACCCTACAAAAGGTCTTATCTTTACAGATAGCTGGCCCGTACGGCCCTCCAACATGTCCAAGAGGCAATCAATACCCAGAGCCTTACCTACATTGACTATACGCAACCCCTTACTCTGATTGTCCTCCCCTCCCCTATACAGCCCACCGCCCTCTTCTGGCAAAATGCGCCCCTCCTCTGGATTCATCTGTCTGTCTCCCCCAAAAAGGTCCTTAATCCATATTATGATCTCATCGCCCAGATAATTATGACGGGCCGCAAACAAGCTAAAATCTATTATCATAAGGAGCCAGATGTCATCATCCTCCCATACTCTGAACACCAACTCACCTGGCTCCTACAGACCTCTGATACATGGGCCATTGAACTTGCTGCCTTTCCTGGCCAAACACAACATCATTACCCCCCCAATAAGCTCCTGGCCTTTTTTTCCCGCCACCCACATATCTTTCCAAAGATCACCTCTTATACCCCCATCGCTAACGCAACCACAATTTTCACAGATGGTTCTTCCTCCGGCCACGCTGCTTATACATGCCTAGATCATAACCCCATCATCATTCCAACACCTGGTCTCTCAGCTCAACACGCTGAACTCCAGACCATCATTCAGGTTTTCCAAGATTTCCCTAACACTCCCATAAATATCTACACCGATAGTCACTACCTGGCCACCTCCGTCCCCCTTTTGGAGACCCTCTCCAACTTCTTTCACTATACTTCCGTCGTCCCCCTTTTTGCCACCCTCCAGACACTCATCCATGCTCGCACACACTCATTTTTCATTGGCCATATACGCGCACACTCTGGTCTTCCTGGGCCTCTGGCCTCAGGCAACGCACTCACAGATCAAGCTGCTCGATCCACATCTGCCTTCCCCATGCTCCTCCCCACTCCCCGTACTCGACCTTCCTTATCCAATGTCTCTCAAGCACAGGCTGCGCATGACCTACACCACCTTAACGCCCAGTTGCTGCGCACTCTCTTCAAAATAACTAGGGAACAAGCCCGCGCAATTGTTAAACAATGCCCCAAATGCATCACTCACCTGCCCTCCCCAAATTTGGGGGTCAATCCCAAAGGTCTCATCCCTAACGCCCTCTGGCAAATGGATATTACTCATATTCTTTCCTTTAGACAACTCAGGTTTGTCCACGTGTCTGTTGACACCTTTAGTGGCTACATCTTCGCCTCCCTGCAGTCGGGGGAAACAACTAAACATGTCATCGCCCACATGCTCGCAGCTATGGCCCATATGGGCTGTCCTACAAGGCTCAAGACAGACAATGGCCCTGGTTATACCAGCAAATCCTTTGCTGAGTTCTGTCAACACCTTAACATTATTCACAGTACAGGGATCCCATATAATCCACAGGGCCAAGGTATCGTCGAAAGGGCAAATCAAAAACTCAAAATAACCATTTCCAAGCTCTCGACGGTCACATGGTATCCCACCAAAGGATCCCCCCGCAATATCCTCAACCATGCCCTCCTTATCATCAATTTTCTTTCCCTAGACCAAAACAATTGCTCCGCTGCCGATCGCTTCTGGCACCCCTCTACAGCCTCCTCCTTCACCACAGCCCTCTGGAAAGATCCCCTCACTAATCAATGGCATGGCCCTGACCCCGTCCTCATATGGGGAAGGGGCTCAGCCTGTATCTATTCTCAGGCTGACCACAATGCACGCTGGGTACCCGAGCGCCTTGTAAAACAACTTAATAAACCTGCCCAGGGAGGCGCCCCTGAGGGTTAATATTTTTCCTTTATAGATGTTCCCGTCAAGCTTCCTGTATGTTCTTGTGATGCTCCCGGCGACCATAGCTAATCATCAACATGCTTCATTCAGGTGGACACTCAGGCGCTGGGGGGACCAAAAGATACTAGGCGCGGCTTAGATCTACTATTCCTCAAGGAGGGGGGCCTCTGTGCGGCCCTCAAAGAAGAATGTTGCTTCTACATTGACTCCTCTGGTGTTGTCCTACGCGCTATGGACAAATTAAACGATGCCCTAAAAAGAGAGAAATAGCCAGAACGCAAGCCTTATTCCCCAGCACCGGGTTCTCCACTGTGCTCCCCTACCTTGCCCCCCTTTTTGGCCCCCTTATAGTTGTGGTCCTCGCCTTGACCTTTGGTCCCTGCCTATTCAAGAGACTCATTGCCGCCGTAAAAACAGATGCTGATGAGTACAAACAAGCCGAACCATATGATGATATTCAGGCCCCAGCATATAAGAATGTCGGCCAATGACAGGTAAGATGGAGTCACAAGTCACTAACGCTCTCAGGACCACCTAAGACAGAGCGCCACTCTTCGCTGGGATGCTGGTGATGCTAGTGGTTAGCTCAATGACGGGTAAGGCCTGAAAAATCAAATGCGTAAAAACAAAAAGACTTGCAGTAACCTCCACAACCTAAGACAGGCCACATTCAGGGTCATACAAACATTCATGGTCGGCAATATTCTCATTTGGAGAAAAAGGAGCATATGTGGGGAGCCATAAATGACCCAGCTTCACGTCTGAGCATGCGCCCCCCCCGCCCATCCTGATCCTACGTCACCCATTAGACCCTCCCACCATTTCCCTCAAAGAGATATAAGCCCTGGCACTTCCGCAATAAACTCTCTCGCTCGACTTCCCTGATCTGTGTGTGTGTGTGTGTCTTCTTTCTCATCCCCATACCGTCGCCCGGGTTCGCGTTCCTGCCCCTGGGAGGCCCCACTGGTCGGAGTCTTCTTGGGCCAACACAACACTTAAGGACTAAACCATACAGTGAAAGCTACAGTCAAGGACATGTGCAAGATGCGACATTATCTGCCCAGGTCTTCTCATTGCAAAGGAGAAAAAAACAGCATTTCAACAGAAGCTTCTGTTACTGCCTTAATCCAGTGCTCACAATCATCGTCAGTTGCGGTAGGACATCATATGATTCCTGATGAAATAGAATAGGAAGTATACAGGTGACCTATGACGTATTCATGCCAAAGAACCTAAGTCTTGTCAAACCTCTGAACTTAACTTCCAGGGTACAGTTAATACCCAAGCAAAAGAATCAAGGTGAAAGCACCATGAGAAAACAAGCACGTAAATTCAGAATGCGGAACATTCTTCAAGACAGCTGGGTTTGTCTCTTCAAAAAGACAATGTTTAAAAAGCAAAGTATGCAATTATTTGATACAAGATAAAGAGACACAATCCAAAAACTACACCTTGATTGAATGCTAGTTGTTTTGTTTTGTTTTGTTGTTTTGTTTTATTTTTAATGGGGAAGAAGAAAAGAAATACCTACCATAAACATTTTAGGGGCATTTCAGGGGAAATGTGAGTATGGCTGGCTATTGGATGACATGAGGGAATTGTAATTTGTCTCAAGTATAATAATAATATGTTATGTTGGGGAATTTCCTATTTTTGGCTGTATTAATTTAAGGGTGAAATGTCTCAATATCCAAAACATATTTTCAATTGCTGCAGAACAATAAATACACACACATTTTCATACAAGCAAAGCAAAATATTGTCAAAATGCTCACAGTTGTTGAATAAATGTTATACTCTTCTTTCAACTTTTTCCATGTTTTAAATGATCCCTTTATGTACATGTACCAGCTCCACACAAGGAATGTAAACCTTTTGTACAGCAAGCATGTACTAATAAAAATTTAAAAATAATGCTGCAGTAAGAAAAAAAAATGATTCCTATAAAATCAAGGAGGGGGAAACAGTAGTCAGAATCTCTCCATGCTAGAAAATACCTCTTGCAAATTTGGTCTCTGGGAATGACTAGGGCTAAAGTCGTTCCTAGCACTTTGTCTCAGAGTTTCTTCTGAGAGTTTCACTTCATGAAAGTGTCCACCACCCACGCAGACCACACCAGTGGATGGTTTCTTTCTCCATCTAGACCTTATGTTTCTGGAGTCACTGAAACGGCTTTCTTGGGCTCATCTGAGGAGCAGGGTCACCCTCCAAACACCAACAAGAGTTACCAGACACCCTACTGCAAACACCACAATATTTTACTTGTGTGAACTACATACATAAAAGGAAAAATAAGGTAACAAGCACAGCATAATCTAATTGATTTTTTTTTTAATAACAGACTATAATTCACATACCCGAATGTCCCTTTGAAGAGTCCCCAAGCTGGGAAGTCTGTCTTTTAGACTCACCTTCAGAACCTACTTTACATTCTTCCTCAGCGTCCACATACCCTGTCCCTGAAGGGCACATTCGATCAGCATGGACAGCCAAACACCACTGAGGGTCTCACACAGTCAAGCAAGAGCAAGGATACCACACCCTTCTGAGCAGCACACGAAGTGGCATTGTAAATGTTGACACTTAGTTTTCTGAAATAAACCGGCTCTGCTCACAGTTCATTTAAAATGATTTAAAATGTTTTCGACAATATTAGCATCATTTGAAAAACACGCTAAGGTAAGCATTTTGGAGAGTTTATTGCTCCCTAGGATATATAGGTCTGAATCCTGATTCTGAAATCATCAGCCAAAAATCCTTTATGTTAACTCAATTTATTCATCTGTAAAAAGAAGTAACATGCCTAACTTACAGTTGCAAGGCATGAAAGCACTTAAAGTGGTGCCTGGCATATAATAAATCTCAATAAGTGTTGCCCACTATTGAAAATATTGTTACTACTATTTGCTGGACATTCGGTCATATTACTCCCCAGTTACATTTGTGTATAGACCTTTAAGACGGCCGGTCCATTGCAGATGAGAAACGCCTAACTCAAAACAGCTTCAGTCATACAAGGAAATAACAGGAACATGTAGCTTGGACGCCAAGGTGCAGCGGTAGTGGTAGGTTCAGAGATGGCTAGATCCAGGATTAAAACAATGGCATGAAGGCTCTGATACGCATCTCCATTGCTCACCGCTGCTTCTTCTTTGATGCTGGCTATAGCAACCTCTGTCCGGCAGGTAGGTAAGCTGTCCACTGGCGCTAGATTGTAACAGAAACGGCCCCCCTGCCAGTATACCTCAGTTTCTTAGTTGCTCAGGTAATAATAGTTCCTGTTCCAGTTCTGGTTGCTTCTGTCTCTTAGAACTGGCTGATCACTGTGATGCACATTGTACAAACCAGTCCCCAACTGACAAGCCATTCTGCCTCTGTACTTCCTGCTTGCTTATTCCGTATAAGCCCTAGACCACCAGAGATCAGGGCCTGATATTCTGGGAATGATCCCGATCAGTGCCCATCAGCGTAAATAAAACTGTCTCCAAAACCTAGGTGTCCTTTCGGTGTTTCTGCTTGCTGTTGCAAGCTGACACCCCAAGACCATGCCCACAATTATAGAGACAGAAACCCTTTCTCCTCCAGCAGACACATGTCAGGGCTCAGAGGTGACTTCAGATGGCCATACTGATCCTTGCCTGGCCCTAATCAAATTGTTCAGAGTGGATCACTAAGACTGGCTAGTGAAATTCCAAAGCCACCCCTGAAGTAAAACCTTCAGAGTTCCTCCAGGGACACACGGTGCAGGAGGGTCACCAAAAGAAGTCACAATGACAAAGAAACATCTGCTTCCTTAGAAATGAACATCCTGCTTCGGTTCATTCTATATCCATTTATTTGTCACCTTATAATTATTACTTTGTCTTATCACATACTGTGTGTCAGGAAATATGCTACATGTTGTATATAAAAGAATGTAGTAATAGCTAAGTTTCATGGGATAGTTGATATGTACCAGATTCTCAGTTACATAGTTCAGATATATTATCTTACTTAATCTTCCTGATAACACCATAAAATAAGCATTATTTTCCCCAGTTGAGGAAACTGAAGCTCAGATGACTTAGCAACCTTTCCAAAGCCACACGCCTTAGTAAATGACAAAGCCAGAATTCAGATCCAAGATAATCTGACCACAGAGTTTTTCCTCTACATCTTCCTTATCTTTGGTTTTCATAAAAATCCCATGAGCTAATGTCTTTTTTTAAACCACTATATTACAAATAAGGAAATAAAACTCAAGGAAGGCTGGGTATGGTGGTGCACACCTGCAATGCCAGCTACTCAGGAGGCTGAGGGAGGAGAATCACGAATTTCAGGTCAACTTGGGCAGCACAGTGAAACCCTGTCTCAAAAATAAAATAAGGACAGGGGATGTAGCTCAGCAGTACCAGTACTGCAAAACTGAGGCTTCATTCATTACACAGTGTTCTCCCCAGCATCCAAGGGTAAACACTGGTTAATCTAAGCTGACTTCCATAGTTTGAGTACCCGCTTCTCGAGTAAAGACAAAGGAATTGGTACAAGTAGTTTATTTGGGAGGCAATTCCAAGAACTGCCTAGAAACATAGGTTTCAGAGATTAAATAAAATATACACGAAGCAGCAAGCACAATGCCCTGATCACAACAGGCACATGACAACTGCAAATATTACCTTGAGATAATTCCTGCCTGGCTTAATATAGAAGTATCTAGAGCTATATAGGATTTGAGTCACGTGTGCACTAGGCTTGTTGGTATCGTCATGTCTAATCATGCAACAGTGGGCTCATTTTCCACATATGCTAGAATGTGCAGCCCCTGGGGCCAGCCGGCATGTATGAAACCCACAGCAGGAATGAATCAGTGCACCAAGGAGGAAAGAACTTAGCGGCAGGGTCAGACCTGCCCTGTAAGAGATGAAGCAATCGCCTCCATCAGGGAACTGAAAAACACATGGAGATCCTGCTCTGTGAGCTGTCTTGCTGTGCTTAATGGAACTTTTTAAGACATAAATAAATTTTGGTAAAAGGTGGGAGAAAATAATAATTGGAGTGGAACATTTAAAATTCATACCATAGTGACGAACCAAAATCTTTTCTTGCTTTCTTTCACGTAATAAATAATGTTTCACCTTGGCACCTTGCCAGCCAGAGACTATATCCCCCAGCATCCCCTGCAGTGTGGCTTGGCCCTGTGACTGTGTCCTCATCCGTGCAGGCTGAATGTACCACATCCTCCTCTTTCGTTCAGAGGAAATTGTTCTTCCCTTTCCTGGACGCTCTTGACTCAACTTTGATTATATAGAAGAGGGCTGTTTTATTTTGAATGTTAACTTGGAAAAAGGTGCCCCTGCTAAGATAAAATGCCTAGGGTCAGGATATCAAAAGTAAGACATATCCAAAAATCTACTGATCTCACACATACGTGTGCTCATGATTCATCCCACCAACTCCCAGGCAGTGTGTCAGTGACGTCGGCTAACAAGATTTCTTCCCCCAGTCTACAGCAGGAGGTTGAAATCTCCTCCAAATTGTGTGTCACAGTCTGCAAAACCCAGTTGAGTATTCTTCATAAAGTTACTTGAGGTCAGTGCTCCAGGCCACATGTTTATGCACAACCTTTCATGAAAGGATGAGGTCACAGAAAGAAGCATTATCCCAGATACCCACAGGTGCCTCCATAGACTTCCTCTTCAATGAAACTTGCTTCTAAAGCTTGCTTTTTGGGTATAAAGATGGTTGCCTTTGTTTTTAAAACTTTTCTTTAAAAACATACTCAATAATAAATTTGACATAACCATTTTATGACATTTCTTAAATTCAACATAGTTATGATTTGTTAGTGTGGGGTGTAAACACTATCAAAGTGTGTTGGGAAGTACAGGTCCTGTTTGTGGAAAGGGGGACTGAGCATCCTTTAAATACTTCTGTAAACCACATGCATCGCAAGGACATGTCCCCGAGAGGGAGAAACAGCAAGATCCTGAATGGCCACACGTAGCCGAACTGTCTTGCCAGCATGGGCTGCCTGGACTGTGTCTGCAAAGGACAGAGATTTTTTCCTTCTTAAGTCACTGCATGTTTTTATTTCTTTTTCATGGCTGCTTGACATTTATTCTGACAGAGTAAGTAGACAATATTTGCTGAATAGTTGAATAAATGTATGCAGGATGTACAAGTGAATGTATATTTTCTCATATGTCTAGAACAATGGAGCACTGTATATTGTTTTGTTTTATTTGTTTTGGGGACAATGTGATTCTGAAGATACCTCCAACCTGGATAGGGTCACGCTGAGTCACAGGGTGTGAAGGAAAGAGTAGGAGGGTCACCTCTGCACCAGCAGCTGCTGGTGGGGTGCTGAAAAACCAGGATGGAAACTCTGGCCCCCACACACTGGGGAATGAATACAACAGCATCTCCAACTATCCCCAGCACAAACACGCATGTATCAGAGGTTTTTAAATGAAAAATCCAAATGGCAAAATAGAGACTCTTTACAAATGTGAAGTCTGCGCTTTGTCTGTGTGCACATTACACTTTTTGTGTGCAATCAATATTTGTGCCATTTCTTACAGATAATGAGTTCATTTTGCCAGCTCCATGTATAGCTAATAACAATCAACAATCACAATCACTGACATTTTCTTTGTGGTCACCTTCTACCACATGTATTTACTGTCAGCACCAATAGATACGGAAAAGAAAACTGTTGCAGAGAGATGACAAAGTAGGACTCAGGGTGAAAATAGTCTTTACTCAAGGCATTTCGATTTAACCACTGCAAGAAAAATATTGGAGTGGTGGATTTCTTGGAAGGTACGTTGATTGTTAGGAGGAAGGAGGAAAGTCAGCTAGGAGCCAGAAGAAGATGTTTGATGTATGACATAACCTGCATATTTGAAGGCTTGGTTCCCAGGAGGAGGGTATTAGAAGATGCTATGCACCTTTAACAAGTGAGGTCTAGTGGGAGGTCCTTTGGTTGTTGTTGGGTGTGTCCTTGAAGGGGACTGTGGGATCTCTCTCAGTCTCTATGCACTGGTTTGAGAAGTGTATTTTCATCCTACATTAGATCTTGCCGTGATGTGCCCACCATTCACTATCCTCACCAGAACCGAGCTGATGTAGGTGCAACACCTTTGAACACCCCAAACTGCAAGCTAAATAAACCTTTCCCCTTATAAATTATTTGCCTTGGGCATTTGATTATAGTAATGGAAAACTGACTAATACAACAGAGTCTGGATTTATTAGAGCCCAGACTGTGTCTAAATATCTTAAATTCAGAGAGCATGTAAATGAGCCCCATTTCCCGTGTGTCAAAGTGTTGGACACAAGATTACTTCAACTGGGGAAGGCACAGACTGCCTTATTGGAAAGAGAGTCTGAGGGCTGAGATTCTACTCTTCTGTTCCAAAACTGTGACTGGAGGTAATTCTGAATCATAAACTTCTGTCTTCTCTAAACCACAACAATTTTAGCTTTCTTTGTCTCAACAGCTTAGCTTATATCTGGACAAATACACTCAGCAAGACAGATTAAGTTCTTAGTCAAATATGTGTTGAAGCACGCATGGATGGAAGCTTAGTTCCTACATGAATTTACTATTATCTTGACCGGCGTTAGTGAGGGTAAGTTTTCAGAGAGGGTATTTCTAGAATGGCAGGAATGCTGGGTAAATGTAAGGCTGTCTTTTTCCAGAGTTTAAAGAAAAAAGAGAAATGGAGATTCTGTTTCTTCCAGGTAAATGGATTTGCAGCTCTAGTAAGACTATGTCAATTCACATTAATATGATATTTACTAGGCCTGGAAACCATTCTAACTTGAACACGTGTTTAATCATTGCATCTCCCTCATAAGAACCTTTGAAAGAGGTGCAGTCTCCTCAGTTTATACATAACGAAACCAAGTCACAGATGAGTGAAGTCAATTGCCTGAGGCCACATAGAAATCTATGTATAGCAGAGCTATGATCCAAGCATTGCTAAAACTCTTGCCCACTGCACAACTGCCAGGGAGAGCAAAGGGTTGAAATGTAACCAGTGAACTTCATGGTGTGTCACATCTGCTGGTGTGGGTGTCGGTACAGCTACAACCATGACAACACTTACTCCCACTCTTACTAATTGTGGCTTTTGTGGCCTTTAGTCACCCATTTCCCTTCACATGACCAGCCCTGCAGAAACAAACTACAACGAGCATGAGCTCAGAGCTATGGGCTGGCCACCTGCCAAGCACCTTTGGGAAGAAAGAGCAGAAATTCTGGCTCCCTGCCATGCCATGAGTAGCACAAGCTCTGCAGTTCTTTGGGGAATGACTGGGAACATCCAGAACAAAATCAGGGGCCACACTAAAAGCTCAGTCATAGAAGGTTTGGGCTGTGTTTGTTTTCTAAAACAAATTAAACAAATATTCTGACTATTCTACTCTTGAAAATAAATAGCAAAAAATTAGAATTTTATTCTCTCAGCAATAAAACATATAAACTGTGATTCTATGTCACCGTCAACCATAGAGTAGGAATTCTCAGACCAGGGCTGTAGCGCTGTCACCTCTTCCCACAGGTACTTGGTCAGTTGCCTCAACTCTCTGGATCTCACTAAGCTCTGCAAAAGGATGAAATAAAACCATCTTATAATGTTCCAAGGATCAAATGAGACAATATACATGAAAGTTCCTAGAATCCTAAACAAGAGGCGGTCCTGAGAAAGATTTACTGAACCCAAAAAGACAGAACTGAAAGAATAAGAGAGAAGAAAAGTAGCATTGATTGGAGTCATATATTTTCTCAAAGGGTTATCTCATATTTTGCAAAAACCCTTGAGGTAAGTAAGGTGTGTCTTAGTCCATTTTCTATTGCTATAACACCTGAGGCTAGGTAATGCGGAAAGCAAAGAAGTTTACTTAGCTTATGGTTTTGGAAGGTGAAAGCCCAAGGTCCAGCAGCCTCATAAGTTCGGTCTCCAGTGAGGGTCTTGTGCCTACATTACAAAATAGATAGCACTATGGCAGGAATATGCACAGAGTCCCCTGGGTACACAAGAAATGAGAAGGATTCAAGAGCAGGGCTTACTTTTTAAATAACAAATTGCTCTAACTGAGGTTCCTAAAGAACCACAAGAATCCATTCCAAGAGTGATATCCCCAAGGACCTAACCACCTTTCTCCAAGCCCCACCTCTTAGACGTCTCTACCATCTCAGCTTGGTTACACTGGAGACCTACTTCCAGCACATGAAACCTTAGTGGACACACTCAAGGTATTGCAGGTGCAGAGAGTTCAGCAATTGGACCAAGATCATGGACTTGGAGAGTGACTGAATGAAAACTCAAAGCTCAGTCATATGGCAGCAAAGCCTCATGACTAAACCCCATGAATCAGGCCTCATAACAGCATCTTGACACAGAGAGGAAAGAGAGGAAGAGGAGGAAGGAAAAAAAGGATAGACATGAGCAGTGGTGCAAATATAAATTGGGATACAGCCCAGGGAAGGTGAGGATGGCAGGAGGAAGTGAGTCAAATTAATCTTCCCCTTTCAAGAGTCATGGGGACTGAGATTGTGCCTGCAAGCTGTCATCTCGTCACGTGCCTGTGTTATACTTCTGGCCAATTCTTCAGTGGCTATTCTCTCCAACTATTTTTCTCGATTGTCAAGGTTTTCCTTCTTGGAAATGCCTTTTTCTTTACTACTTTAGATCTAAAATGTTCCCTGTGATTGGAGTTCATGGCTGAATGTGCAGTTAGTAGGTGGGGCCTGGTTGGAAGAGGCGGGACACCGGGGATGTGACCTGAAAGTGTACATTCTTGGCCCTGGCTCCTCTCTCTCTGCTGCCTTGCTGCCATGGTTTGAGCAGTTGTTCTCCACCAGGCCCTTTTACCATTTCAACTTTGCACTGAACCCACTAGAAAACATGAGCCAAACAAATCTCTCCTCCTTTAAGTTGAGGGTGTCCAGTATTTTGTCCCTGTGAAAAGAAAGTACCAATATACCTGGGTGGCTGTGACAGGCTGAATAATGACCACTCAAAGATGTTCTCGTTCTCACCCCTGAACCTGTAAATATCTTACCTTCTATGGCAAAAAGAACTTTGCAGAAATGATTAAATTATGATTGTTGAAATGGGCAGATTACCCTGTGTTATCCAGTGGGGACCAAAGTAATCACAAGAATCCTTGTAAGAGGGAATATCTTAGTTACTTTTCTCTCATTACTGAAACAAAGTACCAATGCCCAAAGTTAAGGAAGGAAAGGTTTATTTAGCTCACAGTTTGTAAAGGTTTTGGTCCATAATCGGCTGGATCCAAGGCAGGGTGGCGTGGCAGAGAATAGTTCATGGAGCCCACAAGGCAGCAAAAGCAGCAAAAGAGAGACACAAGCCTCTTTCTGTCCCATACATTGTATCCAGTCTACAGGGATTAGGGCGGTGCCAATCCAATCAGTGGACTGACCCAGCAATCACCCACCCTTAATCCCAGCATCGCACACACTAGATTCAGCCACCTCCGGAGAAACCCTATGACCTCATGAGGATCTGGGGGGACATCCAGACACAAACCGTAACAGAGAAGAATTAGAATTAATGTCAAAGAGAAGAGCAGAGGTTAAAAAAGAGACAAGGTGTTTTCACACTGCCTTTGGAGATGGGTGATGGGGGCTATGAGAAATGGAGTCTGACTCTAGAAGCAGAAGAAGGCAAGGAAACAGTTTCCCCTCTAGAGAGACAAAGAAGGAACCTGGAGATCCTCCCTTAAAGAGTGAGAGTCTTCCCTGAAGATGGAACGTTCCTGCTTTAACCCAGTGAAGTGGATTTTATCCTGCTGACCTCCCAGGCTGTAAGAGCTCAAGTTTGAGTTGTTCATGGTAACGTGCAATGGCAAAGTCATACATTACCTCATCCCTAACCCCTGTGAACTTTTGTCTTTATTGCTTGGTACTGTTAGGCCTTAGTCAGAATTACAAAAATAATAATTGCTACTTGCACACTGCTTCAAGATTTGCAAGGATTATCTAATAACACCCATGCACTTGCCTGTGCCAGGCACTGTGCAAGACCCCACATGCATTGACCCTATTATTTATCCATAGCTACGTTGAGCCAAGATTCACACCAGACCCACATAGGTCAAACTTCATAAGCCAAACTTTCAATCAGAACTTGCAACTGCCTCTTCACTGTACATTATAATTCAATATCTCATTTTGATAGTATGTCAAGTCTTCAAGGAGTGTTTGTGAGAAAGTTGAGGCTCAGAGAGTTTAAGTGATTCTACCAAGATCATTCACCCTCAAAAGGATCAAGTGTTTCACTGTCTCTGACCCATTCGTGAGAGATAATTGGTCTTTCCTCGAACCTTCTTGCCTTTGTAAATTACCACAATGCATTCCAAATATTCATGTGTGTGATGTAAGCCTTTAAAATGCCAAACTCCTATTGTTCAGTCTTCCTATGGTGTCACGATTAAAGTAACACAAGCAACCAAAGACACTCCAAAAGGAAATCTTGAATCTTCAACTCATATCTCAAAAAATAAGGATGAGGGAGGGAATCCAGCTCTCCCTATCCTTTCTTCCTCCCCTGCCCCAGTCTTCTTGAGGTAGAAGAAATCAAGATAGGTAGAAGTGAGAAAGGAAAATTGTAATTTTATAATAGTACTTTTAAATAAAAAGCTGCATCTTCAGGACACAAAAGTTGCTCAAATCTTCTTCCCTTCCAGGACACTCACTCCAAAATAATTTTTAAGGTTCTTAAAGACACAAGAAGGCTGTAAATTGGGCTCTGGGCCCATGTTTTCCCCTGTCAGTTGAGCTTCCTCCCAGACCTCCGTCCTCAAGGAAGCAGCAGGATTTGTGCTCAGCGAATCTCACTGTCAAACTCAAGTAACTGGCTTGCATTTAACATACACAGACAGACAGGGTACACACCCTAGATCACTCATCTTGAAGACACCCCAAGATCCCAAAAATATACCCAGCCCCAGACCATAGCGCACCTTTACCTTCAAGGCCTGCATTCTGTTCTGAGTCTGTACTTTTCAATTCTGTCTAAGAAACCTCTTTATGCCTCATTATGACAGGCCCTGAAATTTTTCTTTTCTGTGATGGAAGTCAGAGAGCCTACAATCTTCCCATGGGTGGGGTGAGTTGAGGTGCCCACCTCCTCTTTAGGAAACCTCCTCAGACCCTGTCTAGTGACTCTTATCCCACACCACAGAGCCTCTGGTCCCTACCCACCATCCCAATTCTCTACCCTCCTCTTGCCCCAAGAGACATTCTCTCCTGCCTCAGTCTCACCTCCTCTCTCTGAGTCTCCTAATATTTACCTACTTAGCCTCTGTCCTAGGTCTTTCCCCTCCCCTCATCAGCTATCTTTAACTCCACATGGCAGTTTTTCCTCATCTCAGGAACTGTTTCATACAGCAAGCCCCTGGCAAGCAGGCCCAGAGAGCCATCTGTTCATATAGGGCAGGGTTAGGGGTGGGCAGGGGCCACCTGGAGGCATTCACACTAAGTCGTTCTCCCTTGTCACATTAGGGATATCAGCAAACCATTGTGTGAGAATCGCTGATGCTGCTGTTCTGGTCAGCTTATCTTCCCATGAGCGGTGAGAAGTAGGTATTTCACTTGAAGAAATCAACGCTGAGATTTTGGCTCCACAGCACTCCTCCATCCCACATTGCCTCTCACCAAGTCTCTTAAATAAACTGTGGGTTCCTCAAGGTCAACTACAATATTTTGCTCCTCACTTTACTCCCAAAGACTAATATGAGCTGGGCACCTGAATAAAATGCAATGCTAACAATGTACCTTCAGCACAACTTGAAGTAGTTGTTCCTGGCAAACACGGCACTGCGAGGTCGGAGCAGCCTGAAGCCTGCAGTAGCCTTGGCCCCACCCACCACTCCGCTCTGCTGGCAGTGTGTGATTTCACAGAGAAACAAGAATGGATAGCAGCAGGAAATGGTATTGGACAGTGGGAATCACGAATTTTGCACAGGAAGCTTTGGGAGATGTTGTTTACTGTGTCTGCCTGAAGTTGCGACAAAATGAAAAAGCAGGATGAGTTTGGTGCTTTGGAAAGAGTGAAAGCTGTCAGAGAACTCTATGCTACTCTATCAGGAGAAGTAACTGAAATTAAGGAAACGCTTGCCAAAAATCCAGGGCTTGTCAACACATCTTGTTATAAAGATGGTCACTGATAAAGATGACATCAAGTGACCCTCCAGAACTAGATGAGCTCATGAGTGAAGAAGGTATGAAAAATACATGAAATCTACTGGAGTGAAGTGGCAACCTAAATAAACTAGTGTGAATCACTTGTCCAGCACAGTCATCTTAAATTAGTGGTGCACAGAAGACTTAAGAGAGTAACTTAAGAGAGTAACTAGCAATAATATGACGGAAAAGAAACTACTCGGAACACTGCTACTGGAAGAAAATACCCCTTAACTTCCTGATGATTGCAGATAAACACAATGTGCATCTTTTTTATATACCTTCTGATTTTTAGACTAGGCTGTAGGTACTGATAGTCAGAATTCATGAAATTATCTATGGTAAAAATCAATTATAAAAATTATATAATTCAAGGATAACATTGTTAAAGCTTATCTAATATTGTAACTTGTTTACATTCCTGCCTGGATTTGGGTTGGAACACTTAAATGATCTTCCCCTCGGACATAACTCGGAGTGAAGGAAAGTGTGTTAGTTGTACAGTGTCAAATGAAGAGCAGTATTTTCTTACTTTTACACTATACTGCACTTGCTGGTGCTGTTTTTATACAGTGAAGCAACGTTTTGCAGCACAATAAGAAACAAATGAAATACTCAACTTCAAAAAAAAAAGTTGTTCCTGGCACTATCCCACCCCACACCTACAGGTGCTGGTTTCCCTTGGTGCTCTGCTCTATTTGTGAGAAATAAAATAGTCCTCCATCACTTAAGCCACAATGTTCCCATCTGTCTGGTTCTTAGGATCCTCAGACATAGAGCTGGGTTGAATTTTGCATACCTCTAATCTAAACCTCTTGCTTTTTCCACAAGGAACTAGAGCCTGGAGAGGCCGCTCCTGCAATGACTGTTCAGTGATTTTCCATTATGTAAATGTGGCTTTTCCTTGCTGAAGGGTAGTTGCAGACACAAAGCAGGAATTTGGCATTGGGATTCTTCAGTCAGTTTTCTGGGTGCCAATTCCTAGAAGCCAATACTTTTCAGGTTATCTTTTTACATAATTTTCCAATAAGTTTTATGTCGTATCACTGAACTTAGAATGGAAGGAACCAAAATTCACCTTCAATAGTGGGAAGGTCGTTTGGCTTCCAAATGCTTTCTTTAACATTAAAAAAAAAAAAAAAAAAAAAAAGGAACAGTGATTAATGCTAAGGATAACAAAGGAAATTTGGGTTCGAGTCCTGACTCTGATATTTGGTCTTAAGCATGTTCCCAGGCAGCTGCCAGCTATCTTTGATGCATGGGCTCTCTGCTGGCCTCTCTTAGGCTACATGGCAGTGTAGGACACTTCCACCCAAATATTCCTTTCTCTCCTTTACTCATGGTCTTGTCCCCAGGAAGCAGTGTACTGATATAGAAGGTGCCAGCCCCTGTCTTCTTTGATCCTCCATTCTTTGTGCCCTTGGTGAAAGAATTCCACCAAGACACACAGTTGGCCATGCAGAAGGGTAGGTAGAAATTATCATCAAGTAGAGTTAGAAATAGGCCCTCAAGCAAGAAGTGCGAGGGAGTGGGAGTTTGGATATCTTTTTTTTGCACATAGAAGTTACTCCTGGGCTTCAGAGAATGTGGATAATTATGATTCTTATCAACATTTTTACTTAGAAGTTACTTTGAAATTGCAAAATGTCTTCCTAGGGCCGGTGAGATGGCTCAGCAGCATAAGCACCTGCCCGGCAAGCGCGAGGGCCCGAGTTTGACTCCTGGAACTCACATACAAAAAAGGGGCCGGTGATATCGCTCAGCAGCACGGGCGCCTGCTGGCGCGTGAGGTCCTGAGGTTGACCCCCGGTACCCACAAAAAAAAAAAAGTCTTCCTGTCCTTTTTAAATGGTCTGTGTTTCCTCAGGGGCTTTAATCATGAAAAGGACTTGCAAAAGAAATTTAAGAAAGACAAGTTCTTAAATTATACGAGGTCCAGCCCAAGACAGTAGGGTCTTTTTTTTTTGGTACCAGGAATTGAACTCAGGACCTTGCACTTGCCAGACAGGAGTTTGTGCCACTGAGCTATATTAAACACAATAGGGTCTTTAAACATGTCCTTTCTTGATATCCTTGGAGGATATGGCAGCCAGGAATGCAGAAAGCCTTGTTCTAGACTCAGATAACCAGGTATCGGAACTACTACATACAATGTGTAACCTTAAAATGTCATTGTGTGTGAGTGTGTTTGTATTACTATTTCAGTACTTATACTGTTTTATGTTATGTTTTGTGTATATATGTTACTATGCCACTCGATTATTAAATGTTTGAGGATAGGAGAAAGTCTTTCATATTTTTTGTATACTAGAGCATAATTGTTATGCAATAAAAGTGACATTTACCATTTATTGAGTGCTTACTATTTTTCCAAGCAAAGAAATTTTTCAAAGCCATGAGGGTAGACAAGTGTATTCTCCATGTCTTTTATTTTCTGTATTCTGATGCTTTGCTATCGGAGGTTTTGCTGACCATGAGGGGACTTCTCCCAGGTTTAGCCCATTCCTAGCAATAAGAAACGTTCAGCCCAAACTAGGCTCTTCATTTACGAGCCAATCTGGAGCCCAAACCCCAACCATCTCCTTCTCTGGGCTCTCACGTTCCAGGCATTATCCACCAGCCCTGCTCACTCCGGGACCCAGTACAAGACACTATACCCTTATGCCTTAGCCCACTGAAATCACTGAAATTAGCAACCCCCAAATCTGCCTCCCAGATCGCCCACATATTACCCATGGTCACTCCCTCTGATTCCTGGTGCTCACCCTACCCCGCAGCATGATGCACCCCTTCCTCCTGAAACCTGTGCATGACAAGCTACCTTTCAACGACAGTCACCTCCCCATCTGTTGACCTTAATGTACTACAGTTTCCATTAATATGTCATAGTTTAAAGCAGTAAAGTAGTTAATTTTTTCCAAGGGGAGGTTGTATGGAAAAATTAAGTAATGTTCATCTTATGTTTGGAAAAAAAATTCCAATTGTTCTAGAATTTAAAATGAAGTAAAATTTGACTGGTGGATGTAAATATCTAGAATCTGTGGTGATTCTCCACCAAGGCCAACAGTACAGGACACATGTGAGTGGGAAGAAGAGAGAACTTTATGTTTGTCTAAAGGGAGCTGTATTAATTAGGAAAGGACCAAGCTGTTGTAATAAAGAGGTACATTAATTAATCAAGAGGTTAAAGAGGATGACATTCACTGCTTTCCCATGTAACAGGGGGAGGTGAGTATTCCAGGTTGGTGGGAGCTCTGCTCTGTATAAGCATTCAGAGTCTTGGGGCCTTGGCCCCAGCCACATGATCAAGTCTAGGCCTCCATGGGTTCCAGCCAGCAAAGAGGAAAGAGAGCATGGAGGAGACACATCCTTAGGTATAAGCCCCAGATGGCCCATTATTCTGAAATTACTATGTGTTAATAATTATAACAAAAAATAAAAATAAAGGGCCGGTGAGAAAGCTCAGTGGCATAAGCACCTGCCTGGCAAGCATGAGGTCCTGAGTTAGACCCCCGGTACCCACAAAAAAAAAAATAATAATAAATAAATAAATAAATAAATAAATAAATAAAAAATAAATGGAGGGGGCTGGTGAGATGGCTCAGCGGCTTAAGCGCCTGCCCGGCAAGTGCGAGGGCCCGAGTTCGACTCCCGGAACCCACATACGAAAAAGGGGCCGGTGATATCGCTCAGCAGCACGGGCGCCTGCTGGCATGCGAGGTCCTGAGGTCGACCCCCCAGTACCCACAAAAAAAAAAAAAATGGACTAATGATATTCCTCTAAGCTTTACTTTGGAAGCAAGCACAGATGAGACCTGCAGCCCTGGGCAGTGTGAACCCAGCGCTATCAGTCAGGTGAGGCTCTCACTGTCTCAGGCAGCCCAGAACGGCAGCATTCATTTTCACTCACGCAGCGTCTGACGTGGGTGCGCCTGGGCAGGTGTCTCTCCTGAGGAGCTCTCTCCCAAGCAGTGAGTTAGGACCACTT